>OY720626.1:5363623-6690397 GCA_963170105.1 Cantharis lateralis
TTACAGGACAGAGTAATTTTTATTAAATTATAATTATGAAAAATACAACAATAATAGAAAAATGTTAAATTCAAAGTAAATTACGACCTTATGTTCAGTGATTGATTTTATTTTGCCGTTTATTCTGTGAGAATTTGTGTTATGAAATTATGCACTGGGGGGTCTGGGAGGTATACCCCTAGTATCTCACCACCATATTATTTTAAATTAAAGTTGTAAGTTTTACATTCACTTCCAATAATCACATATTATAATTATTAATTCGACGTCAAAATTACGTCGAAATTACGTCGTCCTCCCATTATAACAATCTACGAGCTGTCGCTGCTCATGACTGTTCTCTCAGTGCATCACATTGTGGATAACAATGACGTCAAAGTGCCATTTAAAATCACAATACAACACATTGTTACAATTTTTTAGTAGGTTTATGTTAAATATACCATATAGGATATTTATTTTCATTTTTGAGATTTGAAAATCTTCCTTTTTTTAGTTTGAAGTAATTTTTCCTCAATTGATATAATTTTTACTGTAGAATTGATTGAATTGGAACCACTAGATTTTTAGTAACACCGACTATTAAAAGAAGCAAAACTTCAACCTGAAAGAAGTGACTTTTCTCACTGAGGCTACCTACTCGAGGGATCTATCAAACTGCGGTTTTATGAAAGATCCTGTTGTGTTTGTTTATTTATGTTTTTGCTATAAGTTCAATTTATTGAAACTTGAAGATATAATGCTATTATCAACTAGACACTATAAAGCTCTTAATTGCTCTCTCGCCGACTGCATTCGCAAAGCTTTGTCAACTGAGTACCTAAGTGGGCTCTCACACCGAAAGCAATAGGCAACTTGCAACTAGAAATTGACGTGAATGCGAGTAGTAAGCTCTCACTCACCCCCATGTTGCAAGTTGCCTATCCTATTACTTGTGGTATGGAGAGCCCGCACTCGCTCACTTGCACTTAATAGAAGTTACTTGATTTGATGTTATGTGATTATTTAAACAAATGCTAATTTCTCAAAATAGATTAATGTTTTTTATAAAAAAGAAAAAATGATAATCAAGATAAATTTTAGAAGCTTTCAATAATAATTTTACACCAAAGCTAATTAATGCTCTGTTTTTAAATTTCATTACTTTAATGGGCTCAATTAATTTGATTTATCGTACTGCCGAATAAATTGTTTTATTTTATAGCCTTAGGTGGTAATTATGTTCGGTGTATGATATGGAAAGCAAAAAAAATGTTTTATGATAGAACGATGTAAAGAATTTAGTGATTTAATTTGCTTGATTATAATCATCTAAATTTTTGTTTTCTGTTTTAATTAAATTTTTTTTTCAATTGGCTAGCCCTAAATAAATTTGAATAACGATGATTCAATTTACTCGTTTGATGGTTGATTCATCAGTCATCACCAATAAGTTATAAAAAGACGCGTTTAGCATAGGAATAGACGCAACAGGTTCGGTAAGAAACTTGACTTGTTTCTAAATAGAGCTCTCTCCTGAGAGGTCTGTTGAAGTCCGTCTCTGAAGCTTTCCCCTAAGCGGCATGCGGCGCCTGAACATCGAAATGCGGCTACCGAGAAACGCTCGTAATGATTTATCCGGTAAACCGCCACTTGACCGCAGTCCCACTGCCCCACTAACGACACGGAAGATGTCATGTTATTACGACGGGTTTATTGGCCCCACTTGACTTGTTGATGTCCCTTTATATAAACTATTATGTCCCATCAATTTGCTACTTTATTCTGTTCTTATCCAAACTGTTTTTCGGTTTATATTTCTATTTACAGGTGCATTCAATATCTTTCAGATTTATCTTGATCAAGCTTTTTTATGTTTTCCTTTAGTGGCAGATGGTACTTTAATTACCCCAATACTTCTCTACGTAAATATTAAACAAACGCGTTTGATATACAGCTTTAAATAATCCAAACCGAATAAATTTTGGTTATTTTGATTTGTTGAAATTTAGAGTTACGAAGTGGCTTGAAACAATTGAAAAGTTCCATGAAAACTCCCAAGTGTATGCTAAGATAGTTAAGAAACAGTTAACACTTTTAGCCGATTTTTATTATGTCTATAGGAATCGTGTTTTTCCTTTTCGTATTTGCGAAAAATACTGAAAAAGACGTAAAAACACTTTCGATACGATATTTCATAATTTGGCCTGCTTTCCGCCCATAAAAGAAATCTAGAATGAACAAGGGAAACAAACAAATGTTATAATAATCCACGTAGTAAATATTTTTCAAATTTTGGCAATGATTAACTGAAAAATCATAATATGATTGTATTATGATAGAATACAAAAATTTGCAAAAATCTAATAAATTTGCTTGTTGCAGAGTTGAACCTGTAACTCAAGGAAGACAGCTATTCAAGGTAAGTTAGTTATTATTAGCTATTTATATATAAATTCAAAAATATAAGTAATCATAACATAACAATTCATATCTCAAGTTTCCATCTCTGCCACACACCTTTTCTCATCATTTAGGTTGAGTATAAATTACCTTCATATTGTGATTAAAACATTGATCTCAAACTTTAGCTTTTAGCTGTAAATTGCAATGCAACTCACACCACTGTTAGAAAAACGATTAGATATTTTTTTCGGAATCCATCCGGTAGGTTAGCGTTTTGTTTATTTGAATTTCGCTGCGAAGATTAGCTATAAAACAAAATTAGGCAACATAAATTAAGATTTATACCAGTGACCCTCAACATCTCAATAATTATTTAAACAACAAAATCCTTACCATAATGTATTCGGCAATGCTGAAAATGTAGCCATCTATATTCGGACATCACCTGTGGGAAATTTTAAAAACATCATTAAGTATTGTTTAAAAAAACTAATGAATCAAAATGTATAAATTACCTGTAATAAATTTATTTTGCTGCTTTTTAAATTAAATAAAATACAACTTTCATATTCAATACACAAAAAATATAAGTGATCCTGCAAAAATTGACAATCAAATTTATAATACCAATACTGGATTTCAAAATATCCAGTATTCAACTTGCAGGATAATAAATATTTTAAATATTTCATAGTTCATATTTAATAAAAAATTAATCGAGTTAAATAAGCGATAATAAAGTTATAATCTTTAATATTTCGGTACTGATTGTACCTTCATCAGATATAAAAGGTACAATCAGTACTAATGCAAAGTATTTTATTTGGAAAGGACCCCGGGCGAAGCCGGGTATTCAGCTGGTTATTATATATTTTTCACGAGATAATAATTCCAATTAATTAGAAGTTTATATTATTTATTACCATTTCTTATTATGTGGGCCAAGTAAAAAATAACTAAAAAGTTTATTTTCCTAATTAAAAGTAAAATTTTCATACCAATTAGATTTGTATACGATGCCATCGATCTGTGAATTTAAATGATTTCCTCGGACACCCAAATTCTTTCAAGGGAGTTCACTTTCCTGTGTGAAAAGCTATTGCTGTTAGGCTGTTACTATCAGCAATCGCTAGGACAAATATTAAATACCTCTGATTTAGATTAAAGCTTTGTGTAGAGACTTCGAGAATAAGCATTGGCTAAAAAACAGCAAACACTGAATTCAATATGCTTACATTTACACCAATTTTCTCAATAAAAGCACTGGTTTTTCTGTTTTGTTCAAACAAATCTACTAACAAAGAATTAAAATCAGATTAACTCACCAACTGAAAACATGAAAAGAGGGCCTAAAGTGCGGCCTTCAGGCCGCACAACCTAAAAAATCTATTGGGTATGATATTATTATTTACAAACTAAATTAATTAAATTATTTTCGGTACTAACAGTTTTTAAAATCAAAAATATTGTAATATACGGGTGTCCCCGGATACACTTTACATAACTTAATTATAAAAAAATAAAGTTAGGCATTTTTTTAAAAAAATTTTATTTCCACCTTATTTAGATGGACCTTAAAATTTTTATCCATTTAACCATTTTTATCCATTTTTCAAGATATGCTTCATTTAAAAATATTTTTAAATCTTATAAAACGATCACGACTATGTATCGAAAATGAGAGTGGTTATTTTGAACATTTACTTAAATATTATGATAGTTTAACCTTAATTAATAAAATAATTTTTCAATAAAAATTAAAATTTTGGGAATTTATTTTTTTGTTTAGCAGCTGCCTTGCTTATTATTTTCTGATTTTATGTGGAATGGATTGGTTTTTCAAAAATTCTTACTAGACAAAAGTTGTAGTTTGTTAAATTTCCTATCCGAAATGGGGCATGAGAATTTTTGTAAAATTTTCGTGTAAAAATTACAGGGTTATGAAAAAATTTAAAAAAAATAAAAGCTCGAAATTTTCAACAATTTTTTACTTACTTTAATTCATAACTCGAAAGCCGTTGATTTTAGACAATCAAATGTTTAAATTTAGTTTGTAGATTAGTTCACGCTCTTTAAAAAATCACTACACCATGTTCATTTAAAAATTAATAGTTTCAGACCTATGGCCATGTGATGCTTTAATTAAATTTTAAAAAAAAAATTTATATTTCTTATAAAATTATTATTGGTAAAATATAGAAAAATTCGGTAATTTTTATTGTTATCAAATCAATAGCGTTTTGCTACAATTTGAAATAAAAGAAAAGAGAAAATGTTAGAAGCAAAAATCATGAATTTTTCCCTGTATTTTAATGGATTTCGATATATTATACTTACTTTATGCTGATAGCATTCAGCATTTCTTCATTCTCAGTCAATTTTCTTGCAGCTTGTGGTTAATATAAAATTCTAAATTTTGGTATATCTTATTCTTTCAAATTTTTAAAATAATTGAAAAATTTAAGACATAATAGATTTTTATATCACCTTAAATAAAGGTGATTGACTGCTTATATCAAAAGTTTATATGTTAAAGTGTTTTCAATATAAGAAACTTTACTCGATTTTAACGTCAATCAACTCGAAAAGTGATGGATCTATTCTATGAAAATTGAAAAAAAATAACAGACTCAGTTATAAATTTGTTTTGTTTTTGATTTACAAGAATTTATTACATCAGGATTTCGTGAAAGCAAACAAAATTAGATTTTGTTTTTAATAACTAAATAATTGATAGGCCAAATAAAAAAAGAATAAAATGAAAGGAAAATTTAAGTAACCGTTGTACCAATTTAAATATTTCTCAACTTTCATGTAACGAAAAGCAATTTTCAATTTTTTGTAAGTAAATATCTTGCTCATTTTTAATTTGATTGGCACCTGTCATGTTTGCGCTAATCGATATCTACTTTCAATACTGATTGATAAATTTGGAGTTTATTAAAATTTGAAAGATTAAATTTAGAGGTAATTAATGAAAGTTACAACTTATCTCTTAATCAGTGCAATTCTAAAAGCTTTTTTATTATCGTGGGTGTAGAGAGAAAGTCAGTCGAAATGTTGCGAAATAGATTTATATAGTCACGAATAGGAAAGCTTATGATTTGTGCAAAATGCAACTAATCAATAATTTAAAGGGATTAGATTAAATTACGTAAAAGGTTATAGCGATTGCAATATTGTAGTTATTGTTGACTTGACCGATTTCGGAGGTTGTATTTTCTTGTTTTCTTTTCCCTGTCGGCTAACCAAAGGGGATTTGATCCTGGAATCGTCGATACCACATTACGTTTTGTTATAGTGGATGAACTGTATAACGAAGTTAGACCCATATCTGCTCGATCCGGCTTTATGAAAGAGGATTTCATATGATTGCTTATTACTCCGAAAATCATCTCATTAAATTGGAATGTTTTATTGAAATTTGTCAGAATTTTTTTATTGAACAAAAGAACCAATGTAAATATTTTAATAACCATGAATTGTTATACATTTTTTATTACATGCTTCTTATGGAAGTTCTGCAATATGGTTAAGTTTAAATGTTATATTAAAATGCGGAAGAATAAGCATCTTATGGAAATTTAAAAACTTTCTTAATAAATTTTCCTTTAGTACACGAAAACTTTTGAGTGTTTCTCTTTGGTAATTTAACAAATATTTATGTGCTACAGTTTGTCTGCTTTATCTTAAATAAAATTTTTCAAAGGAAAACTTAAAACCACGTCCTTATTATTTTTAATATTATGCAACTTTAGTTTTTAATTTTAAATTATTTTTTAATATTTTTCAAATTTCAAGTTTTCTCATATCATCAAACTTCAACCAAGCATAAGAGATATCTAAAATTTTATAAAGGCAATTACCTAAAAATTGCCTTTTTTTCTGAAAGCTTTACATGATAAACTATTTAATTTAAATATTGTAATTTCCACTCGTTACGGCAATTTTATTAAATATTATTTCTAAATATATTAAAAAAACTTAAACCACTTGAGCAATTTCTCAAAAATATATATATAAATATTAGCTTCTTCCACTTTGTGACCCAAGATTTTGATCCTTTCACCTTTATCCTTTACTGATTTTGATACCACTAGGTATATAACATTTTATAAATATACTTTTTGGATTTTTAGCTTGTCCTTTATTTTTTACTTTCTATTTTGCTGTGAAACAAATCAGTTTTTCGATAAAATTTAATAAATTCAAATTATATGCCGTTTGATTAGTATTTTCTATTATATAAAAAAATAAATCCATAACTCTAAGATAAATGATTTTCTTTTTTTCTTGTTCTTCTGTTTTGGGTTTTCGCTCACTCTCCAGTTATTGACATTCATTATTTTCAGATCTCAGATCACTTCATCCATTCACCCCGATCTTGGTATTCCCTTTTCACTTCATTAAACTTCTTATAGTGGCGTTTTCTTTTTTCTTTTTCTCTCATTTATTGTCGAACCATTTATTTGAATTTAACTGGTGATCTCATTTTGTGCTTGCTTTTTCTAAATATCTAATATCAACTGCCGCGATGATGCTTAACTGTCGACCAGTCGTATAATTTTTCTTATACGGAAATATTTATAAACATGTAAATTTTGGAGTGTCTGTTTAGTTTTACCAAAATAATATTTATCACCTCATTGAAGTAATGGAAGTTCTGCATAATATGTAGCCTGAAAGCTTTACCAATCTTACCTTATATTCTTGTATTTTGTAATGGATGAATTTTCACGAAACACTTTTAAACTTCTAAAACTTTCAAATTCAACACGGTTTCAATGTGAAACTTCTAATTAAGGTTCAACAGTGTGAAACTACTTGGAGTTACACGTTCCGTCATAGAAATAACGTACCCTCCATTTTACGTAAAAAATCACCAACTTAAATTTTGTAGCTTCTTAAAAAAATTAAAGATATTCTTGCTTCGCTTAGGCTCTCATAATATTATCTTCATTCTGATTTGGGAAGGAAGTCTCCATACTCCATACACCAAGAAATTTCCTTTAATCAATACTTCAGCTTTAATTAGGGACTATATTGACTTAGACGAAAAAAGTTTAATTAAATTTTTTGCAATATACATATTAATTAAATTTTATCAAAGCATTTAAAAAATCACTACCCTTCTGAGAGATAATTTACTATAACAACACAACGTTAATGTAATCGAAGCATAAAATTGTAAACAAATTGAAAAACTTTATTAAATAATGAGAAAATAGAATATTACCTACCTTTAAAATTGTATACTTGCACTATACTTATATAAATTATAAATTAGTAATAAAAAGTAATTTATTTTACGTAATTATATGTTTACGTTAATTTAATGTTACTTTTGTTTTTCCAACAAAATTGCTTTAATGGAAAATGAATTAATAATATAATTTCTTAGAATACATAATTAAAGTGGTACATACCGCATTATTATTTAATTTCGTTTCTGTTATGATTTTTTAATATTCCATATTTCCTTACTAATTTTACAAAGTTATGAAAATTGAATAGGGCTGTTATATATTTTTATGAAACTTGGAATTACTTGTGTTAAATTATGAAATAAAATTGTTCGTGTCGAGTTTGTTGAAGTTATTACAAATTGTTAGCTAACAAAATTCATAACCGTAGCACCGTCTAAAATTGAACTTGGTGGTGAAAGAATTTCTTTTTATCATTAAATTTTCAATTTTTCAATATAAATTAAAATTTAAATAGTTTTTACGTGTGTATCTACTTGATTAAATCATTGGGAAATAAATAAAAGTTTCCAAGTTTCACCGAGGAAGCACTTCAATTCCCTCCCGGCTGCAGCAAGGGTTACAAATAAAAAGTGAAGAAGGGTAAACAATTTCTTTTGTTGATTAATTCAAAAAAAATTCTTTTGTAAATTGCTAATTCCGTTAAGTCAATTTTGTAGTAAAATTAGTTGTTCAATCCAGAGTATGTGTAATATAAGATTAAGTACTCGAAGTTCAGACCGCAGGATCTGGAAATTATTTTTGCCGTGGTTTGGTTTCACGTTAAGTGTTTGGTCGGTAAGTAACAATTGCAAAATAGTTATCCGACGATCCAATTGAATTTTCCGCTTAAAATCAATATCCAAGTGCTTTTAATTTATTAATTGCATTGTGATTTTTTTAAAGTGTTAACCCGGAAGATTAGTGCCCTAGAAGCATGTTTGCAAACATTTAAAATTACGTTAGTCTGAAAGTAAAGATGCATGCAAGCTGATAAAAATGCGCAACCCAATTTATGATAGAGAAAAATCTAAACATGGCACTAAGTAATGTTAATGTCGACGCATGAAGCTTTTTCAGCTTTTGATTTTCACGTCATTTAGGTGGCTACCATTAATTCATAAAATATTGTTAAAATGTCGTGCTTACTAATTTTGAAGAGTTAAAAGGAGTATTTATTAATAAATCATTTGAATAATATATAATTTCCCTAACTTATTAAACGCAGACGTGAACGGTAAAAGAGGAAATGTCGCTTAATTGAAAGAAAATTTTCTTTTTATGTTAGGTCTTTTAATATATTGAATAAAATCAATCCGATTCAACAACTCGTAATCATTATTCTATCCACGATTTGAAACTTGATTAAATTTGAAGTTATTGCGGCAATACCGAGGGCGTGTAATTTATGACTGTATGTGCGTACAATCGCAAAAAGTAAGAGCCTATTAAATTTATTAGTGGAATAAGATAAAAGCACTTAAAAAGTTAATAAGCATTCTTTTTCAAATTACTTTTACAGGATTTCTGTCAAGTTATTTAACACCATAAACTTACAAAAACGCCAATATTTTTCACTATTTCGGCTTTAATTTAATCCGAAAACATTTCACTAACTTCTACTGAATTTTTTTTGTTAATTTAAAGTTATCGATTTTGCGTTTTCAAACAATTTCAATGAAAAATCTGATACCAAATCCGTTTGCATAATTATTCACTCTTCCAGAAAAATGTTTTCCAAAAAGTCTATTAAATTTTCCTGCCAAGTAATGCGTGCTCAATGCCTATAAGATGATTTTTAATTTAAAAATATATTTCTATACCAATAAGAATTTTTTTCAAGTTTTTCATTTTACTGTATTTACCCCAAGCTTCATGTTTATATGTGTTGCAAATTTTACTACTAAGAAGTGCGTTGTATTTCATGTTTTCATGGCTACTAACTTTGTAGGCACATAAAATTGTTTTTATGTCGTTTTTACATATTTAATGTCAAGTATTTAATTTATGTTTTGTGTATTGAGTTGTAATGGTTTATTCATTTTTTATTAAATTAAAAATCTCACTACATGTACCTACTTACTATTTTTCACTGACCAGGATATATTTCAAAATCACAAATAAAAATATCAAAACTTTGAAATCCATGATCGATATGTAAAAATTACATTTTAATCCCAGGAATTGGCAATTAAAAACTAGATATTGCCAACTGAGCACTTCTACCCCATTCAATTAATTTTTTGCATAATTTTCAATACACATATTTAAATAAATTTTCTACTACTACTATGCTATTTGATGATGCCACTGGGATATATCACTCAATTTTTCATAAAATAAAAACTATAATTTATTTCAATTTTAAATGATAAATACAATTACTGGAAACTGTAACTGCCACGGGCGGCTTGCCGGTCGCCCTATAATATTAGGTTGATAAAACCTGGTTGCGGACAGAAAGAGTTTTGTACGAATGTTTTGTTTGGTTGCAAATTGATTATATTAATCTATTATAAAGTACTTACAGTCTACAGTGATCCAAAATCATTAACAAATTTCAGGGATTATATCATCAACATTTCAGATTTATTTTGGCTTGACCGTGTTTTAGCGTTACAGTCATAAAATAATCACACACAAACAGTGGGGACAGTGAAGCTGAGATAAGACGTAGACTGACCTAGGTTAGAACAGCAACAGCTAGACTCGTAAATATCTGGAGAGATAACTCAATCACCAAAGCCACGAAACTGAGATTGGTGAGCGCTCTTATTTTCCCGGTAGCTACATATGCTGCTGAGACCTGGACATTGAAATAGGCGGATCAAAAGAGAATTGAGGCATTCGAAATGTGGGTCTACTGAAGGGTCATCAGAATATCTTGGGCAGAGCACTGCACTAATGACTCCGTTTTAGAGCAGCTCAACGTCAAACGACCCCTGCTTCAGGATGTTAACCGAATGTATCTTTAGTACCTTAGACATATATCCAGGAGGGATGGAACGATAGATAAACCAATAGTCCAAAGAAAAATTGAAGGCAAAAGACCTAGGGGGAGATCGCCAAAATGATGGGTCAACCAGGCAAAAGAAATAATAAACTGCGGCCTGCGGGAGACAGCTCGCCTGACTTCGGACCGAGATGCATGGAGAGAAACCTTAAATGGCATCAGCACATGACTGAACCGTACGTCACCAAACTCTCATGAGGGTTAAAGGGTAAAAATATGTAACCTGAATAAAAACGAAGGGAAAATTTTACTTTCGGTCCATGTTTATTCAGGCTACCATTTATGTATCTTTTATCTTTTGAAATGTAACACATTTCTTGGTTACCGCTATGTAGGGTAGACCGGGGTCGCGTCGGTTGAAACAGCGCTAATAATTTTAGCTCTGGGAGTGTTAGCTCTTCACTATAACTTTATCCATAGTAATCTGATTACTAAGGTTCAATTAAGGCTTAATATTAAATACGTTCAGTTCAATTTGTTGTTATAAACGGTGATTTTTCCTAAAAGTCGACCCAACTACAGGTGTTTTAAATTTTTCAATATAACAAAATTGCGATAAAATTAATTCTCAATTTTATTAATGATATATGCTTACTCATTTCGTAAAGGATATGTTTCAGTTGCTCTCCCGTAAATAGCTATTACAGGTGCCTAAAAATGGGTAAAATCGTGTTTTTACGTTTTCAAAAATAATTGTGGAAAAAGTCTTGTAATTAGTATATAAGGCGTCATTCGCCCAGTCTACCCCCACGGTGCTAAAAACCTATCTACGGCACTGTCTGAGAAAAAGTCTTATTTTTATTCCCGGTGTATTCAGTTTGCTATTTATTTGCTTGTGCTATTTAGTTTTTCAAAAATTTTGCTCTCAAACTTCTTGTAAATCAAATAATTACATATTTTACCCATTCTATGTTATAATAGGTACATATTATACTATTTTTTGTTAAAGAACTGAACTGTTTGTTAATAACGATATTTTGCTCTGCTGTTAGGTAATTGTATATTAACTGTAAACTCATTGTTTTTCTATGTACATATACAAGTATTGTGTATATAGGACGCAAAAAAGAAAAAAAATGAATTATGTTTTAATTTTTGTAATATAATGGAAATAATTTTTGAGCATTTAGGTATTTCATTAAATTATGGAGTTATAAGCGGGTCTTAAAATATTTTATTTATTACGATATAACCAATATAGAATATTGGAATTGTTGGGACTCGCATTTAATTTACCGAGTTTGAAGTATTAATTAATTTTTAAGGCCTCATAACTTGTGTATTAATTTATTTCTTGTTTAGTAGACCGAACATAATTTAAGGGTTTTTTGTATCAAGATTTATGTGTCTTATATTTACTGGCATTAATTAAAGTTAGAAAAGTTTTCGTGTTGTTTTTCGAGATTTTATTTAGTTTTTATTGTCACAGATAAAACGTAGAACGGTTGTATAACTTTAAATCTATTTTGAAATAAGTTTGGCGGCCATTCTGTGTAAGTAATCAACTTATGTAACAAGATAAAATATTGCAAAAGTTGCTAATGCCTTGCTTTTCAGTGAAAAAGGGATGGAAATTCTTTCAACCCCCGAACACCTCTTGATTTCCCTCGTACGACGAATATTGTATATACACACACACAAAACAAATTTTATAGAAAACTCATACAAAGAAATTTGTGATTGAAAATTGTATTTTACAGGAAATTATATTACAGTACAAATTGTGTTTTCCTCAACTGGAAAAGTCATCAATGTCATTTTTTCTGGGGAGCATTGTTGGAAAATCGTCCATGTAGCCAAGATATATTTTAAATCGAGTTTAAATAAAAATGCCTATAAAGGAATATGCTTTTGTCGTTAAGATTTATATTTAAGTGTTTAGCATGGACTTTTGAGGTATTGAATGGTCGGCCATGTTTAAAAACTTCCCCACCGATCGCATAATTTTAACTAAAGTTGACAACTGCCTTTTGCAGGTTTTGTTCAAATTTAAATATCGATGTTTTATTGCTACATTTTTATTCGATAATACCATAAAACTTTTAATTTAATGTTTTAACTTTACGAAAAAACACAATAAAAACACTGATATTGCTATGTTCAAAACTCCAAACTATAAATCAAAAAAATATATTTTATTACTCCAGTCACTACTACTACTACTTTTATAATTATTAAATATTTGGAAGTTTTGTTTTACTTTTATTGAATGTGTTGTGTCGTAAATCGTTTTATGGTTTGTTTTTTTCAAATATTTTACATCCACAAATTGCTTTTTTATGTTTACAATACCATTACAATTTTCCAAGGTAAATTCCAAAAGTGCATTTCATTAATAACTTGAAACCTATGAAGCTTTTGTTATTAACTTAACAATGAAATTTTAATTCTTAATTAAACATGCATCCTTAGAAAGGATACGCTTGCGAAAGATCTAATTTAAACTTGAATTTTTTTGCTTTTTATTTATAGAATTAATTGCAAATAGTGGGAGTATAAATTTTTTGTATAAACAAAAATTCTACGTTATCTCTCTATACTAAAATCGTAAGACCCCAAAAATGGGGACGCCGAAGGCGGCCCCCCCGAGCGGCGCAGCCGCGAGACGTTTTGGGGCGCGATAGCGCCCCGCGTCCCGCTCGCTATAGGCTATTTCGCGCGGCGTCGCGACGCCCGGAGGCGCCGCAAAAAATTAAAAACTGATCTTTTTCATCGCCGATTTTCGATAAGAGACGCGACTTTTGCGCGTCGATTTCGTTTGCACGGTAGGCCGTCTCTCTCTCGCGCATCGAAACCGGCAGAGACGGAAAGCGCGGCGCGTCGCAGTTTGATTCGAAAAATTTCGGAAATTATTTGACGTTTTGACGTTTCGGCAAATTTTGGCAAATTTGGGATTTTTCGCTCGGCGTCGCGCAGAGCGCGACCCGTGAGCCCCGAAGGGGCTACCCACCTCTTCCTCGGAGTGTCCCGCGTCGAACGGTACCCCACTTTGGCATCGGCGACCAAAATTTACCTCCAAATTTTGCGTGCCAAAGGTCGAATCGGTGGGATTTTAACTGATGTTTTAACCAATTTGCTTAGTTTTACGTACGTTGGCGGACGGATCGAAAATTTGGAGCCCCGAAGGGGCTCCCGTTCGCTTCGTTAAAGTGTGACGCGTCCAAAGACACCCCATTCGACGGTTGCCGACGAAATTTTACCTCAAAATTTTGCGCGAGAAGATGGAAATCGGTAAATCGTGGGGGCGGATTTTGCCGCGCAGAAGTCTTTTGTATGCTCGCCGTCGCGCGTGGAGGCAATTTGGACCGGCGAGGGGATTCGTGTAGGGTTAGTCCGGAAGTTGCGCTTCCGATGGTAGGTAATTGCGTGGGCGAGATGCAAAAATTACACCTCGATTTGGTGTGCAAAAGTTTAAATCGGTAGGTGGTTGAGCAAGTTATTGCAACGGCGTCGGCCATCTTGACGTCGAGCATGGCGCGGAGCGCGATCGCCGGGCCCCGGGGCGGACTCGGTTGGCTTCGTTAGAACGTTGCGGTTCCGGCGGTACCCCGCAAAGATGGCGGCCGAGCGATTTTGCCGCTCCATTTCGTTTCGACGTAAAGTAATCGGTAGGTGGTTTGGCTAGAAATTGCGTTTATGCCGATCGAGGGCTTCGAGAAATTCGAGTTTTTCTACATTTTCGGGGGGCCCGGTGGCGTCGAACGGAGGAGTCGGTGCGACGGTCGAGTGCCGCCAACAAATTTCGTGCGATTCTATAGCCTCCCGTAGGATAATTTCGACTTTTACCGCTTCGACTCGACGTCATGCGTTTTCGCATTTTCCATCGTAAATTTGCTTACGACGTTGGATTTTGAAATTTTAAAAGGGGGCCGTCGCTACCTACGGAATAATTGAAGAATTTAGAAGTGGCACGACACCATAGCGGCGATCGGTAAACATCCTGTATACGAGAAAGTTATGTGAACGTGCCATTCGAGGTTGCCCACAAAATGTTGGGTTATGTTTGCAAAAGGTAGGTGGTCGGACCGAAAGTTGATTTTATACAGAATGTGCTCATCGTTTTAGGTGTGCAGAGGCCGAGTGCAAGTGCCCGCCAAGTTTTCCTCGAAAAACATACGATTTACCTTCGAGGGTTTCGAAATTACGTGCAGTTATGTGGAAGTTTGTGTTACTCCGAGGTGGCATTTTCGACATACTCAAACGTCGAGTTGGCTATTCCGACGAATTTTACCGTGCACACCGCGACGGTGGCAGCTTTGCCAATGATTATTTCAAAATTTCGTTTTAAAATTTCACATTTTTAGGTACAACGAGGCGATTTTGATTGTCGGAGAGAAGGTATCGTAATGTATTGTTGTCAAATTATTCGCATTAAGCAAACTGCGTTGGCCCAAGTTTGCATGCGCAATGCGACCTGATCGAACTTGCAATTAGAAAATTTCAATTTTCCACTTCCATCGAACAATAATATCTATTACAGCGGCACGGTTAAATTTGTGGAATGTGGCAATTTCGATAGGACGATTGTGTGCAACGGAGAAGCTTTTAAGAACCACTACGGTTGGGAAATTTGTGTGTGCATGAATTTTGCGACGTTTTATAATAATTACCTCTTCGTGGTTTTCGATTGCATCGATGTAGATGTACGATTTGGACTATTCGACTCGAATGTGTGGAATAAATATGATTTGATTTTTAATCTTAGTCGTTGCGAGACCACCATCGACTTATGCATAATTTGTGCTGCTACTACATTCTACCGAGAAAACAATTTTGTGTAGAAATATAGAAAATTTAATTCTTACACCCATTTGGATGTGGCCACATTACCACATTGTTAATGGTTTTTCCAAGACCAGTTGTTTTATTGAATCGTGCAGCATCGAAGCCGAAGCTTATTGTTTTAATCTCGATAAACTTTCTATATGCACATCTAATGCAACCTTTTTGAAATTTCTTCTTGCAGCACGTGTCGAAGATGGAGTTTCAATATAAACTTGAGGAAAATTTGTGCATCGAAAGCTGACACTGTAAAATTGAACATTTTGTGTATATCGGTCGATCTCGGGGACACGAATATTAAATATTAAAGAATTATTACTTGCACCATTGTATTCTTTGTGTTTGAGATTTTTGTTTTATATTTTACCAAGGCGAGGGGGGCAAAGCAATTTGCGTGTGAAAGTGTGTGGAACATAATAGTTTGTAATAAATATTTATATTATATTGTTTGACATTAAAAGAGTTCTAATAAATTAATAATTGTGTTTTTCGTTATGTCGGATTAGTAATATTTGCCAACTGTGTCTCAATAAAATCTTCTTGACAAACCGTATTTAAAAGTTATCACAATGGATCGGATATTTTATTGACTTATTGATATTCGAAGGCTTTACCAGACTTTAAAATACAAGCCAAGTTCAATGGTAATAAGACGGTGAAGCATCGTCTATTGTGCCCATCCCGATTTAGGATGTTCAAGTTTTTTTTTAAGTAACGAAAAGAGTTGTGACATTTTTTCTGCCATACACCCCCTTTCGTTAGGCATGGCAGTAGAATTTAACCGAAATTAAGTATCGGTTGATCGTTTACTGCAAATAATTTTATTCAAATGGAAAATTTTGGCAAGAAGGAAACGTAATTTATAAGAATTTTTTTGCCAGATAATGCTCCTCTACACCGTGGGCACCTCATTGCGTCGTTAAATTAAAAAATATTTACAAATTTATTTTTTCCCAAAACCGGCTGGGTATACCTATTGAATATTTTTTTGAAAATCTTGATTTTCGCGTTACAGCTTTATTCGTCGAGATACGAAAAAATACAACTATACCGATATTGTGGTAAATCGTCGTGCCCTTCTGTAGAAATGTCGAAATTAAAAATCGACCAACAAATAAGGGCCCTACGAGCGATACTAGAATTTTCAAAATTTTGACTTTGTTTCGACCCTAGCGCGTAAAATATGCAAATTATCGAATATATTTTTATACCATTCGATAGAGTTTAACGATGTGCGTATTTTAGTTTATTACACATTTTGTCGAAAAACGCCAAATGAAGGGACAAATCGCTGATATTCGGGAACGCCGAAAATCTTGATTCAAATTCTAGCTCTTTTGGTGGTATTCGAAAAATGTCGTTTTTAGGAGGGAAGGGAAAGTTTTTCGAAAAAATTTATGTAAACTTTTTCCTTTCTCCACACGTCGTTTATACATCTAAACGTAAAAAATTTGAAAAAATTTAAATTGAAAAAAAATTATTTTACCATCCAGTCTGTTCGACGATTTTAAACGCGATTAAACGCAATTCGACACATGCCGTTTTAAATGACAGACCGTTGGCCAATATTATTATTTAAAATAATTAAATATTTTGCCACGAATTGCAGTCGACGCCGAAAATTGTCATTATTTTCGTGCGTAAAATGAAATTTCCATTCCTTAAGTTGAAAATTTAAGACGAAGGAAAAATAAATTTATTATATTTTTTAGCTCGGTGATGCTTCAAATTATCGAGAGCATTCGATTCCGCCGTAAAATTTCCAAAATTTCAAAAAAAATATTTTCTAAAAAGTTTTCCATGTAGTTACTCATAAAACTTTTTTCAGAATTTTTAATTTCAAATTGCGACTTTAGCTTTGAACTTGCGGTAAAAATGAACTATACCGATAATGTGGGTAATCGCAGTGTGGTTCTGTAGCAATGTCGAAAATAAAAATCGGCCGGTAAATAAGGCCGCTACGACCGATAATAGAATTTTCAAAATTTTGACTTTGTTTTGACCCTAGCGCGTAAGCTATGCAAATTTTCTAAAATATTTTCATACCATGCGATAGAGTTTAACAATGTTCGTATTTTTGTTTATTACACATTTTGTCGAAAATTGTCAAATAAAACAGATACTTGCCGTTATTCGAGAACGCCAAAAATCTCGATTCCAATTCAAGCCGTTTTAGTGGTATTCAAAAAAGTCATTTTTAGGAGTGAAGGAAAGGTTTTTCAAAAAAATTTATGTTAACTTTTCTCATTTTTCTCACGTTCTTTGTAAATTTAAACGTAAAAATTTTAAAAAAATTTAAATTGGAGAAAAATTATTTTACTTTCGAGTCTGTTCGACCATTTTAAGCGTGATTTTTCGGAATTCAACACCTGCCGTTTTAAATGCCAGACCGTTGGCCAATATTACTATTTAAAATATATAAATTATTTGCCACGAATTGCAGTCGACGACAAAAAAAGTCATTATTTTCGTGCGTAAAATGAAATTGCCATTCTTTGAGAGGTGAAATTTTAGTACGAAGGAAAAATAAATTTATTACATTTTTTAGCTCGGTGATGCTTAAAATTATCGGGCCCACTCGATTCCGCCGTAAAATTTTAACATAAAAAAAAAATATTTTCCAATAAGTTTTCAATGTAGTTACTCGGAAAACTTTTTTCAGAATTTTCAATTTCAAATTGCGACTTTAGCTTTGAACATGCGGCAAAAATGAACTATACCGATATTGTGTAAAATTGCAGTGTGCTTTTGTATCAATGTTGAAAATAAAAATCGCCCGATAAATAAGGCCGCTACGACCGATAAAAGAATTTTCAAAATTTTGACTTTGTTTCGGCCCTAGCGCGTAAACTATGCAAATTTCCAAATATATTTTCATACCATTCGATAGAGTTTAACGATGTGCGTATTTTCGTGTATTACACATTTTGTCGAAAATCGTCAAATAAAAGAGATACTTGCCGTTATTCGAGAACGCCGAAAATCTCGATTCTAATTCCAGCCGTTTTAGTGATATTCAAAAAATGTCATTTTTAGGAGGGAAGGAAATGTTTTTCAAAAAAATTTATGTTAACTTTTCTCATTTTCCTCGCGTTATTCATACATTTAAACGTAAAAATTATAAAAAAATTTAAATTAAAAAATCGGCTATTTATGCATCGCATAACTTTCCCATAGATGGCGTTTACGTCAAACGCTTAATATGTGAAATTGGCAGTAACAAAAGGTGGTCTAAAATTAATTGACACTAGAACTTATTTTATTTTGTTCATCATTTCCACAATTTTCCACGGATTATCGCCATTACAATTCTTTGCCATAAATTGACCAAATAATTTATAAATTTTATATATTCGCGCAGAGAAAATTCTTCATCTGAGTGTACATTTTTAATTTTAGCAGCTCCTAACACGCCCATAAAGTCGGTTTTAACGTTGATAAAGTTTCATTGGAATTTATAAAATCGCATTTCATTATTATAAATATTTTTATTTCTTTATAAATTTTCCGATGCAAGATCATTAAAATTACATAACAATCAGTATGAAAATGCAAATGGTTTATCCTCAATATAAATTTTAAATGGTTTCGCATCAGTTTGAAATATTAAGTAAATAGATTTACAGCCTATTTATTTAAAATAAATATGTTTCGGTATTTATTACCATCATTTAGATAATAAATGTGAATAAAGTAAAAATTTTGACAATAAATCATTAATATTTATAATTAGCTATCAAGGGGCCGCCGCGCCGGGCCATTCACCAATATATATTTTAAATGGTTTTTCGCCTGTATAAATCTTGAAATAGGTTTTTGCAGCTTTGAACCGTTTTAATATATCATTAAATTTATTTTAAATTGCAATATTCTGTTAAAATAATTTATAAATGCCTTCTCGCAAGTGTGAATTTAGAAAAATTATTTATAACAGTTTACTTTGACTCATAGATATTGTGTTATTTAAACTTTTTGAAAACGTTTTCAAAAACACTTCCGTAATAAAGTTTAGTTAAAATATTTGTTGGCTCTTAAGTATGGTCAGGAATGAATTGATTTTTATTCGAGAATTGTTTAAAACGTCAAGAATGAAACGTTCGTTGTCCACTTAAAGTTGCAATATAAGCTGTCGGCTCGGAGAGGTTTGAAATAAATATTATATTGTTACTCGAAAAAGAATGATCCGTGCTTAACCATGAATCTGCCGGTAAAACAGAGATCCGTGCGTGGCCATGCATCTGTACGTAGGTTAGTATTAGGAACTTATATTTATTTAGTGAAACTGCCATTAAAAGAGCGATCCGTGAGTGGCCATGAATCTGTACGTAGGTTAGTGTTAGGATCTTATATTTATTTAGTGAAACTGCCCTTAAAAGAGTGATCCGTACTTAGCCATGAATCCGTGCGTGGCCATGAATCTGTACGTAGGTTAGTGTTAGGAACTTATATTTATTTAGTGAAACTGCCATTAAAAAAATGATCCGTACTTAATCATGAATCTGCCGGTAAGACAGAGATCCGTGCGTGGCCATGAATCTGTACGTAGGTTAGTGTTAGGAACTTATATTTATTTAGTGAAACTGCCATTAAAAGAGTGATCCGTACTTAATCATGAATCTGCCGGTAAGACAGAGATCCGTGCGTGGCCATGAATCTGTACGTAGGTTAGTGTTAGGAACTTATATTTATTTAGTGAAACTGCCATTAAAAAAATGATCCGTACTTAATCATGAATCTGCCGGTAAGACAGAGATCCGTGCGTGGCCATGAATCTGTACGTAGGTTTGTGTTAGGAACTTATATTTATTTAGTGATACTGCCGTTAAAAGAGTGATCCGTACTTATCCATGAATCTGCCGGTAAGACAGAAATCCGTGCGTGGCCATGAATCTGTACGTAGGTTTGTGTTAGGAACTTATATTTATTTAGTGAAACTGCCGTTAAAAGAGTGATCCGTACTTAGCCATGAATCTGCCGGTAAGACAGAGATCCGTGCGTGGCCATGAATCTGTACGTAGGTTTGTGTTAGGAACTTATATTTATTTAGTGAAACTGCCGTTAAAAGAGTGATCCGTACTTAGCCATGAATCTGCCGGTAAGACAGAGATCCGTGCGTGGCCATGAATCTGTACGTAGGTTAGTGTTAGGAACTTAAATTTTTGTTTGTTAATGAAATGTTGATCGTTCACTCAAAGTCACAGTATCGACCGCCGACTCGCAGAGGTCAAGAATAAATTGCTTTATATTCGCGATATTTTTAAAACGTCAAGAATGAAACGGTCATCGTCTACTCAAAATTAAGATATCAACTGCCGATTCGGAGAGGTCGGGAATAAACATAATGATTTAGTTAGTCGATCCTTTTATCGGACGTCAAGATTGAAACGTTCGTCGTCCACTCGGAGTCACAATATCAACTGTCGACTCGCAAAGGTCACGAATAAATTGCTTTATATTCGAGATATTTTTAAAACGTCAAGAATGAAACGTTGATGGTTCACTCAAAGTCACAATATCAACTGCCGACTCGCGAAGGTCAAGAATAAATTGCTTTATATTCGCGATTTTTTTAAAACGTCAAGAATGAAACGTTCATCGTCCACACAAAGTCACAATATCAACTACCGACTCGCAAAGGTCAAGAATAAATTGCCTTATATTCGAGATTTTTTTAAAACGTCAAGAATGAAACGTTGATCGTTCACTCAAAGTCATAATATCAACTGCCGACTCGCAAAGGTCAAGAATAAATTGCCTTATATTCGAGATTTTTTTAGAACGTCAAGAATAAAACGTTGATCGTCCACTCAAAGTCACAATATCAACTGCCGACTCTCGGAGGTCAGGAATAATTAATATTATTTCGTTAATCGATGCGTATTATAAAGTTAAAAATGAAACGTTCATCGTCCACACAAAGTCACAATATCGACAGCCGACTCGCAAAGGTTCCCGAATAAACCGTTTTATATTCGAGCCTTTATCGCCCACTCAAAGTCACAATATCGACCGCCGACTCGCCGAGGTCCCCGAATAAACCGTTGCATATTCAAGCCAATTATTAAACGTCAAGAAAAAAAGAAAAATTTTTAAATTGAATGCAAAACTTCATAAATCTACCCTGGTTAGCCACTAGTATTATATTCTAAAGCTTTGAGTTTTATCCTAATAATTTAATTTAAGTAATGAAACTTTTATTGGTGTCTTTAAATTAATTAAATTGTGCTGCACGTCGTTGTTTTTATTTTTCACTTTGGACAGTGTCACAAGTATAAAAAGTCCGAATTACTGCTTTAAAGTAAATTTAGTACTATTTGCAACAGAATTTCGTAAAATCATTAGAAACTTCTTGCTTATTACTTACTAGCATTCCTAACCGGCTTTGCTCGGTTCATTATTTCCACTTCAATCATAAAATTTTTAAAATACTCGAACCCAAAGATTTCTCAAAATTTCTTAAAAATATGGGACGTCTGAAAAATAAATCAAGGACTATTCCGAAGGGTGTTGCCACAAAGGCGTCGAGAACGTATGGAGGACTTGTAAAAAAGTTTATAAAATTACGAAATTGTTTAACAAAGTTAATGAAAAGATTTAAAAATAGTTAAGTTTAAATTATATAGATGTTTAATTATTCAGCAGTAAAATTAATTTTAAATTAAAATTTAATTTCCTCTTACAGGATTTGTTAGAAAACTATCTTCCTTCTATTCAAATTAGCATTCTAATTATTATTTTACGTTACGTATAGTTCTGAGTCGCACTAGGCACTCACAATTTTGTCTGCGCCTTAATAAGGTACGGAAAATGGTACTTTTCCATAACAACTTGAACACATAACTAAATCCACAGTAGCAAAAAATTTGATAACTTTTAAATCTCAACTGAGAGCTTAAAAAGCTAACTTTCAATAATGCGCATTTAAATTATAAACAACAATGTCTTCAAGTTAATTATAATTTTTTTAAATGAGCAATTCGAATAAAAATATTCCTGGAAATGTAGGAGAAAGTACTCATAATATTATATCATATCATTTGCCAGAAAAAGTAATCAGTTTATACAAAATTACTATTAGCATTAGTGCGGAAATGGTACAAATTTCCTAACTCAATTGACAGGAAAAATTAGATATTTTCCAACTTAAATGTAATATATAAATAATATTTTATCTGTGCGCAAAGCTCTCGCATTGGTTATGTTGATTCAGTACTAAAATATGGCACAACTGAATTGTTTTTATTAGGTTGGTAACTTAATGTAAACCAATCAGAAGTTCATTATAGCAGAACAAACATGGCTCTTTATAATAAGAGTTTATTATGCGGTTGATCTCTGTAATAATTAAAATTTTCACTTTTACCTTAGTTTGTAATAATAATAAGCTTACCTAGCTCAAAAATCACAAGACAAGCAGCTTTTTTACGAGTAGATATATAATAAAATTTATTATTTTACTAAATAAATTGGATGATTTCCAGAAATACTTTTTGGCATCGTTACGTTGTTGATAATATCAAAATTTCTGTTGATGGTAATATAATTAACTACCTAACAATACAACAATATGATCTTATCTGAGCATGATACATCTATAATAGTATCGAGAACAAAAATGTAGTAATTGGCCACCTTGCTTGACAATCATTGAATTAATAATTACTTTCTATGCGATATTAGCTAACATATAGCACAAAGCATGAAGCTACGTCCGTAAAAATACTATATTCTGATATAGTAATAAAAAATAATGCATACAATCGATTTCCACACCAATCGAGGTGCACACCAATCAAGTTCCACTGTATCTGCTCACTGGAACCTCGGGGTGGCCGGCAAGTTACCTACCTCCCAGTAATTACTATACCTATAACTTTCCATTGATTTTATTTGTCAAAATTATCCAAATGAAAACTAAGTACAGGGTGTTTCAGATATAGCACCGAATTTGAAAACGCAATAAAGCACATAAATTTTAATTAAAATTGAAAAATTTTATTATCTAGTATTCTAAATTCTCATCATCTTGAATTTATGTAGGAAAAATTACAACAGGCATATGATTTCCCACGACGGACGGGGCGGAATTGAATTACGCGGTTGTTTAAGTTTACGATGATCCTCTCACAAACATTCGACTGGATGTCGTTAATTACTCTTTTACGTTGATTCCGTATCAACGTTCGTATGAAGCAACATTACATCCGAAAAGTTTAAACACCAAAACGCGTTACTCGGTAGTCATCTGCTTTATGGCGGAAATAAACAACAAACCACGCTTTACAATAAAACGCAACCATTCAATAAAACACACTGTAGAATTTCTACTTGTTTCAAAAATACATTCGCCATGCAGAAAAGACTTGAGAATCTACTTGAATAATTAAGAAAAAGTGTAGAAGCAGGTTTTTAAATATTTACTGCAAATTTTCAATATTAACGAAATTTAACATTAATTGTAACACAACTCCGATTGGTTCATTTTAAATAGCTATCCGAAAAAAAATTTGAGATCATGGATAAGTGCCAAATCAGTGCGGCCTTCAGGCCGCACAACCTTGACATTAGCATATTTCACTCAAAATAAACCTTATAATTTTTAATAAATTTTAAAGGTTTTAATAAAATTTAAAAATTTTAATTGCTTGATTATATTTTTTTACACCCAAAGTAGTTTCCACCGACCTGAACTAATATTTCTATCAGAATTTACTGGTGATTGGATCGATTGATTCTGGTTGGAAATGCAAAAAATTTAAATTATGTATATTAGGTAATATATAATTAGAGGTAGAAACAGATTTATAGTAAAATACCATTTAGAACTGACTGATTCTATTATTTTATTTTTATTTGCGTTGAATTGCAATTCACAATTACTCAATTAAGTAATTACGTTTAATTCACTTCGTGTTTCTCTTCTTATACCCGTTTGTTAGCTCGTTTCTTGTCGCCGCCGTTTACACGACAAGTAACTTAAGGTCTTAATATCGATCAGGACCGTAATCAGGGAGTGATGTTTATTTCAATTGGTTTACTCACAATTAAGAGGTGACCGCTGTTGTTACTGGACAGGTCTGGATTTAGTGTAATATCAATGCTTTAAACATATTTGTGTATTATATAAATAGCAGTGAATATTATAAACTTGAGTATGTACTTACTGAAAGTTTCCAGTTACTTAAATTTATATTATTTGATCATTTTCTCATATTCAAGTGAAGTACTCCTTTAGATATTATCATAAAATATCTTAGAAGAACTAGAATTGAATAACTTTTGTAAAGGTTTGGATTCTTCAGAAATAGAATTACAAAAGAAAATGAAAAAACAAAAACTATTTTCATTTTATTATGATTCTAAACTGCGCGAAAATTATGAAATAGTTTTGAAATAAATCCAGTAATTTTTAAATTAAATTATGATGGTATCATTTGGCATATAAGGCCCAAGACCTTAGAAAAGGTCTAAATTTCCGTATTAATGTTTGTATGAGCTTATTTGCGTAAAGTAAGTTTGCCTAATTATATAACCCTACAGCCGTACAGACGCAGCGTTGGTTGTAATCATTCACTTTGTTTAGTTTTATAATTTTTGGCAGGAGTACAAAAAAATCTGCTTTATACTTCAAAGCTTCTTAATATTTCAATTTAATTTCCGTAGCGAAGTATATGTAGGTCTTTAAATTAATTAAAGTGTGCTGGATAATAGACTGAAAAGCTAGCAACTTACTCTTTGGGAAAGTTGCTGTATGCCTTGTGGGAAACTAATTCATACGGATGAGAGTAATGCATAACTTGCTCGTTGATTTTTACTTTATAATTAATTGAGAGCTTTTTTAGCACGTGTTTCGGACTTGTATTTCTCGTCAGTATGTATTTATAAAATTTAAATTTTAGAAGTGGAAAATGTAGAAAACTAAGCCCAGCAGCGTTGGCCGATTACTGATAAGATTTAAAATGTTGCTGTTGGTAAAGTATGTCTTTTATTTTTGAAATTACAACGTAAATTGTTAGGTAAAGTCTTATTAAATTGTTAAGCATTACAAGTTGTTGTATCAAGTCGCAATTGTCGTTATACTTTGAGAATGTTATGTATTGAACGATAAAGTAAAATTATATGAAAATTTAACGGTCTGGAATTTTAAACTCCATTTAATATCAGCACAAGTTATTCTATTTACATTACATTATTTCTGTGCAAACTTCTTCAGTATTTTTCCATTTTCTAACTTGTTTTTCTTCGAGCTCATATGTATTTTTCAATCTTCTACATACCTTTGGATATTAAACAGTCTATCTTATTTTTCCTGCCAAGAAATTTCATTATTCTATATGATGATATATTTCCTTGTTTCTGTCCTTGTTTTTTATTTCTTCTCTTTATTGGTATTCAAGTTTTAGCTCGCAAATTGTTCCTGAGGGAGTTAAGGTAAAAAAGTTCTTTTGATATAAAGGCATACAAATACGTATCTTGTGTATTTCAATAATTTTTTTATAAAACCTTTAATATTTTTTGAGTTTTATTATATCTTACTTTTGTTTTTATTAAAAATATTGCGCGCGTAAAAATGTAATCGTAAAAGAATGTTTGCGTCGTTTATTTATGAAAAAGTTGAGCATTGCAATAACCAAGAGGACTATGAGTGTTTTATCTTAATATTCGAAATGATACTCGTTAGAAATCAGTTATCAGGTGGGGTTACATATTGGGGGGTTTTCGTATAAAGTAAAGCTCTCATTGTTGCACAACCATCGAATACGATAAAGCCTTGAGTTACTGCAAATTGACTTCACAATCGAATATAACTTGTGTTCTATGTAGTTCTTTCTGATCGTGGTTTGCATTTTATTTCAAACATCGTTATTTACTGGACTAATATTTTACTTTTTTATTTCGTAAACCTTTTGTGCAATCTCCAGGGAATATTTATTTTAAGTAATATTGCCTTCTTAAGGGGATTTTTATGTTAAAATTGCAAGTTAATTTTAACGAAATTATTTTTTTGCGGGAAAAGGTTTTTCCTTTGTATAATAAAGGTAAAAATTTAACTTGTAACAAGGCAATTATATCGAAGTGTTTCTCCTGCACTATGGAATGCGGCAAAATAATTAACTATGAAAATTTTTGCTTGTTATTCCGCATAAATTATGCTTAAGTAATTTATCGTTTCAGATTTTTGCGCAATATCCAGTTTTGCTATTACCAATATCTAAACTTTATCGTGATTTATTAGAGTTGAGTTCTCGTATTTATTACGCAAAGGTGGTGTTATTTAGTAGGGAGACGTTTATGAAGCAGGAAAAAAATTAAGAGATATTCCATATTTGTAGGCTTTTTTCTATTGTCATGTAATATATAAAATAAGAAAATTGAAATATAAGTGTGAGAAATGGGGATGGTTGGTGCCTTTATAATGCATACTTTGTATTCCGAACGGATCTACTTGAAATGGAAAAATATTATTTTCTTTGCTTCACTTCTTTCTTCTAATATCTAATAGACGTCTTGTTTGAACACATGTTCTTTGACATAAATATTAATCGTCGCCAACTATGATTAATTTTAATATTTTAGTTCATTAAAAATTTTGATTAGATCTATTATTTCCGTTGGTTAATAAAGCTGCAGCAATAATGACATCATTCTCTTATATGTAGAACAATTGCGTTTTAAATCATTTAATGACCACTTTCCAACCTAACCGGTTCTTATAATCTGGTTGATTTTTTTATTTTTAGTGCAGTAATGCCGATATTTTAAGCCATAAAATGCTATTTACTTCAATACATACTTTTTGCACTCCTTTGTTTCAAAAACTTTAAGACTTCGTTAGAGAAATCTACTCTCAAAAAACATCCATAGACGTTAATGAAATACGCTTGTCAACCCAATAAAATTAATGAAAATGTTTTTCAATTGTCACATTAATAATTGCGATGACAAAACGTTTTCCCAAAAAAGTCGAAAACTAAGTGGAAATGCTTAAAGACAATATGATATTAATATAAATGAAGAAAGAATAGAAAAGCTAGATCGTCTCAGACTCGAACCAGGACACATTAATCCAAATATCAATTCTATTAAATACTACAATAACAAATAAAACTTGAAAATTTGGAAAATATTTCAAAACTTTTAGTTTATGCAAATTTAAAAAACAAAGTAGCAAGGAGAAGGATAATTTATGCACACATCTCTATTTAATATTTTAAAAATCCTGAAACTTTGATTTTCCAATAAATTGGTCAAATCGGTTTCTGATGGAGAAAAACATTACAAAATTGTAATAGTATATTCTTTTTATATTTTTATACCTTGCAAATTTTTTGCTTTTCATTCAAACTTTTCAAAACTTTTAATTCTTCTATTTTTTCTTTAGGTTCCGTAGGTTTCTCTTCTTTTTTATCTTTTAATTTCTTGTCCTTTATATAATAATTAATAATAGTCCAACCAAATTTTGGGAAAAAAAATTGTAACTCAGACTTTTATAGGTTGAAATGGTAAAACGGCTTAAACTATTAAAAAGTAGTGAAAAATGGTATTACTGCAATTTCCGACGAAAGTTGACGTCAAAATAAGAAGTATATAATACAAAAATTGTAGATCATGCAAAAATCTACCACTTTTGTAGAAGTCACCTTTTAATATATTTTTTTTTTCGTTTTTAATTTTTAATTTCTTCAAAAATAATTGAATGTTTACGAAACCTGGTCAAAGTATAGCTTTCTATGTCTAAAATAACCACAAATATATTTAGATCAAAAAAATCAAGAAGTTTCCGAGATATTCATTTTTTCCGGTCCAAAACACGTTTTTCCAAAACAAAATTCTACTAGGAAAATCATCAGATCTTATCAAAATCAATGCAGATGAAATCCTGTGTAAAAGTAAAAAAAAAAACGAGGAAACTTTTTACAATATTCATAAAAAATTTGGTGAAATTAGAGTATTTTGGAAAGCCATATCTCTAAAACGATTGAAGTTACTACCCCATTTTTTCTTTTTTATTGTAAAGGTCAAAAGGAATTTAGTTTGAAAACTTATGTATAACTGACCATTTTTAAATAACGAACAAGATGAACTGAAACATCGAAAACGAGGAATATACCGAAAACGGCAATTTAAGATTTTGTATTTTTGGGTCCTTTCTTGACAAATTTGTCCTTAATCTTCCGGTTCTTTGAATTGGAAAACTTATACTGTTGTATTGATACTAAACTATTATTACACTTAAGTAGTAGAAATAGTTATATCTTACACAAGACGATAAAATGAAATTTTATCGATAAGTGAAAAATGTTAGTTTACGAGCGATGAAGCCGCGAGTGAATTATTTTTGAGAATCGATAATTAAATTTTATAGTCGTGTATAAAGTTCAATTTTGTTCTATAGCAGATGTTAATGAAAATGGAAATAAGAAATTCCGATTGCAAATTAAATTATTACTTGACAGCTTTTATCTTACATTAAAAACAATTACCATTGAGAAGGTCATTAACTTAGTAAGTTAGCCGAATAACTACTGATTCTAAGGTATCCGGTTCAAATCCGAGAAGAGTCGAAACCCTTTCATATGACCGCCTCCATGCTTAAGAGCGCATATAAATCCGGGGGTCTCCCTGGGTTGATGATTGCCACCATCAACTATTAAAAACAGGGTTACAGGCATTCCTCAATCTGATCTAAGTAGCAATGGGTGAAAATGCAAAAGAAGAAGACACTGATGATCCGGAAGTGAAATGAATTGCTGATTTGATGATTTTACTGTGCAATTTCATTAGTACTTAGAGTAAAGGTAAAGTACTTTATTTACCCTTGGCGTTAGAATGCTACTTTATCTTTTATCTACTCTTATGGTTAAAGTGTCACTTGTTCTATTGTTTTCAGTCGACAAACTGCATTTTAACATCTACACATCTACTATTTAAAAAATTGTAAGCATTATACTGATTCTTAAATCGGTACATAATGTACAGTACGAAATAAATAAATATTTATTGAATTATTATAAAAAGTGAAGTTTCCAGGATCTGTAATACTATGGGAATGCACGTCCTCACAAAGGAGTTTGTCATTTTCTTTTCATCGACGCGACGGTGACGTCTATGCTATACAATTCTACTACAAGAATTTTTTTGCTTTCCATTGATCAGATTCAGTTACCAGAAGGCGGATTAATATTTCAACAGGATGGTGCATCATGCCATATTGCAAAAACGTTAACATCATGGTTTCAGTACATGAAAATCCCTGCCTTAAAATGACATGAATTGAAAAAAAGTCCTTCGAACTACTCACGTTCGCATAAAATTCAGGAAATTTGGAATAAAATTAGTTCAATTTATATACAACTGAGCTCGTAAATTAAAAAATGTTTTATTTTTATATTATTTAATTATTAAATTGATATAATAAAATAAAATAATAATAATTAACTAAAATTGAATGGTAACGCTAATCTTAAATAAAAACAGATTTGAAGTATTTGGTAATTTATAGTTTGAAGTAAATTATAATTGTTGAAACTTTATAATTTAGTGCATGGTATTGTTCTGTTAACGATTTTGATGTTTAATTACATTTTAGTAAGAGCAATTCCAGTCTTAATTGTAATTGATTTAAATAATATCTGCAATTATGAAAATTGGTTATCAAATAATTTTCATGAATTATCATAAGTTACAACTGAAATGTAATTATGTTTAATTTAATAACAATTAAATGTGATTAGTCTCGATTTGTGATTATTATTTGAATTTATGTTTGCGTTATTGAATTTTATAGTTTAAGTAGTTTTTGAAGCATTTAATTAAAAATTATAATTTTAAGGGTGAACTAATTGAATTGCAGAACCATTTCCACTACTAACCCTTTTATGTATGGCGAAGAGTTAAAAGAATCCTTTGATGAAGTATTGTACATTTTAATTGAAAGATTCAATTTTTAATTATTACATTATTTTCTCTAAACTTACATGAATATTAATTTTAATAACCAACCAAATTACCTTTGAATTTTAAATTAGATTTTTCTTGTTTCTCAATACTTTTCACCTTTTTTCCAAGGACACGTTTGAGTTTCTTTTTTAAGATATCGTGTTAAAAATTTTGTTATAAAAATTTCCATTTAACTTTATCCAGGACTGCAAATTCTATTATGGAGTTCACATTTTACATAAAACAATCTTTTAAACCCAACTCTGAAGGAAGTTTATTGCCATGGATCATTTCATCCAATATTATAGTTTCTATTTAATTTATTATTGGAATAACATTTTCCATAATTTATTCACTTCCTTGTGTATTAAAAAAACACATTGCCGTAGATCAAAAGCTGCATTTTCATTTTCATAGAAAAAATTATGAATTTTCTTTCTCTAATTTCTTCGAAAGATATAATAATTAGGCGGAGGCTTAAGTTATCGAACAAAAGGAAACCGGAAAAACTTTTTATACTAATATTCAAAACTCAAAATTTCGATAATTTTTGAATTTTGCTATTATTTCAGCTATTCAGCTGAATGATGTGTGGTTTACCCAGTAGTAGAGCGATCGACTGCTGAGACGAAAGTACCAGCTGCGACTCCTTGCAACTACGTAACAACTAATTGAAAACTAGTGTTGCAACTGGCCGAACACAACCTAACCTATCCTAACCTAACCTAACGTAACCTAACTTCTAGTTTATATTAGCAAAACTCTATACTTTTTTGTTTTTCTCAAATATTGATCAATCACTTATCTATCTGCCAATTATCACTTTAATTGTTTGAATAGGCATAAAACCTAACTACCTTTCTGTTTTTTATGTACCTACCAGGTAAATCAATTCAATGATTTTCTCACAAATTAACGAATAAAAATAACCCAACCATATAAAAATATAATTAGTTTAACAATCGTTAATTAAATTCATTGAATTAATTAATTGCACAGTTACATCGATAAGTTCACTCACCTTAAAAATAGTAATTTAAATTTTAAAACATCAATTTATTCTTTTAAATGTTATAAACATTTTAAAAATTAAAGTTTTAAATGAATGATGAAATAAGGTACCTACCTATTAAAATTTATTTTTTCATGGGTATGTGAGAGAAAGCTTCAAGTAAGAGTACTTTACATGTTGCTACAGTGTAGGTATCAAGGTCGAGTCCAGAGAGTTTACTTTGAAATTTATTATGCAAAGTCTCAGCAGAGTTTGCTGAAATTTGTAAATATGTTTTTTAAATTTGTGTAAAATTTATTAATTAAGTATTTTCGGAAGAAAATGGAGGGATGAAAATTACATTCGAAGAGGAAATGGAAAATATAATATTTTTTTGGGAAAATGTGGTTTTCCAAACTGTTTATTTTATTAAAAAGCACGTGTTTTTATTTTGGAAAATAAAATCTCATAGAAGAGATTCCGAGTTGGATTAAATTTTCAGGTTATCGTAACCACATGTACGAAATTTAGTGCCGAAATAATTTGTAATGCAATTAAATTAGTAATTAGAAAAGTGAAAAATTGTTTTAACACCTCCCATCCGGGTCATGTTTTGTTTAGTTTGTGAATTTTCTTCTGGGTATTATTACGACTTCCTGAAGGCTTTTTATGAGCACTTCTACCTGTTCCTTCCTGGAGCTGATAATGTGCGATCGCGTGCAACCCGTGAGTTAAAAAACATTCACAACTTTGTTGAAATGAAATTTGAAATCTAAATCTCATTCTCTCAGCCTGCTGCAAAATCCATTTCGTTTTAACTTGACGTTCAAATTGAATGTTTTGTAGTGTGGGAGGAGGGGGTTGTAAGGGTGTGCGGATTGCGGGGTCCGAGGGGTAAAAGTGCTCTTGATAAGCGTGATTTAGCAGCCCCGGGGATATTGATTTTTACGTCCCTCAACCCCTAACCCGCTCTCAGTTTTATATGTCTGTTTTCTTACTGTAATAGCTTGGTATGTTGCGCGCGCCATGTCGAAATGAGGAGAAAACAGCACGCGGGACAAGAGGGAAAGATGGTTTTCATTGGTGTTGTGTTTCCACGGCGGGTGGGGAGTCTGTACGCAAATGCAGCCATTATTCTGGATCTAACGGTGCCAATTGCTAACTAAAGGTACCGTCACGGCTTCCTGATGCATCAGCAGCCGAGCGCCAGCAGCTTTTCCAGTCTCGCAACTGATGATGCATCTCGTCGCGGTTTTCGTCCTTCAAATCACATACCTTGTAAACATTAAGACACTCGACTTTATCTACGCTAACACTTATTAAACTCCCTCACTTTCTATCTACCAGATCCATTTTTAACGTTCACTTTTATAGATTTTCTTAATGTTTAAAAGCTTTTTAACGGCGATAACTTGTAACCGTTAAGTATTCTCTAAAACTTTATTATATTTTATAGACGAATTTATTAAGTCAATTTCTTAATCAGCATTTAAAAAGAATATGAAGAGATTTTTATTTTGCGGTGAGCATAAAAAACAATTTCTTTTTATTTTCAATTTGTCTCCTTCCTATGCCGAAAACTGTTATCTCCGGTTACGGGTCAATCCTTAAGCGAGTGTTTATAGTAAATTTCGAGCAGTAAAGACTTACGAGCAGAGATTAGTTGGTGTTAATTGTCGCTGTAGTCAATGAAGATATCCCGTGGCGTGTCAGGGTTGTGAAAGCGTGAACGTCATGTCCCGCTTGTATGGCACGGAAACGCTGTGGGATCAGAACCGGAAATGGGCAGACATTGGTTAGATTGGTACGCCACGCGCCCGCTACGTGTTGATACACTCTTGTTCTTTAACGGGCCCACACTTTCCGTCTCTTGCTTTCTGCTTGCCTGTCTTCTTGACTGATCCCTCACGTCTTGTTTACTAGTCCTGACTGTTATCGGAAAAAAGCTTTATATGGTTTTCCTGATTTTCTCAAGTGTACCCTTTTCAAGTATGTTCTTTAACAGCTCATGTCACTCACCATTTTTTGTCGCTTATTGTCGCCTATTAAGAATACTTTTTTTCACTTTGAAATATTTTTCTTATCGTATTAATTACTTTTTCCGTAAAATTATGAATTGATTCCATAAACGGCATATAAAGCGCTTATTTACAGCTCATCGCTGGCAGGTTAGCGTGACTGAAACAAAACCCGATTTTGATTTTCACCTTTACTTCTAGACATGGCGGTAAACCACTTTAAAAGTTATTTTAGTGGAAAATTAACAACAAAAAATGCGAAACCGTTCACAACAAAGTCCCAAGTAAACTTAATATCGAATTACTCGAAATAAAATTTGATTTCAAACTAAACTCGTTTTTGTGCTTTTGCTGTAATTATTTGACAATCAAATTGCAAATATTGATTTAAGTATACCTTCATTAAGTTTAATTGTTTTGGTTTATATCGTAAAACTGGTGACCAGGATAAATTGAGTAAGGCTTGGCAATCAAATTATGCACACGGGATATTCTACCTTCCCTTACCGAGGGTTGCCACATTAAAGGGGTTAAATACAGCGTATTTTCGCAGATCTTAGATGTCTTATCAGACTGTAATTCTTTAATCTAAAAAACTACAGTTTTAATTTTTTCATAAAAATTTTATTTTTGGGCTAATGTAAATTCTCTATTAAACGAAATATTATTTTTAGCTACACTTCTTTAGGGATTAATTTTTTTTAATGCAAAAACGTTTTGAGGCCATACGTTAAAAGTTTTCAAATTAAGTCTTTAATGACTAAAATTGTCTATGTTAAGTACGACGATAAGCACTTTTAAGATATAAATTGAATAATATTAAAAGGTTTTTGTGTATGAGTTTGATTATCAGTTTAAAATGCAAATTAGTGTAAAACAAGAAATGGGGTTTAACCCTTTCTGATATTTAAATGTGAGCTAAATTGCTTATATGCAAATTATGGTACTAAAAATTTTTTGTAATCATGAACTTTGTTGTTTATTAATAATATTACAAAATATTTCGGAATATTTATTTTCAAGTTGGTGGTTGGTATCGATCTTCTTAGTTTTCAGTTAAATGTCAGATAGTCGAGAAAGTTGGTGGAAATGATAAATGACTTGTGTAATTTGAAAATAAAATTGTATAACGTATTAATAGTAAAGATATTAGTCATTTCTAATCGATTGCTTTTGCTAAATGATTAATATTTTTTAAAGTTTTTTTATTAATTGTTTCAAAGGTAATGGATACATTTTTACATCAAAAACTTATAACCTATATTATTTTGTCGGTAAAAAATCAAAATTGAAAAAATATTAGCCTTCTATCCAGTCAAATATTAAAATAGTTTTCTTTTCGTAAAAAGATAGCATTTTAAACATCACTTTAAAACTGTAATAATCTCATTTTTTAAGATTACATACATTTCGTGTTCGTTTAAACGAACGCCGTGACCGAAAGGGTTAATTTTCTGAACATGATTTAATCCATTAATTACGTAAGCACGATTTTTGTAATTTTTGACCCCCCCCCACGTAAGGTTACGTAAGATTGAGGTACCTCCCCCCATATCTTAAGTAAGGATTATTTAAAAAACCTGAATTTCATCAACATCATCAAAATTCAACACAGGGTGTTTTATAATACGATGTTGTCAAGATGTTAATTTGTCGTAAAATTTTTACTCTTTGTAGATGTATGCGACACATGTATATTTTATATTTAAATTAAAAAAAAAAATTTAAGGAGCTTACATTAGGAATACGTCGAACGTCGTACCCCCCACCCCACGTAAAGTATGGTTTACATGATATTTTACGTTTTTGATGTTTACGTGTTTTACGGTTCATCCTATGATAAATCATAGCAGAAATCGTATAATGTAAACTGCACTTAAGGCTCCGTAAGATTTTTGATACCCCCCTCTCCAAACCCTTACGTAATTAATGGACGGCCCCTTAAACTGTAGCATCTATCAAAATATTTCAAATTTTATTTTTAATTTTTTCTCCAAGAAAAGTCATTTATGATTAAATTATGAAGTCAGCGGCGCGGCGTCTCGTAGTTTGCTATAATAGAGGGGACCCTTATAGTCTAAGATCCGAAGTAAGGTCCTCCTTCACCGATCTGCTTACCGGATGAAAAGTAGTTTTTATCAATCATAATAAGTTACCAAATATGTCGCGAATGGGTTGCCTAAAGAAATATGGTCCTGACTATCCTTAATTAAAAATTCTGTAATTATTTTTTTTTAATATTTCACTGACTTGCTTACCAAAGAAATTTAATACTAATCGATAGTATAAAGCATAAGGAACATGTAAAAATTAGGTTGCCTAATTTTTTTTGGTCCCATGACCGGGTTGCCGGGCATAAACAGGTGAGTCGCTACTAGTAATTTGCACTGATCTGCTTTCTCATTGAAACATATATTAAAATAAAGATAATTTTATTGTGAACACGGTGGTATAAGGTTGCTTGCGGAAAATCGGTCATGAATCACGGTTGCCAGGCTTTGAAATTTAAAAATTGGAGCAGAGAAGCATTGCGCATACTGTTAGGTTTGATAGAGGAGGACGCAGCATACAGACGTGACTGTCGAATGAAAGAGAGTGCACATGCTGTTTTTTCGTGCTATTGAAAAGAACAACACTACTATATAGGTATACTGCCGGGAATCTTTCTGGAGCGATTGAGAAGTATACTTTTAATTGCTTTAAATTATATAAGTAGGTATATATTATTTATATATCTAATATTAAAATATTCAATAAAATATATACATATCTAGGTATACGTTATTAAAATTTATTTGTATAGAATCGGTGAAGTTACACAAAAAACACTTTTTATTCATTTTTAATAACAATTTATTAACTAATAGTACTAATCGTAACCAGGGATGCTTAATAATATAATATTGTATAATAAAAGGGCTTACAACAGCAAATCGGCCCACGAACGTCGTCGTTTACTATGCTAGACAAGGGCAGAAAACCAGATGCGCTTATTATAGAGGTTTTTTTATTTATTTCGATAAAATTTACAGTACTCTTTTAATTGATTACACGTTAAAAACAATTGCAAGTATATTAAATGAAATTCATAACTTACGAAATTATATATTTGCAAATTTTTCTAACATGTTGTAATCAATCAGAATTTTATAAAATATTTTCACATGTATTAAGGGCCAATTTCATAATAAATTTAAAGAAAGCTTTAAATTTAAAGCCGAATTTATGCAAAAATAAACCAATGCAAAAGATCACATTTGCTTTAAACTTATATGAAATCGGCCCTTAATAACTTAATCAATCCATCACTCTTGGGTATTTTAATATCAAACCTAACAGTATACGCAATGCTTCTCTGTAGCGCATCTTCGCTTGCTCCAATTTTAAATTTCGAAGCCTGGCAACCGTGATTCATGACCGATTTTCCGCAAGCAACCTTATACCACCGTGTTCACAATAAAATTATCTTTATTTTAATATATGTTTCAACGAGAAAGCAGATCAGTGCAAATTACTAGTAGCGACTCACTTGTTTATGCCCGGCAACCCGGTCATGGGACCAAAAAAAATTAGGCAACCTAATTTTTACATGTTCCTTATGCTTTACACTATCGATTAGTATTAAATTTCTTTGGTAAGCAAGTCAGTGAAATATTTAAAAAAAATTAATTACAAAATTTTTAATTAAGGATAGTCAGGACCATATTTCTTTAGGCAACCCATTCGCGATATATTTGGTAACTTATTATGATTGATAAAAACTACTTTTCATCCGGTAAGCAGATCGGTGAAGGAGGACCTTACTTCGGATCCTGTACTATTAGTTCGACGACATTTAACGTTAAATTAATGTTTATATAACTAATATTAAAAGGAATTATATCCTCTAGATGGCGCTTTGTTTCGTTCTGAAATACTGAAAGATTCTTATTTAATAAAACCATTTACAAATCATACATACAAACTTTCTGTCTCTGTGACCGGGGGGTCTGGGGGGTATGGAATACCCTCCAGCACATTAGTTATTGTGTTTAAAAGGAAAACACTTGGAACCAGTTTGCAGTGCTAATTTAATGTAATTTAGTGTAATTTCAATAATCGTTATTCCAAAAAAATTGAAAATTTAATATATTGCTTAGCTCATAAAATTTATTGCGATTTTGTTTCTACGTTTGGAGAACAAGGAAAACTATCGGTTCACATGGGTTTATGATTGATCACCATCAACTATTAAACAGGATTACAGACACATTCCCAAACCCACTTTAAACAGCTTGGAGGTCTTAATACTGGAACCTTTCTCCTCGAGAAAGAGCTGAAGAAAGAGAAAAAGGTGGGTAATTATCGTAAATACTTTTCGGAAAAAAATGCCTAAATCACAACAAAACCTGAGAGTTCTTTTTATGCTCATAAAAACAGAATTTAACAGTTGGGGACGGTCATTAAAAACTGTTTTACCTTTTTTAGTTTTATTTTTGTCTTTTTATATCTTTTTCTTCTTCTCTTTCCATTCCTTAGCATTATTTTCCTGATTCTAACCAATGTTTTCATGATACTTTATGGAAAGTCTTGCCATTTTCTCTTGGGAAGCCCTTGTTATGTGTTTGTTACATAACAATGTTGTCATCTAAAGCCTAAGTTCCACTTATAGGACATGCAACTAGCAAGGTTAGCACCCTACTAGTATGTGCAAGAACTCCTAGAACTATGAATGCTAAAGGTAAATTTGGTACATCTCATGGTAATAACAGGACGTAGTCCTACATTAAGAACAAGAAAGAACAAAGGAACAAGAAATAATAAATATTATAAAAAAAGATTACAGCCTAGCTATTAAGTATGTTAGCCGCTATAATGGAGAGAATAGAAAAGAATGAAAAAGTAATATAGAAGAATTATTGCTTCACTTGATCACAAAAGCAGCCAAATCCAAATTTTTTTTGTTAGTTTTAAATTAAAGAAACTACTACTTACATAGTTATCCAAAACATAGTAAATAGTAATATTACTTAAAATAGGACTTATTACTCCTATATTTGAAGCATAATATAAAAAAGTTTGTGGTTTATAATAAATTTCAAGAGTAATTAGTTAACTTAGGTAAAGGTATATAATTACGTTTTTAATTAAAAGATTTACTTTAACAAAGAAAATTTTTAATTAACAGGGATACTTTTTCACTATACTTTTACGAAATCTCTGGTTATACAATAATTATATACTTACAATTTAAATTTAAAAGTCTATCGTTCAAAAAAATTTAATAACAAAAATGTGTCATTATTTTCTAGGTTTTTCAGTTTCTATTAATTATTTATGAATAATGTAAATATTTTTAAAAGCTTCAAGTAGCTCATTAATGCAGTTAATTGTTATATTTGATATTCATTTCCTTGTCAGAAGTTAGATTAAGGTTTTCATTGTTTATTAATTGTATTTTGTTTGGTGGTAACTTACTAACAGAAATTTTACCTACTTAATATCCGGATTATTTAGATTGTTAAAGTTTCTAACTTCAGATATTACAGGAATATAATTTATCTAATGTTATGAATACATTTTCAAAGTTAAAATTTATTCGCTTTTGAAATAAGTTAATAATTAAAAATTTTATATCATATTACTTTTTATGTACATTACATACGAGCAGTCAAGAAACTGCTTATAATATACTCAATGCTTAAAAAGTATTTTTTTAATTTATCCCGACCTCACTAACTTTCTCCTCACTTTTCTTTTCTTACATACCTCTTTTGCTTCGACAATCGAGTTTACATCCATATTTCTTTCCCCATTTTGTTATTTACCCACAATGCATTCTGAGTTTATTACAAAATCCACAACGCATTAAGAGTATGAATTTCGGACACTGGCTTGCAAGCTCGTACAATGCAGTACAATACGCTAGAATTTTTTCTGAATAGGGCTTTTTCACATCAATTTAATAATTTATTAGTTTTCAATTTTCACGGTTGGTTCAACTGCAAATTATTTTTATTATACACTAATTTGAAATAGTATCTAATTTAATTATTTTTCGTTATTGCAACAAAAATAAATTACTTTGCTTTTCTTTCTAAAGAAAAAATATAATTTGTATAAGAGTTAAAAATCAGTACTATAACAAATCAATTTTAATTAAAAGTACTATAACAATCAAAGTTAATTAAAAGTTACGTTTGTTAAGTGAGTTGTTTAGTAATTTTCTAATTAATGATGTAAATATAAAATGATCTATAAAATTTGCTGATTTTACGATTATGTTTAATTTAAATACATAAATTATTATTTCCAATAAATATGATCACTGTAAGTATTTCTAAACTAGTATATTTTTTATATCAAAAATTGAATCCAGTTTTCTTAAGCAATAGTATGTTATAATTATTTTCAAAAAATAATAATTAATTACGGTTGTGGGAAGGGCACATGTTTATTATTTTATTAATATTTTTTTTAAATGTGGGGTTTTTCATATAATCTATTTAAATGTTGTTTTGGCATAAAATCATTATTAGAAAGCCACTTTGTGTTGTTTAAATTAAAAAAAGTTTTTAAGCAAGAATTGAATTTTTTCCCCTTCAGCTTGAAAAACTTTTCGCGTTCAAGTGATCGCGCCAAAACGGCCTCGTCCTAGACCGGGAAAAGTACTATTTACTTTTACCAGAATAAAATAGATAAATTGATAAAAAGGTTGAATAAAAGTTCCTCTTTAATTAAAAAAATCGACGCATAAAAGTTTTTTCTAAAATAGAAAAAACAGTGAATTTATGCGTTACTTATAATTTATTGTAAACTCCCTTATGAGTTATAAGTCTTTAGAAAGTACTCAAGAACTCGAGTAAAATTAAAATTCATTAATTCTGCACAAATATAATAGATGAACTTTTTTTCGCCTCGTTCACTTCAAATATTAAAAATAATTAGTTAGGCAGTTCCGTATATACTACCACTAGAAAACACCCTCATCCACAAAAATAAATTTACAATATTTACGTTCGGAGAGTAATGTACTATCTGTGTAAAAGGATATTATAGTTTATATACAGCCGTTCGAGATAACGTTATTATAAATTTCACTTTTAACTAGGAAATCATCGGGCGCGTCTACTCCGCTGCTGAAAAATGATCGAGCGTAAGAGCAATGCAAACGAGATGCAATGAAATGTCTAGGTAATTACTTATTCAATCATTTTTTTGTAACTTTTACAAGTTTTTTATTTTTTCGTTTTCGTTTCGACCTGATCATACACGCGCGACCCGATCAAGCCGTCGAAAGCTCTCGCTTACTCAATCAATTAAGGTTCTATTTTATTTATACTAATATTTCAAACGCTGATTTAAGTAAGGCGCTCAAATTTCATACCTTTCTTTTAAATATTTTTTGTTCTATTAATGCTAATTGTTTTTTTTTTATTTGAGGGTCTGCTTCGTTGGTTTTCAGATTCGTCGTTTTCGGGGGACTCTTTTAATGAGTTGACTGATAAACAGAGGTCCTTGTGATTGTAGACGGTTGCTTTTTGATTTGTTCTTTTAGGAGGTGGAGGAAGACCATAGATCTTCATCAAAATGTAAAAGTTGAAATTTAAAAATAAAAATAAAATTTCAAAAACCCTCAGTAGCTTCTGGCTTCAGCAGAGACCCCCAAAAACTATAACGCACTACGAATTTAATATTGTTTCTAACTGGACTTCAACTTTTCCAACTAATGATGGCTGCCGTCTTCAACATCAGGTAAGACTTAACCATATACCTACGAAGGAACAATCAATTTCATTTAATTAATTTTTAATTTCAAGAGCAAATTTTTATGGAACCTTTCGTGCTGATATTTGGAATGAAATTTGGGTTCACTTCACTTCTTCTTCTTTCATGATGTTCTATTTGCATTAGGTCGCATTCTATTTTGTCTATGCTGTCGAGGTCTTCCAGACGGAGCCTTTCCAATGGGATGTGCATTAGAATGCTCAAACTAATTCAGCATCCTTTTGTATTATATAAATTAATTTCCTCCAAAACTTTTCTTTTCAGGCTCACACCACCATAACTGGTGGTTATCTTCTTAAAGTCTTCCTGTTGGAATACTAATCTTGCTTTCGTTGAAGTTGCAAAATATTGATTCTTCAGTGTTTCTCCATGGTATTCATTGGGTTGAGTTATGATTGACTTTAGTAAGTTTGTATATCTTGGGTTATTTTTTCTCTGTTTTCAAAATTACATGAATATTTTTCCTTTGTCTCGGAATAAATTATCTTACGATCAAAGTAGGAATTACTAGAATTACTTTAATTTTTGAGCTTAAACCGACGACTCCTCGGTCTTGGTTCTCCCTTTGACTTTCTTTATATATTTCCCATATTTTTAAATTTAATGCATTTCATCCCTTATAGGGGATGAAATATATTTCAACAATTATTTTTGGTATCATAATCAACAGCCGTCTTATTCTTGTGTTTTATTAATTTCACCTGGTGTCTATCAACACAGCATCTTTTTCACAGTTATAACTGAGTGACAAGCACCTGAGCAAAGGAACTTGATAGATCTCAATTTTCAACGCTGCCGCCGATAACAGCTAACAACCCTTTACAGTAAGGGTCTACTGAGCATAGTCTACACTATAGAACGTCGTTGTGGGTACAATATTTTATAAATAGTAAAATTTTGAAATTACTTTCTAATGTAAAACTTCAGGATGAAGAAAACTCCAACGAAACAATGCAGCTTCCTTCTTATTCATAAAACGCAACCCCTATGATAAATCCTCATTTATGTGCGCTTAGATTCGCCATACTGATGGAAACAAACATTGAAAAGGTATTTTAAGAACTGAACATCGGATAATATTTCAAATATGAAAAACATTTCTTTATGTAGAATTAAACCCCAAAGAATGCATATAAGTTTATTTGCTACGTAAAGCAAAGAAAATAATTTTCGCATTCATGAACGCTTGAAGCGGACTGGGAATTTCAAATACGCGATGATGTTAAAATTTCCCATTCGTATTTTCTCAAAATTTAATACTGTAAAAGTTTAATGAATATTATTTATTTGTAAAAAAGTCAAAATCAAATAAGTACTTACCGAAGGAAAAACTCATCTGGAACTCGCTTGTAACGCAACAGTTAATCCATCCAAAATCCATTCTGGTTGGTTTAAATTTTATAACTAATTAACATCCAAACCGTGTAGAAAAATGCGATATGTTACTTGGTATTGTAAAATTATAATAATTAAATTAAATTGATTTAATGCAACGGCAATTATTGAGAATTGAATTTTAAGTTCTTCGCATTTTTTATACAATATAGACAATTACGATTGATGAATTTTGCCCAGTGGGTAACCAGGCATATTTGCTAATTAAATTGATAACCTTGGAATATTTTCAACTAGCATCAGGTGGGAAAATCAATTTGGAGATCACTAATTGCATTATTGGAATTTATTCAATGAATAAAAGCTTGTGAAAAAATATCTTTGGATGTTTTATGTTATTTGTTTCTGTAATGAAGCAAACTTTTCTGAATACTTTTAAACGGAAGTTTTGCCCATCGATAGAATCTCAGTGTCGACATTGATTTTAACCAAGAGCGACACTCTTCAGTTTTTGTAATTGCGCGATAAAAATGAATTTTTTGATTGAGACTTCAGTCATCAAGATTTGGTCACTCCAAAATTTTTAACTCCTGTTTACGCGATTGCATCGGTATCTTGTTAAAGTTTAATTTATGTGTGACTTTGAAAAATTACTTCACGATATAACCGGCAGTGTTTCAAGCTTAGGAAGCGGTTTTTAAGAAAAATCACCTTAATTCCAAAAGTTTGGAGAGCTACAGAGAGCAGCGATAATTGTAATTTTAATTTTTGGATTTTGCAGTAGTTGGAATTATTAATTGAAAATGAATATCGATTTTGAGTTAAAATATGCATAGGTAATAAACTGTTCATTTAGTGGAAGATAAACCAATTGATACCTACCAGATTTCATCTCCAGTGAAACGTTCCTCGCTTTGGCACGAGTTGTCAGTTGAGCTATCATGATTATTGCTTTAGCCTTTAACACATTTTCATCGGACAATTTATCACTATCCGTGCCTGGAGGCATGTCAATACCTTTGCGTGTATTTAATATGCACATTAAATAACTTAAAAGCACGAATAGTAAGTAACATTAAGTCACTTTTAGGTGTCAAATTAAATTCAACATTCGAACCACTGTTTGTGCACTTGACAATAATTATTTTTAAACTTGAGTGGTTTTGCCTCCACGGATGAGAAGTTCAGTTAATTTGGCTCAAAGCAAAGCATGCGAAAACTTTTGAATAACATCTTATAAATTTTATCGATTCATATTAAAAATTTAATTAAGATTTTTTTAATATTTTTATTAACAATATTTATAGTGAAAACAGTTTAAAATTTCAAAATAAGTATGATAAAAGTCAATTTACTTTTAATTAAAGTGTATTAAATGTTTAAAAGGGGTTGGCGATGACCCATCCCTCTCGAGGGGTAGAAAAGGCAATATGATTACAGCGTATATAAGTCGAGCAGAGGGGCGGGTGGGGTGTATTATTTATTCGTTTTCATGGATTTTTGAGATTTAAATCGACGCGGGACTGTTGCGTTTGGGTCTCCTTTGCGCAATAGGGGGAAGAGAATGTCGGGGGGTCTCTGGTCGGAGCGCTCTATTTGGATTCGCGCCGTTAACGTATCAACACGTTCACCTGTGTCCCGGAATCATGCTTATCGTGACCACGCGCCCGGACTTACCCGGATCTGTATGCTAATTAAAAGCTCTCTTTTGTGACTGTGTGGTTTAGTGCCGCTGTTTTCGCGATTTTCTCGTGGGACTACCTGCATCAGCTCTGGAACATCTAATGCCAATCGTCGCTTCTATCAACACCCTTATCGGCTCTTGTGAAAATATGGAGGCAACTTATTGCGTCGGCAATGATGTAGATGTCGGAAGGATGTTTGATCAGTACTTATACAGGGTACGAACTTCTTTAATCCTTTAAGGTAGCGAAAATTTAATTTTACCGGAAACAAAATCGGCGAAAATTCAGCACTCGACGAAAAATTTTTCACAAAGTTCGGTGATTTAAACTACCCTCAAGTTAAATTAACATGACAGGGAAAGTTAAATAAAAACTTTTTAGGCTTTCGGTCAATTTGTTGTGCTTTATGTTTCGGGTTGATGGACTTTTCTATTTATAGAAAAATGTCAAGAAGCTTTATCGATAAAATTATAGCGCTATTTTTAAAAATCATTTTTCTCTTTACGCACCAACAGATCAAATTTTCTTTTCATTTTCCGAAGAAAATTTTTAATATATTTTTTATGAGACTGCTCATTTTCGATACCATCGGGTTTGTAAAATGCCTTATTATAACCAGTTTAGTTTTTTTACGAGTTTTGTTCTTTATAAATTGTTCTTTCAGAACGGGTTTTATATTAATGTATACGAGAAGTTTTTGTTCTTTCAAATAACCTTGGAATTAGTAAATACACGAAAGAATTCTTTTTGAAAACCCTTTTAGTACAATTTATCGCGTTAAACCTTCCACCCCCTATGTTTATTTTTCAACATTATCTCGATTCACGTTACAGCGGCGTGTTATTTACAACCTCCATTTTATTATAATAATACACCTGCTGAAAATATTTCAGTGTTGGGCATAATTAATTTTTTTTTTAAACGAGATCATTAATAATTATTATTACCAAGCTTAGTAAAATTAAAAATAATTTTTATTAACCAAAATATTTAATTTGGCAACCCCATTTATAATTATTTTTGAAAAATACGAAACCTTTTTGTGAGTAAGTCAGGTGTACTTTATTAACCGAAAGAGAAATCAAATCAATCGGTAATTACATCTTAACGAGTTTTTAGAACTTGTAACTTGATCGGTGTTTAATGTACAAGGGAGTATTATGTATAGGAGACCACCCTACAAAACCACAGCTGTAAACCGTTCTTGTGCCATCGCTTAAGTCCGGCTCATTGGACCTTATAATCAGATCGGACCTTGTGCGAAGCCAATCCAGCTGGTGTTGATATTCGGTTACCATCTCACCCCATTAACCAAGATTGCTTGTACTCTGTTTTACTAGTGCTCTATACATTTAGAGGGTTGTAGAATTCAGTAAGGTGATTTTCAATTTTCCAATACCAAATTTAATTTTTTACAGCCAAAAAATTCATTAAATTGTTATTTTATTAAGATCAGCTAAATTTCACTCTGATGAATGAACTCATTGATAAATTAGGAGTATTAGAAATATGTGCGAATTTTCTTTCCAAAAACAAATATACACCCAATATGCGAGTGCGGGATTCGAACGCATGACTACTTAATTTGCGGTTAATTATTATTTCGCTACCATATTATTTATAATATTTAGGATAATAAATTTTATTCAAAATTCAAAAATTATATATCCAGGTGCTGACTAAAATTTTCCAAAAATCAGTGACAAATTTTCATGCTGAATTGCTCATACCAAAAAACACCGCTTCCACTTTATGCCGTGGTTTGGATTCCACCTTATTATTTTGCTGGGATTGTTTAATTAGCATTGACACAGGATCCCTGATCGGTTGTTGAAATTACTCTGCTGTGTTGTTATTGTTGTTTAAGTATCATTAAGCATTGTTTTTGAATATTAAATCCATTAAAAAAATGACTCCGTTAGCAGAGTTTGGTTGTCATGCATTGTTAATTTCGATCACCTTGTATACCGGTAAAATCAAGCCTGATGATAACGATAAACTGATTTGGAAATAACCAAACAAAGCTTACATAAAACAAACCATAATATATACCAATACACGTGTTCCATACTTACTGACGCTCGTCAGAAATTTTTAGAGGTGGAATTTTTAAAATTCTAAACATAAAAAAATTCTCATGCACAAAATAATAGTTAACCACATGTTGCCCAGTTAGCTCAAGCGATGAAAATTGTTGAAACTTTTGGCAATTTCCTACAATATGAGAGCAAAGAAAATTATGTTTCCCGTCTTTGTAATGTTGGGCTTTGCCCAAATTTAACTCCACAATCAAAGGCTCAAGAACTTATTCGCTTTCTATAATACCAAATTAAACTTGAAAGATTTTATCTAAAATGTTTTTTGGGCTGTTCCAAATCCAAGCATATTCAAAAAAATTTAAATTTTTTATAACATCAATTTTTAAATTGTATTGTTCATCAATAAAAAAGATCAAGGTAAAAACTTGAACCGTTTTTATTAAAAACCAGTTTTATGAGAACTTAACGTAATTTCATGCAGGTTTTTTAATATTATTTTCTCGATTCATAATTTACAAAATATTAAAGTGAATTTAAGACTTTTCCTCTTTTATAATTGAATGTAAATTTTATAGAATTATACATAAATTGGAAATTAAATCGGAGCGTTAAATTATGATTCATTATAAATATTGCTTTGATTAAGTTTGTGATAAAATTATTTAAACTTATTCAATTTGATACAAAACCGGCAGTTCCATTGGCGCCGTTAGGTCGTGCTACCCTTAAATTGGTTTAACAAATTTTTACACCAATTTTATCGTAGCACTAAAGTGCAAGTTAACGATTTTTAAGTCCCTGTACCCGATTGAACTTCAAAAGAAACAATAAATGTATTATTAATGCTTCGTAAATGACAAATTTGAATACTAAAAATGTTCCATCAATTATTTCTTCCAATTATTGAAAATAAAAATGCGCAGGATGATACTATCGATAATCGATTGTGGTGTGTACATAATTATTGTTATAATTAATAAGTTCTTATAATAAATGACTTGGCTTATATTAAACGCACGAAGATTAAAAAATTAATATTCAGTTGGGATGAAAATAAAATTTAATTCTTTAATTAATTTTTCTAATATCACAGGTTCGTTTAACGGAGCACACAATATAATTTATTTAAAAAAATTTTAATTTAAGAACTGGTTTGATATTTAAAAATTTAAATTAGCTTTTAATTTTTAAACTAGTTTTTGCATGGCTGGATTGATTAAAATCTACTTCCTTTGTAAAACTTATAAACAAGTTTACTTGTAGTTTTAATGTAAAAATGTAACAAATATTATTTTCAGTTTATGTTGTCGACTAAAAATTTTTCATGAAAGTTACATTTTGCAAGTTAATTAAATTAAGTTTTAGCTTTTAAAATAATCATAAAAATTTACAAAAGTTAATTAAGTTTTTTGATAAAAAATACTCTTCCAGTCTTCCTCTAAATATGAAAAACGAAAAGTTTTAAATTAACTTATATTGCAGGGCGTAAACTTGCGCAATCTGATTGCAAGTATTGCATTCCGTTGTCAAACCTATAAATTAGTTTAATTAAAAATTTTCTATACCTGGCAAAGTGAGTAAAAAAGTTTGGTCTAAATTGCTGAAATCAGGTTTATAAGTTTCTGTAAAGCAGTTCCTTATGCCAACTGCAATAAAGCAGCATGTCATAAAATATTACCTCTCACTAACCTACTTGCACTTATTTACATAATTATTATCGTCAGCTATACTAATTGTGTAGGTTATTGATTACTCTTAGATCCGCATTCTAAATTTTCCAAAACGAAAAATTATTAAAACAAAACAGGTCAATATATGACCCCTAATTGAATAATAAAGTCAAAGGAAGAGGAACATCCTGCTAATGAGGAGAATCTTTCTTCGTAATAAAATTATGAGCTTTTAGGAAGGAAAGATTAATTTAGGAGAACGAGAAACCCGAATGATGCATGTACATTTTTTTCCGTGTCAACTTAAGTTAAATATATTTGTTTGTGCAATTAACCAACTTTTTTTAGAATTTCGCATATTTATTTTAATTTTGCGTTTTTCGGTTGAGCTTTTTGACGTTAATTACAAAATAATTAAATTGCAAAAGCTTAATATATCAACGTTAACATATTTTATTTCGTGACATGAAACATTTTAGCAATGTAAATGCAATTTTATCAAATGTATGCATTCATTTCGGGGGTTAATTTACCCGCCACCCACCCACTTGAATTTTTTATTTATGGATTTGCTTTTGGAGCAAGACCGAACTTGATTTTTCTGAAAAGAACGATCCGATAGCATCAAAATACTTTCCCAAACTGTTTATGCAGATTGACTTGGGGATTTTCGAAATTACTCAAACTTTGATTATATTGCAAAGTTTATTTTTAAAACTGTATAACTTTTTGCAGAATTCCGGGCCAAATCGCCAAAATACTTATTTTTAGTAAGGAAAATAAGATTTTCAGTTTCATTATTTTTCAAATCTTCTTTTATCGACAATAAAATAAATAAACTTCCGTAAACATAAAATTGCATAATTTTAAAGTTGTTCCTTAATTTATGAGAATTTAGAGTTGTTTTTTCTAACGTCGATAAAATCGTCATTAAAATTCATTATTTGCTTTTAGTCGAGTGTATGAAAGTGAAAATATATCTTCGGCGCGTGTAACGAATAAATGATTTAGCATTTATTTTACATCGACTCCAAATCCAGAACCTTACTTTTTTAAAAGGCCATTTGGACAAAACTACTGTCGCATTCACAAAACTTACGATAAAGCAAACAATAGTAACTTACATCAATAAAGATTAATTTCAGCGATTATCCCACAATGCTTTTCCATTACAGATCATAATTACAGACCGTCTTAACAACTAAGCTCTTGTGCAATTATAATTTAAATTATCTAGTTTATTCTCAAGATTATTGCATTTTCCGAAGTAATGGATATATATGAGAACATTTATTATTCAAGTTTTTGAATAAAACAAAACCAAAATTTTTAGTGCAATAGTTAAGTGGAATCCGGCCATATCAGAAAATTGCGATTGTAGCGACTCTAACCAGAGATTTATGATTAGAATGAAAGATTAACTTGGATAGTTTGAATTTATTGCTCAAAATATTTATAAATTTTTTCATCTTGGTGATTTTGAGTATTTCTACTTCTTTTTGTAATTTTGAGAAAATCTCAATTTTCTCATATTAGGGATTAGGGCTATTTTTTATTGTTTGCTCCAAATTTATCTCCCGACGATGCCAAATTTTTTTGTGACAACTTTGTGCATTTTAATCCTAAAAAGTGTGTAGTACAATTTTTAGTGATTTATAATGCTGATATTGTTATGTTATCGAGTAAAGGCTGATGCAATTTTGCGAGAAGTCAGCCAAATTTTAATAATTTTTAATTGCAGATTATTTTCACAAGCTTTGATTTCTTTTACTAAATTCTTGGCCTGTCTGATGAGATTCTAAGTTCAGAATTTTGAAAAACGTAAGTTGAAAGTGATTTTTAATGTAAATTTTTATAATGAGTTTTAATTTTTACATACTAAATTCATAAATTTAATTTCATAACTCACAGTTTTTATTGAGATCAAAATGTTTTAATTGAAATTATTATAAATATTACATGTATGTAAATTTACCTATTTAAATTCATTAATTTTTTCATTTCATTCATTCGCTCTAAAATTCACGGACATCAAAGACGGGATTTTTGTTTTCAGAAACTGTTGTACTCTTAGAAGACAACTGCGGTGTTATGTATTTTGATATTTCACTACCTACTGGATAACTTGACTTCCGCTTCTTCAAGTAAACATCTTATACCAAGTCCTGATGGTGCATAACTTGCGGCGGGGCGGGACAGGACCTTCTTAGAGAGAAAACTATATACTACACCTTGATAATATTTTCAGTCTGGCTGTCTATTTCACCACAGATTTAACAATGTATTGTGGTTTTCGCGGCGAACAAATCCTATCCGTATTCTTGAAAATGCAGAATTATCGCCTGCGGTTAAGTGTCTGAAGGACTTATTATTGTTCACTAACAGATTTGGAAAATTTTAATGCTTGATTTCTTGAATTGTCAGAAACATTTCTAATGCATCTGATTTTGTCACTCTTTGGAGTTGACAATGTTTGGTAATGGTATAAATATATATTTGATCCGGTCGTCAGGCAAATTGACACGCTTCATATATGGTATTTATCATTATTATCTGCACATATACAACCAGTGGTCCGTTACGTCCCTCAAACTGATTCTTCCATTTCGTACTAGGCGGCTCAATAGTTTGAGTGCTTGAAAGTCAATTAAAGATCTGCTCTCTCAGATTTTCTTCTCCTGAACCGTCAGAAAGCCCAATTCAGATTTCAGTCCCAGATCAATCGATGAGGAGCTGATAATTTGATGAGTTATCCAAAATTGAACTATGATGATGCAAAAACTCATTTTTTTACAAAGTAAACAAAAAATATTAGTCTTCGGGTATCTTATAAAACTCTTTCTTGGCGAAATTTCCGACTGCCGCCTCTCGAAAAACTTGGAATTAGTTTTGGCTCCTGGCTGCGTTCCCTCCATTACATTTTCATGGAATTGATCAAAAACACTTCTAATTAAATAATTATTTCCAGCAGATATTTAGAATTATTGTAAGTGAAATTTATGTTATCAAAACTTTTACATCACTTACTTAGATTAGTTTTGGGCAATTTATCTTCGAGAGTAAATTGATTAGATTTTAATTTATTTCCAAAAGTTTGTGCAGAAGTGCTGAGTAATCTGTGCGTGTGCGAATATTAGATTATGTTTAGCCTTGGTCCAAATTCGGTGCGCTTATTGTTTGTTAATTGATTTTATTAATAATTTTGTTTTTGACAGGCGAAAAGTGTTTTGAAAAGGATAATCGCGTTTTGATTTGTGTAAGTGAGAAGAATAATTCTGCGGAAAGTGTAAAATTGTCACAATCGATTGAGTCGTTTAAATTGCAGCTACGGGAGATTAGACCCGGAGCTTGCGGGCGGTGCCGCCTCCGTTTACATTCTCGTAGCACGCGACCGCTGTCCGCCTCCACACCGAGTTCTCTGACAGCAGTTTTCGAATTTAACAGGTGTTTAAGATCGAATAGTCACGTTTTTATCTTCCTTTAAAGAACAGTATAAAACCACAAAAAACTAATTTTTATTGTTTTTTGACTTACGAGAGCGTAGGTACAGCTGTTACTTAACGCCGTTATACCTTTATCCTTTTGTTGCCAAATGGAGTTTTATTGAAACACCAAGAGTTAGAAATACTTTTAGTTTATCTTTATTACTGTGAATAAAATTAACTAAGAATGCTTTGTGCACAATTTAGATTCTTATCAATAAATAGCACGAATTCCAGTTTAACTTGGTAGTTTCCTTTTATGGTAAATGTTTGAAATCATGTGATTTTTAGAACAGTTCACTTGTATAAAAGATTTTACTTCTTGTATACGAGTCATTGTAATACGATACGGTGACAATATGAGTATGAATTATGTATTTCGTATTTTATTATGTCTAGGGTGTACCTATTGTGTTGTCTCACGATGTAACATAAGAAATTACCTCAATCCAAAAAAATTTTCCTCAATAAAATTTTAATACAAAATTTTTGATTCTAAATTTAAGATTAAAATTTACTATACACCAGGGAAATACCCATTTTTTCACTTTCCTAACACAAAACCTCTATAAGAAAAGATACTAAAGCGTTTTTATTACAGGCACGGAAAGTAATCGAGTTTTTCACTAAACTATTTTTTTTTTCGTCTTGTATAAAAAATAACTATTGTTGTTCATTTTATTTTTTTCATTTTTACGAAAAACGCAACCACATCAAAAACCTAATCGCAACTTTAAACTGATCGTTTTATTTGGCTATAACAAATTTATAAATTTACCGAAGGTTTTTACAAATTCAACAAATTAACTTTGAACTTTGAAAAAAAATATTTGCTGTTTCGGTAGTTAACTTTTAAATTACTTCTTTTACAAAAACAAAAAATAGGCATTAATAAAAATAATAGGAGTATCATTTTTGTTTTAATGAATATAGCGGATTAGCAAATTAGTTTTTTCATGCATGGAATATTCGAAATATTTTTTCTATTTATTTTATACGTTGCGATTTTTAGATTGGACAAAAAAAGTAAATATTTTTGTTGTAAATAACTGTTACGCTTTTTTATTTTAGTTTAGAATTTGTTGTGGTTAAATTTAAAATTTTTTATCGAAAATATTTTAACATCTTGTTTTACTAGTGGGAGGAACGGGTTGGTCCTGTTTTTCCTGTTTTATTCTGTAATATAATTACATAGTCGTCGTTTTTCATCATCAATCATCTCGATAATACTGATTTGTTCGAACTATGCATCAGCTTATCTTCCCCATCGATGTATCTTCTGGTAATTAGTTTGACTTGATTTACTGTGGTAAATAATAAACGCTGTCTGGTTATTATTTATACAAATAAATCGATCCAATTTTTATTTCCACGACTATAATAATAATTTAGAATAAATTATAGAGCTCCGTGACATCGACCGTAAAAATCCAGCACGATCTCCTCTCATCCCTTAGTGCTTTTTGAATAATCCATTCTAAAATTGTAAATTAATTCTGCAGTTATCTGAAGCTGGAAAAGGTTAATTACTGGATTTATAAAAGATTTTACTTATGTTACGTGAAAGTAATGGCACACCTCGCTCGGTATATGCTACAACATGTAAAATTAACTAATTATTTGTGAACACGTTCGTTATATCGCTTTATCTATTACACGTGCATCATTTGTATACACTATGTATCTTGTACACACCAAAGTTTGTTTAAAATTCATGTTTCGATCTAATTTCAATTTTCCCAAAAGAAAATGCAAGAGAAAAACTGTACGAGAAGGGTTTGACAGATACATTGGTCGATAGAAAATTGTTTTGTTCCTTAAGTGGGTTATGTCGAAACCTGACTCATATAATCTCGTATTCTTTTGAATTTGCTTCTGAGCATATTTGCTTTGTGATATTGTGAATTTTTTTATTGTGACTATTGAAGCGTTTTATTTGTACAAATAAAAATATCAAAATGTTTCTGTTATGTTTATTCTTACATTATTTAGTAGAGTAAATTTTATTGCACCTCCCTGCGAATTTAGACCCCGAGAATTTAGCTTTTACAAATTTGATCTTATTTTTTTAACACTTTTTTCCAATAAGACGGTGACATTTAATTAAATGTCCATCACCATCACGTTGGTTCACACACGTCACCTTAGAATTTAATACTTTTTCTCTTGCACAATCTTTTTATATTGATATTTTTTATTTCGATCTATTACCACTCTAATCAAAACTTTTCAGGAACTTTTCTTGTGAGGGATGCAAATAACGAAAGTTTCAAAATATGCACATTTTTATTAATTTCAAATTTTCATTCTCGATTTTTTTTTTTGTTCTCAATTTTAGTTTTACTTATCATTCGCCGTAACAGCTGCTGTACTATATAGTCCAGGTCCTCGGCCACTGCATGTAAAGCTAATATTAGTCCGGAATATATTGAACTCAATTTTAAAACTTGAAAGTAAATTTAGTTAGATTTCAAAACTACTTGAGTTATACCTAGAAGATATTATATTCCTTATTCCACATACAAAGTTTTTTAATAAGCTTAATCCTTGTACGCAAAGAAAAGAAAACTCTAATATAGTAAATGGTAAAATACTTTTTCAATAAAAATTATGGATATTAACTACAAAAAATGACAATTTCAGAGTTTATAACTCTGAAAGTGTTGTCCTTACTGCGGTTTTCTGCAGATGATTTTAATTGTAAGTATTATTATTATTATCAGTCGACCGGTTCCGTTATTTTACTTTTAAGGGGGCATACGCAGTCAGCATTTTCAAAAGATCGATTTTTTTTATCAAAGTACAACATGTCAGAAATGTTCTCCCGAAATTTCGAGTCGATTCGAAGAAAATTGAAAGAGATACAGTTCAAAAAAAAAATTTTATCAAGGTTTCTATCCTAACTGAAAACTTTCAACGTGTTTACCTGAAAAACTGCATTTTCAAAGTCGATGGACATGATATCTCAAAAAATAATGAACCGATCCTTTTACGATTTTTCACAATCCTTTTAGATAAGATTTACTTAAAATAAAAATTCCAAAAATCTCTAATTCTCTAAAAAATCAAAAATTCATTAATTTTTCAAAATTCTTCATCCACTCCGGAGGTAAGGTAATCTACTAATCAAATCTTTTAGGTTTTTGATTTCTGATGATCCTGTCTCGACTTATCATGTCCACGGGAAATCACTTTTTTTTAAGGACTCCATGAATAATAGTTCATAACTAACTAACCCAGGTGACTCATAGCAATGTTTTTACGTATCAGACTTAAGCAATTTTGATGACGTAATATACGTCAGATATGCAAAAATATTGCTATGAAAATGAAATAGTTACCCGGATGACTCGTTGTGAATCTAAGGGTTAATAGAGAAAATTTACCCTAAAAATAGTGTAATTTTATGTTTTACCCCAAAAATAAATGTCAAATTTCCGCAAAAATAGAAATATAAGTACACCTTGAGTAAATTAACCTCTAAAGTAGGAGGCAACTGGATGCAACTGGATTACCACCAATTTTAGAGGTAAATTTACCTCCAAGTGTACTTAATACTCCTATTTTTGCAGTAATTTTACATTATTCAATTTTTTGGTAAAATATGAAATTATATACTATATTCAGGAAAATTTACTCTATTAAGTACGTAATTTTCACAGATGGAACTACACCCATATTTTACAATGTAACTCTTTCGTTGAAAAGAGAGCTCCATATTTTCAAAACAGGAGACCATCCTGTTGGTTGCTCTGTCACGTATTCATGACGCAATTATCTTGGCAAATATTAGATAAACGTTTTCTCTTGGTAATTTTGGTTTTAAAAGAAATGAGTTATTTCTTTGAAGCAAATGCACTATCGCTAAGCAAGATTACCTTTTTTTAATATCTTAAATTTCCAATTAAAACTTGATATCTGTTTATGTAATAGAAAATTGCAAAACTTATTCATTTTGTCTCACTTCCGAGGAAAATCCCTCAGATGTAACTCTAGAATCGGGACAAGCTGTAGTAGTTCGGTTAAAAGTGCCCTAAAAAATTTTTTTAAATTGTTGTAATTCAAAGGTCTTTGGCTGTTGAGATGGTAAGACGTCCGCAACGGTAGCAGAATATAGAAATTTCAATTATCCAATCGCTGAATTTTTGCATTGTAGAGGCATGGGTTAGCCTGCCGAATTTTAAACTATTCACAGCAAAAATGTCCATAAAAAAATTGAGCTACGAAATGTAAGATTGGAACCTGAATTTTTCTAAACAAACTGTTCATTCAAGAAGATTTTCACATTATAACCTAGACAGCTTTTATACTACATAAACTTGGAATCGCGTGACAGTGAAATAAAAACTGAATGCATAGACCGAAACTCGGGAATATTCTAACTGAATTATAAAACAATCCTTACCTACATTGTGCACACTTGACCCGTTTTTTAATCCATCCATGCGCGTCACCAATTATATGTAAGCATCAATTATGTTTTTAATTTGATAACATCACTCACATTATAGTGTTCATTTATATTTTTCTTAATGGTAAAATATGATATTGTGCGATACCTTGGCATTAAATATCCAAGTTTTACGTTAATTAAGATAACAACCGGTGGAGGCTAAATTAACGAACAGACCAAGAAACAAGGTCAAAACTTTGTTTTTAATTACACTAACCTGGAGAGGTTACCGTGTCTTTCAAAAAATTTGATGAATGGTTTTTTGATAGATAAATCCCGGCGGGAGATTACAAATGTCACAAACCTGAGGTCTAGCGTTCAAGTTCTGATTCACTCTACGTATTTCTTTTGTAGAATTTTCGCAAAACGATGAAATATATTGCAATTTTTCTAAATGTTTAGCCTTTTGACAATCAATAGCTCTGGGCGAACGGAAAGGAGTTATTGAAAAGAATTTCGAGTTTAATAATTGACTTTCTGGAAGCTCAAATAAATTTTAATTTTTTATTTTTTCGACAATCTCAACTGGGGAATGCCAATTTAATCAGCCATATTGTTTCTTAAGAACATTAAAATTTTCTAAGTTTGAAAAATTATAATTGAGTAAAATCGCAATAATTTGCTCCTTTTTGACCAAGGCGTTGGTCAATTTGTGAAGTTCAAAGCTCACAAAAATAATTAAAATTGGGGATAAATTTAATTAATTTCTTCTCTTATAGAAAAACCTATTAGGTAATTTTTCAAATTTTCGTTACGAGTTTAATTTAATAAATTGTATAAGTTTATAATTAAAACAGCTTTTTAACAAAACAACCACGAAACTGTATTTGTTGTTTATTAATTAATTTGCAATTGTATTTTATGTGCTGTAATTTAAAGCTTGGAAATTATTTATTTTTATATTGCGGAGCTCATATTTTGGATTTTTCTGTTTTTAAATCAGTTAATTAAAGTTAATGATTTTTTAGGCAAGCATTGAATCGAGTTATAATGACACTGCATATTTCTTAACGAAATTATTGGAGGGTGTCTAATTTTGGTAAATTAATCAAACGTATAGATCGGATTCCTGATTTTTTAGTAACTAAATATTAAAAGTTAAAAAAAATTTTATAAAAGAGTCGAACGTTTTAAGATACACTTAAGAGATATGATTAAATTTAAATTTTAATTACATGTATGCAAATAATAATTAAATCTTATACAAAATATCCATCCTAGTGCATTTAGCGTGTGAACATTCTTCTTACATTTTATTGTGTGTGGTACAAATTGTTAATTATAGTTTTTTGCTGTATAATTTTTAATAATTGGTCATTTACATAATTTTAAATTGTGCAATTGAAGCGAGATAAAATTTTCAAAATGGAGATAAGATTGCATTATAGTACATTTGATAATATATGGTGAAATTGTATTTCAACCCTCCGTTTGATATTTTCGTATGAAGAACACGTACCCAATTGACGAGGCTCTGGATCTGATCAGCATTCAAAATCGACAATTTAGGAAAAATACAACACCCTTCGTCAATAAATAACACTTTGAAATAAATTAAACATTTTTGTGCCAAACGCCGGCAAACTTTTTTCTTTTTCTTTAATTTATCGAACCCGACTGCAATTTTTAGTCATCGAATTTTATTTTTTACCTTTTGTTTTGTTAATTTTCGTTCGTTTTATTGCGGCTGTGCTTGTTCTTTTTCTCTTTTTTTAAAATATAATGAAGGAGGTCTATGACCCGCAGCCCTAGGCAGAACGTTGTACTCCATTACCACCTCTGACCTCGCATTCCTCAGGTCGTTCTTCAACACTTCTTCGTTTATAATATAACTAATAATAGTTTGATTGAAATTATACGTTATTATCGATTGTATTTTTTTAATTCATATTAATTTTGATTTTAAATTACATATTAAAATATTTTTTATCCGGGACAATGCGTGATTTACGAAAATTTCTGGGTGATTTCAACATCAACCACATCATAGAGCATTTAAATTTTAATACGTAATTTAATTGTAGAAATTTTAATTTTTACCCCTATAAATAGCAATGGATACAGTAGAAATCAACCTCGGGATTATGCATGACATTAATTAAGTGAAATGAGAAAGTAATTTTTTGTGGATAAAAATTTTAAAAAATCATTGTGAAAGTTGTACACGTAGGTTTATTATTTTATTTTTATTAAATATATTTTTATCGTGACCCCGATTATTTAAAAATCACCCGTCATCATCTTAAAAATTAAATAACGAATTTATAAAGAAATTGTTTAATTATCATTATTTGCTTAATTTTCGATAAGTCAATTTGTTTAAGAGTTAATTAAACGTTAATTAGAATAAAACGAACTTTTATAAATAAAATGTTTCATTGCATGGTGATAAATTAATTTAGTTCGCTGAATTTTAACAAAACATTGCTTCGTTTTAATTAAACTCGTTCGAACGTTTTTTATGGTTTTAATTTTGCTAACGATGATTTTAAATTACTGATTTGAAATAAAATTTAAATCGGAATAGGTAGGTATTCGGAACGTCGCAGTTAATTGGAATCGAATATTTATTAATTTAATATCCGACGCTCATCCCCGCAAATTGAACTTCTTAAAAAACACTATTCAGCAATTTTCGTGAAAATTCATTTTTATCTTTTTTCGCTGCGAGCTTTATTTACTTTTCACGATGTTTACAGCAATGATTTCCAACTGCATCTAACTGTTAACTCGATAAATCAATGACCTGCATCTACCTACCTGAATTACAGCATTAATCATTTTTTTTATAAATGTCTAATAAATTAAAATTTATTTTCTTATTAAAATTAAGCACGAAGTTGTTTTAATGAAAAATTTATGTTGCGCCCACTAAGCAATGCATCATAGCAATTTCCTATTGTATTTAATAATTTATTTATGATCTGCTTAGTACGGTTTTAGTAAAAATTTACAAAATTAGATAACTGGTCCCCCTTTTCAGGTTCGGTTAAAATTTCCCAATTTTATTGGCAAATGAACCAGCTAGAGCTTTCTAACCATATTTTACAGAAAAGTCGTTAAGAAAACAATTAGTAGCATAAGGCTAAATTTAAAATTTATTATGTTTTGTCTGATGGTTTCTTTGTAGTGCATCGCCCCACCATTATTCTCCGGTGAAACCGGATTCTTGTATATCTTCAAGGTCACAAATTTAAGTTAAATTAAGGTGTGTAATGGGCTTCCATTGTGAGGGGTTCATTTTCTTCCAAGGAATTATAATAACTTTTAATTTGTTGTAAAATAATAACCATTTGTGTAGAATTTTTGAGTTGTTCCTTTAACAGGTTCAATAAATTTTGGAACGGATTTTTAAAGTTGTCTACTTTATGGGCCGAGTATTTTAATGACATGCAAATAAAAAATAAATTGGACGGTATAATTTATGATCGCGTAAATTACTATTATTATAATTTAACACACTATTAAACGTTTTAATTAAATATAATTAAGAGTCAAGGACATTTTCATTTAAATTCACTCTGAAAATTTACAGGCACAATGTTCAATTAAAAATAACACACTGTACTTTTAATATTAACCACAAAACAGACTGAAAATTTTACAAAAGACTTGTGCTAAGTTTGAATGAATGTGAATTTATAATTTATTTGGAAGTAAATTGGATAGAAAGTTTAATTAAAATTATTCTATTTTCAAAAACATCCAAAAACCCTTACGAACTGCAACTTTGCAAAAGAATCTAGAAGCGCATTTGGCGAAATTCCACACGAGGATTGAAAAACAAAAAATAGGAATAACAATTTTACTTGCAATACTTAATTAAAAATTATATTTACTTTAAAACTTGAAATTCTAAACAATCTCAATTTTGTAATTTTATTAAATTAAATGTAATTTATGAAAGGAAATGAAACTGGAAACTGGGTATAAAGGCTTTCACGATATCTTAATCAAAGCTGAAGTTTTGTAAAGTTGTACGTTGTTTCAAGATAAAAGTAAACTTTGTTAGAATTACATTCAATTATTGTAGATTCGTGTAACTTCTTAAAATGATGTTCGTTATTAAATAATTTTAATGATGTCTTTCAAGTGATAAATTTAACAATATCATTTTTGGGACGCGCCTGAGTGGATTTTATAAAAACTGATCGACCGCAGACATTATTCCCAAGCAGACTTTCTGTCGATACTTTTTAAGTGATTATTAACTGGAACCTTGTCTGGGTTTGTGAACGCTTGACCCGGTTTTATAATTTAATTATTGAACATTAAAAGTAAATTAATTCAAATATTAATGTGGATCTTCATCCTCAGAACGTAAAAGTTTGAAAAGTGCGACTATTCAGGGGTCATAAAGTTAGCATTCATTGACTATTGCTAAAGGATATATGCTTATAAAACTTGATTATTAGTGTTTTATGCATCGTCGAAGTTGAATTTATTACTTCAAAGATTTAAATCCACCTTCATGACCTAAAATTACTGGCGTTAAAATTTTATGGAAAGTTTCAGACTTCCCTGTTACTTTTACTAAAGCAAGAAACAAAATTGCTGGATATATTGGCAGAATAGGACACAAATTGAGAAACTTGAAAAACTTACTTTGATTAAATCCCAATGGAAACTTTTATTCGCGGTTTGTAAATTTTTTACAGTCAAATGGAAATACCTGCTATTACGTATGTTGCTCGGAGCTCAAAGGTATATTTTTTACATATGGAAATTTGTTGGTTCAGTGCAACTTAATTGGAAAACTTCCTTTAGAGGAATGACCAATAAATGAGAAACCAAATTCAATCAAATGAAAATTTAAAACTTAAATAATTACACATTTTCCGTTTTTACTTTTTTTTAATGTTGCTGATAATTCAAGAAAAAAGATAAATGAATCCAAATATTTTGTTAATTTAATTTATGTTTTTTATTTCAGGTGAGTGACTCGATTTCGTTTGCTACATGCTAGAAACTTATCGGCTTGGGTGAGTGAATATTTTATTCCGAGCTACAAATTTGGGGTGCAGAAAATCTGCACCCCTACTTCATTTTTAATTTATTTCCCTCTTTTAAAGCTAACGACCTCATGTTTTATTCGGAACGAAATGAATTAAATATTTGTAATATTTATTTTTTTGTTGGATTTTTTGAAGTAACTTATTTTTGAATATTAGGCCAGATGTTTAAATTTTAATCACCCTATAATTATTTCTCAGACAGCATATGTTCTTTATTATAGTTTCATGTTAGTAACATTAAGATAAATCTGTTAGCCTGTTTATGAAGAGGTTTTAATTAAGATTATAAATTTTATTAATTTTTCCAAAGTATTTATTGCGCGTGTTGCCACTTACTTTTTATTACCTTTTGGTAGGAAATTTTCCTAACTTTTAAGTTTACTTTTATTACTCGATTTCAACGAAGAAAAATGAGCAGCTTAAGCTTAAGGACGGTTATGGTAGTATATGTGAATGCACCCTTGCGTGATTAGTGACCTCTATTTTTGTAGCAGGTGCAAGTTTAATCCTTAATAGAAATTTTAAGGTGGCTTAACTTTGATATAGGTTTTATTTTCTAAAGACTTTTAAACTGCTTTTTTTCGACTCACATTTTTATATTATTCAATTTGGGGTGAATGTGAAATAATTACATTAACCAAAACTGTCACGCATTTTTCGAGGGAAACTTGAATTATTTTTGCCATAAAGACGGATGGAAATTTATTACTTTTTTATGAGCACTTAGTTTCATGAATAATTTTTCTTCTCTCGCCAAAATTAATAATAAGTCACGTAGTTAAGCCATAGACTCTAATTGAGAAGTAAAATTTAGGTAAATTTAAGCTAAAAAAACAAGCACATTGCATTTGGCTTGGGGATAGTCGAAAGTCTTCTATTTGCTTCTAATTTATTAGTCGAGTTTGTTTTCGATCCATAATAATACTACTAACAACCTGATCCGATGTAAAACAATGGGCTTCTCACAATGGTAACTTGCAGTTGAAATCGATAATGTATGTAGATAGTATTCAGATTCGGTCTGATTGGTTTTTTAGAATGTGCGGTTGTTCCTTTGTCATTCGAACATTTTGGTTTGATTTAACTTAAAGGCATTTTATAATTAATCGGAATTGACGATGGCTTTGAACTTGGTTCTTTAATCTGCTAATTGAATTTTTTTGTCTGCCGCATTGCAATAATTAATGTTTGAAATTATTTAATTAAAAATGCTAGCATCTACGCCGACGACACTGCAATATATTTTTATTCGTAGAGACAGCATTATTGTTGGTAAAAAATTAACCACCTACAACTTTGCCTACGCCGATAATTTTTAAATGCATGAAATTGATATTTTCCTAATACACAGCTTTTGCATTAAATATAAGCTTGATAAATTGAGTTTCTCAGACAACTTATTTATATAAATTGTATAAATAGCACTTTGGAACTTATAAATAAATTCTACCATAACTGCTTCATCACCTATTTAGTTTAATTTTCCATTTGAACATTAATAATAATTAATGGTGAAAAATTTAATACAAGAGTTTTATTTTAGCATATGTACATTCATTGTTGTTACTAATATTTTAGGTCGTGATTATAACGGAACTTGTGATTTTTCCTTTATACATCACTCGGCTCTGTCTTGAAAGTGTTTGATTAACAATTTGCAATTGTTGATGGTCATTTAATTATTCTATTGACTACCTCGAGCCATTAAGTTGGATTTATTGTGGATACACAAGCAATCTAATTTGAAAGGATACGAGTTTCGGTGTTGCTTCCGTATTTCCTCTTTGTGCGTTTGATAAATGGAAGTGTGTTATTTATCAGCCAAACTTAAGGCTTATTTAATAATAAATTACCAGAGGTAAAAATGAAATTACTGCACAAGTTTTTAAATTTTTCAAATACTCGTTTTGAAATATCTTCCAAGTTTTAATAAGAAATTCCTTCGGAGTATGTAAAATTCTTTGCATATTATTACTTCTTATTTTCCTTCGAGTTTCTCCATAATTTATGTTTAAAGGAACGGATTAAAAAAATCACGACATAAATTACGCCTTAGTAATTTTAACGTATTTAATATTATAAATTTTGTATTTAGATTCATCTATCATCTTGGATTTGACTTTCGACAAATTATCGTGTCGTGCAGTCTATGAACTCAGCTCATTTCGAGGTAGAAACTCCTGTGGTGACAGCTCTATGACTCTACAGGTTAGGGGTTCAATGTGTAATCGAATATCCGTGGTTTAGTAATTTTTAATTGATTTTTTTAAATAAATCACCTTAAAATTTATGCCGATTAATTAGGTAGATACATTCTATTTTTATCGCGAGATTTTTTTGCTGTTTTATCGATAATCTTAGAGCGTTTTGTAACTTAAATCGATTGCGTAAATAGAATTGTTTATTGAAAGGTATTTAAGTCGTGAAAGGGAAAGTGCACCAATTATTTGAATTATTACAAAATAGAAAGGTAATTTTTATTTTCTTGGTTCTATTTTACCGGAGGTCTAAAGAAAGCTCTTTTGAATTTAAAGCAAAATAGTGGAGGGTAAGGTAAAATTTAAATTGATAGGAAAAGCTTAGCGGAAACGTACAAACATCTTGGTTGGCTGACAGAAATAAATAGAGGAAAATTAAAATTCACGGCGACATAAATATAAATAAATGGATTAAGCAGGGACACAAAGTCAACGTAATTAAAACCATAATGAATATTAATGCTTTTTATTTATATAAAGAAATATAAAATCGCAAAATCCAGAGTTTTTGCTGAAATTAAAAGAAAACATTCCAGCTTTATTATTTAGCTGCAAAATTTTATTTAGCAAAATCGAATTCCTTCAGGATGTCCAGAATTTCCCGGCACTCGTGGTTTCTGAAGAAAAAATGTTGTTTGAATTATTAAGTAGCGGTGATGATAGTCTTCTTTTTGCAGAATTTACAAAACACTCTTTGATAATAAAATTGCAAATCCTAAAACAAAATATCATGAATATGCAATTACTAAGCCCACCTGCATTTACATACTTAAAATATTCAGAAATTATTAGAGAATTTAAAGAGAATAATGGAACATAAAAGTAAAAATAAGGTTTAATGCAAAACATAATATGCATATTTTATAAGAAGTTGTATATTAAATTTGGTGCATGCATCAATATTTGCCTAAGAAGAAATTATAACTTTGGTTCTATAATCATGACTTATAACTGGCTGTAAGTACGAATTCAATTTGCATACAAGATGGGATCTGGGGACTTTGTGAGTTTTAAGGGGTAGAATGGGAATGAAGTAAATTTAGAGGGTTGAGAAAATGTACTCAGAAGTTCTCAACATTTTTATTACTTTTTAACACAAAAACTTTTTTGGCTGCTAAAAACGTAGATACGTAATCCCAAATTTAATTATGTGCTGCCGTAATTAATATCAATTAGTTTAATGCAATATAAACCAAACAAGGACAATAATTGCTTTTAATAAAAATGACGTCGTTCACACGTTTGGCTGACAATTTTTGAATGGAAAATTCAAATAAGAAATACGGTTTTTTATTTAGTGCCTTAAAGTATTAAAAACGAAATAGCTTTTTTTATCATCGCATAAATAATCTTCCAAGGTAAATATGTCATAACAGTTCTATTTACAACTTACTATATATTTTTCTCAAATAAAAATAGAATATAAATTTATTTTTGCATTAACCAGATGCGGTATCGATTTGTTATTTTAATATTATTAAAATTGTTTGAGACCTGCTGATATTAGCGAGTAATAGAGAAAGGTACAAAGTAGGAAAAGCGGGAGTACGAAAAGAAAGGATTTACATAATTGAAATAAACATAAGAGTAAGTGAAGCCGGATTGGATCTAATTATAAAGTCTAGCATTATCTGATTATGTTTTAAAATGTAGTAATTTACTTTTCTCATTGTCCTACATCCTCATTCTACATTATCCTAACTTGCCACTTGCGAAATGCTTTTATTTATATTTCTCTAAAAGCTCTCATGTTATAAGTTTTAACTAACACGAAGAGTTCCTATCGACAACGTAGAGCTTTTATGAAAGCTTTCAAGTCATAATTCATTTTAAGGCCACCTAACTACTTATTTATGATTTTAAACTTTGTAGACGCAATTAAACTTTGAGGGTGATTAAAAAGTTTGCTGAGATTTTAAATCTGACAAGTGCATTAATCTTTGTGGTAATTTTTGTTAAAGCAGTTTTACTGCAAATTGAGCAAGAAATAAAAATCTTCAAGAGTCGTCAACTTTTCTAGTTAAAAAATTTAAATATTAAGCCAAAAGCAAATTTTTTAATTAAGTAAAAAATATATTTGAGATAAAAAGAAAACTTCAGCGTTTGCAAATTTTAAATTACTTTTATTTTGCTTTTATCTAAATTAGATTTTAATGTTATTATTTTCTTTTGGACGATGTACCTACTAATGCTGTACTTATTCGGATGCCAATATCGATTGAAATTTTTTATTTAATTTAAATTTAGAGTGCATTAAATTGAAAAATGTTTTATAATTTTTTTTTTATTTCTCCCAGTTCGATATTTTTAATTAATTTTTATGCTACTAAGCGGATTTGTTTAATGACTCTTTAGTAAGTTGGAAGTATCTACAAAATTCTTATCTAAATGCCTCGCGAGATATAATTCCAACATTTAAGTCATACATTTTAGGGGTTGTAAAATGAAAATGGCGTGTTATCCCCTAATAAAGCAATAAAACAAGGTAACATATATAGACTAACTAGTTATGAAGAAGAGTAGTACAATAAACGTTGGAATGGCGAGACTATTCCTTTGTGTATTCCATTTTACCCTCTTCTCTGTCACTAAGAGCCCTTCTACCCCCAAGAGTAACCACTCAACTACGTTTAGTAATCTCGTTCAAATTTGACAACAAACTTTGCCGAGATTTTTGTGTTTTCTTGGTTTGTTGTGTTTTTTTAACGCGAGTTGGTGTGTAGGTCGGGTAAGTGTTGAAGTAAAAATTCAAATATTAACTCTACGTGTGCTTATGTAAGATAAGAAATAAATTGGCAATTTATAACGCAATTAAAATTAACGTACAGTTAATTATATTTTCATATTTTACTTAAAATTTCAACGCAAATTTTAACAAAGGGGTTAATTAACGCTGTTTTTAATGATCTCCCTAGTTGTGCAGTTGTCCAATACAATCTTACAACATTTTTGCCACTTCAATTTTATAAAAATTAAACTTATATAATATCGAAGTTTCTAGACGACAGATGTTTGAGATTCTGTACGAAAAGAAGGCAGGTAGGAAGGATACCTAACAATTTTTTAATGCATTGTCGGTATATTATCTAAGAAAATGAGAGACCAGGCACTAACCCGAGAGTAGTAATAGAAAAAGTTTAACTTTTTAATTATGGTTCGCAAATTACTTATCATGGTTTTGTTTATAATAGACCACTCGTGAATTACAATTGAAATTGAAATTATGGAGTTGAATATTAATGAAAACTTTATTAAGGAAGTTAGGTTACTTTATACAATTTAATTATTTTTCAAATTAAGTTAGCATTTGTAATAAGGGTGTTTTAACCAACTTTATTTTCCCTTTCATTCTTCATAAAACGCATTATACAAAGAGAACGCAATATTTTAATTCTCATCTGGTTAATATAAGTGTTTCTAATTTTTCTGTTCCCAATTTTCTGAAATATCAATCAGCCGGAAAGTTTTAGGTACAAGTGGGGGGGGGGGGGGGGGGGGAATTGTAGATTTCCCAAGTTTTTTCTCGCTTGACAGCTCGTTCAGTAATCTGCCTTTTTTCTAACTCTTTCGTTATGTTATTTACCACCAGTGTACCAATTATATTGACACTCATGGTTCTATGAGCACTTAAATAAAATATTCCAATGTGTTAATCTAGCTGAATGTATAATTCATAGTTCGAACTTGAACTTTAGATCACAGCAGTGTAGTCGCCATGACCAGGCTTTGAGTCGCAGTTCCGCTTCGTAACCCGTCGATTTCAGCTTTATATACCACACTGCTGGTTGTATTTTTCCAACTCATGACTTAAATGCTGTTTTTGTTTGAAAAAAATCAGATTATTTATTTCAAGCAAATGTAATATCATCTGTCCTATAGACACTCTACTTTTTATAAAATATTTATCCCGGTGATACTAAAGCTAGTTACTTTCTGGATCTGCCAAGTATCTTAGCGTTAACAGTTGATCGTGCTAACTACTAGACCGATCTGTTCTATCAAAATATCAGGGATGGCTTTTGAAAATCAATGCTATTGTGATTTCGCCTTGGTTATATAAGAATGTTATTATGGCTAGTAGTACTATAAGTTTTGTAAAAGTAACCATTCCAGTTTTGTTATATAACAAAGGTGAAATCAGAATCACACCAAATATGTATGTATGTCTTGATTCCAAAACCACATAAGTTCGTAACAATCGAAAAATACACAAATTTTTCTAGTGATTGAAGGGATGAAATTTTTGTAATTGGTTATTAGTGTTCCGTTTGAAAAATATGTCTTGATTTAAGGAATTTCAAAGGTTGCTAAGTTTAAAGAAATTTTCCAAATTAAACCACTCTCTCAAAACAGAATATTGAGGTAATGCAGGCAGTGCAATAATAAGGTCAGATTTAAGCTTTCCCGAAAGATTTGAAACGGAGTTTAGACTTACTCTAGACACTACACTCCTTCCTCTCCACGTTCTTTCTTGGTTTCCCATTTTTTCTTGGTCAATCGCTTGTCACCCATTCTATGCATGTCCAAATCACCGCAAAACTTTTGTCTCCATGGTTTCCATTAGAACATTAATTAATTAGTTTCCGGTTTAAACTAAGACCGAAATATTGGGCACAAGAGTTTTCCCTAAGATTACCCTTCAGACCTCCCGGTCTCGGGAACGGAATACATGCCTGTTTTGTGCTGATCGCTCTTTCAGAACAGAATACATTTATGAATTGCTGCAGTTCGCGCCGGAAGGTCTCAGTAATTGTAGGGATTAAAATTGAAAGAGTTAATTACACACCCAATAAGCACACAATAAACACGTTAATTCAACGTCAAAATGTCGTTGAATTAACGTCGGATCTCTATTAAATTGAACTTTAAGCCGCCCCGAATGAAGATATTTTAAAAATTTAATTTAAACTCATTGGAAATCTGAAATCTAGATTAAAAATAGTCTGAAGCCTAATGAAACCAACCAACAACTTAACCGAATACTTGGGCAATCTCAGTAACCTTTTAAATTATTTATTATCTACATATTTGTAACAAATTTCCTTCCTACAAAATTAAGTAAATGAACACTAGCCCAAATTCAACTTTAAATAATTCATTCGGCACCAGTTGCGCGACTGATCAATATCAATTTGTCCATATAAATTTTAACAAATGTATGTGCCTACCCAATAGTCGTTATTCCTATCAATTATTTTAAAAGTTTCAAATTATTGGTGAATAACAAATGAGAATAGTTAGTCAACAAGAATGGTCCATAAGGGGGTTCTTGGGGAACACTCAAAATTATCAAAAGTATCTATTCTGATTGAATAGTCTAATTTAATCAAAATTATAGTGTTTTTTTTTTAATAATTTTGGAAAAGTACATTAATTGAGAAGAAGTCCTACAACAAGGATTTATATAGACAAACGTGAACAAATGATAGTCAATAAATTGCAACTGATTATTTGTTATAAAATTCAGAATTTACATCAATTTAATTTTGGCAATAAATTTTATTATAAATTATTTCAATCTGTAAATTCCATAAATTATTATCCTAGTCGCCAGTCTGCTGGCTTATTCTGTCTGTCTATAAAATTAACCAATCACAAGCGAGATCGAATTTTAGTAAAATTTTTTAAAATTTTTGAATTTCCTTATAGTATTTTAGGTAATTTTGTTTGTTTTGTGTATTAGTATCTGAAAATAACCCTGAAGGTTTTAGTTAATGTTAATTTTCTTATGTAGAATATACCCAGTGCTTCTTATGAGAGAGCATTTAAATTTTCTTAAATTTATATCGAAATGAAACTAAAAGCATACACTTCAAAGTGTAAAAGCGTGTACTTGAAACCATTTCCTTAAATATTTAATGTATAAAACTGTGCTTGCAAATTTTGCATCAAGAAACTAGTAAGGAAATTTGATTTCTATTTTAGCTAAGATCGATTTTTCAAGTTAAAGTTTAATACCACCTTAAACGAAAAAGAATGGGCTCATTTATATTATTACCGAAACCAACTGTACACGCTCGATTTCTTTTTGAATCAACCTTTTCTAGATGGAAGGATTCACGAATATTGACAGGCGAAAGCGCAACGATTAGATACGATTTGGGGGATTATTCAGTTATTTTATTTTTATTCTGTTTCTTAAAAAGTCGCCATTTTTTTTTTATTAATTTTAACGATCTTTTGAATTTAATTGTTGAGAATAATCTCTGGGGACATTGTTATATGGTGGTAAACATTGTGTTTGCATTATTTATCGGGTAAACAAAAGGTTATTATGGGAACTCGGTACTTGAGAAGTTCAAACCGTTTTCAAAAGAGTATTATATCTTGAGAGAACATAAAATATTACTAAAAGGACGAATAATAATGCAAACACTAACTGTCAATCATTTCAACTCGCCGCCGACAGGATCAATGAAATAAAAATCAGCATAAAATTTATGTAAATAAATTAAGGCTCAAATTGCACTACTTATAAATTCTAACTGATTTTTTTCACTTCCTTTTCAGAAGGTTCTTCCACTCGTAAGTCAAAAATATAAATTCTATTATTTTAATTAAAAATTTAATGGAAACGTAATTAATGCGGAACTAAATTTTATTGGTCGAAATTAACAAAGCAGATTTTCATTACGAGATATTAAACACGTTAATATTTTATTTTTGAGCATAAAAAGCATTCAAATTTTATCTTATAGTTTTTGCTCTGTAGACCATTAATATGCTATATTTTATTTCGGAATGAAAATTATTTTAATTTTTGCATAATCTTATGTCATTAATCTTTATTTAAAATTGCTTTAACTCTCTTCCAAATGCGATTAGTTCATTAAAGGAATCGAGAAATGACCCTAAAGGGATTATTAGCTTACACACCGAACACAAGTAGCGACATGGTAGTAGGAGTCTTTCTACACTACAGTGTGTAGACGTCGTTAGTGCTAGAGTCGACGTACACGTTACTGCTTTAGGTTATTGTTTAGATGAACTTTATTTTGCGGATTTACGGTGGTCGTAACTCCTTTAAATTATAGTAATTTTAAAAATTTAACATAAAAGTAATTTAGAAACAGCATCCATCAGTTTTTATGCTTGTTTTTATTTCCTACTCGAAATAAAATATGAAGTTATCGTATCACTTTTGAGGTTAATTTTTCGACGCCATCTGTGGATTTTAATATGAAGTGCCATCGGTGACAGATCGGTTGTGAAATTACCACTACTTTGTAACGAAAGCAGGTATGACTGTACATTTATTATTACATCCTTCAAATAAATAATTAATTTTATTGGTTGTTGACGATAAGTGCTTAATTGAATTGTTTACACGAGGCTGTCTGTTCTTGTGAGCTCCGTCGAGCATTTTTAGAAATATGGCGCGAAACAACAAATTTAAATTTTTGAATCCCTAACACCAATTTTCTTGGGGAAAATTTTAAGGTTGGAAATATTAATTACGTAATTTATTTGTTACACTAATTTGACTTGTTCATTATATAATAATTTATAGAGAGTATTTAGCGGAGAAATTAATGTTGTGGAATGGCTATAGGCTGAAATTTATGGATCCGGGAAAATCTCATTAAGAATGAAGTTGTTGGGTTTGTTTGAAGGCGGGGGTAAAAAGGGCGGTGGTTGAGATTCTCATCAGAGAATTGCATTAATACGACATTCGTGTTGGGGTTATCGTTTATGATCAATAAATTGTATCTACACGTATTTATAGGGGACTATTTTTCGTAATGCAATTTTTATATTTCGTCGCGATGCGCCTTAATGTTTATCAATTGAAACTGAACGTTTTATGGAAAATGAAAATCGTTTAACGCAACATTAACTTTATCTGAAGAGAAAATGAGCCATTCTTTCTTAAGATCTGCCATTCTTTTACTCAAACAGACTGCACCCTTTAGCGCTGAGGAATCGGGTGATCAGCATCTCGAATTCTGGTCACTTACCTTTAAATCTTAAATTTTAAACTTTAATTTTAACCAATAAAAAGCTAAGGGCGGAGTTAAAATGAAGTTGTTGGTTTTTATTGGTCAGTTTGAACAACTTCAACTTTAAGATTTAAAGGAACGACCAGAATAATAGCCCCATTAGACACACTTTTCGTTATATTCGTTTATAAAAATTGAATATTAAATGGTTGTCGGTAAACTACTGCCAAGGTCGCAATAAAAATGTATATAAATTTCAATCTTAACAGTGACATTTGTATTAAAGAAGTAAGGCAACTTCCTACAGTAAATTTGTGTCAAGTCAAAATGCAAATTTTATTGAACCTTCCGGCAATCAACTTGTCAAAGAATTAATTTTATTGATGCTTTTAGCTTCATTTAACGTTATCGCTTTTATTTGCCTCCGTAACTACCTACTTAGCCCGTGAATCTTAAACTGGGATTTTAAATTTTAAAAGTCGAAACGAATTTGGAAATCAACAAGAATCACAAAAATTGTAAAAATAAAAATTGTTGTTTAAACTATTTATGAATTCATGAAATATACGTGACATTTAATATTACAAATCTTTTCAAACTTAAATTCGATTCCAGTTTCCAACTACTGAATATCGAAATTGAACTTCAAATTGAATTGAAAAGTTTGCTACACAAATTTTAAATTATGCGACCTTTTATTATTTTTTAGCTTCTTAAATAGGACGAAAACTGAAAATTTAAAACTTCATTTTCAGGTTATTCAATATTAAGACGAATTTTTTCCAATTTGGCGTTTACTTTTTCGTTTTATGAAATCGATTTGAATATTGAATGCACAGACCTTTATTTAATATACTGCAGCTGCACTGATGGAAAATTTTTCTTATTGTGCCTTACTGCGCTCGTTATTATTAAACCTCTTCGTGATTTTATTTGTAGTTTTATTTTAAACCAATTAACGTAATTGATTTTTTATTAGTATTTTTATAGTTTCATAGTTTAAAATTATTTGATTGAAGCGAATTGCATAAGTCATGGAATAAAAATAAATTTACACTTGAGTTAATTAATATCTGTTTACAGATGGAAGAATGGCAGACGGAGCCAAAATATAGATTTATCATTCAGTATTTCTGATTTTGACGATTTTTGAAATTTTGGATTTCATACCTAATGGGTTTGGGCAGTTTGATGGGAGGTCAAAACTTAATTTTCATGATAAAAGTCATTTTCGGTTGTCCGCAAATTGCTGGCTTTTCCATTTAATCCTTTATAATCCTGAATTATAAGTGATCGATTTGTGATTACAAGCGAAATGTATCATTTTGATAAAGCTCAAAAGCCTTTTACAACTTTGCAGAATGTTATATAACACAGGAAACACTCATATAAAAAGATTTACGACAGGAAAATAACCCAATGTAATGTCTTTTAATTTAAGATGTCGACATTATTCTCTTTCCTAAAAGTTATTGCTTTTAGTAAAAATACGTTCGAGTTTTTTTTTAATGGTAGGTGGAAAAGTTTTCAATACTTGTTCTATAATTTTGTTATAAGTATATAACTAAAACTTTCTTCATCACGAAAAATCATGAAGTAAAAGTGAGAAACTTGTGAAAAAGTCAAATCGCTCCAACTTGTTCGAGAACAATAATGTCGTGCACATTTTAAATTTTATTATTTATCAAAAATGTATAGGATTTCGAAAAAAATTAACAGTACACGACGATGAACTACAGAACCACCGATTATTTTTATGTTTCTTGAATACTATGATTACATCTGTAATAACCTGTTTGAAAGCTTACAATAGGGAAAGGAATTTAAATCACTGGTGGGACCGTTTTCAAAATTAACTTAATTGGTAGGAGGATACTGGGCTGTGTACAGAAACAACATGATTTGTATTTAAATTTATAAAACACCTTACAATAAAGTTGTTTACTCAAAATAAGAGATTAAAAATTAAAGATTAATCCAATTTTCACGTATTTTTTATTAAAGTTTAAGTTTACAGTTTGTCTTGAAATTTCTCAAGTTTGGGTTATTTATTTGTTACGTAAGCTAAAGTAGGATTTATTTTTTATCTTCGCATATTCCTTTTCAAAATAAAAATGAAATATTACCTTCTTAAACCAAGATTATTGATTGCCTGATACTCAAACCCCGTATGACTTCCTAAAGGTTCATTTCAAAATTACTATGTCAAAACTTGGGAAAAATTAGAAAACTTTCGCTGGGCACTCACATCGAAAGTAATTTCGTCTTGTTTTCTGATTGACGATTAATCTTCTAAATTTTAAATTACAAAAAACATTTTACCAGACAAATTGTCATTGTAGCCAAGTGATCAAATTAGTTAGCTTCTGGCTTCTATTGAAAGAAAGCAGAAATTTTATCTTGTATTAAAAAAACTAGAAATTACAGTAATCTTGAGGCGCAAGGATTTTGTGTGAGGTGGCCTATATAAGTGGCCTACACCATATTACGTGGTGTGATGACACTTACAGCGACACACCGATTAAGAACCACCGGTGCATGTATAAGCATGCCACTGGGGCAGTGGCATGTAAACTTTGTAACTCGACAACACGCAATAAAAAAACTGTCAAGAACAGGGTACAAACGGAAAGAATAAGGTTTTTTTGATATTATGAATATTCGTGTAAAATTTAAAAAATTTCAGAATTCAAAACTGATCATAGTTTGGCGAAGGGACGCGTAAGATAAGGAGGGAAAATAATTTCCTCGTTAAGACATCTCGAATTGAACCATATTGAACACCAAACATAGCATCAGGCACTTTAAACTGAATAAAAAATTCAAATGAAATGGTTTTTAAGCTAACAAGGGTAATGTCGCGTGATAAACTCAAACTGAAAATAAAAATTAACGAGATGATTGTATACAATAGAAAATGGGTGCCTGAGGACCGGTGCTAGACAAGCCATCTCCAATTTGGCCTTCCTCCTGTTCTCCCATAAATTTACCATACATATAAATAAAAAATGCTCAGGAAGACAACTACAGAGAAAATCTCAACAGATTTCGGGACACTTTCCCATAATATATCCTATATACGGGGAAACCACATTTCCGGCGTGACTTACCCTTCTGCAATTACGTAAAACTGTATGCAAACAACGTAGGAATTTAATCACAGAATTGATCACCGATGTCAGCAGAAGATTCAAATTTTACATTTAGTCCACAACAGGACAACATGTTAATGCAAAATAGGGAGTTCAAGTTTAATTAAGGGGGGGGGGGGTTAACTATGAGATTGGAAAACTGTAATCTTCCAAAAATTTGGAGTGCGATTATTTCATCCACTTCAAATCGTAGGTAAAATTTTAAATCATTTATATTGGATTCAGACCGCAATATGTAATATCAAACTGTAATATATTGCTTCAGATTTTGACAGACGTTGAAATGTTTTGCATAGTCAATATATTTACAATACAAGATGTTGGTGTTTTATCTAAAGTAAATTAATAAAGTTTCGAGATGTAACATAAAATTAAATAAGCAAGAAACGGGCGTAGTTAGCGAGAGGGGTTTTCAAACTTCTTATATTAAAACTAGCGATTGTATTACCATTTTTAGCGAAGCATTTCGAGTTTTGTTGGATTAGAGATTGCAAACAAATATAAATTTCAAATTACAGCCTCTACTGTGCTCGACAGTTCTTAAACGTTTAATATTGTGCGCTGGGGAGAATCACAAACTTATTTCAATCATGCGTTTACTGATCAAAATCGCACACTATTTTTCAACGTTGCACTGGTGTTAATTTTAAAATGCGCCTGTTTACGTACGATAAAATTCGAGCATTTAGAATGTCAGCCTTACCTAAGTAGATTTGGGAGACAGCTATGGACGATTTAGCATAGAATATTTACTTTTCACAGTACTGATTTCAGATAGAGGTGACGTTTTATGTCCATGTTCTTTTTCTCTGATTTGTATAGTGTGAATTGTACTGATTTTACTTGATTTTTGGACGACAACTAGGGATTTCATCGACTATTCCGATATTTATTTTCTGCAAGACATTCGCAGCTGTAATTTTGTTCCTCTAATGTTAAATTAGACAGTATTGCATTAGCTGCATCTGTAATATTACATAATTAATATTATTGAAACTGTCGGTAACTTCTATAAACAGCATTGCTTTTTATACTTAGACTACACCTACTAATTTACATTTTATGCAATAAATAATCTTACCGTACGTAATTACTGTTTTACTTGATGTAAAAAATAATCACAAAGATGCAAACATTACGTCGATAATGTAAATGTTGCTTATAAAGCAACGCCACTCGTGTCAATTTGCTATAGGAAAAATCTCAAGCTATGCTCATCGGTTTTTCCGTCTGTCATCAATCAATACTCTTGTCAATTGCTAAACAGCATTTAGATTAACGACAAAAACATTTGTTTAACAATCGGAATATAACAAGTGATTATATTATGTTACTTATGCCTGACTTGTTGTAAAATATTTTATATTGTTTTGATTGGTGAATAAAATTTATTATGCTAATAAATGTCAACATACAGTTAAGCGGCAGGGGGGGGGGTATATTTTACCTATACCCCAGGCTGTATTTTAATGTTATCTAATAATGAAAAATTTAAAAAAAAAGTTTTTCGCATAGTAATCTACCACATTTTCCGCTTTTGCGTTGAATTGTTTTCCCACAAGCCGCTTGCGGCAAGCACCAAGTTTCTAATTCAACTATTGAGAACATCTTGCATGAGTTTAAACGAAATTTGATCATGTTTTCCATAATCATCGGTCTAATTATGAACCCTATAGGTTATATTAAATTAAAATGAATTTTAAAATAAAATCATGGGGGTTTTTTTGTGTTTTTTAGCGCTTGGATGTGGAAAATATAGTGGCAAATTCTTTGCATTGAGAATTTTTCTTGTTGAATTTTTAAAGTTGGGTATGTGTGAACGACTAGCACCTTTACAACACGCAATTGCGTGTAGTTAAACGATGTAATTACTAAAGTAACTTTTTAGCGTATTTATAGATAAAAGTTTTTAATGATTAAAATATTATACTTGTTTTATTACTTTGTTGTTTTTATATAACTAAATATTCAAATTTTGATGATATGCTTCCGTTTCCAATGGTAATATAATTACGTGCAGTCTGTGACAAATAATTTATTTTTACATATTTTAATTAGACTTTTCCTGTACATTATTTATAACGTGACGTGTTGAATTTCAATATTTAAATTAGGTAGTCGAAAAAATACATATTTGATAAATTTCAAGTTTAAAGTAGAAAAGTAATTTGAAATACAAATACAGGCAAATCAATAACAAAATTCTATTATCGCAATTGAAAATTGAAACGATTAAAATTTTTGAATTTCGCTTGAATTTCCTTTTGGCAATTGGTGTTTTGGAATATAGGAAATTTTAAAACTTGGCATTGGTAATTTTATTGGAATCGCAAATGAGTTTTTCCGCAAATTGTTACAATTTCCATAATAATTTAAGTTGATTTAGTTTATTTAATTATCATTTTGTAATTTACTAAATTATCATCTATTATTAATTTGAATTTTGTATCGTTTAGGGAGGAGGATTTCTTAATCAGTTAAAACATTTACATAAGTAATGAATGATTCAGTGTAATATTATTTTGTTCATTATTAAAGGGTAAGAATTATTTGTTTTAATAATAAGTTACTTAATTAAATTTTCGTTATAAAATTAAATTATGTTAAAACGCCAAAAGTATCTTAAAGCTAAATCAATAATTAAACATTCTGACAAACTAAACTCGTTTAAGTCGGGTTTTGGTTTTGCCTCAGACCCTTTATAAAGCACGAGATATAAGTCTGTCGACGTAATTAAATATCGATTTCGTTTGCTATAAGGTTTAATTTTAATCAGTTTTACTTCAAGTTTGAACAAAAAATTACTTCCAGTATCTTTAATTATGTTTTATTTCAGCTAGTTGTCGCTTTTTCTCCACTTTCAATTTTCTTCCTTCACTTTTACAAATTCATTAACTTCACCTGTTTCTTCATCAATATTTTGTGTCCCGAGGGTGCATTAAAACGTGACAATTTTTAAAACAAATATTTCACAAAATGCGAGGTGCCGTAAAAATACGACCATTGTTAAAAGTTTAACACGCATCTTATTAAAAGTTTAATGTAGCGTAAAACTTTTTCGATTTTTGTTGGAAACAAATTGGTATAAATACTTAACTCTACAATATATTAAAATGTAGGAGCTTTTCAAATATTTAAGCAGACTTTACAACTCCCAAATGTAAAACTAAAACAACATTAAATTTGATATTATGATTAAATTTAATAGCAAAAACTTGAATAATAAGAAGAGGAAGTGAGTATAATTTAAAAACGCTGAATTACAACAAAAACTAATTTTAACTTTTTAATTAAATTTCAAATCTGGTAGAGAGCACTTGCGTTGTAAATTAACGTTTTAATAGTTCGTTTCATCCAAGTTTGGATGCATTTTGCTCGGACAGCAAAATTTACCACCATAAATGCACAAAAACGTTTAAAGCAATTACAAAATTTCAAGACACATTTTGAAAAATTAGTTTACAAACTCAATTTGTAGCAGTAAAGCACTCTACGTACGTACCTACAATACATACATGCAATATCATAATTGACTCGAGTAGAAGACGTGATGAGAATATGAGAATATCTAAGCGATTTTACGTGCGCATGTGGATTCCTATATTCGTTTATATTATTACTCCACCCTATTTTACTTCTCTTCCTGTATTCCCTGCGCCAAAATATCTTATCATAAAATCATTATTTTATATGGTTATTTATGGCACTCAAAACGCAAATACTAATTAAACCCTCGTTTTTTAATTATAAGATTACTGTTTTTGTTTCGTAAAATGAGCTTTTTGCGCCAAGTATTATTTGTTATTTATTGATGACCTTTCTAATGACTTTACAGACAGCTTTGCATGTGCGTTGATATTTACGCTTTGTATTTCAGCGTCGGGAAGTCATATTTTGTTTATTACTAGAGCGTAACGACTAACATTTACTCGATTTATTTATACAAAAACGGCTGCTTTTAATTGTTCACTTGCTATTCACCAATTGTGCTCCACAATAAACCTGTTTCGTTTCGTAATTCATTGAAACTTTTTTAGAAATTTATTGAACAAATTGAACGACTCTTTTCCTAAAGGAGTTTCGCGATCCAGATTTTGGAGTGTGAAGAAAAATTCTTTATTGAAAGCACTCGATTACTTCTAAACTCCAGTTAACTCGAGGACTTTTCGTAAGATAGAAAAAGAATTCGTGATTTGATTGTAAATCGCTGATTCGGTCCCGAAATTCATTTCAAGGTTCGCTAGAGGTAAATATTTTATTTTGTTAGGTTAGACTAATGTAGCACACCGCGAATTGTGCGTGCTGTTACGCCACTGCGTTAGATCTAGATCTAGAATTTTGAGCTACAACTATTAGCACTCCACTAATTTAAATTTTCTTACAATCTATAATTCTAGGCATTGTAGTTACAGCAAATGAATTACAATGAAGTAGGCACTATTATTATGTAAATTAATTGATTGTTTATGTAAAGTTTATGTAAATGTATATTTATATAAATTATAAGAAGCACAGAAAGTATAATCTAAACAAAGTGTTTACAAGTTAAATACATTAATATGAAAATGTGTAAACGTAAATCGTCCATATTATAGCTTCCTCTTCCATGTATTAGACAATTTGAAGCTTATCAAATACATCAAGAAAATAATTAGGATTGGTTGGCGGATATTTTTGTGAAAAACGTAATTATAAAATGTAAATATAAGCCGGGTAATAAATTAATTTAATTTATTTTTTATTAACATTATCTTTGTATTTATTATAGGCAGGGTTGAAAATTAAACAAGCACAGCTTACACAAGGCAAAGAAAAAATTATAATTTTAATTAATATTCGGTTTTTCCATTTTTTACAAAAACAAATAAATGTCGAGAGTTTGCACAATGAGAGATTAAAAGTAAACACAGTCTCGCAGTTTTCAAATGCTGCATTTTCTCTTTGCCCGAGAATCCCTAACGAATTCACTCTGGTTGTCCTTTTTCAATAAACGCGTATAGGATTGAGAAAAAGGACGATAACAGCTAAAGTAGTTAAATTGAGAATTTAATTTTTATTCCGTCGTTTCTATTCAAACGAAAAAACGTACATCATTTTGGGACACGAAACAATTAATAATGTGGTTAAACATTGGACGAATAGCCCGAGGTCTAACTCTTGCATTCGGGAATCCAATCTAACTCTACTGTCCGACAGAAATTAAAAATCTAAATAAAACATAACGAGTCGGCTTTTGTTTTTGCTCTATCACAGATCGCAACTACCCATTGTTTCTGAATTTATTGCTATACAAGTGGTTAAAAATGCTTTTGTAACCATATCCTTTTATATTATGAAAAACTGATATTGTTTGCTAAAATATTTCGCTTCGTATAAATTTCTTTAGACACCCCATTTTTTCCTAAATTTTAATTTTATAACCTTTCAGGTTTACCAAAACTAAATTCGAGTTTAAGTAGCCGGTAATTCGTACGATCAAGATTTGCTAATAGACTCGATTAGCTTAATTTACAACCAGGTCCCGTATCAGGATCGTGTGCGAATTACCCCATTATCAATAATATACTGACATGTAGGTACCATTACCGTCTATTTTTCCCTAGCTTAACACGAACACGACATCTATAAACAGCAGGTTAAACTTAAAAAATACCACGCAATGCACAAAAATAACTTTTCTTTTTATTCATTTGTATAATATATGCAATTTCCACAAGGAATCATGTACCCTCAACCTTACTTCAACATTTGGACATGGGAAAACTTCATTTGCCTTGAAATATATTCTTCTTGTTCCTGTTTCTTCAACCTCTTGTGACTGCCATCTTTTCAGTGGTTTTCCATTTTCCATAAACAAATTACCTATCGATGAATATTCCAGTCAGCCTAATTGTTGTTCGTGCTTGTTCATTCCATCCTCTTCTTCTTTGTCTACCCATCTTATTACATCCAGTAATCTGGATTAAATAAATAAATAAATTTTTCTACTTAAAAATGGCAATTCTCACTCTGAGATGATGTTCAAATGTAAAGGTAGATGGCGTAATTATATAAATTGGCGTGAGATAGAGACATTTGAACCGAGCGAAGCCACATATTCGGCTTTTCCTTACCATAAATGTTGGTACTATAGCCTACAAGTTTTTATTTTCTAAATAATAAGGAGAAGAGATAATAGGTTGTTGTTTTTGTCAGATAATTTGGGTAGGTATTTTGTTATCAGTTTGGAATCAAACTAGTTAGTATAAATTTGAAAGTTTTTGCTCAGTCTCATAATAATTGTTCTCTAGGAAGCAGCATTATACGTTTTCTTGTTGTGTTGCATTTTGATTGTGTTAATTAGGTAAATGGATGATAATTAAGTTTAATCTACTATGTATCGTCTCTTGATAATCACGGCATATTAAATTACATAATCGATTTCTCCCCATACGAAATTGCTTTTCCTAATTTATTTTTGTTTTGCAGTATATCCTCCTTCCTCCTTTTTTAGCTGTTGCCAATTTAAATTTTTGTTTTACATTTTATTTGAAAACATTATTGAAGTTTCATTATTTCATTATGTATTTTTAAGCTTTTTTATTCAGTAATTCGCAGTTATATCCATATCATTAACTACTCGCACGAAACATAATGTTTCAAATTGCTATGTAATTTTTTCGGCCTAACAAATATAATAAGGGCTTGCTGTCAGTTAATTATCGGCTTTTATCTGTATTAATTGGCAGGTCGTTTGCTTTTTATGCATCGATTACATGGATTATTTTTGCTCACAGAATTTATAACGATTTACGTTCATACAATGCTAGCAAAGTACAATCACATTTTAACGTTAAATTATAATACTAATATGTTTTCCTTTTTTGCAGAGAACAGAAAATATTGACGTTTCTCTCAGTGTGCCCCAATCATTTCAAAGCAACGGTTACGACATGAATGACCAGGTAAGCCTTCTTTATATTTATATAAAAGCAAAATTTCTAATACGGACCACATTAGGTTACAGTGGCGGTTCCTGCAAAGGGGCTGGCGGATATTAGAAATTTTGTGGGTTAGAATTTAAAAATCTCTGTTAACCTTAACCTGTTATTAATGAACAGGAGATAAAGTTGGAACTTTATGTTCTGGCTTTAATATTACATAGGGCACCTTGGGTTTGGTCGTTGAACTTTGCCTTTCTGTCATATCAATCACCAACCGGTGCTAGAAGAATTATATGATGGTGCAAGTAAATTGAATTCAAGTAAAACGTTTTGTCTCTTGTAATGGATTTTGTACTTAGCACTATGGGTGGTCTGGCATTTTCATAATTATTCTACCATGACATTTAATAAAGATTAAATTTGATCATAAAAATGTGTTATTAATATACACCGAATATGTGACCATATTCTCAATTTTTGAAGCAAATACTTGCCCCAATAAATTTTGAAAGAGAAAAATATCACTTCCAATTTAATTTATATCCAAATGTCATGCACCTTTCTGTAGTTCAAAGCTCAGTCATCGACAGTAAAAATAATGATAAAGCACGAATGAAATTATTATGTTTGATTTATGATTATTACTGTCAATTATTTCGTTACAGCATTCAACCAATTTATGATTTTAATACCTAAATGCAAACGACCTGAAAAATCATGTTAATAAAAATACAAGTTTCCAACTCAAAACATTTTCGACAATTAAACGTTGAAACTTTAGTTGAAATGGATTATGACTTGTATTATTTATTGCTGTGTTAAAAACTGACTAGCTGATTAAAATTAATGGATAAAATTAATTAGTTTATTAATTTTTTAATTTCGTTCTATGCGTTACCGAAAGATTTTCGAGTTAATGAAGCATAATCACTATTTATTGTTCTACAAAATAAAAATAAAATTTTTTTAATTTATCCAAAAAAATATTACAAAAACCTTCGCACCTGAAATTTTTTGGAAATAATTTTCATATGATGATGATATGATTGAATTTCCATTTCAATTTGTTTTTAATGAATGGTTTCAAAGAGGAAGAAGGAAACAAAAAGGAGAAGAATTAAATTTTTTCAAGGGTTTAGTGTTTGGTCATTTAAAACACGATTTATTCTGTAATATAATTTTCCTAATTTCCTGGGCTACAAGTAAACAATAAAAATTAAACTAGACGTTTTGGTCTACTGTGTCGTTTGGGCCGTCCTAGGATATTTGACGCCCCGAGGCTAGAGCCCTGATGTAGGAGGCCGAAGACCGGCTCGTGTAGACAAAGGGTGAATGGTGATCCTCGTGGCACAATTAAATAGAACATCACGTGTCAGTCTATATTTTTTGCTGTGTTCTCATGAACATTGGAAAGTTTGTTACTATAATAGAAAGTTTGTAAGGAAAATTACATTACAAAAATAAATTATCTTGAGATATCGTCAACAAAAATAAGCAAAGTTAACCAAATTTTCCATTGAAAATCCTAACGCTTTGGATGGGAACCCAAACATAGATAAGAGATAGCAGAGAGAATGTGAATTTTTAACTGGAATTTTTTGTATTCTTTAACCTTCAACAAGCCAGTCGGGGACCACATAGACCCAGACGGGACAGTTAAACGTTAAAGTCTATTTAGTTGTGATAAAAATAAATAGCCAGAGCAAGATTTTAATTGGCTAGTTTATTATATAAAGCTAAATTTCATCTCTAACTCACCGATTTATTCGCTCATCGAATAATCAGGATTAGTTTGCAATAAACCAATCAGCGAGCTTCAATTGCGGAAGTCTTAATTAAAACATTACCATTGTACGCTAGAACTACTAACTTGCACAATGCTTTAATTTCAAAACTATTTTATAACAAACTATGAATATTGATTTTAAGTAAATTTTATAAAGCTACACCAATGGCGCAACTGCTTTGCTCGTGGACCACGTTTATCCTCTACGTAGACGCCTCTAAGTTGAAATAGAGGAACATAATTATCTACTTGAAAAACAACAAACAAACAAAAATTCAAATTAGAAATCTCTTTTTTTTATTTGATTAATTTCCAGTGGTACCGCTAGGGTTGAGCTGTGGTAGACGGCAGCCCACTTTAAAGTTCAACCACTTAATATTACTGGCCTACTGTATAATTTTAGTAAATAAAAATTTCACAAAAATTCCAAAAATATTTTTTACTTTACGTCAAAAAGTGGATGCTCTCATGATGGAATAAGAAAATACTGTGACACGACAACTTGATGATAAAATATGGACTACGACTCTTGCATTTAAGGTGAATATTACAGGATGCCTTAATTAACTTAATTTGAAGCTTCAGAGACAAGGAGAATTAATCTCAAATCTGATTTCTGAGCTTTTGAAGTTGAACTGCGTATCGCAGCAAAATTTGATTGCTGATAATCTGCACTTTGAATGCAGAATATAAAATACTTAGTAACAAAAATAAGTGGATTTTTGCTATGAAAATAATAGTCATTCGGCGTCGCACGAATTTTTAGACATATCTTAGAAAGGATAAATTTTCCTCTCGATTTACTCAGTTCGAATGGTTTATAGTGAAGAAAAGTATTTTGATTTTAATTTGGTTCTTTGACCTTTGTCTAACGCAATAAAACAATAGAAAAAAAATAGATTAATCTGAAAATTTAGACAAATAACCGAGAAAACCTTTGAAAATTTAATATGAATTTTCTTAAATTACAATATTACTGAAAATGGCTTGCTATTTACAATTTATAAGAAGGGGTAGCTGGTGGTGAGGGGATGAAACCTATAAAATTCAATTAATATTGGTATTAAACTTCCCCCTTGATATCGAAACCGACGTGTTTTTTGTGTTGAAATCAAATTAACTTAAAATCGATAATTATTGAGTTTTGAAATGAAAACTGGCGTAATCAAAAAGACACACGCCATATAAAAATTTTGTCGAAAATGTTAGAAAAATTTGCGTTGGTTGAACTAACGAACGGGTTTTCGTTAAAAAAAAACTCGAAAAGTTATTGATTAGTGAGTTTTACGTGAGAAACCCGTACGATATTCTTAACCTAACCCAACAAAAGTTGTATTTCCTACATTTTATTGCAAAACGAGCTTTCAATTCTTGCCGTATTTTCAGTTGTTTTATCTTTTATATAAGAAGAATAAAGCTGTCTGCAAAAGTTACGCTTGTTTATTTATCCTTTTATAATCCTAAATTTCCGCGTGTTTAATGTAGGATTACCTCTTTGAAGGCACTTAAAATAATAAATTTTATTCGTTTAGATCCACGTTAACATAATTAAATTTTTTTAAATACGAAATGAAAGAGAGCCTTTTTCTTTTATTATTAAGAAATGTTTTTTTGTTTGTTGAATTTAAAGTTATCGAGAAAGATTTTATTTTTCCAGCTTTCAGTGAAATTTATTTATGGAATAGCTCCTTTATCGCTTAGGAAATGAGATTTTAAAAAGCTTTTAGACGGAAAAATATTAATAATGGTTAACGATTTTAATAATTGAAAATTGTGTAATTGTCGAGTTTTAAAATGGATATGAAAGAAAAATTGTATTCACTTAGTTATTTCGGGATTGAGTGTATTTTCTTGTCTGAATTTAAGTAGTCAATCAAAATTCATTTCTTTCGGCTGAAATGCTCCTGAAATCGACCGTCGGTAGCGCCGCGGCGGTGACCTACGAAACCAACTTTAATAGAGTTGAGCTGAATACCCCTTGGATGTAATTTATTTGACAGCCAAGAAATATGGCCCATAACTTTGTATGAAAATAAAGAAGAATTATATGAACATTATAAATCAACTTTTACCCATTTTTATTTCACTTGCTAAATTTATTGCTAAGTCTAATTATAACTAATGAATAATGAGCATAAATTCGGCTACTTTTACGGCCTCATAACTTGCGTAATTCTGTTAAGATTAAACATTTACCTTCAAAATTAATTTTTTACAGACATTTCATACGCCCAGTTTTGGGGACGAAGAATTTGATATCCCCGCCATTAATCCCGAACAACAACATCCTTCAGCGCAGCAAGGATTAAGTTATCAACAGCAACAGCATATGCAACAAATGAATCAACAACAAGACAGTATGGGAATGCACGATCCTTCGGGAGGATATCAGCAACCCTTGTACCTTTCCGGACCTGATCACGGAATCGTAAACCCTTCTTATCATAGTCCCCAGCCACAACCAAATTATACAATGAGCCCCTCCCAACAACAGCAGCAGCAGCAACAACAGCAGCAGCATAACAATCAAATGCTTATGATGCAGCAGCAGCAGCAACAACAACAGCAGCAACAAATGATGATGAATCACGGACAGCCTCCTCCTGGAGCTATAGGACAATATAATGGACCTCCTGCACAAGGACGGGGTAACAGTCCCCCCGTCGTTCCAGGACAAGAACCCACCACAAGCGAAGACAGTGACGACAGTACGCCACATCCTGCAATGGTAAATGATTTTTTATTTAAATTTTCCAAAGTTAAAATTAAGAAATACTTTAAAAATTTATAATTCAATTGATTGATTTCTTACAGATGACCGCAATGAAACGACCGTCCCCCGAACCTGCTGATCAGGGACTTCCAAAAGTTCAAAAGAAACCAAAAGCACAAAAAAAGAAAAAGAAGAAGGATCCTAATGAACCTCAAAAGTAAGTTTGATTATTTCTTACAAAATCACGCCCTTTATTATAAAAAATGTTTGGACAATTTGTACTAAGTTAGGTATTTTTTGAGTTACTTTTTATTTTAAGAAGTAAGCTAAAATGTCGAGCATAAAAAGTCTACAACTTTAATTTCCATTATCATAAAATTGTCGTAAACATAAAAGTTTTCTTGAATTTTGTAACTTAGCTGTATATTTATTTATCTTTATGTATGGTATCATAAAGATGAAATAAAAATAAAATATCAAAAGTATAAGAATATCTTAGTTGGATGTATGAAAGCACCAACCAACGCGTTCGTCGGTCCACTTTTGTGGAGTGTAATTTTGCTATGTATAATAATTGTCATTAAACCGATTTATTGTGCTTGTCTTGGTGACTTTAAATTAAATTTACTTTTGGTATTTATGAAAATAATATGGTGAAGTTTTATGATTACATCGTTTTCTTTTGAGTATTGATCATAACGTCAGGAGAATGTTTTGTAAAGGGAATCATTTATAGCAGCAAGAGATAAAATATAAGGTTACATCTGGTGAAATTGAATTGCTTAGTATAAAATATAAAGCTATTGATTTTTACCCAGCTATTAAATGGTATTAAAATGTTGAGAATACTATTTTCCCTTTGTATCGAAGAAGGAGGGGAACATTTATATGGCCCATAAACCTAACATTCTCCGTGCGCAAGTTGTAAAGCAGATTTATTGTTGCAATTTTCTTTTACATACTATGTATTTCTCTGTTTTGAAAAATTGATGACTTTAATTTTGAATGTTTTGTTTTTCCATTTTATTTCTTAATATTGCTTTTTCCAAATTAAGAGGGCTTTCTTTTTTATTCATTCTCCGATATTGCAATCTTCTTATTTAAATTTTTTCAATATCATAAATTTTATTTGCAGCTGAAATATTTTATTTGCGATTTTTTCATTCGATTTATACTACAGCCATTAGAAAACTTTGAATCGACTATTATTATTATTATTCTAATTTAAAAATATGATTGCATAAAGTCCTACCCATTTGATTACAAAATTGTAATGGCTGTTTAATATGCATCAAGCGGAATAAATTAATTACATTTATTGGGGTGGAACTACTCACTTTAATATTAACACAAGTAAATTTCTAAATGGTGGTTTTTCATCTCATCGGCAATACCAACCCTCTCTAATTGCATTATTTTCCATTTTAGGCCCGTTTCTGCGTATGCATTATTTTTCCGTGATACTCAAGCTGCCATTAAAGGTCAAAATCCTAGTGCGAGTTTTGGAGAGGTGTCCAAAATAGTAGCATCCATGTGGGATGCGTTAGACTCTGAACATAAAAATGTATATAAAAAGAAAACGGAAGCTGCAAAAAAAGAATACTTAAAAGCTTTAGCGGCGTATAGAGCGAGCTTAGTATCAAAAGGCGCAGGTGAAAATGAAGGAATGTATGGAAATTATGGAAACTACGGCGCCGGTCCTCCTCCGCAATACAATGCATATTCACCTCAAAATACACTACCATCCCCTCCAATGACAACGGCCCCCACACCTCCAATAAATCAACAGCAACCAGCCATGAGTAAAAAACCAATGATGAGCAACATGAATAATCAACCACATCAGGGCATGATGCAATCACTTGTTGGGCCAGTGCCAAATCATATGAATATGACACAACATATACAACAACAGCATAATAACAGTTACATGCAACAGGTAAGTCCTGATAACTTCTCTAAATTTAATTATAATCATTTGATTTCCAACAAAAAATTGTAAAAAGATGTTTCAATTTGCTAGTTTTCCGCAAGTTGGTAAAATTTTTCTAGCCAATGGTGACCAGTATGACGTCACAAAGGAGAAAATAATACATATCATTGGCTGAAAAATACAAATGTCATACCAACTGGGAGAAAATAAATTTTAACACTCACATACAAAATCCGCAATGTAATCTTCAAATACGGGTGTTTCCTGTAACCACAAGAACTCCACAAACTTTTTGGCCATGAGTAATTTACTAACTTTTGCAGTTATTACCATCAGTGTTGCCAATACTTTAGTAGAATATTCTTCAGCTGTAATATAAAAGTAAACAAATTTAATCCGTTAAGCCCAATTCACATAAGGATTCTTGTCTTGCCTTGCTTAGGTAGAAATAGGCAAGAGCCAATCAGATCGATTCTTCTATCTTTCTTAAATAAAATACTTCAATCTGATTGGCTCTTACCAGTTTCTACCTAAGCAAGGCAACATAAGAATCCCTATCTGGATGGGGCATAAATTCCATTTCCAAGTAAAGACCTTTTTTTTATTTTCACCACTTTGCTGCCAACATTTAAAAATTACAATTCAAATTTTTCCTCCCTACTCTGAATTTATTATTCACTCATTTTGAAATTCCTCGCATATTGAGTTGGCAACAATTTTTTTAATATTGTAAATATACTGGCAAAAAATGGCAAAAATTTGTTATGATGGTAAAAGTGATCTTGAAGAAATTAAGGTGCAAGAATTAAATTAATTTTTTTTGTTATTTATATGTAATATTTTTTTCAGCAACAAGTTGCACAACATCAGCAACACATGCAGCATGTAAGTCCTCCTCCGCTGGTGTCTAGTTCTCCCCCCGTATCATCTGCTGGTCCAGCATCCTCACAAGTATCTCCCGCTTCGATGGCCCAACAAAACGTTCCACAAGGTTCAATGCGTCCTAACTCCTGCCTTCGTCATGGATGTCCCAATCCAGCAATTTCAAGTCCCGAATGGGAAGATGAATACTGCAGTAATGAATGCGTTGTTAGTCATTGTCGGTACGTATTTCCACGATCTTTAATCATAATTGGATAAATACGAAAACCAATAAAATGAAATGAATTTAAAAATTCTCAAAAAAACTTTTTACGAAGCCCAATTTTAATTATTTTTTTATCAAAATTTTATAGAACTTGCAATTTTTCTAGTAAACTTAGTGATGATTATTTTTTATTGTTTCAGGGACGTGTTTTCGAATTGGGTGGGACCAAATCAAAATCCATCACAAAATTATTCGACAGTTAAATAAATTTTTGATTCAATGAAAAAAAAATAATAAAAATTTAAGGCGAGAGAGAGTTTATATTCGAAAAAATTAGCAATACTGAAGAGGTAGTTATGTTGCATATAGGTGGTGACTGCAAAGTCAGGACATGTTTTAAAAATTAAGAGTTAAAGTTATGTAAATAAAATAATTTGATTGATAATCAATATGATGAGGTTGTATTGTGTAAAGCAATATGAGCAATATGATTTCATAAAAAAATTAGGTATAATAAAATGATATTTGTAATCTTAACTTTTTTCTTTCATTCTAATTACCTCGGAACAATTAAAAATTCATCAGCAAAGAATGGGTTTTCAGAATGAAAGGACATAGTATTATAGCATATTGTGTATATTGCATTTGTTAAATCATGCTCTGTATATGCATGTATCTTGATAAAGTTAAAAAAAGTAGGTAGTTATGTCCAAAGTAAGGTAAATAATTATTACTTAACAAAAAAATATACAAATATGACTTTATTTTTTAGTTTGTAGGTAGTCTATGTTGTTTAAATTTTTACGTCAAAAATCTGACATCCACTTTAGATTAAAAGAAATGTTTTTTTAAATCAATTTTTGTAGTAAATTTTGTGCAAAAATGTCTTAATTATGTTTAATAAAAGACTTACACAATATCTTGCCAATTTTATTACAAATTTTTACAATAATATTAATCTGCAATTATTTTTATATCATTGACCAATCAAATTACGCTTCTCCCAATTGTATATATTATACATTTGCATTGTTATTTCGTTGTTATAAATGTAAACAGTTTGTTGGATTGCAAGACCTTGTGTAGGAAATATGTGGTGAAGGCTGTACATTTTGTGAATAAATATGTTGGGCCAAATTATTTGAAACAGTACGGAATCACTCTTTCACGTTTTTGTTTTTTTATATCTTGAGAAATATCGATCACCTTTTAGCCACCACTGTTTTAAATATTTTGGATATATAAAAAGGTAGAATTTAAATAATACCTTTGTTTTATATTTTTTATTAATGACTTGTTATCAATCACATTGATATAAATTGGCAATTATTTAAGCTTTAACTTTATTGTTGAGTACAAGTTTTTGTTTCATTTTACATTGTAAATATCATATTTGATCCGATGACGAGCGCACTACCTATAATATGTAATCAATATTTAAAATAATAAATAGACTCTAATTAAATTTTCTTTTCTTAATCTTCCTTTCATTTTAAATTCACTTATTGGGGTAATGGTCTTGTAAAGAATTCGATGAGGTAATTCTCAAACGAAACCTGCTTTTCGTTGTTTTAGCTTAGCATAATCAATCAAATCTTAAATTGAATCAAGTTTCCAATCAATGAATTTAACACACATACAAAGACTAAGAACATAAAACCACAAATAACTCTTATAAACTAACTTTTAATCTTGCAAATCTTCCATTACGCTAATCAACGATTAAACTATGAAATTGTATTTTGCATTACCTAATTATCTGTAGCTATTGATTAATAGCACCTTGGTATTAATAGCAGGTTAATTAAATCATATTTACGCAATTAAAAAAAAACCATATTTTTTAACCAATGTGATTAACTTGGTGGTATCACTCTTGGTGAAATAGTGACTTCTTTCCAAACTTGATCAATTTGATTTTGGTTACCAAACTTGAAAGTTAAACCAGAGTGTAGGTCTCTATTTTGTAATGTTAGGAAAAATTAAAACCAGGAAATCCAGAGAGAAGACCACTAACAAGATGACGACTAGAGTCCAAACAAGCCAATAAGCCTAAAATCTTAGGGTATGTGTACCCAGACCAAATAACCACCAAGGGCGCAACTGATATGTATAATATTAATTCATCTTATTTGTTGCTTAACTTGAGGTAAGGCTGCTACATAGATGATGAAAATGGTCATCACTACTACATCTCTAAAATCATTGTCTAGTCCTGAATAGTTTAGGTAAAATAAAAATTTCTTCGATTAATCGAAACGTTTTCTCTAGACTCCAGTATTTTAAGAAATAGGTCGTAACAATCTTGCCCTTTACAAAATTATTTTCCACACCTTATTTTATCAGCACTATACAATATTATACCATGATTATACTATACATAAAACAAAAATAAAAATTACATACAGATTCCTATATCGTCACCCTAATTATCAAACCTCGTAACTCCAAATTCATAACTTTTATGGAGTTACGTGGTTTTCTATTCTTTCCCTTATATAAAAACAAAATTATGTACAGTTACAAGGTTTTTCCCAATTATAGAGTATGTTTTCCTCTAACAGATGGCATCAAAATCTCATTTTTAATCAAAAATATTGGTTCTAAATGTCTCATCCGCTGAGCGTCCTGTAATGCACTCATTGTCGACACAAGATTAGAAACAACAATTCAATATTAAGCATTTATTACAGATAATCATAAAGTTCAAATGTAAAATTAATCAAAATGAAATTATCATTTTTTTACAACACAATAATAGTAAATAATTAACCATGATTTATTTTTAAATTAATAATTATGCAAGTTCTGTTCCAAATAAGAACGAGTTTGGACTTGGTGTAGAACTAACAGAACTCAAAGTTTCCTCCTTAATCTTCAACTTAGTTGGATCTTTCTCTTTTTTCTCTTTATCTTTACTGTGCTTATGTTCATGTTTGTGTTTATGTTTGTGCTTATGTTTCTTTTTGTCTTTCTTTTTCTTTTTTAACTAAAACATAATTTATTAAATAATGCACTTGAAGTACCCACACCAAAAAGGAATATACTAAATTTCACGACAGGCATGAAATACTTGACGAGCAATTAACCATATTATAAAATGATGAATACCTGTCCATCAAATCTGAAGTAACTAGGTTGATAAAAGGAAATTATTACAATTTGTTACAATGGTTAAAACACTGGTCAAACAAAGTTAACCAGTACCAGAATAGATTTTATTTTAAGTTATAATTTTACGTAGATATTGCAAACAAACCCTTTCCTTAACGGATTTAATATTAACAGAAATTCTTTTCAATTTAAGCATTAAAATGAGTAATTTTACCTTAATAGCAGCATCAAGCTTCTGCTTAGAATCCGGATCTTTTTTAAACATTCCTGGTTCAAAGCCTACTGGTCCTGGTTGACTCATTCCTGGCAAGGAAACTGAATTATCAGAAAAGTATTCTTGTTTCGGGATATCCACATCCATTTTTAAATCCAAAGGAAATATTTCTTCCTGAAAACACAAGTGTTAGTAAAAGTAACTTGTCAACTTGTAAACTCACTTTTATTTTCTCCTCGCGTGCTACCACTTCTACATTAACACACTCTAATGCATCATCCATAATGATATCAGTCGGTCCATCTTTTACTGCTAACGGTGATATATTTCGTTTAAAATCCATACTAGATGAATTAGCAGACAAATTATGACCAAATTTCGGTTTCTTTGTTTCATTAAATTGATTCACTTTCTGAGGTTTCAATAAGCCTTCCAATTCTGGTATTGGTAAACACATGGGTTTTTTAGTTCCATACAGAGCGTAGTAAAGGTCAACCAAATCGCATCGTAATCTTGTGTCATGCGACAGCAATTCACTAAAAACAAGATTTATTTCCAAAATTTATGTGTAAAAAATAAATTAATTACTTCACGTTGTTCCATATTCTATCCACCACTTCGGGAACATCTAGCCTGTGACGATGGGCTCTTTCAAATGGTTGATGATCAATTAGCATACGAACTAATTTATGTCTCACACCAGGATCTGGATCGTTTTCAATTATATCAAATAACTGTAAAAGGTCTTCAATTTTACCATCAGCACGAACAAAATCAACTAGGCATTCCAATGCTGCTAACCTCACATCTAAAAAAATTTTATTGCTCAATATTTTTGGAAAGAGAAAAAAATTTTGGAATAGAAGTTGACTAACCAACAAATTGTCCATAGGCGATGTAATTTTTAAACAAATTTGGACTACTTGGCAGATGCCCAAATTTTTGCAATTTTCGAATTGCCTTTAAACAGGCAACTGTAAGAGTGTACTTATAACAAGGCAAACATTTCTCCAAGTTCAACATCCTGGTTATTTCTTCTAAAACTAATTTCGTATCAGCACTTAAATTCTCCGACGTTATTGGAGCACCTTGTTGGACCACTGATATAACAGGGGTAATAGTGCAACCAAGAGCTTCTACTAAAGCAGCCTTATAGTAATTATCAGAATAATGATTTTTGGAATTATCATTATATTTAAATAAATCCAACAAAAATCTCAATACGTCCGGAGGACAAATTCCATGAGCGTTTCGAAGTCCAGCCATCGCTAAAGCAATTGTTTTCTGTATGAAATAATGCTGGAAATTTTCAAAGCTGTTCTGCTTTATAATGTGCTGTGCACTAAACGAACAAAATAATTTTCTAAATATTGCCAACATTGCTGGAGGGCCTTGCCAAGTCGAGACCATTGCATTTGCAACCTATCACCAAAAAATATATATAAGAGTTTATATGATACAATAACGTAAAATTTGCTAAATGCAAATATTTTGATTACACAGTAAAGCAGAAAATTAGAAGAATAATAATAAAATAGTGTTTTGCTGCCACCTCAGCAGTGCGATAAATAGATATATTATTATTGTTCTTACCTTTGTTAAGCAATGAGCTGCCCTGCATCTAACTTTATGATAGCAGTGTTCATTTTCTATAGTGTCTGTTAATGCTAACCTAGTAGCAGGGGTTGGGTATCTCTCCAACGCCAAAATAGCCTCCATTTGTGCAGTTACATCACGTTCGTGTCTCAACTGAAATTGCCACTGAAAATCGGGTTGTTCAATAACAGTTGATCGTAAAAGAGTCATTTCCGGATCTAGCCTTATCCATAGCACAGGAGAATCACTATAAATGAAATAAGTTATATTGTAATACTGCTTTTATGTAGTAAAACTTACTCCATAGGACTCAAATCCATATCCACCTCCTCACCGGTGCAAAGTGGAATTTTCTTCTTCTTGTTTCTTCTACTTTTAGAATGGCAAGTTATGTCTGCCTTAACCACAGTATTCTCGATTTGTAATGTATGTTTAAATGTTCCATCCAGTTCTTGTAACTGAACCAACAGTGGACCTACATATTTTCTAATTCCAGTTTGAGTTGTTGCGTCTTGGCGAATTTCAACTTCAATTGTATTTCTAATTTGTAAAATAATTAATGTTCTCATATTTAAAAGAAACACAGACTAACCTTTTTCTATTAAAAACTGAACTAAGATGAAATTTGGCATGTCCTCCTGTTCTAACCCATTGATCAATAAAAACAATCATATCTTTACCCGTTACGGTAAAAATTGCTTTGGTAAATGTAGTAGTACTAATAAGCATTTGGCTCCACAACCCACTTCCTATTTTTTGAATTGACGCATTCATTGCCAATGACAATTGTTTATTAAAAACTTGCAAGAGTAACTCCAAACCTATCCGATGTTCCAACATTCTCATTACAAGCACTGCCTTTTTGTACATTGCTTCTACGTACATCGCAGATAAAGTGTGAAGATTCCTAATGGAAAAATAAAACTGAGATTCATTGTGTTTAGTGTGGCCACTTGAAGAAGTTATAGGTAAAGGAGCAGGTGGTACACTAGGATCTAAAATTAAAAAATTTAGTCATGGTACAAATCGAAATAATGATTTCTTACCTAAAATTATACCACCATACTTTTCTTCATATTTCACTACATCTCGCAAAGTACTTTGAATAAATTCACGGTACTCGTTATTTCCAAAACATTTCTTACAATAAAGTCCACACAAATATTGACTGATAGCTTTAGGTAGCCACATATCCGACCAATTTTGCATGGAAATAAAGCAGCCAAAAAATTGCTCAGCTACTGCTTGTGCTTGAATTCTTCTGCTAATGTAAACTTGATCGATAATTACTTTTGAATGTAGCAAATTAACATTCAAAATACTCATAGTAGCATAGGATTTATAATCATAAGCCACTTCATCGACAAATACTTGTTTGTAACACGTATAAGGGTATCGATTAGCCAAAGTTTCTTCATAAAATTCAAAAGCTTCGTGCATACATCGAGTTGTAACTTTAAGTAAAGGCAGCAGCTCAGGTAAACAAAAGTGTGTAACTTCGTGCATAAACGGATCAACATATATTTCAAACGGACCAACTGCTAGAGATATATTAGGTGCACACGTAGGCACGTTTAGTTCATAGTGGAATGTTTTGCGACGCATATCTGTAGTATAAACAACTTCAATTAAATCACCATTTGATACTGCAGTCATTTTTTCATCTACTGTAAATTCTAACTTCCATGTGCATGGTTCTGCATAACTATCAACGCATGGGAACCACAATCGAGAAGAATTTTCGTGCCCATATGTGTACAAATGAGCACATTTCTAAAAAGAATCAGTTAGTACTTTAATATATTTCAATATTAAAACATTACCTCAATAATGCTTCCCTCCGATTCTGGGACAACAAAATGGACTCCACCCTGTGGTTCTTGTAAAGAAAACTCGATACCCACACGAACAGGCATTCCCTCTTGAAATAAATGATATGCTTCTGGAGGTACCGTAACCACAAGTTCCCCGGCACTGTTATCCGGATCAACTTTTGAAGCTGCCGCATAATGCAAATTAGAGAACTGATCCAACGATCGCCTACAATTTCTGATAAAATTAAAATCTTGAACGATAAAAATTTAAACACTCACTTTTCAGTATCACCTTGACAAATATCCAAAAACGGATCAAAATATTGAAAAGACGATTCGATTGTATCGTTTATAAGAACTTTGTATATCCTGCATTGCTTCGCATTCAACTTAATATGTCGCAAGTTTTCTTTTAAGGGTACCACGGTTAATTCGACGAAACCCTACAATAACAAAGCCGTTAATACAAGGAAAATTTGTACAAATTTGAAATAGCTTACAATAATGCTTTTCTGTTCAAAACTTATTCCAGTTAAACTTAAAATTTGATGGGCTGTAAAGAAACATAACCATTAATAACAACACTTTGAGCATAGGAACAAAAATGGAATTGATACTTATAATTTAAAAGGTCGACAGTTATCCGCTGTACGTTCTTTTTTCATTCTTATTTTCTTTTATTATTTACATTTGTTTATTTTATTGATTTTATTTTAACTTAAACACCATTTCTGTGGTGTTTGGTGTCAAATTAAGCTTAGGTTATGTTGTACTTGGGTTGCGTTCATACCTTAGAATATAAAATAGGAAGGAAGTAGCAAATGGACTATAACACATGCATCGAGTACGAGTCAAAAGTCGTGGGTAGAAACTCCGCCCATTGCACCACGTTTGTAATCGGTGACCTATATTTGTAAATTTTAAAGTTGAATTATGGTGAGTTGCAGTGTTTGTGGGACCTCTAGGATTAAAAAAACTATTAATTGTGGTATAACTTTGCACAAGTAAGTACTTAGAGTTATTTAACTAATTTTATAACAAAAACGTTAATTTGTGAGGTTACTGACCATAATCTGCTTGAATCATTGGCGTACATATTACGAAGTAATCCTATATAATTATTTACATTAAACGCCGCTTTTATAATTTATATTTCCAAAAAATGAGATGAGGAAGGCTATTTAGTTGAAAAGTATCAAAATTCTGGAATATTGGTTTCCAACTTATTCGTCAGGCTTGTGTTCAAAACATTTTAGTAAATATGCTACACCCCTGGCAATTATATCAACCGGCTACCATAGGATACCAACTTGACTCGGCCTTGATATGCATACCTTCTTTCCTTCCTATTTTATATTCTAAGGTTCATACCCATTCGCACCTATAAGCGAGTTTTGATGTTCACACTATTTTTGTTTGGTAAAAATATCGTGATTGGTTGATTTACCAACCAAAACTACAAAACTCAAAACAAAACCTCTCATCATCCCCTAATTTATTATGTAACCTGTGCCTGTTTATTTTATTTCTTAATAAATAATTTTAAATTATTCGTTAATTAATAATCTAATTTATTAGTATTTGAACCAATAGCAATTGCGCAGAACAAGGAAGTCTTATATGTGAAGGGGGACGGAGAGATTAGCCAAATGTGACGTCCGCATAAAAATTTTATTTGTATTCATCAAGCGTTCTTAAAAGGAACCAAAGATCATCAAGTTGTGACCAACTTAGACAGAGGGCTAAGGGGGGGGACGACCCCTTAGCAGTATTTTATATATTTAAAAGGTCGCTGAGTCAAAATAATTTAATATCAAAGTTTGCAAAGTGCTACTGTTCGTTAATATGCAAATTTGAGTTTGTATTCTTTGTACTATGCAATATTGATTAATAATGTTCATTCTTTATACGAAGTTCCACATGTTGACTATACTTATGATAATATTTATATAGTAAATTACAACGGATCGTGATAGTTTTTTACTTATTAGTTTTAAAGCTTTGTTTATATTTCGCAATTCGAAATGTAGGATTTGGAACGTGCAGAATTTTGCTACGCTATAACATGAGTACCCAATTATTGTTTGTAAATTGTTATCAGGATATCGATAGTGTAAGATTCTCTAATAGAGCAATGCAAGCATTTGCCACCTGAGCAAGTTAAAATTATATAAAGTAAAATCTTAAAAGTGGTCGTTAACGCTGCTTTGGTACGAGAGAAATTCTCTTTTACACAACGAATTCAATTGTCCAACAATCCAAGAATTTATTAAGCATAAGAAACTGAAAACTATTACAACAATAAATTCAAACTTGTGCTCAAACGTACAACTTAGTCCCTGGGCGCCAAAGGGATTTATACGAGACTAGAAAAGTGTCTCCTCTAACAAGACATTTATAGAATTGCAGCAAAGAAAAAACTAATACATTTTTTTTTATTAATATAAAACTATTAAGTTGGTATTACCGATTGTAGATAAATCTAGGTTAGCCTTATATACGCAGCATTAGTCATGATGATGTAAGAATGTGTTCTGCAGCACAAGAAAAATAATATCTTGTAATAAATAAAAATACATAAAATGTGTTTATTCCAATCACCCCCCTCTTTTCCATTGACCATTCTGAGCAAGTGCCCAGGGCCCCGCAATCCATGGGGCGCTTTAGTTCCTGCCAGATCACCAACCGGTATTACCAGTGTGCCTGTTGTTAATAAAATAGTCCTCTGTCATAATCATAGTCATAGAAGTGCCCAGAGCCTCCAACAGGTTAAAGACGGCCCTGATTCCAATAGATCATGTGGGAAATTGCAATGAATACCAGCGGTGTTTAGATACACTCTGAGGTCACATTAAGTTCGAGTAAAATAAAACAAATTAGCAAGCAGTACCGTAACTAATTTTTCATATGCCCTGTGCTAGAACTTATTTTTGGGCCCCCTAATTTTTTATGTAAAAAATGATAACGAAGATTGATTTTCGTGAAAGAGATTTCTTAATTTGTAAACTTCGCCCTGCCCCTGTAAACTGCCTACTCATTCAGTAATCTGTCTTTTACCCACTAGTGTTGTAAAATACTATTTATACCTGTTTTTTTATTTACCTGTTCCAAATTATCTTGGGCCTTGTTTGTCTTTAATAATATTGCTAACTTATATAGGCAACTTTTCGTCGAGTACACCCCGTAAATTTTCAAGTGTGGGATTAAATTAAGCTATTTCACGAGCACCCTTTGCCGAGAAACAACCCTATGGCGTAATATTACCGTATCCTTATTTTACGGTCTGCAAGAAAATTTTAAAATGAAGTGCTTCGTCTGATTTCCACCAAAACTGTTTTATGCTTTTCCGCAGCTCAAATTTGTTCTCATCTGACTAAATAATCCATCATCAAAAAAATAACGGCATGTTATAATACGATCGTGACCAAACACCCGTCCCCTTAATTTTTTTTATTAATAATAATTACAGGTTTCTTCCTAGACTTGATTTTGTTGTGCTACCATAATTTTTTGTATAGAAATTAGGATATTTGTTTGCACTTTTTTTAAAATTCTCTTCTATTTAAGGATTTACGGAAGGACGAATGGAAGTAATTCCACTTTTTTAAGGGGTAATGATAGTCTAGGATTTTAACAAAAAACAAAATTTTCTTTTTGCTTTAATTAATAGTTCAATATGCAGTTTTATTACTTTTAAAAATTCAAAATCTAACTGTACGTGTAAAATTTACTGTCATTACCCCTTAAGATTTTAATAGTATATTACTTGCCGAGACGCAAAAATTACCCGTTACTGTTTGAAGATCCTTCAAAATAAAATTAAATTAAATTAACTGTTAGGCCACTTAGCCCAGACAATGAAGCTATATTTTTAGCGTTTGCGGGAAATAAATAGAAAAGTTTTGAAATTTGGAATTAACTTTTTTTTGAACTTATTGTCGAACCTGTAAAAAGTCCTGAAAATTCGAGATGATGAAACTCCACTATCCTTGGACAATGAGTGCACTTTAATCATATTTTGCATATTATAACTTGTTCATAGGAACTTCACTCATACTTTGTTATCATGGATTAGATCACCCTGTATATAGCGTGTTTTGTAAAAAGAAAAATAGCGAAAATAACGCTATTAGCTAAAGATTAGTTTTTACAATGGACTGAACGTTTAATTTATTCTCCTATTCTACTATTATTCCTATGCTTTAATTTGCGTAAATCAGGAAGTCGAGATTGTCAATCTTAGCATCGATTACTTTTAATTACTTTTAAACAGTGGTTTAAGCACTGCAAAAATGCAAAATATGCTGAAAAAAGCACAAGCTTTGGACAATTATTTTGCCATGTTATTGATCCGTGATGCATTCAATACAATCTCATAATATGCATAAAATATTCAGAAAATATGTCTAGTTTTTATAATAACGAGATTTTACAGTTGAAAACGGTATATATTGCGATGTACTGGAGTTAATTTAAAACAATTAAACTTCTTCGACCCAAATGCAGCATCTTGAGCTATGAGACTCATCAATCACTAATTAGGAAATGACGGCAATTAATATTATATCATCATAGAATGATTTCAATATTTTGTGATAAAAGTGATAAGGACAACATTTTTATCCTTTTACTTCGAAGCTATTTCTTGAAGTTAGGGAGCAAATAATTGTCACAAAGGGCTAAATCCGGAGAATGGGAAACCAATGCAGCATTTCCCGACTTCAGCATTCAATCAATCCTATAATTTTGTATAATATTGTATAATATTCCTTTTTCAAAAGAAGTCGATGACGTACGTCATGATATGTCGGAAAGGCGTAACCGGAACATGGTGCATGTGACACTTATAGTTGAAATATTTGAATAGATTTGCAGTTTGAATAAGAAACAGCTAAAGCGAAAGTGAAATATTGAAACTCAAAATAGGTGCCTGGGTTTGGACCAAAGATATGAACACTATCATCATCGTTTTCATTTTAAAACTATTCAATGCGTTTGTGCACGCTTCATCAATTTTTTAAATCCGGGCGTCTGTGCCAAATTGGAACTTTCTACGTTAATTAGGCTTGCCGCTAGGGGCCGAAAAACCAGACACAAAGATGATACCGACCCTCATTATCCTTTAACGGGGTTCAAAGTTTTTTCAAAATATTTTAAATTTATCAGTTAGGTAGTGGGTAGAACCCAAATTCTAAAATACTGATAAGTTTACTACATAAACGAAGAATCAACTGATAATTTAGATTATATCTTTGTCTGTTATTTTTCCCCTTCTTTAAATTTTAACTTTTGGGTTATCGGTGATGCATAAAAGTCATAAAATTGTTGCCCTACCCAGATAAAAATCAAACCGTAGATTTTCACAGGTAACCATATAAAAATTCAAAAAATCAAAAAATGTTATCACAGCTAGTAGCTGCTAAACTGCATACTTGATTATGTTAAATCTCACCTGCCTATTGCTTAAAAATTCCATTTAACATCTGCCAAATTTATGTAAATTTGACACAATGTAAACAATAAAATTTTGGTTTTTGAAAGTTTTGGTTATGTCTACGACAAATTTATGTAACAAAATTATGCAGGTAAAAATATTTTATGAGAAGTAATTGGGGAAAAATGCAAACAAAAGTATAATCCACCTGTTGGTGATTGAGTTGCACGCCCCAAAGGTACGTTATTCATTAAAATACATTTTGCAGGTACTCCGTTGAAGATGAACAGGTAAAATTGAAAAGCAATAACTGCGATAGGCAAAGAAGTTGCCAATATTTACCACTCTTCAAGAGGTTTCAGTCGTAATCGTAATAGAGGTATACTGTCCGTCCGACCGTACCATACCACCAGTATACGTTTGTTGTGCATCCAGGGGTCCAAGAGAGGAAGGGGCCCTCATTTAATATAACCAGTTAGGTGTGTGGTTCTGGCTTCAGTGCTTTAAGGCACGCAAAAGTAATACGTCGTGGGCTTTACTAATCGCATTTGAACGTTCGACGAACTCGAATTATTTCGCGCGCGAATCAAGTTTCAAATTTTATTTTGAAGTTTTAAGATGAACAATTTATGCTTTTGTGAATTCTATAAAATAGTGAATAGGTGACTTAATTCAAAAAGTGTTAAAATGAACGGAGCAAAACTTCGGCGTTTTCTTCAGACTTTTTTTATTATGCTACTAGTTGCTTACACCACATTGTTTGCTTATCAATCACTATCACATCCATCTATTAATAACCAGGTAAATTGGTCATATTTATTACTAATATCTTTAAATGTAACTTCAATGCTTATTTACCCTTGCCAAATCTGGCCCATTTGTTAAAACTCAAAATATGCTGATATATTCAAATTGCCCCCCAAAAACCATTTACTTCACCGGCTCAAAATTTCTAAACCTCCTTCTCTGCCTCATATCATAAGTTTGTTTACCTTACCTTAAAAGCATACTTTAATTTAATAAGATTCTCGAATTATGCATTATTTTGGTGAAAAATAATATAATCAGTAAATCATGATGAGTTAATCGTGACTTTCGTTCAATATACCCAAAATATTTTAACCCATCATTAAAAAGTTTACGTTCTCACACAATTTAAATTTAGCACCTATTTGTGATTAATGAAGATAAATAAACCGCGTTTATCAAATATTTCCTTGTTTATTTTTGAGAAGCTGAGTGGTGAACTTTTGAGGGTGGAATACATTTCCTTATTTGTATAATTTTAAAATGTTTTCGATCTTATTGAATTAATTTTGATGTTGATATCATGAAATCCACAAGGTGCAATATTTCTGCTAGTCGTTGGATTTCATTCTTTTACCTCAGTAATATCGGAAATTGATATTTTTGTTTGCTGAAGCATCGCATGGTTCATTCATAAGCACTTCTGCATACTTTAACTTGTCAATTTGTTTCTTGAACTTTTCCCACTTTGCAAGTTTTCAACGTAGGGTAAAGTTTGGAGTAGCTTTTTGCATTTTATATTCGATCGTTTTATAAATTTTGTAAAAATTAGATTTTAATATTTTCAGACCATCATCAACGAAAAGTACGTTGGAAAAGATTACGACTCCAATTATGTAGTGGATGATCAACCTAAATTAGAAACAGTTGCAGTTAATAAAATTACGAGCGAAATACCGTCAGTTACCGCCACATTAAGACCTCCAACAACAACTTTAAACGATGTCTTCATTAGTGTTAAAACAACAATACAGTATCACAAGACCAGACTGGAACTTATTCTTACCACATGGTTCCAGTTAGCAAGAGAACAGGTAGGTGACAATAATGACAATGCGCTTGTTTTGGGAACTCTCCGATTTTTTCCTAGTTATTAGCGTATTTTAAAATTGCAGTCAATAGATACAAAATTATGAAAGCTTTACCAAAAAAAAGCGATCCCCCTCCCCCGCCCCTTCAAAAGCTAAAGATTGCACGTTAAACATTATATTTTATGGATGATTCAAAATTTGGGTTAAATTGGTTAAAGGCGATTTTTGATTGCCAGTTTCCATAAGGTTAGCGCAGCCCATGGCTTGTTTTTATGAAATATCTCTTTAAAAATATTCCCGAAGTTACTCCGACTCGAAAATTAACTAAGTAAGACGGGAAAGTTGTATTGCATCGCTGCATTTCAAGTTAACAACTTTAAGATCAGAATTAGTTACTTTAAAGTTATGAACTTCAAGTTATTCAATTATATAATCTTTACGTCGATGTGAAAGGTCGAAACTTTAAAATCGAATATTTCCGAAAGTAAAGTAAGAATTATTGATTAGGTAGATTTTTTATTTTTATTGTATACTTGGGTATTAGATATTTTGGGCTTGACTTCCTAAAGAAAGTGTGTTTTTGAAGTATTAAATATCTTTTTTTTTTTTCCTATTTTATTTAATAGGCCATGTATTTCAATGAAATATCACAGTCTAATAGATATAAATTGTGGTTTTTGAATTATTACTTTTACTTTTTTTTGTATAAACTTAATAATTGGTTAAACACCTGAAAATTTCGTCTAGACGGAGTAGCAATGGTCACAATCGTTCTAGTAAATTTGGCATATCGTAATGCACGATTTATTAAAAATTCGTATCCTGACTTTTACTATTAATGATATACAATTTTCTTATTAAACCACATTTCAGTGGCGGGTGATACTGGAAGGGCGACGGGGCACTGCACTCCCGAAGTAAAATATTAATACAATGCAAGTTTCTTATATTATAAAATCTCTATTTTGACTGTGTGTCCCAGCATCATAGTCTTCAAAGACCTCCTCCTTGGTGAAAATTATCGAGATTCCGATTCCCTTGCAAAATTTATTTATAAAATTTTACAATAATTACTATAATAAGTGTTGGAAAAACGGATTTAACTTCTATTTATTAAAGAACAGACTTCCACTTTTTCAAATTCAGAATAAAATTAAAAATTCTAATTACACATCCAATATAAACGTTAAAATGTAGTCTAATTAACTATGAGTCGCCAACGGCAGACATTGTTTATTTCAGGTATTCTTTAAAGCTGATTAAAATATTAATTTTTATTAAATACTCCAATTTTTAATTTTTTTTAAAATAGCTATAATTATAATTTTGCAATTTCCAAGATAGAAACGATAAAGCAACATATACTGAAGGTACCCACCAAATTTAAAGTAAATCGGTCTAATAGAACAAGAGGTTTTTTCAAAATTTTCAATTTCTTAAACCAAATTTATAAGAATTTGCACAGCCCCGGACTGGCTTAGTAGCTGCGGGGCTGATGGAAAAAAATAGTGCCAGCAAAAGCCATCTAAGTATGATAGGTAATTTGGGATTTTGTTTTGATCAAAATTGACCGGAGATGAGTGGGCGCGATATAACTTGGTGCTTGTCTAATAATGGAATAAACATATTGTTCACGGTCTTTGCTTTGTAATGGGAACGTGTATGTATTTATTATAAATTTATTGGGGTGAGCTTTGAAGGGTGACGAACAACTTTTTCCCACGGGTACTGCGAATACCCACATTATGTACGACACGCGTTTTGCGACCGTCGTTTCTATTGTTATTATTTATTTACTATTTCCGATTAATAATTCCCACTGCGTATATCTTGTAATTTAACTCGTCAAAGTTAAGTGCCCCGGTTAAGTTAACGGGTTAAAGGTTTCAGATTTTGACTGATTTGTTTGGCGGGAAAAAATATCATCAACAAATAAACTGCAAAATAATAATATGAAATTTGATTGATGACAAGTTAGGACGTGTCAGCAAATAAGATCAAATTCTTAGGTGTTTCCGGTTTAAATTCTGAAAGTAAATAAAAGATTATTTATATTATTTTGCGTATATTTTATTATCTGCTTAGGTAAATCGATGACGTTATAAATTCAATTTACGTATCAAATGCCCCAGATATGGAGGAAATAAGATGTTATTGTTGCTCAGGAACAGTAGGTCTACATTTTTACTGCCAAAATGCTATCCTATATTTTATTATCTTTGATATCCTGAATTTAAACTGACTGTTTTATATACCAGCCCAGCTTATAAAATAACATCGTTGCCAGTTGTACTTGTTTTGGATTTCTTGGATGTTAAGAAATACAAATTCAAAAAAATTAAAACAAAGAGTGGGCTATTCAGCTAAAAGCGTTTTTGTGTTGCCCACTCCCCCTTGGAATAATGTTATGCTGGAATGGAGAATGTGTCTAAAATATCCTATTTCTAATCTTTGCTTAATCTAAGCTTTGTGTACCGTTGCCAAACATTCTGACCGATTTCACGAAGAATGTATGATTTGAGAAACTACCACCTGCTTTGCGTAAACACTTGCTCGACGTCGAGGGGTTGTTTAGAATATTATGGTTCCTCCATGTGTAGGTAAAGGAATCTGAACATGTAAACTGCAGCACTTCCTCGGTTTTTATAGTCGGCCAATATTGAAACCACTAATATTTATTGAAAACGAAGGGATTGATAGACAAAAATATTTGGGAGAGCTACCCAAATCATGCTGATGAGCAATGACATTTTAAGACCTCCATTTACGTGTAGTTTTTTATGCGCTGTTTTAATAATAAAATTTGACAAGCGTTTGTCAAATTTTCTTACAAGGCAAAATAAAAACATCAACTTGAAAGACATATACCTACTACTATTTCAGTTATTTTACTCGACAACTCAATAAGCTTACTGGTTGGCATTATTTGAATACTTGAAATGTTTTTGACACTTAGATTTTATTTCTGGCATGGGAAAGTTAAAATGAATGTTAACTGTATGATAAGGAAACTCTACGGAGCCGTTATTGCTTACGATATATAAAAAAATTGAATCTAAAAATATTAACCAGATGCATTTTAAAGTGAGATAAATCTGACAGGGAGAACTGAAATGCTTTGTGACAATTTTTAATTAAAAGTTTTCAATTCGGGCTGTTATTGTGAATTTTCACTCATTTCCTGCAGTAATATTCTTTTTATTCGTCAGGGCCGGAGGAAGGCTGGGCGAATTAGAGCGACCGCACCCAACATCGCAATTTTCAAGGAGAAAAATTCAAAAGAGTCCCTGTCCTGTATATTTTTTACTTGCATTATCTTTTCCTTTCAAAGCTCTTTACATCAATATTCTGTTTGTGTTTATGACAAAATGCTCAAAGGCAGTTTCTAATGTAATATAAAGAACCGCATAATGACGGTGTATGTTTTTGGGCTTTCTCTGTACATGGTGCATCATTAGATCAAATTATCCACTTTTGGCATAATATTTTCATTTTTTGATACATTTGGTTCTCTGAACCGGAATGTGCGGTATTTAGAGTTTATAAAAAGATACCAACAAGAAAGTTTTGGACTTGCACTCCCAACTCTTGTTAAACTTAGCTGTTCGGTTACTGTAAGTAATTTTGATCGATGTAGAGCACCTCGTGTGGGTTCTTAGCAACTTTTCATCTAAAATTTTTAATTTGAAAATTAGAAAAGTAGTCTTCACTTTAAAAACACCTACGAAGATAACCTAAAACCTCAAGAGAGATTAATTAATTAAAAAATTAATTTGACCGTTTAAAATGGGCTAACAGAAAATTACTTTTATATGTGTAACTTACGTATTGTTCGCTATTTTTAATTGCTCAAATGGCCGGAAATGTTAATAATTTACAAATTTTCGGTATTCTTAGTCATATATTTTTGAATAAAGCTCTTGGTATATTTAAATTCGCCAGTGGAAATAGAAACCGCAACAATTAATATTATACTTATTTAATAATAATTCACACGTTATATATATCGCAATTATTCATTACTTTATTAAAAGTGAAATAATTAAAACTTGAATTTAGATCCGCATTAATTAACGTTATTGTTTCAGACATGGTTTTTTACGGACAGCGATGACGCCGAATTGCAAAAGAAGACTCGTAAGTAAAATTCTTTTCTACTTTTTAAAAAACTAATTAATTAAATTTCGGCATAAAGAAAACAATTATTTATTTTCTAAAGGACTTGCAAAATTCGTAATTAAATTTAACGAGGACTGAATTTTGAAAACTGAAAATTTTGCAACTGAAAGGTTTGAAAGTATATCGATTAAAGGGAGGCGCACACTGAATGGATTTAAAGCTTAAAGTTAGTAAACAAAGCTTATTTTCAGTCAACACCCCAAAATTATAGGTATGGACAGAGATAGATAGGTTCAGCGGCGTCGCCAGACTTTCTAGTTTGGGGGGCCATGCAACTAAGCAATACGAAAGAGGAAGACCGCGTTCTAAGAAGCTTTAGATCAGCTGCATGTTCAAAAATGGAGCTTAGGCGTAGTAACCGGTGTCCTCTGAGCTTTGTATGTCTTTATTATGTTCCGAATTGCCTTTCTTATGGAGTTCGTCTGATGTCTGATGAGTATGCACAGAGTTGCATAGAAGATAATAAAAATTTCCATTAAGTTTATGCAGTTTTTTGTTACTTTGATATAATTTTATGCGCATACACGCCGACTTCCATACAATGCGGTATGATTTGAATTAAAAGTGATCGCTATCTGTGTCCTTACAAAATAATCTGTTATACCTACTAACTTATTAGTTACTTTGTAGTAATTACATTGGAACTTTTTTATTTTGGAGAGGAACCTACGTGGATTAATTGAAAACTTGAATTTGGCGAGGTCTTCTATTCAAATGAGTGGAATTTTAATTAGCAGACCCAGATCAAAAGTTTTTCTCATAATTTTTCTTTGTAAACACCTAGACGACACAATTGAAAAGTTAATGAGTTATTGCAAATACAATTTAGACTGAATACAATTCCTGTCGTCTTAATCAACGAATAGTTTAGCGAAGCAATTAAATTTTTAATGGAACCTAATTAATAATCGTTCTATTCTTTATTTACCAAGTAATCAGCATCAAAGTTCTGACTTGATTTCGTATGTCTTCAGTAATTGTTTACGTAATGAAAACGTTTAGACGAAATTGGTTTGTCAATAATTGATTGAAGACATTAATTAGCATGCTTAGATAAACTTTGTAGGCAAAGAACGTTAATGGATTTTTGGAATATTAATAAATTTTATTAAATATGCGACTGATTGGATGTTGCTTGGGTAAACGAATAATGCGAATTAATAATGTTGAAGATTCTTAATCTTATTCCGGAAATAATTTGTGGTAAAGGAGGTAAATAGCATGAAGACGAGGGTTCGTATGCAGGTGCTCTCCTACGCTTCACCGATTACACTCATTTAAATGAAGTTACCGTGTTTGCTTTGTTGCTATACCCCATTTGCAAGAATGTTGGCGTGTAGAAGAACTTACTTATGGTATCTATCTCCATACATCAGTAACAACACTCCACTTCACTTGATGATTTTGAATGATAGAAAACATGAATAGCAGTAACAAACTGGGACTTTGTAAAGTTTCAAGTGTTATTACATTAACAACTTCAGTAATGAACTGCTATATGAGCGTTTTAAATTGTTCATAAAATTATGTTTCCTCTCACATTAAAATGTAAATTTCATTAGTCTTTTTAGTAAATATTAAGACAAACTTGGTAGTTACTTAAGCTCATTAAGTATATAATATGTAAATTTGCTTTACTACGTACACACCAAAATCTCAAGTTAAGGGACATAAAATTCCAATTGGACCGCTGCTGATCGCATTTTTTTTTTCAGATGGACATATGATCAATACCAACTGCTCCGCTTCCCATAGCCGAAGAGCTCTCTGTTGTAAGACGGCTGTAGAATTCGACACCTTCATTGATAGCAATAAAAAGTAAGTTATTGATTATTCAAAATCTCAGTCCCTGAATTTTGGCCAAATAATTCCGCGTCGTTTCATACTTTGGCAATGCTTTTACACACCTGTCGCATTGGAATTTGTATTTTAATAACATAACTGGACGAATTTGCACTATCATAATTAAATTCAAACTGGTTTTTATGGATCAACAATTTTTTTATAGTTTTTTAACGTCAAAATTTAAATGTTGATAAGTAGTGGCTAAATTAAAATTATAACCGTGAATAAGTTGTACCAGGATGTGAAGTTGTATGAATTTGATCTCCCATTTTTTAATTAAATTGATATGGTAGTTCCAACTAACTTGTTTTTGAATTTTAACAAGCAGGTTTGTGATTTTGGGAAAAACAGAAAAAGGTCCAGCTTGATTCATGAATGACTGAATATTGGTAGATTAGCAAACATAATATACTTCGCAATCCTTAATTACTACTTCATAAACGTTTTCTTTTATTGCGTATCCTTCCTCAATTATTTCAGGCTTTCCCTACCGAGGCGCTTTGATATTGCGCCCATATCGATCCGCCACTGGCTAAAGAATTGTTTCATTTAATTAATTAACGACCATTGATGCTGTAAAATTTATAATTAAGCGTAAAAGGTTTTAAAAGGAGCACTTTTATGCAATAATTAAAAAGTTTTCAAAACTTTGTATTTGCATTTATACAAATTCTGAGGGTATAATTTAAAAATTTGCAAATGATTAATGTTTCCTGTCTAATCTTCAAATCTTTTAGGGGAAGTGAAACCCCACTTAAGTAATATTATTGGTAAAAGTTTTATCACGTAAGTGCATCTTGACGAAAAGTCGTTAAAACACATTTTAAAATGGCACTGTAATTTAAAAATAATTTATAGGGGAGACCGGGGGAAATTTAGATGTAAATGATTTCTTATATCTTGTAAATTCCGAGACTAAGCTGTTTTAAAATTTGTTTACTGATGTAAATTGAAGAACGGAATCGATGACTCGAAAGTAATTTTATATAAATCTTTTCGAAACTTTTTAATATTAATTTAAATTCAAAAATACCCCGTAGTGTTACGTTTCATTCAATTTATGTATTAAAAGTGAATGAAATATAAAGCACCTTGAATATTTTAACATCCGTCACTGTCAACCAGCCATACGTGAATAACCATATCTTTGTAGGATCATTTTTGTCAGTCACTTTCATTTTATTTAATAAATAGGATCTTATTAATGTTTTTTCAAAATTGACAGTACGATTGACACTCATTTGCAGCCGAATGAATTGGTAATTTAAATATAATCAAGCAGTATTGTAATTTTTTATATTGAAAATCAAGCAGAGCACAAGAAAATGAAATTTAAAATTTAATTAAAACTTGTGTTATTTTTGTTCGTAGCCTGATGGATTTTCTTGATACCGGTAAACCACTTGTTTGTTTGTGGTTTTCACAATCACTGCCAGGTGGAATATCGGGGTAGTTTTTCAACAAAAAAGATACCTGATCTACAGTGATCACACACCGCGCACTACGCCTCCTGCATAAGGAACAGGATCAATCCAATTTGCTGTTTTATAGATCTTGTTTGCAGAACGGAAAATTTTAGAAAATAAGAAACTAACAATTTCTTCCTTCAAGTTACAATAATTTGCATATTTATTAGATCAAATTGCATTTTGCTATACACGTAAGCGAATACATAATGAGGATATTATTCAAAACGATTTTAGGTCATGCCCCAACAGATACTTGACGTAACTATTGAAAATTAAAATTTTCATTATGCGCGTCTTTAAAATCAAGTTAATTTTGCTTAATTAAAATTTTATCGACTTTTCAAGTAGGTGTCGAGTTAAATTTGGACCTTCATAACCTTACCTCCTGTATAATTAACAAAGCTTTATCTGATTTGACGAATTTTTCATGAAATCATATTTTTACGTGTTTTATCCAAATCAGTTAATTTTATAAAAATAGAAAAATTTTAATTTTAGAACAACACCTTGAGTTTTATTTTAAGCCAAACAATTTTTGATCTCTGCACCAATTCGACTTTTTCAGTCATCGGTCAGGATGTCCTGTCCAAAATTATTGGAGGGAAGTTTCCTTTCTTTGATAATATTTTGTCGAATGGACTAGAATAATAAATTGCTGTCAGATTTCGCGGATATCTAAAAACACTCTTTCAGTATTCGCCCAATTTTTTGAAAATTTTTATTTAAAAACCTAAAATATTATTTTATAATATTAAAATTAGCTTTTCCGGGGGCCGGTAGTTAACTACGGTGATAGATTACGCCGAAATTTTTACACTGGGTGGTAGATAATTGCACGGACGTAGTTATAACTTTTACATGGTGGGGGTTCGACACTGTACTTTTCAAAGTACAGTGGCGTAGGTGAGGGCTGGGCGGATGATTGTCATGTAGAGCCTCAGCTTGAGTTCCGATGTCAACTCCACCTAGCATAGCATAGCATAGCTTCAATGATGACGGAGCATGTTGGCGCCGCAGGCGCCATAATCTCCTTCATCGGATGTTTGAAATTAATGACATTGTGCCTTTTAAGGCTAAAAAATGTTTATGCTTACAAATTCCGTTAGGGATTCGCGGAACTGGGTGGATGTTGCTGCTCGCCGTGTTGCAGTTGTTGAGTTTCCGTTGTTGATTTAAACGTTGGTTTATTAATTAGTAACTAGTCGGCACGATTGTTTGTGGAATACCGCACTTGGCTCGGTCGGGTGACGCGTGTATGGGTTAGTGTCATTGTCACTTTCACTGTCGGGTGGACGTCGCGTCAACTCCACCTACCATACCATAGCTGGGTGACATGCGGAGCATGTTGGTGCCGCAGGCACCATTATCTCCTTCATCGTGGTGTTTGATTTTGGACATTGCAGCAAGGAGCTGAGAAAATACGATGGATCAGTTTGGCAGTTCACGAAATAGTTTAAGGTTGAAGAGTAAAAAATTAAAACTTAGTGGGTCGGATTTGTTGTAGTTCACGCACAACACTGTACGGGTGGCAGAATCGCGAATTGTTTGTGGCGTAGTCGCGGGGATCAACTCCACCTAAATCCGAATCTCTAGACCCAAGCACCACACACGTACCGGCAACAGAATGCATTAGTAATGCATTTAAATTGTAAAATTTACATCAAAAATGAAATTTCAAAATTAAATTGCGAAGTTACCACTGGGCCGATTTTATTCATCCTTACCTCATAAGAAAGCTAAAATTGTGCTCTCTCAGGATATATTTTATTGGTTTTCTTTCCTACTTTGAAGAGGGCATTGTCGTAGAATACCATCTTTAACACTTTTCGTTTCATCCTTAGTCCTAATCCAGTACAAAGGTGGAGAAAACTAATGTTTTACAGTTAAAATTCTAATATTATAGCATTGTATTAATTTTTTGTTAAAATGATATTTAACAATGCGTAATAAATATCACATAATTTACTGGAATTTCGGTTCTTTTTCTTTCCTTACTGTAATTTGTTTAGAATATATCCTGCATAAGTTACATTATGTAAGACTATTGTAAGAATTTTTAGCTTTTAACATCACAAAAACGATTTCAAAACTGAAAGGAGTTATTCAAATAGAAAAATGATTAATATGAAATTGAAATTTTATCGGTTCATTCAGAATAGCTGATAGCTAAATAGCTAAGCGATTAAACTGAGGATTAACATCAATTTTGCTTTTAATATTCATCGATTATAATTTTCCTACCCAGATTTTTTAAGCTAGCTCTATTCTGTTATCGGTACGTTTACTCGATGTAAATAGTTACGGCAACGTTTTTTTTAAGACGCAAAAACTGCTGCAGTTTCTTATAAAAGTGCAACTGTGAACAACAGTAAAAATTGAAAAAAAAAACCGCGCTTTTTGACTTCGGCTGAAAACATCCTGCAGGGATGTTTATAGAATCTCATTTTCCTCAATTTTTGTTATTTTCTTAAATCTGTCGTTTACAGTGAAAAAAAAATCCAAAAAGATGAAAAATATCAATTTATTTGTCCACAGTTTAAATTTAAATAAAACATTTATAGAAAATAAATGAAGAGGAAGAGATTGTGCTTTTAATTTCGTTTATTAAATTGAAATATCAAAGTAGGCAGTGCTTTAAATTTCAAGTTTTGAGCATACAAAATTTCTATTATTATTTTTCAAGCGGTTGCCGAGTACATATTTATCTTTCAATATTTAAATAACTAATGGTAATCTAGGACGTTACCAATACACTTCAAGTTTTGAAGTATTTGTAATTGTTGTAATTATGTGACGAGGTTATTTTTCAATTACTATTTACAAAATGCAATAAAGAAAGAAGAAATTGAAGTAAAATTGCAGTCAAGCAATCTTTCATGGTAGTTATAATTGGTTGAACATTAACACCGTTAGTTGGAATAGATTACAAATTGCACAGCAAGATTTAGCTTCCGGCGCTGCACTGAGAGGAAAAACAAAAATTGTTTTTGTTTTTGTTTTTTTGGAAAGTGTAATTTAATTTCACTTTCAAGGTTACAAATTCGTATTCTCATCTAATCGACCGTGGGTAATGTGTGGAGGTAAGTTAGCAAAAGTGGATCCGAAAGGAACTCGTCTGCCATATGCTGTTTATCGACATGTGATCCACTTGGGTGTATATTTGGTCAGATTTTTGATGGAACTAATGTGCTTATCATTAGTACAACATTCAATTCGATAATTTACGGTTTTATCTGTAAATTGTTTGGGGATTTCACGGCTTTCAAAATAGAGTTTGCTATGAAACGATTCAGTTTTTGTTGAATGATATGTGCGGATTTTAATGTAGAAGGAAGTGTAATGTCCGAAACTGATTTATTTTGATTATTTTTGGGCGTATTTCATTAACCGTGCCATCATTCTGCGCTATATGAAATACCGTTTTTATATTTTCTCTCTGAAAACTCATTAACTGACAGCCATTGGTGTTTTATTCTATTTGAGAATTGTTTGAGGTTTTACTGATACGTTTAATGAATTTTTAATCGATAATTTAAAATTAAAATAGAAACTTGAATTTTCTTGTTTTGGAAGAGAACCGTTGTTCAGATTACATACTGCTGTAATATTTAAGAGCAGATAAAAGGTACTTAACATGTGATCATGTATTATTTAGAACCTTGGCATTAATTGTTTGAATTAATCTGGAGAAGTTGTCGTCGTTTAAACTTTTAAACCGCATGGAAGGAAAATCCCTTAATAAAGGATGGCAGATCATTTAACATTCTGCACAAATTTGTAAGATTTGCCAAAATTTCATTCTTATTCAAATTTTTATATTTATGATATTACGTGCTATTCTTTGTTTTTGTTGTCGTTTAAAAATTACGGTCTGAATTTTTTTATGTCCGCCATTATTTTATTTTGTTATGTTCAAAAATAATTATGATTCATAACAAAATATTTGCTAAAATTAACTGTTGGTTCGTTTAAATAAATATTAAAATTACTTCACTAATTTACATTTTTATCAACATAATCAGCGAGTGGTATATATGGAAGGCAAGGAATTTTTCTGCTTTTAATAGGAAACAATAGCCAGTAATGCTCTAGAATTATGCTGAGTTAACTCAAGTTAATAATTATCTGTCTGACTTTAGTAGCTTTGCCATTGTATTTGAATCTTTGTTTCCGCTCAGTCAGCAAGTTAGCTTCCTGTCACTGTAATACAATAGATGTCGTTGACACACTATACATACAATTAGTAACAGGTGTTCTTCTTAAATGAAAATTCAATTTTTAAACATTTTAACGCCATCATTTCCGGCGATCAATGCAGCTTTCCAGCTCCGAACAGGAGAGACGCGGAAATTGCAAGTGACTCCATTCTTATTAAATTAAAAGTGTTCGTCCAAGAAAAATATTATTAAAATTTCCATGTACAATTTTGCTCCACTTCTACGCCTGCGGCATAAACTCAAATTAAACTTTTACGAGTACACTTTTATAACTTCAAATCTTTGATGTAGCTTTTTCACGAAAATGAAGAGAAGGTGACTCCGGCTACCTACTTTTCGGTAGCAATGTGTGGGGCCCGAGATGCAATTTAAAAGCACTTAAATATTAAAATTGTTATAACATAATTAAATACCCATCGTTCGTTATTAATTCTTTTATTGTACCCGAATGCGTAAATATCATAAACGAGAGAGAAAATATTTTATGAATTTTATGTATTTAAAAAACCAGGCGTTTGTCATTTCTCAACAATTTGTTAGGTAAATTCAGTCGAGAAAGCGATTGTTAAGTTTAGTGTAGTCGTACTTGACAGAAAATTTTCCCTTTGCAAATGGCTTTTAATTTACAACTTAAGTTAACGACCTTTCCTTTCCCTACGAACTCCAGGGCCTTGTTATTAGTGTTAGTTCTTGTTCATATTCAATGTTCTGGAAAGCTTTTCTGTTAACTGTGTCTCTTGGATTTTCGTTGATGAAATTAATTACCGTCTTAGCTTTTTCCCATTTTATAGCAGGTAAATATTGTTCTTCCTGGTTGTTTTTATTGCTCATCCGACATAAAATGATTTTATATTTTCATCTGTTTACTTTTATTTCCTCTGCTTAAATTGCATTTTTAAATTTTCCTTCAATCAGTTGGATTTTTACCGAATTGATTTTATTTCAAATATTATGACCATAAAAGCTATATTTTCACCATAAAAGTTTTCTGTAATACATTACTTACGTGTAAAACCTTCAATAAATACTTTTTAGTAGCACATCTTAAACCCGAATAAGATTCGATCCAAAAATTTAGAACCTTATCAATAATGTAAGAAACTTTCTTCCTTAACTTGCTACGCTAACATAAAAACTGAAAGCCGTAAAGTTTATGTTCTGCCGCTACTTAAATTTTTTTTGAGTTCTTTTAATTTCTTTATTATTATAATTAGCTGTTACGCCTTTTATTTCAAGGAGTATTTCTGCAGTAATAATTGGCATATCCGCTTATTACCTTTTTATTTATCGATAGTACGTGATTTAAACTTATAACGAACATGCAATGCTGTCTGAACTAATTTTAAAAATCATAAAAACTAATTAAATCTTTAACTTCGCTCTCTCAATTGATGTAACTTGATTGCTATTGCTTCATTTGGCGCAAGTAAAATAAAACTATTAGTGAGTTTTTTAATGAAATCCAACTTGTTCGTCTCAAATCAACTTTTTTCCCTTTACCAATCTAATGGACTTTATAATTTAGAATTAATGGTTTGCCTAATAATTTTAGTTTATAGTTTCAATCATCAATTTCGAATTATTATTGATGGCGTACCATCATTAAGATGAATAAATCAAATTTGGTTGTTTATTTTGCTGAATGTTCAATTGAGTGCGTTTTTTGGGCCTTTCTGCTACTGGACTGGCAAGGCGTTAAAAATTGATTTTATGATTATTTAAGCAGCCAAGATGTATTGTCAAAGCAGCTGTGTTGTCTGAATTTTGCATCTAGCGACATCATAAATGATTTAACCACGAGCTCCTTAGAGGTCCACAAAAACGTGAAGATGTTGACACTGCCTGCATACGATATGTAAAGGACTATTCTAATAAAAGCGAGTTATTCTCAAATGGACCCGCATCTTGTTTGTAAGACATATTTGTGCTTTCTATAGAAATTTAATTAAGATGGTCAGATTGTATTACAAGCTTGTGCACAATGAGTATGGGAAAATGTATGAAGTAATTATGCTATTGATGGATATATTTTTTGATTGGTACCTTATAACAGTACATCTCCACTTGAATGGGCGTTGTTATTATTTTTTTAAACTTTTGTAATAAGCGATCGTTTCGGGCGTCGTTATTTGTTTCCTCTTTGAAATCTCCTAGTGGCAGTAGGCGTGTTCGTGTGCAATAATTAGTTTTGTTAATTTACAACTCCAAAGGGCAATTTTTGTAATTAACAAGCGGTTGAATTGTACTTTCAAAAATACTTTTGTATTTTACTTAAAAAATGATGACGTTCAGATTTTTTTGTTGCTTTGTTAACAAAGAGAGTTTTCGAAGAGGTTTTGTGCGCCTCGACAAGGGTTTGGCTTGTGCCAAAATTTTATAATATAAATAGGATCGGTCAATTTCCCGATATTACCTGCAGGGATTTAAGCCTTGTTAAATCCGAATCCTTGTAAAGCCGAAATGGACTTGTGCGGACAACTGTGGACGAATTGATTTATAATAACTGTCTCGGTTATGCCCAAACAAAGCCAAAAGTTTTATGCCCTAATGGCAAATCAAAATCTTTGTTTTAATTAATCCATCATCTGCTATAAAAAAATCATTATGTTTTATCTGTAGCAATCAAAGGTGTAATTAATCTTAAATCTTGCCAATAAACTCTATAGCCAATCGATATGTATGTATATGATTAATAATAAAACCAATAATAACCTACACATTTCGTTTCTTAAGATTATTAATTACAAGTTCTATTCATGTAACTGATCTTCATAACTGTCATTTTTTATTTCTCAAATTACTACTTGTAAAGGCTAGGGGCATTTGTATTAAATTTATTTTGAACTTCAAGAACGTTGTCAAGATACACCACGGGCAGCTTTAACAACGGAAATTTATATTATTATATTGAAAAGTGATACATTCTTTTGTACAAACGATACATCTGTGTAGTTTTTTGGATTTTTTTATTTGTTCCTTAAATTATTCTCTATACGGATGCAGTATTTGTTTTATTTCTGAGTCAACTACAACGACAAAAGTTCAAGTTCAAGATGTTACAACGTTTTTACGTGCTTACGTAATAGGGAATCGAGTGGATAATTCATTGTTTTTTTTTAATTTCCTCTTGCTTACTTACTATGACAGAAGAAATAAATGGTCTACGTCAAAAAATAATTAATTTTGCTTAAAAAGTGTGGACGTATGTTTTTTAATAACCACAGGGGAAATTATAGTGACAATGGTTTGTAAAATTACAGACTTAAAATGCAGTATATTGTGTTCATCATTAATCTAGATTACATTACTCAAAATTACATTTGTATTTTTAGACCAATAAACTTGAAACTGTCAGGTTTTCAGTTACCAGTTTCCACAACCAAAATTACCAATGTAATTTTAATTCCTCTATTGTTGATTAATTTCACACCCCGGCTCATTGCTGTTCTGATCTCAAGTCTAAGATCGATTTCTGGTTTACAGGGAAGGCAACTAGAAACCACAGCATTAATTTACTTTTTCCTCCTTTAGGCCAATTGATGGTCAACGTTTGAGCGACGCGTTGTTAAAAATTTTCGATTCCACGTTAAACTGCCTTTGTCCAAATTTATTATTAAAAAGCATGTCACACATAATATCTTTGATTTGAAATTAATAATCTCTTTAAATCCTCACTTTTTCGTTCATCGATTTACATTTTTTGTTTAATACGCGAATTTATGATTGTTTGAATGAACGATTTCGATTTAATTCTCTTCGAATAGACAAGCAGCTGACAAATTTTCAACGTTACTTGTAGTAGTCGACTTTTTTAAATTACTGCCATTCTAAATTACAATTTGAAATCGATAAACCTCTTTGTGATAGCAGAATACCATTTTGTTTTTCAAACGTTAGGACGTATCGTTTCCGATTATTTCGTCGGGTTAATTTTTAAAGACTAGAAAAATAAATAATAAAATAACTTAATATTACACATTTTTCGATTTATATTGTAGTACTTCGGCACGCAATGAAATTCGGACACTCCTATGTTACCAATGTAAATTTAGAATTTTGAAACCGTTTTTTGTCATATTAAAATCGATTTTAGAGCAAAACTTTTTAGTCATTTTTTGTAGAAAATTTGCTTCCCTTCATTTTGTTTAGAAACATTTTTTTATTTTCTTGCGTCGTTTCTGATTTACAGCCACTTAAACAAATTTATTTTATAGTCTAAAATCTAAAACAAGTTTAAGTGGCTGTAAGTCAGAAACGGCGCGAAAAAATAAAAAAATGTAGATAGCCAAAATTGAAGACGACGAAATTTGCAACAAAAAATGTGGAAAAAGTTTTGCTGTAAAATCAATTTTAATATGACAAAAAACGGTTTCAAAATGTTTAATTTACATTGGCAGCATAGGAGTGTCCGGATTTCATTATTATTCACCATATACAGGGTGTCTCCGGATACACTTTACATAACTTAGGTGGTGATAGAGATAGAGGACACTTTTTTAGAAAGTTCAATATTTAACAAATTTGTTTTACACCCTACAAAGTTAGGTCTCCATTTTTTTGAATTTCCACCTTCACATGGCCATAACCCCGAAACTATTGATTTTTCAGTAAAAATGGTTTAGTACTTTTTTAAAAAACGTGAAATAATCTACAAACTAGTTTTAAACCTTTGAACATTTATTTAAATAATGTAATTATTATAATTTTAATTAAAGTAAAAAAATATTTAATTTAATTTTTTATCTTATTATTTTCTTTATTTTCTGGGGAATGGATTGGTTTTTCAAAAATTTTTACTAGACAAAAGTTATAGTCCGTTAAATTTCCTGTCCGGAATGGGAGTCAGATTTTTTTTAAATGTTTCGTTTAAAAGATACAAGGCTTTTCAACATTTTTTTATTTTAATTCATAACTCAAAAACCGTTGATTTTAGACAATCAATGGTTTAAATCTAGTTTATAGATTATTTAAAGCTCTTTAAAAGAGCAATAAACCAATTTTACTGAAAAATCAATAGTTTCGGAGATATGGCCATGTGAATGTGGAAATTAAAAAAGATCTTTAAAGAGGCCTAAGAAAGTTTGAATTTAGTAAAATCACCACTTAAGTTAAATTGCTATATTTCTGCACTAGTGCGAAATGTTGTGATCGTAATATTTAAGTTGTGATTTGTAAATTTAGAAAAAGAGAATAAACTACATTATTAAGAACATTCTTCTATACCTGATCGAAAAATGATGAAAAAATGCACTTTACTTGAACCGAAGTTGACTGAAATTAGCCAAAAAGGAATTAATTATAATATTGGCTGTTATTTCTCGATCACGTAGCGAACTTTCTTGAACTGAACTGGCTAATAAATAAACGCAGCCGTTTCGGCAATAATTTCGGGGAAATTTTGTTTTCCATTAAAATAAGCAGGGCTTGATTATATCCAGCAATATATTATTAATTGTCACCCGGTTAATTTATAAATTAGCTAATGTATTATTCTGAATAAAAATTAGTTCAGGTCTACTGAAACAATTAGTTGTCCGACGTTTCGGGTGGTTTTATTGACCCATTTTCAAAGCAAATTGCAATTAAATGAATATAAATTTTAAAATTCTTGTAATAAAATTGAAAAATTGACATAGTACATTAGTGGAAAATTACATAGTATGCGGAAAGCTTGTAATATCGGTAAAGAAGCATGTAAATATTACTAATATGTTAGTATTGATAAATAAATAATAATATAACTTAATAATCTATAATCAAACTAATGTATTCATGCATTTTTTCCATTTCCATTTCAGTATTTTTGTAGCAAATACTACAATAGGAAATAAAAATTAATTGCAAACTGGTGGTGTTATTCAATTTTGAAAATCTGGATCTGAGCCTGGGGGGCTGTGAACCTGCTCCTTTTTTTCCATTTTTATTTATAAGGTTAATTTTGTTTTATTGATTAATCCCTGCGTGTGGGATGTTAAAAACGTAATTAATAATTATGATAAAAATTGGACACCGAATTTATTAAAATATATTTTGATGAAAATCATATATCAAATTTCAGACTTTTAAAAATGCTAATGCCATACATGCTTAATTAAAAAATCGCTTTGAAATGCGATATGTTTTTTGAAATACCGAAATAAATTTTAGGACCTATTAAATTTATTTATTGATTTCAATTTTGAAGGTATAAAACATTTCATAAAAGTGTTTTGCATAATGTACCGTATCATACATTAGCAGGTGGCAGATATAAATTTTAACGTTATAAAGAAGTATATAAATCTAATAAAAGTAAATTTAATTTTTTCCCAAAGAATATTGGACAGAAGAAAATCATGAAATTGTATAATTATATATGGGAATTTAATTTGGTGACAAAATGGAAATTTAGCTCATTGCAAATGCATAACATATTGTATTATATTTTTCTGTGCGCTTAAGTAATTTGACAGAACATACCATTATGAAAATTTAAATTGAATATTTGGATGAACGAAATTGGAATTGTCACAGTGCCATGTGTTACATAATTATATTCAATAATTGATAAATGCAGTTATTGTCGAATTAATTTGCATTATTAACGTCGGTGGCTGGAAATTTTATTCAGGCAGCGGGTGCACAAACATATCAAGATTTTTTTCACTTTTACGACATCTCCATAATTATTGGAAGATGACTTGTTCAGTTAATTACAGCGTTGTTCGCATCTGCAGAGGCTTTATAGGTATACTACCTACAGAGATATTATAAATCACATTTCAAATGCGCAATATTCCGTGCCCCATGTTGGGATTTTATAAATTATTCCTCAATATTAATTGTTCTCTACTTTAGGCTGTAGGGCATATTAAGGGTTGGAAACAAGAAGAGAATTACGAAAGTCTTTTTGTATCAAAAACTTTTCTAATCATTTACAACAGTAGTTAGAAATTTACTTCAGATTTAAGTTTCACATAATAAAATTTTTATTATTATGAATGCCAAATTTGATTATTGTCATAAATCTTGAATTAAATTGAACCATTATGCAAATTGCTATAACTTAAATGAAACGTTTTACTTAGATTTATCAATCACTCCTACTTGTGCTTCTATATTTGGCAAATTACTTTGCATTAAGTGAATTTGATGTTTCACTTAAACACTTATGTTGAGAGACATTGTGTAGTTCTAATCTTTCGACGCCATTAGAATATAAATTGTTTAAATTATTCACTTCATTTCGCACATAATATACATACAAGTTACTAAATAAATTTTTTTTTCAGGTGGTTTTGCCATTTCGACGACGATAATTATGTAAACGTGCCACGTTTGGTGCGATTCTTAGGAGATTATAATCCTAGAGAAGACTGGTATTTGGGTAAACCCAGCATCAAGACACCACTGGCAATGAATAGCAGAGATAAAAATTCGGTAAGTTAATTTTGATTAAAATATTTTATTAAGAGTGTCGGCGAGGTCGCATCAATTTTAATAAAAAGGCACGTGTTGCTCCGATCACCGTTGAAAAAAAATTATGTAAAATCGTGAAAATTGCTTCGTTTCAGTATCTCGCCTTAATTTAAATAAAAAATTGAAAAATAACACATCCGTAGCTAATGCTTAATAGCTTACTTTTTTGTAGCTGCCGCTCAATTTCACGCCATTGAAGATTGGTTTCGGTATTTACACCAAATTTTTACTCGCATTTTTGAATAACTGAGAAACATTAAATGCATGCGGAAAAAACCTCGGGCTTTGTTGTAAGCGCTATTGATTTTTAAAATTTGTGCTTGCTCTTCGTAAGTTTCATTTTGAACAACTTTTAATGGAAAAATATTGTTTTTATTTTTTCTTACGAAAATTAAATTTTCTGAATCTATACTGTTTTACTGCTGCAGCACACTTCAAGCTTTAATTTCATCTTTATTGAATTTTAAGAGACGGAAATAAATCGTAAACTTCATTTTCAATACTGAAAAACTGTAAAACTGAGATGAGAACAAAATTACAACTCGAAATATCCGCTTCCCTGGGGACGAACCACTCCAAGCAAAAATGTAATTTTACGATTTTCTCGAATCAAATATCAAGAAAATTAATTCTCATCAATTAACCGGAGAAGTGTTCGTAATCGTTTTCACACATCCCGTCGTACCGGTGCTCGGTGCCGGCACTGCGGATGTAGAGTTAATCAAAGCCTTCAATTTAGCCGGACCGCGCTACGTGTGAAGACTTCCAGTTGATTATATTGCATCCGGTACATCGGCTCTGGTTTTGCCTTTAGATACAAGTACTTTGTATGGAGCAACTTCCAGCAAAATCCGATTTGATTATATATATTTTTTGCAACATCTGTTCCTTGACCTGAAAAGGTTTTCTTACTACAACATTTTTAATACAAATTTAGCGATTTTCTGAACTTAATTATTTTGTTTTATTTAAAAAAAAATTAATTGAGTGTCCTGGGAATTTTACAAATAAAAAGCTTAATCTTGCTTTTGTAGTTGTTACTTATAACTTTTGATTCTACCTCAAAGTTGATGAAGGCAACTTTCGGTTCGTTACATCTTGAGATCTTAATATGACTTAACTCTTAAAATTAGTTTTGGATGGAAATTTGTTTTTCTGCCGAGTAAATTTATTTTTCTTGGGGTATTCAGCCCCCCCCCCCCCCGCGTACTACATTGATGATAATAAAAATTAGGAAAATGTTAATTGGTGCTATAAAAATTTATGAACAACATTTTAACCCCCAACATCCAATCGACTTGCAGCTCCAGAATTTCTAATATTTTTATTACTAGCATGGTAATCTCTCGCCCGCTTCTAAAAGACATAATAATTATTGATTAGTTACGTAAATGTTACAGAAAAACTTTGACTCAAACTGCGCGAAGATACCGGCAGATATCAAAGTTGCCGGTTTACTAAACCAAATTCCCGGATCGAATCTGGATGGAACAAAAACTTTATTCTAACGGTTCTCCCTCCACAGGCTATGGCAAACCATCGAGGTAATCTGCCATGAAAAGTCGTCGTAAAACGAAGTGATCAGCCAAAACCCACCCGGGGTGGTAGCGCTACTGTGAATGACTGAATGAATCTTATTTCCAAAAAAAATCAATTTATTTAGGAAATCCGGAATTCCGGAAACTCATCTTTAACTATTCGAAGTTGATATTAGAACAGTTAAAACAGCATAGAAGACGTAAACGGGGCCATCTCCATTTTCATACTTGTATCAAGTATTAAAGCCGACCACGCGGCATTTATGATGCGGCGATTGTATCGTAGTGTGACCCCGTACTTAGGGATTATATTTTCGTAAATGACAGCGACAAATTCGTGTAATGCCCGCATTTCAATTTAAAAAGCCAAATCCCAGTCAATAATTTGTGTTTTATGTCTTAATCTTTATGTCCACTCTTAATTTTTTGAAAACAGCTGCGATTTACCCTTAATATTTTATTGGTTCCTATCCCCACTACTAACTCTTACTTTCGTTACCGCCAGAAATTCAAAGATTTCTATTACCCAATCTCTTAAAAATAACTTAATTAGAAAATTTTAGAAGATTGTGGATCGGCGGCTGGATTGTTAAGATGTAAAATTTAGATATAACCGAATATAACTAATATAATCTTGTTTATGTTTATACTAAGCAGAGAAACATAAGCATAGTTATACCCAAAGCTTGAAGTACTAAACTACTGGGTAACTGGGCGTCGCCTAATACCACATTGTTGATTATTTAAATTAAGAAATAATTTGATAATGATCAGCACACTCGGAAACGCTGGCTGATAGCTAGTTTTTAATAGCTCAGAAACTGTTTCCAGAACTCTCCCCAAATACATGCAATGGGCAGCTCTCCCATCTAAGTTGTTTCCTCTCTCTCGGAAACAGCCAATCAAATAAACATAATACAGATTTCGACCTTTTTTTCCCACTCGTCTGGAAAACCTGGAAAAGTCAAATTTTAAATTATGCAAATTTTGTAAGGGAATTTTGAATTTTTAAGTGAAACTCGGGGAAAATGAAGACTTGGGGTCAGGGAAATATTTTTGAAACATAGAAAAACAAAATTAATCTTTAATTTTAGTCATGGAAAACCTGGAAAAGTCAGGGAATTTATTTTTAAAAATGAGTGGAAATCCTTAAAAAATTTAATAATTTTAGATATTTTGTTTTGCCTTCAGCCTTTAAGAGGCTAAGGGGGCCACCTTTCGAAGTAACAAAATCACAGTAAGTTATAAAAATATTACAATAATGTGAGTATTACCGATTGTTTTTTAGTTATATTAATTGAATTTCCCTTGGGAAATTTTTTTAATTAAAATGCATTTTAGAAACATTCCCCTTGCTAAATTCAAATTGTGAAATTCATAACTTATAAATTATCCTAAGGTTAAAAATCTTGTAGGCTGTAAATTAGGGGAACATGATGCGCTTAAATTAAGTAATCCACATATTTGTTTTTGATATAAAGCCAAGAAGCTAGTAACAATTTAATTAGGCGTATATAAAATATGTATACTGCAGGCGCGGAGAAATTAAGTACATATTTTGGTTTAAACTTTAATAAATGCTTAAAATTAATATTAAAAATAATTTTTCATTGTTAATTTAACTTGATGGGTATTAAAATTTTTTTAATTAATATGTTGGGGTAACAGAAATATTTCTCTGCACATTACGAGGAATTAGGTAATATCCCCATTACTGTTACTTCTAATAAAGTTAAATTCGATAGTGCTGTCGTGTTAAGGTTGTTAAACGCATAATTACGCAAGCTTTAAAAGTGCTTTGAAATCTGCAATGTAGGTACACGTAGTAATAACGTAGAGCTTTCAGTTGATGAACGACTGCGTGTGTTAGAGAGGCGTAAGCATCCAAGTGGAAAGCTTTTCCATATCATACCCTAATATCAAACTGGCTGCTAGCCAGGAAGCGATTTTATTCGCTGCACTAACGGTACAATATAAAACTTGGTTAGGCTTTTGCTGAAAGGATAAATCTGTTTTTAAATTTATTAAATCTGTAATTGACATTTTTATATTACATTATCTAATTTCTTTAATCGAATTGATTCTTGAATTCTTTGACGTTTGTTTATATACTTCTTCAATTCGAATTAGAATTTTTTTAAATATTCCATTTTCAGACATTGAAAGATTGAAACCGTAAAACATTATCAGATAAACATCTACAAGTTTCCTTAAAGTAAAAAGCATTTTGTAAGGAGCTTTTCTCTATTTGGGATTTAAGTTTATAAGTTTCTTGTAACGTTTTTCTCGTATGTCGACTGTCATCGTTTTATATACATAATATATTCTCGTTTCGATAAGAAGCTTAATTTGCGAACGCAATCTACTTTAAATTAAAAAATATATTAATTTTGAAATTCCTTTTTGAAGTAAGAAAATTAATTAACTTGAAAGTGCATAATGAATTCAAAAAGTTGCAAATCTTTATAGAAAGATAATTAAAGATTTTATGTATCCACTCTTTCTGATAATTAAAAATTGATTAGATATTCTGGAATCTTGTCTACTGATAATTAAAATTTTTAAATGAAATACCGCACTTTGGCATAATAAATAAAAACCTCCAGTGTGGTACGACCCTCCGAAGTTTGGGGTTATCAAATGATTGGATTTACATTCTCAATTCAGAAATCGGAAGAAAAGAAACGTAGATACTGAAAAATGAAGTTGTAGCCTTATCTAATAACATCATTAGCGAGGTAATTTGAAAATAAGAGAAATCTTAATATTCGGTGTATTTTGTGCCACGGAATCCAGTGACACCCATAACATAACTCGTTTGTAAGTGTTCTTGTATGAGAATACGTTATCTGATAGAAAAAGACACCCCGCAGATAGTTATAAACAACAACTCTCATAAATCCTTCGGGCTATAAGAAGTGACCTGGCCCAGTAGCGCTGTGTTAGCGATCTCTTAAGAGAACCACGCCTTGTGCAAGTTTAAAACACTCTATGTATCCATCTTTGCTTATCTGTGACTTAAAGAGAGATAGATTGAAAAATAAAGTGCAAAAATCTAGAACAGAAATTAGAAAGGCACGAGTGTTTCAGTCACGATTCACAGTTTGTCAGGGATAACTATTCATTGGAAACTACTCGCATATTACTATTTCATGTCAGATGTCAGTTAATTAATGACCACGCCTAACTTTTTTTAACCACAGAGTTGTGCTTCTAGAAATCTCATGTATGTTGGAGTAAATGATAGGTAGCTATTAAAAACTCACTTCCTAGATTCCTTTATAAAAAATTTGAATAATTACTAAATTAACAAACCGATTGAACTGCTAACGAGATCAACGGCTACAGACTTGTTTCTTGCATAAATAAGGCGCGTTCGTTATTTTTTCATCAAAATAATTTTCTGATTTTGAACCATTATTTCTTTTCAATTTAATTTTTTTGTGAAAACCTGTTTTCAATCGATAAAACTTCTAATTTGTTTTTTCCCAAGTATTTTTATGTGGTTTACTAAACGGTTAAGAATTTTTTTATGATCGCGTTTCTGATTGGTAATTTTTTAATCGCCTTCATTAAAATTGGATAATTAAATTCTGGTAGTAGCAATAACTAAAAATTTCGAACCGTTTTGACAGATAAGTAGGTGTTTAAAAATTAACTAGTGTTTTTACACATAGCCCCTGCGGCGTGCCATTAACAAAATGAAGCCCGTTTTACTTGAACAGAAAATTAGTTTCGAAAATTTAATAAAAATAAAAGTACAAATAAATTTCATCTGTAAGTGCTTAAAAATGTTATCACAGTGGCAAGTAATTGCTAAAACAGTCGTTACTTAATTTTTCCCCATGTGCCATGTAATGCGGTCGGTGGTCGTTGAACTTAATGAAATTAATTTAAAACACCTTTTAATTTTGGAAATGTTTACCAGGGAGTTTTATTTAATATCCCCAACACTCAAACAGAACACTTGTTTCATCTTTTGTACAAAATCCACAAAAGCAGACTGTTTACAATATCTTGGCTCAGCAGAAGAAAACGAAAAATGGAATTTTTATTACAAGTCCGGTAAACAAGAATCAGCATACATATGAATATTTCAAATAAGCAGAACTCTGCGAAAAAGTATTGAAATATTGTAAATTGTCTGATAGCAAGTTAAACTGGAAACTTACTTTAAAGGCAACCTCCGTCACTCTTCAAGCAATGTGCGGTTATGTTAGCCATTGGGGGAGTTAATGAACAATATTAACGATGCTTTTTTTCAGTTTATTATATACACAGATTATTCCAGATGGTAATCAGTTTACTGATGTGTTAATTTATCGTGTAAAACAAGTTGGTTTTGTTATTTTTATTTTAAAAATATGTACACGGGAAAAAGATTCCTGCTACCGTCACTCAATAGCTGGTTTTAGTCGCAACAATCAAGGGAAAACTGAATTAAAACAAAACAAATTATACAATGCGAAATTGATTAAATGTGATCACCCAGGTGTCCGTTTTCAGACTTATCCAACCCATGGAAAATATTTTGGTGTCAATCAAATTTGAAATTTGCGCTTTAACTCATTTTTCCCAACATTTCAACTATTTATTAAAATCTTGTTAGTTAACAATATTGTTATTTTTACGTACAAATAAAACAATATTGGACTGGAAAGAAGTTGCTAGTTAGCAATTGATTAGCAAAAGTTTTTGACTTCGACCCAATGAATTGAGCAAATACAAAATTTTGCAAATCAAATCAATGTCTATTCTGCTCTGTTAAATCGTTTGGTAAAATATTATTTGTGAAATCGCTTTGGTAGATCCCCAGATATTACTCTGTAAACTTGGTAACTCTAAAATGTATTTTACTGTATTCTAAATTTATTATCTCAAGATAATTTCTCTCGAACCGAAGGGGAAAGTTAAAATTTTTACTTCGACTCAAGGACTTTAAGTTCCAAAATAATTTCAATTCTATCAATTTACGTGATTTTAAGTATTTATTTAACTTGTTACGGTTGCGTTTAGTAATTATCGCACTTCCATTTGAGAAAACACAAAATCTTCTAAGGTTTTCGTCAATTCTAATCAAATGTTTTTGAGTAAAATGCTTTCAGCTAGTTCTTGTTAACGAATCTGTGATTTAGATACGTGTATCTACGTTGTAGATCTCAAACGAAAGTTTGAAACGGCATTTCCGAGTTTGCATATTTTATGTAATTTTCTAGTTTCAGGAGCTCAAGGCTTAAACAGAAATTTCTGTAAATATAACGATCAAAGGTACAATTATGTTATCACTTGCAGCTAACAAACAATATTTTCAAAGCTCACATAGAAAAGTAAAATTTACATAAATTATACAAGATAATTTGCTTCGAATCGATATCAAATGGGATTAAATTCGTGTTAATCATTTTTACGCTGCAAAAATAGGTATCTTTATCAATTTATTATAAATCGATAAGTTATAGCCAATTTTATGATACTAACATAAAGAAGAAAAATTAGTAATTTTTAGAACAATCATCAATTTCATTTTAAAGCTGCCTGCAAGTTAAAAAATGGTTTGAAATAAATATTACGAAATATCAAAGAATTTTTTCTGAAATTTTATGAAAACACTAGCTTTGTGCTTCAGGACTAACGGCTGCAATTGTCACATAAAGTGGGTCACATAAAGTAACTGATCGCTAATAATTCGGGCCTCAATGGAAGTTGGTTCCCAATGGAGAACTACGTACATTGAATATAATAACACAGCTTTTATATAAATTTTTTTTCCTTTCATCCAAATTCGCAAATGTAGACAGTATAGTGCAATCTCGATAATCTCAATAATAAATTTTTTTTTATTGTAACTAAAGATATCAATGGTTTGACAAATTTAAGCTACTCAGTAAGCACATGTTGATGAGTTAACGTGTTATTTACGTTCTATGCGTCAAAATAATTTTATAACACTTAAACATTTTATAACGTTAAAAACACGTTACTATTTTATTAACGTGTTTTTGACGTTGAATTCCTTTAATTTTCATAATCAAATTCACTGAAATTGCGTAAAAAATATGAAAAGTAGCAAAATCTTGACAAAATTAAAGTATCAGAAATAATCAGTTTTATCATGGGTAGGTAAGGGTTAGAAGGTTACTTCATGTGGCAATTTATGGGAAAGGTAATGAGATTGAAAAATTATCTGTCTGCTATGAGAACCCTTTTAAAAGGGCTAAGGATTCGAAAAGTGAACAAGCGCATTTCAAATAATAAATTAAATTGGTTTGGAAAAAAGCACATATAAATTTAAATTATGTGATATTACATCGGATTTATCAATTAGGGCAGTCAGATTTGATCCAGGAAACCTTATCGATGTTTAGAGTATTTATTGCATTATATTGTTTGCTTTGGCGTTAATCGACGATTTTTTTGAAATTTCAGAATGAAATTGTTTGAATGAAAATAAATTACTTGTAAATTTTCAGTAGAATGGTCATTGATAATTATTAAATCGTCTGCCTGCAAAAATTACCGTCATGGCGCATTTGGCGATGGAATTTTGCAATATACGAGAGTTCTTAACAATGCAAGTTTTAGAAATTGTTATAAGGAGAAGCTATTGATTCAATTTGACATTTTGGATTGTTGGGTGAAAAAACTTTATTAAATATTTGTTCCATTCATCACGTCCCTCCATGTACGTGTCTACACTATAGTGGCTTTGCTATTATCTTTTCAATATAGCGGGTCACCATAATAATTGTGTTTGCGTTCAAATAGGCTGGCGGTCATTGTTTATATGACAAGTGCCAATCAATTTTCGTCAGTAGATGTCTTTAACGATATCAAATCTATCGCTAAGATTAAATCTTTCGTAACCACCAATCGTTACTTTTTCATTTTCTTAAATTGTTTGCGACAAGAACAACGCAGCACGTCCTAGATGTCCTGAGAAATATATAAATATTCATGATTTCTTGTCGTCCATAAATTATTATTTTATCTTCGCGAGTCTTAAAATATTTAAATTATTTTCTATTTTCTGCCTAATCATTTAATTTGGAACACTGTATCAAGAACAATTTTAATCTTAATATAATTTTATGGCCCGAAAATATGTACCGTCAGAAAATTTTAATTAGATATAGGATTAAATTAGATTAATAAGCGATCGCCGATTATTCGACAAGTTTTATAAATTAAAACCAGTTTCACAAGATTATTTTTTACTTGGAGACTTGAAAATACTTACAGTGTTTTATATTTTACAAGAATTTATAATTACACAATTATAATTACATAATAAACCAATATTCTCCTGTCTTTATATTTTATAAAATTTCTTTTTAATTAATTGGTTATATTTTGAAAACGGTAAACGTTACGTGAGATACATAAAATATTTCAGTATCAGCAGGTGCACACTATTTTTATAGCCTTCATTTTTATTTAAATTTTATTTTATATCAAGTGAAAATTAAAGAAACTTGAAGCTATTAACCCTCCGGTGGACGGGTGACTTAGAAATCACACGAGCGGACTGGTGAGGCTTCATCTTTAAAAACGCTTAAAACATTTGCCATTGCCCTTTTTTGTAAATAGGAAAAAATGCTTCAAAGTTACAGCGATTTCTATACATATACTGGTGGACTGACAGGCCTCACCCGTCCGCCGGAGGGTTAATACTAAAATTGTTAAATTGCGGAGTTGATTGAAAAAATCAGGATTAGAAACCTTCTCATTAAAGTCGCTTAATAAATGTCGTCCCTTTTCAGTGAGCACAAATTAAATGAAATTAAAATGGGGTATCGGTCAGTTGTATAATAAATTTAGTTCGGTAAATACCTCGATGACACTCTTGAATTATAAAGAAACGTTTGTATCCCGGGGTGAGTGGTAATGATCACTAATTTTATTCTTATTTTACAGCAAAAAGTTAAGTTTTGGTTCGCAACGGGAGGCGCTGGATTCTGTATAAGTCGAGCGTTAGCTTTAAAAATGATGCCATTTGCTGGGTAAGTTTCAATAATAAAAAAATTTATTACCTTTGCGCAGCTTAGGATTTTATGTTATTTCGGTCGTCAGTTATTGGCCAGCAAAAAGGTAAAATTGTATTAATTTAGTAGAAAATACAGCCTGAATACGTCACTTGTTTCTTGTATTTTGCTGAAAGCACCCTTTTTATGACAGTGTCATCTACTTGATGCTAGATACAACGTTTGCTGACAACGTTTATAAATGATACAAAAACCACTTCTGAGATTACCGACCAGCAATTTTTATGACGCATACAGCAAAAACTATTGATATATTGTGCACAAAAAAAATAATTAAGCAGTAACAATGTGTTGTGCTATGCATCAAGATTTTGAATTTCATTGGGCTTCAATTAAGCTTCGCAATAATGGAAACTAACCTGGCTTCTTTTCGCTCACAAAAGGGTTGGAGTGATTAAATTAGCTCGAGTTTTACACCAAACCGGATATATGTAAATGAGTGAGCGCATTTTAATTAGACCAAAGTTTTGCAATTAGCTTATCACCTCGAATCATTAAACCGTGGTGATCGATCTTACTTAACAATGCTTGAAATTGCAAATTCATTACAGAGCATCCAAAAGGCCCAATAAGTTCATATTAATTTCTGCACTAATGAAGCATAAAATATTTTTTAATGCTAATAGTTTTTAGCAAGTTAGCGGCTTTATTTGAAATCTTCGCTTCGGTGAACGTATATTTTACGCCTTGTGCTTTTTTCGGGACAATTTTTTGTATACGGAATCCAAATGTCGCTCAAAGAATTCGACAACACAAAAGTGCTCTTCTTAATTGACAGTTCCGATTAGATACAACGGAGTCATTAATCTCAAAAGTAATTTGACTTCTATTCGGTTACAATAAAGTCGAAAATATTTAAAATGTTCGGAGATAAAAATTAATGAGTGACAGAAAAAGATAGCATCCAATTAGTTGGTGGATTTGCTTATGAAAACAGAGACGGCTAGAAGTTTTGCACACAGTTTCTTAGTTTTTGAGATATGTTGACTTTGGATTTATTTAAATGGATAGAAAAACTGAACCTACTGAAAAAGCTAAAGGTACTTCGAAACGAACAATCGAATTTGTTTAATTTGGTCCATGTTGGCTTTGACAAGCCGCTTTAAATCTCATTATGAAATACCTGACCGTTTCTAATTTAAATCCCTATTATACTTTATCTGTTTGCTCGTTAGTCTGCTAAATTTTTGGAATCATTGGAATCATTCACAACTATTGTTTTAATCGAATTATGATCGAATGAAATGATAGAGATCGATCACGATTATTTTCAATACAAAAATTTCTTACCGGCAAGTTCACTCAAGTAAGTGCAACCACTTGAATTAGTTTTCTTTTGCGGTTCTATAGTTTTAAAAATAAAATAACGGTTCGATCTAAATCACAGTGGATGCTTAAATTACTAAAAGAGTTACGTGGAAGAATGTTTCTTGTGATATGAACATGCTATTTTGCAGGCCACACCTGAACTTTTCCTACATCTTTTCTTATTCAATTTGCATATTGAGTTCGTATCTCTTTTTAGAACGTAAGTATTACAGATAACGCCCGGCAATCCAAAAAAACTCCTCTGAATTTTTCGGCTTAAATCTCAAATTCAATTTTCTGAATGTGAACTTTCAAATTACTTCTGAAATTGGGTGGATTTTGCACTATTTCAGTATGGTTGATGACAAAATTAATTACTAGGTATAGAAAATCTCTCTTTAGAAGTTTTTTATAGCGAACAGAACAGATAAGTGTATAATCTTTTTTGTATAAGAGCTAAAGTTCTACTTTAGTGCCGCACAATTTAGAGCAAATGCTTTCGTATTTACTCTGTGAAGCCCGATTTTATTCCTAGTTACCTAAATCAACTATTAGATAGAACTTTTCTCGACTCTGTATTAAATTATGATGACGTGGATCAACGTCATCTAAATCATTTACAGTTTAACAGTTTTAAATATTTCGCTTTACAAAATTCCCTAATTTTCTATGTAAATTTTAAAATTTATTTTTAAAATAAATTCCTAATGTCGGAATATGTATCTGGTGTGATAAATTAACATTATCTACAACTAGATTGATAATATGTGCGGCCTGAAGGCCGCATAACTCCATTAGGTACCGTACTAAGTTTGTGTAACATAAAACCGTATGCGAGAATCTGGTTACCATCGATCTTCTACCCTTCTTTCCTTCAAAGTACGATAGAAAACCTTTAAATATTCTGCAAAGGCTAAGTTAAGCTTTTTAAAATTTTAAAAACAAATTTTAAAAATCGGCTTTTTTATTTTTAATTATGTTCATGTTAGCTTTAAAAAACATTCACTTGACGGTACGTGTATGCTACATGGTCTTTGGTGAATTTAGGTGAGGTTTTTTAACCTCAACGCCAAAAATGTAGACACCAGATGAAGATTAAGGTGCATTGTCACTCCGCTACGCTAGGCGGGGAGAGAGCGTGTTCATTCTACTGCATGCGATTGCAGTCGAAACATCATTCGAGTTCCTGTATTACCGAGTGCATTTGCGATCCGACGACACAAGGACCTCCGCACGCTCTTCTGCCGGCTCCGGGCGGTTTTCCCAACCCCTGACTTTGCAAATCTCAGATCCCAGCATTTGAATTTCGTCATTTTCGAGTTCTGTTGATCACCGGCCGATTTTTTTTTATGAGTTAATTGTTTGTCAAAACGGCCCGGAACGCTCGAACAAAGCGAGAGGGTAAAAGACGTAATTTTGACTGCAACAACGGCAAATCTCGAATCCATCACCTTTTGAAATTGTAATTTTTGAATTCTGTCATTTTATAAAACCTACTGAATATTCTGCAAATTTCATTTTTTATAATATATATTATATAGACCAATACCAGTGCAAAAGACCTGAAAGTTTCTAAAAATTCTGCGATTTCTACATTAATTCACCAAAATTCTTGTACACCAAAATTCCTCTGCGATTTGTGCGGCCTATAGATTGCACTTTTCCAGCGCCGTACTAAGTTAATTAATGCAGTTTTGTCTATCATACCATGTTGTTAGATGTTCATTTGTTCTACTTCTGAATGATGGAAAATGACGGAACAATGAAATTAGGTTTAAAATAGTATTACCAGATTGTCAAGGATATGTTGTGGTCTAAAGGCCACACTACCCCATCACCGAATACTAAATTAAATGTTAGATGCCAAATTTTTTTACCGAATGATGGAATGGCGGACTGATCAAAATATAAACGACAAAGTGATATGTCGGCTTTAAGAAAAGTTATACAGAACCATATCACCAAGATTATGCGGCAGTAAGGCCGCATCCGAGAGGTTTATTGCCAATTCCAGCAATTCCTTACGATTTCTGCATTAATTCATTTGCATCTTGCATATGATTGTATTGATAGCTGTTAATGGAACTGAATATCTTTTGTTTAATATAATAATGCATAGAACATCATTGCCAAGATTGTGCGGATATCTTGTTAGTTGTCAACTATTTTCAAAACCGAATAATGAATTGGCGGAATATTATTATTTTCGAATTACGTTTCTGGATTTATAATAGCGTAGAACTACATTGTCAAGGTTGTGCGGCCTAAAGGCTGCACTGTTCCATCACCGCCCTAAATTATTTAATTTTGATATTACCTAGTTTGGGTATAGGATATGCAAAAAAGGATCAATTTATGATTTAGTGCTTTATAAATTTGACCCTGTTCGGTGCCTTTTGCATCTGTAAAAACTTGGGCAAAACAAATGAAGTTGTTGTTTGTCGTCTTGTCCTTTTTGCTACTTGTCCCTTTGATTACATGAAGCATTAAATAAAATAACGACGTGTCGTCGAACTGCCTGTGCCCGGAAGCTTCAGTTTTATGCTATTTTATTCCACATTAAATTTACGGTTTAATCTGTTTTGAGGAAAGCAACTAATGTCAAAAGCCATAATTTGAACAAAGTAATGGCAACTATTCTAACCAAATGGATGCACAAATTGTAAAATGAATTTAAAAAATGATTACAAGATGTTCGTGCTTTGCATCGTGCAACGATTTATGCACATTATGCAAATATAAGCGCAGGTGAATCTAAAACTTTTATGGTCACTTTGCTGGGTTTATTATTAGGTGGCTTCATGAATGTAATTAATAAATTATATCGCGCAAATTATGAGCTATTATAAAAATAATAATGTAATTATAGTTTAGTATGGTGTTGGAATTTAAATACAGAATTAATATGAGTGAGTAGGTAATTTAATATTTTTGGTGCTTCTTTTTATTGTCTGATTATATGCTATTTAAATTGGTCAATAGGAGTAGCCACTGGAACAAAAAATGAGGGATAATGAGAAAAGGCGAATGGACAATATAAAAATAAGATGTGGTCTTAGATTGAACACGTGCGTGAGACTATAATAAAGTGTAACCGGCAGGTGGTGTTCGGAGACTTCTCGTCTGGGTCCATCATTATCTGAGAAGGGATGATAACAATCGATCTATCGAACCTGTTCCGTTCACCGATCTTATTTTAACAATGTTTCCATTTTATTTGCTTTCAGGTATATTTGCATCAATTTCGATTTGATGAAATAAATTAAACGTCGAATAAAAAAAATTATCTGGTTTACTTATACTGCCCTCGAGGGAAACTGGGTTAGTTCGTGTTGACCACGCGCCGCTTCGGTTATAAATGTTCACGAAAACGAAAACCTTTGCACAGAAAGAAGCTACCTGAACCAAGTTTTTAATTCATTGTAATGGTGCTTTAGATTTACTCTTCCAACTATTGAAAAATAAATTAAAAGCTTTTACCAAAAGCGCACAGAAGGAAAATCAATAAAAAAGTTTCCGCTTGGTTAGAAAAAAATTTACTTCTATTGAAATTGAACAATTAAATTGGATACCTAACTAATGAGGGCCGTAATTACACTATTCCATTGCAAGTGGAATTTAAATTTCACAAAAAATTCAAAAAAACTAAATGCAATAAGTAGAAAACAGAAAATCCGACAAAGAAATTTTATCGTAAATTGCAAGTGTATTTTTTCAAAATTGTTAGGTTAAGTTAAGTTAGGTTATGTAGGTTAAGTTAGGTTAGGTTATTTTTCAATTTAACAAAACGGACAGCAAAATACAATCAAATGAAACTAAGATGTCGTTTAGCCCTAATATTTTACTAAGAAATAAGGGAAGAAATGAGAGGGAAAGATAAGTTAAACAGCGACTATTGTGGAAATATGGAATACTGCAAAACTGTTGAGCGAAAAGAAGGCATCGAAATGTCTTTAATACCAGGAATTTTCGCACAACCCAAAAATTAGAAGATATTGAAAGTTTGCAGGTTGCAAAATTAATTTAATTTCCAATTTTATTAATCTATCGAGTGTAACTTGTAATCAATATGATTTCATCGGCTGCTTTAGAATTTGCGATTGGTTTTGAACAAAGCCATTGAAGCGTTTCCCTTAAATACAGGTTAATGGTTAAATTTTGTAATATCATGTAGCTTAATGAAGGAAATTCAATTCAGACTTTGCCGTTGGAATTACATATTATCAGTTATAAAAACATATCGATCTCAAAAACTCTTCACATACCGCAAGATTAAAATTTAATTAATTAAATTGTTCAAGTATTAGAAATTAGAAGGAACTTTTTATGGCTCACACGATCAGAGAAAAATTAAGTTAACGTTGCTTTCTTATATAATTGATTTTGCCCTTTTCCCCATTTTCGTTAAAAAACTTGGGTTAACGAGTTGAATTTGACATTTATTTCTTTTGTTACAGTGGCGGTAAATTTAAAAGAACAGGAGAAAAAATACTCCTACCCGATGACGTTACAATGGGATACATCATTGGTAAGTACAATGTAATTGAGGAAATGTCAATTAAATTAAATTTGAACCAATTGATATGATACGACAAATTAAACGACACCTACGTTATTTATTTATTTTGTTTCAGAGCATCTCCTGAAAAAGCCACTTACAGTTGTCGATCAATTTCATTCTCATTTGGAACCCATGAGATTTATCAGACAAGAAATTATAAGCGATCAGGTAATTTAAGATAATTTTTTAAATAATCCCCAGTCCAAAAGTCAAGAGGAAATAGTTGTTTTCCTGAAATTTATAATATTTTTCTTCACCTTCCTACTATTATATCACTGTAAATGGAACGCAATAAACAACCCAGATAAAAAATAAAAATAATCCATTTAGAGACTCAGGAGGCCCATTAATTTAAAGCCACGCTGTGAGCCACATTGAATAAATATCGAACTGACTTTTTGTTTTTTATTTTAATAAACATTTATTTAATATGTAATTAATTGATGTTTTTATTTTAACAGATTTCATTTAGCTACTCGAACCATAAGGATGATTGGAACGTTGTCAAAATTAAAGGATTCAATACCAAGGTCGACGCAACTAGGTAGGTTGTTTTTTTAATATAAAAAAATAAATTTATTACGTAAATCTGCACGACAGTAAATATCGATTTCTAATCATTTCTGCGGATGTAATTAGATCGAGTCGCTGGTCGTACATGTTTCTGTGCTTTCAATAATAGGAAACTGTGCTGACATAATGAAGTTTCTATTAGTTTTCCTTACTCTCTCATATCTGAGGGCAACGTACGGATTTCCAGGGAGTAAATATGATTAGATACCTCTTTTTGAAAACGAAAACCACGTATTCCTACTTAAAACATACATTATGTAAAAATATACTGAGACGCAGGCGATTTTTTGCAAAATAAAAATCGGTTTTAGTTTACGTGTTTTCAATTTTCTGTTTATTAAACAAAGCAAATGCCCGAACACGATAACATTTTTATTGCAATTTTGATTATAAAATCGTGTTAGCACCTGCCGCTTCAAAGTTTAATGGCTTTTTATTGTATTCATTGCTTTTTTAACCTTGTCAATTTCAAAATAACTTTTTTAATTTTAAATTAACTCTTTATGAGATATAAAATATTGCTTAATTAACATAACACGCTTTTAATCGATACAGTAGATTCTATATCGTAAGAGATTTTACATTAAAAAAATTTGTTCTTGAAAAATAATTATATTTTAGTTTATGAATTTTTTGTTTCAGATTTTTATCCTTACATTGCTATTTGTTTCCATATTTTAAATTTTGCCCAAGATGAAAACAAGTATTTGGAATACTGAAGAAGAAAACGAACTTGTGACTGTGATCTGTGATTATATTTCGCTTTCTTGAAATTTTTATTAATTGTTAATTTTTGTATTCGATTTTATGTATGATTTTGTAGATACTGTAAATATAAAATATATAGGTATTTTAATGAACTAGTCTTGAGGAAACACTAATTAGATAAATCATGTAGTTATATGTTTAAAAAGAAAAGAAATAATTATGGGCAACTTCTCAACTAGTGCAATCACTAGTCTTTTGAAAGCGATTAAAATTATTAAATTTATACGTAATTAACTCGTTTTTATTATTATTGTGATGATTAAATTTTACGATTATCTTTCTCTAATAAAATATATTTACTATTTCGTTCACTCGTGTAGTAGTAATAAAATAAAATTGTCGTATATAAATCTAATTTGTAAAAATTGTAAATAAATAATGTAGATATGTATTTATACCTAGATTTATGGAGATATTTATGTTGGAGAGACGAACTTGAATAAATTTTTTATTATGGTGTAATTAATTATTAATTATTTTTTATTTACTTATTACAAAATTACTAGGACTTTCCCCAAAATCACCAGTTTCAAAAATTTCAAATATTTGATAATATGGGAATTTCGTTAATCCATTCATTAAATTTTTTAAATCAGGTCAGATTAGAAAATGTGGATTTCCAAAATTAAAATTAAATTCAAAATGTAATAGGTTTAAGCCAAACCTTTTTTATTGGATAAGGTACTTAATTTTTGGTTCCACAACGTTTGTTACTACATATGGTTAATTTCAATAAACTCGTCTGCTGTTTTCTCAATAGATATACGAGATATGTCACGGTGACTGAATTATTGCTACACTATTAAGTTGTACTTGGGTTTACTTAAGTTGATCTTGTTTATATTATTTTTAAGCGACGTTAATTCCAAATTGTTTGCAAATGGAAACTTGTAAACTAATTAATTTACGAAACTAGGAGAAATTATCTTTGATGGGCCATTATTATTGAAATGGTAAATTTTGCTAAATGCACATCCTCTGAATTATACACACAAACTTAATCTACTTCTACTGAAATAACGTCATAAGTCGAAATTAGAAATTTTCAGTTGCATCCACAAAAGTTTTGTGAAACTGGGCAACTAATATATCTCGTATAACACCGTCACAAAATAACAGAAATCTCTCATGACATAAATTCACCGTTTTAGTTCACAAATTGCAAATAGCGATTTTCGACTTACGACATTGTTTTACTACGGGGTGTAAAGCGATTACAATAAATTGCTCTTCTTGATTTTCACCTTTTTTGTAGTTTCCTTGATGTTACCCATAGTTTTAATGAATTTTATTCTAATTCGGGAAGTATGTAGTCACCTTTAGTATCGCATAATTTAACTTAATTAAAAAATGTGGATCATCGAGGTTTTTGGAGGAAAAATTATGATAAAATGTCGTTCAAGAAGATAATGGCGGACGACCCTGATTTAGTTGAGGTGCAGAAAATTTGATTTACAATAAAAATAAATTGAAAAGAAGTTACAAAAATAATTTTTATTGAGTTGTCGTTGGATTAGATTTAATTATAAGTGAAATTTTTGGATATTTGGAAACATTTGGCTTGATATTTCAGATTATGGAAGTCCGAGGTGACGAATTTCTATTCCCGACAATGCCTGGCATTCGCATAAAAGGTGGTTAAGAGTTTCATCCACTCCACCCCACCCATCCACAGCAGTGTCCTGCAAAAAGTCCTACTATCCTTCTCAGCTGTAAGCTCAGGGCCTATCAGGGTTGTATTAACAGCCATGTCACCTCTTCATTGCCCTGGTGTCCCAGTATCAACGTGGGCGTAATGCTATTGCAGATTACCAGTTTACTAGTGCATCGACCTGTTTTACGACCTGGGATTGTATCTGGACTCCTCCCCACACAGTAGCGTAACAGCCCAGGTTGATGCTGAATGCAGCTTCCGTTCTTTTCCCACACGCGACGCGCCTGCTACATCCATCTGTATACCAGATGGTGTTATATTGTCTGCCCAGCTCTGATATGGTATCTTCCTTGCCCCTTTCAAGTATCACTACTCGGAATGATTTTCGGAGGTCCCTTACCGTGCTAGTTCTGTCCGATTCAATGCTGAGCATGTTATTCCTTTTTATTTAGTTCAAAATCATGGTATGGTACCCTTTTGATGGCCAAGTTCATTATGCCTGTATGCTACTAGTAGAGCTTCTGTCTCCCCCACAAAATGCAGTAGGTGCAACCCCAGAAGAGTCCCCGTAGTTGCGGTGGGCGTTGATCTTATTGTCCCCGTAATTCCTTACATGCAAGTCTTTGCAGCTGTTCATACTTTCCCTTTTTTTGGTTGCATGTTACCAAATCAGCCAGAGAACCATTTTGGTTTTAATCCTCATGTTTTTCCAATCATGCCTCTGCAGGTCAATAGGGCCCGTGTGGCCTTGTCTGTTACATATCATTTATCATATATGCGAAGTGAAATATGAAATTCAGCTTGTCATCCAGAATTAGTTCTAGCTACCTGATGTCCTGGATTGGCTAGAACTAATCCAGCCTGCTATGGTTGGACGTATATTAAACGCCCATTCAATGTCAAAACGGTAATTTCTTATCTACCTAGCACCCTTTCAATTCTGTGAGTTCTTTTTTTTTTTTTTTTTTTTCTTTCTTCTTTCAGAATAATATTTAAAGAAAACCTATCCTACTTTTGAAAAAAAAAGATCTACAGTAACCGAAATTAAAAGCGACATTGGTTAATATAAAAAATTCCGCAGAAAAGAAAAGTAAGTTCGGTGGGTATTACACCAGTAGAGAATATACAAATATTTTTGTGTCTGGAATACTCCGACTGATCGTTACTTCTATAACAAATTTTTAACACTAAGTAAAAAGGAATTCTCAATTTTTTTTTGCATACAAAAACCTATCACCAACAACATCAATTTGTGAAAATCAAAAAGGTCTGCCGATTTTTGTCCTGGGCAGTTTGGCACTCTGGCAATTCGCCACAGGTTCGTGTAGGTGTTTGCTTTCAAACTTCACAAAAAAATAAAAATTTCTTTTGTAAGATGAAACGGTTTAGTCTCTTGGAAATACAAGAAAATATAATTAATTAATTGTGCGAGTATTTTCCATTCAATCTTAGTTCGGTGCTTATTATTTGGTTCAGAAATTTATTAACAATAACTAAACTTTTATAAGCAATTAGAATTCAATTTTAAACACGCTTTTAACTCAGACAATCGGTACAAGATAATTTTATCGCGTTAAAATAAATAATTCATAGTGCAGTATGAAGGTATGATTTTTTTGCTTTGGGTTAACGCCAATGTGTTTGTTCTACTCTGGTTATAATAATACCGAAAGGTGTCGATATATTAAATTTAATATGGTTATTGAATTTTCCACTAGTTTCCACTTATCAGTCTTTCGGGGTTCGTGAGATTACATTATTTGGACGGAATTTACATTTATATTTATTTATTTTGAATATTTCATAATTTACATATTTACAAATATCGAAAATTGAGTAGATACGTATAGTTTTTAATTTTAAAAAAATTGGCAAAAAATAAAGTAAGATCTTCGACCAATTTTCTAAATAGAATTGTAAGTTTTGCTTTGTTCCAAAGATTCCTCCTTGAGAATTAGTTGTATTTCTTCTAAAGATTTTAGTTTCGTTTCTGGTATATACAAAATACTGAAAACTACTGTAGCATAACAGTTAATTGCAAAAATAAACAACGGAATGTAAATTCCATAATCAGCGGATAACGTGTTATACAGATAAAGGGACAACATGGACCACAAAACACTACTGGCAATCGAAATTGTCATTCCTAATGCTTTAACATTTGTTGAATACAATTCACCGATAATCACATTTGGTACTGTTCCTAGTCCAAATTTGTAAGAAACTATATAAATCACAACCAGAACGGCAGGAATCCAACCATACTGTTCCAGATCAATAGATTTTTCAAAAAAGCAAAACCAACCAAGAAGGCACATGCACGTTCCTGTTATTAAACTCGAACAGTTCAACATGATTTTCCTTCCAAATTTATCAAATAATGTAATTGTACCAATGGAGACTACCAACATCAACACATACGAAGTTACTGCAACCATGTTTGGTGGAGGTGTCGATTTAACATCGCGTAAAAATGATTGCATATTCATCATTACTACCAGAACGCCCGATAAGTTTGAAATGGCAAATAACACTAGGGTAATTATTAGAGGTTTTCTGTTTTTCTTATCGGTGAACAATTTGAACGGTTTGCCCTTGGTTAATTTTTCATTTTCTGCAGCCAATAACATTCTATCCAACTCAATTTCAACATCATTGCTTGACGTAAGCTGCACCAAAGAAGTCCTAGCACCTTTTATATTGTCAACCGACAATAAATACGTCGGACTCTCAGGCATAAACAACATCGTTATCAGTGAAATCAACGGGAATAAAGCACCTATAAATGATGATACCCATATTGCAACGTAGGGAACCAGCGCGTTAACCAGCAAAAGTCCAAACGTTGTAGTTATGGATACAAATGCACCCAGAGTTCCCCGAATTCGTTTATCGGATATTTCCGCTATATACATAGGAACCACAACACTAGCCGCAATGTATGCAACACCAGCAATAAAACGTCCAATATATAAGGGGAGAACCGAAGTTGCCATAGACGTAATAATCCATCCCATTAATTTTAAGATATTACAAGTTATAATAAATTTCTTCCTTCCAAATTTATCTGCATAGTGGGTGAATGGTAGGCCACAAATGACTCCTAATAGAAAAATATTCTCTAACCACGTTATTTCAACTTTGGTTATTTTTATAGGAACGTTTGATCCTTCCAATAGCGACACTATTGGGGCAGTCCATCCTACCTGCATTCCATCTGAAACTATTCCTAAACTACCTAAAAAAAAATCTTTTATTAAAATCCAACATATTATTCTGTGTAATGCGTTATAAGGCGAAATGATAGAAGAGCTACAACCAAAGTTACAGTAAAGTAACTAGTGTGCTAAAGGAAAAAGTGCCATATATTTGTATAGTGGAAGATAAGCAAAAGCTAAGCTAATTATGTATAAAAAAATGACTTCAAATTGCAATTTTTGGAAATGTAAAAATATCACTTTGTAAATTTCAGTACCATAATTCGATTAAATTAGTTAACTTACTTGCAAAAGCAGCAAAAATTTGTAGTTTTGGGAAATTCTGATTTATAACTAATATTGGAACTATAGTTACATAACTGGAACTATCAATAATTGATGCCATCCTATAGTTGTAAATATTAACGAATGATAATCAGGGCCATCCCGTTCTTGCCAAATTAAATATATAGAAATACTACCCGCGCCATTAAATCTACTAATAAATATTGAACTACGAGAATTTATCGTGAAATGATTTTTTTTTATAAACAGTCCAATTATAGCTTGAATAATTAATCTGTTTGTTAAATAAGGTCACTCATTAAAACGCAACAAGTATAATTTATAATTGCTACATTTTATTTTACATTTGAGATTATCGGCAGAGCCGTATCGAGCAACAACATAATATCGGATATTGGTTTTTGATCTGGCAGGAACTAGGATACCCAGTGGAACTGGGTTTTTTTTAAAAAATTGCCTTGGAAACTTTTGGCGAAAAGATCCGTAGGTCGCCCCAGAAAGAGATGGCGAGATCAATTTTGAGTGACACGTAACGGACCGCGGTCTTATACGTGTAAATGATGATGATGTTGAACTTTTGGCCATTCTGATAAATGACAATTTTTACTTTAATAAAAGTTAGAAAAATCTAATACTCTGCACATACGTAGTTTCTATTTCTGCATATTTTTGTGTCTTCCAATTCTTTTTTTAAATAATTAAGAAAGTAGGAATTTCTCTAGGTGTCACCCCAACGGGTGACTTATGTCTATTCACCCCTAACACAACGATATGTATTGGGGTTTGAATTTAAAGTCAGATTTTCAATTATACCCTTATATAGCATATGTTTGTGCAATGAGACTCTTACAAAAAATTTTTTTTCAAAACTTCATTTAAAAAATACTTTCCCTTATAAATAGGCATACGTATATGAAAAACTTTATATTTGTAATAAATATAATATGAACAAATTTCTTTCTAAATTATTAAATTTTTCATCAAAACTTCAACATCGAAACTTCGTCGCACAATCTGGAAGAAAATACCAACATCAAACTAAATTAAATAAATCTTGAGGTGCTACTTTCATAGAAAACAATTATAGAATTTGATTTATGGCGGAATTAAGCATTAATACTTTTAGAATGTCCAGGAACGAATCTGTTCTACGTCGGGGTTACCAGTAAAGGGTTATTATATGGTTATCTAATTAAAAAGCATTTAATTGAAATTCTTGATTAATATTTTTTAATATTTTTTTTTTATTTATTTAAGTGCTTTAATGCGAGATCATAGCACTGTTAGTGGAACTTATTTATTACGTTATTAAATTTTCATATTTTTACATGTTTTGATTATAATAAAATTTCCAAAGTTGCTCGGTCACAGGTTTCAATTACAGAATAAGCGGTGTACCTCATTTACACAAAAATTTCAAAACTCATGATTTGTTAATCGGTTTTTACGCAGGATTAACTAAAATAGACTTTTATTTCTAAAGTCAAAGATGGATTTTGGGATCAAAAGTTCATGATCAAAAACTCACCAGCACCAAAAAGTAATAGAAAAAACATGGAAATTGATTGAGAAAAAGTCAAATTACAGTTATTGTTTGATAAAACCGACAAAGTATCTTTTTGAAAGTTTAACGGATCCTGCAGGAAGAAGTAATTAAAATTGTAATACCTGTTTTCACATCGGTTTCAGATTTTTATTTAAATTTTGGAAATTAGGGCATAAGGTCGCGTGGAATATAGAGCTATATAGCATTCTAAAATCCAAGCAATATTTTGTAACTTACAATAGCTTATATAAACACGATTACCCACCTACCTTGTTTTGATAACTTCTTGTTACAATATTTTTCCAATCACAAGTTGTTTTTATGACTTCCATACCAATTTCCCCTAGAAGAAGTTGAGATACCACGCCATGTTTTTCTCCAAAAGTCACTGAAAAGCGAGATATACATTCTAACACTTCGTTTTTTAAAATAAATAAATAGTTGTGAAATAAATAATTATATTTTTATTTTATTTCTACTGTGAACTATTGAAAATTATTTTTCTTTCATAAAATATTTCAGTAACAATTAAAATAAAACCGATAAGGGTAAAATCTGATTAAACAACTCAAAATGTTTGTACTGTAAATTGACTGCCACAATTGGTTTACCGAATTCGAGTTAAACTTAATTATTTATTAAAGATGCAATAGACAGACAGACAATGCAGGTATCCCAGATGGTTTGCCAAGTGAGCTGTTACTTGTTAGCATAGTTTCTTATAGTAGAAATTTTAGAACGTACGTGCTTGGACATATTAATCAATTTGTATGTTGGCTGTAATTAACTATAATTTTGTTTCAACAACGAATTATTTTGGGAACAGTTTACCAAAATTATATGTAATTAGATCATCCCCTCCATGAAAACACTTTCATGTGTATGAACCAACCCTAAAGCAAATTTAAAAATTGTTTTCCCTATATAGGTACTTACACAGCTCTGCAATAAAACAATAGATTTATGTATGTTATGTAACGCCTTGTAACGTGACGTGCACACAAACGCGTCATCGGTTGAACAACATCTCAATGGCAATCCCTAGTCTTTTAGGGTGTTATGTTTTACATGGGTCATACGTAGTTTTAATGTTTACGATTTAATGGTCATAATATGAAGTCTCTAGCAAATTAGCGAAATTACCTAGTAAATATATTTTATATTATGGATTGGTCTTAAAGTTGGCATCTGCCAGTGAAAAAATATAGAGTTTATAATATTGCGAAGCAATAATATTTAACTGTCAAATAGTAGAATACCATAGGAAAAGGTTGATAGTAACGAATAGGGGTAAACTTCCAGAATTGTATACAAATACCTTGAAAAAAATTTTACGTACAAACTTTATTTTGTGTATAAACTTTGATTTATAATAGAACAGGGGAGTGATATATCTCAAATTTATTGATGACGGTGGCACGAAGCAAAATAGATTAATAATCTCATTAGCTATAAAATTTCATCACCCAAAGTGCTGAATATTATGGATTTTAACGTACCTACAAAGTTACTCTAATTGTGCTTCCTTTTTGTATCTCTTAACAGTTGATTTGAACTTTTAATTGACGAAATGACAAATTGATAAACAGTAATTACTGCGTTACTATGAAACTGTATTGTTGAGATATTTTGGTTGCCTTAGGTAACTATAATTAATCATGCAAAAAAAGTCTTAACATACAAGTTAAGGAAAACAGTAATGAAGTTTTCCAGGCTAGTAGAACATTCTTAGGGTTAATCAAGCATGCATTTAGCTCCTACATCTGCCATTGGCATCTTTATAAACGAACAGCTCCCCAATTAAATCTTTTTTCAATCTTATGATAAGCTGTTCCGTGCTACGTTGATAAAAAATACTCAATTTCATTTCCCATTTATTTTGAACGAAAATTTTTTCCATGAATCAAAAGTAGGTTTAGAATATCCATGCAGGGTGTGATGTATCAAAATATATCAAATTATAACTTTTAGTTACATTTAAATCACTAATAATTAATCATCATTAACTAAAAATAATTTTGAAATTAAAAAACAGCCCAAATCGTTGCAACAGAAGCTTCAATTTGTTTTTAAGTAATGCACTCACTCGAATATTGGAAATATACGAAAGAAGAATATATATTAATCTACATCATTTCCAGAGAGCAATGAACATTGATTATATAATTATTGGCAACCCAGTGCAATATACAGCTACAATGATGCAAGTGAATTGAATGCAAAGACTGAAGGTGACAGAGGGTGCGGGCTTGCGTATTGCGCCCTATTGATCGACTCCCCGTATGCGGTAGCACCTCCTGCTTCCAGCAGTGACCTCGGCCTGCAGTCGAGAGTTGTTTGCTCGGGGAAAATCATCTTCAGACGCGGGAAACGCGACCAAATTGTGTTCGACGTATCGCTCACTGCCTTCCAATACCGTACCTAACTAATTTAAATGAAAATGTAAATGTTATAAATCAAAAGTTAATCATTTCAATTTCATAAAAACAATACATTATCTTTACTATTTTTTCTTTCAAATCATTTCTTACTTTATCGTTGCATCATTCATCTTCACCTAATTATTTTGTAATTGTGTGTGCGCTTTGGGTAATATTAAGAAACAGTTAAATAAGCGAATAATCGCTCGAAAACACAAGTGATTTCTACACTGCCATCTTCACTTAACCGTTGAAATTTATGAATAAATTATGCAATAAAGGTGTTTAAGAAGAATGAGCGGTTAATTACGGTTATTCCCAAAAGACTATACGATTTTAATATCTGAGAATAACAGCGACAATTTATTACTTACTATGCGATAACACCCAAAGCACAACGATGAGTGGTAAGTTAAGAAAATCGAGTTGAGTCTCGGTACCAGAAGTAATAGGATATCAAAACCATTATTTTGCACAAAATGAATGATTAAGTACCACAATTTAGTATCGGTGTTTAAACAAAAATGTAATGCAATTTTGATGGAATATACTTGCACATTTTCTCCATATTAATCTCGTTAAAAGGAACTAGAAACTCCTTGTAAAGGAGCTTACAATTTTATGAAATTTTTTTTTTATTAGATAACTTTCGTAAATTTGACGCTGTGAATTTCATAATATTGCATACTTTGTAAAACAATTTCGTGTAAGTATGTCAAAAGTATGAAAATTTAAGTTAAAAATACGAATGTTGATCCATGGGAAAACCAATGAAACGAGAAATTTTTGCCTATAATTGGAAACTCGCGAAGAATTTATATGAGAAAGTTTAACTAGAAAATGGCAATCCGATAAATTTCAGTTATACAAATATGTTTTGTTGTTTTTAAAAAAACCTTGGAAGTGGTTTTAGGGAATAGGGGAATTATTCAAATGTAATCATGAGATTAACCTCAATAGTATTTTATATCACGAATTGAAAATAAGACAGATTACTGACACTATGAGTTTGTAACAGTTGTCACAGCATATAATTCCCACAATACATACAGTAAATAGCAATTACCGGACGAAAATGTAAAAAAAATACTTGCGCTTTGATAATAATTAATTTTTTGACAACACAACTTGCGTTTATTTGAATGTGTTTGCACTAAAACTGTTTAGACAGAATGTCGTTAATTAATCATAGAATAATTATTTATAGATAATACACACGTTCGGGGTTAATAAACAGAATTTATAGGTTGCCTCACTTTCTGTATTGCAGGTACAATTTAATTCTTTTATTTAACGGAAAAAGGACGAAAAACAATATGGTCATTGAAAGAATCCCTATTAATTGTAAATAATATGACAACAGGATTACTAAACAATTTATGTAGCTATTGGAGTTAACCGTGTAATATTTTCACTACTTCACTAAGTTTGTAAATATGTTAGGGCAGAAATTGTATTGGAAAACCAAAGGAATTAATATTTTATTTTCCTACCTGTCGGGAGTGTTTACAGATTTTTTGTTTTGAATTAATAATTTGCTATTTGTTTACTAACCAATTGTGAGTAAAAGGTATACCACACACCTGTGTCATGAATCCCGGTGATTCGCTACAGTAGTATCTCTTCTAACTATGGTTTACTGTTAATTTTTGGCTTAGGATAACTTTTTAATTTATTAGAAGTGTAATTTGGCATTGTTACAGGATGGTATATGTCGATATCCATATAATATGATTACAATTGTTATGCAGTCACGAAAGAATACACAGTCATTAATAGTCTTATTGGGTTTATTTTTGTTTGAACGGATTTCAATATAAACAATACAAAAACTTTAAAGTGCCGCTTGTACAGTACGAAGTCAGTTCCACCATGTACGATTACAAATATTATATTATACTGCGTTTCGCTTAACAAAGAATTTATGCAGATTCTTCAAAGATGCAATATTTTGCTGACACTTAATAATTTTAATGACTATCTTTATTAAATCACATTGGTTCATTGTGTAAATTATGAAACTGCAATTCTTAAAACCTCAAACAACAAAAAAATCGCATGTGAGTTCGTTCGTGGCTGCATCACAATTTTATATGAGGAAAACCCAGATTATATACTAATTAATAATTTCTGCACGTTCTTTTATAACTTTACTGTTTGCAAACATTCTTAGGTTTGTTGTAAATAAAAGAAGACATTTAGGAAGGATTAATTATGCAGAGGTGGATCCCCAAACTTTTATTACCTTCTTATAAGATTTAATTAGAAACTAAATGATCTGTAATTTATATATCAAAATTATGTGATAGAAAAATAGCAACTGTAGCACAGTAACACAATTATGAAAATGCAAAACAATCAAAAATATTTATGATTGTTTTGTTTTGATATGTTCTTCCCCAGAACATGTTTTTAAAGTTGCGGTAAACTACAGCAGACTTACCAAGTAATATGAAGTTTTGAAACTAGGAATTTAGCAAGCGTTCAAATATGCTTGTAAACAAGATGGCAAATAGATACTAATTTTTATTAACAATAATAATTTATAGAACCAAGGTAAAAATTATTAATACTATTCTTTTTTTACTAATTACATTAAAATAAAAGATTAACTTAGTAGTTATTAGGTTTTTTCGTCTTTCTTAAAATTTTTTTTCCAAGAATGTCGTCAAATCGAATAAAGAAGTTGAAAATTATGAAAAGCTTTTACAAGTTAGATAACTGCCGAAGTGAGAATGTAATCCTAATTTAAACAAGCTTAATAAATATCCCTGTCTATGTTAACACCTTAATTTATGACATTTAAGTAATAACATCTTTCTAAATTAAATACAACACGCAATTGTCGTTCAACAATAAAACCTAAATGTAAAGTGGTTAAAACACAAAAATGTAAACAATCCATTGGATGAATGAAATAAAGTACCTATCAGTGAAAACCACGTTAACACATCAGAACTTTATGATACATTTAGACAAGCAAAAATAATAACTTCGTTTCCGGTCGTTGGTTCAAATATAATTCAATTTTAATTTGAATCGCAAAGTTTAAATTTTATTATTTAAATTAAAAATACAAATTATTTTAGCTTTACATGTTATACAATTAGCCGAACTTTATCGAAAAATTCTATATGGTGGCATTATATTAAAACGTTATTTTTATATTTAAATGGAAAAATTACATAAATCAACATATAAACTCGCCAAGTCAAATATTTAAGTTTCAACATTTAAAAAGTAAACCTAAAAGGTTTTGTTAGGGTCTACAGAATTGCTTTTGTAAATACTACAATAATTTTTAAAGAACAAATTCGATTATTTAGGCTAACTTTGCGAACTGTTCGCCTCTAGGAAAGATTCTTTTACAACCAAAAATCGACCATTGCCGTTAAAAGAGGCACGTTTTCTACTTATATTCCCGACAAAGTGTTTAATGATCATTAAGAGCTTTATTTCGTAATGCTCATCATTGCAAGTAGCAATAAAAAGTAATAATAACTTTAATAATAAATATAAATAATTAAATTGGGGAAATCTTAAAAACTGGATTGGTGTTCATTTTTAGACATAGAAATATCATTAAGCTCAGTGTGTCGAGAGATTCATACACAATACACAGATGTAATGTAGTCAGTTTGATGTGGTTTTAATTTTAAATTAAATTTTATTTGTATTGCTGAGAGCTTATTAAATAATCTGAATGCTCAAGCTTTTTAATTATTTAATAATTTCAACATTAATTGTATGTATGAAAATTCACACATTTGGAAAGGTGAATTTAAATGTGAACCCACGAAAGCCGTATATGTAAGATTTCTAATGTTTTTCTTACGATCTCTCGGGTAAGACCCTTGTTACTATAACATGAAAAGTGATATTTGACTGTTGAATCTTCTCAACTTTATCAACCCAAAAAGTGTAACAAACCAGTGTAACAAAAACATTCACTTAATGTGGACCATTTTTAGTCTCAAATGAATATAGGTCACAAACGATATTAAATAGGTTAGTAACATCAATAACTGTAATTCATGGAATTACATTTCCATATTCGCAAGTTGTTTGAAATTGATACTTTTTGAATAATATGGAAAATTTTGATAGTCTTGAGAAAATCGATAGCGTCAGAACGATTTCTTTTACTTTTTGTAATAACGAAATGTTATTCTGTAGAAACTTTTATAAAAGTTAAATTTTATAGAAGAGAGAGATTAATCGATATTCTCCGTATTCTCATTCTCTTCTTTGAGCAAAAATAAGTCGTGCAGGTGTTTAATTACTTAGTAATAATTATTATAAGAACTTTTTGATGTAAATTATCCAACGGATAATGTTCATAATCTAAACTTTATAAGCACACAATCCTTTTTCCATGCTAAGTATGCTACGTTTTTTATTACTAATCGATATAATGCCATTGGTATCTTTACTTTTTAAAGTATTAATATAATATTTGAAGTGACGTCAAGCGAAGTTTATTTATATTATTATTTTTTAAAAAGTACTTCTTCGCATTAATTTGTAAATATGTATTTTATTTATTCACGACATGTTTCGCACGAATTATCGTGCATCGTCAGGTGTCTACAGAATACAATATAATATTAGTTAAAAAATTAAATTAGAAAGAAAACGATTTTACATACCAAATAAATTAATTCTTAGGATAATTAAATATATAAATTAGGATGTTATTGTTAATTATAAATAATGTGGAAATTTTTTTAATTTAAGTTTGGTTTGGAATGTTTTAAAATTTAAAAAATTTTTAAAATTTTTGAAGTTGACAGTTATATTATAATGAAAGTGGAAAAACAAAAATGCGGGAAAGTTGAAAATTTTTTAATGTTTAAAAATCTAGGAAGTTGTATTTAAAAAAGTATTATAAAGTGGTGTAAAATTCAGTAATTCATGTTTGTTTAAAAGAAGTTCATTTTTATTGGTGGCTTTTTGAATTTCATAAGATTCCCAGATAATTCTTTTCAAATATTTATCTTCCCTATGTAAAATTTTTGTTTTGTTGTGATTAATTTTGTGATTTTTTAGTTTTAAATGTTTCGCAACTTGGGAAATTGAGTTAGTTCGTTCGTGTTCGGCTATTCTAAGTTCTAATCTCCGGCCAGTTTGTCCAATATAACAAAAATCGCAGTCATTACAAAATATTTTATATACTCCGTTTGATAAGTTATTGTTAGGTTGAAGTTTAACATTACATAAAAGGTTTGTAAGATTGGAAGTGGTTTTTTCTGCTAGTGTAATATTGTGTAGTTTACATATATTAGTCATTTTAGTGTTTATGTGGCCGTGATATTTAATAGCTTTATATATTTTGATGGTTTTGTTTGTGTCGTTGTTATTATATAATTTTTGTTATATTGGACAAACTGGCCGGAGATTAGAACTTAGAATAGCCGAACACGAACGAACTAACTCAATTTCCCAAGTTGCGAAACATTTAAAACTAAAAAATCACAAAATTAATCACAACAAAACAAAAATTTTACATAGGGAAGATAAATATTTGAAAAGAATTATCTGGGAATCTTATGAAATTCAAAAAGCCACCAATAAAAATGAACTTCTTTTAAACAAACATGAATTACTGAATTTTACACCACTTTATAATACTTTTTTAAATACAACTTCCTAGATTTTTAAACATTAAAAAATTTTCAACTTTCCCGCATTTTTGTTTTTCCACTTTCATTATAATATAACTGTCAACTTCAAAAATTTTAAAAATTTTTTAAATTTTAAAACATTCCAAACCAAACTTAAATTAAAAAAATTTCCACATTATTTATAATTAACAATAACATCCTAATTTATATATTTAATTATCCTAAGAATTAATTTATTTGGTATGTAAAATCGTTTTCTTTCTAATTTAATTTTTTAACTAATATTATATTGTATTCTGTAGACACCTGACGATGCACGATAATTCGTGCGAAACATGTCGTGAATAAATAAAATACATATTTACAAATTAATGCGAAGAAGTACTTTTTAAAAAATAATAATATTAATATAATGTTATATAATCGCGCGATTATATACAGTATACGACATTTAAGTTATTGTGTACAGTAAACACAGGGGACCTATAGTTAGTCCGCCTTTCCGCCAACCATCGCTCGAGCGAGTTGATATCCTATATTAACTCGAACGATGTTTACACTACAACCGCATGCAGTAGAATGAACATGTCCGCTACCCATCTAAATTGGGATTCCTTAGACCCATGTAGCGTACACGTACCGCCAATTGAATGCTTTTTTCATCAAAAAGTCCATTTTCAAAATTAAATTGTGAAGTAACCATTGGGCCAATTTTATTTATCCTCAACTGATAAGACAGCTTAAACTTTGCTCTTTCAGAATTTAAAGGTTTCCACTGCACTTTTGAAAGAAAAAGGCGTAGAAGTTGGACAGTAACCGACCCATGTTTAATGCTTATAATAATCTACATATAGAAATCTTCACTCCTTGGCGTATAACATACTATTTTTTCTAGACCACAAGGAGCGAAAAGTTGACGGTTCAATTAAAATTTCAGTTTAAATTTAAATGTTCAATAACTCGTAAGCCACAAGTAAGCTGGAAGTAAAGTGGAAGCCCGACATGTTACAAAATGTGCAACTTTATGAATTTGTATAGACCATAAATTATTTTTAAAGATCTATTTCTCCATTGAAAACTTTGCGGAAAGCGATTTACAATTTATAAATAAGAAAATGTAAATTAGGTATTCATTTGGTGGGTAAACAGACGATCGGTAAAGTAAGTACATATTGCTGAATTGACAATTCATGCTAAGGACATTTTAGGGTGAAATAGCCATTCAAAGTGAAGAGGGTTTTTTCTAAACGAGGAAAACTGGATATAGCACAGCAATGTTCATAGTCGTCGAAAATGGTTCTAAAATAAATTGGACTACCTTGCTAAGCAAATAAACGGCGCAAGTGTCAGCTATCTGTTTCACTAATCGTATTCATTGTACTAAATTTTAGAAGCTGTACAAAAACCTTGACAAAATTTAATAATTTTTTTAAAAATTCGGTGATAAAAAACGTATCCAGTTAAAATAACCATTCAAATTCAACATAAATAGTGTCTTTTACAAAAATATTTTAGAAATTAACGCCTAACCGTGCATAAGAAAAAGCTTCTTTGCCGATTGAACTAAAATTTATATGAAAGTTAGCCCCATCGTCTACTAAAGTCTTGTCCGCTTTGTCGGGTTTAAAGTTATATATGTGAAAAAATAAGGTATTCTAACCAATAGGGGCGGTTATATATAAAAATTGTTGAAGAATATAAGAAAAATTCTCAATTTTTTTATTATGTCCGATATTCAAAGTAGGCTTTGCAAACTGACGGTGGACAATTGAAGATTTGTAGTTACAGCTCGAAGAGTAAATTTCGTTAAAATACCAGAAAATTACATAAAAGTTTTAATATTTTGAGTTACTCACAAAAGTCACAATTTTCGAAATAATTTACCGGGACAGAACGGATTAGAAAAAAATATCCGTGTCAAACCTTAAAGTAACTGGATGTGTGGGGATTACCTCTCAAAGCAAAATCTGTAGGTATATTCTAAAGACACCTTACAATGTTAAAAATCAGATGTTTAGAATCAAAATTTTGACCAATCATTCTGGCGTTTAAATATCTCAAATTCAGGTTTCTTTTCAATTTATAGATTAAGTACAATTTCAATTGTGTTACGGATGGCAACTTTAGCAGCTTAGAAGCTTGCTTAATTGCTTACCAAAATAGCATTTAACGAATGAGCACCATCAGGTTATAAGGATGCTATGTATAGTTGATTGAGTTAATTACTTACTCCAACAGTTAATTAAAAGGATTTATATCCTGTTACTACACCGGCATAGCTGGACCGATAACAAAATTACATTTTAGTTAATTTTGACAAACAAACCAAAATAAATTCTTGTGCAAAACATTGACAATTTAAGCAGCTGTTGTTTAGAATTAATAGGTAAAGTTGTTTATTGGAATTGATAGTTTTGTTAACTAGTAGTAATGGATATCCTGATAATGCTTCTAAGATCATTGACGGAGTACATAGCTGCAAAAGTGTTAAATCGATATTAATATTACGTCTACCTTAAGTGATGTTTTATTTTTATTTTTTATGCCTCCGCATAACTATTACAGCTTAGGAATATCCAACAATATAAATTACCGATGAAGATGATACTTCGTCTTAATAAAAAGTTCCTTCAAATAAAAGATTTTACTTTTAGTCGACATTTTCAATAATTTGCACAGGTGGTTTTGAAAGTTTACCAAATAAATGACTATCAAGTAGGCACCATTTGTTTTTTCTTCGTAGAGCGTTTCTGTTGATAGAAAATCTATAGACCTACGTCGATTACTAATACATTTATAAAGATTGCGTCAAGCTATAGAATTTCCTTCAAGATAGTAATTTATGTCTACGTGTTAAATTTTCTATATTTACGAGTAGAAATTATAAAGCTCAACTCAAACAGTCGCAGTTGCGATAATATAAAACTTAGATTTAATAAAAAATTAATTACTAAAATATTGATTATTACTTACATTTCGTACTGAATATCCACGTTACATTTTATTAATCTTTTGAATTATTTATTACTACGCGTAGGCTGCCTTTTATCGCATTGATTCTGAAAACATAAAGGTTACATAAGGATAATCGAAAAAAAAGATAGTGAAATGTTAAAAAAATCAACATTAAGAGTGGGATTTAATAAATTTGCAATATTTTCCGGAAGCAAAAATTTTATTAAAACGAGGCTTACAGTTATAAGGAGCCAAATAAATTGAATATAAATGATTGAAAGTTAGTAAAGTGGCAAGAAATTGCTTTTTGAAGTCTTTCACTTTACTTATAATAACTTCCGACCGTTCTAATTAGCAACAAAATTTTAATTTAATATACAACAATTATACCAACTTTTTGAGATTTACAGGAATTTTTAATCGCAAACATAAATTCTAATAGAACATGCAGTTTGTCAATGTCCCACGGTTAAATTATTGCTACGTTTAACTGAGTTTTCGCCTCTATTTATCTTAACTCAATGTGATTTTTCTGTCAGTTTGGTTGATTTTGAATAATTGTAATCTTTTATTGGAGACAATATACGTAATTTTCTAATAAGATTGACAAAGATATTTAATAAAAGTGAAACGCGACTGAAATAATTGAATTCTGTAAACGAAAGCCATTTGCAAACCATATTCAAACAATTTCCAAACTGCTAACTGGATGAAGGGAAATCACTAATAATGTAAAGCTGGAAAGCTAGAAAATTCCAAGAGGTTTTTTTTATTAAAATTCGGCATTATTTCACTAAAATAAATTTGTCACAACTTACAAACTTACGTTTACCGTTATCAATCATAATATTTGATTACTTGTGTTGAAAGGTGATCAAAACTGTATATCTGCCATAATTAAAATTTCCAAATCCTGTAGGGTCACTAGCTTGACCGCTTGGAATCAAAGGATTAATGTAACTTCGTCTACCAATCAAAACCTGTAATCCGTAGTGGTGAAAACCTAGCTTTTATAACATTTTCGTAACTTGCTTAATCCTACTCTTACATTTAATTTACTTTTTAAGTCCTGGGTATAGCGTAATTCATTTCAAATTTAAAAATGTACACCATCTAAAAGTGGATTTGAGTTTTTCGGGTAAATACTCGATCTTTTATTTTGGTGCCTAGTTTGCAGCTTTAAACAGTCCAAAGAGATTTAATCTCACTCAAGGGGCTTTTTAAGTGCAAACCTTCATGTTTCAAAATTTTCCATGAAATTGCGTAGCAAGAGAATGGAATGTAACAAAATTATGCGTTCAACAAAATTTTATGCAAATATTTTACATTACATCTAGTTGTATGTGTATGAATATTTATTATATTTTATACGAAAATATTACTTATACAGCGAAATTTAATTAACACAACTTTTTCAATTATTATTCTTTCCATAGAACAGCAAATTTAATAAATATGTATTTTATGAATTCTTCGAATTTGAACAATATAATTTTCTATCGTAATATGTTTTTATGTGTGTAGCGACGTTCTTGGTTTTTATAGGGTGGACATACATTTGCCCAATTAGAGTTAGAGTAATATGAGAGATGCACTGCGAAAAAGCTATCAATAGCAACCTGACACTCTCAACTCAAGAACTCCACGCTCCCTCGTTTTTTCGAAATTTATACTCATTGAACAGAATGTTGCATTTTGAGCATTATAAGCTTACTTCCCGTGTAAGTGGCAAATGATGCAGATTTAAAGATAAAAATTAAATCATATAATAAATTAATTCTAATTTCTGAATTGTTACTTTTACTTTGTTTCCCGAAAAGCAAGACGCCGGCGCCAGCCGGTTGGGGTTAGTTTAGTAACAATAGACGAATAATTTTATCTGAATTAGCTGATAAAACTAATTTCATAACAGTATGAAACAAAAAAGTGGTTAGAAATATGAATATCAAATAAATTTTATTTTTAAGTATGAGAAAATGTTAAATGTGAGTATTACAGAATTAAGTACAATTCATAAACAAGATGCAACTGATGTTTAATTGCAACGAGTGGACTCGACCTAATTGTACAACTTTGTAGAGAACTTGTAAAAATAAGACCATTCATATTTTTTAACACCAAGCAAACCCCTTGTACAAATTGGTACTATACCTACACTTTTTATTTCTGTACAAGATAAAAAGACATCTTAACCTCGGTCAAGAAATTTGAATTATGAATAGAAGTGATCTTTTGGTGTTCACAAGTGGGGTCAAGATACGGTTTATTTAAACCACCCAAAATACCCTGAATGTTTTCAACAGCAAATTTTATGCCTGTGGTTGGGTTCAATAAATAAAGAAATTATTGATTAACCTGTCTAGATAAGTCAATGGTCAATATATTATTCTGATTAAATTGGTCACAATTAGTCACATAAAATATGGCACATAAATGTCATAAAATGTGAGTAATTTATAATAGAAATCACTTTTTTTATTTGAAAAGGTTGAAAATGTTCTATAGTATCAAGTAATATTTAGGAAAAATTTGTATTTTTCATTTGTGGAAAAGATTTACTGATTGTCTGGTACCTGAAACTTCAGGCTATTTATTAATCAAAAAGAAATATGTCGATTCCGGCTTTGATCCAGCGCAATTACTTTGGTTCCAAACCGAACAGATCAGATAGATTTGTTGCTGGTCTGTTCAACACTTTTCATGGAATTCAACAGATCAAATCAACCAGGGTTGGTTATTCTTAGAATCTACACTTAACAAAAATGTGTGCGCGTTCGTATTGGAAAAAGGTTTAGAAAGTTTATTTTAGCAGATTTAGCAGGATAATAAAATTCGGTTAAAATTTAAATTTTCACCAACTTTTATCATAAATAAATAACACACGTTCTATATTACACAAGTAAGTTACCAAGTGTAAAAAGTCTTGTCGTAAATGAAAATCTGAAAATTATAAATAACAATAAATAATAAAAACATTTAAAAGAAGTAAAAGAAGAGTAACTGAAAAATCAAACAAATTACAAAACAACCGCTGTTTAACACACCGGAAATTAAATTAATATTATAGTCAGAATGGCACAGCTCCGAACCCAGACCGACAGACAAAAGAACTTCCTATCTGAAAGTAGCGCATTCTAGATTCAGTAGAATTGAAATAAATAGTAGTATTGATAAATAGTAGTTACTGAACATGTAGTGAAAATAAAGCAAATAAAATTTTCGTTCGGGAACAATATGAATTTAAACAAAATAACGTAAACTAAAGCTTTGTTGACAGTTGATGTAATCGACACAAAAAGAAAGATCTTCGTTGTTTGTAAATCCCGTTGCTCCGATTTAAAATGAAATACCTTGTGGCAATGTTCTGCAATATTCTGAAACTTCAACAAAGTAATAAGTTTTACACAAGCTAAACCAACGTTCGTTTTAAATTTCAAGTTTAATTTTAAATTCTACCATTTACCAACAGTAACTTTGTAAGTTACCCCCCATTGCATAATAATATTCTTAATAATTATGCTTCGTTTAGTATCAAATTTCAATTACACGCAAGTAAAGCAAATTATCATTTACAAACCTGTGAAATGGTGCCAAATGAGCTAGACGTTAACATAAAATATACATATAATGCTCATTTGAACCACTACGTCGTAGCGTTTCTTAAATCGTTAAGTACCACTTATTATGTTAATTAAATTTTAAGCCTGCCTGGTGCAAGTTTAATTTTTTTTTTTAATTTAAATTTATTTCTTCATTACGCGGCATTCTCATAACGCGATTTCGATATAACGCGGTTTTATCTCTTGCAATAAATTTCTGAGATTAATTTAATTCCAAAAAATATTAATATTAATTATTAAGAAACGTCTTAAGCTAAGTTTAATCTGTTCATTTGTGAAATTAATTTACTTGAAGTCATTTGCAGATTGATAAGTTATCTGCAATCTATAACTTCTAAATTAGATTATTCTGCTCTGGAAGGATCCCTCGAGAGAAATTGTGGTTTATTTGTACCGATAAGTGATCGTTATGCCCTAGGACGGGCAATGACAGACCTTCAAGAAAAATATATACATATTTGATAAATTTAAGGGCTGTTTACGAGGTTCAGAAGTCATATAGATAGCCACTCAAAATTTTATTTTAAATCACGTCATTTGAATCCCGTCACCACGATAAGTGCGCGTAAAAAGGAAATTTAAAATTGGCCCGACTTTGATTCTTATATATTGCTTAGTTTGTACCAAGGTACAACAACTTCGTTATTAATCAGTAACCACAAACTTCGCTCAAATTTTAATATTTGAGATTAACATTTGTTAAACTGTTCTTAAGATTTATTCCCATAATACATTGGGATCAAGTCTATTTTGTTAATTATCTTGGAATTAGCTATTAGATCACAACCCTAATTTACCGACTAATTACATTGGTGGACATCGTAATGGCTATTTGACTATTTCGATTAGCTTAAGATAATAGAATAACAAAGATGGTGCTGGAATAAAATTGTTACTAACGCGAATTATTATCAGTCGTAATCCACTGACCGAAAAATAAGGCAATAATTGGCATACAAATGATGCTAAATGCCCAATTGCTTGGGAAAACACTGTCTTTTTAAAAAATTGCGTACTTAAATCCAACCCCAAAATTTTAAAATGGTTTTTAAAAAAATGGGAAATGGGGGAAATTCATTGCTTTTGTTTTTCTGGGTGGGAAAAATGCAATTTTTTATCCATGCCAAACACGAACATTGAATATAACATTTACATACAAACATACAATAAAACCTATTGTAGAACTTCTGGAGTAAGTTATTTTCAACATACCACATACCTACATTATTATCAATATTTTCAACATTACCGCATTACCTCCATATGTATGTATTATCAATGTTTTTAACAAACGAAGTAATTATGGCAATTAATGTTTAGCAAACAATTCCATACAAATGTAAGTAATTCTGGTTTTGCAGTCTAATATATAACCAAATTTACCTACTAGCCAGGCATAACAAATGTTAGAATATCTACATAAATACAAGAGAATTTCCTATTCTACCCATTTTCACCAAATAAATTGTTTGAATTATTGTTGTTATTCACTTTCAACGCTTTCAATTATTATTCTTTTAACAATAAATTAGTGTAGAGCGTAAATGGAAATTTAAACAGTACAAATGAACAACCTAATGCTATTTAATAGAATTTAATGAAGTTTTACCAATTACATTGGAGATGTACTGCACTCTTTATTGCACGTTAGTGACAAGCAATTGTTCAAGAAGAAAAACGTAATGGGTTCGTAGTTAGGTTCAGCCCGCATCATTCTAATTTTATTCAAGCAAAACTTTACTGCGCTCGAGATGGTAATTATCCTAGTCAAGATGAGAAGTTACTTGATCCTCACAAAGTATGGCAAATGATTACTCATAATAAAATTAAACTACATTAAATACTTACGTAACTAAAGTTAGACATTTTCCCATTTGGTATGTAATTGAATATAACTAAATTTCTGGCTTCAAACAATCTACTGGAAGATTACCCTATACAGTTTCACAGAGAGTCGTTTTGTATATCAAAGAACCTTTTACTAGAGGCTAGAAGGTTTACTTCCAATCCTAATTTCCTAATTTTCGGAAAAATATGTTAATGAAAACTATTTTTAGCTTTCTTCAATAAATACATTATCTTGATTAATCGAATAGCAAAGCGAGCTGGAAACTTTCTCTAAGTAAATGACGATAATAAATACGAAAATTTAATCTACATAAAATAAAAAAGTCTACAATGCTGTTCGAAAAGTGTAACGAATTTAATAAAATTATTCAAAGCTACAAACCGAGGATGTGCGCTTTCATCGAGATATTGTTTTTGAAATTACCTATCAGTTATGCGGAACTTGATTAAAGCTAAATTGAACTAACAGAATAGAGAACAAATAGATAACGCTTGAATTATCATTTAGTGACGTTTAATTAAAATTAATAGCACTTAAATTTAAATGAATAATAAGAATACTAATGCAGAATTACAATGTTACCAAATAATTCTATTTGCTATTTTGTATGCATTCCCGAAACTTGAACTGGTTTGTAAGTAGCTTATTGAGAAAACTAACGTCTACTTTAAATTTCAAAGGATGTGAAATTAATTTAAATCTCTACAGACCTACGGAGAGCAAAGTTTACTGAAAGTAAACAAAGTGTTTCCAGGACAATATACAATCTCATAACTCTTCAAAGTAACCTTTACTTGAACGTTTTTTACTTTTTAACATATACATATACTTTTCCATACTTCTTCTTTTCGTGCAGAAAAAGTCAAAATTTTCATTTCGAAAAATTTTGTATGGAAATTGAAAGATTTTGCAAAAAATCGATTTCTTTTCAATTTGCATAATAAACCAACGTATTCTTTTAATATTTTTGTTACACAGGCCAATGAAGGCATTCCAAATGCCTTTGGTTTCCAAAACCAAAGCAGTGAAAACTACTGGTTAATGTAGGAAATATGTAGTGGAGATAAAGCGTAAAAACCAAATTTTAAATTTATGCGTTTTAAGAAAATTTTATGACGCAGATACACAAATTCATTTATTTTTGAGCGAAAAGCTTTTCCAAGTAACTACAATTAAATTTTGTCTTAAAAAGTTTTCATTTGTTTCGTTAACGTTATTACTGAATTCAGCGCAATAATTAGCAACTTTTTAGGATTTGATGTTTGTTTTGTCGAATTTTCTTGCCTAAAAGCCTTGCTGGAAATGAACAAAATTTGAACAGATATATTTAGGCCCAATGCTAAACTTTTTTTACCCCAAGTTTTCCCATAATGTATTAAAATAAACAATTTTGATGACAAATCAAGACAGCTTGGATCAAAAACTTTGCCATTAGTTTATAACATGAAGTTTCTGATAGTAGATGAATGTAATGAATAAACAGTTCTAACTTTGTACCAACTAAGTCTATATATTACTCCTAACTTGGTAAACAAAACTTTTAATGAAACTTAAAATTTGAGGTTGAAGCAACCTCAAATTTTTCCTAAGATGGAGCATCTTTGAAATTTTATTGTTACTTCAAACATTACACGATAAAAATAAAAATTCTACGATATTAGTTTGAAGGAAGTCAATTTTTTCTGAATTATTTTCCATTAAAATAATGTGTTCAATCTTTGAATTCCGTATTTTCCAATTCGGCAGGATGCATTGTTTCAGTGGCGAACATTTTTTATTTAAAATTTCTTTTACATTGTATTCCCTCTATAAAGTGAACATTAATGTATTTCCTACACAATAGCATTCTATTTTGCATAAATATGCTCATTCTGTTTGTTTATAGAATTACCATTAAAAAATAATACGATGGACAATAGTAACAGGACATTTCCATTTCACATGTATTTAATTATTAATAAATGTATTAGAGCATTGCGGCTTGCAGATTTAATATGCTTAATAACTAAGTTTTACATAATAATATGTAGTACAAAAAACATTTTTAAGTTCCACCTATGGCTATGCATCTAGCCAGGTTAGCACCCTACTAGAATGTATGTAAGTGCTTAGAAAACCAAAAGGGTGCCAAGTATAAATTTGGTACACCACTTGCTTAGTTTAGTTAAATTTTAAATTGAAAAATGATACAAATTTGCATTAATAAAGCTGTTTTCTTAAATTATGCAAGAATACATTTTTGTTTACACAATTTCCAATTAAAACAACTATTTTTAAGATCTCGCCGACAATCTTGACGACCATTAACAAAATCGCACTTCTGTAGTCTTGCGATGGTGTTTAATCTTGATTTCTAGATATCCATCACGTGGGATCACGCGAGTCTTAAGGTATACGAAAGAGCCAAACAACCCAAAAATCTCTTCTTGCTATACAGTGCTGATTTGAGCGAACATTGGTCCATATTCTTTATTGGGATTTAATTATTTCCAATATTTAAAAGAATAGAATAAAAATTTAAGGTTTCATCCTGTGTTCCCGATTTAAAAGAATACTTGTCCGTAATCATGGCCGGAAAATACACAACACGCACACTACCTAAATAAATATCCGGATATCGTTCATAAAATGGTCTCAAACGAATCGCATGAGTTCGAAAATAGGAAGTAAAGAGAAAATATGTTCTGATTTTGTTGTAGGTACAAAAGGTAAAATAAAAGAAAATTAAAAATTCTAGCCTTTTATTTCGTTTACAAAGAATTTGGTCTTTCCACGGCCGAGAGTAGAAGTCCGATATTCGTTCACTGTAATCGTGATAGAAATAACTCATTATTGAGCTCGGCCACGCGATGCCTCATTGGGCAAATATCACATGCGTTCGATAATGACTTATCGTCTCTAACTTGCAATGCTATATATACTATTAGCGCACAAAAATTCTTACTACAATTTTGCTTCCTGTCCACTTTCTGGTTTTTTCGGCGGTAGGACTTTTCCTAAAAGACATTTCAAAAAAAATCTTTAAATAAATGCACTTAAAAATCTGCAATAGCAACACAGAAATGTCGTTCCATATTTGAACTGTGGGTAAAATTTATTTGAAATCCGCCTATCTCTCAAGTAAATCCGTCGGATTAGATTTTCTGAAAAATCCGCAATTCTTGTTTAATCAGAAAATACGGTTCACAAATTTATCCAAAATTTAACTGATGAAAATGTTGCAATCGGTAAACCAACAAAATTGAAACGGATTCAAGCGCACCAATTATTGAAAACTGAAAAAATTTCCGAAATATGTTACGAAATGATCCTTAAAAATTGGAACATTTGTTTAAAACCCCGAAGTTTTAATGAACATTACTTTTCTGTCCGCAATATTTCGGTTTGAAGCAATTGCATTGACAATAGATTACATAAAATGAACCTTTTATATTGTTTTCGGAAAATAAACTTTTGCAACTGTATTTTTAACGGCAAGTTGGCACCTCCTGTGACAAAATAAAGTTTATTTAAAACTTTTCAATAAAAGTAAACCAAATGCTTTCAAAACTGTTTTAACTTTGGAACACTCGAGAGTTTATCATACGTCATTTCGTTTTTAAACAACATTGCGACAGCAATAAATTGTAACGCTGCATTTGTGGCTTCTATAATATCTGGAGAAGTAGCACTGCACAGTTTAGTTTATTGTGACATTAAATAAATGCAAGACAGACGTAAACCAACTTACTGCATAAAAAATCTGACGAGACATGACTTTCCCATTTACTAAGTTCAATATATAACTTAAAACTAATTGAGCGCTTCAAAATAACTAAATTTAATTTAAATTTTCCAAGGCAAGATACATTTCAGAGACGGTCGATATTCTACGCTTTCGAATTTCGCCGAAATTTTTGCAGGGGGTAACTTCCAGTAGTTTCTACTGCAACCGCATGCAGTAGAATGAACAACGCGGTCTCCCCGCTTAAATTCGGATTGCTAAGACCCATGTAAGAAAGCGTAAATTTTGTTCTTTCAGAATATTCAAAGGTTTTCTATCGTATTTTTGAAGGAAAAAAGGGTAGATCGACCGTAACCTTATTTCTCATTAAAATATTGTCTCTTCCTACGAAAATATTAGTAAAACATTTTGCTATTAGATTGCTGTTACTTAAAAAAATGATCTTTCCACAAAGGAAACTTCTAAAAACTAAGTAATGCACTTATTTTTTATATAGACTGCTAAATGCTGGCAATAGTGACCCATTTTCTTTCACTTATGTAGTGGAACCAGTTGGCAGTTAATAACGATGGTTTGTTAAACGCGTTACAGCAGATATAGCCCAGTTCTAAGTTTTGTCAGGAAAAGTGATTTTTATGTAATTTACATTCCCTAATTTGTTGTTTTTTGGAGGTTTATAAATTTGACCTGTAAACAGAACCAGTTTTAATCAACAAATTAATATTATTATTCTTTACACAGTAAATATGTAATTAATCATAAATCAATTCAAACTGGGTAATATTAAAAGTTTGTTCTGAAAGGCCAAAAAAGTATGAATTTTTTTTTTTTTTTAGAAAAATAAATAGAAAAATCGAAATTAAGGTTTGCCTCTTGTAGGGTAGTTGTAAACTTGCATCCACCGCAAAAAAATCCTTTGGGTGCCCTTTCATAGATAAATAAATAACCCAAATATCAGAATTACGGATGTGCAATTTCGTGGTTTCGAAAGGAGATTTTTTGAAATCGAAAATTTAATATTGTTAAATATTTTACACAGAAGCGAGAAGACAAAAATCTGGGTATTTGAAAATATTAGTTGATTAGATAAAGTCATTAACGTTACATAAATTTATATTACGTTTCGCGTTCAGCGAATATTGCTTAAAATTTCTTGTCGAATTAGGTTTGCACTAAATGGAATACCGGTGGTGGAGAAAATGGATAATTATAGTGTACGTTATTGTGTTACGTTTTTATTGCTACACATAAAATTTCTAAGTTTACTATCATCAATCACCTATCTTCTATGCCAACTAAGAAAGCTATAAATGGTGGAACAGTAAAAAGTTAATTTCCCTTTTGGATTGTAAGTTGTAAACAAAAAATAATGATAGAAAAACATCGTTTAAGTACGAAATTGTAGATATTACTAAGAATAAATAATTTTACGACAAAGCGGTTATTTTATCCGCAATTTTAAAATAAACACAGAGAAAAACTCTTAGGCTGCCTACACACGTAACTTTGCACAATTGACTCACGATAGCGTCACGAATAAATGCTTAAAGCCCATCAAGGATGCTCCGTGTGAAGACATCCTTTTGTCTGCATAACGATAATGATTTTTTTTTAAATTTGCATGAATTTGTGTTAGAAATGTATTGCAACGTTTCAAATTATGTAACGCAAACGAATAAGTTTGAGAATAATCCCTGATGGTTCTTCGCCCGTCCATGCTAACACTATTTTAAAATTCTAGCTTTGCATGTTAATTTTTTACTCCTTTTGTTCTTCTCGAAAGTGTAACTGTATTTTTTCCTATTGGATTGATTTTATGTAAAGCTTGCACTTTTTGCAATTCTTTTGTGTTCTTTTTACATCTACGAAAGAATTTTAATATCATTTGGGAAATCATTATAGCATGGCTAATTTAGAAAATGTGTAAATTATACGTAGGTATCCGATAATCTAAACCAAATGCGATGTAAATAAAAACGTGGGTGGGTGTGTAAGTGACAAACAATTTTGCATTTAATTTGTGTTTTAAATTCTAACACGCACCCTTCAAGTTTATATTAAATTTTATGTCAAATTACTTTTTTAAAATAAAAAATTACCAGATATAATAAAAATAACATAAATACAATTAAAACTAACACTTTAGCAAAGGATATTATTGAATAAAACATGAAATATATTACAATGGCATACATTAAGCTCAAATAAAATTTAAAATCGATTTACCACAACATTGGTGACAGGAACAATTCATCGTACACCTTCCTTTGAGACCAAAACTCATGCATAAATAAGTAGTGCAAAGGTCACGAAAAACCATTTTTAAACTTTTTCAATTCATGTGAACAAAACAATTTAGCATAACGATTAAACCAAATTGCAATAATAATTAATAATATGTATGAATAAGCAATTTTAATTGCAAATGAAACTTCGTTTTGTAAAATTTGCAAGTCACATTTCAAATTTTCATCAAAAGTTGTTTCAAACTAGGGACTGCAAATAACATTAAATGTGTTAATGGTACCTGTTTAAGAGAAATAAAAAAAGGTAATTAGCATTGTTTGAAAACTTAACAAGAAAATTGTTTCAGATTTGCTTTTCCAATTGGAACGTACCAGTATTTTCATTCTGTGGTATGCCGTTCTAATAATTGCTGCTTCCACCTGCAAAATTTCGGAATTCGTTTGCGGAAATGGACGCTGCGTGCCGTTAAATCGTTACTGTAACAACCTAAACGACTGTGGGGATTCCTCTGACGAACCGCGTTATTGTACACGTAAGTATAATAAATCTTTTCTTAGCTTTGGGTAACATAATCACTGCGGTGTTAAATCAATGCGCTTTTAAAAAGTTTGAATTCCCCATTAAAAGAAAATTAGACAAGAAGAATTTTTAAAATTGTACAATTTGTGGTATTACAAACGAATTACATTAAGTCCACAGCGATTTTTCTTTCCAGGCTTTCTTAAATCTTGCAGGCGTGAGGAGGCTAATGTTACGGTTACGTGTATTGTAGAAATAAAACTTTGGCGTTCTATAGTTTCCAGTTAACTTTAAACTTGGTAAACACGATTTTTTTTACAAAAGAATCTTCAGACTTTTTATGCTTCGGTAGTTTACCAAATGGTTGAAAAGTAATTTATCGAGAGACTATTAAAGAAAATGAAGTTTTAATCTCCACACTAACACTTTTTGTATTAAATTATATATAATTTTTCAACAATAAACTAAATAAAAGAAGTTATAATTTCTCTACTTAAGCAAATTTGGATAAATTATTAAACGTTAAAGTCAGTTAAGGTTTACTTAAATGCACTGGGTAAATGATGACTCCAATAAAAAATAACCGAGATCGTCCTGAAAAACAGAAATAAAAACAAATTTAAACAATAAATTTAATTTAAACAACCAGCTTTTCAAAAAGGTTGAAAATCGTAAGTTTTTGAAAACAGTAAATTAATGTAATGAATAATTTATATTTCACTTAATTGAATACTAGTTGTGAAATTACGTAAGGCAGTGTAGCCGCAAAATTTTGTATAAATACAAAAAGAAAATTCGATGTTGTGGTTGATTTATCATCTTCGGATTACGTTTCGCAATTAAAAGAGATTAAACCCTTTTGCAGGGCACCAGGCTATACTTTCCCTGCGACCCTTTTAAAAACACGACTTTTAAATGTTATGAAATTATAATATAGCAAAATGAAAGTAAATTCTTATCATTAATAATAAAAAACAGATTTGTCGGTTCCACGGTCAAACTATAGCAGACTGGCTGAAGCTATATATTGTGGTCAATTTATCTCCAAATTAATCCCTACAGCCCAATTAGGGGTACATCAGGCACAGCGAAAGTCAACCGAAAGAGTTATTAACTTGTGGTAGTTGATATAGTCAATGATTTGCAAAAATTAATTAACACAAATTACATAATATACACAATTACTTTAAACATTTACCGGTTAATATTAGAGGAATTCTTCTCATTAAAAAAAGTAAATATTCTGTAGTTCCATCCAATTTTTCAAACTAGAAATCTCGCTGGTAAAAAGGATTGTACAAGGATACCGCTGCGTTACATGCATAATTATCACTACTGAAAGGGATTAGAAATCTTCATCAGGATCTCATCACAACACATCTCAACAGAACGACGCACCTTTTACCAAAAATTTATAAAAATTCCAAATCTGTTGCACATTTAATTTTTTTAATTTTGAATTTTTTAAAAATTTCAATAGTTGTTTTAATCACACATCAAATAATAACCGAGCCACACTCGATTACAGCCCGGAATACAATGAAACAATCTACATACATGGTGTGTTTGTACAACAGAACTCGATTACTAATTCTCTTTGATGTAATTACACGTAACTTATATTATCAAATAGTCAATAGTAGATACTATATATTTTTCGATAAAGTACAATAATTACCAATCGATGGCTGATTCATTTAATTTCTAAATTTATATATTTTTAATTTAGTTTAAATCGCTTAAAAAATTTTTTGAAAAAAATATGTAGTTTAATTTCATTTACAAGGTATGCCTGTTATGACCAATTATGTAAAGTTATTGTTCCAGTTAATCTAACTACTTCATCTAACAGGTTTACAATCCAAATATTAGATAAAGGTCTATTTACGATGACAATTTCAAACATAATAACAATAATTAATTATCATACTTCTTCGTCGTTAAAATGAATTATGTTTTCTCACGACACGGCCCTGCGTTGGTGTTGAACCATCCCATGCTTCCGTTTAAGCCAACAACTCATCGTAGTGGTCCAAATATTTTTCTAATTAAACTTTTTGTAGAAAATAATTTAGAACTTGCCCTATTTTTGCAAAGTTTGTCTACGTCCTCTAATTCAAATATCTTCTAAATAATTTCAAAAAATTCAATTTCATTAAGCTCCAAGTAGGCTCCAAAAGTCGACGATTATGTTGAAAATTCAGAACTTGAGCTTCAATTATAAGTAGATAAATTTTGTACAGTGGGAACTTCCGGTAAATTGTCAAATCAGTACACCGGCGTGGACCATCAAGTGTAGTCACTTGATCACTATCAACTTGGTGATCTCACTCCTGGGGGCTTTGAGATGAGCTTTTGCTGGTATTAAGAAGCGGTTTACAAACCACGTCGACTACTACCAAAGCCATCACAAGAGACGACGAATAACTTACTTCAACCAAGAGCGAGATATTTCAAGTCCTTTTCGTTAATTCAGATACTAGAAGCAAAAATTTGCACATATTAATGCAAATAATAACTAAAAATAAAAACTTATTCAGGTTTGGAGTGTGAGGGGCACCAGCCGATGAAACAAATTTCCCATGTTAATAATAAATCAGGAAAAACTTAAAAAATTTGGTAAATAACAGTTTGCGTTTTATTCCGTCTTCGGTTACGGTTACGGGATACAGAGTTGTTCATTCTACTGCATGCGATTGCAGTGGAAACATCATTTGAGTTTCAGCAACAACCTTTGAATTGCAATTTTAAAAATTTAATCGAATTACGTAAGCGTAGAACTTGGACAGTCCCCATTTAAATTATTTTGGATCAAAAATTCAAAATGCACCTAATTTGAATGTTTAATATAACATTACAATTTATAATATGTATCGTGTCAACAATACCATTGTTTCTGTCCTTTATGAAAAAGTAATAAAAAAGTTCATTTTATAAAAAATATAAACATAAAAATACAATAATGATATTTTATGCTATAAAATAAATAAATTATTGTAAATCCGTTTCTAGGTTAATATTTTTATTCAATTTTTTTCCAATCTCGTGGAATCCTGAAGTGGAATTTTTATTATGAAATTGAAATATTGTTAGTTTCCGTTACTTCCTTTTTCTATGAAGTACAGTTCTTATTGGATATGAAATATTACTAAATGTCTGTATCTTTTCACAATATTTTGTAAATTAATATCAATGAATACTTGTGAATTTCCAATAATTATCTACTGATCGTAATAATTTTTGAAACAATGAACATATAAAATACGTGGCAGATTCCAGCTAACAAAATTGTGATATACGATTCCCAACCGTATCAAAGTGCAACATATCAACAAAAAGGAGACAAAAATTTTCAACATAAATTGTAATTTTGACGTCGACCAAAATTGATATCCAATACGAGAAAAATATCAGTGTGAAACCAAAAAGTCAATGTATGTAGTTTTATCCACAATACAAAAATTGTACCTAGTATACACTACAGCACCATTGCAAATAGTATAAATTACCTATAATAAACTACCTTGCCTTTCCCAAACTTTGTGAAGCCATTCATAAGAATCTTTGTTGAAGCGAAACTCAACTTGTTCGTCGTTCCTTTGACGTAGTAACTGTTCAGTTCAAATTACAAAAAGCGAATAGGAAAGTATCATAAAATGAATGATTCAAAGGAAAATATTTCGGAGCAAAAACACGAAACTTAATCCTAAGCATTTTGTGGGCTTATAGAAGTTACCAAAAGTTACATCCGCTTTTTCGTTCTAAAATTGAAAATATTTAGTTACCTTGATATAATTAATTCAATACAATGGGTTTATTAACTAGCCAACTAGCCCTGTTCAATAAATGGTGGAAAAACTTTTTCGCTAAAAAGGGAAGGAAATATTTTTTATTTTATGGAATGCGGTGAAAGTGTCACTTGTGCAATTATTTTTAGTTAAACAAATCGCACTTTAACATCTGCTATAGAAAAAAATATATTAGTAACTTATATGAAAGAAAGTACAACGGAAAAGTCTAATGAAAAAATTTTTGTGGTAATACAATTTATAAATTCGTTGCCGTTTAATCCTGCAGCATTTTTCACCCTGTCGTACATGAATTTTGTGTTGAGTTGGAGCCTGAAAAATATTAATGCAAAAAGCAAGAAATTATTAATATAAGAGTTTTTCGTAAGGATTATTAAAGATAATTAAAAAGGCTTTGAGCAATTTTTGTAACGTAAATTTTAATTATCCCTTATGCGCTTGTAACGAAAATACCATTCTTTGTTTTGAAGTAATATTTGGAATAATTAGCATGTTTTATTTTTTAGCGTGCAATAGAACGTATTATGGAGAGATAGAACAAACTTATGATTTGGAATTGCATCGCCCCAAGGAACCTAAAATTCCGTACATTTGCCATTTAACATTTACTGCGAATGGAGGAGAATTTGGTGATATTGTACAGGTAATACTGTTATATATACGTTATAAAGGATTTAATCAATTTTCGACAAAATGTAACTGGCACTTGTATCCGATAAAGTTCGCCCTATTTATACTCTAATATTCTTAGTAATCGATACTTTTGGTTATATAGTCGAACAGCTTAAGTTTTTAAATGATTAAAAATTTTAAGTGAATAATTTAATTAAATCAATTTATCCTGGTAGCACGTAAAATGCTTACTTACATATAAAAAGATTAAGCGCTTAAAATCAATTTTGTAAAATACATAATCTTGCAAAATATTATTAGTTATTCGGGTAGCTAAAGATACTAGATATTTTTGTTATCCTTAATAATTTTCATTCCTGAAAATAAACTTCCAGTATTCTTTAGCTATATTTAACGAGTTTATAGCCGATTTCTTCAACCCGAGTTAACTTCCAGATAACCCATCAAATTGAATCTGAAAGTTTAATTCAAGGTAAAAAGATTAGCCATTATTAAGCTGTATATGTCGACAGCTTTTCCATTTTAAATTCTCCTGGTCTGCTTATGTATATTTTATTTTCCTTTGTATCCATTTAAAAATCCATAGAAGCGGGCTGGAGAAATTTGAAAACAAAAAAATTACATACCTACGCACAACATGGATTAACGAGATATTTACAGTTCAGTTTCAATTTTTCAAAATAAGTTAAAAATTCATAAAAATTTAGTGCAAGGTTGTTCTTTTGAATGTATAATAAATTGTAGATCATAAAATTCGTTTTTGCTTGAAAGGATTTTACGTTGGTTTTATAATTTTCTATATTGTAAAATTCTTATCCCGCAAATGAGCTATACTGGAACTTTTACAACTTGACTGTTCTGGGAATTAACTTAAATTGTTAAGAAACCGTCTTGGGTGGTTTCTTGTATATTGAATTTGCATCGACATTACTTTGGTAATTGTCAGGATAATAACCGTCGGTGATATTAAAATTTAATGTTGACTTTTATGCACTGCAAAATTGATTTGAAATGATTTTGTGTTTAGATAAAATTCTTAAATGCCGAACTGTTAATTCTGGATTATCACACTTTTACTGCTGCCTGTCTATTGAAAATTTATCGTCGATTTCGAATATAATATGTAGGTGTATGCGGGTTGGTTGTTTAATAGTTGGTTACAACCAATTACTATTAATGCGTATAATACTGGTTGTGGTAGGCAGCAAAATTTTTGAATTACGTTTATATTTAGCTTAACGAGTTTTCTGGGTCTGTGTTTTCATATTTCAAAATTTTGATACATTTCAATATTTTGTAATGTTCCTGCGTGTCAAGCCTGATAATATTTATTATCATACAAAGTAGTTTGTTCCTCTCGGCTCTCACGTGAATGATTTATGTCATGGGAATATAGCCTTTCGGAGTAGAAGTTCGGTTTTTGCGTTTGTGTAGAAAAACGCGTTCTACTGCTATCAGTCTATTCCTAAAGGAGTTAGCTTATAATTACCAACGCGATAGGAATTTTGGATGAAGTTTGCTTTAATGGTTCGGTTATTTTGTAAATTATTGAAAGAAGGATAATTGTTCTGGAAACTAGGAAAAGGCCAAGGATTATATATTATACAAAGTTGCTATAAGGATAACGAATTTATTTTGAGATGTTCACTCCTTCGCGACTTTTCAAGCAAGTTGTAGACTTTCCTTAACTAGGGAGTTAACTTTGTTATTATTTTTTTGACCTGGCCCGCAGTTTCTCCTGAAATAACAGGATTAGAACTAGCCATTTCATAAGTGACGAACTTTTTTTATTATTCAAAAATAATAAAGTGAGTTTTCATATTTTGAAGCTTTAGAGAAAAAAAAGGTGCAATTTATATTTTTGTAAAATCAATATTTCATGAGAAGTTGCATAAGGATAACAAACAGATCGATTAATTCTCCCAAAAAACCTATCTACGCGCAGATATATCTTGTTATTTGCTAACTTTGTTATTATGAATACAGATATTTAAGTTTATTTCATTATCATTTTAACCAAGTGATAAATCAGATATTTTAAAAAGTTTAACATTGTAAACGGACAAGCAGACAACTAATCATTCAAGCTTATATAGCCTCCGGGGCGGCGGAATCAGAATTACAGGTCGACAAATGATCCATCCCAGTGACATCGCCTGAAGGCTGGCCCCATCCTCTTGAGATATTTTATTTTTAATTACAGCCGATTTCATAATGGATTTTACAGGAAGCTTTTATTTTAAACTAATAAAATGAACCTAAAAAAATGAATAATTTAAAGTAATTTTGTGGTATATTTTTGGTATATATTTTTAAATTTAATATTAAATAATGGAATTTTAACCGGAAAGTGAAGAAATACTACATAGAAATGTATTATTAATACCTATTATTTAAAAAAATCACTGAGAGGACATTAATTTACCATATTTAACAAATTAGAACTAAGATGACAAGACCCGTATTTTTATTCATTGGGATTTCTAAAGCTTTACTGGAAAATTCGAAAATTCTCTTATTTTGCAATTCAAAAAGTTTCCAAATATAGCAAAAACACTACAATATTTCTCAAAGAAATCGTTTTCGAAAAAAACCCAACTATTTTTTCTTCCTAAAATAGTTTGATTACGTTTTATAAAGGTAGAATTATTATCCTTCAAAATATATTTTCTTATAGACAGAATTAAGTAAATGATTTATCAGAAATTGTCAATATTATTTACATATTTAAAAAAATTATTTAGAAAATGAGAATGAATTATACAAACAACATGATGGATTGGCAATGGGAACACAGCAAGCCATGCATTAGCTAGCAGGACTGGGAATGCTAATGGAGAAAGTACTGATGAGTGATGGCCATCGATTACGAGCTACCATTCTTCTTTACGTGGATGCCTCAATAGTGGTGGTCCTGAAAGACAGAACGGAGTGGATACTTATTAAGTTTAATGCTTATTATCACTATAAATTCTAGTTTGATATGAAAAAAAAGCATTTTAAGGAAATAACTTTCCAAGATTTGCATTGTACTTATCCCAAATGCTGAACACCCAGTTCTCAATAGGAAAAATTAGATAACATAAATTTGATTTGCTAAACAAGAATTAAATATAAAATATATACGTTAATACCAAGTTGAAGACTTCAGCGCTAGCTGAATTAATATTTTGTATTAATATTTTCGCGATTTAAAAAAATTATTAAAGAGCAGGCACTTTGGAGCTGAAGTTTTTTTATCGCTTAGCCTCATGAAATAATATTCACCTTCGTAATAATAAATTGAACTTTACGGTCCGGGTTCTTATATTTTTATTATTGATGGTATTTCATCCCTTTCGAACTGTGTATTTAAATTCTCTGTAGCATTCTGAGCACATTCATATCAGAAGTGAGGGAATTGCGGTGGTGTTGTTGCAGTGTGCTTTAAGTTGTTCAAATTTTCCTTTCCTCAGGCTTTGCCGATGCATCTCACATTTCCATTATGGATTATTTATATCGTATATTGGTATTTGTTTATTGAATTTCGTATAGTCCGATGAACCCGAAGTTCTAAAACATTTGATTTCAAAATTTTTATGTATCTACCGGGAAATTTACCCTTGTAAAATTGGATTTTATCCCAAACCATTAATTCAAAATTAATTTTTTCATCGATAAAATTTTTCTCCGGAATAGTCTTTGGAATGTCGCTTAAGCCAGACATGATCATTTTGTTTGTTAATCTGCTGCTCAACACAGAAACTAATTAGGTAATTGACCATTATCGAACATACCAATTAGTACTTTCCCTCTTTCAAGTCGAACTTTTTTCTGCGTGTCGTTAATTTCTTGGCAGTTACTTTTCTCCAAAGGGCAAACCTTAAGTTTTTTTTAAGTATAGGGTGAACACGGGAATTACTAATGTCAAACCTCTGTGCCAATTTGTTGGTGCTGCGAGATGATTTTTTAATCAACCGATGTCACACCTTTTCTGCTAGTTACGAGAAGTAGACTTACGACATTGGCCATAGAGATTTTCAATATGTAAAAATCCCTTGCTAAGAAAAACTGGACATTTTAAAAATTAATTAATCTACGCGTACGTTTCTGTCAAAACGTACGAAAAAAATTTCCTTGTCAGGAAAAAATTTAATTTTCATGACTGTTTTGCAGTAAGTGCACTTCATGTGCAAATTTGAAAAGAACAATCAGGATTGCATTTGATGTTTTATAATTTTCCCGCTCATTATGCTGTCTCATTAACAGGACCCAAATGGAAAATAGAAATACTGAAATAAAATGAAAAACTTTTTAGTTGAAATTATTACAAAAAATTGCGTGACTTAAAAAGTATTAAGGTTGCTAATATTGGCTATAACTTTATATTGAGGACTCCATATAAAATCGTTTGTAGACTTTCTGGTTTTTAGACTAACAACTAACAGACAAGTGTATGCGAGGTCGACCTTTCCGGAGAGTTTGCACGAATTTCGCAGGGAGCTCGAATTTTCCGGCAAGCTTTTGCTACAGATGTTGGAATTGAGGTTAGGGTAACATAAATCTTTTTCAATGGTGGCAGGGTTTACTTTATATTTTTTATTTTCTCCATTTCAGACGTTTGAAAAATTCTATATTTTCTAAAAATCTAAAAAAATTGTTTCTTTCAGAGTTTCTTGGAATATCACAATGTAGAAGAAGCTTTATCTCGTTCTTTTAAAAATTATACAATCGATAATCGAAAATATCTGTTACATAATTGAACTCTAATATTGTGCACTACATTATATAATTTTCCATTAAAGTTAAAGGGTCCTTTGATAAACTTGACGAAAATTAGTGTTCAAGTTGATGGTACGTACATAAGATAATTAAAATTGAATTAACTGGAGTAAAAAGGACTAAATATTTAATCTCAAATAATGTATTTTATCAAAATTTATTCTAAAATACACAAAAGATCGGTTTCAATATTTTAATCTTTGAAAATGTTTTTAGATTTCTCAGCACTTAAAATTTATAAAAAGTAAAATATGAGAGAATAAGTTCTCAAAATCAAATTACAGCAACTGCCAGCTTTTGAAGTAGAACGAGCGCGTAGCTTTAACCGTATACTCGCATAAAAAACATTTTCTTAAAGGGCATAGGTTAATTCATTTTACACATTTTATTTTTATTTCTGGAACAATATACATGATAAAATTATTAATTGAATGAATTGTTGGTTTAATGGCCGAGATACTGACATTTATTTATTTCATTTCTCGTAATATTTTCCATTTCGCATTTTCATGTAATTTGATAAAGAAGTTAAGTTAAGTTAAATAAAACTAACCACTTGAGTAGCATTCACATATAGATTACTAGCATTGTAAAAGCTTTCAAAAACCAATCAAATTAAAGAAGTTACTTTAATTTGCTTGGTTTTTACAAACTCGAACTAATCTCGTGAATGCTGTTTATTCCTCACACTTGGGTATTACTTTCATATGATTGCCCTCGACAATTATTTTTGTCTTGTTAGAAGATAAATATGTTGAAAGCTGCAATTTATTTTAAAGTTGTTAGATTACTTCAATTTGAGGTCATCCAGGCGCCGTTGAAGACTGAAATTAACCAATAATCGATAAGATCACTTCAATTTTTAATAATAAAAATAATTAAAGATTACGTATTTTTCTTTATTTAAATCAAGAGAAACCAAAATAATACGCTTAATAAAATATTGATGACTGTCAGTACTCAATACCTTTTAATATGAAATATCAAATAATGGCTATTTGCGAGCGACGATTACGTGTCACTTATCATGTTATTTTGATGTTATTAGCCACGGGTCAGCGAACTTTTTATACACATAAAGTTAACAAGAATTTTTTTAATGTTTTCAGTTAAATTTACTCCAAAACAGTGTAATAACTTAAACAACCAACTTACTTTGATATTTAAGAAAATCCTTCTAAATCTTCGTCTTTATTTTTGATAGCTCTAAGATTATGAGATTTGGCAACTATTTGTCCGTTGAAGACATTTAAGACCTCACTTGACTCTTTTATGTAAAGTAGTTAATTATTTCTATTAAATATTTTTCTTTTAATTTTTGAATCAGTTTCATTTTTGTAAGCAGGAAGATTTGTTATCATCTTTATTCTTTGTGATACTCAGTTCTACCTTTTGATTCCCGAATACAAAGGCAGGAAGTTGTTAAAAGACTTAGGTATATGGCTACTATTGAGAAAATGAAAACATGTGAAAGTTTGAATTATTTCAAACTGGGACATCAAACCGACCGGATTTGATATAATATGGATTTGTGGATTTTTGTTATATGCATATTTATGTGGAGGTTTCAGTCTGTTTTCAGTAGTGCAACTTGATGTGTGCCCAATCCCGGCCCACATCTCTTCGGAGTAACCTCGAAACCGTTGGTTGATGGCTTTTTAACTGACATTTTAGCTTTTTTCCGTCCGACCGAGATCGTGGCTCGTAGGGCACCTAGAACCCCAGGTTTTCGTTACTTATCTGCTCCATTTTTAAAAAAATTCAGAAATTTTCAGTAATAATCATTTTATTTTTATTGAATGTGAGGGTTCATTTTTTATGAAGCGACCAACGTCAGCTGCAAGCACGACTGTACTATCATGCCTTCTCACTTTCGTTTGTAGCTTAACCCTTTGAGGACTAGTGGTTAGCTCAAGTAACCACATTCGGATCAAATTTTTTTATCGAGTTTTATAAATATGTTCATTAATAAAGTTTTGCATGAAAAATATGAATTTTAAAATAAAAGTTAATTCCGTCCTCAAAGGGTTAAGAGAAAAATAATCTCTCAGAAGAATGTGATGAATATGCTTATTATTGCAAGTTTCTTTATCAGTTCTTCAAAACACTTTTTAGCGCAAGGAGCAATTTATATTTCCGTTTTTATAATGTTAATTATAAAAATAAATTTTATAAATTTTTATTTCGAAATCTTAAATACCGCTAAAATGCTGGGAAATGCTGCCATGCAATTTTCCAGGCTTCCAAACGGCATGGTGGTTTAAACAGTAGTGTTTTCAGTAGTTACTTATTTTATTGCGTTACATACTGATCCATCATAATGTGGGTTGCGCGGCAGTACCCACGTGTGGGATTTGACAAATTTTTTAATTCATTGTTGTTTAATAACAAAATTAAATGATTTCCAGTAATATTTTGGATCTTGTCCTTCTTGGTGATATCTTCAGATGTAACAATATGACTAGGTAGTTTAAATTCAGTCGAATTGATTCCTTTAATCCGGTGATTATTTAAGAAAGTTTTGTTAGCCAAACGGTAGAATTTAAGATGCCCTGTATTTATGGTCGATTTACTTCCTTTTAATCCTGTGATTACTTTCGTTGTTTATTGTGTTCAAGAAAGGAATTTGTTTGCCAGAACATGAAATTTATAATTCCCTGATATGTCGAGTTGCTCTCTTTTATCCGGTAATAACTTACCTGTTTACGTTGTTCTTGAAAACAATTGGTTTGCCACGTGGAATTTATGATTTCATGAAATCAATAGAATCGTATCATTCTGACCGGTCGAATTTCTTTTGTTTCTCGAGTTTTACTTGGAAATAATTTACTAAACCAGTGGTTCTTAACCGGTGGTCCGCGGACCACTGGTGTTCCCTGACAGCACCCGAAATGGCCCGCGATTTATCCTAATATTATTAAATATTTAAATAATTCGTCGACGTAGCGATCCTTTCCTTCGACTTTGTTTATAGTTATTACAAATTTGTATGTCCTTTAACAATAAACCTTTACCATTCAACCTTGAACTTTCAGCCTTCAACCTTCCACATACAAATTTTAACCTTTATATAAATCGGGTTCCACACTATCTACTTATACCATTAGATCAGGGCGACCGTAGAACCGACAGACCTACCCAAAAAGCTCCATGATATTCTATTTATTTATAGTCGATTTTGAAATGTTAGTTTCCAAGTTTTCTTTCACTTAACTTTTTTTTGATTTCATCTTTAATTTCTTTGTTTTTGTTCTGAGTTAATTTTATGTGGCCCTTAGGGTCACCAATTTAGAAGTGTTCTCTTATCTCGGTTAATTGTATTTTACTTTAATGTAAAATTATTAAACCTTAACAGTAACCTATAATGTTTCGGATTATCGGCTTAATATTGATCATCTACCTTAATAAATTTGCATCCAAATATCCCCAAAACACTTGGTTTTAATTAAAATTGTGCATGTTTACATAATATAACATATCAATATGTAGTTACTATGTTTATAATATACCAAACTATTATAATAACTTTTATAACAGATAAGATGTCAAATATTTCGATATAAGGCAGGTGGGAACTTAATAATAATTATTGTGAGAATCTCGATAGTTCATTCAAGGCGTCACTAATTTTTCCAATTTTTTAACAATTCTAACAGATTACCCGAGTTAAGTAAGTGTGTGCACTTTATTTCAGCTCTCTAAAAGTACTCTAAAAAATATATAGATATACATAGTGCAGGTAGCAGAAGGCCAATAAAAAGGAGACAAACACAATATATAAAATAATGTAAAATTGAACATTTTTGTATTAAAAACAGATTTATACAAATAAATATACATTTCTGAAATGCAATTCTCAATTGAAAAAGATGTCTATTGTTTTATCGGATAAGCTTGTCTTTAAACAAATGTTTATTATAACTTTTTAACAACTTCAGCTTGAGAATGCAACCAACGGCAACTGCTGTATTCCATAATGTACCATAATATTATATTAGCACAGAATAAAAATATTTCGTCTACATGATTTTCATGTAGTGACAATTTGTAAAGGTGATATCCTCATGGGTCATTAACCATAAACAACTTTTCTACAAAATTCTAAATTTCAGCACATTAATCACTCGAAAAACAACGATATTAAAAACCAATAGAAAGAGATGAAGCGACTTTTCAACGTCAAAAGACTAATTTGCAAAAATTATCGTAACTTGCACTAGTAATAAAAATGTAGAGTAGTCTCCGAGATCACCTTATAGACTTCTTGGAGTTATTTACTTAGCAGAAAGATATTAAAATTTGAGTGAGTCTTGAAATATTACTCGACGTGTAATATTTAATTTTGGCAATTCTATAAAGCTTTCAACTTACGTAAGTAAAAATGCATTTTTTGTTGAAAAGAAATTTCTGCAGCACAAAAGTAACATTTCAAAACGCTTTCACTCGAAAATGAAATGCTTGACAAGGATTTTGAATTCAGACACATATTCATGCTTGAAATTACAACTCTCTGAATGTTCGTATCCAAAGAATTTATACTATAAGTTTTCCACATTACATGAACCTACAGGGAAAATAACTACTAGCAATAATATTTCTGCAAGATTTATAACAAAGATATTAATAAAAAAACATATTAAAATTTTAACATACCGTATCTTTATTTAAATTTTTCTCTGCCAACTTATTACCAAATTAAAAATTACAAATTATGTTTTTGTAGCAACGAATATATTTGGTGGATTAATAATAAATAATAATTTAAATATAATATTTAAACATAATAAAGGGAGGGGGGAGTCAACTGCATCTAATTTCTCGCGCTAAAACGTTCCTGCGTTCAAACGTCCCTGCGTTCAAACGGCCCTGCGTTCAAACGTCCTCGCGTTCAAATGTCCCGGCGTTCAAACGTCCCTGCGTTCAAATGTCCCTGCGTTCAAACGTCCCTGCGTTCAAAAGTCCTCGCGTTCAAACGTCCAAACGTTTGAACGCAGGGACGTTTGTAAACTGTAATGTAAACTAATGCTGGGTTTCACAAAAGAGGTTTAAAATTCAATCTAGGATTATAGTATTCAAACAATATAACAACAATGCATTTTAATTGTTGTAACTATGGCTATAATTTTAATCGTGGTTTAATTTTTAAGATACCTTTATAAAACCCACCATAACTCTTTCAATTGTTTTGATGACGAAGAGCATAGAATGAAGACAATTCAAGACAGCCAATATAAACTCTTCACCCACCCACATGTAATCGACAATCAACACAATTTGAAAATGATATTAAATAAATGATAACGAACCGTCTGTTCATTTCATAAAATAATAGCTAAGCTGAGATATAGTTTAAAATTCAGTATCAAAGTACATCAGTAATTCACAATCAATATCCTATACAATAGACTACTATTGGGTAGACTGAATCGCACAAAGTGGTCGTAGCACAACCTTGACGTTCCTGTACTAATTAGAATTCGATGGCAGAAATATTGCTTATGGTAATTGACGTTTAATACCATCCAGTTTCCAGTCCGAAATGAATATTTAAGGGTTTCTAGAATACTTTTTAATAACAACTTGTTCTTAAGATTTTTACGATGTATGTAGTTTCCATAAACGATTTATGATGTTCTTATTATATTTATAAAATTAATTGTTTTCTCTGTTTTAGCAACAAACACTGAGTGTCTGGATTCTTTGTATTCTGCTTTCTTTAATGCTGTTGTAGTTATAAACCATTTCATATAGAGATTTTTTCTTTTAAGTTAGTAGATCTCCTATATTCTTTTTTGACCATGGTGCGTTTCTTTCTTTCACTTTACCCTTAATGTTTCTTCCTCCAAGAACATTCATAGCCCTGTCTGAATTGAAAAATAAGTACTTCAACAAGTTATATATTTGGTTTTAATAATTTCATATGATGTCATATCTAGTCCGTGGTTTGTCAAAGTGAATGAACGAAAAATAAATTAAAGCTTTCAACAAATGGTCGTTCGAATCTTTTAACTGTCACAATTTGTGCGTTTCCTTTGACGTTGTAACAACTTCATTTCAATCAATTGCGATATTTTTATTTCACAAGCCCGCAGATTCGGGTTATCAAATTTAATTTTGTCCAAATTTAAAAATGTTTACCTCTTACAAAACTTTTTATGCAAAAGTTAGTTGAACAATATCAGGAGTTTTCTGTCTAATCGTTAAATGAATGATTGACATTTTTTGTATAATACTTGAATTTTTTGTGCGATTGACGTACGAGTTTAGCAATTACAGACGAGCCACAAAAAGTACATTAATCCAATTAAAATATGCATTTTTTTCTAAAAATAAAAAAATTATTAAATTATTTATGTCGTTCCCAGCGGCACTTTTTGTTTTATTTTAAAATCAATAAATAGCGTTCACTGAGTGTTATTTTAACACTTTAAAGGACAATTGATTTGCACAAAGTGAACTTTGTGTATTGTTTTCAGAAAATAAATTTTACGCTTTTGCGGTATTCCAGAAAAAACATCGACAAAATTATTGAAACGAAAACAGATCACGCTTAGTAAAAAAATAAGTTCGAAAAGCTTTAAATTGTGCTTTTTGTTTTCAAATTAAAAATTTATAATGCGCTTGTAATAAACAGATACAAAAAATTTTTTATTAAATAAATTAATAAAATTAAAATTTTCTAGTTAATAACTTTTAAATTAAACTTCATTTTAAATTTAATAAATCTCTCGCAAATGCTTTATTTTTTCGAATTGGTTTTATTAAAAATAAAGTAAAATTTAATTTCAAATGTTACTTTGGTAGATTATTATACTTGAAAAATTGTATTAGAATGTTTTAAAATTTTATTTTAAAAAGCTTTTCCCCACCTGCATAAATTGATTTTTTTAAATTTCAAGTTACAATGCACTGTTATTAAATCGGAGAGATTTTATTATAATGCAGTTAATATTTTCAGTTAACATTCGATAGCTTCACAATTGGACGCTTCGTATCTTTTACTTCAAATGGCTGTCCAGATGGGGCTTTACAAATAACAGAATCAGATAGACCTCACGTAGGTGGTTCGTGGTGCGGAACTTCCTGGGGACCCGTAATATATTACAGCGAAACAAAAAGTGTAACAGTAAGTGTAAGCTTACTTCGTCTTGCTAAAGATCAGAATGGCTATAATTTTGATTTTCGAATGGAATATAAATTGCTGAAAAAAACTGCTGCAACAGTAAGATACGGTGGAGGTAAGATTTAATAAGTAGGTGCTATTATATAGAGACGCGAATAAATGTATTTAAAGCTTAACAATAGCTATTCAAATATTTTAGGAACTCCTTTCTTCTTAAACACGACAGCTCCCTCGATACAACCAGAACCTGAATATTACTTAGGAGATTTAATAACAGGAACCTATTGTTCCCGAATATTTAGCGATTGTGATAGAAAACACTGCAGGCTGCAGTCCCCCAATTTTCCCGGATTATATCCTCGCAATGTTACATGTTACTACGCAGTACGTCAACATGAAATTCCTGAGGGAAAGCACGCTTTAATATCGGTGCGACAATCAAAAGGTCAACTAATTTCGATTCGCAGTCGATCTGAATTATACGGAACCGCCAGCAGTCGAGAGTTGAAAGTATGGAATGCATGCGACGAAGTTCAAGACTACGTAACGGTCTACGATGGTTATACAATACGGGATCCAATTATAATTAAATTTTGTGGAGGTGGAGAAGCTGTTCCAGAAGCGGTTTCAAGTGGACACGAATTGCTTGTCGAATTTTCTACGTCTCCATACGGAACATTTTTACATCCAACCCCAGTACAATCTCTTCATGGATTTCAGCTCGAAGTCGAAGTATGTAATTAGATAAAATAAACTGCAGACTAGCCATTTATCCCATTCCTATTAATATTACCCATTTCTGGTCTGCACAATTGCCATTACGAACTTCCTTTTTAGGTAAAATTTGTAGATCAACTATCTCCAACATTCGTTAAAAACCAAAGTACCTGCGAATTTTGGATAAGAGGAACTGGTAAAGGAATACTAGAAAATCCTTTACATTCGTTAGCCGGAAATACAACTTGCTTGTATCATTTGCAAGGAATAGATACAACAGTCTCTTCGTCACCAGTTCCATTTAGGCCGTTATCGAGATATCCCGATGGAATATGGAGGCAGACGAAACACTTATTTCCGCCGTCGCAGTATCGTGTTTGGTTATCGGTAATAAAATTTCATGCCACTGGTTCGCGAGATCCACAAAAGCAAGATCAGGAAATGTGCAGAAGTAGTTTAAAAGTTTGGGATGGTCAAGTGCGGAGCGGAACAAATTGTAACGATTTATTTTGGTAATTGACTATATAGTTTAAAAGCTTTCCATTAAGTTTGTTTAATCTCAATTATTTTTTGTGTTAAATCAAACGTGTTTCAGCAGTAGCCAAGATAAATCGAAAAGTATTTCAAGAACGAGTCTATCCGGACCTCTAGGGGCTTTGCGAAACGTGACTTTGCTAGCAAGATATTGTAGAGAACATATTCCTAAAACATGCGATCATTCAATGTTAGCCAATAATACGCGTTTTCCACGTCCCTGTTCATTATCGGAAAGCTTTCTATCCTCGGGAGACAGTGTCACCTTAGAACTTCAAATATCTGATTCCACGGCTCTCAGGTAAACATTTATTTTCATAAAAAAGCCATTTTATATTTTCAATTCCGGTAACTCTAGCTTTCTATTTTATAGGCCAATATACTTTCGTGCATTATACGAATTCGTCGATTTACATCAAGATGGCGACCCTTACGAAGTAGGTCCTTGCTCGCGTAAATTTTCTGGCATCAAAGAAAACTCAAAACAAAAATTTAAATCTCCCCGAGATATATTTTTGTATGGCAGGGGTGGCGCCAACAATTTAAGGTAAAATAATTGGTTCTGTATTAGAAAGTACTTAAGCTAACAACTTTCAGTTGTATTTACCGCTTCGAAGCCCAAAAAGATGAAAAGATAAAAATTACGTTGACAGGTCTGGAATTTAAAAATCGTCGATGCAGGACTCGCATTAGTCCCGACAGCGATCGACTCCAATGTTATGGTAACACTTCTGCCGCCGTTCGATTTTTTGAAGTGCCTTGGAACGATGTACCAGCTGTTCCGCGCGATTGTCTGTGCTCAGGAAATGACGACGGAAATCATCTCCCTTTCACTTACATTTCTACGTCAAACGTAGTGGAATTGAGATTCGACGTGATAGGAATGAATGCATCAGATGATTTCACCACATTATTTTTCGAAGGGACGTGGAATTTTATCAGAACACCGGTGTGTAAAGGCAAACTTCGCAAAGAAGGACCAAGTGGTGAAATAATATTTCAATTTCCGAATGAATCTCCAGACGAAGTAATTTATTTAAAAGCGATAAGTATGATAAAGTTTTCAACTTAAAATTGTTTTAGCTGAATTGCGAAACGTATCCACGTGTAATAATGCCTTCGCCTAAAAAATACTTGTACGCAAAAATCAGTGGTGTAATTTTGAAACACTCCAGCAAACAAGGAAACGAAACGACCGTGTCGTCAATTCGTTGCGGAACATCAAACAGAATTACTGTGCACACTGCACTGTATTCCGCTATAATTTGTCCATTTATTACATCTTCACGTCGTCATAATTTAGTTGAGGTCTTCTCCGAAGGTTGGACAATTGGAAGCACCATAAAAGCTGACAAACTTCCAGTCGATAAAGTTGAGATAGACCGCTTAGGTCAGGATCTTTCTAAAACAATTGTCGTTGAATTTCTTGCAAAAGAAATTGGAACGTATGTGGTATCATGGTTGGAAATATCCAGAAGGTAAGGTGAAATAACAGGTTTGGGTTTTATTTATTACGAATTGATTTTTTTAAAGAAAAATTGCTCCTGTTGGATACGGTCTTTTGTGGATGAAATCGGACGAATGTCAGTACCGATGCCCGGAATTAGACGCCTGCATTAACGCTAGCGTGTGGTGCGATGGAGTGGAAGATTGTCCATCTGGAATTGATGAAGCACTTACGCACTGTTCCATTCTACTTCAGTTACCTCCATTGTATTTGTTTTTGGGTGCTTTAGGGATTTTAACGTCCAGTGTCGCTACGTGTGCAATCGCGTGGAAGAGATGTCGTCGACGTCCGCGTTCGTTCTTACAAACCAGGCTTAAGAGTCTTTCTTCCGATACAGCTATTATTGATGAAAAAGAAGTAATTTGCTGACACAGCGATAATTCTGTTCGCTATGTTGAGGTAGATAGAGTGACAACTGTGTGACGTTGCTTTATTTTTTCCTATCTTAAGATATCGAACAGAATTGGCACAATGGATAGAATTTTATACTATTTTAATATGAAAGGACCAATATACAATTGTTTGTTGATAGTTTGTCATATATTTGTTATAGGTATTTGTTAGAATTTATACAATTTTCCTAATAGAAAGGGTTGCGAAAGTAGAATAATTTACGTATATTGGGTATGTCTTATCACTGCCCACAACAAAGGTTGTTAATGCTTACAATAGAAAATTTTCTATAGCGTATTTCTAATTATTTTGCAGCTAAGAATAAAAATTGTAAATATATTTTTATATTCTTGCGAATTAACATTAAAAAATTGTAGCGTTTGTAGCATATGATGTTTTGGCACTCGGGCAAACAAGTTCATTTCGCTGGGTGTACTATTTGGCATTGTGGAGTAATAGAACTTTTCTATCCTGCGGATTAAAATTGATTGAATTCCGTAATCGTGCTTTAATCGAAATCCTGCAATGAAGCCAAAGTTTGGCCGAGTGTTGCGTGAATCTGTAACAGTTACAAATGTTTTCCAAACTCTGCTTATGAGTACAATAAGCCAATAATTAGGGCTAGTAAAGTAATCAGGTACATGCATACGCTGCGTTTATAAGCAAAAAAAAGTTGTTGTGGCAACATGACGGTTCACGCAGTTTTCGAATCATAAAATTTGGACTTTGTTTTCCCTAAAAGTTATATTACCGCGAGATTTGCCTAAAACATTTGGACTTTCGCGTCATAATCCTATAAACCTTAAATATTCATCAGATGAAAATTTACGTAATCCTGCTCATCTTTATTTTAATTCTGTAACCCAATATAAGCGCACGTGCTCTCGGGCTAACTTTCGACAATTTGAATTTTGTAATTTTTAAATACAAACTTCGGCCTTTCTAGTACGCTCTCGTTGTGAAATTATTAATCCCCAAAAATTAAATGTGTGACCAGATTGCAATTTTAATAATCGCAGGCATTCCTATTTGTCTGAAAATGTCGGACCAGAGTTTTGGTGCTTCCATCGTGTTGTCAGTTGCTTTGTTTATAATGGCAGCGACTCATCTTTCAAAGATGAAAACTTTAATAATGTAAATAGCTTAAAAAATGATAATTTTTATACTTAAAAACTGTCGCTAATTTAACACAATAGACTAGTAGAATAATAAATAAAATGACTGATTTGTAAATATTAGGAAAAATCTAATGCATGTAAATATTTCAAATATTATAAAAAAAATCACTATTGTAGCTAATAAGTTAAAAAAATATTGTGTTCAAAACACTTGTTAATGCATATCATTTTCATTAAAATGAATATGCAATAATAACAACACTGCCAATACCACTCCGGCACAAAGTAATCAAATGCTATTAGAAAAATTGCAATTTTATAAAAATGAAAAGAAAGACTTTCTTCGGCTTATCAATTAGGGGAGGGACCTTGTAAAAAATCAATTGTTTTTAATCGGTCAAAAACTGTCAAATCTGACATATTGGGAACAGTTCCCGTAATAAACCTAACCTAACAAAAATATTAACTGCAACGCCCCAGTTAAGTTAAGGTGAATTAAGAACCCTTGCGCTACTTACTAAACATTCTGGTTAACTTTAACTTTTTCGATTCATAGTTAAGCTGAATTACTGTATGAAGTATCTATTAATCATACCTGTGGTTAAGGTTAGTTTATGCATAAGTTCGTCAAAAACCAACGCCGACGCGTGCACCGACTACTCGAATCCAACTTGCATAATAGTTCCCTAATGTTCCTCTTTTCTTGTCCTGCGCATACGGCCACCATTCTTCTCAGAATATGCATTTTCCTGAAACGATAAAAAAACCGACTTAAAATTTTTTTTCGAAAAAAAAGGGGGGCCTGGCCTCTCTAAACTAAAACAGCACGTCTTGACGGTGTTGTGCATAAACTCATCTTGTTTATAAAAATTATAAAATTGCAAATTTCGTCAATTATCTCGATTATTGCAGCAGTTCTAAAATAAATTCTTAGCCAAAAATTTCATATTTCTTGATATCATTCATCACGAATCTCGTTATTTTGATTTCGTCATTGTATTACACATAATAACCTAAGTTCCTTTCTAATTACAATCTGGTTGATAAAGCTAATACGATATAAACATATTTCAAAAATTTTAAGGGTCGTTAGTGTAAGGTCAGGTGAAGCTGACAATAAATTAGAAGAAATTAGAATTTAAAATTCCTATCTATTGCGAATTTTTGTTATTGTAATTAGAAAGATTAGAAAAACAAATTTATATACGAAATGTATCATAAACGTTACAATAGCAAATAAATTGTTTGCAACCAATAATTGTTTTCTTTATTTTAATGTTTTCAGCAGTTCCAATCACGAAAACTTGAGTCCCAAACAACCCAAATTTTTCTATAATGATTCTTAACTTGAAATGGTGAAAGATATAAAAAGAATTTCACTGCTTTCTGGTTATTAAGAAAAAACTGGATTGAGCCTTACTAGTGGTGGAATTTTATTTTACACTAGTATCTACTGAAAATGGCCCGTAATATCCCGTAATATTACGTGGTATTTTCGGATTAAGCGAACTTAAATCGAGAGATAATCTATTGGATTACCAATTTTTGAATAGAAATTGTGAATTTAAATATTTAAAATATGGAACGGGTTCCACACTCTTGGAACTTACGTACAAAACCTGATCTTTTCATTCCTTTGAATGAACGAATGAATTCCATTCATTAGGTAATGTTATTTTGAGGTAAAAAAAAATGGATTATGTAGACACAAAATAGACAATAATGACATAACGGCTAGAATTTTACTGCAAAAGAGGATCAAGGTAAGTTAAATTTAAGCAAAAGCTGCTGTATATTAAAATAGAAATCTTAAAATCCTACATCTGAGAAAAAAGTTGAAGAATATTGTTCCGATTGTTCTCGTACAAAAATTTTCCAGCGTTTCCTTTGTAGTCTATTAGAACAAACAATAAAAGAGATTTAAAATAATTAATTTATTACAAATAAATTCAAAAAACAATCTTAATTAAAATCAACTAAATATTTCTCGACATTAAAATCGAGAGTTTTTGCAATAATTTGAATGAACTCGTAGCCTACACAACACTTATATTTTCGTCCATCAAAATCACAATTATCGGATGTTAAAGAGAGAAGTTGTAATTCCACCAAAGTAGAAATTTGAACAAGTAAGCTGCTATTGAAATCAACCTTTTCTTCAAGAATTGCATAAAAAATAGCAACCAGTCGTTCAAATCCAAAAGGTTTAGGACCCAATTGTGTATTAAGTCGTTCAGAAACTATTTGTTTTGCTTTTATATCTCTTATCCGTTTAGTCTTCTTGCCGTGATGTTTCACAAACAAGCGTTTGTCTTCCTTAGCAGGGTTATAACTCGCCAGATATGCTGCTATAAGTAAATATTTGGCGTAGTAGGGCAACTCGAGAGATTGAGCTAAATTTTCTTTGCTAAACGCAAATTTCTTGTTTACTTCACCATTCTGTTCTTTCCATTCCGAATTAACAGAGGAAATTCTTAAATATAATACTTCAAGAGATGCTTTCAAAATTGGAGAAATGTTTCTCCACAACGCCATTGAATCATCAAATTTACATTGTCCCTTAGCAATAGGTTCACAATATTTCAAGAAGTTCAATTTGGACATGTATCTTAATTCTGATAAATCTCTACAGGCGCGATAAAACACAGAAAGAAATAAATTCAAGTAATGCTCGTAAAATTCGTTGCTAATTTCAAAAGTTTTACCCAAGTGATCGTGGGTTTCATCTTTAACATTTTCATGATCCAAGCATAAAATTTCGAACAATTCGTCTTGCGTGTATTGACGAAAATAAACTTTGATCGGTTCGTCCACGACAAATTTTGAGTAATATTTTTCAAACATGATTTCCGATATCATAATAACTGAAATTGGTAGTTCTGATATTTCTTGAAATTTTAAAAAACTCGGCAACAAATTATATTCCATATTTCTCAGTTGTTCTGCTTTGTCGAGAACGATGACCGTGTTATTCAAATCAACTTCCGACGCACATTTTTTTAAATTAAAAATAAAATCCATAATGTTATCGCATTTTGCATACGGCAGCCCCTTAAAAGAATCGACTTTATGCCCCGATAGCTGATTCAATATTGATTCAAATAAAATCTTGGATGAATAACATTCGATCAAATTAACTCGAACATGCCGTATTCCTAGATTATCAAGTACGGAAGTAACAATGGAAGATTTTCCGGTACTCGATGGACCATAAATATAAACACAATCGACGAAGGTTTCGTTCGTGTATCCAAATAAATTACACAATTGTTGTATTTGATATTTACGACCTGGAAAACTCATCTTCAGTTTATTTACTATGGAATCCATATCTGTAACAAGAAACAAAATAAGCGATGTAAAAAAAATTTGACCAATATTGGAGTGTCTTACAAAATTATAGAATTCGATAACCAAAAAGTAATCAAAATAATCTAGTCATATTGTTCGGCCATGTAGTCTTTTAAATTAGCAGATAAGGGAATTTTATTCTTTAGGTATTTTTGTATTTCTGGAGTCATAATATTGGTAAATGAAAAAGTTTGATGTATTTTGCATTCAATATTTCCACTTATGTCAGCATGAGCGATAATTCCAACTACGAAATTATCACAAAGCAGGGGCATTCCCAAATGAGCATTGCAAAGGTAAAAGTTTTGGGAGTTGTTACTAGGTTTGAAGGTGCCATACTGTTTTTCGACACCCTCTATTGATATTTGGTGTGAGATTAGTTCGGTAGCTAAATTAGTTAAGTGAATTCCTGGGGCAGATGCAGCTTTTATATATTTCCATCCAGGAACCAAACAGGAGTGGCTGTATGAGAAACTTTTTAAATCGTGCGGTATTATCAAATTTACTGTGGAAGTCGTCCACTTAAAGACTATATTTTTGCTCAACTTGACAATTACAACATTAACATTATCTGTATTTCTGTGGAAACTATCTATGTCTATACAATCTTGTTCTATTTTATATTCTTTCATGAGGTCTAATTTGTCAACACCGGGAAGAACGCAATGGTGACCTTTTTCTACTACTGTAATTGGGTAAGCAGCTGAAAGAATGAGCTTTTCAGTCAGTATAGCACCAGAACAAAGAGCAGTTGCTGGAAACATCTTTTTATAAATAAATGAAACGACAAAAGGCAAATCAACTTCTTTTCCGGTAGTTTCTACTTTAAACGTAGAGGAGATTACGATAATCATAATTCCATAATATACCATTTTGGAACACATTATGACAAAAAGTGATAGATTGCAACTTGATTCCGTAATTATTAAAAATAGAAAATTGTTGTTCCTGAAACTGCTACAACCAAAGTGACATTAATTTGTCCAACTAAAAATAATTCGCGCAAACGCATTTCAAAATATTTTAGAAATTCGTGAGTGCAGTCGCGAGAGTACCGTTGGAAGCAGCAACTGTTGTGATTTTTGATAATAAATCAAGAAATATGGCAAACCACGTAAGAATACATTTTTATTAATTAATAAACCTAAAATAAATCGTTAATAGCCTACAATTTATCCGGCGCATCCTTTCGATCCTGCGGAAGATGCTAAAGCTCTCAAGGCGGCATTTAAGGGATGGGGATGTGATGAAAAAACTGTTATGAGCATCATAACAAAACGAAGTAATCAACAAAGACAGCAAATAGCAGTACAATTTAAAACCATGTATGGAAAAGTATGTCATCAGGTTATTTACATTGCACAATAAACTTATGATCTTTAATTTTAATTCAAGGATCTTATAAAAGAACTCAAGAGCGAATTGAAAGGAAACTTTGAGGATGTTATTGTTGCTCTGATGCTGAATCCTTATGAATATTACGCCAAGCAACTTCATGGTGCTTTGGATGGATTAGGTACAGATGAAAAAACAATTATTGAAATTCTAGGAGTGAGCAACAATCAGGACATATTTCGCATTCGGGAAGCATACCAACATCGTAAGTTTTTGTGATAATTTTAACTAAGTATACCAAAATTAAGTTTATGTTTTATTAGTGTACAACTCTTCGTTGGAAAAAGATTTGAAGTCGGATTCATCTGGATGGGAAAAACGACTTATGGTTTCTGTTGTTACGGTAATTATTTTTCATTTCAAATTATAAATTATAAACTAAGTATTTTGGCTAATACCAGTTATAGCTACTTACTGTAGTTATAGTAGCGATTACTCATGGGAAACCACTAAAATGATAAATATAAGGAAACCGGAAAAATGAGTCATAATTAGGTATACATTGAAATTTAACAGTTTTTTTCAAACATCAACAAAAACAACTGATTTAAAATTTCACTTTTTTGGCTTGGAAACAAAACAAGTTAGGTGAGCGAGTCTGACAATAATAACAGATGATCACAAAAAGTTACATTTCTCTGAAAAGTGAAACCTTGATTCAAAAAATGACATGATTTCGAAAATAATTTTTTTTTTCAATTTAGGGTGGTCGTGACGAATCAGGAATTACAGACTACCAACGAGCCCAGCAAGATGCTCAATCTTTGTTACGAGCAGGAGAATTAATTGCCGGAACCGACGAGGCAACATTTAACGCAATATTATGCCAACGCAACAGGAGCCAACTCAAACTAATCTTCGATCAATATAAAAATATAACTGGTCATGATTTTGAAACAGCAATCCAGAATGAATTTTCTGGTACAATAGAAAAGCTGCTTTTGGCGTTAGTCCGTTGTATTAGAAACCCAGCTGAATATTTGGCGTATCGTTTACATAAAAGTATGGACGGTATGGGAACAGACGATAATACTTTGATCCGAATTGTGGTATCCAGATCTGAAATTGATTTAGGAGATATTAAAAATGAGTTTCTAAAAACGCACGGAAAAAGTTTGGCGCATTTCATTAAGGTAATTATTAATTTAAGTTTTTTTGACTTGGGTATTCGACTTACTTGGCAAGCCTAAATATTTTGATCTCTCTGTAAGCTCGACTGTCCAGATCACAGTGCTGTGGTTTGGTTTCCACGTTAAGTTGTAGGTCAAATTAGGTACATATAAACTGATTTATCTGTAAATGCATTAAAATGAATTCTAATTTTAAAATATTTTTCTGATTACAGAATGACACATCGGGAGATTATAAGCACGCTTTGCTATCTATAGTCGGTGATAATTAACAGAATAATTTTACAATCCAATTTATTATAAAAAAAAAATTAAATCTCAATATTTTATTGTAAATGTAACATTTTGAATGTGAATATAATATATTATTATCTAAAGTCTTAGTGTACATTAATTTAAAGCATTAAAATATAAAAGAAACTGACCGAGCGTTAACAAAGGAAAATTGAACGATACCAGCTCAGAAGAAGAAATCTTATGAAATGTCGTATCTTCAACTAGTATTGAATGATCAACCATTTCTTGAATCCAATCGATATATCCAAGGAGATTTACAGCCGAATAATTTAAAGGTGGTCTATCTGTGCAACCATCGTAATTATTTCTTCCAGTAAAAATTGCAACAATTCCGAATCCACAAGTTATGGCACTACCAATATTGATAGAACACACATCTATCCTGCTTTCGTTAAATTGTAACAAACACAACGTTTTATTTGGAATAAAATAATTAGGGCACAATTGGGGTTCATTCGATACTTTAAAGTGAACACTTTGTTTTTTAATTCTAGTTAATTGCACTCGACCCATTAAATGATTTACATAATAGGTTGCCCAAAGAGTCATTTTACACATTAGAGTTTCATTATTGCTTGGAAATTTAAAATCCAATGGTATTCTTACAGTTCCTAATCCTATTCCAAAAGTAATCATTTTTGCCGTTCTTACTAATCCCAAATTATTATGATTATGTTCGTGCCATTCAGGATGAATTACTATTTTATCTATATTATACAAAGCGTCTGGATGTATTTCGGTAGGATTTTCTACCATAGTACCAGCGAACATACTGATTGTTTTTATTGAATAGTAACCTAAAGGAGTTGCAGTAGTTAGTACCCAATGTGTACTTAATATATTTCCGGAACAAATTGGAGAACGAAATAATTCCATATCTGTAATGGTTTCTCGAACTTCATAAAAAAGTACAGAATAAGAAAACTCGCCAACTTCCGACAATGTACCCGTAACTCTGCTGATGGTTTCATTTTCAGATTTAGCTTTTATGTCCTCGAAGTCTTGTCCTTTACAAAAGCACTTGAGGTAAAACATTAAAAACTTGAATAATATAATTTGTTTAATAATCATGCTGACATTAATGTCATATTAACTGACAGTTTAAATTGCAGGTTATGTGTTGTTCATAATAAGGGTGTTGTCCAGCTTTCGTTGTCCAAAACAAAACAAGGTTTTTCGTAATCTGGTATGACTTCAGCTTTCAACAGGAAATATCATATAGAAATGTATTCCCAAGATACACCCATCAGTGTTAGAGCCACTACTACCCTACACCCAGTATATACGCTCAGCATTATCCAACTTTTTCAAAAAAAAAAAAAACGTTGGCATTGATGGAATTTCAGGGGGAAATTTTTGAAAACTTGTATAGAAAATGTATGTGATTACGTTTACGTTTTCAAACTATCCTGCTATTGAACCATAAGAGTTTGTGTTTCAAAAATTCATAGAAGAAAATCAGAAGAAGAAAATCATAGAAGCCATAGAGTAATAGATATGCATTACACAATGATTTTAATAAAAGTCAAAAATCAAATTGAAAATATTGCACATTCTCATGCGAAATTAGATAAAACGTTGTACACCACTCGTGAAAGAAAAAGAATTCGTAGACCTCAATCTGTCGACTCATTCAGTAATTAACCTTTATTTCAACTCGTGGTGTAAAATACTATTAAATGAGAAGACGTATGTAGACATAAAGTGAACAGTTGTAGAGTAGCACCAATATCATGTAGAATATTCGATAATTTTACGCTTTAAGCATATGCTTCCTGACAGAAGCGTCGAAACCTTTCAAAGGCATTTTTTGGCCTTTGGGAGGAAAGACGATCAGAATAAATTTTTTATTTCGCCCGGAATCGAACCGGATAACTAGGCTAGGGAGCAGACGCTTATGATGAGGTGACATTTATTTTAACTTAAATTTTAAATTGATTTTCTACAAAATATAAACTTGAGTGAAAAGTATGTCTGCATTGAGTGTAACCTGATAGCGCAATCTTTAATAATTCTACATTCAATTTTTATTGGTACAAAGTTGCAATAGTGTGTCCGTCTTTTTGTTCTCAAGTTTTATTTGTTGTACGTACCTACATATGTTTTGATGTTTTCATTTAAAAAATTTTTTATTTTAATTTTCTACGTTGTCTATGTTAATTAAAGTGTAGTAATCTGGTCCAACGTTACGCAAATTATCCAAAAGTTTTTCCAATGCTACAATAATTTTCAAACAAAAAGTTCCATCGAGAAATATGAATATGATGAACATGAGTTCATCAAACAACTTAAATGAACAGGTAGGCCACTTTTAAAAAGTATCTATTATTACAAGCCCAGTCATCACGTCGAGAAAAATTGGTCTGCGTGGAAATGATAACTCGAAAATGAAAAATGAAACGACAGTACAGATAAAATAAAAAATAAGTAGGTATCTACTATATTTTTGTAAATTATTTTATACGTTGTTAAGTTAATGTTTTATGGCTTCTTCAGGATCACAAGACATAAGCAGGACTTAATATTCAATAAAATTTCTAATTTTAAGAAAAGATCATTTCAAAAATAGTTTGTAAAAAAATTAGCATGTTTTATTCGGATTAAACTTACTTTTTGAGGCTCGCCTGCAATTTTTACGCGAGGGAGGAATCGCCAGAGAAATTTGGTGTACAAGTGAAAGGAAATCCTATAGATTGCTTTTTAAGAAGTACATCAGCATTAGGGCATTAGCAAATCTTTACTATTCCTGAGCTTTTTTTGCTCCTCTACTTTTTCAAAGGGAAATCTTAAAGCAAACCAGGAATAATCAGGTAAAGAAAATATTTCCACGTAAAGGCGGCATTTGACTTGATGACTAGACTAGTTAAATTAATAATTGCGTGTAGGTCCTTTAATAAAATAATACCTTTATTTACTTAGCAATCCGCGAATGCAGGTACCGATGAAATAGGCGATTTACAAAATTGTCTTCCATTCACCTCAATGAATTTGACACTACGTGATATAAGTGGATTTCCATCTACACTCGAGCAATTTACAGAAGCCGAAAAATCAATAGCCGAGTTGAAAGAACTGAAGAAACAAGGAAAACAGTTTAAGCAATATAGAAGTTTGAAAAATACATTTCCATCACCACTTGGACCCAGGCCATTCCATCTTGTATTAAAACAATATTCGAAGTCAAACCCATTTATGTCAATACCACAAAACGGGCAAAACCGAAACAACGCCCAATAAGAAATGTTTACTAATGAAAATATGTCTACTACCCACCAATGTATTATTTTTGTAGATTGAATGAAATAGTGTAAGATTTATTTTTAATAATATTATTTATAATAAAAAGCCTACATGCTGATTCTATTCTCCATCATTTTAAATCGGTTTTAAGATTTAGATCCTAAATCTTGGACCTTAGGCCGGTCCTGATTTTTATTTATAAAATTTATCTATCATAATAATTAGGATGTCTACTATCGAAAATAATTTCTTCGAAAAGTAGTTTTAATTTTAAGAAAATAAACAGAATTTGGAAAAATCAACCAATTCGTTGCAGAAAAACTTTGAATTTTCCACCTGTTGCATTTCCAAAACAACTTTTGAATTGTGTGCATTATGAGATAATTTATGATTTATACAAAGAGAATGTTATTGTTTATTATCCTATAATGCAATTAAAAGGATACACAATAAAAAAGACTTGATAAGTTTAAATCTACACAACCTAACCTAACAATTTTTGCCGAACTTCAAAAATAAGTGGTAAAATCTTATTGCATGAAAAGGACTTACCTCGTTATTATTATAATTTACAAACACTTTCAAGTCTTAACTTATCACATATTTTAAATTATCAACACAAAACAAAAATTATGTAAATAAACGATAACTAACATGCGCTTCTAACTACCTTTAGTCAGACTGACCAATAGAATGCAAGAACATTTTTGTACTTCAAATTTAAAAACTAAGGTTTCGTTTGGTTTCGTTTATTTCTGTTTAAGATCGTACAATGGCAAACGGCAATAATTTCAATGCTGCTGTCTATTTTATTTTTAGATTAAATATTACCTATTTTTTATTATAAAAATAATAAATTATCTAGGAATATAACATTAAATTTAACAATATGTTGTGGTTTTCGCGGCACTGCCCCCATTCCCGCTTCTTTGATGAAAAGGTGTGACGTCATGTCCGCCAGTGGCGGACTAACAGAGGGCCTACAGTCCCGGGCCCTGAGAGGAAACGAGCCCGATTAGTGAAGTTATTTTTGTTAATAGCTGTTTAATAAAGAAAGTCTACCCCTCTCTTTCCCTTTGGGGGGCCCAAAAGTATTTTAGGGCCGATAGCCCCAAAGTGTGTTGATCTGCCACTGGTTTGCTCCCACTGGTTTGACGTGAATTTTGAGGTTATGTTTACATTCCACCAAAATAATATTTAAATCATGTTTAAAATTAGTATTATCATTTTATCAATATTTACTTTAATAGTGGCTGTAATTTTAACTTTATACAAACAGGATATATATCAGTATTTATATTTTTCAAGCAATAATGGTGTTAAATTATTTACAATCGAACAACTACAACAATACAACGGTGTAAATAGACCCGAATTGTATTTATCATTACTTGGTAACGTTTTTGATGTAACCAAGGGTCTGCAACATTATGGACCGGAGCAGTCGTACAACGCCTTTGTTGGTAGTTTTTTAATTTAAGGACTTGCGTTAACATAAATTTTTAGGACGTGATGCTTCTAGGTCATTTATCACTGGAAATTTTGAAGGAAAAGATTTAACAGACGATGTGACTGGTTTGAAAAAGCAAGATTTGCTTGCACTAGTTAACTGGTTGGATTTTTATAAGAAAGAATACACAAAAGTTGGTGAGGTGGCAAGTTGAACTAGATAGAATTAATAGTAAATTTGATTTTTTTAAAGGAAAATTAGTGGGTAGATATTTTGATAGCAATGGAAAAACGACACAGTATTATAAAGAAATTAAAAAGTTGGTAAAACTTGCTAAGAGTGAAAATTTAAAGGAAGATGTTACAAAAGTTCAGTTTCCTCCTTGCAACGTTGAGTGGAATGCCGAACAAGGTTCTCGAGTTTGGTGTACTATCAGAAGGTAATTTAGTAATTTTAGAAGATTTGGTTGACCAATATCTGTGTTTTAGTGGTGGTATAGAAAGAAATTGGATTGGAGTACCCAGGAAATTGTACGAACCTGGATCCGACTCGTACAGATGTGCATGTGTTAATGACGATGATAAAAATTCCGGCAATATTATTGAATACGAAGGTTGCAATCCAGAACTTTCTAGCTGCTATGTAAAAATTGAATAACTTTTTTATATTTTTATATTATAAAATGCACATTCCTATATTTTTTATTTTTATTTGCCTAAATTAAAATATATGAATTATTATAAGTAGTAATTTATTATTGTGGGAAAAACCTATTGTAATGAAGTTAAAAAAATTATGTAATGATGGGCTACATTACAAAAACCAAATTTTGATTTGGCTATTGGATTCGACTTTATATTGTCATCTTAGGCAGTAGATTTTTTATCGTATTAAAATATAATAATAATTATAATTAATTAAATGGGTTTACTTGTGACCGATGTACACCTCCTTGGTGGTAATAGTACCAAAACTAATATCTAAGAGCATGCGTTATCTACTAATTAGATTGTAGCCCTTTATTGTCTAAAATCAACGTTGCCATCAGTAAAACAACAATTAAACCTGTGAAACAGAATTTTAAACATATTATTTTACTAGAACCCAAAGTCTAATTTATTGGATATTTCATCAATATTATTATGTAATATTTTTACTATTTTTAACAGTGTAAGTTTACCTACTGTTCGCTGCATAGGAAAACAATTGAAAACTAACAATTTGTCAAAATGACAAAACAATATATTAATATTTTATTCTTAAACAAGCTGTTTCAAAATTTAATATTTTAAAATAATTATAAATGGAGTGTGAAGAAGGTAAAAAACGTAGGAGTTCTAAAGATGAAGGTAAATTTAAAACTTTGTTCAGTTTTAAAATTGAAAAAGAAATTAGATCACGGTTAAAACTTGCGATGTACCCTGTATTACATTACAGCTGGCAGCCAGTCAGGGTTATTGGGGTCATTGAATCCTTTTCCTTTCTTTTCTATACTAAAATTTCCCCCCAGTTTTCAAGAACACCGGTTTAATCTTGCGGTGTTTCTGACTGAATATTTTACCGTGACAATTCAACTTGAACTTCGGACTCCATTGAGTTGGATAAATTTATTAAAATAAAACTTGCCCCGTCACTCTTATCTGCATACGTCAAGGACGTATTCGATAACGAATTACATCTGATTTTAAAATTACTTTTCGAGCAGCCACAGCCCGCTTAACTGTAAACGTTGATCGTGATTATTTTAATTTCATTTTATTACTTTTAATCCACTAGTAAGTGTAATTAGTTTTTATAGTTGTAGCTTGAATAATAAAATTTTTATTTGTCATTAGAGAAAATGGCTAAAATCAAGGCTGGACCCGTTGTTGACATTCTTGGCGATGAAATGACCCGTATAATCTGGGATACTATTAAAGAAAAACTTATTTTACCTTTCCTGGATATTGAGCTACACGTCTACGATTTAGGAATCGAAAATCGAGATAAAACCAACGATCAAGTGACCATTGATTGTGCCGAAGCCGTTAAGAAATACAACGTTGGCATAAAATGCGCTACCATTACACCCGATGAAGTTAGAGTAAAAGAATTTAATTTGAAAGAAATGTGGAAATCGCCCAATGGAACCATCAGAAATATCTTAGGAGGCACAGTTTTTAGAGAGGCCATAATTTGCAAAAATATTCCTCGTTTGGTAACCCCTTGGACTAAGCCTATTATTATTGGACGTCATGCACATGCCGATCAGTATAAAGCTACAGATTTTGTTGTACCTTCTGCTGGTAAATTAGAAATGGTGTTCACACCCGCATCGGGCTCAGAAGTACGTTACACTGTTAACGATTACAAAGGTCCAGGAGTTGCTTTGGGAATGTTTAACACAGACCAGTCGATTGTTGATTTTGCACATTCTTCTTTCAAATATGCATTGAACAGAGGTTATCCTTTGTACTTAAGTACCAAGAATACCATTTTGAAAAAGTGAGTATAATTTTTTTATAATTAATAATATAAACACTAAAGCATAAAAAATTAAAGACCAAAACAGTTTTCACTCCTGTTCTCATAGTATTGCATTAGCGTGGGAACCTTTTTGTTATTTGATTACATAATATAAAAATGCTAATCTACAAGTGCTCAACTTATCTAAATCTGTAATTATGCTTTATAAACTGTTTAAACTGCTGATTTATAATTTTCTAGAAAATTGTTTGAAATAGTCGAGACTTCAGACTTGAGACTTTGCTAAACTCCATGAGTTTCCATGTTAAAAGTATAGGACTTGTCATAACTTCACAGAAATTTACATTGACAATAAAATTCGTGCTTCTTGTTTATTTAAATTTGATTGCAAAATAGTACAATAAATTGTACTACATTCTGATAAATTACATACTGACGTACAGTATTATCTGTTCAAATGTCAACATAATCATATAAAATAGTACGCAAGCAATATTTTTCAAACAACAAAATGAAAAATATTATTTGGCTAATTATTATCGTTTAGAATTTAGCAATTATGGACGAAAACAATGATATAATTATCGTTTTAGATTACAAAATTATTATCTATTTATACAACAAAAATTTATGATTAATTTTACATTACTCTTATTATATGCCTTTTTTGTTTTTAGATACGATGGTCGTTTCAAGGACATCTTCCAAGAAATATACGACAAGGAATACAAGAAGCAATTTGAAGCAAGCAAAGTATGGTATGAACATCGTTTAATCGACGATATGGTTGCTTATGCTATGAAATCAGAAGGTGGATTTGTATGGGCATGCAAGAATTACGATGGAGATGTTCAGTCAGACTCCGTCGCTCAAGGGTATGGTTCATTGGGTCTGATGACCTCAGTTTTGGTGTGCCCAGATGGAAAAACCGTAGAAGCCGAGGCTGCTCATGGTACCGTCACACGTCATTACCGGTTTTATCAACAAGGAAAGGAAACCTCAACTAACCCAATAGCTTCTATTTTTGCATGGACAAAAGGATTGTTACACAGAGCCAAATTGGATAACAATACCCAATTGAAAAACTTTGCCGAAACACTTGAAAATGTTTGCATCGAAACAATCGAGTCAGGTTTTATGACAAAAGATTTGGCCATTTGCATTAAAGGCATGAATGGAGTTCAACGTGCTGACTACTTGGAAACATTTGAATTTATGGACAAGTTGGCAGAGAATTTGAAAAAGAAAATATCTGGTTGACTCTTGAAAGGAGCAAAGTCGCATTTATAAATTGTTACTGCATTTTTTATCTTTATATTTCAAGATTTTGTTATCTTTATCATAAGTACCGTAATCAAGTTAATTATATTCAACAGTATTCAGTTTTCTTTCGATTATTCCAGATAATATAGTTTAACAACAAACTATTTTTTAATTAATTGAAAATGATGTTCCCCAATAATTGTTATTGAAAATACGATTTTTATATTATGAAGTTTTTTGTATTGCAAGGTTCACGGTTGTAATAATAAATTTATATAAAAAAGCATTGTTTTAATGCATCAAATGAAAATCTTTGACCTATTTCAGATTGATTAAATTTTGAAACACCCTGTGTACCTTGTAACGAACAAGAGTGCAAGTAATGTAAAGAGATGAATAAAAAATTTATTTTTGAAATAACGTGGATAAAAAACACAGTAGAACTGAAGACGACCAAATTTACTCGGAAATCATAATCGAAATATGTTTTGACATTTACATTATAGGTTATGTTGTTGAGCTGTCTTGTCAAAACATTAACGAATTGCGATTTCTTATGCATTTTCAAATTTATTTCGAGTATTAGGAAGCAATAATGATACCACCGCTCGCTCCAGGACAAAAAAACGAACAACAAAATATGGTTGGATGGGTAAATGAACAACAACCGCACAGTACAATTATTTACCAAACTTTACTTGTAGAAAAACACGTTTAACATGAGGCAAGTGACTTTAATGAACTTGGCTGCTTCACATTTGGGTGCAAAAAATAACAATATCTTAAGTTATGCTAATGCAGGATGTATTACAAGTCCCAGTAAGTCGTTGGATATCCTACGTAAAAATTTACAGAGTGCCATCAATAGGGATATCGATAACGTTATCAAAAAATATTTGGAGGTTGAGTATTTACTATTGCTTATTACTTGGTTTAATATATTTCTTGTAGAAATTTTTTCAACCCGCAATCAACAACATTCGAATGAATTTAGGTAAAAATAGTGTCAATGATGATCTTATCAAGAGCGTCTGCCAACAAATGTTAGAAGAAGCTAAAGTTATGTATAAAAGTGCGTCACTATCTAGAGACAGTTCCCCTTGCGATTACAGCGACTCGGAGGGTGGAAGTTTTGCCGATTGTCGTATTGAAGCCATGGTATTACTACTGAATTATAATAATTTTATTATTAATTTTGTAATTTTAGAGTCCTATGCATTTTAAACGCAAAGAATCGGACACCGATTCAGAAACTGGATACTTTATAAATTGTAAGAGACAGAAACCTAGAAATATTAAATTGATGGAACAGTTTTACCACAAATTACCCGAAAAAAGGGAAAGTCCTAAGTGGAACCCTGACAGAATTCATCATAACACTTTGTTTATAATGGGAGCCAGGGCTAACAAAGTTTTGGGATATGGTCAAACGAGAGGGCGATTGTATGTCAGACATCCTGAAATGTTGAGGTATTCTGGTGATCCCGAGGATAAGGAATGGTTAGCATCGCGTAATTTAATGCCACCAAGCGGAGGTAAAGCATATTTGATGTTGTTGGAAGATATACAAGAGTTAGCTTCGAACGATGATTATAGGAACAATCCCAATTTGCAATTAAATGAATTGCAAGGATTCGAGGCGCCTCTATTTATGATTAATAAAATTAAGGCGTTTTTAGAACACGTAAGAACTGATAAGAAACAGCAAATTGTTACTAACATCGATGCATTTGATTTTCAAAGAGGACAATCAATGACGCCAGTCGATTCGGCACCTTCGACGCCCTCAGACACACTTCAAACTTTGGAATCTCAATCTCTCAGTACCACCAGTTCTAAACAATCAGATCTTAATGGTTTAATTAATATTCCTGAAAGCAGTCCAGGATCAAATCACTCTTTTATGTCTGGTCAGTTTACACAAAGTCCTTTGCGCAATTCAAGTAGTGTTTCTCCTAATATGTTAATGGGAGTTACTGTGGACAATTCAAATAATAATGGTGCAATTTTGAATTTAGTAGATAATGTGCACACCGACAAAATTTTAGTTAACTTATTATCAGCGCACAGTTCGACAGATAATTCTCAAGATTTCTAGAATTTAGCCAACTTTTTCTTTTTGGACAGATAACATTATTTTAAGTTAAAATTAAAGATGCTGCTTATATCAAGAAGTACTTGGTAAATGTCTAGAACACTACTCGCCTGTGTTCTTGGTATGCAAGTTGTCTCTTTATTAGGTACATCAAGTATTTCCAAAAAGAAAAAGCCGTTTTAAAGTATTTAGTTTATTTAGGGATATTAAAAACTTTTCGAATGGTGTAGCTTGCAAAATAATGCAAATCCATTTTTATTTTTAATAGTGTGACATACATTAATTTTTTTAGTTTTAGTGTGCCGTCAGAGTGCATCTAAATATTGTCTTTTATGCGATTGGATGCTGGATATTGATACACCAATAAGATTAGATATATGCTTTGTTTGGATTCACTCTGACTTAACAGCAATTGGTGCGTAGTGGTAAACTAAATGAAATCATTTTCCAGAACTTTCTGAATTTGACTCGGAACAAAAATGATGTGTTGTAGATTTTTAGGATTGGGTTTTCACTTACTTTTTAAATGTACACTCAGTTTGTTTCTTTGCTTTTTTCCATTTCTTTATTAATGCAAGATGAAAAAGTTAACATTTTTATTGACTAGCATAAACGCTAGAAAACAAAAATTTGCTCGGAGAGCAAAAATGGTGCCAAATAACGAATCAACTATCACTGGATATTGTCACCGTGATGGGGGGAATGAGAGCGTAAACTTATTTGAATCATTGTACTGACTTGATGAGTTGAAAACCATAAAAGTTTTGTTCGGGTTTAATAGATGACGTAATATTTGAAGAATTTGAACCACAATTCTGGCTTTGCCATCAACAGTAAGAAGTCGAAAATATTTTTGTATGGTGTTATACGAAACAGCTACCATATCATATTGTTAGATATTAAAAGAGGTATTAAAAAATATTACCATATTTTCACAAAAACTAGAAAATATTAACATTTTTCTTAAAGATCACGAAATCTATACAAATTGCAAATATTGGAGTTTATTTCAGTAATAATGGGGCTTTTTTCAAATTGTCGCATTTTGTAAAGCTATTGGTTTTTCTTGTTTTTAAATTAATTTTTCTCTTTGAGTGAGTGAGTGAGAAACCTGTGAATTTCAAATAGATGTGAAGCTCTCTCTTTATGTTATGATTTCTACAATAATTTATCTACCTATCCTATAGTCATCGGAATTTAGATTTTTACAGAAAAACTTTATATGTAGTATACCTACTTGTACAATTTGTGTTAAATGTTTAATTATTAATTATCTACTATTGCAAAACTGGTTTGACCTTCCAGTACACATTTCCGGCTTTGAAACATGAGCATCGCTGTCGACTGATAGTTCTTTTACCTTGAAAGATATCAAATAATAGAAGGCAAGGTATATTTGAAATGGGATATAAAAATTATGGCTAACTTGTCTTGTTTGGTGGAATCATGAGACAGTCATTGTACGCCTAATAGTTAGTGTGATCAACTGCTAGCACTAAAGTATTAAAATCGTTGATTTCTCTGGATTTGACCAATTTTGGTCAAACCACTTCAAATTTCACCAAGAGCAATTACTGTGCAATCAAAAGACGTACTAACAACAACTGGTGGGGGGGGAATTATAGCAAGGTTATCATTTTTGCAAACTTAATAAAACGGAGACTGCAGCGTAAATCCTCGGTGTGTGTACTAAAAGGTAATTTTATATTATTTAATATGACCACCTACCCGAGCTGTTGGTATTTCAAATAAAAGGTTTGAAGAGTATTTGAAATAATATCAAGAATTTGATTCCTCCATTTTCAAATATTTGAAATATTATCGTGGTATGTTGTTTTTATTATTTGTGTTTGATTATTTGCATTATTTCTCGTTAAAAGAAGTAAATGTCCGTAGTAGATATTTTGTTGGTATCGAAATATTTTTTCATGTTAAACGGTTTCCACTGTACTTACAAAAGTTGTTTTTTTTAATAATTAGGTACTATCTTAGCCTAGCATTCTGTAAATAATGTAATGTAAACATGTAAATAATTTAGGTTGTCTAGCAGATAACTGGAGAGTTTTATATTAAATTTTTTTGGCCAAATGAATTGGTTATGGAATCAGTGAGAATACTGGATGGCCACTCTGCATAAATATTTTATGCTAGCAAGAATATTTTGTCTTCAACCCAATATTAATATTAGAATTTATTGGGGTTAAAAATATTGCAGAAAAGAGTTTTTGAAGTAACACTCGTAGGAAACTGATAATGCATGTTGTATAAAAATATTTTTTAAATTTGTGACATACATAAATAATGGTTGTAACTAGCTGCTTAATTAAAATATTAGTGACATTGTTATCTAGTCATAATTTTTTTAAATTATATATTAGGAATTAACATAATAAAATTGTTTGATGTTTTCGTCAGGTGTAGATTTGTGTACTTAGGTGGTTTTAGGCAAATTAATTGTTGTGGTTTGAAATTGTTTTATGTGCCATATTAATTGTTAGTCTTGTTAAGTGTGATGTATTTACTACAATTTATTCAATGTTATAATTACTTATTTTCTTAAAATTTGTTAAATTTTATTAGTTTATGTGCCCCTCATGCAAGATTTGTTTAATTAAATATTAAAATATTATTCTTGCGAATAATATTTATTTAAATATTTAATTATTAAATTTTATTTGAAATGTTTTATTTTAGATTAAATGAGCAATTATTATTGTTTTTTAAAACTAGTTTGATATTTAATTTTTTCCCTCGTACTTTAAGACCATAGATCCTATTATTTTTAACTCTGTACTAATATAAATCTACTCGTAGCACTTATTATCCAGTGCAATGACTGACATTTCAGACTTGGCTAGAAAACAGAAAAATTGAGATTGGGCTTTTCGAATGTTGCTAGCGGAGCCGAGATTGAAATGTGGAAATCCAGGGTGGGTACTAATATTAGCTGTATTTAAAATTTAATTATCTTTTAATGTTCTATTTTGAGAGGGTGGCGCGCCATTGCCTTCCCGATATAAGTTGCCACTGGCTCCAGCCTATATTTTTATTTTAAGTTCCTTTATACTATTTCAAGTGGGAGAAAGTAATTTCTTCTAAAACCATAATACCTACTACATTAGAAATGCTGAGATCACAATTAATAAAGGGGGGCAAAAAAAGTTTCTTCTAAATTTGTGAATTTCACGAGCGTATACCTCAAAAACTGAAACAGATCGTCAAAAATAATTAGGAACATTCTTGTAGGAAATTTTATCAGCTTCAATTTTACACAGAACAACATTTTGGCTAAGACTAACCATTTTCGAGTTATAAGCGAAAACCAAATTTGGTACAACTGGTAATTTTGGATTAAATTTAGTCATTTGGTACCATACGCAGTTGTACCTTCCGCCCTCCAAGGTTTCACCATATACCCCAAAACGTAATGGACTAAAATGTTTAAATTAAAATACTCGGAGAACTTAATTTATTTAAGCATGTTAATTACTTGACAATAAGTAAAATTTTTTCTTCAAAGTTCAAAATTAACACAAGAAAGTAAATAACACCTTTATTAAACAATGCAAAATTTCTATCTAAATCAGATCTATTGAACTGTTCAAAAATAGAGCGCTTACTAAGCTTTTCATTTCGTCATTTGTGAAACATAAAGTAAGAGGACCTTTACCACGGTTCCAGGAATCATTTATTTCGTCCAAAGATGCACCAAGTACAAAAACTACACCGTTAAATTTTTGCCACGATTCAACATATACCTGAATATTTTGACAGCCTTTAAATATTTTAGGACCTCTCGCTAGTATCTCCTGGAGCATGTCTTCTAATTGTATTGCATTTTTATGTGGTATATGGCTAACAGATGAAATAATGTCCAATATCTTCATGCATAATGCATTTATTATATATCCTAAAGTCTTCTTAAATACCGAAACAGGAAGAATTTTTCTCCAAACGCATTTAAGAATTTCGTATTGCTTCAAACACGTTTTTATCCCGTCGCCTGTATCGTCTTCTAGAACTCCGGATATACATACTTCATTAAAATTGTATTGCTGTAAAGTAATTTCCATTTGTTTAACGTGTTCTTCGACATATGTGAGAAATATTTCGCCGGCTAATGTTCGCAGTTGGTGTGCCTGATCTGTAAACAGCAATGGATCTGTTAAACTCTCAGGGGGAAGTTTTTTGCCATGCGTTTTATTAAATTTAATTAGTTGATGGGCTATGTACATGCAATTGTTACGAAATAAAGCAACCGGTTTGGGCGCAATTTGAAGAAGCCGCTCATTGTGACCGCAAACTATATTACCATACTGGTAAAAAATACTTTGAAGGGTACAAATTAATCTTCCTGCTGATATAGTTGATTCGTGAATTGCTTGTTGCAGAAGTTTTCCCGTCAATTCAATTAATTCGAGAGTACTGCGAGATATACAACAAACTGGAAAATCGTTCAGTTTTAACGGATGATCCGAATCGTCCGGATTTCCAACGAAAACCGAATTTAAAAGATCTTTCTTCATGATTGCAATTGAGTCTCCCAAATATTGATTGCACATTTTGCTGATGTACAATATATCCATGTTATCAATAATTTCCACAAGTGGATTCTTTTTTGAATCAAACACTTCTAATCTTATCAATTCTTTCTGAAATTTCCTCGTATTAACGATAACTTCCTTGTATAAATGATACATTTCGTCGGTGACGGGCGTCGTACTATTTAGACAATCTTTTTGTAAACTGTCGCATAATGAATGTTTTATTTCATTTCCAATAAAACTCACAGAATTGAACTTTTCGTTTTTATAATAAAATTTATTCTTTAAGAATTGAAAAACTTCAACAATTCTGTTGTAAACCTCTTTGTAATGAATTTTCACCTGCGATCTTTTAATTGCATTCAAAATATGATAGTTTGCATCTTCTTCAATTTTAACCGACGTATTACTATTTATTATAGGTTTGAATATGTGTTTCCACAACAATTTTCCAATATTTTTTAGATGAGATAAATTCTTAAATGAATGTAAAACAAATAGTAAGCTCTCCATGTCAGTAAAATTCTTTTTAATCTTTAACGTATTAATTTGCAGTATTTTAGGTTTATTCACTTTAATTTTAATAACTTTTTCAAAAATCTTAACCAATTTTTCTTCTAAAGTTTTTTTATCTTTTGCCATTTCTGCTTTTAATATTAAAATAACATCGGTAACTTCGTGTGATGGTATACCATCGACACATTGCTCGACGTATATTATTTCTTGAGCTGCATCGATGAACCTTTTTCTTTCTAGCAATTCCTTAACTCTTATTAATAAATCGTGAATAAGCATTAAATTTGCTATGCTTCTTAATGTCATTACAGATTGCTCCAGTTCTATAGAAAGACCGTCAACTTCATCAACTTGTTTTGATACATCAATTTGCTTTTGTAAATTTTCAATATCACAAGTAATTTCTTTCTTTGCATCTAATAATTTTTGTTTTCTTTTTGCCCATTCATCTTCCATATGGTAAATGCTGCCAATGTAAGTATTAATGTCTTGCTTACATTTTATCAAATCGAGATTTTCATCTGAAATAAAAACTTCCGTTATAAAACTCATGTTGCAGCTTTATTATCTCGAGCGTGGTCTTCTACGGTTCTCTGGTTGAAAACGAAAAGCAAATTTAAAATTGTTATTACTAAATTTTAAATATTACGAATAATTTTGAAATGTCAATAATTGATGTTGATAGTTAAATGTTTTTTTGGAATATTTTTTGATATACAGGGTAGTCTTTCAAAAATCTGTTTTAGAAAACGTCACATGCAATTATTGCCAAAACACCATCACTTTGTTTTTTCTTAAATGAAGAAGAATGTATATAAAAATAATAAGCCTCTATTTGAAATATTGTTAAATGGAAGGAAATGAAACGTAAAAAAATGAAAATACTTCCGAGAGACTCTTAAACTTTGATATGACCATCTCCGTGCTTCAGAGAGCACGTAAAGCCGATTGTCCTCCTGGGTTGATGATTGTTACCATCAACTTTTAAAAACAGGATTACATGCATTCCCTAATTTGGTTTAAGCAGCTGTATGGTCTAAATCCCTGCTTCCACTTTCGCAGCATCTCAGTAGGTATTCTCAAATTTCACGATAAACTATTTAAAAAAATTAAAAGCTATTTTCTTATATTTAATTTTATAGATTTCTCCGCAATTCTTCTACCTAGACAATAATTTTCATAAACGTAAACGCGATTCCTTTGATATAAATTTTATATGTCTGAAATGAATTTGTAGAGACTTATTAATGATCAAATTATTGGATTGGAATTTTATTGGTTTAGAAAAATATATACGTAATCATCATCATCTTGGTTTCCCTATCTTTTGCTGGGTCGGCCCACATTTCTTTTACCTCTGGGTTTATATTTGTTTATAATTAGCCACAGGTAAATTAAAAATTGAATAATATAATATTCCTTTTTGACATTCACTGAATACTTTCTTCTTCCTTAGCTATAAATCAGTAGTTTTTACAGTTGCTTTTCAAAGTTTTGAAATTAATCTAAATTCTAAATCAGTTTCTAATCTTTGAATACACATTATAATTTAGTCACTGGTTGAAAGTGAAAGAAAGGGCGTTAAATAATGAAGACCAGAGCTTGAAACCATTTTATAACAGTACTAAGAAATCAACGGGCGCGTCTACTCCGCTGCTGAAAATTTACCGAGCGTAAGAGCTATGCAAGCAACGCAAACGAGATGCAATTAAATGTGTAAGATTTTACTTCTGCAATCATTTTTTTTTGTAACTTTTACTAGTTTTTTATTTTTTGTTTATTTATTTATTTTAGTTGTATTTATTTGGAAAACTACAGCTATAGGGCCAATTAATGACGTACCACACTAAGCTGTACCTATTACCGATTTCTTGGAATAGCTCGCACACAATTAACCCGAAATCGTTTTGGGAGCAGTCTATGACCCGATCATTGAACCCCAAAAATTGAAGAAAACATACATTAACTTTATTTTGACAAGACCCTTCATAATGTCATAATAATCGTGTTATTGAGTTCCATAAGAAAATGATCGGTTATAGCTAAATAGTATTTAAACCTATTTCATGTTAATCCATTCATACGCACCATTTTAAAATATAAATTTCGACAGATTTGAACGTCTCGTACAGTGAAGGTGTTGGCAGATAAAAAAGACTGAGGTTATAAATATGGAAAATTGAATAATAGTATGTTAAAGAAAAACAAGACAATTCTGTGTAAACAGCAATCTATACACTGCAAATATAAGTTGTATAAGTGTAATACAGTAAAATTATCGTCATATTTTTGAAGTGAGATTGATTTACTTTATATTTAAAAAAATAATTATAATATTTTGTACTTTCCATGAGTAATTTAATTTTTTCAAAGTAAACAAATAAGTAGGTATAATTTTGAAAATAATTTAATGATTTTTAAGAACTAATGGCAAACAAATTTGTATTTGTATTTTTCTGGAAGAATCCGATTGGAAAAAGTTGGTACCAAAGGTTCCCTTTCCTCTCCTAGTTGGAGATAGGTTAGTCAACTCGCGGGAAATACAAAATATTACAGATATAATAAAAATTGTTTTAAAATTACAGAAATAAAAATTTTGTAGAAAATTTAAAATAATAGCATAGATATTATTTAACTTATTATTATTTTAAATTAAATGTATACTATTTGAATAAAAAATATAACAAGAAATATTAAAATATCAGCTGTATATGTTATACATATATAAATTTCGGTGATATCATAATCTTTAGAGGAGGCTTCAAAGTTCATGGTTCGTACGTGTAGAGATGCCTTTGTTCAACTAAAGGTTGGTTTATATAGAACGTCAACGTGACTCACCGCCAATAACACCTTTATAACATACTTTCAATTCTATGCAATTGGCATAGTTCTTTTCATTAAATTTTTTTTAGCATAATCTAAATGACAGCCAATGACAGTTTTTCGACGACACTACTCTTCTACTTTCGCGCCACCTAGTGGCTCAGTTTGGGGGATAAGCGATTAAGCGCACGCAAAAATCGTTATTATAACAATGCAGTTACAAGTACTCTCCTTCTGAGACCATGGTACGGACTTAATCGACGACTTTTATAATTTTTTCCTGTAAGTCCAACTCAAGCTTCGACTTACACTACATATAAACATGCAAGTCAGTCAAAAGTCAAAAACAAAAACTAAGAAACAAAATAAATTTATTTGTAACAAATTTTCAGTTCAAAACTTAAATACTAATTTTGTGACTTTTCATATTGTGTACTATTAAATTGCTCTTCTGGGTGAACTTGCAACTGCAAAATGTACAGGCAAAAGGCTTTTCTCCAGTATGACGTCTGTTGTGCACTTGCAAATGACACAGTTGTGTAAATTTCCGTGGACACACCTGGCATTTAAAAGGTTTTTCCCCTGAATGAATTCTCATGTGCGTTACTAAATTACCTTTCTTATCATTTTCAAATTCGCAGAGTGAACATTTGAATACGTTGTCTTGTAAATCATATAAATCCTTCTTAATGTGAGATTTCTTTATATGAATATTTAAAGTTGCTTTTCGAGTAAAATGTGCTTGGCAAAATTTACAAACAAATTGTTTTTTACTATCGCGAATTTTTGTATGTGCTTGTAAATCCCCTTGTTGCTTAAATTCCTGGTCGCGGATATCACACTTAAAAGTCTCTTCTTTTGTACTAATTCCATACTTACACACATGTTTCTCAAAATTGGCCTTTTCATCACTTGAAAAATTGCAAGAAGAACACCTGAATAATTTTTCTTGAACTTCATCTACTTCTAAATGTTTCTTCTTCATATGAAAATTAAAACTGGCCCTTTGAGTAAACTTTAAATGGCACAATTGGCAAGTAATTAACGGCTTTTGAGCTGTGTGCTGCGCTATATGAACCAGTAAACTATTCATCTGTTTGCTGGTAAAATCACATATATCACAAACGAAGTATTGCTCTTTGGTGGGAACTAAAAGATCCTCAGAGTTACCAGTATTAAACGAAGAGGCTTCGTTAAAAACTTCTTTTCTATTTTCCATGTTATTTGGTTTATGATTATGGTTGGATTCTTTACAACAAACACATTCTATAATTTAAAGAGATCAATTTATATTTCTTCTTGGCGTCATGACTAGTAATTAATTCACAATTTTATTTACAACTTACCAGTTTTAAGTTGAAAATCTTCCGTCAGTACTTTTTTAACTTCTATCAATAAATTTTTCAAATAACTTTTACGTATTGTTTTTCAGGTTATAATAAAGTATGGTTATGTTTTGAGCGCAAGTACGTTCGACCGAGGCGTATTTTCTCCAATTAATAACTAAAGCTGCGAACACATTTATTCCACGCCATGCCACTCGACGCGACGAGACAAAATGTAAAGCATTCGTATACAACAAATTTAGGTAAGTTTTAATGCATCGCGACTACACTTATCCCATGCTATCCCATGCCACGCTACACGATACGTTACAACGTCGTTGTGACCTACAAATTCCGATCTGCTCGACGCGTAGAATCGCATGGGAAACATCTTTCTCCTAGCCGGTCTGGCTTATATGCATTGCAACTAAACGGCGAGTAGAACAAAGATAAAATTCCAACATTTTTTATTATGAAGATTGACAAACTAAGGTTCCTTTGAGAAATTTAAGTATGTAATACTTATTGATTAGACGTAAATATTATCATAATTTACCTAAACTTAAAGAGACAGTTTGTACAGTATTGACTTTTCACAAAAACGTAATAACTTACTCAGGACCGTTCCTGGGTATTTGGCCGCCTGCGTGTCAGTCTGTATGGCCACCTACGAAATAACATAAAAGAAACAATTTCCAAATTTAATTTATAATACAGACTTTTTCTGCTGACAAAATCGTTGCTTTTGTATATAATTGAGTTTAGGTTTTTTTACGAATAAATGTTAATTTTCTAAGTCCAAAATTCATTATTGCTTTTTTACTAGAAATAAATGAAAAAGTAGAAATCAATTTCAGTAAAAATTAAATAAGTTATGCGGAATTTAAGAAAAATTTAGTGGGTGAACGCAGACTTTTTCTACTATGTGTACATGCACTTTAAATTCATTATTAATTATAAACAGATCAGATCTGATGAGTTTTAATTTAAGAAAAGTGTCTATTCTAATTGTTTATGTCTGGTGATAGGATCAGTTTCACCAGACAAAAACAAATGGAAACTAGCCGCGGGAAAAAAACGGGTGTTTACGCGTGTCCAGCAGATCTTCGCCCGTGGGCCTGCTTGCACCTACAGCAATTTGTAACTACAGTTGGGAAAATTCCATAAATTTTTGTAATCTTCAGCTATTTTGGTCCAATCTTCTGTTGTGGGTTTTGACATCACAATAGGGCTTAATTCTTCCCATATAGCTTTGCAAACTTCCGAAACTATGATACGAACTGTGCTAAACCCTACTCTAAAATGGAATCCAATTGTTCTAAAGGAGTTTCCTGTAGCCAAATATCTGAAAAAAAAAGGATTTAAAAAATGCGTTAAAAGTATTATATTATTATACGTAATACATATATTCTAATGCTTTAATTGCATTATTATTAAATATATAATTTTTTAGCGAGTCTTGTAAAAGATGCTTGGACAAAATTAAGGAATTGTTACATGAACGCGCTCAAACGACGCAGTTCAAAAAAAAGTGGCCAAGCAGCAAAAAAAATTTCCCCATGGAAATATGAACAGGAAATGTCATTTCTTCAGCCATTTTTATACAATAGAGAGTAAATATTACAATATATAAACATTAAACATAGTATTATTGTTTCATAATTATTACAGTACTCAAACAAATCTGGGGGAAAGCTCTAAAAATTCACTGGGTTTCGAGGAATATCCCTTAAATATAGAAAATAAAGATGATGAAGCTGAACCAGAAAAGAGTCAGCTAAGTGACGAAGAAGTAGTTTTAGAATCCGAAGTACTCCTTCGATCATCCCCGAAGAGAAGTTGTGGATTTAAAGAAACACAAAATCCCACAAAAAAAAGCTTTCGGCAGTAGATGAAATGGTACACATCATGAAAACAAATGCCGAGTTCCGTAGATCAAAATCCGAAAATAAGCAAACTAAGTACCCGTACAATGAATTTGACGATTCAGACATGTTTTATTTGAGCATGTCCAGAGAAGCCAAGAGACTGCCAGCATTAGATCAAGCAAAGATAAAAATGGAATTGTGTAATCTAATACATCAAGCTGAAATTCGTGAAATAGAAAATCAGGCTATTTCATATCAATACTCAAGTTCTTCTAATTCGTTGGTGTCTCGGTCTTCAATACAATTTCAAGATGCAGAACCAACTCAATATAGACCTTTTCCAACCGTAGAAGTATCTGGATCTCCTGGAGTACCTAGAGATTCTGGAGTACTTGAAGGTATTGGAATACCTGAAGGTTCGGGTTATTTGGAGATATTGTAACATACAACCAATGTACATATTATTTAAATTTAAATTCATATTCCATTATTAAATAAACATTGTTTTCTATCAGACATTTTTTTGATTTTTTTGATTATTTTACAAGATTTTTGAAATATTCCATAAGATTTGCTTTCGAAAAAGTGGAAATTTTTTTTAGAATTTCCTCGGATTTTATATTTCCTAAGATTTACTTAACTTTCCCCGAATTTCCTCAAATTTCCTTTTACTTGTACACCACCTTTTCCTAACGATTCCCCTTTCGGTAAGAACTATTTAATAGTAAATACAATTGTAGTATAAAACAAAATTTCAACATACCTTAAACAAATAGCGAGCCGTTCTCTGGAACTGATGGATTTGCGAAATGTTGTGGTAGATTTGCTTATTTTTTCTTTTAATAAATCATGGAGATAATCAAATTGTTCTTTATTCATCCGAAAGTACATGTGATAGCGACTTCGGTTTTCATCCAATTCCAGTTCTTTTATTAACGTATGAAAGGCACCATATTTTTCACGTCTTTGATTTATTTCGTGAACCCAAGACCTATTCTTTCTGTTACTTTTCACGATACATATCGCAGCACAACATTCTTCCAATTCTTGTTCCCATTCGTCTGAAGAACTACTGCTGGCACACTCCATTTTCACTAATTATATTTTTTAACTAAATTTGGGTCTGAATTCACTAGAAAACTATTCACTGAATAACTAGAAGACTTGAAATGGCTACTTGCAAACAAGGAAGCGGGGAAGAGAGAAGATTACAACGCGCGTCGAGCTAATCTAAATTTTCTGATGTACAACACGTTGTATTGCATCGAGTAGATTGGCATAGGATAGCATGGTATAAGTGGAGTTCGATGCATTGTAAACCTACATTTTGCTCATAAATGCTTGAACGTCGCATCGTGTAGCATGACGTGGGATACATGTAGCCGCGTTTTCGTGGCGTGGCATGGGATCGCCTAGCGTCGCATCGAGTACCGTGGCGTGGAATAAATGTGTTCGCAGCTTAAGGCCGCGTTCGTTCTGGCACTTTCCCGCTTCGAAGCGTCGACAAAAACTTGACTCGTTCGGGTTGGCACTTTCGCGCGCTTTCAAATGCTTTGGCTCCGCCCATTTTAAAAGCTTTACAAGTTTTTTCAAATTTGGTAGCGCTGCGCTGTAGTGACAAAACTGTATGTGAATTTGTTTACTTGAAGCGAATTGGTTTAAAAATTTATAACTATAATAATTCATAAGATGATTACATAATTATAATTAAAATTTATTGAAATATATAATAATTTATATAATTTTTAATTTCTTAAGAAAAAAATAAGTACCTATATAATATCTTTCGCTACTTTAACTTACAAGAAAAATGTATTATGTAAGTTGTAAGAGCAGTTATTATCGTAAATTTCTCTGTTCTATTTCGAACTTTAGATTCCACTCAAATTACAAAATACTAAAATAAATAAGTTGGGTTAAGCAAAATTTAAATTGCCAACAATACAGCGCAGCGCTTGAAGTCCCGTTCGATTTGGAAAGCGGGTAGGCACACTTTTTTCCAAAGCGAACGCTAATTTCGTACGCTTCAACATCAAGCTTTCAAAGCTTGGAACGAACGAATGCCTTGGTTACCATGAAACTTAACCATACTTTTTTAAATATAAAACAATAATTTTATTATGTATTTCAACGAAACGTCAGTTGAATTCAACATGGCGGCTTGTGGGCAGTTTGTTTTTGTTTACATTGTAGCAGAATGTATTTTTAACGTTGTATTTTGCCCAATATTTATTTAAACTAATATTTACACACGTATTTATGCCTATTTACTTCTAAAATATAAAATTTCTTTGAAAAATATAAAGTATTCACTAAACATGATAAACATGTTATCAATTTCAAATTATGTCCTGAATATGTGCCAACCAGTGGGGGCTTATAAGAAATTTAGGTGAGAAATTTTGATGGTGAGGCATGAGCATGAACTATTAGAAGTCCAATAAGCATGAGTGTCAAAACCGAGGGGTTTGGGATTTTCAAAAATATAAATTATATAGGTTGAAGGTTTTTGTGAAACTTGGCTTGTTGTCAGGGTGCGGCACTGCCTACCTCGGCAAGCTGCCACTGGTGCCAATCTCTAAAATCTTAAGACAACAAATTTGAAAAATATACCTAAATTTGTATCAAAATATTTCTATTTATCCCCCTCTCCAGCAAGAACAAAAGGTTATTTTTAGGATTCTCGTTAATCCATTTATGCGCGTCAGTTCTAAAGAGGGAATACTGATAAATTCATTGGCGTTTGAAATATATAAATTATTATTATTAATCCTATTTTAATTGGCGAACGCTTCACTGCTAACGGTAAATAATTAAAAAAACATTATTTTTATCACGAAGGGCTTCATGGATGCAATTCGAGTCATCCTTGGGGGAGAGGGGTCAATTGCTTCTTTGCCACCCCCCAAAATTCGGCAATTCAACAAAGTTTCGGCCTATTTACCCCCTATATGAATTTTGCCTGGATCTGTCTGTCTTTTACTGACAATAATCTCCCAAAAAAATCGTCAAAACAAACTAAATTCATCAATTTTATTAACAATACTTTTGGAAATTTACAATAATAGGTATAGATATAGGTATTAACCCTTACACAGAAGCGGAATTTCCTCGTTGAATGTTTAAACTGATGGTGTAAAACCAATAAATTTGTCATTAACAAATGGATAAAATTTTATTTATTGCAATTTGAACAGTGGCTGCTCGTAGATTGCCCCTAAAAATATGGGATCAAAATGTCATTTTAATCCTTAATTTAATTAATTTAATCTAATTTTAATTAATGGTATATTAGATATTAAAAAATACTTCTGTTATTCAAAATTGACAATAATAATAATATATTTAAAATTTAATACTTTCTTTTAGAAGGGCGGAGGCTCGTCGCTCATTTTAGATTTTATTTAAAAAAATAGGGGGGGGGGACGCTCTAAACCGATCTCTTATCAAAAATATTGAAATTTTACTGAAAACATTAACACTATTTAAAAAATATTGACACTTTTCTAAAAAAATTGAAATTGGTTTTTCTGAAAAAAAACAACAGTTTTTCTTAACTGAATGTTTGGGAGAGTACTTACTGTGACTGAAAATAGGTGTAAAAAAATGGATAAATCATGCAATTACTTCGAAACATATAGAGTTTTTGGTCACGGCTCAGCCCTCGCTTACCTTATATGCCCTTATATAATATTTTAGCAGTTTTACATCATGGGAATTATCATGGTGAAAATACAGATAGATAATTAATTATAAAATATAACGGATCAATAAAATATATTAGCGAAAAGAGTCCATAGAGCTTTATTGATTTTTTATTATATGAAACCTCGCAATACAACAATTATTTTAATTATAAAATCTCTGCATAATTATAAAAATCTCCCAAATTAATTATAAATGGATAATGAAATTTGAAAGGCATATACATACATACTACCTATGTACATGTAGGGAAAGTGTTCTCCCAAAACTTATTACATTTTTAGATAAAAGGCGAGTGTTTTGAGAAAAACGGCTTTCAATTTTTTCAGTAAATTTTCAATATTTTCGGTTTTCCTGCAAATTTTTGGATTTTTATATATTTTGAAATGTTACAAGCAAGGGAAGAAATCAATTCAAAATCTACAAAATTACCGAATTGGCAGAGGCATTGCCACAGAAGTCTGAAGTTTTGAGAATATTATTTATTTCGAAATCTTATAATTGTGGTGAAAATCTATTTTATCCACTTACAGACGAATTACAAAAGGAACATTAGTTCCGAATAAAACACTTAATTTTTTCTTAAAACGAAAAATGTTCCGACGACGGGCGGTATTAAAGTGAAAAACCAGAAGTGAAACTTTGTTGGATAATAATTGAATGACAAACAAGTGGCGTTTTTTTATCGTTTTAAAAATATTAATTTTCCCTTACGAGGTAGGCAACAAACTGTGCACATATGTAGTCCATAAAACTACAAGGGTGAGTTTATGGAAAAGCAAAGAGAAAATTGGTCGCTAGCTTCGCGATCACCAATCTTCGTATGGGGTGGTATGGGTATTTATGGTAGCTCCCCACCCTGGTATATTGCGATAATTACTTTGAAAATTGACCAAGATTGAGAAGTCAAGTTTTGATGTCGCGATTTGAAATATGCAAATAGCAATTGTTTGTAGGTACTTTATAAAATTGATTGATAGTAGAATTGATTTGAGCCCACGTGCGGTGTGGAGTCTAGACCTCGCACGAATTGCCATGAGCAATATTATCTTTTAATTATTTTTTTGACCGGTTTATATAAGATTAATATAATTAAATATTTGTGGGGTGCCTTTGTGACGTGGTTTATAATAATTACAAGTGGTTTGTTTTGTTGTGTGTGGTTGCGATTTCTTGACACAGTGGCCCATTTCCGAGGCAGTTATGCAAAGTTTGAATCGCGTTAACGTGCATAGCGCAGTATGAGATTTTTGCGTCACAGTCGCACTGACGATGCACGGATTGCATCCAATCACAGCCATTGTTTGTCTCTTCCATCAGAGTTTCTGACGCAGTCGCGTATAGCCGGTAACGATTTGTTACGAAGATTGCCGAATACACGCTTTGCGTCTCGCTGTTTAAACCCGTCAGTATCGTGTTGATAGTGTGGTAGAACGATAATTCCGGGAGCCCGCTAACCTATCCCGGTATCTATTTACCTTTAGTTTAGTCGTAGTTGAAGATCAATCATACAGTTTGTTATGGAGCCTCAAAATCAGGAGATTGTAGCTAGTGGATCGCCGGCGGAAGTGCCAAACGATCCAGGGTAGGTTTTAACCCCATGCAACCAACCCTTCAATGTTGAAAATATTCCACATTTGTCATTTCAGTACTACGTTGCACTTGATTTTGCAATAATAGTTCATATTTCAATTCGCCTCATGTGCTTTTCAAATTTTTTTGGCGGCATATTAAATCCGCACATGGTTCACTAATTTTTCGTATCAAAATAAAAGCACAAAACACATGACATTCTCAGACACGCGTAGTTTATTAATTCCTGTTCATGCTTCACACACATAATGCTCATTAAGTTGTGTTTTTGTTCCAGAAAAATGTTTATTGGAGGCCTCAGCTGGCAAACTAGTCCAGGTAAGCACGTGACGATGCTTATTTCTATTTACTTTTCACTATGAATGTGATTTATATATTTTTAAAGCGGTAGAATAAATGCGAGAACTTGTTTTAATGTCTGAAAATATTCTTCCAAGATTTTTTTCTTAAAATTTGAGGTTTTTCAAAGAACCTGTATCTTAATTTTTTTTGTTCCGACCCGCTGATGCGTTTTTACGTACTTCCTGCATTTTTGCTACAATTATCTGCATGCAAGACATTACGTTTATGTGATCGTCATGTCAATTTGTATTTTATAATAGTTTTTATCGCTGTTGGATCGTTATGTTGTTTGTAGTTAAGTGACAGTTCCTTTATGATCATCATCCGTGACGAAGAACGAATGAGGTTTAAAAGAATCGTGAGCAACCAGGCGAACAAAGTTGATAAGTCCTAAATCGGATGTCATTTTGGTATTATGTCGTTCTGCTAATGCATTACGTCACTTCTAAGAGTATTAGGGGAATGCGAACGAGTGCGTGTTCTAGGGGTTGGTCACGTTCAAAAATCGGTCATCTAGATTCCATCATATCCTTATTATCTTAACACAATTTTCTTTTAATTCTTACCTTTATTGTCTATCCATAAAAACTCGTACCTGTTTTATTTACATAACAAAGTTTATTGTTTATGTGCGCATAGGTTTAGGCTATTGAAATTTATGTAAGGTCAGTGCCGGACCCAAAAATTACTACCACAGGCTATTTTTTCGCTCTCTTATAATTTTTAAGTATAGCTGCCATCGAAAACTTCCCGAAGGTTGCCGGGCAGGTGAGCTCACCCCTGACCATATCTTGGATCCGCCACTGCACTACTATTTGATTTGTAACCTTCACTTTTTTCTACTTGAACGATTTTACGTAATTAAAACTAGAATACTGTCGATTTGTATTTTACGATAATTTTCCAATAGGTAGGTATACGTACCGTAATAATTCAGAAAGTAATCGTTTAAGCACCAGTAACCGCAATGTTTTTCACATCAATTGCGTCCTTTTATTGGCGAATTTTTTTTTATTGCTTGTCTCCAGCCATCCTATCCTTTGATGTTTGTATTGAAGTTAACAAGGACGATGTAGTAAAGACAATTTTTGAAATTGCTTCAGCTTTTGTAGTTTAATTGACGGCGGAATTATTTTCAAGTGTTTTAAAAAGTGTATATATCAATTTATCAAATACACAAATTGATACTACGAATTGACCTTAAAATTAACCTCGTAACAACAAAAGGAACCATACGATACATTTCAATCAATCTGCTACAACATTGATAATTTTTAAAGCTCAATAACTTTTCTTTTAAAAACAGAAAAGTAAAAGTTTCTGAAATGATTAGTAAAGTTTTTATAAGCGAAGGGTTGGAGAGTTCAAAAATTTATTAGCTGTGACATCATTAACTTATCGATTTTAAAACAAATATTTGTCGTTATCAAGTTTCTCCTACTTTTTGATAATGAAAAAACTAGCAGTCTCAAAGTGACTTATTATATTCATTAAAGAAACAAACAAAAGCAGAATTTTTAAAATTAGCTAACCACAAGATAACCCATAGCTATACCTTCTAACTTGGAACCTAATTACAGCCATAAGAAGTAAGAATCTTACTTGGTCGAGGCAATTATTAATCAATAATAATTGGAAGTTTGGGTTTGGTTACTCGCACTGGAGCAAGCCCGTACTTGACTTTCATCAAGTTGGATGGTGAGTTGGATAATCTGACATCCTTGTCGGGAGGAAATCGGGTTATCTTCTTGGTCCATTTTACTAGGTCAGGCCGTGTGTAGTCATGTCAGGTTATCGGGTCAATTATCTATAAAAATCTTTCATTCTAACCAAACCCAAGCAAGTCTGACAGTGTAATCCACTCATGGACAACCTGTTTTTTTAGGGCTTTTCGGGACAGACGAAGTAGTAAAAAAATTTAAGAAAATCACTAAAAACATTAAAAACTTCTTCAAAAATATCTACTCCCTCTGTAGTATCTTTCATGGCTCTATGGGCGAGAAAATCCTCTGTTATTTTCAAATTTTGGTCGGTAAAAAAGTTAACTTTTTTATTTCTGATTCCTCCGCGGGCCGGAGAATTTTTCTTCACGGGCGGCATGTGGCCTGCGGGCCGGGGATTTCCCATGTCTGGCTCGACTCTGCTCAAGCCAAGTTTGCCGACTTGCTTGTTTTATCAGCCACAAGTTTTAACATTGCAAAAAATGTTGTTCCTATTGTATTGATAGTATTTTGTAACATTTCATTTTCCGTATTATATTATTATATACACAATTAAATTGTTTGCTATAATTTCATTTCTGAGTCAATTATCGTTTACTGATGGCTACTTGTCCTATTTACAATTACGAAATGTCAACCCTGTAGGGAAACTGACAATCAAATGTCGAATTAGCATTATCACTTGAAAATATTCCTCTTCTTAGTGAATCGTTAAGTTTCTACACTAAATTTTTTAAGCTAAGGTATTTGTTGCCTGAGGTAGTTGTCCTTTAATCCGAACAGTTTTAAAAACTGTTTTATTGGTTAAAATTTTATTTAAAACTTATTTATTTTTGCTTACATGCTATTGTATTTTCCATTAAAATTTCCCAAGTTTTGAAGTTCTTTTTGCAAGCATCAGACCCTTTATGCTGTGTAATAACTATTTTTTATCCCAACTTAATGATTTTATTATTCATATATGCATTGAGCATAATCAGTGCGCGTATCTAGTTTTGCAAGCAAAGCAGTGATCAACTTTTATGGAAGTAACGTAACGAACAATATAATCTACACTTTGGTATGCAAGTTGACAGCATGTTATCTAATAACAGAGGGATAAAATGGATTTGTACCTTCTTCCCGCTTCCATCATAGTGTTGGCTAAAACGAAATACGCCTTTTGTGCCTGGCGCCTGGGGGCTTCTGCTCTCCATCGTTATGCATCTGTCTAATGAGGTTTCCGTGACTTATAATATCCAACAAAGGAGTGGCGTGGACTAAGCACCTGTTATAAATGCATTAATAATTTTTCCTAAGAATTATCTTTCTCGGTGAGATTGTTTGGAATTGTAAGTTGGAAGTTGTATCGTGCGCAGTTAGTCCAAAACAATGAGAATCAAGTTGTTTCGAATTGGATAGATTGGAAACGAGTGGTTAGTGAGTTAATTTTTTTTGGAGAAGCTACGATGAAAGTGAGCAATAAGCATTTTGTGTGCAGTTGAAGAACTACATTGCGTTGTCTGACGCTTGGTTTCTTAGCTTTAAAAGCATTAATGGATCAGAAAACGCTTGCTACTGATTTTATTAGTGCATCTCATAATCATTACTTTACGTAATCTAGGTGCAGAAATATTTTGAAACTTCAATATAGAAAATGTTATAAAAGTTAATTACTATACAAGTACCTATCTCTGCTAGAACAAAACGACTTGGAAACTACACCGCGAGAGTGGAAAACTATAAAAACATGATTGCATAATATGCACATTCACATTATGTGCTCCTATAAAGGGCGACTTTAAAAATTGTAAATCAGAAGCTGAAGAAGGCATAGCCATAAACCTCAACAGAAAACGAACGAACGTTGTAAAACAATATACACATGTTTCTATTTTATTAGATGTCTTCAGTTAAGCTGCATCGCGGACACTTAACACATTACCGTTCGTACCATAACTTTCATGTACAGGCGACAAAAATTAGAACTATTTTTCAAAAAATAGTTCCTACCTTCAAGCTAACTACTTCAGATCTGTGTTAATACATAAGAAAATAAATAAATAAGAATAAATAAATAAACCGTTACTTCTTATAGTAAGTTCTGATCTGCTTACAGATTCTGATCAGCTAAAAATAAGAAAAGAAATACATATTTGTGAATATCAAGGAAGTCTTGGTGTGTATTTGTGAGATTTCCCAACGCACTTGACATTCAGGTGGCTACCATATCAGCACCAGAGATAGAAATATTTCATGTTTCCAGATCGTATGAACATAACCTGTGCTGTTTTCATTTTGTATATTTCTAGGCCAAATGAAAACCAGCAAATTAGAACTTTAACGTTCGTCATCCTTGGACTTATTTAAATAGGTATTATCTATAATATTAGCAAAGTAGTAGATTATTCCTCAATTTGCATTTCTGTTAATGGAGTGCAATAATACAAAATACATACTCAAGTTAATTGTTATGTATTACACTGGCAGTTAAAAATATTTAATATATTTATGTTGATAAATACAATATAATTTCCTTTCTTAACACCATCACGGATATTTTTATAACTTTTTGTTCCAAGAAATATCGAACACATGATGTACATGTTGTCATTGTTCATCTTTTTTGATGACTTGATTTTTTTAAGTAAACCTATACGTTTTAATTAAAAAAAAACATTTAATTGCCATTTATTCATTTCAGTATTAGCTTTATGCCCAAAAACACATTTGAATATTAAAAAATTAAATTTTCTTCCCCCAATTTTTAAAAAAACATCCTGTTTAATTGATTATGCATCACTTCGTCCTACAAACTGTGGAAAATGTTAAAACAAAATTTTCCGAGTTACCGGTAATTTTTTCTTTAGATCGTAGCTGACTACAATCACCCATCATCAATTTTTTTTTCAAAAAAAAAGAAACGATTTTTTATTTTGGCCAGCGTGGTAAGCTTCGATGGAGGAGAGGCTAAAAGTCTGAAGGGACTAAAGATGTTGTACAACACTTAAGCTTATAAAGAGAGAAAAGAAGTTCTAGTATTGGTATCTGCAGTAGATTGATTTACTTGAAGTGCTTTTGCACTGAATTGCAACTGAAAACCTACACTGAATTATCTCAGGGAAGATTAAAATGTACGGTCTACCGGGAAATAAACATTTAATGCATTTTATATGATTCAAAATTGAAATAAGCAAAAGTATTCCTATATTTTCCAAAGTAGAGTTTTCATTATTTTTAGTTTTTTTCATTATTGTTCTTTTTTATCCGTTGTTTGTTCACTACTCTCTTAATCTACAGCCTTTTCTTTTGAGTTTCATCCGTTGTAGCCCTGCTGTCTATTCTATAGCGTCGACATTTCTTTTATTGCTGTCCTTCAAGTACATTGATTTTTGGGACCTCCAGAATAATTTTTTTAAAGTTTTTCGAGTGGCAATTTGTTTGGTATGTGAATACTTACATTCCATTTGAAAAGGTATGGTTGATCTTAAAAATTAATTTTAGTTTCTCAAAACCAACCAAGTAATGGGTCTACTATGTCCTGTTCTGTTCCCAACAACATCTACAATTTTATGTTTTATTTTTTACTCATGATCAGCATTATTTTCTTGCATTTTTCTAGTTGAGATTCTTAGATGCGACTTTACATGTCTCTTATCTTAAATTATTTTGAATTGGTATAGTGTTTGTTTTTATCTCTTCAGATATCCTTAGGGGAAAATTTGAATTATGGTATGCATATATCTTTTACTAACGTATGGTACTTTGTTATACTATAGCCTATTTTAAATCTACTCTATTCCTATATTGCTGATAAAGCTATTTTTGCAAGAATCTTGCATACGTGCAAAAATAAACTTGTCGGTGAGTAATTATTTTCGATCTTATTTGTGTCCTTTTTTATATAGTACGGTGACTTTTGCATCTTTCCACTTTTTCGGAATATTTTCTGTACATATAAGCATTTATTTATTCAGAGTTTGATTTTGGTTAAAAGTGACGAACTGATGAACCTACAAACTTAACCATGTATATTTGAAGAATTTTTTCTTTGTTATCACCTGATTACTTCTGAAAATTATAATTACAGTAGAGCGTCGATAATCCGGATCAATTGTGACCGGACCCTATCCGGATTATCAATATGTCCGGATTTTCAAAAAGAATCAAAAAAAGATCGTTTGAGTTCATAACAAAAAGAAAGCTTGCTAAAACTTTAATAAATCACTTTAGTGGTTAAGTAATTGCAGCAGATAAAGAAAACCATTAATTAATATGAAGTTATAATGTGGTATTTTAATAAAAGTTTAGTGAAAATAAAAATATAAGAACACCCACGCATACTTTTGTATACTAAAAAAAATTTTTTTCAACCGGAATTGAATCCGGATTTCTGACGTCCGGATTATCGACGCTCTACTGTACTTATCATTTAATATTAAGAGAGTTCATGATTAAACCGCGGTTTTCTGCTGCCTAGTCTTCCGTGTGTACCACAATTTTGATATTCTTAATTTTTTTTATTTAATATATTTTATTTTATTGCAAGGTTTGGACAGTTATGTGGATGGCCACGACATATTAGATTTTTTAAACTTATTTTTTCTACTTTTATTAAAACATATTTCGTAGGGAGATATCAGCGAAAACGATATGTGTAGTGTATGAATTTTTTCTTAGAGACTTCCCCTTTTGGAATTTCCCCGAAGTATATGTAAGTTACCTGAAATACATACATAGTATCAACTTTGCAGTCTGTGTACAAAATTTTTGGTTGCGGTTAACCACTTGTAGTTGAACAATATGTAAGTAGGTTGATGATGAAACATTCCAGTTGTATTTTCCAGTATATTCGTGTTCAAATTAATGGTAGCTTAAAATTATAAAAAAGTGCAAGTGAATTAAAATTTATTTCTATTTTTTTTAAATTAAATTTCATGTTGACGAAAAATTAAAAAGATTTTTTTTGATCTAAGAACTACTTTCGAGGGGGTTGCACTTGTGAGGAACCGTATTGAAATTCTATAAGGCTTTCACAGTATGCAAGGGCATCAAAATTAAAAAAACACGTTTTTTCTTCATCGAAAATGCCTAAATAGTCGTTTTCGGGAAAATGAGGGTGGAAGTGTTTGCGTCTGCTTTAAGGCTGGTGCTGGTTAATTTTTCATTCCGTTCGATTTTATTTTAAATTTAATTTAATCTAAATCACCCCATGTTGAGCCTAAAGAGTTGATATCACTAGCAATGTCTTTTTTGTACTTTTTCGTAAGTTTTCATAATTTATTAGATGTTTTCAGTTTAATGGTAAAACGGTTTTTTTTTTCTAAAGATTATTGTTACGGTGATTATCCTTGTCAAAATATTATTTTCCTTTAAACCGTGTTTACATACACCTCAAGTTAATAAAATTTTAACCATGCATACATAATATTATACATTTGATTAATTTTTAACTTTCGGTATCATGAAATAATACCTTGGTAATTAGTTGTTGTACCTACTTTACTACCAATTAAAATATTATTTACTTTATTGAAATATCAATTACTCGTAATCCTCATTTTTTTGTTTACTTATTGACAAAAATTTGTGAACATTAAACTGTTTCAGTGTGTAATTGTAATTACGTGGTTCATCCAAATTATGTTTTTCATTATTTCTTTTGCACAATTTTGAATTTATACTTTATTAAATTTAAAAAGAATCTAAAATATTGTTTTATATTACAAAAAATTATTTGTTTATTTATCAGCATTACACTTCCGACGGACCCCATTTATTGGGGTGGATTTTCCTCATTAACATTTTATTTTATTATTTATTTACAATATAGTATTTTAGTTCATAGCCTGATATTCAGAGCCATAGCTGATATTTATGCTTACAGTGTATGTTATTTGTGAAAACTTAAAGTTTCTGAAATATTCATCTGGTTAATATCGAGTTTCACCACCTAAACCATTTATTCAATGATTTATCTTATTATTTTTTTAATCATCAAGTTGAATATCGCGTTTTGCCGCACATTATTAATTATTCCAAATTCGTTCGTTTCATCGTCGGACGTTCTTATGTATAATTAACCATTGCTTGTTTATCGTCCATCTTATATAAGTGAAATAGGGTATCGGGATTGGACACTATAGAAATAAAACTACCTTTCAACTATCGGTCCCGATACCCTATTTCACGTTCTTATGTATGTTTTTGTATCTTAGTGTCATTCTCGTGCCCGATAAAAAGGACTATTGATTAATTTTAATGAAACGATAGAAATGATCGATTTTAATTCTTTATTATGTTCTATTAAAATGTTCTAATTTACTCATTACCTGGTATAGGCTATATAATGAACGCAGATTTGATTGGTCAATTTATTTATTAATTACATAAACAATAGGTAACTGCATCCATTCATTACAGGCCAAAATAAAGTTTCACACCTTTGAAGTACTAAGAGGCTATGACGGGCGGTAGGCCGCTATTAGTTTACAAGTATATAAAATCGATTCCAGGATGTATAGTCAGACCATGAAGGTTTCCTTGATATTGATTAATTTTGAATATTTTACATTGCACAATCATGTTTAATATGTTAACATCTTTCTCGTCATAGGTTTGGTTCTATGAAATTCAGGGTTATGTCGTAGTCGTGAGTTCGATCCCTGATCAAGTACATCGCATTTTTTCGACCGTGCTGATATTGCCAGCATGTTGTAGCTATTCCATGCTATTATGTAATTGAAATACACAATTGCCCAGGCATCATTTAGCATTTGCTTCTTTGATAATATTGAAATAGAATTCGGATTACAAATTTGTTGAAATATAGCCTCATCAGTGTCGAGGATGTCAACTGCCATAAGAACATGGCACGAGCATGACTGGTAAATATTTTCTTTCACGTCCCAGATTTGCGTGTATTTCTGTAGGTAGTATATGGAGATAACTTCAATAATTTAGATAATAATTTAGAAGGAATATGTAATCAATTTTTTTGTATTTTTAGAAATTCATTATAAAACTAATTACCAGTTTCATTTTAAAATTTTATTTATCGCTTTCTGATTGTTTTAAAGTAATTACGTGAACTTTAAAGTGTTCTTCTGAAAAAATGCTGAATTGTGGTTACCCCTTTCTATCCAGAAGTCACGGATATTGTTTTTTACTGCGCAGGATGTAGATACCTCAATTTTAAGTTTTCAGTTAATATTTGATTAAGATCTTAGAATTGTTTTGCTGGAACCAAAGGGGAGAAAGTTTTAAATTGGATGTAATTACTGTCTAAGTATTGTATATTGAATATTAAGTTATAATAATTTTCTTGATTTAAATTTAATCTTTAAAATCTATAAGAAAATTTGTTTAATGAAATTGATCTTCATTTATAATATTTGGATCTTGAATCTTGAAAAATTGTACTTAGGAATTGGAAGTTTTATAGAAATGGACTTTATGTCATTCAATAATCAACTATATTCACTTTTTGTGAAAGCAATAAGTTTTACTTTACCTCCGGTGAAATTGATTATAATAGTAGGAGCAAAAGTGACTTTTTCTGACTCGAAAATATACTATCGTAACAGTGCAATGATAACAGCCAAACACTTTAATATCAGTTTTTTGAATGAAGAGGAAAAATAGATTGACTGTTTGGAAAATGGTTAAACGAAGTATCGATTTTAGGATTATCAATTATACGTAAATTTCTCAAAGGTTTCTTTTGTTATTTTCGTACAGCATTTTAGTTATTAAAACTTTCATTATGTCTAAAAACGTGTATAATATATTATAATATTATGTAGAATATAATTATGGATAGGAGCCATATCTCTGCATAAATTTTAATTTCTTGTTTTGGTTATTATTTTTATAAATAATAGTAATTTGAAAACAGAGTTTTCATTCTTGATTGCAAAAAGCATTATTTGCATTTTCATTTCTGTTTTATGATCCACCATAATAATTATATTTTCATAATGAAATGAAAAATATTTGATTTTATTTAAATTAGCTGTTTATTTATCTACACTTCTTTCTTTTCAACTTACGTGAATCACAGATTTCTGATATTTTGAAATTTTTTACCAACTAAAATAAAAAATTTGCTTTGATTAAGTTTTCATCTTTCTGAATAAATTTAATTAGGGGTTTTACTTTTCAGTTAATGTAAAATAGTAGCTTTATATCAATGACGAAAACTTTTTCTTATATCTTTATGACGACTTTTTTAACGTTTATCCGGAAAAATATTTTTAATCTTTAGAAAATTAGGATTTTCTTATACAAATCTTCAAAGGATTAATGAAGTCATTAAGCGCGGTTGTTATATTTTAAGAAAAAGCTTTTTGCCAAGATTGATTTTTGATGTACCTATTGAACCCTTTAATACGAAATTTTATATATATTAGTAACTTATTTATGAATTATTTAATTCGATAAAAAACTAATTAATCTCAAGCAATTTTTAAGTAATAAATTGATGTTGTCAACAGCTACAAAATAGATAAACAAACACGTCGAACACCATGCTATTTTTATAAAAAGTTGTCTTGGAGTTAGTACCGCGCGTGAATGGATTAAAACACGTCGAGCATTGCAAATAAAAGTTTTGATTTGATGAGCCGGTTACAATTAATAATCAGTTAGTTTGTTTTACATATATCCTGCTAATATATCCAGATTCTGCAGAGCAGATTTTGGGTAGAAAACAAGTAAATTAGACGCCAATATACTCAATAAAATAAAAAAGTTGTGTTAATGGTATCATATATTAAAAGCTAAGAAAAAGATATGATTCAGATTTTTAATTTTCATAGTTCGAAGTAAACACAGCGAAAACAGTAATAAAATTAGAGACAAATTGAACAGTTGGAAACTATAAGTCTATAAAAAGGAAATTGCACAATGGTGTTGGCTTAAAAATTTATATTTCTCTGGTTATTAAAAGTTTTCAACAGAATTGGCAGCATGTAAGCAAAAAGATCAACTTTCTTTAGAGTTAATAATTATATAAGGTACCTTTTTTTGTCAAAACGCCAAAACTTAAAATTTAGAAGACTTAGCGGCCTATAAACTTAGTTTAATAAATTGGACACCCTATATTTTTGAAAGCTATTTTATAGATTTTTATAGTTTTTGTTTTCCTTTCATAGGACCCTAAAGAAAATTAGTTAATTAGTTTTGATAATAAATTGATATATACGAAGAAAAAAATATACAAAAATTGGAAAAACGATGATAAACCGTTTTTTTTAAACCGAATCTCATGAAAATATGAAATTTGGATATTCAAATACATATCATGGAAGAGATGGTGAGCAAATTGTTAATAATTATTTTTCTATCTCAAAAGACAGTTTATTGAACCGACTACAACATTAATCTAATATACTACTTAAAAAAAACTAGCCTATTTTGCAGAAAAATGAAAATAATGAACAAAGTAGATGCAAATAAAGCAATAAATTAACAAAATTATCTAAATTTATATTTATTTAATAAAATTAAGATTAAAGTAAATTTTCAAAATGAGTAAATAGAAGTTTAATCGACATAATTTTATTCAATAAAAATTAATTTAAATTTTTTGTATGAATGTGGGTTTTGTTTTGTTCATTATTTTTGGTTTTTCTTTAAAATGGACTGATTTTTGAAAAAAGTTTATTAAAATAAAGTTGTAGCCGAAAGTTATCCAAAAAGTTTGTCTTTCGTTTAAAAGATACAGGGCTTCAAAAAAAAAAAATTTTTGAGTTTTTCAATATTTTGTTATTAAATTTATAACTCGAAAGCCGTTGATGTTAGAAAAGAGCTTAAAATTTTGGTCGTAGGTAATTTCACGCTCTTTAAAAAAGCACCAGCCATTTATACTAAAAATCAATAGTTTCGGTGCCATGGTCATTTGAGGGTAGAAATTTAAAAAATACTTTGAAGAGGGCTATTCCTTCAGGATTTGAATTCAGACAAAAATTTTAGGTAAAAGTTGTCTTATAAAAGTATCTTACAATATTTATGATTAAAATAGTTGAAAAGTTAAAATTTTAGAATTTTTGGTTCTCATAACTGACTTGATATTTCTTAACCGATAATTAAAAAAGTAATTGATGATAATTTTATATAAAATTAAAAGTGAGACATGAGATTAAAAGTTAATTATGATAGTAAAGGGAAAATCGTACTGCCTGCATTTGGTGTATTTTACAACCACACTATATAGGAATTTCAAGTTGCTGCTTGTGGCTAACACTCAACTTCAGTCCGTTTCAAAAGGGTTTAATTCAATTGAGGTTCAATTTTAATGGAAAAACACGATAATGACGATTTAAAACGTTGATTTCATTTTCAATAATATGCAAAATGGTGTTAAAAATAAATTATCAAACAAAAAGTAACTCAAAAATAATGATGGAAAACCAAAATTGCGAGTTTATTTGATTTTTCATTTACAATTTAATTTTTTTATTGACGCGACATTTTCTAGTGTTTGAATATTTACACTTTTTATTTACCGCTATTTAATTCGTTGTTTTCAAAATTTTAAATTGCAGCTTCTCGTTATTGATTATTCTTAAATGTAATCTTACCTCGGCGTAACCGAAAAGAATGGAGATTTTCTTTAAAGTTAAGAATATTTACTGGAAAACGGAATAATTGTAGTGCATTATTAAGCAACAATTTCACGAGTGCAAACAGTTTTTCATTAAACTTAGCGCTTTTTGTGGAGCTTTAAAGTATTATTTTGTGTTTCTATTTGTTTTAATAAATCTTTTTTGAATCAAGGATGTAAATATTTAATTACAGCAAAAACTTAATAAGCGCTGTAATATTATATGTTGTAACTTTTAAAATTTAATAAAGGGTTCATTCTAATCGCCTTTAATGAAAATGTCTTTTAAAACTCTGGAAAATATTAAATTATTTGTTTTGATAGGAACTTTTGATTTGTGTAGAAAAATTAAAAATTTATAATTGTGAAACATTTGATGTAGAATAAATAGGAGAGTGGCAAAATAATCAGCCGTCAATTATCCCGATTAGCTTCTGGTTTTAGAATAAGTTGATGTATTCCAGCTATTTTACATATCAATGATTTACGCTTTCGGTGTTGTCGTCTCGGTCGCACAGTTAGTAGAATCAGTAGTATTCTGTCACACCCGGGCCCGCACCGACGTGCTCCAGCTAACAAAAATCAATAGTTCCACCCCTGGTAGATTTGCCACTGGACTGCGGCCACCAGGAGGCAGCTAATGCATAAAACTCTACACCTGTTGTATAACCAGACACGTGCTATTTATGTTGGTATCTTTGTATCAGCGAAAATTAAAACAAACCCTTAATGTCATGCAATCCTTTACCTGGCAATCTCAAATAGAATTTTCATTAAGGGAGCAATTTTCTTAGATGTGGACCATTATAAAAGATATATCGGAGTCGTTTAATGCTATGGCATTTCTCATGCTGCTTTAGTATTGTAACACTTATGTATAACAAGTTGAGTCGTTTTCGAAATTATTTTGAGATTTAATTACACTAAAACTTAAAATTGTAGTTAATTTTCTGTAGCTTTGCGGTCTATAGTAAGTTGAAGTAAGTAAAAGCAAAACGATAAAAAGTAAAATGGTCTGAGATGCAAAATTATAAAGTAAGAGAAAGATTGAATCTCTGGGGTTAGTGTTTAGCTGTGGTTGTAGAAATAAGCTTGACTTTAAATAAATGGAAATAGGATGTAAAAGGTACGGAATATTTTAAATACTGCATTTAGCTAGAAAATGCCGTCAACTCTGAAAGTTAGCTAAGCTTTTCTTTCTATAAAAACTGCGAATTTTTTTAAACTTACGGCATTTGTTAATAGCGAAAGTTCTTACGGGGATGGATCAAATGAAAACCGTTAGAAACCGTCCTTTATATAGAGTTGAAATTTTTTTCAATTGATACTATTTAACTTTTTTATTGACCATTGTTTCTATCAATTGATTTTAATTATTTAAGAAGTCGTATCCATTTCGAGCCACTGAGTTGTCTTAGCTATGAAATTTTTATCATTTTTGTTACGTCACTAAATTTAATTTACTATTTAAAATTATCTATTTATTAAAACAATTGATTATCTAAATTAATATTGCTTTTTTTTTGCCGCTATTCTATAATTTAGATTAAAATATTTTTTGTAGTCCTTGTGTTGGTAAACATATTACTGGAGCAATCATTAAAATATTGAGCAAAATTAAATGATAACGTGACTAGCGACTTATTGACTAGATTATTATAAAACTAATGATAGTTTTGATAATACATAACCTTTACACTAATAACCCACCATATATAAAGATTTGAAAAGCTTATTTATTTCTTAATTCCACCAAATTTTTCAATATTAATCAATTTTCAAAACATAAAGTATATAAATAAATTTTGCAATTAATATTATTTTTACTATAGCACATTAATTAATTTTATTTCGGTAAGGTACCTACTATCGCACAAGTTGATGTGTTTCGTATAATTAATTTTCACCGACATAGTACATACCTACTATTTTATAATAGGAACCAATTCATTCAATTGAAGATTTTAATTTGAAATAATACGAATGTTCTGTCAGGATTTTGGTTCACAATTTTCATTTAGGTAGTTGTATTTAGTAACATATCGTGCAGAAAAAATTAGTTGGAAGTTGGGAGCAATTAGCTACATCAGTTGTAAATTGTTCCGTGCCACTAGGTGCACAACTTGGCGTGATGTATAATAAATTAATTTAAAGAATTGTAGCACAATTCATAAAAGAGTGCTGCAAACAGTCTTTTTATTGTATATATTTGATTGTTTGATAAACCCTTGTACCTTGTCAATTTTGTACCAATTTGTTCGCAATGTTGTATTTCATAATTATTTATGATGTAAAAAGATAAATAATATTAACATGAATGTAGTTTCTGATGTACATTCAATTACATGAAGAACTGATCCTTGGTACCCATGTTTTGGTAGGGTGCTAACCTTGCTAGGCAAATAACCAATGAACTTGGACTTGAGATCATACCAATGTGATACCATGGATTGATTAAATCACACCAAGTCTAGTACAAACTAAATTTTCACAGTAAAAATTGCGCAAGTTCTTTTGGTATGCAAATGACTGCTTCGTTTTCATAAAAAGTTAGAAACCTTAAGTAATTTCGTTTATTGACTCCATTGAAATAAAATATTGGACAAGCTAAATGTGCATTTAGACGATGCCTTTTTGCGTTTTGAGACATGCGCATGCCTTTTGTTTTCAACTTACAGTTCGACTCATTGATTTGTACTATTTTTTCTGTTTCATTTATAATATGAACTGGGAAATGAATTTACGTTGAGATTTTATTGAAGATTATAAATTAACACCTCCAGGTGAAATTTTCAGATAAAATCCGAGTGCAGTTTTTCAACAGTAAAAAATTACTCTTTCAATATTCTTATTCCACATCGCCGTTTCAAAGATTCACGCAATAAAATTTCTTATGTTCTCTTTTTATTCTTTGAAGATATTATAAAAGTAGCACAAACTCTGGCATTTTAAATTTTAAGTTATGTATCTCTTTTTTATTGTCTATCAATTAAGCACTTTAATCTATCCTCATTTTATTATTCACTACTTCTAAATGCAATTCCTCTTTATTCAGCTTAATATTTCATATTAATTTCCATAAATTATTACTACCTGTCTTAGCATTTATGCTACTACTATCTTCGTTCAGCGGCATATCATAAATAAATTTAAAATTTTTCCGATTTTTGCAATTAAGTAGAATTAAATATATAAATTTAACTTGTGAAATAAAATTTATTTAATTGAACAAGTTAATTAAACACTGATAAAATTCAATATTATTGGAACTTTCGTTAGAAATTTATTTGTTTATATACGTGCAAACGGAAATACAACTTATTGTCATTTGATAGGACCTCTGATCCAAAAAGTACATTTCTGCGTCGTCAGCGTAGAGGGCTATCTTAGTGTCTTAATATTTAGAGATGTCATTTAAATAAGGTTGGGGCTAGGATGGTCCCTTGCGGTACTTCAACTTGGATGGATAATATGTGGAAACCACATATGATTTTTTTTAAACAATAGAATGCCGTGAGTTTATACCGGCCGATTAGGTAGCGGAAGGCCGCAGGTCAAATCCCGGTAGCGTCGGATGCATTTTCGATTTGTAGGCTATGGGAAAACCACCCCATTGATTACCTTTCCTAGTAAGTCATCTTGGCTTCATCCAAGTTGATCGCCTACTCTCTGCTTAGTGTATGGCACTCCTAGAAGAAAGTATTCGTGGATTTTTCAGTTTAAATACGACGACTATTGCCGTTGGGAAAAGTATTTTAAATTTTCCTAACATTAAAAGAGGCTGAATACAATCCAGGTACGAATTAATGTTTTGTTTTAAAAGAAACTTAAAAATACAAAGCATTGTTAGAAAATTGTACTTTTGGAGAAGTACAAAACTGTTTATTGTTTACATTTAGCAGAAGCGGCTATAAAATCAGACAACCGTTTCTAATTACATTATTTCAAAGAGGAATGTTCGATGATATTCAAAGTTCAATAAAGTTCGATGTTAAATTATTATTGTTAGAATGTTACTTAATATCCATAAACTTATGTTTTTATGTTAGATGCCGCAAACTGGGGATACTTGGGATGGTGTTGCAACTTTGGACACTTTGCGTCGATACATTTGAAATATTTACATCTGCTTGACGATGACGTTACAATTACAGTCAAGCAGTTATGAATTACTCCTTTTAAATACAACTTTCAGGAAATGTCGCAAGTATCTCATTAACTATCTGTTTTGAATGTTTTCGCATCGTAACGAGTATTTTTTTGTCATTTTATTTTATGGCTTTAAATGAATAAATATTTGAGCGGTTTGTTCGTTTGTTCTTTAAAACTGCTTAATTTGTTTATATTTCGCAAATCGCGAAGTAATATTTCACAACGGCGCGTGTCGCTAAATTTGTCTGGCTCACCCTAGATTAATCCAATCATTTTTTTCTTTTATTTTCAAATACATTTACGTTAACAAAGATTTGTTTGTTTTGACCACATTTATTAATAGAGAAGCCGTTTTAAAGTAGAAGTACAAGCAGTGGCGTACCTTACCGGGGGCAAGAGGAGCGCTCGACTTATGTTGAAACGAATACAATCCCATCTTTGTCAAAAGTTGGATAGGATGCACCTACAGCTGTTTTTACTCAAGCTTTCGGTATATCATGTAGGAAGCGTGGCTAGCACTGCGCTTTTATGGTACTCACTACCGGGCTGAGACGATTTGGAAGATATCCGTCCAATGATTGACGGATTTTCGTCACTATTACTTTCGATCGATTAATGTACATAATATGTGCATAATATAGCAGTTCCTCAATAATTAGTTATAATACATTAGTTAATGTTGCAAAAAAAATTTCAAATAAATTCAATGTTATTTCAAGTTAATTTATGCAGAGTTATGTCATTATTGGTCACATTTGATTTTTTAAATACATTTGTAGCGTTCAATTACTTGGGATTATAAATAATTAAGTCTTCTATATTTAGATTAATTAAACATGTGTACGTAGTTCTTTCTAAATAACGTATGTACATTAATATCCACGTACAGATAGTTAACCATGGCAGTAAAGATGGTATTGTAGTAACACACTTGACTGAGTTTAAAATAGATTTGCCGATCTAAAATTTAAACGTACGTAATTAGTTTCGGAGGTCATACTTGCATCAAGTTGTTAAATGAACGTTAAAATGTGTACACTGTAAAAAATTATTTTTTTTGATTTTACGGATGATGTGGAAATTGCAATCCAATTTGGTATAATTTGTATCGCATTGAATAAAAGTACGCTAAATAGTAATAATATAATTAATTTTTTAAACGTACCTGCATAATTGCGAATAAATTTCCGTTAAAATATTTAGATGGAAAAGGAATTCCATACTATTGCATAAACGTATAAAAGGAGAATAAATCCAATTAATTTAATGAGATATTTTGTAACGTTATTCGAATACAGTCTATATGGACATCAAAATCAATCAAATTTCATTCCAGTTGATCCAAATCAAATTGTCTTTTCATATTATTGAAAATTTGTTTTTATTCGGAAACAGTATCTTTATATTCACATTTACTGGATGAATATTTTTAATATTATCCGATCTCTTCAAAAGTTAAAGCTAACATAACATTTTTATTGGCTGCTCGCATTGAGATTAATTTGTATAAATGCGCGAAATATTGCTAACTATTTTAAAATATCGTGACTAAACTCATCTACTAGGGGAAATTGGAATTAGACTGAATTCACTAACGTTAAATCAACTTAACAAACTTTCAGGGCCAAGCTAGCCTTAGACGCTACATTGTAAAAATTAATATTTGGTGACGTTTTTTAAAGTAGGAAAATTTTAATTCGATTTTGGGTTGTAATTTTGTTAAATTTTCAGTTACATCAAAAACTTTGGTCATCGTTGTTTTTCATCTTTTGAAAGATGTTGTTTTAAGTTTCCAGAAAATGTAATTTATAAAAGGGTGCAGCAGCGTCCTGTCATGTGGAGCAAAAACGTTGTACGACATGTGCATCACAATAAAACGTTTGGTCATCCACGATTCTTAAATCAATTACATTTGCAATATTTCCTTCCATGTTTGTCAGGAAATTCACAAATGGCCAAAGCTCCGTCATAATAATATGATTGTTCACTGAAGGTTTATCGAAGCTTCAAAGTTAACAAATGTATTTGAAAGACATGAGGAAAACTGCAGTAATTTATATGCCGTCCCGTTTCATTAAATAAATAATTACACTTACTATAAATAGCAACGAGGCATACGCAAAACCTATCAATTACACAATGTCTATCTGTAGATGTAGTTGAAAATAAAATTGACTTTAAATATAGAGGTCTCGTTCTATACATTAAAATTGTAGAGAAGAAAATGTGTACGTGAACGAAAAACATTCAGAAAGTATAGATTTGTTCAGCACGCACGACTTTATGGATTATTTCTCGTGACTTTTGAGCATTACTTTCTCCCACAAGACGGTCATCTAAAAAGCCAATTCTTGACCATCCCAGAATTGGAGGATATTATGTTATCGGTTTTCATTTTTGATATCGAAAAATGGAGTTATAATCATTTAATGTAATTGCTCGAGGTTCATTCAACTAATACTTCCAAGTAACTAGCCAATAAGATTAACTCCATTGAAATATGTATTCCCATAAATTTTCAACATTTGAAAGTAAGAAACTACAACTTAAACGTTTTATTGTTGTTGGTTTACATAACCTCTTGTCGTTATAGTAATAAGTTAAAGCGTTATAAAATTTTCAATGTGCAAATTATTATTTTATTATTACGTTTATGCTTTATTATTTATAGAGCTACTCGGAAAATTATTAAATACAATTTGGAACGAAATTCGAAACCGTGAGTACTCTCTTTTGATCCAGTGTTATTTCAAACATGTTAACCATGTGGAAGACTTCTTGTTTTATAATACCCTATTCAACATTTTGTTCGTCTACCAAGAATGAAGGCAGCTAAATTAGTTTTTTAATGCAGAATTACATCTACAAAGAGTACATAATAATTAAAAACTGTCATGTTGTGAATTATCAAAAATAAGAATAGTTATTCTACCATTCTACTGGTATTTCTAGGTTTTTTTAACATCATCTACCTCTCAGATGAAATCAAAATCTGCAAACAATGATTTTGCATGGGCACAGATTGCCCATATACTGAAGAGAACCACCATATCCAAATCTATATTGTATTGTTCAAGGTTGATCATAATTGGTTCTAATTTTAGTCATTAGTAATAAATGACAACACGATTTTCGTGCATTTGAATCTGATCGACCATAACAAAGGATATGGGCCAAAATCACTTTACCTTACGTCAATCTCCACTGATGACACATTTCCAATTGACATCGACGTTATTATTTCCTGCATTTTCGTTGTGACATAGGTCGCCGCTACTACCTACCCTAACTATAAACCAAAGTTAGTCAATTACATTATCGTTTCTACGTTTCAAAAATATTCTACAAATTTTGGAATTTGAACATTAAATTACTTCTATTCAGCTACCCCTTTTAATATTAATTTATATCTGCCTGAAAAATCAGTCATTTAGCATTCTCAATCGAATCAATTTTATAGTTATAAAGTTGGTTTGTGCACGACGTCGTCAAACACGACTGCCATCGTGGATGTCGCCAGTACGAGATAAAACATCGAACTTGTACAGTACAGTTTATGTCAACTACCTGACAACTTATGTTTAGAAGTTTAAACCCCAAAATCCCACTCAGATAGAGCTGTATTGCGCTGTAATCCGAGCGGGGAATCGCGACATAAATTTTTGGATAAGTACTGGATTTCCTGCGATATCTCCCCCTAGCTTCATATCAATCACATTAATATATTAAGGAATGGGAGTTGAAACTTTTTCAAGCGATTGGTGCAATGCAATACAATACAATTTTAATAACTTTCTCGCGACAAAATTTCAGAATGTTGGCCACTTTTAGTGATCAATACCACAATTTTATTAATTTTGACTTGAAGAAGGTTCTACTTAATTAGTAGAATACCTATGCAACCATAAAAATCTTTTTTTTTTTAAAGAGTCCCCCCTTAATATGTAAAATTCGTGCTGAAATGTTCTTTACATTTTCATGCTGATTGTTGTCAATTTATCCAGCAACGAAATTTTCCAAAAAGTGTTGCATTTGAATGCAAATTCAAATATTTAATATTAACATAATATTGATTTAAATATCAGACGTGCCGATAGGTGTCGCTGCTAATGCATTCCTAGTGCGTTATTGTGGTTTTGACTTGGTTATTATTTATGATTCTGAAAACATTAGATTTTGAATTTCAGAAAATACTCACACTTTCAAATTCATAAACTGACAACTGATAATTCAAATCAATATGGAGAAGCACTAAGGGCTGGTTTTGTAGGCCCCGATTAGTATTTAGGCCTTTAACCTTAAAGATATTGCTATCACTTTGTTAGGGAGACACGCTCATAAAAGCCAGGTGTACTTGGTTGGAGATTGAACCCACGACTGCAACAGAGCAATCAAGCACTCTAACTGCTATCCCACGATTGCTCTCTTTTAATATACTAACATATATTTTTGTCATGTGCGTCCAATTTTTTCGTTAAACATTTCGTGATTTTTGCAAAGTTAGAACTAAAACGTATAAAATTCTCACAAATAAAATGCACCGTAATTATAATTTTGCAAACTTATTTTAATGCCAATTTATCAAAAAAAAGAAGATAAGATTATAAATTCTACTGGACGAAATGAGCTGGTATACTTTGAGAAAATTAATGTTACATTAAAATTTTAAAATGATCAAGCTAAGTAAACACAACATAATTCAAACATTTAGCAATAGAAATTAAATTTAGATTTCAAAATTAAAACATTAAAATTTATATTGTAAACTGCCAAAAATATTGTTTCATATAAATATTATTAAGTATATTTAAACAATTTCTGTGCACGAGCGTTACATAATGTATGTTTTTAGTACATAGTATGTACTCGCGAAAATCGGGTGTAAACTAGGAGTATTATTTTACAACCCTGAAGCGCTGAAATTGTTTTACAGCCCGTAAGATGTAAAAATTATTAAATTAAGTACAAGATTTGAAGTAGGCAGAAGAAAAAATGTTTTTTATTGCTCTTAATTAATTTTTAGATTATAATCGAGGTTAAGCATGTTCTTCAGGCTCTTTCAGAATATGAAATTATTATGGGACTCACGTTAATCCATTGAACACTGATCGAAAGCTCGTTAATCCATTCGCGCATGGCATGCTTTTGTAAACCGCAACACCCCGACCGCAGACAAAATATATTAACTATTACTTATTTTAATAATTTTTACTTGTGTTCATTCAAATGTTTAATTAATTTTGAATTGGTCTTTGTTTATTAATTTATGCTTGCGTCCAAATAAAACCTCTCTATAAACCTATAGTTTTGAAGTTTTCGTTAAAACCTCTATTTTATTAATACTTTCGGATGTTTTTATTTTATGAAATGCTTATCATTTTGTTTTGGCTAAATATTTGTAGACACTCCAACTTACAGTTAATATTAAATTAAGTACTTTGATATTTCTGCTAAGTTGGTTTAAAAATTTAATAAGTTAATTTCGTAAGAAATTGTGATTTATTTTTGTAGTTAAAATTAGGATTTATAAAATATTTATAATTCTGAAATTTGTACCAACCACCAAGATGGACATAGAGGTTTCTTTTGAGAAAAACACCAAAAAGAAAACAATTTTGGGCATCTTTTCTGAATCACGGAGGAGGAATAAGCTGCAACTATGCCAAATGGTTGTGTTTGCCTAAAATTGTAAATGCTTAGCCTGGTCTATTTATCTTTAATTTACAATAAATTTTAGACGAGACTATTAATAATTGGTAATTTAAAATGTTTTGATCAAATAGTAACTACATTTTTGTGCGGTAAAGGTTTATTTTAGCATATTTTAATGAGCTCTTTTCAAAAAGCTTTTTATTTAACACTTCATATAGCTATATAATATACCTATATAATATAACATCGACAGTAAAAATAAATTTGCCTGAAAAGCTATTGAACCGGTAAAGAAGCTTAGAAATTAAAATTATTTTATCTACACCCATTAATTTATTTTATTTTCTGACACCACTGGAATTATTCCTTCAACATCACTAATGCATTTGTAACTATAGAAAACTCATCAAGTAACACCATATAATATGCTTTCTTAATACTTAACAATTTCTTCTGTTGGAATATAAAAATTATCTCTTTTTAAAGAATGTAGCAGTGCTGTTTATAGTTTTAGGGAATTTTGCTGCACGACTTATTATACATTCCCAACCCTCGTTCTCAATCGTTACCCTCTCAATTGCGTCTTCTATGATATGCGTTTGAAGCATTTTCACATCATATTCAAGTAGAGAACTTATTATGCAACATGGGCTCCGAATCAAGGCAAGTGTAGTACAAATAATTTTGAGAAGTAGTTTAATAAGCTGTTACTCTGCTCAGGTTCGAACCGGCGATAGCGGTTTATCAGTCAATGCACTCAACTAACTTAACTTAACGCTTTGAAACTCAACAAATTTTGTTGTTGAAATTAAGATTCGTTTTTAAATCTCTAAATTTCACTGTATTCCCAGTGGGCTCCAAAGGGTTAACCATAGCAGTATTCCAGAATTACCACAAAAATCACATACACGTTAGAACTAAAATGCTTGTTTCACCATTCTTTCTATTGCTCAAGTTCAACTTACGGATTTTCTTGGATACTAAGTTGACTTCAAAGGTCACAGTTTTGGACACTCCACAACGGAAGTGGTAATGATCCGTGTTGATATTATAATTAACTATTTTGTTATTGAGAACATTATTGCCTTTTTTATGGATCCACTAAGACTTCCACTCTTGTGGAAGAGCCATCTGCACAGTTGCAGAATGATCTTGTTGTTTCTTTTTGAAAGATCACAGTCTGTTATTTACAATGGCGGTTTATCTAATTCTAATGCATGTTGACTCGGGCATTCCAAACTCGTTTCTCTTTCTCAGATATAAAAATAAAATTTCTAAATAAAGAATGTTTTTGGCATACATGTTTTTGATATGCTGTGTATATTTATACTATTGAAACCTCCGGTTATGAAACCAAACTCTGCTACGGAAACCTGTTCCATTGGTATTATTTCTCCTTAAACTAGATAAATGAAGAAGGATTGTGACCATTAATGAATCTAGTGCGAACAATGCTTTTAAATTGATGGAAGATGGTTTTTCTCTTTTTATAATGTTCATTTTTAAGTTTTCGCATATTAAAATGGAAGTTAAATAATAAAAAGCACGGACACAGTATTTGTCCGTCTACCTTTAATTTTCTGTTCCATTCTTTGCACGAAGACGTTGGATGTGGATCGATAATGAGAAAGAATACAGATTATTAGCATATAAAATTAATTTTTTTGATCTTATTTGGTGCTAATGTCTTGTTAAATATTTTCAATAAGTAGATACTTACATAATATTATGTAATTTTCAATCCATACTTTTTATGGATTTTACTGTAGAGATGATATCAAGTTGAGTAGATAGATAGTAGTACCATTTTTTGCCAGGCTACGTGCATATCTGTTAATATGCTATCAACAGATTTACTTTCAATTTAGTAAATTGCATTTTGCAGTCGACGTTGTCGTTTAAAACCACCAAGTGCAGTAAAGTTATTATTAATTGCTCTAAAAAGTTTTTTAGTTTACTCTTTTTTATAATTTGGACAAACAAGTTTAGAAAATGTTTTTACAGTTTCTTAAATTATTATATCCCTATCGTTTTTTTATATGAGAAATTGCCTTTCCCAGAGGAGATAACGTATATATTGGGAATTATCGTTGGAGAGACAGAATGAAAGATGTTACCAGTTCTTCCACTAAAAGTTGGATAAGGTGTAAGTTCCTATTGGGTATAAGAATTATCTCGCCCTAAAAGAATAAAGTGACAGTATTGTATAAATTACTTGTTGAAGGAATAAACGGTTCGAGTTTTATCCGTAGGTACAATGCCTCATTCCCTCATTGATTAAATTAATGCTTTTTACATTTCTAAATTTGTAGGATTAAAAGCAGCAAAAATAATTTTGGGCAATTCCAAGTAGGTAGGTAACTTATCAATTGGATTTCCGATTATTTAAATTGAATTTCCGATATTTGGGTTTTTGGAATGTTATGTTGGAACAAAACTAGTCAGTGTTTTTGAATTTCCGTTTCTATTTTTAGGATCATGTTTCATAATTCATAAAATGAGCTATTTGTATACGACATATAAACTATATAATATATGAAAAGGAAATTCGCCGGTCGATTTACTTAAAGAAATTTTGGGCTTAGTATCTCTGCTGTATTATCGTTATCTTTATTACCACCATCGAACTAATTTAATTTTTGGTTTTAACAGATGATAGTCAAGTTCACTAGCAAATAAATATAAAAATAGATTTATCTTATTAAAAGCGATTTCCTGTATTTTGAAGGTTCATTAATGAATAAATAATAAATTTTATTGAGTAGTCTAAAAATGAGATTGAAATATTCGATGGAAGAGAAAACGCTTCATCATTAACCAAAAGTTTGGTTAAAGTTTTTCAATCGTTATAGATAACTAGATTCAGGTTTAGAGACATCTAATCACTTCACGCATCATAACATCAAAGAGAGATAACCATATAAATTAAACTATAAATCAGAACGAGATCACTAATGGTCACGTGCTTAGGGATCTTTAATATATTGTCAGTCGCCTGCAATCTCTCATCTGTCGTCATTTTGCTTCTCCTTCACTTCCTCAGCCGCAAGCTATTAATGTCGTTACGAAATCAAGTTGGTTTTGATGTGTAATATTCAAATAGAGCAAAATATTGCTTCTCCAACTTGGTGATTTGTATATTTACTATTTCATGTGTGCAAATTTTTTCGTGCTATAATGGCGTATGATCTTGAACTTCTATGTTTATTTATAATTATATGCAAGTGGTGCTATGGGCAATGTTGTAGCTTTTATGTTGGGAAATTTACAAAGTGTTGTTATTTTTAAAGTGTTTTCACCTTTTGACAGACCGCGCCACTTTAAGTGTTGGAGCTGTTTCGAGAAATGGGTTTGTGAATATTTTTCCAGCTTTTAATGCTTGACCCTTGTTATCTTCAGCTTTTAAGAACGCAAAAATAAAAATTTTTAAATCACCTAATGTGGAAAACGCTTCTGTTTTTATGAAATGAATACTTAATTGCAAAGGGCGCATTATGGATTTTAGAAGAACAAAGAACGTCGATAATCAAAACCACATCTATTTCAAGAAGTTCACACAGTTGCATTTAATGACCGTACTGCCCTTTGTATGTTTGGAGGGTTACTTATGTTGCACACCGCCGTTTGTTTGTGAACAAAAAATATCGTTAGTGTGATTTATGGATAATAGTGGCAATAACTTTGTCCTTCAAATCAGCAGAAAATGATCAAAAATGTTTGGTATTCAAGCATCGCAGAACGAATTTTCAAATTTTATAAAATATAAAATTTGTTTTTAATAAAATAAATAAAGTGAGACTCAGTTCCATAATAAATGAGCAGGTGCAACTGTACGGGCATAGGACGAAGGATGCAATATAGCCTGGAAAAACTTTAACGAAAAATTTTATGATGATTTGTTTTTGAAAAACAAATTCATTCACGATAGAATCTGATTAATAAATTAATCACAAACTTGCTCACTTTAGATGTAAATATCATCTTTTCAGTTTATAATTGTTGCTCTGGAAAACCTGATCTATAAATTTAATATAATAGCTATGTAGCAGCTCTTTCCCCGAGTTGAGAAGCGCAACAGAAAAGCGAATTAGTGCATACATATTAGTTCGTCCCCGGTGGTTCATTGGTCTGTGTACACAGAGCTCCTAACATACCCTACGAATTCGTGGTTTAAATCTCCTAGTGGGCGACTTTTTATATCAAATTTTAGAGGACATTTAACCCTATAAAAAGTCCAGAAGCAAGTTAATAGATGTCGCTTTCGTCACTATTACAGCTATATCCTTAGCCCAAAGCTAAGCAATATTTCTTCTGCAATATTTATAACAATTTCTTCATTAATCTAAAAATTATTTTAACGGATTTAAAATTTCGAAAATATAATAATTTTGTTCAGCTACTGTGGCGGCTGTAAAAGTAAGCCGATAATCAGGATGATGCTTTCATACACTTATTTCTCTGTATAAGAGAAATGTATTGTCTTAAATAAAGGAACTTAACAACATTTCGTAACACTAAGGATAATCATGTCTAAACCACCTTTATTTATTCCACAATTATTATTGTCAACTCTGAACAAAATGAACGTGTCTGCTGGAGGGATGTATTATTATTGTCAATTCCCAATAATTCCATATTTTTAGACTTTAGAGCTCTCAAAAAATTTACATGTAGACAATTAGAACTCTATCTGAATCTTGACATGCCAATTGTCAATTGGGTATTTATCTGGGTCATTGTTAGGTCCAGTGGGTAACATCGCTTAAGTCTTCTTTTTTCGAGGTGGATTTAATAATTCTTCAGCGTATGGGTTGGGATGAACCTGTAATGGGCATTGCTATCTCTTGTTGAGCTTTCGTATTTCCTCTTGTACTGTTGGGACTTTGCGTTGGTCGTGGATTACTTTGTTGGGGTAGTAGGTGGATACATTAGCAATTAATTTCATTACTTACTTTATTTTCTTCTTAGGTGCCATCTCCTATCGGAGGTTGGTGATCAAACTTCTCAATGATCGAGAAGCGATTTTTCTTGGCAAAGTACCTGGGTAGTTTGCTGACTTCGCCTTCTTTTTTTTTTGATTTAGTTTTTATAGATTTGAATCATGTTAATATTTGTGGAGCTTGCTTTTCAATGATTTGTATTGTATTTGTACTTAGGGATCGTTTGGCTACAGGAGCTTTCCAAAACTGCGACCAGTGTTGATTTTTTGTTTGTAACCCTACTAATTATGATTTCAGGAGTTCGATTTTGCTAGCAAAACACAGAATGCTCCTGAGAGATTTACTTTTCACCTCCTTTGGTTTTATTGGTATCTGTCCCAAATATTTTTGCCTATCTCGATTTAAGGCAGCACAGTTACAGAGAATGTGTTCGACCGTTTCGCTTTCCGATTTGCATAGTCTGCTTCTGTCATTGTTTTCCAGTCCCATTTTTGTGAGGTTGATATCTCACCTGGCAGTGTCCCTGAGCAACCCTGTAATGAGTCTGATTTCCTTCTTTGATAAAAGAAGAAGCTTTTTAGCCTCTGGAATTGAGTATTCTATGAATTTCTTCATCTGTCTTCGTCCTCGTGTGTTGTTCCAGAGAGTTTTCTTGCTTTTCACCTCCCATTTCTTGACTTCCAACCCCCCGTGCATCTTGGACAGCCCACAGAATAGTGCTGGTCCAGCAGTTTGACTTTCGAGCCTGATCTATCTTGTTTGTCAGCTATTTAGTCAGTCATTAGCCTCATGACCTGGCACCTAGCGTAGGGAAATTTTGTTGCCCTTAGCCAGGTTTTTTAGAGATTGTCTACATTCCAATGTGGATAAGGACTCGAAGCTATTAGCCTCGAGTGATTTTATCGCAGCTTGGCTGTCAGACATTGCTTTTCAGTGATAGTTCTGAGTTTCTATCCATCAAGAAAAATTTGACAACTTAAGTTTAAGTTGTTTTTGTTTGGTCTGTACGTGTTACCTCTACATATGTTAGCGTACGAGGTGAATGCCCCGATACTTTACCTCTTCGGACTGAAGATTGATTCATTGTTAAATGTAACTATTGGGCAACTTCCTTTTCACAGAGTGAAGGCGATATGAACTAAATTGTCTTCGTATCACCATTTCCTGATTTTGTTTAGGTGATCTTGTAATATTTGTATTGTGTATTGGATGCCATATAGCTGTATCATCGGAAAATGTAGTATTTATGGCTGTCGGAATATATGTCTTAAAAAGGAGATACAGAATCAGTCTTAAGACGCTCCCCTGTGGTACTCCAGACTGAATGAAGTATAATTCTGATACAGAATTTTGTTTCTTTAGATATAATTGGAGGACTAGGAAATACGTATATGATGGTAGACTTTTTTGATTTTATACAAGAGTCCTCAGAATGTCTGAGGCACGTCTAGGAATACTGAAGAGCAAAATCTTCTTGATTCCAAAATAGATCTTATTTTAGTAACGATTCTATGAACCTGTTCTACCGTTGAACGTCTCTAGAGAAAACTTAACTGGTGACCCGAAAGGATTCCTTTCTCAGCAAGCAGCAGTTGCAACATTTTCAGTGGAATCTTTTCAAACACCTTAGAGACCAACGGGAGTAAACTAATGGATGCATACGATGTCACATTATTTCCAGGTTTCTGTATCACAATAATTTGTGGAATCTTCCATAGTAGAAGAAAATAGCCAAGTCTCAGGATAGCGTTGAACGACATGGTTATCATTCAAAAACCAGCATCTGGCAGTTCTTGTAGTATTTTCCCTGTGAGAAGAGCAAAACTCGCGTACTTCTCTTTTTTTAAGTTTAGTGATTTGGTAGGGTGTATTAAGTAAATACTTGAATACCTTTTGTGTTGTCAGCTGGTCAACAACATACTGCTTAGCACTTCAACAATAAAATACCTCGGTATTTTAATATTTTGATAATATTGTTATCTGTAACTAACGTTCAAATTTTCTATCTGCAGTCATTGCTACCCATGGGTAATTTCCATAGAAATAATTGTTTTCGTTGAAATAATCATTTAGTACGGATAACTGGTGATCGATAAATTGAGCTTTAATAAAATTAAAATATGCAAAGAAGTTGGATAAAACTCCTACATTTCTGATTTATAGGGATTAAACTATAAATTTTGAGTATTTTTTACTTTGACCCTACATTTTTAGTCATCGCCCTCGTATTATAGTAAACTACGAGCCACCGCTGCTTCAAAATTTCTGAAAATTGCTCATAATAGTTCATACATGAATTTTCTTCTGATTTCAGCAAATTACTAAAAAATTTAATCATATTATAATAAATTATATGTTACGTAGTGTACGCATATAATTTATTCAGCTTTCCATTTGAATGTAGTTTCTCGAAGTTTTTTTCAATAATAATAGATAGGGTTGATATTTTAACCGATTAAAATCATATTGCATAGTTTTTCGAATTTCAGATTGTAAATTTTTTCCTTAAAGAAACTAGGAAGCCCAAAAATATGATTTTGACTACGACTTTGTTCAGACTAAAATGCACTGCATATGAGTAGAAAATTCGCTATAAATAAAAAAAAAGATTATGATCTAATTTTGTAAATTTGCTGGGCAGGCGATCAATCAAAATATATAATTTTTTTAATTTTCACATATTTTAACGAATTTCGTGTCAAAAATTTGTTTTCGCACTTACTGCGTCTTATATTATGAATTTCTCTGTAGGGTAAAGTTGTATTTTGGCTTTGGCTCCTGATTATCCTGTTTGATCATTTGTTATACTCAAATATTAAACCAATATTCTATTAAAATCAGATTGGCATGTTTTTCCTATCATGGTTATGAAAATGGAATCTAAATCGAATATGAAAATTTTATGTGTCCAACTAACCACCGAAAGATTTTAGAGGACGTTTACGTCGTTTGCGCATTTTATCGAACCGAAAAGTTGGACGAAAATTAAATGTATTTTGTAAATTTGGTTAATATTGTTACGCTATACAAGCAATTATATAATACACTAATAAATCTTTTCCAAATTAAATTGAATTTGTAAGATGAAATTGTTCACAATTCTGACAACGGTACGATAAACTGATAAGGTTTCAAGAAACGTCTAGAACTGCCAGAAATTGACAGCAGATTATGAAAATTTAATCAAAAGGTTCAGTGAAACTCACTACCGCGAACTATATCTGGATTTGTTGTGGGATTTGGCATTTATATTTGACTATAACTTCTGGCAAGCGAAAGCTCATGTTTCACATTTTATGGATAAAGACATTGGCGAAACATTTATTCAGATTTGATTATAGCTCTCCTTTTTGTACTTGAAGATCGCATTTTAAAAAAGTCTTGCAATCAGTGTATTCGACACATATTTTCTACATAAGCAGAGCTTATTTTATTGCGAAGTTACTCTTCTTTTATAGCCAACTTTATTAGATGATATAAAAATTTTCTCATCTTATTTTTTGTATTAAGTTTATGAGATACCTTAAAGAAAAGAAGTACAATGCAACATATCATAGTTGAATACAAAAATGTTTTTGTTTAGAATGTTCTGAAATCTGTTGGTTCTTGGCTTAAAATATTTTTTCAACAGCGCGCGGTTTTAAAAGGTATTTTATTTAGTCTTGCTTTGATTTTATTAAAATTTATGTTTTTTTAATGTATTCGTTTGAATAAATTAAGATAATTTTGTCTAATTTATGTAAAGCAATACACGTGGTGTATATGAGTGAGTTGATGATTAATGGAAGATGTTACCTTGATGTGGTGTGAGCTTTTGATGTATCATCAGTGGACTTACTTTAAGGTCATTTTCCAACTTGAACTCTCATGCATATTGTTTTTCAGCTCTTTTTAAAGCGGGGCAGGGGGATGAATTTTCGGTTTTTGTATTTCGTTACCTAGACAGCATTTTCTGTATCCGAACTTAATTGAAAATAAGAAATAAAATTGTGTTTAATTGAGCGGGTACTTGACATGGTACAATTAAATAAAAGTTTTTTTATTTGGAGAAACAAAATCACTTAAATAGAATAAAGTATAAGAATGTAAGAACTTACTTTTGCAAACAATGTTTTGAAGTGTAACTTTGAAGTTGTCTTTTATGGTAGAATGATTTTTGCGATTTCTTCTAGTTTTCGTTTTAAATAAGAAAAATAATCAAAAGTTTTATCGTAGCGATTTGTTTAGTTTAATGCATTAGCGACATTCTCACACAGTCGACTGTAAATTTCAGTTTATCGATCAATAAAATGGTGAAAATTCATTAAAAATGAATTAAACGTAATAAGATGAAGACGTACAAAAACCGAAACGGTTAACAGGACTTTAGAAAGGTGATTATAAAGATGCGTGCCAACATTTTTTTATGTGAAATGTGACCTCTCATTTTTCTAGACATTTTAGCCGAAATGAAACACGAAACATGTTATAAATTATTTCTATGCCGAAAATTTTAAATGTATTTTAGCACACGTAATAACTTTTTTATTATTTATTTGTTTATGGGTATTTTTTGTTTTAGTAGTAATTGCTTTATAAATTATTATTTTAGGACACAAAATGATTCCAGGGATGCCCTACTTTTTGTTATCAAAAATTTATTTATTATTTAGTTGTTAATAAAAGTGAACTTTATTTTTTCAAACGCATAATTTTTATTCGAAAATAATCATAGATACTAAAAACAATTCGATTTTTACTGCCTCTTAATTAGCCCTTCGCAATATTGTGGTTTTAAAAGCCTTTCATTGAAAATGTAGTAGCTTAGGTCCTGGTATAAATCAAATATCTCGGTGTGAAAAATACAAATACAACAACTACGACTTCATTATATTAAAACTTGAGGGATTATCTGTCACAAGGTTTTGAAAAGCTTCATGTTGAATGTGTATGTAGATAATATATATTTGCAGTACGGAAACATCAATACCACAGCATTTTATAGAGGAAAATGTGAAGTTTGAAATTGAAAAATTAATTATATTTTGAAAAATTCATGTGCAATATATATTTTTATTTAAATCTGAACAATTACTAGTATGCTTCATTAACTTCAAATGTCAAGCCAGTTTACGTTCAATTTATTCGAGCAACATTTTGTAATTTTCTGTAGATAAGTTAGTGTAATGTAAACAGTTCGGTAATGGTATTTTTAGTGTAATTCAACAATCCTTTGACTTGTTAATTTTTTATATTTTATAACCCAAATTACTATAATACAACACAGTAAATATTATTTTGTAAGCAAATAATGATAACACATAGACAGTGTGTTTTGTATAAGATGGTGTTTACTTATGCTATCTTGGCAATGTTATAATATACAAGCATTTTTAATTAACTAAGTGAAGCGAGTTGTTGCTAAAATAATGCAACCTAAAATTAATCATTATTTTGATTATGCCAAGCTCAAGTTGGGTATATCAAATTTAGACAATTGCTCGAGGTTATTGCAATGAACAGTTTGAAATTAATAATAATAACCATCTACTAAACTGCAATCAGTAATAACTTCATTGAACATGTCCACCTTGAACGAAACATTCAATGAAAATCGAGCAATCGAAATAAATGTTCCGAGACTTATTAAAACGGTTAAAAGGATTCGTAATTATCGACAGTTCGTGTATTGTTTCCGTTAATTTGCCGTGTTTATCACAGTTTCAGCAATTCATTTCCGAAGTTCGATTGCCTATGAGTGTTTCACGCCCCTTAATCAGCGAATCTTCTCTTCCTCTGCTCACTCCCGAGTCACATCGTTGACGAAGGTCAAATAGGAAAACCCTGAGGGTCGCATCACTCAACCACAATCCTATCATTAATATTAATATCAATTGCATGTCGAATGTTTTTTTTTATACGGGACGTTGTGAAATTATGGATTCTATTATTAGTTTACATTTTTTCCTAATTGTACAGTTCAACTCCCTCCATTCGAAAAATTTTAAAAAGATTTTCATTTTTGAACGTTACTAAACATTTATCGTCTCTGGACAAAGTTTGATGTGCCTACTAAATTAGGTTTAAGTCAAACTTGGCAGGTACATTAAGATGAATGTGTGCCTTAATTGTATTTTAGAGAAACATTAGTGGGCGCCTGATGGATAACAATTCATGCCTATAAAAATGTCGTTTTTTCTGATTGAACTTCACACTTATGAAAGTTTCATTTTTGTAATGCGAAGGATTCTTGCTTAATTATATACTACAAAAACAAAAGGTTTGTACCTAAATAGAACGTTGGTCTATTGATATTCAATCACAAACCGTTTATCCTATTTGGACAGTTCATTTCCAAGTTGAATTACTGCACAAAGGAACGCGAAACCTATCCAGATTAACATCGCACGTTTCTAACAATTGGACTAAAGAACTGAGCAATATAAGTGCGCCTTGGGTTATTAAATTCAAAAACCTCTATTGAATAACTGGTTTTGCCCATACGCACATTGGTCGAGATATTAAATTCGAAAAAGCATGCAGAAACAATTATTGGGCATCTTATAGTATCAAAACTAGCACCATGCGGGAAAAACAATAAAATTATTAATAAAGAAATGCAAATTTTCGTATAAAATAATAGTGTATGCCGTAAGTTAGGAAATTAAGGTTATTAACTTACACAAATGGAAATTTCTGTAACCACATGGGTTAATTTCTAGTGTTATACAATTTATACGATTTCAAAGACCTAATTCTTAATTTGGGAAATATTGTATTTACCTAACCAGTAGTGAAATTTGTTATATTGTTTAACGCGTGTGGATTTGATGCAAATTTGGAAGCGTAGCGACAATCAGGTTCTAAATTTTATCTAATTATGAAAGAATATCTGATAAAATTAATAATAATTTTATGAAGAACAGGTAATAGAGCAAACGGTGAAGATTAAGGTTAGATTACACATTTACAATATTGCATGAAGATATAATTAGCTCCTGAAACTCTTGAAATTATTAACCTAGTAAATTTAAATTAATTAAATTGTCAATTGCTTGTAATCAATTTGATTGTGTTAGTAGTAATAACAATTTTGATTAAACACACTTGCAGTTTACAATAAATTATAAATAATAACAGAAATTACAAGTTGTAACTTATAACGTAATTGAAATTGAGTTGAACTTTTCTTTACATGTTTAATTTTGGAAACTAAGCTTATTTGTTTATAGTTAAATCTTTTAGGGAATATTAAAATTAAAGGATTTATAGACAAGAAGAATATTCCACACAAGAATAAACGGATAAATTATCTTCCTACGAGTACTTTTAATTTTATATAAAAGCTCTCGTATAACTTTCTCTAGTCCAAATGTTGTAGTTGTGATAATTATTTTTGTTTATTATGAGTTTAAAAGTAAATAAAAAACTTGAATACACTCGTAAAAAGATCAATATCGAATTAAATTAACATTAAAAAATTATTTTCAACTTACCTTTTACTAAATCGAGAAGTTTTTATTTTTAAATTATTATTTACTTCTGTAAATTAAAAATATTTTTTTAATGTTAATTTAAGTTGATTACTACTAAAATTTTATATAATATTAATAAACGTTTATTCGTATTAAATCTTTCGTATACTTTCCTTCGTATAAATTATCGGTTACTCGGTGGTATATTTTATTTGCGCATCTCAAGAGCTAAGCTATATTGCGGGGAGTTGTAGTGCAATAAATTTAAATCAATAATGAAATAGGTTTGAAATGAAATTGAAATTTATTAAACAAAATTGGAAATAAACGAATATCTATTAATTATCGGAAATAGGTGACCAATATTCGAAATTTAGACAATTTAGGGTCGAACGTAATAAAATAACATTATATAATATGTACTATAATTTTTACGAGGGTTAAGTTTTTGCATTAAACTTGTTCTATAAAATGTAGGGTCTTCTATTGGGCTTAACATAACATTAGATTGTAAAGTAATGCAAAACTTTTACATGTTTATTCGCAAAGTGCAGCAATTTTTCGCTTAATGTTGTTGCACTTTTCTAGATTTTTGATGGAACTTATCTAGATTTTACTGGAGGTTATAATAATAAAATAAATAAATAATTGCTAAAAAATGAACCACAGTTGTATTTTTTGCCGGACCCACTTCTCGTTTTATGATCATTTTCGTAAGTTTTGCAGAAGATCACGAATGGATTAACGATTATTTTCATGTAATCCCGATTCAACAAAATTTTCATTATTTCGAGTTCTGTTTACATTAAATTGTAATTAGGCACTGAAAAATATCTTTCAAAAAAAGGCAAAAAATGATCAACTCTGAGAGCTCACAGGTAGCTTGCAACTTTTCTTGACACGGCACTGTATTTTGTGGTATTGGCGGTTTACAGCTTTTTGTATCTAAAATATTAATTTGGCTCCCGAGAATAAGCAAGCAATATGTTTCACTTTCAAAATAACTGCAAATTTTGTAAATTTAAGACCACACGTTTTATTTATTTTTACTAATTACATATTTTTTGTTTCAGGTAAATATAATATCCTTACGACTTATTGCCCGAGTTTGCTAAACCACGACATGAAGTACAAGTTAGGTAGTATATAAGTATTTATTAGATTTCAAACCCTTTCATGATAGCTTAATACTTGATTAATAAATTAAAACACGGAATTTCCATATTATAGCAACTTAGCACAACCACGTTAGGTAGCACAAACGTTTTCGCATCAATATCGTGAGGTTAAATATTTAAAAATATTAATGGCTTATAATATATCCGCATATGAGTCGTTCCAGTCGAGGGCGTGCTGCCCGCACCCGCCTTTAGGTGCGGGTCACACGAATTTTTAAGTGGTGATTTTAGTACAGATTTTCAGATGTAGCGGATGCAAATACAAACGAGCACGGGTTTATAATATGAACAAGATCTATGTTTTTAGTCTTCAATTATTTTGGTGATTCCAAACCATAGGAATTTTTTCCAAGATTAATTGTCAAAGAAAAATCACACATAAAATAATTGAGATCCCCACAAAATTCAAAAACATTTTAAATGTTTTTTCTTCAAATTTGTTAAATCATGGCCATCCATGGAGCCCCTTCACGTACTTTTGCTATGCGCAACATCTGCTCCACCTGAAAAACTTCAATACCGATGGAATGGGAGTAGAAAAAATATTAATACGAATTTATTTTTGTTCTTAAATAATTGCGGTCTGCTTTATTGGCAAGTTAATAAATATCAAATTCTTACGTTAATTTGCACTTCTTGTTAAATTACAAAACCGTTAGTTCACACTATGAAAAAATGGAGAGTTCAGATAGCTCACTAATCTGGGTTTTACAGACCCCAGCGGTGTTTGCATGGCCAATTTAAAAATTTTCCAATGTTTGTGTAGCTATAAGGCTGATGACCCAATGTATTTATATAGGTGATTAATGCCAAAATGACATTTAATGTTCGGGTTCATCATACCTTTTTTTTTTAGTTATCGTGCGATCAAAACAGTAATTTGATGTTGAGTTTACATTTAGAACTCCATGTTTTGGAATTGCGTAAATTGGACGTGAAGATACATTTATAGTTTATTTTATTTTGATTGTGTATTCTTTTTTCGTTATTTTGTTTTAATTAAACAAAGTTAATTAAAACCGCGGTGTTAGTAAACTACTACATTTTATGTTTTTCATGCCAATGTTTTTTTTAAAAGATATATTATTATAATATCGTAGGCTTGATTTGAAGATTATCCCACATACATATAAATTTCTCTTCCGAATTTCTATCCGCTATATTGATTTTTCTTATCTAAAACTTTTACACTTGGCTGGGTAACGCGGCTTTGATAATTAACCACGTGTAAGAGGGTCATCTTTGTGGGTACATTGCATCTGACTTTTTCATCACTGTACTATTTACTATTAGGCTTCTATACACAGTATATGAAGAAGCCTTATTTTATAAGACTTCTGTGGGTTCATCTGGTTAAATTGAAAATCGGATTTTTAAAATTTGTGTTTGCTCATTTATGTAATGACTGTTGCCATTCTTTTCATCATTTTTTTTTATTATCGGTCTCGGGGCGGGGTGGGGGTAAGGAGATTTTTTCTTTTATTCTATTATTTTCAATTTAACAATTGATTTAAGATCTTAAGCTCCTTCAAAATAAAATATTGGAATTTTCTTAAATGAATTTTAGCTCCATCAACCAAAAAAATTGGAGGTATGGTAATCGAAAAAAAATTTCAATTTTTTTTTTACATTTTCGAGATCACCGTGTTCAGAAACGTAAAGATCTGCAAAAAATAAAAAATAAATTTCTGTGTCGGTCTGTCGGGCGGTCGGTCGGTCGCCAGATTTTGTCCCTCAATTAATTCCTGAACCATCCAACCAATCGGGACCAAATTTGGTATGGTAGTAGGGTTTACGGTAGAAAAGTGAAAAAAAGGTTTTCGTCGCGATCTGTCAACCAGGAGTGCCACTACAAGAAAATGATACAAGATTTTTAAAAGCGATTTTGTCTTGTGATAGATAATTTTAAAGACCTTGAAAAGCTATATATAGAATAGGTGAAATTAACTTTCCACCTGTCATCTGTCAAAAATTACAAGCTGTCAAAGTGAAAACTTAAAGAGTAAATAACTCCTGAAGTACTGAAAAAATCTCAACCAAATTCGGTATTTAGGAACATTGCCCACAAAGGACTTTACAGCATATGGAACCCTTCGATAAAAGTCAGGAATACATTATAAAAAAAAATAATTAATTTTTTTGTCGAAAACTTAAAAAAAGTCCTTGTCCCTCGATTTTCTTCGGCATTTCTACGTCGATGGCAATCAAACTTTTTGGACGTGTGTCTTGTGGGCTCTAGTGGTGAAAATAAGGTTTTTGCAGAAAAATCTTTACCAGGGCTACCACAATAAAATAAATTAAAAAAATGGAAATGTCATCGTATCTCCGGGAATGTATAACCGATTCAGATAAAATTTGGTGTGCTGATTGGAGGTATTTCGGCAGAAGGGACGATATTTTTTATATATTGTACGGGTGATACCCGGATGAATTACCAGAAGCTTTTCAACAAAAAATATTTTGACTTTTTTCAGTTTATCGAAGATGGAAGTCAAAGTAAGCGTCTGACAGAATATTTATTTTGTATGTTTTTAAACTACATTAAATTTGCTAATATTTGAGACCAAAAACAGTCTTCTAGTCCTGGTAGTTTTCTCGTTACAGTACTTCAAAAAGACCAGGTGAAATGTGGCTGAAACTCTCAAATTTCCCAATTCTGGGATGCTGATTTTTGAAGAACTGTAACATAACTCCAAAAACATATAAATTTTTTTCTGTTTTTTGAAGATGGCAAAACTTTTCTTGAGAAACTACTGGAAAAAATTATTGTTTTGTGTTATAATAGCCGAACTTGAACTAACATTTATTATTTCTCAGACAGAGAGAAAAGTTTGGATATTTATTAAGTATAATTTTTTATATTATAAATCGATTTTACGAAAATATTTTCGTTTAGAAAATAACAAAAGTAGAAAATTTTACCTAAAACGCCTAAATCAAACACTTGGAGAACAAGGTTGAGGTTGTTTAGTACCCTTAATATTGACGAACCCACGAAGTGAACCTACCTGTAACAACAAGGAAAAAATTATTAACATTTATATTTTCATTTCAAGTTTTCTATCGAACTTACCTTTATCCCTGCCGCAATAAACCCGTCTCTCCTCCAATTCCATTCTAGGACACCAAATAGTGCATGTTTGAACACTTTCACAATTTTTACACGGCCACGAAAATTTATTTTAATGAATACTGACCACTGCTATTAAAAACAAGATTTAAATCAAAATTGAATCGCGATTATTTAAAGCTTCCATCAAGCTTTTCCACAAAATTTCGTACTCGACACTACACTACCGACCGCGGAAACCGACCGAAGTAACTACGATTTTCACGTACTCGAATCCCGCACAACTTATCTGTAATGGAAAAAATTGAATTTCAAGTTTGGTATAAGTAAATGTTTCACAAAAAATTGCGTCGAATAATATTAATTGTATGAAACTTCAGTTGGTCCTAATATGGAATAGAGCAGTTCGAATGAAACACCTGGAAAATAATGGTTAAGGTAATAAAGGAAAAACTAAATTTCCTTACCGTATCAGTTCACTAAACAGTTTAGTTTCACAATAATTCACTGCTACATCACTCGAGAAAAATTGTTGACCAACCCCAATTATTTACAAACCCACGAAGGGGAGCCTACCTATAAACAAAGAGAAGTATTAATATTTTTTTTTAGCTGGTGTTTGTAATCCAACTTACCTTTATTACCATAATCCTGCAGCAATAATCCTCGTCTTTCGTCCAATTCCATCCCTGGACACTAAAGACAAGTTCAAACTCCCGCACAAATTTTTAACGGCCACAAACGAAATTTTTTAATGAACACTGATCACTGCTGTTAACACCAAGATTAAATCAAAAATGAATCGCGATTATTTAAAAAGTTTTCCACAAAATTTCCGACCGCGAAAACAGAACGAAGTTTTCCACAATTAAAAACGAATTCCTGCAAAATATAAAATTTTAGGCATGAAAATAAAATCAAAATCACACTTGTGGCAATGCAAAAGTTGCTTCCACCAAATACAATTTTGAAGGACCAAAAGAATTGACTTACTTTCTTATTGTTCCAAAAGTTTTCCGGAAAAATCCACCATCCAATTTGTCGAAAAACCGAAAACCAGTATTTAAACAAGTGACTAATAATTTATTGCGCAATAAAATATAAAATGTTCCACATCACACCGCCCGTTAGAATTTAAAAAAGTATTGCGTTTCAAAATTCCGATCGTCATTCGAAACCACCCGAACTGAGTTTTACGGAAAATTTTCTTTTCCATACAAATAACTAATTATTTTTAATTTAGCAAAGCAATAACGGCCGAATATGAATCTGCAATACAAAAATCTGAATTATATTTTCATTTTAGAAAGATCACCGCAACCACAATCGGTTTGCTAAAAATCAAAGTTTGAAGAATGTCAAAAAATTGAAACTTTAAAATTAAGTTTGTGCAAATGCCGAGTTATTTACAAAAGCTTCTTTACAATACAAATAACTAATAGTTTTTAACTTACCTTCTTGGTTCTTGTAATTCTTCAGAAAATCGATTTGATGCTGACTAAATTTCCCTCTTCGAAATGACGTCGTCTGCACCCAAGTAACATTTTATCTGTCAATCTGCAGTTTGACAATATTACGTCATGACACGAAGTTAGCGGTCGATGGAATTCTGCAAAACAAAAATCTGTCTTAATTTTTTTATATTTTATATAGAAAGATCACCAAAACCACAGTCGTTTTGGTAAAAACCAAGTTTGAAGAAAGCCAACAAATTAAAACTTGCAAAATTAAGTTTGTCCAAATGGTGAGTCATTTACAAAATTTTCTTGCAATTTTTACGTCACAAAAACTTACCCTATCTTCACGTTTGATTCTTCAAGAAACTCGAGCAAAAATTATTACATCGGCAACCCAAAAAATTTTCACACAAGTGGAAAATTTACACACACAAATAATAAATTTTTGATCTAACGTTTCTGGTCAGCGCCCAGAGGTAGATAAGTGCGAAACATTTGACAACAGGTAATTTTTGTTTCGTAAAATTGCATTACCGATAACGATTAGCCTTTCGCATGTGTTAAGCCGGAAGTTGAATAAATTAAAATAAATCTTGAATCACATTTAAACATCTACAAGGTGAAAGTGAAAAATTGTCGTTCATTGGAAAATTCTTTTCAAGATAAACTGTGACTTTTGAAATGACACCCTGTATATTTCTGCATTAAAAGAAAACAACTTTAAATTATTTTTTAAACTTACCGCACTTAGCCGGTCTGTTGAAAAGTGAAAATTATTCAACAATTTTTCACTTTCAGGCTTTCATCGTCATCAGTGATGCATTTTTAAATTTCAAATAATTTTTAAAACAAAAATTACCTGACTGTCAAATGTTTACCACTTAGTTAGTCTTCCCCTAAGCGCCGACGAGAAATGTTGTATCAAAAATTTGTTATTTGTGTGTGTAAATTTTCCACTTGTGTGTAAACTTTTTGGGTAGGCGATGTAATAATTTTTGCTAGAGTTTCTTGGAGAATCAAACCTGAAGGTAGTGTACGCTTTTGTGACGAAAACATTGCAAGATAATTTTGTGAATGACTCACCAGTCGGACAAACATAATTTTACAAGTTTCAATTTGTTGGCTTGGTTTTTACAAAAACGACTGTAGTTTTGGTGATCTTTCTATATAGAAAATTTAATACAGATTTTGGTTTTGCAAAATTCCATTCGGCCGTTAGCTTCGTGTCATTACGTAAAATTGTCAAACTGCAGATTGACAGATAAAATGTTACTTGGGTGCAGACGACGTCATTTCGAAGAGGGAAATTTAGTAAGCATCAAATCGATTTTCTGAAGAATTACAAGAACCAAGAAAGTAAGTTAAAAACTATTAGTTATTTGTATCGTAAAGAAGCTTTTGTAAATAACTCGGCATTTGCATAAACTTAATTTTAAAGTTTCAATTTTTTGACATTCTTCAAACTTGGATCTTTAGCAAACCGACTGTGGTTGCGGTGATCTTCCTAAAATAAAAATATAATTCAGATTTTTGTATTACAGAATCATATTCGGCCGTTATTGCTTTGCTAAATTAAAAATAATTTGTTATTTGTATGGAAAAGAAAAGACTCAGTTCGGGTAGTTTCGTATGACGGTCGGAATTTTGAAACGCAATACTTTTTTAAATTCTAACGGGCGGTGTAATGTGGAACATTTTATATTTTATTGCGCAATAAATTATTAGTCACTTGTTTAAATACTGGTTTTCGGTTTTTCGACAAATTGGATGGTGGATTTTTCCGGAAAACTTATGAAACAATAAGAAAGTAAGTCAATTCTTTTGGTCCTTCAAAATTGTATTTGGTGGAAGCAACTTTTGCATTACCACAAGTTTGAATTTGATTTTATTTCCATGCCTAAAATTGTATATTTTGCAGGAATTCGTTTTTAATTGTGGAAAATTCTGTTTTCGCGGTCGGAAATTTTGTGGAAAACTTTTTAAATAATCGCGATTCATTTTTGATTTAATCTTGGTGTTAACAGCAGTGATCAGTGTTCATTAAAAAATTTCGTTTGTGGCCGTTAAAAATTTGTGCGGGAGTTTGAACTTGTCTTTAGTGTCCAGGGATGGAATTGGACGAAAGACGAGGATTATTGCTGCAGGATTATGGTAATAAAGGTAAGTTGGATTACGAACACCAACTGAAAAAAATAAATGTTAATACTTCTTTTATTTTTATAGGTAGGCTCCCCATCGTGGGTTTGTCAATAATTGGGCTAATCAAAAAAAATTTTGAGTGATGTAGCAGTGAATTATTGTGGAATAGTGTGAAAACTAAACTGATACGGTAAGGAAACTTAAGTTTTTCCTTAATTACCTTAACCATTATGTTCCATATTAGGAACAACTGAGATTTCATACAATTAATATTATTGGATGCTTTTCTTTTTCAGGTGGTCCGCAATCTTCCGTGAAACATTTATTTATACTAATATTGAAATTTAATTCTTTCCATTACAGATAAGTTGTGCGGGATTCGCGTACGTGAAAATCCTTTTTACTTCGGTCGGTTTCCGCGGTCGGTAGTGTAGTGTCGAGTACGAAATTTTGTGGAAAAGCTTAATGGAAGCTTTAAATATTCGTGTTTCATTTTTGCTAATTGTTCATTAAATTTTTATTTAATTTTAATTTCATTTAAAGTGTTCATTAAATTTTTTTTATCGTGGCCGTCTAAAAATTATAAACATGTGTTTGGTGTCCTAGGATGGAATTGGTGGAGAGACGGGTTTATTGCGGCAGAACGAAAGAGATAAAGGTAAATTCAATTGAAAACATGAAATGAAAAATAAATATTAACAAACTTCTCGTTTTGTTACAGGTAGGTCCATTTTGTTGGTTTGTCAAAAATTAAGGGTAGGAAATCATCTCAACCTTGTTTACCAGGTGTGATTTTAGGCGTTTTAGGTAAAATTTTCTACTTTTGGTTTTTTCTAAACGAAAATATTTTCGAAATCTGTGTGAGAAATAATAAATTGTTGGTTCAACAACAATAAATAAATCAGCAAAAGAGTTTGAAAGAGATTTTAATTTTCGACTGTACGTAGAGCTAATTTTTACCTCCAATTAACCAAAAAAAATTGGAGGTATGGTAATCGAAAAAAAATTTCAATTTTTTTTTTTTACATTTTCGAGATCACCGTGTCCAGAAACGTAATGATATGCAAAAAATAAAAAATAAATTTCTGTGTCGGTCGGTCGGGCGGTCGGTCGCCAGATTTTGTCCCTAGATTTATTCCTGAACCATCCAACCAATCAGGATCAAATTTGGTAAAGTAGTAGGGTTTACGGTAGAAAAGTGAAAATAAGGTTTTCGTCGCGATCTATCAATCAGGAGTGCCACTACAAGAAAATGATATAAGATTTTTAAAAGCGATTTTGTCTTGCAATAGTTTATTTTAAAGACCTTGAAAAGTTAAATCCAGAATAGATGAAATGAACTTTCTACCTGTCATCTGTCAAAAATTACAAGCTGTCAAAGTTAAAATTTCAAGAGTAAATAATAACTCCTGAAGTACTAAAAGGATTTCAACCAAATTCGGTATGTAGGACCATTGCCCTCAAAGGACTTCACAGCATATGGAACTCTTTGATAAAAATCAGGAATGCAATATGAAAAAAAATAATAAATTTTTTTTGCGAATATTTAAAAAAAGTCCTTGTCCCTCGATTTTTTCGACATTTCTATGTCGATGGCATTCAAAATTTTTGGACGTATGTCTTGTAGGCTCTAGTGGTGAAAATAAGGTTTTGGCAGAGAAATCTTTGCCAGGGCTACCACAATAAAATAAATTTAAGAAATGAAAATGACATCATATCTCCGGGATTGTATAACCGATTCAGATAAAATTTGGTATGCTGATGATTGGAGGTATTGCGGCAGAAGTGACGATATTTTTTTATTTTAATTTTAAATTTTCGAAAAAATAAAGTTAAAATATATTGGTGTGTATAAATATTAGCTATTTATGTTACATAATATCCTTTATTGCTTCGTTAGTCCTTCTTATCGTTGCTTGATTAAATTTTTCGTTTGAATTAATTGAGCGATCGCATTTTCCTTGAATGAACTCAATATAGTAAATATACATCAAACACATTGCATCTCGAGTAAGCTTGTAAAGCGATTACATTTACATGCTTATCCAACTTGATTTTCAAGATTTTGTAAATAACAGTTGAGTTCTTTAATTTTAATATTCTTATTTCGAGTAAAATATCCATTGGGTGGCAGGCGTTTAGGAATTTTAAAGTTTTAGATGAGGAATAAACGTAGAAGTTTCATAGTTTGAAACTTGTGTGCTGTGACGTTCAAATAATAGATTTGGGTTCGTGCAAGATATTCAAGACCATTGTTACGCCAGCGTGATGAAGCACTTTGTGGTAATCGGTGAAGCTGCCTCCCCGTGATGATGGGACTTGGGGCAGCAACTTTCAAGATTTATTCAAGTACTAAAGAGGAAGTCAGGTCGCTCATACACCTACCAGTTCGTTGTGGCATGACGAAATAAGCTTCAAGTAAAATATTTATTATATAATAATTAATAAATCAATTAAGCCCACGAAATTTAAAAAATCTACCAAAAGCTTTTTTAACAAGTAATTTTGAAAATTTATAGTACATATGACATCTTCCCTCATGCATAAATTGAAGGGTACAAACTCTGAAACTTTCTAATCTTATATAAGGAGCTTAGTATTTGCAAGTGAAGATTTTTGAAACGGATAAAATGTCTTTGCTGTGAATGCCGTTTGTATAAAATTCTATTTAACATTTGTTTTCTACCGTTGGTAAAACTGTTGCAAAAAAATCAGCAAAAGTAACTTCATATTTCAAAACAACCAGTTTTGAACCAGTAAAAACAGCAAGGTTCTTAATTAACTTAATGGGTTTTTTAATGTAATCTGGATTTTTGCAAATATTTATAGTTATAAGTTTTAAATTATTGTGAAAATTTAAGTACGGAGATAGTTTATTACAAACAATGTGCATTTCCGTATCAAAACAACGTGCTGTCTTTTTTGCTAAAATATTAATGTCTTTGCTGCATAACGAGAATTTGTTTATTATTGAAAACTTCAAGTGAGTTTGAAGTATAACAAAAACAGTAAGTTGTTTTAGTTGTTACTATCACCAACAGATGACACTATATCATTTTTTTAAATAGCAACATTACTCATATTTGGTATTTTTTATATATTCCCTAAAAAATTAAATAGCCCATAGCGCCTGCTTGTGCTTTAAATCGGAAAGAACTTTATTGTAGTTTTTTAGTTGTATTGTTCGGGTATAAACTTTCTTAAAGAATATTCAATTTTGCCTTCGAAAAACGACAATTTTCATAAGCACTTCGGTGATGTACTCCCTTAGGGGTATAAAGTATAGGAAGGGTGACTACTTGTAAATCATGTGGTTTATGATGTAGATATTACATAATATTTAAGGGATTTCCATATCTGTCAATTTAGGAGAAGTTGTTCATACATATAAATTGCAGCTCTTCTTTGAAAACTGAAGATACTCTAAATACTCTAAATGGTCTGATTTTCCATGTCGAGGGAATTCTTTTTGCTTATACTTGGGAAAAATGTACGTTTGTAAATGCTGTATGATCTTCATTAAAAAATTAATAATTTGTGCTTTTATAAGCTAATAACTGCCACGGGCGGTATTTGGGCACCTTCAGTCGCCCAGAACGTGATTGAACTAAATTAATAGTTCGGTGTCCCAACTCAGATGGATTACGGAAGGTAGATTTTTTAAATCTATTCAGTTTTATTTCTGTATGATTAAAGTTGGTATTTATAAGGCAATTTAACATCTCGTATACGTAGTTAGATAAGATAAGTTATGATGTCATAATTTTTTGTACCTGAGATAAATCGATAATTTTACGGAGATAATTTTAAGGAAAACAGATATCAACAAACATTGTTTTTAAAACCTGCTACGTAAATGTTATATTTTTAAGCAGTCATTAATGAGTTTTTTCCCAATAATACAAACATGGAAAACTGTTTCCTATCTACTGGAGGAGAAATGAGTGGGGCAAAGCATTCAACTTGGACGAATTCAATTAACCAAAAGGTCCATTATTTCTTTCCGACAGTTTTATTTATTTAGACTAATGATCAGGTAGCAGCTACAAGTTAACGTGGCATTAACACCATGGAAAATTTAACCTAATTAGGTTATGTCAATAAACTATTTGTTTTGAATTATCTACTGATTTCCACGCAAGTTATGGCTCGAATTTTAATCAAGTTGGCAATAAGGAATAAAATTTATTATATTGGTGAATTATCTAAGTCCAAGGTATCTATGCGCTGTGATGAACTTCTTATCAGATACTGATGATACTGATGACTCGGATTTTGTAGTAAGTAATCTATTAATATAGATGGTTGAGGCTATTAAGTAAAACCCACTTCATCTCATGCCTAAATCTTGGAAGCATTACGGTTACGATACATGATAGTATCATGATGGTAGCTAATGTTAATCCTGTTCAAGTTGCTACTGGGACACGAGACGCGTAAAGCTCGAGGTAGTTTGCCAGTCAGGAATAACCGTTAACGGTTTACATGTTTAAATATTAATATATACATTCCAGTATTGATTTACTAAGTTTGAGAGGTTAGTTACGCTTGGTTTTCACGTTTTGAATTCAATCAAATTGAGTAATTTTTGTTTTCCGTATAAAAAAGACTTAATTAGTTTTGAACTTTCTAGCTTCAATTTCCGAACCTAACAATGCAGTTGCAGAAGAAAAATTCAATAGAAAATAACTTTTTAACTGTTTTATATATAAATCACAAAATTTCTTGGCAAAAGTCTGATTTTAGAATTCAGTAAAAGTGAAGAAGCGTGTCAAAATGAAATGGCCGTTTGCAAGTTTGAATATGTCAAAAGTTTGATTGATGACATCAGTTCTCCAAGGAAAAATATAAGAATGCTAAGGGAATGGTCCAAAGCTTCTTCTTTCATTTATTATACATACAAGAAGAAACAGCAATCTTAATTTTTAATCTAAGCAATCTCGAACATTTTTTCTCGCGTTAGGTTTGCATATTTTCATTTTATTTCATTTTTTACAAGTTATTTTTAATGTGCAAACAAAAAGTTCATTAATTATGTGGTTTCATTTTAATTGAAATTAGAAGTTTAACTAAACCGTAAAGCTGATAATTAATTTTGTGCCTTACTACATCATATTTAATTATTAGCACGTTATTTTTTTATAAATGGAATAGGATGTTGCACAAACTTTTATAGTAAAGTTTAAAACTGGGAATCATTAAAAGAATTTAAATAATTACACTGCAATTTTCTACCGGAAAATACGTTTTCGGATGTACAAAATAAAGAGATAAATTTATTAACTTAAATACATATAGTTAACTCAAAGAGGTTCTGTGGTTGGAGTGTCGGTTCTCTTTTGATATGCTTTAAAATACTTGATGCTAAGTATCACTTTCGGGCATTCCCCGGTAAATGAAAAATGTACCTGTACGTATTTTGATAATGTTTATTTGGATAACATTTAAATTAAATTGAAAGCCCAAAAAAAACGAATTAATTAACCGAAACGTCTTTATATTAATAAAATTAAAGTTGAAATTATAAAGAAACAGTGGGATTTAGCAAATTATTTTTATTAAATTCAAATTGAAAAGAATATTAAATTAAATATTCAGTCTTTTTGAATTCCATTCATGAGTAAACTTTTACACCTTCTCATTTTGCTACATAAATTTTGTTGTTATTGAATTATAAATTAGAGTAGGAGATATTTGCACATTTTGAACGAGAATTTTGATTCGTTTGAATAATTCTTTTTGCCTTTTATTTTACACTTAATTTATTTTGAGAATTTAAACGGTTTATCATTTTTATTTGTTTGTGTAGTCAGTCGTAGGTTATTTTAACTTAGACTTGTCGATTAAATTATAGGAAGATCACAATTATGCAGATAGCTGCTGCGTTTAAGATAAATGGATGGAATAAGTCATTTACGGAAAGAGTTTGTTATGGTTAGTGACTGACCGTGTTTTCCAAAGTGCAATGTTGTAGATTGTCGAAAGTGTTTGCAGTTATTCGCCTGGTGTCGACGGCTCTAAGACTTCATCTGATTGATTGATAGCGGCTCCAAGACGTTATTGGATCTACTTCACCAAGTGGGTTTTCTCAGTTCAATGCTCTTACTTGTCTTCGCTTTATGTCAAGCGTAAATGTCTTCGCCAACCACCAACATGTCATGCCCCATTTGACGCACAATAGATGCAAATTTATCAATTTATAATGGAAAACGTGTTAACGGGGACGCCTTTGTTGTTCCTGCTTTCTTGTGTACTAATAGCTTTGGAAAAAATGATACATGAAACATTGTTGTCGATAAAATATGCAGTTTGAGAAAGGTTCCCTTAGGGAAGCGTTACAAAAATAATAATTTTATAAAACATGTCAAAAATTTTACTATAATCGTGATGAATAACTGTGCAATTTAACTCACAACGTGTACAAATATTTTGCATTATAAATCAAAAATATATGTATATTTCAAAATAAAAACATATAAAATTGTGCGCAGACTGTATAACTCTGCGTAATGAAAAGTTTCTGGCTTCATTCCCACGAAATACGTTGACAGTGTAATTAATGAAATTTTTACTAAGTTCAGGTACGCCTTGTCGGTTCTATCTTGGCACTCGAAGGGGAAATAATCTCAAAATGCGTTTTTCACACTTACTTAAAATACATTGTAAGAAGTATAATATTATGTTTGGCAATGGTTTCGTCGTACCATGTTATCATCAGACGCTCATTTAAATATTATTGTGAAAACGAGGGACGAGTCATCACAATATATGTTTTATTTATTGTGTGTATGGGAGGGATTGTTCCTCTTTGTGGATCTACAAACGTCCAGGGAGAGTGGAAGATATGGGCGTAGGCGACATCCCCTCAACCTCTAGTGGAAACGACAACTTGACTGAAATATTTCACTACCTAATTTGACAAATATGTTCCTAACAACGGGCATCCACAAACACTTGCGAGGCTTTCAAAATTGAAGTCTTAATGTTCTATTTCGTTATATTACAAGGAATCGTTATTCTAATTCTGAAAATAACTATTGTATCATGGGCGAGTAAATGGAAACTGCCGAAGCTCGAAAACTGTACAGAAAAACATTTCCGTAACGACAATGTTTATAAAAACACTTTTCCTGCTATTCATCAGCAACTTCGAGAAACAGGAACGTTCTTAGTAAACACAATTGAGTTCAAACGCAATACTCAAAAATAAAAGCACATCGAGATCTTAACCGGTATCCATAAATTAGTGCAAATAAACTAGCTTGTACTTTAGGACTTTGTTATTGCTTGGAGAGTTCTTCGGGAAAAACTATTATACCGTGCAACCAGCGAAAGACCTTTCGCCTTCTGATTTTCAACCGCCAGCTGAGTTATATGTTTAGTTTTTATTTAGAAGTTCTCTTCTCAGACGACATTACATGGATTTTTCGAGTTTAACTACCTGTATTATTAGAAATTGTTTCTGATAGCGTATCCTTTTATGTGAGTTGAAATGAATTGTGATTAATTTTTTTTGGTAGGCTTCAGGGCCTTCCAAATTTTAATGAAAAACGTTGGTCTAGTTTATTAGCCTGTAAAGGTGGAAACTCTTGGTTTCCTAGTATATCATTTTATATTATTAGTTGTTAGATATCAATCAAGTTGCTAAAGTTTTAACATAAAGTTGTTCAAGGTACCACTTTTAAAGCGAACTAAATTATCATTTTGAATTTGGAACTAAGTTTTATGGCACTAACACACGCAATTTTAAACGGTCACAAATTGCTTTGTCCGATCTTTATCATGTTGAAAGTTTATATCTAAAGAATTGCAATCGGAATGGGACGATTTAACGCCTTAATGTCTTCTAATGTTAAAACGTTTCGATACAAAAATATTTTATTGATTAGTATTTCTGCAAGCTACATTCACGTCTAATGAAAACAGTGAAAATTTGAAGTTTAAAAATACTAGAATAGTAAATATGGTTTTATATTTACATAAATATATATTAAAAGGTAGATATTTAAAGAAAAAGCTATACAATACTATTATTATCATTACAAAAGATTGCAATGTATGTATATTAATTAAAATCGAGATTAAAACCCTTATGTTCCTTTTTCTATTTTTTACATTGGAACAATTGTATTTTTATTACTTTTCCTTTCCTATTAGAGAAAGCGTTAACCTTAGTTACGGGTTAATTGTATAATATTTACTGTGTATGCTGATGTATTACTAATGGTATGTTACTGCGCTATACTATGCATAGTATACCATATGATATTATATACTATGTTTATAAAAGTATATTGTACGGAAAATGAATAGGTCAGTCTATTGTTTCTAGGGTTATTATTAATTATTATAATGCATTAGCCATACAAAAAAAAGTGGCTACACTGTTTTTAAGAAGTTAAAGTTACTAACGTTTCTTGACATTTTGTGTATAGTTTTAACACCAGGACTTTTATAGGTTTTGTGACGTAAAGTGTACAAGACATAAGTGTCTAGTTTCGAATAGGGTTAGCTTTTAGTTGATCGAGGTTCAAGTGTATTACATTTTAGACTGAGACTCGTTATATTATAAAATTGCAATTCTTCCAATTTTTAGTTGAGTTTAATTACTTAAAGGAATATCGGAAAACGTAAAATCAGCTAGTTTTTCTCAATTCTAGAATTTTTCAGGTTTTAGAAAAAGTTTATTTTTTCCATACTACTGGTAATTTTCAAAATGGAACGAGTAACCTTCACAATTGAAATCGATCACATTTATTTAAAAAGTCGTTAATTTTAAAAATCATATTTTTTAGCGGAACATGAAGTTTCCTATTGTATTTTTATGGTCGCAAAATTCTGTATACTACCTTTTGAATATAAATTATACAAAAAAATGCGTATTTAAACTCATGTTTTTGTTTCGCCAATTATTTATTACCTCAATTTTAAATTTAAATGTCGTTATTTTAACCGACATTTTTTAATTTTGGAAATATTCATATGATAATTATTGTTCACATAGGTAGTTTTAATAGTTATAAATTTGTCGGAAGTACAACTATAGAATTAATGGCCTATTATAAGAAATATTTAAGTACCATGGCGTTTTTTTTCTTTATGTGGGGCAACATTTTTAATTTTCTCGTTAGGTTCATTTGGGAAAATTTGAACTTACGTATGGGACTACCCATTTTGTCCAGTGGAAGTTTATACTTTGATTCCTTTTTATTTGTTAATGTAGGTTAACGCGAGTATATAGGGTTAACGAGATGTTGTGGGTCAAGGGCATCGACCCATGGCGGCAATACACATCACGTGATGCGCCCCCGCATCGTTTCCACGGTAACATATACACAGTAGTGTCTGCCAAATGCTAACTTGAAAATAAGATGCTACACTACGTTAACCTACCACGAGGACGAGTGAGACATTTAAGTTAAAAATGAGAAAGAGTAATAAGGATAAGTTGTTTTATCATGCCTTGAGGGCCATTCAGCGATTCTCGCTTGGAAAACGACGACAAAATGTGATGACAGCTCACAAACCCGCGGGGAAGTAGATAAAGCAAGGATTGCGTATTATTACTATTTATTTTATATTGCAAATTTTATATTATTTTGATGCGAATTCCAGTATTAAGGTTTGCAATTTTAATGATTAATTTTTAAAGCCTTCCGATCAATAAATTTATAATTGTTTGCAGTCAATTTGTTACAAAACTGACAAGATTTTAATAACTTTATTATAATTATTAATGATGTTTTTCTATTAATTAGTCGAATGAACATAAATTAAGCAAAGCTAAAATATTGAACAAGATATTTGACGATCAAAAAGCAATAGCAAAATAATTTATTGTTTAGCTTACTCCAACCCTCTGTTTTAGAGCAAATTTGAACGGCATAAACGAACAAACCTTTTAACTACTGTAATTTGTGTTTCAAGGCGGGGGGCACGTGGCGTTTAAAAGTACGTGCTTCTCATTCCATTAAACTGTTTTCATACATTCATAACACTGGAAATGTCTTCATACATGTACATTTGTGGCTCATCAGTAAACATTAGGCAACTTGACAAGAAAAAGAAATTTTGCCAAAATAATTTTTGAGTTAATATTTTATCCAGAGTTTATATAGACCATAGTTATTTAAATCTTTCTGATGTTATTGGAAATAATGTCCGGGTGTGTGTCATACGTCTGATTTTTTGTCTACGATTACGACCAAACGCGTATATCGATTGACTTTAAATTTCGCAGAGTGCTGTCTAAAAAGCTGATAAAATTTTGCTTGAAATCCTTCATTTTTAGCCTCTTTTTAAAAATATATTTTAGTGATCCTTAGATATTGCCAATATTTTTCCTAAACTAAACTTTCAAACTAAAAACTTTTTAAACTAAAACTAAAAATCCAAAACTCTTGATATTGACAGGAAATATAGAAGTAGGATGGACTTTTTGTGGATGTTAAAGTAAATATAAAATACAAATTATTGCAAATAGAAATATGAAGTACTACGTATTACGACATAAAAACCAACAGGGGTGGTTATATTGGTTGTTAGAAGGGGGGCATTAATTGGTAAATTAACTTTTAATATCTACAGACGACAACATGTGTAATTTAGAAAAAAGAAAATATTAGCATTATTAAAACATTAAATAATATTAATCATTTCGAGGGGGGAGGGCTATGAACTGTCTTAATCATGAAGGTCAATGTGTGCGTCACCGACCATAACCTGCATGAACTAAGACAAAGCGGTAAATTATACCGTAAAAAGGGGTAAACTCAAAATATCTCATTTTGTTGACATTTATTCTATTTTGGAAGTTACCATAATAACTTATACTGAGTAATCTGTAAGGGCAAAATTTTAGTTGTACCTAGTTTTGTGAGAAAAAAATTGTTTAATGTATCGTAATTTTCATTTGAAATTTTTTAAATTCTTAGGCCGGGTTGACGTGCTACTACCACTAATTGTTTGCAGCGAAATGCATTCTGGTGATGGGACGTGTACTCGACGTAATTGTTACAGCAAGGTAGTTTAATGTCATGCTAAACCTTCAATTTTTGAGTTCTGGCGGCTTAGGGATGTTTTAAACAAGTGCGTGAACTTGGAGTTCCACGTCTTTCTATTTTCGTAATTTACCGAATTATGGGGCCTTTTGAGATGTTTTTACTGTTTGTCCAGATCAAAAACGTTCGAGTGCAAGCGGCCGCCAGGTATGTTTTTACCAAGTGGTTGGGGTTAGACATCCTTATTTTTCGAATTCGGGCGGCTTTCAAGGATATTTTTATTATCATATATTTATATATTACGTAATTTATGTTTGATAGCTTGGCAGGATATCAACTTTTGCAGAACAGCAAAACTCAAAAATGACTTCATAGAGCTTGAAATGTCATTCATGTATCAAATTAACAATGTTGTTAATCCTCTAAATTACAGGCATGGATTCTGTAAATCAGTTATAATTTTCATTGTGCATTTTTTATCATTATTTATCGGTCGGTAGGATTTTTGCGTTCCTATAACATGGTAGCATTACTTCTCAAAAATGGTATATTCTGAGTTTAGATTCCAAAAATTAACAATTTTGTTATCCTTTTTGAGCTAGGGAGAGTTACACTGAAAAAACATTTTTAACTATTGAAAGGAACAAATACATAAATACAGTGAATTCTTGTTCCAAAGTTGAAATTGCATTTTCAGTTTACGTTTCAGTGTATGATATCCATTACTATAATTAAATTAAGTTGATGATAATAAAAATGTTTGAGATATTGTTGGTGGATAATGTAGTTGTGTCTATATATTTTAAATAAAAAGCAAGGTAAACTACTAGATATTGGAAAAATACTGAAGTTTAATTTCTTTTTGTCAGAATAACTTTGTTAATAGTAGAAATACAGTGAAACGTTAAAGGAAAAAGTTTGACGGTTTTCTATGCTTTTCCAAACAATGTTTTTCAACAATTGTGTTTTGTTTCTTTTTTGGACCATATTATCAACTTGTATTTTTTAACTGGCAATCACATAACTAACACATAACATAACAACATTGGAAAACTTAATTTCCCTCTATTCAATAAGGATCGTATTTTTGTATTTATATTTTCATGTCAAAAATCGAATGAAATAATTTTAATGAACCATAATATGGATAGAGATTTTCCTGCAAGACTGGGAGTACCAATTAAATTTTGCTTAGAGGGTTTGTTTATATTTTTTTCGTAAATCTAAGTAAAAAAATAGTCATCTTGGTTTTCATTTTCTTATTCGTATATGTAACCGCAAACCGAATCCATACTATTTGTTCACCTGAATACATAGAAGATGCCAAAAACAAACATACGGGATATGAAGGTGTCGTCAAGTGACAACTTTAAGCCGCAATTTTCGTATTCGTTGTATAATTCAAAGGTGGGTTATTTATGCGAGAGCTAGTTGGCAGGTAAAAAATTGCATTCGAGCATACAGGACTTTGATATTAGGAGATTGCTTTTGGTAATTCGCGTGCACACGCAACTGACATCAAATAAATTGCGTTTCTCTGTAATCCTACTGGTATTGAATTGTTTTAGAACGACTTTAACTTTATCAATGCCATTTGCATCCTAATATCTGAATATCCTGTGCGCACGGGCTATCCTTTTAAAAATAAACAATAATTACTTATAGGTAGTAATCTAATCAACTCAGTTACATCATTGTAAATTTATATTCAATTATACAAATTATTTTGACCCTGTAATATGTGGGTGCTATTCCATACACAAATATTTAGAAAGTTTTTGGGTAGCAAGGTTGCATTGGAAAATTAATTGAATATAACCGTAGGTATATCGAAACGGAAATTAAATAAATAATATGGTTTTTTAATTGAAAATTGTTTATTGTTGCATAACTTGTTAATTTGTTAAAAAATTTAAAGTTAGAAAGCGTGAATTTCGTTTTTTAGCGGAGATATCCAGCATCGTTTCGTGATCCTTCCAAATTGGATCAAATGTTTAGTTTCTTTGTAATTTTTAAATTATACAAATAAACAAAACGGTTGATGTATGTTATTATTTTTTTTAAGGAAATTGAGATAAAAATAAGATTTTCCTATTTTCTTTGAATTTTTTTTCCATTTTGAAGATATTCTTTAAAATGTCTTTCAGATTTATTACATCTATTTTGCTTTAGGTTTGCTATCAAATAACAAAAAAATTATGGTTTGTTAAAATTGGTTTGATCGAAATCTATACCCAATAATATTTTTAACTTATATTATTGATTTTGTACGATTTATTGACGACCTTTACTGAAGTAATGGTTTTTATGTCACAGTAAAAGTCGAATCTTGTTATTTCATTACAAACACATACTTTACAATAATATTGCATCTTTTTTTTCGTAAAAAATCCAATTGTAAAATTTTTTAAAATTAATAACAGGTATTCTGTACTACTCCGGCCAATTGATTAACCTAAAATTATTATATAATATATCGAATTAAGTTAAATGGACGGTATATTATTAATTTATGGTGCTAATTTTGTTCATCGTCCAATTTATATTTACTTAGTCTGTATTTAAACTTTTTTTCGGACAAAGCTTAGAATTTTGATTGATGTGTTTGTGTTTGACTAAAAGATAAGGATCTAAAACGAGAATATAATTTTAAGTGTATTTAACGTTTTAACGAGACGTCTAAATTGAAGCCGAGGTAACAATGGCCTTTATTGTTTCTAATTAGACTGCAAGAAATAACGCTTGACAAAGCTATTGAAGCCATTAATACTACCTATCTTAGAAGAAAATTAATAATTATTGTAAATTGCGCTTAAAAGGGACTTGCCAAATCTATTTAACACTGAACGTATCGCCATTGGTGATTATTGGATAAATAATTTTAAAATTTTGGGTGAACTCGGACAGACTATCTCGTTTTTCTGCCTAATTATTCGTTTGCGTGAGAAAAGGAGTTGGTTCTTTTTTATAATAAAAATGATTGAAAAAATTTGTCCAGGATTCACAAAGATATTCAATGTAAAGAAGCTGAGTTGTAAATAAGAAAATGTGTAGTTGCAAAAGGGTTGAAAACAAACAAAAATCTAGATTACCATACGACTAGAGTGTCTATCAACTGGCTGGAAAGAAGGGCTTGCTCGTGTAGCCTTTCATGTCTGCATATTTCGAATAAAGAGGCCGCGAAATAAAGGGCGCTGAAACCTCATCTATAATCATCTCATTTTGAGAATCTTTTGTTCTTAATAATGATCCTATAGAAACATGGTAGAACTTTAAGCACTTCAAACAGTTTCCAACTAGGGGTTCTACAATGCTTATCAAACGTTTAAGATACGACTGCGCTCGGTTTTTGTTATAATCACGCCGCTCTGGGTAGTACCTAAGATTTAATTAAATATTTTTAGTCGAGTTGCACTTAGTAAAATTGTAAAAAAAACGTTGTTAAAGTGTAAATATTACATAAATTTTAGATAAAAATCGCGAGTTTGTATGTAAGCGAATAACGACCCAAAGATAACGAACACTTGCTTGTTTATTTTCTTATACGAACTTTGCTTGACTAAATTTTTATTTAATCGCAATATTAATTGTGGCCAAATTAACCAAAGCATTAAGTGCTAATTTCATTTTTTTCTATTTGCTATTATTTTTCAAGTCTCCGATGAAGGTGGCGAAAGTCATCGAAAGCTTAAAAACTTAATTTATTTTCAATTTTAATTTATTCAATTTATTATTTTTCAAATATAACTAATTTTTAGCAACGGGGGTCTAGCACACTCACCTTGTCAGATTTTTTACTACACTATTTTTACTCTAATTTCTTCTTGAAGTTATTTGCAATTTCACTTAAAATGTAAGCAACTATTTCGTGACAAAAACATGAAATGCGGATGAAATTATCCTTGATCGTTTATCCCACATAACTTAGGCTCACCTTTGTAGATATTTTTTACAAGTTTAATTTATTGCTATATCGATTTTTTTTTCTTTTACAGATTTAGCGATTTATTTATCGTTGATTAATTTATGGTGAGTTTTGAAGTTTCTCGATTTGTTAGTTAGTTACCTTCATGCTTTTATAGAATCTATTTCTTAATTACATTTTCTTCGGTGCTTCGCAATTCTAGGATAAGGTTTTACTAATAAACTTTTCTTAACCTCTTTGCTAGACAATAAGTTGTTTATTCGATGTATTCAGTGCCTGGAACTGAAATTCAGACCTAATTAAAGTGGTGATCAAGAAAAATAACTCCTAATTTGTCAAAAATTAATTAATTTAAGTTAACATGTTTCTTAATTCAAAGGGACTGCTTTCAGGTTTGATTGTTATATTTTGTCTACGTATATAGGGAGGAACTATTAATTTGAACAACTAATATTTAGTCGAATCATTAACATTTTTTATTAGTTTAGCGATTTTTGTTTAAGAAACAGATATCAAAAGTTAACACAAACATCTATCGATTATAAATTAATAAATTCAAAATTGTACCCTCAAGCTAAAATTTGCATTTACATGTTTTTACGTGGGTACTTAAATTGCATGTTTTATTAAAAAGCTGTAATCGCATTTTATTTTTGTATTTTTAAGGTTCTTAATTGTAATTTCTTATTTTGTTTCAGGTGAGTTCGAATTTACCAATATTTTAAATATTAATTCAAGTTTGGTAAGTTAATTTTGGTTTCTTAATCCACAATGCCGAAGATGTGATATTGCAAAGAATTTAATTTCAAAAAAATTAATATTTGATATAAAACATGGTATGCGAGCTTTAGGGACGAATTTATTACATAGTTTTATTTTTTATGTCGTAAGAACAGTTTATAATACATGGACACTATATAGGTTTATCTACCCCCAATTAATTATTATGGTTGAACTTGCCCATTTGGCAGATTGTATGTACATAGGATGTAAGTAAAAAGTCGTTGATTTTATAGTACAAAATGCATTTCAACATACACGAACTCGTTACTGCTATGCTCGATTTTATGATTACTCAATTATTTTTATGCAGTATTTACTTTTTGCAAATTATTTCTAATGAAATTAAAACATGATTTATTATACAGATTTGCATATTTCTGTTCCTATATAGCAAGATTTGCATTTATCTTTAATTAAAAATTATAATCAAATATATTATACAAATTTTAAGTACAGCATTTTTAAAATTAATTAATAGGTAAAGAAGTAAATAAATCCGAGTATATTTACATAAAGGTACATTTACTTTAGCGCCTGACACTGCTTTACTGCCGGCGGCGGCTGCACCCCATTTTATTATTTATTTCAAGTGTCTGATGATTTTCAGCTGGCGAACGATTAAAATAATATTGTGTTCCGAATAAAAATAATCTTAAAGTGATAGGACAAATTTAGCTACCCAACGCATTATCTTACTTGTTTTAAGATTAACTACCAGCTCAGTTATCAATCTTATGAATTAATTGCGACATAAATCAAAATTTTAATGCTAAAAATTTGTAACATAACCTAATCACAGAACCGCGATGGCGTTACAAGTCTAATTAAATTTTTGTTCACATTTAACTAATAGTGCAGTCCCCTGTGCAGCCTATGTAGGTTTTTACAGGGCAATAATTGTAAAATAAGTGATTTTTGGATTTTAGTAGGAAAATGATTGTGTATAAAATTTAAAAAAAATTACACAAATACCTCTCCCACGAGTACCAAAAAGTGGGGAGAAAAACAAAATACAAAAAATTACTTAGAGAACCAAATTGTAGAGTGGAAAATTCTACAAAAAAGGCCTGAACCATCTTAGAAAATTCTAACAAAAATTTTCGAAATTACTACGAAATCTAAGGAAATCTCAGGAAATCTATCGACGAGCTTTTATTTATTTTTGTCTTTTTAACTTTATCAAAAAAAAAATCTTGAGGAAATCCGCCAAAATATTTCGAAAATCTCAGTACAGAAAGTTGCTTTTCGTTTTTGATAAACCTATGCAGAAAATTTGTTTATTCTGATGATATAAATTTTATCAACCTTGATTATGTAGGTTTCTCTAAAAGAGTAGGGTAAAATCACGGTTACATTAGCAATAAATTGATGATTATCGAAGTTAATTCGGTGAATCGCCTTTTTTACATACATAATTGTACTTTGATACTATTAACAGAATTTCTAAGTTAATTGCTTCATAAAATTTATTTGCCAATTAAAGTCGTCAAACTAATAGAATTAAAGCTTTTATTTAGCAAGTAAATCTTAATCGACTGCAATCGTTAACATTAGTTATGTTAAAGTTTCTTTGTTTTGTTACTAAAATAAACGCGAATTTAGTATTTGAGGGTTTGACGGGGTCGGATTAAGGTAAAATAAATTACTTGGGTTTTATGTTTTCACAATCAATAAAAAAACTTTCGAACGCTTTCACATCCACATTAATGAAAATAATGATCCACACAAAAAAGTCAAATAATTTAAGAGCTGCACGACTGATGGGATTCGTTTAATTTTAACACGTAAACAGTAAATTATAATACGTTTATATACAGGGTTTCCATTTGAAAATAGTGACAACTTCAGTTTTTGAGTCTAATTAGATCTATTTAGATCTAATTAGATCAAAAATCACATCGATTTAGATGACGAACAGGTTCTTTTTTGATATTTTGAAGTTGCGTGGATATTCAGTCCGAACACGACTGACCGCGCTCAATGGTTTTTCTGCTCTCGGGCACTGCGTTGCATTTAGGGACAAGTTAGCTCATTTTACAAGATTTTAAAATCTATGCTAATAAATTTCCATATTCACATACCAATTTCGTCAAGTATATTCTTTATGCTGATATTTTCAAATATGCGATGTATTGTCACAAGAGCAACTGCACCTTAATGTAGTATGAAACTTTATCAAACTTCTTCAGAAGTTCTTCATAGTATAAATCATATTCTTTTATGATAATAAAAACAGTCTATTCGTTTGAATCGTGTCTAGTTTGCTAGAAAGCGAATTGTAATTTAATAATAAATACTTTTTCAAGATTATCATAATCCACACTATCTGATGAATGCAGGTTAATTTATTATTGAAGGGACTTATGAAAAAAACGTGAAAGGATTTTTACAGTTGATACTTTTATTTTTAAATTTTTAATAAGCCTATTTTGTTTTGTTCAATATTTGTAAGCTTTTTATTTGGTTGATTTTAAGAGTCTTTCCCATATTTTAATAAATGGAATAAAAAATGTATCAAGTATGGAAGTGGAATTGAAAATTTTATTTTGAGCTTGTAGTGCAAACTGCTTTATATAGTGTTTTTTGCTATTATGATACAATAAAAATTCTCGATGGTGGAGTAAACATACGGAACCTGTAAGAGAAGAGTCGAGTTTGTTGCTTTCTCATGTAAAGAAGAAGATAAGATAAGCTAAACATACAACGACAGTCGACGCAAAGAAAGTTGGTTTCTTTAAAAGATCCCAATTTGCTTCGAGTTGTTTACATAATAGCGTAATCAGAATGACTGACGAAATATTTTTCATATGTAAAATATTTTTCTTTTTAAAAGTCCGCTTATTCCTCCTTACGTCGTTTGTGAATGCTTTAAACGTGTTTTTTATATTTTTCACATCAGTCATACAATATTACACAAAAGAGAATGAATTTTATAATTATAGGTTCTTAAAATTCAATGCAACCACCAGAAATTAAAAAAATTATATTTTACATAGTTTATGTACATCATTTGAATTTAGAGCTTTTATCTAGCTTCATTTTTATTAATTTTTGAATTTTTTAGTCTTAAGACCTCCAAGTAGTTGTATATGCGCAATGAAAATAGAATAGCTATAATAGAAATAATTTTTGTTATATAGAATTTATATTCGTTATATAGAAATTTTATTTTCCTCTCTGAAATAATTTTTATACTACAAAATTCTGTAATAAGGAACTGCAAGTACAGACCTGTTTGCATTGGACATATTTTGGTCAGTATGCTAAAAATTAGTAAAATCGCTGCCAATTCCACTTTAGAGCGCGTCAAAGCGAATGTTCGTAGTGCGTTATTGTAGTGTGTACTATTATTTATTTGAAATGTGTTATGAAGAGATCAACAAACCCCCACGATTTATGTACAGGTTTATTGATTACTTTTCCGCCTTTAACCACTAAACGTTTGCTTGTTTTTATTATCGAAAGTTATATAATTATTTATAAGTAATCAATATAATCTTACATCACTTAACATAATATTTTCATAATAATAGTAAGTATTATAATCACATTTGATCAGACGTGTAAATAATTCACGTATATCTATAATACTTTAGTTCCTTTTTTTAATTTTTGGTTGACTTCAATAGATTGAACAACCATCTTAATAAAATAATTACCAAAACATGAAAGGGTACGTATATGTGACATCCCCTATATATCTCTTTATTTAATCTTACGACGACTCCGCCAAACAGCCCTCTGAAGCTGAGTTGCCAAATTCTTGTAATTAAAGGAAACTATGTTTCGTCATAAAATTCATCTTATAACTCAGGTTGGATTGATTTCTTTAAAAAAAATTTTTTAGTCTAACAGTGGTAGGTAATAATTTATTATTATCTGTATTGCACGTGAAAATTTCTATCTATATTATTATTTTAAACGTGACACGTAGATTAAACGTAAACGGACCAACGTAAAAAACGAGTTCGGTGTTTAGTAGGTCATTTTTATAACATTTTAAATATGCAACTTGACAAAAAAATTATATTATTTTCCTTTTGTTACTATTGTGTATGTGTATATAGAACACTGCATAATTTAATAACGAAAAAAGTTTTTGCATTTAAATCTGACAATGTAGCAATTAGTACGTTTATTTATAGAAGTTAAAAATTAATATGTTACATGCAGCATTGTAATTTTTTTATTTTTAAAATGTGAATCCATAATTTTATTTGCAGTGTGATATAAAATATGGTTGGGCTTCTTTCCTTTTTATTTACTCACGAGATCACAATATTACTTGGCGCAATATTACGTTTTCAAACTCGCTAAATTGTAATTATTAAATATTTCTTTACCTAATATTAACGTCGGTTCAAGAACGTCATAAGTACGTCATTAGCAGTAAAACAATTTGTATACGTAAATTAATTTTTTCTTTTAAATTTAGAACGTTGTCTAGTTTATTTATTATACAGAATCGTTTTAATTTAATCATTTCAATTATATGAAAATTATTACTTCAAAATTGATTTTAATAAAACAGAAAATAAGTATTTTTTAGCATGCACTATAGTTATTAATTTATTGGGGGTTTAGGGAGGGGGGAGAAGTAATTTTGTAGTCAGTTTTCTATCATCCATAGTTTTTTAATTTTTTTTCCTGTTTTTTCGAAGTGTATTTCTTTTACTTCTGCACTTTTATTCTTTCTGCTGGAATTCAGCCCCTATTTTTTTCCATTCTCTTCCATCACCTTCCAAAGATGCTCTGACCATATCGCTGTTTTTGAAATCATTGTGATCACAGTTTGATGTGGTTTATGTAGTCTTTAATTTTTTCTATTGTGAATGTGTACATTAACACGAAGTATATACTTCAATAAATAATAATAAGGTAATAGGAATAATAATTCTTTCTGAAAATACTTTACTATTTAAATCTGTGACCCTGTTTTATTATTACTGATGGCAATGAACTTATGTGCCTTCCGAAGCATCCGGATTTCAGCCTGGTGATAATTTACATCGCGTTAGTTATATTTACTATAAAAGTAGATATTGTTACATTGGAATCAATGAAATTCACAAAAACGTTAACGAATGCCGTGAACAAATTTATACCATTGATTGAATATCTTTTTAAATCATGTAAAATTTATCCAATTGATTCTAAAGTCATTTCAATTTTAAGATATTTAAATTTATATTGATTGGTATTTATTTTGGAAATTGACAGATGATACTGAAATATCTGTAGAAAACTTAACTTCAGAAAACTTTTCTATATACCTATGACCCGATATTTAGAGGTAGATATTTATAATTAACCCTTTGCAGTCCGTAGGTGCCGCTATTGCACCATTGCAGTCATAAGTAAAAAATGCACTCACAGTGTATTTGCAAAGGATTAAAATCAATCCGGACCCTAAACATTCTCCGAATTTATGCCACCTACTAAATTTATTCAAGCAAAGGTAGTTTCTTATGGGTCCATCCGCGCTCGGTATGTGCTCTCAGACTATTTGAAATTCTACTCAATTAACTTTAATTGTTTACGCTTAAATATAGTAGTTTTCGGAATTTAATCCACTTTTTTCACAATATATTATGTAGAACCTCTTCCAAAATGGTTTAGAATTGTAATAAGGGACAATATTAATTTTTAAGTGGCAACCTATGTCATACGACATATTATTCTGCCGCTTGAAAATGCCATTTCAATTCTAAATAGTATATACTTTGCAATTTTATTTATTCACATCCTATGGGTTTTTTAAAATAAGTTTTCTCATCAGATTTTAATTGTTTTATATTTTTTTTGATGATTTCGTAAACCTTGCATTGAGTTTTGAAGTACTATCTCTCTGCTACCTATTGTTATTTTTGCAATTTCAGATTTATACAGTTTTTAAGTATTTTTGCGATACTTTTATATTTCACTTCAATATTATTAGAATTGAAACCATTAATAAAAATTAAATTATTTTAAACAAAAATTTCACTTCAAACTTCAAAGAGGAATTCGAAGAGTAAGTAAATAATATGTAAACACTTTTATTAACACAATAAACAATGAATTAAAAATAATATTTTTAAAATTTATACTTCATTTTCAGTTAATAAATGTTTCTTTACTCACCTCCCGCTATTCCCCTATCTCAATAAGTCTTTTTTTTTTACTTAATTACTCTGCTATTTCTTCAATTATTAATAATAGAGTACTTCCCCCAAATTTGTCTGTTTATTATCGACAGAATATGACAGTTTTCATAATATTAATCAGGTTTCCACCATGTGATCACTACATGTAATGGCCCCCCACACAGAGAAAAGCATTTAAAGTACAGTTAATAAATTACCAATTTTCTAATAACTTTTCTTTGTAATCTAACTCAATTTAAATAATTTGTAGATTTCACAAATAAATTTGATTATTTCAAATACAATTCTTGTATAGGTAATCTTGAGTTTATTTTCCGTATCATGTTTTATTGAAGCCGCATTTTGTATAAATTTTGGTTGAGGTTTCTGTTGAATATATTAATAAGTTATAAAACTAAAATATAAATTTATATCGCCTTCGAAAATTTTGTTATTATAATTGAGAAAATGTTTCAATTCTCAATTGTATTAAAATTAAGGAAGCAATGGAAAGTTTACTTACTTTGTTTTACATTTATATCAATTAAAATTAATTATGCATATTGTATAAAAATGTGTTAGTTATTTTATAAAAACTAGAAGTAATTGAATAGGTTAGCAATAAATTATAATATTTAATCTAGTCGAGTCAACATAGGTTTTTCCTGCTTTGATGTCTTTATTATGAATATCATTGCTATTATGTATTCTTACAAAAAATACATGTTAACTGCACAAAAGACAAAACTGAAACGAATGAATTGTTTTGAAAAGAAGCTTTTCGGGTAAAAAAACTTTGGGAACCACTGTTTTTGGGTGATTCTAATTTAATATTCAAATCTTGATTACTTCAATTTCTCATTTTTGGAATGTATCTAAATTTAGATATTAAATTTGCATGCATTTAAACTTAGCGTTAAAATAAGCAATTTTTATAAAAATTACAGAAGAAAATTTAATAAAGGTTTGTTCATGTAATAAATTTGATTTTTACGATTGCATTAATTTTTGGTTGTGTAACTGTATTTTGTTTGTATTTTTAATTAAAAACATAATTATTTAACTTGTTGATGACAACCAAATCACAGTTTTTCCGTTTTAATGAGTGAGGGTTTGATTTATTTCAAATTATTTCTATGTTATGCGGTCGTCCTTCAAAATTATACTACAAAATATAAAAATAACCTTCTAATTATAGTTGTTATAGTAAAGTAAATGATAAAACTGACCACAGATTAACCTATTTATAGTTTTGGTGGTTTTATTATGCGATCAAAGCTGTTTCTTGGTCTCGTCGGGATTATCACCACGCATAAGTGCTTCTTCTTAACTGCTATGGTAAATTTTTAATTGTCTTACAACTATACAGACGCAGAGCACACAGCAATTATTGAATTAATGAGAACTATTGTACAAATTGTTTAAATGGAATGTAATTCGAAACAGCTGCGCATTAAGTAATGTATTGGTTTCTTGTATCTTTGATTAGTAATCAGAGTTAATGCGAAATGGGAATGGTTAAGGTAAATAAGGTGTCAGTTAAGGTGCTTTTAATTGATTTTAATTCGCCTTTCATTATTTATAATTTGACATTTATCAACGAATCCCATTTTTACTGAATATACACGAAGGCAGGAGTTACTAATAGCAGAAGAATTATTCTCATCCATTTTTTATTTATGAATTAAATCCATATTTGAGTTTTTCTCCAGTTTGTTTTTACTTTCTCTCTTTTACCAGTCTCATGGGTAAAGAACTTATGTTTATCGTAGGCGTTATATTTTCTCATGCAATAATATTGATCAATAATCAAATGGATGGATTTTACGATAGACTTCTTCATATAGAAATTTTTGGGAGAAAACTCTCTCCTTTGAATGTTTCATTCATTGTGGCATTTGACTTGTTCGGAACAGTTTTAGCTTTCCTGCCATGTACTATTTGATAACAATTACTTATGATGGTATTTTAAATTGGTTGGAGGTTACAGCATAAACCTGCAATCATGTACACGAGCCTTGAAATAACGACATTAATGCACTCCAAAATAACTTAAATTACAATCTTCGTGTTTGCTTTACCAGATTCAAGTTTTTTATGGAAAAATTCATATGGAAAATTTGTACTTCCATTCAGCCAACTCACGTGGAACAATGTTTCCCATTCGATTCTGGTAAACAAGCATTTGAATTAATAATAATTTTCTAAAATATCAAAAAAATTTGAAAAAATTATTCTAGAATTTTTCTGCTCAATTTTATTTGTTGATGTCTGCTAATGTTAAACGTCAACCACTTATATCGACAAGTTGATAGTAAATTGAAATAAATCGTTCTTGATTAACTGTCTGGACATTGATCGGTTTTTGACGAATAAACAGCTGCGGTTATCGTTCTAAACAATTTTGTATACTTTCGGGAAAAAAATGGAAGAATTTCAAAAATCAATTATTGATTTATTTTTTTAATTATTAAATTTACTTCAATAGCTGTAAACAGGATGCATTACGAATTTGCTGGATCAACATGTTGGTTATTTTAATCGATTGCGGAAGCGTATAAAATGACAAAGGTTATTACACTAAATGAACCTAAGTGTCTTCAATATCTCTTAATATTTTTGAGTCTGATTAGATTAGGACACAACGTTTTGATAATGGAACTTTGTTTATCATCGCCAGGTATCTAGCTCCTTTTGCTTTTAATTTTCTAACCGGGACGGTTTTTAAATTTTTTTAAGGAAACTGATTTCCGGCGGTATTGCCTATTGTGATGCTCAAATCATCGGAAAAATTGGAAACTGTCGGATTATTTATTGAAGGAAGTGGGGTGTTCAATGTTACATATTTATTATAGCGTTCATCTTTGAAAGTCGAAGAAGCAATTTCAAAGTTGGGGTTTGATTTATATTTTAGATTTTTTTGAAAATACTCATTTTGGAAACTGTTTGTTAAATTTTACTACGAAATTACGTACCTTCTCCTTTCGCTACTATGTCCAGTTAATCGAAATAAATATTTTTGGCTCTTATTCAAAAATTTTTGTAAATCAATACCACAGCTGTATGTGTTTCTTAAAATCAAAAGATGAATGTAGACGTCGTGTGAGTCCACGTAGTAGACGGAGTCCGTGATGAGATTACACCGTGCGTACGATTCCCAAGTCCCAATGACGCAACTCCCCACGTGAGTAAATCTACAATCGTGCTATCCATTTATAATACTTACTGCAAAGCGTCATGTCTCCGAGGTAACTAGATGAATTATTTTTTAATTCCACATTCATTAGAATTAACGACCATCTTCTACAATTTTTTAACCATAAACGGGTTTCCTTAATAAAATTTGTTTCGACTCGTTACCTTTTTACATTCGTGCAATAATTTATCTACAAAATTATATACGACAGATAACTGATAAAATAATGTCATTAAACGATTTTTAATAACTTGACCACGTTCGTGACATTTTTGTCCTTAATATAACTAACTCATACAATTTTCATATGTGGATACCACTCGGTCAAGTCTTCAGAAAATTTAACTCGTGTTACCACACTCGTTAAATTCTTTTCGGCTTTAAGTTGCCTTTATTTATTAACTCTGTCATTCCTTTCGTAATACAGTTCAGATTAGTTCAATTTTAATTACCTACCTAAAAAAAAATGGGTGATTTCGGGAGAATTATGGATCCTTTGGATTGCACAACATTGGCAATCGATGGCAGACCGTCCGGCCTCTTGATAATTAATAATACAGACAAAGTATTTTTTTGAAGACTGCTAATTATTCCAGTTTTTTCACAACAGAAAAAGCAATAATTTACATATTGTTACAGACTTTTTTTTATTTCATTAGATAATCTACGAGAAAAGCGGCTGATCTGTTTCATTTTTACCCCAACCGTATATTAATTTATTCTTAATTAATTTTATATTTTACATTTTGCAAAATTACTTTACTACAAGGTTTTAATTCATATGTGTCTGCAATTTACTTTACATTGTTTAATTAAATTGGAGTTCAGTTCAGAATTATTATTGTCTACTGAAATTTTTTGATCAGACAGGCAGTTAGATCCTTTTAATTTAGAAATAATAACTATGCTATTAGTTGATGAATATCTTTAGAGTACGGGCGGCCTTAAGGGATGTTTTACGCCCTCAAGGACCATAATATCATTAGAAGATTTTTAAATTCCGGGACAGGATTATAGTACTCTCCCCGCAACGACATGGGGTATGTTGGTTTCTAGAAATATTAAATAGAGTTTTCCTTATGGTCGGGAATGGGAAAAATGGTAAACGCTATGTCAAAATTCGTTTATTGGTCGGTATCTAAAAGCTAGAACTTCCATGTTCAAGTACTTCCCCCAAGAAACTGTTTTATGGATAAAACCACATTGTCATGCTACAACACCCATTGATCATACAGTTTTTAACTTGCAAAATAAGCTGATGTTTATTATTCGTATATACTTTTACAATTTGAACACACGTGAAACATTGCTAAATCTACCATGAATATATAGTGCAAATAAAACTACCAACTTTTAAGTCAATCTACAAAGTTTGTCACTAACACTGACTAGTAAATTTTTATTTCATGACTTGCAAATTTGGTGGTGTCTTTCTTGGAAGTATGTTTTTGTGTGAACTCTTGCATGACTTCAATTTTTTATTTGTTTTTTTTATTCGAACAATTAGCATTAAAATATTTTAAGATTTAATTCTTTAGTTTATTATTCACAAGGAATTACGGTATAAATTCTTTCGCACTGAATTATTTAGTTTTTACTGGTTATGTAATAATTTTATCGTTACATTACTCATTGTAATCGCATGATCTTATTTATGTTTACATTTATATTAACAGTTATTACGCTTACATTATATTTTTCAAATATTGTGTTTTGCAGACCCACCGTTTAACGTGCGTCATTTTTTAAACAACTGAACATCGAAAATTCTAAAGGTGTGTACATACGTACGCAATGCGGCAGCAGCCTGCGCGGCGTCAGCGAAGCGGGAGTCTTAATTATGCGAAAATTTCGTTATGATTTGGTCGGGTCGAATGCTTCGTGTTAGTCTGGGGAATCCTTTAAGAGTTTAATTATTCCTGTTACGATTTTTATCTGTCATGCAATATTTATTAGAGCTTATACAAATTACCTGAGTGGTCATATTTTTCGATCGATTTAAAAGTAATAAATAAATCGAGAGTTCACTTTTTGAATGGGATACAATTTCTAAGTAAACTACATTTATACAATACAATAATGATTAAAAAGATAAATATGAATACCTATATATTCTCACGAAACAATGAATGAATTAGTATAGAAGGATAATAATATGCATTTATTAGTTTATTAAGGCGAAACAGGACAAGATTTGTGAACAAGTGTGCAAGAGAGACAAATATATCGGAAAAGTAATTAGCTATTTAAAGCACTTTAAAAACAAAAATTTTTAATTTGAAAATTGCTATAGAACTTATAACTAGATTAGAATTCACGCTAACGGAGTACTTTTCTAATTTTGACTTTTATTTTCAAAATTTTGGAAAAAAAATCTTTTTGAAAAATGAAAATGAAAAAAGTGTTAGCCAGCCGCCAAAGAGGTCTATTTTATGAATACAATGCATATTTTATTTTATTTTATTTTTTAATTTTTAGCACCCTAAACAGAAAAAGAAATTTTTCTTTGACGTTTATGTTCCGCTCGGTGAACTAGTCACGTGGTGTGGTGGTGGTAGTTACCAAACAAGAACACTTATCAGTTATCAGTTTGCGATAAATTCTTCAGTAAAATTTACTTCTTCAGTAAATATAAAAAAAAATTAGGTTTTCTCAATAAGTAATTAATAAAGGTTTTGTTAAGTTTAGGTTTACACTGTTTCAAAATTGGATTGAAAACTAGATAACGATCAATAAAATGAAAAAATCAGATTTTAACCACAAATATTAATTTTTGAAAAAAAAGCATTTTTTGCAATTGCGGGGCTAACTCACTTTAGACCCCGATTTGCGGGTGTAAAGTGGTACTTTTTTGCCGTAGTGCAAAAAAAGTTACTGCCGGGTAAAAAAGAAGTTACTGGCGGGCAAAAAAGAAGTCACCAAATTTTATTATCAATTTAATTCTCATTTTTTCGTAACATTTATATTTATGTCAACTTGACCGTAATTTGTGATTCCAATATTAGTGCAACCTACAGTGAAATAAATTGGTAAATAAATAAAAAGCACTTACTTTAGCTACCAAAAAATTCTCACGAGGCGCCTCTTAAAAATTTGACCACGTGGTCAGAGGTTACGACGCGCGATTTTTTCGGAACATATCCTTCGTTTTTCCGCTTCATAAAAGCGGATAACTTCTGGAAATTGCCGATGTCAATCTTATTTTCTAATTTGGTGACCGCCTTGATCATAGAATACTGCAACCACATGGTCAACGACTTCAACGTTTTAGCCTTTTGACACGTCTTATTCCTTCAAAGGCACAAATGTAACTGAACCATTCTAGTACCTTTCAGTGAAAAAATTTTTAGTGAAAAAATTCTAGTTGGCAATAATAATATAACCAAATATGCTTCATTCACTTTGGTACTATTAACCACGTGCTTTATTGAACAAATTTTAATTAAAATTTCGTAATTATTGTCGAAGTAAGTACCTACTTTACCTCCCGCAATTGCAAAAAACAGTATATGCACCTCGGGAATAAAGTGAATTTTTTGGCCTGAGGGTAATTTTTGCCCTCGGCTACGCCTCGTGCAAACAAACCTTTACCCTCAGGCCAAAAAAGGATCACTTTATTCCCTTGGTGCATAATGTACTATTATTGTTGTAATTTTACTGTGAACTGTTTTTAAAGTTTCGCTCGTGATACGGAACTTTACCTTCACTGTACTTCAGTGGCGGATCTAGACAATTACCATTAAGGGGCGACAAAGTTTAAAAAATATAAAAAACGTTTTAAATTCTAAAAAACAATTGGCGCGTGTATGTGAAAAGTGGTATATGTCCTAAAATACCGAATTTGAGATTATAGTGGAGACGTTTTTAAAGTGATCATCCGCACTTAGTGAAAAGTGATATAAGTCTAAAAACCCTTTATTTCCGGTTTTTACAGGGTGTATAATGGTATATGTCCATCTTATTGTTGTGAGAATATGTACATGTCGACTTGAACCATAAAAAATAAACGTTTTATGGTATATATCTACATGTACAACATAAATTATGTTCCTTTCCTACCTAATATCTTTTGTGATAAACGATATAAAATAGAATATTTTCAGTAAATATTGTGAAAACTGCACTGAAAAAAATAATTAAAAAAATTAAAACTATGTAAAAAATCCATCATGTTGATGAAAAATTCATAGTATTGATGACAAAAATCATTATTGCGATGAATTTTGTTCATCAATTTAAAGAATTTTCTACATCGGCTGAAAGATGATGAATTTTTCATCAATGTGATGAATCTTTTTTTCAGTGTGGGACTTCCCCGCCCCCAATTCTTGAACTAATTAATATTTACATATGACTCATTGAAACATCCCCTAATTATTTATTTATAGAAAAAAAAGTGTCAAAATATTTACCCAACTATAAATTTGCGAGGCAAATTAAAAATTTTGTATTTAACGCTGATTTTCTCGAAACTCGGTTTTTAGACTTATACCACTTTTCACATACACGCGCCAATTGTTTCAGGAACTTGTAGCGGTTCAGAATTTTTTGGTGTAAGAATTAATGTTTTTGAGTTCCAAGGGGGGGTAGGGGGAGTGATTGACATCAGCGCCTTCCACCCGTAGATCCGCCACTGCTGTACTTGGCATTTGCAATATCCTCGCAGGGCCCAGAGTGGTGACCCCCCCTTAGTCCGCCACTGATCCCTATGAATATTCATGAGCGCTATACCGTTTAGCCCCCTGACTACGGGCCTGGTCTCGGAAGTAAAAACATTTGTGCATTTGCGAAGGATTCTTGAATGAAAGCATAAAATTATAAATAAATAATATGTTTAGGTTTACACAATCTATTCTTGTTTTAAATGTGCGTTGAAAAGTGATAAGAATCAATAAAAAAGAAATCAAATTTTATTTAAAATCAAACAGGTTCCCGTATGGCCATACTGCGCGATTTTCTAGGATTGATAATTTCAGGCAATAAAGCTTTTTAAAAAATTGTGCAAGTTTTGGCAAAACTTTTTCTTTCCAAAAACTCTCATCTGATTCAATCCGTTCAATTGATATTTCTTTTTCAGTCAAATTACAAAGTCACAGCATCTTTCTCGTGCATTTTTCCGTATCGGGTAGCTACAGTTTTAAAATGTTTATTACTATATTATAAAAACGTATCGACAATTTTAAACCATTTACTTGCTCTAGTTTCTACAAAAGCAAACTTTGATCAAAAACCTTATTTTCTCCCTTATTTTTAACATACAAGAAACCAAAATTTCATATGCAGAAGCCAGACCCAAAAATCGTGTTGACCTGTGTAATCTTTATCATAATAAAGATAATAAAAGCGATAATAAATTAACTGAGATTAGACCGACTTGGCGGCGTAGAAATGGTCAAAGAAAAGTTAATTTTTCTGTTTTGATGGACTAAAATTAAAAAAAAATTTTTTTAAAAAATTGCCAAGGTTTCTTCAAAGAGGCCCCTACAGTTGCTGGCTGCCAGTTTTTTTGATTTTCCTTTAATTAAAGAGATAATTTGTTTATTTTATTAACAAAAATTAAAATGGCAAATGTACTCCGTTAGCGTGAATTCTATTGTATTTCTACATACATGAGAGCATTAAAATCTAAAATTAATCAAATGGTTTTTAAGCAAACAGCTAATTAATTTCAGAGCCATCTAGCGTGCCAGAAACACACTAACTGCTCGAATTTGCTGATGATCCGTAACAGGAAACGGAAAGGAGTGTCATAGTTGTTGTACATTTTGTTACAATTGGAATGAACTAAATGTTTAAAATCATAGTTTCACTTGAAAGTTTAATTTCTCTACGTTGTTCTTTTCTGCTCTGTAGCAACAAATCGATTTTAATTAGATTTTGTGTGTGAAGTTAAAAGTTGTTTAATAAACGTGCTATATAATGGCGTGTATTTTAACAAATAAAAGCAGATTTAAAATGAAGCTTTTTTCAATTTCCTACGCCAACGAAGCTTTTAAAACGGAAAAACAGAAAAGCTGCCCGATGGTAAACAAAATCGTTATATCATTGCCACAGCTTTTTATTTAATATATTATATTTGAGTGGTTTTCTTAAACACTCGCACCAAAGTTATTTGAATTCATTAAGCAATTAAATCTGTATATTTTTATCAAAAACGTATTTTTGTACTAGAAGCAAGCGAACGAATTATCTTGTGCTGGCGAGCATTATTTTTCCTGAGCAGGTGATTGCACAAGATTTTGTTTCAAATTAAAATGTTGTGTAATGTTTAATGGCGAATAAAAATCGGAGAGGTAATTAAAAGATTTATTGGAGAAGATTTAAACATAACTTAGGAAGAACTTAAAAGTTACCAAAATAATTGTTGCAAAAGAGCTTTAGTTGTTTCTAACAATTTAGCTGTTGGAAAGATTAAACAGACATGAGTTGTGCTTTTGAATATTTTATGATGCAGTTAAATACGCGCAACTCGAATATAAATTTACATTTACTTGGTAAATGGATGTTTTAGAAATTAGTGTGATACATTATGTAACTTGTTGCAAGTTTTAGTTTTTCCACTTATACAGCTTACGCTATTTCGAAGCGGTTTTTGTCAATATGAAATGGAACTGTAGCTTTAATCTTGAAAGCTAACTCTGCATGTGTATTTCGTATGCAGGAAACCTCAAAAATGTAATTTATTTTATTGTACAACTACATAAAAATAAAGTAAATAAAGTCGAAAGAAAAGCCAAAAATTACAGTAACTCTCAAACTGAAGGTATGATCGATGTGCTTGTGTTTAGAATCGTTTTAGTTAAAGGAAGCTTTAATGTAATGTGAAACGTCCAATCTGTTTCGATGTTTAGTGTTTGTTACAGCTGGAAAACCACTTTCACATAGATAAGTACACGGGAACTGAATTAGGGGTTTTTAAAACCCTTTTGTTTAATACTTCATAGTTAGTGTTATCAAAAAAGTTTCTCTTGAAATGATATTTTTAAAATTTTAATTGATCTACGAGGGGATATTGATATGTCCTTAGCCTACTACAGAAGCAATAAAAATGTGGAATTAAAAATATTTTATTTTACCATGTAGTCCCCCCTTAACTCAACAAAATGTTTCTTCTTGGTTTGCAAACAAGCTTTCCACAGCTTCCATCGCATCATCACGGAAGAAAATTTGTGCCATTATAAAACTTTTTTCTATTTAGGAAAGAATTCCCCCCCCCTCGAATAAGGGGAGTGTTTTACTAATTGAAATCCCAAAATCACGGAGTTTATTCATGGCAATGTGCGATTTGCATGCTACCACATTGTCTTGAAAAAATGGAACCTCTATGGAGATCATTTCGCGTCTTTCTTCCACTACTGTTTGCGCAATTTCCCTAAATAATTCTTCAGTTATAGTTTTCCCGTTTTCCAGATAATCAATGAGAATAATATCCCTATCCCAAAAGACTGAGCCAAGAACTTTTTCAGTAGATTTTTGAATAAGAAACTTCTTTGGCCTTAGAGACCCAGAGTGCTTCCATTCACTGATGTTTCTTCTCTGGATCGTAGAAATGCAAATCAAGTTTCATTCATAGCGCCAAGTCGGAAAGTTCTGATGTTTTTCAAATCTGGCACAAATTGAACGCGATGTTTCCACTCATGCTCGCTTCCGATCTGTGATCAGTGATTTGGGAATCCATTTTGCAGAAAAATTTTTCACGTCCAAATCGACTTGATTATTAGGCGATGAATTGCTTTTTCCAAATTGTTCTCTGTAATTATTTTAGAGCTGAACATTGTCCCGATTGTATGAGAAGTGAAAGTCTGTAGGGGGGGTTCCCATCACGCTACGCCACTGAATGAAATTACTCATTTTATTTCAAATAAGTGCAGTATGTTAATTTGAAGAATAGACTTACTCATTTCTAGTAGAAATAACAGAATTGCTTAATAACTACTCAGCTCACCTTAGAGATGCTTTATTATAATTAATATCAATTATTGATTATGTTAACAACATATTTATACAACCTAACATACGGAACGAACAAGGTCAGTAATTTAAATAAAAAAAAATTATTTAATTAGTTTTACCATTATTGTCTAATTAAGCTTGTCGACATGCATGTTTGTTAATAGAAATCATACCAATGAACAATATTGTCATGACTATAAGTAACTTCAAATTTTTATAAGAGTTTTATTAATGTTACAAGTTTATATAGGAGGTTTATGAGGTTACTAATTAGTTGCCAGGTTTTAATTTCTAGAAAGCCTAAGTACTTAAAGTTATATAATCAGTTTTTATTATAGTTTCAGTTACCAAGTTATAAAACCAATAAGTACTGATTAGTACTTTTGGCTGTTTAGAGCACGCCATTTAAGCTCTGTAACGGGTATATAGTAGTAACGGAGATGCTGTCCTGAACAACTTATAATACCCTAAATTTACTAACTACACATTCATTTCTTAAAAATTAACGTAGATATTGTACAAAATTAAAATGTTTATGACCTTTTGCATTGGAAAATTTAAATCTTTAATTTTTGAAATGTATGCTGCATACGTCTGCATGGATTGCGATAGAAAACTCGTAATTTTCATAAAAGTACCTGAAACTCGACAATGGATAGGATAAATCGAAGAAAAAGTAATTTAAGAAAGCATTTCATTATACAAATTTATTTTTATATCTACATTTTCCTAAATTATGTAAACATGATCTTATGTCACCGAATGTGAAGCAGAGCTGCATTTGAACTTACACAGTTTGTATAATAAAATTCAATGGTAAAGCTTTCTAGCGTAAAATCGTGAAGTAACGGATTAAAAATGTTGATCTTTCAGTACCCTCGAAATGCTTACGATTTAGGTCCAAATAAAGCGGATTGTTAGACCTACACAGTTGTAATCTTCAAACTTGAGTCTTACGTTATTATTTCGAAGAAGTCACAATCAGGTGAAGAGTTACATGTTGCGACATTATTATAGATCTTCACGCTGTTAGGGTTTATGAGTGAAATATCAAAATGACGGTTCTTATGTTTTTTCAATTTTCCTAATTCTTAAGCCTCGTTCTAATCCAATTAACGTTACGTAAATTAATTGAAAAAAATGAAATTTATTTCTTTAAATCACGTTTTTATGGATGTATTTGACTTTAAATAAATTTTTATTTATTTAATGATCAATATAAATGAAATACATCGATGAAAATGAGGTTTTAAGGAAGAAATGTCATAGTTTTGTTAATTTACGTTTAATTCACGTTGCGTTAATTGAAGATTCCAGCTATAAGTCACTGTCTTTATATAAATTTAATGTTGGTATATTTTAATATTATGTGAAACGAATGTCGTGTTAACCCACAAGGGAGCTATGCTTAAATTTTCTTAATCGTTTTTACGTGATTATAAAAGGTAGTACCACATGGATAGGTAATATAGGAATACCCTATTAAATGTTTTGAAAGTTGTGTTTTTAGGGCAATTTAGAAGAAGGTTTTGTGCAGTAAGTAGGAATGCTTTATTTTAAATTATTGAAATTGTAATATGTTTACTTGTCGCAAATATTTGAATTGAAAATTATAATCTCATTCTATGCGGTCATTTAGAAAATTTAACGGAATTGAAATTGAAAATAAAAAGCGATTCTAAAATATTGTGAAACTTGAGTAATGCGAAATACAGAATCGTTGGTGAAGTAATCTTGTGAAACATTTTCATCGAGATGGTAACAAATGTAAAATGGCAGACTTTCAAGAATTCGAGACTATCGGCCATGTGCTTGGGCGTTAAAGGTATAAAAAATGACTCTGCAATGCGGTATAATGTAATCAAAATACCTTATACAGTTGGTTGATTGAAACGCTACGGAATATTAGTACGTTCGAGATGAGTGACCATCGACAGTAGCTTATTTGAGAGAAACAATGGTGTGAAGCAATGAAAGAGTAAAACTGCGACTTTAATTTCCTGCACCCGCCCTGATGATTCTTCAGAACGACAAAGTACTGCCAATTTCCTGACTACATTTCCCTAGTAGACACCCTTCACCACAAAATGCTGCCAAGACAGGGTTGCGGAACTTAGACCAAATTATATCAACAGCCCGAGGATGTAGATAAAAAGTGAAGCCGTTCAATTGCTAAATTACTCTGCAATTTACTTCGGCTTAAAGTGTATTTCAGCATTTTTAAATTAAAAATATTTGATTTTCGTTTGCCGTACCTGCTTCAAGTTTTATATACATGAATATTAACTTAGTTTATGCTATTTTTGTATCTCAAAACATGAAGAAATATTAGTTGGGTCTATTTTTAAAAATCAATGAAATACTTTAAATTTCCACTAGCTTTATTGCTGCACCATAAAATTGACACTCTTTAGTTTGTTTAAAATCATGATTAATGGTAGGAATGTATAAACACGCAAAATGTCGATAATAACTTTCTCCTGAAAATTTTGGCTGAATTTTAATACTTCGTATTATATAACCCCTTACCCCCTAAACCCTCTCTAACTCTTTACGCTGCCGCTGCCCTATTTTAATTCTTCACACAAAATATTAGCGAGCCCGCTTAATTTTATTAACCAATCAAGCGAAGGTGTAAATTTATAGGTTAGGTAAGATCACGTGAAGGTGCAGGCTTTTCCGACACATTTTTGCACAGGCTTTTCTCTTATTATTCAGTTATTAATGGTGGAATTTATTTAAGTTTCTAAAAGCTATTGAATCAAGGTTTCTGCCAAGTTAAAATTTTTTAATTACAACCGAAATGTAAGCGAAAAGTTAAAACTATAATCAAAATTGATTCACTTATCAAATAAATCATCTCCATCGGTTTAAATTTTTCTAATAATTTTTTATTGAATATTATAGAATTTGTCGATTCAATCAAATTCCATTTAGGTAGTACAGTGGAAAATCTCTTTTTAAGTTCAACAAAATTTCATTGGTATTTTATGAGATTCGTCTTATTAAGTGTATTGTTTAGGAAATGAAAGGCTTTTCATCAGTCGATTTTCTAATAATTTTGAAGAAAGCCGATATCTTGACTGGCTTGAGTTTATTGTGACGCAATCTATTATATTAGATGTGAAATGAAATGATTTTATATTTTTAATTATTCACCAAGTTGACAAAATGCATTGACAGTTTTATGGTTTAAAAAATATTAAAATAATAGTATATTACTTAAAAAAACCCTAAAGCTCCATGTTACTCGACGAGTAGCTACATTAACAGACAAGCCGCAGCCCAGTAAGAAAGTAAAAATACTTTTTATGCAGGGTGTAATAAAATTATAACAATTCTTTTATTGAATTATATTCGTAAAATCATAATTATGAAAGTTGATGGAAGATAAATGAACGTAATAAAATTATGACTTGTAATAGACGATAAAATTTTACATACCTACCTACTAAAGTTAACATTAAAACCGTTAATGTAAATTTGATCATAGTTTGGAAAAAGTTCCTAAATTGTAAGGTGGTTGACGAGACACTGGCATTCAAAAACGAATTTTTAGTGTTTTGAAAGGAAATTTGCGTGATTGAATTAATTTAACAACAAATACAATTATTGAATTTTGTGGATAGTTCAAGCTGGTATTATTGACCTCTCGAGTGTTACGTGTTTCTTCAAATAAGTTACGAGCATTTTTCGTATAAAAATATTAATAATTTTTAATTAAAAATATTGAAAATGCAGTTTTTCTGAAATGAAGTAGTACCACTTTTTCATGAGTTAGTTTCATGATACCTTTTGCTATTGAACAGTGTAAAATGGGAAATGTAATATTGCGTTTGTACGGGTTGTATGTAATTTAATGCATTAGGTACCTACATATATTCGCTCAGAAAATATTAAAAGAACTCGACGAATACATATAAAAAATAATTTATTGCAATTATTATAATGAACACGTGTGGTTTTTATTACGGTAATGTAAAATTTGTTTTTTATTTGAGAATTTTTTTGTAATATTTTTGTGTTGCTTTAGCAACCTTTAAATTTAGAATCAGCTATTTTCTATCAATAGTTCTTTAATCTTGTTCGAGTTAGTTCGGACACGGCAATTTCCAACTGCTGTGTTAGCTCTTCTGCATTGCGACATATTGAGGCATGGATGCATCTTATCGGAAGAAGAAGGTTTAACCGGAACGAACTGTTCCCATTAGTTTGTCATGCAAGACTGCATCATTGAGCTTACCAAAATTCAATACAAACTTCAAAAATATTCTTCCGTTACGCGCTTTTCATTGTCAAACTGATGATTATCGAAATTTTGCGGAGTTTTGAAATCTTTGTAATTTGATACTGTAACATTAATGTACTTTTAATTGCTAATAAAATAATTTAGAATGTTCAGTTCAATGCTATGGACAATGTCACGAAAGAAGCAATTTAACCGGGTATACATTATTAAATAAAAATGTAACTGTTTTAGTAATTAACTTCGGTCACCTATGTTTTAAGACAATTTTGATTTAAAAATAACATGGGATTTCTTTTTTAAGATATTTTCGCGTCCCAGTTATGCAAATATTGCAATAGCTTTTCGGAATAGTATCTTCTCAGCTACTTACTATGAGAATTTTGTCGACCAATTGATGCAAGTAATTATAACGAATAGACTTCATAGGCAGCATAAAAATGATAAATTAATCCATTATCCATCTTTCTCTTCCTTATCGAATGCTACTTAAGGGGAATTTTCCTATATTTTCAGTTTAATTCATTGCTCGAGATGCTATTCCGATGAAAACCTTTGCGAAATTTACGCTTACAGTGTATTTTATTTGTGAAAATTTTCTAGTTTATTCCACAATGCTGATATGATCAAAATATGTTTGTCCAAAAAGAACATAGAAAATGGAAATGGAATTGAAATTACTACAATAATTGACAATAGAGATCTCATGGGATATGTACTAGTTTAATTTATTTTGTTAATAAACAGTCGGAGTTTGGTAAATATCATTCCCGTGAAGCGGCTTTAAATTGGCCAATGTATTGTATTGGGATGGAAAGAATTTAAAAATTTGAAAGGATTATTGACAGAGAATTTTCCAACTGCTAATATAATGTAACATTTTTTTAATTATATCTTGATAATCGCAATGAATCGGGGTTAATAACAAATTAAGATAATAATATAATTTTTTTTTTAAATGGCAACCCTTGGCAAGTAGTCAAGGAAACAAGGATAGAACCTGTTTTTCAGCTAAAAGTTGATAAATATTACTTTGTAATTAATGAGCTTTCATAATTTACAGGATAAATTAATTGAATAAACTGATTAACTTTTTTGCATAAAATTGAAACACGTTGTTTTAAACAATGTGTAAGTAACAAAGAAACAAACTAACTGGACTAATCATTTCAATGCAATTTCTGATTTTAGAAAACTTAAAGTTATGCAATTTATTCAATTGGTTTGTCATGAAAATCATTTAAGCTCATCAATTAACAAAAATACTCATGTAAAATAGGTAAAGGAATTTGTAGATCACATTATAGACAGTAGAAAAATGTGGGTTAGAATTCTAATTAAAAACTAAAAACGACGATATCAATCACTGTACTTTCTGAATTCACAACTAAATCTTAAGTTTTGTAACACCATTGAAGCGGCATATAAAAATGAGATAACACAATAGTGTAGACTGCTATTCTAGTTTTGACTGATTGGAGGTCTTTCTAAGACTTGTTTTTTGGTAGTTTTACAAAAAGGAAAAAGAGGATTGTAAGTGAAAAATAGTTGATCTATTTAATGTATGTGGCCGCACAGTGGCTTGAAAGTGAATTCAATATGTCGATTTGAAAGAAGCGTCTTACGGTTTACGTAAACACGGTTCAATGACTGGTCTCAACGGCTACACTGATGCAATCTAAAACTCAAGCTCGAACTCTATGTATCTAGCAGGGTTAGCACCCTATAAGAGGACGTATTGAAGTTTTCTCAGATATAGGACTGCCAAGTGTAAGTGTACTTTTGAAAGCATATTTATAATAGTCAACGCACTTACGTTAACTATTTAAAGAGGTTTAGTTTTAATTTAGAATAAATACAAAGTTATTTTTAACATTAACCTACCTTTAAATTGACTTTTCTCAAATTTGCTTAAAATAGCCCAAGATAAGACTTGTTGTATGGAATATTTGATTTAATATGTGCTTTATTTTATATCGGTCTCGCTCTGTCCAAATAAAAGATGCCACGCAGGTAACATAAGTACGTTTAAATATAAATTTACTTTTACGACTCAAAATATTCCATTATAACATTGGTATGTGTACACGCACACTATTTTTTTCGGATTATAATCCGGATAATATGTATTATCTACATTCTATTATAATTTTCATATATTATTTAATTTACAAAATATGATTTAAAAAAGTGACTCATTTTACGTATTTTTAGCTTTGGGCGCTTATTACGTTCCTGATAATTTTCCTACTAATCTAGTATATTATTTAATTATTATTGCAAGTAACACAACATTTGGAAAACTTAAAATAGGCGACAACTTTAGTCATTCAACTTGGTTTAGTAGATAATTCTATAGTATACTCATATAGGAGACTGTAGAGCACGTCTCACCACTGTTTGTGATGAAATCAATTAAAATCAGCCCTTAAATGTTTAGCTTTATTCAAACATTAAATATGGACAATATATTATAAAATAATTTGAAGTTTACTATTGTTCTAGCTATAGGTACTTTGTTTTCCTTTTTTCCTACTCTTTGTGATACTTTCACATCGATTTTCTAAAAGCGCTTAGTTGAAAATGCGCTCAAATACTTTTTTTATTAGATTATCCGAAAAACTGCATTGGGGTTGAAGTTTCAATCTTCGCAAGATTTGGAGTCTTACATTATTTCTGCTTATATTAATTTTAAATCCAATCAAAATCCTATTCTTATGTACATAATTAATTAATTTTTTTTGTTTCAGGTATGTACCAGCATCCTAGCATTAAAAAAAGGCATTGTGGGGTAATTATGATCATATTTTATATTAAAAAGTTCATATTTATGAAAGGACCCTATGGTTGCCCACACCGGCTTGTGGTTGGTTGGGGGGAAGGTGTGCGGTGGTTTACAAAATTTGTTTTTAAATTTCGAGGAGTCGAACTTGGTAACTTCATCTTGGTAGTCTAGCGGTCTACCACCGTGCTAACCGCATACCTTCACCTTGTTATTAGTAGATTTACATGCAGTGAAATCTGATTTACATCAATCTTGATTCTTATTTGTTGGCAAGCCATATTTGCATTGTTCATAAGGTCAGTCACTTTACTTCACATCGTAGATAGTTTATAGTTTCCATAATTGGGAATTTACATTAGGGGGCACCAAAGGGTGCAGTACTGTTGACAGAATCGTGAGGTAATATTTATCGGATTGTAATAAGCTATATAACAACATTATTAATTTGTCTGTTGTAAAATCATTAAAACGGAACTCTCAGGTGCTTACCTATGTATGTGCACGCTCTAGGCCTGCAGTTCTCAACCGGTTGAGCTCGCCTACTTTTGCTCCTTGTAATAATATACTATTATGCTTAGCGAATAATTTTTTTTATTTTAAATTTGACTATGAAGTTGTTCAACTGTGAAATCAGATTGCGACAACGGCTCAAACCAAATGGGACAATCCCACAACTTTGGGGCGCACGAAAGCACCTAATAGTGTAATTACCATTTTTATAATAATTTATTCTTGGTAATAGTAACGAGCTTTAGATTAATTACAGGAAAAAGAAGTATAAAGTCCGGCAGTAAAATATTTAAATATAATTTAGTGAGTATTAAATGAGGAATAAAAAGTTTTTTATTGACACATACGCATTTAAATATAACTTGGTTATTAAAAGGTAATCTAAAGTTATCTACAAACAGGTCACGAACGCATTGGATTTATAGTACGTGATTTAGTCGCACTCCTAAGTCTAATGGATTCATTTGCAAAACGATAAGAAATTTGGAACAAGAAGTTCTGCATGTAAGCGGGGTTTTAGATACGAATGTCTGCGTGCAAACTAACAAATATCTGTTGGTGGTAATTTATTTGATGATGTTAAAATTTGCATAACCGGTTGTGTCTTTGAATGAAGTTGTCACTATAATTCTAAAAATAAGCCACCATTAACGCTATTTATAGTCATATTAATGAAATTTATGAGTGCATATTTTTTTAATTAAAAAAATCGTGTAGTAACTTTACATAATCGCAATATCAACTTTTGCAAATATCTCGTACTTATACGAAATTTTCCTACTTCCCTAAATTGCATTTTTGGAGACGGCTCGGGGCTATAAGCGACTTTATAGTTGAGACCGCTTCCAAGTACTCGGAGAAAACGCTATTTTGATCGTAATATTAGTTGAAATAGAAACGTAACCCCTATAATGTTTCAGTTTTTTCAGGATAAAAGGAACATCATTGTAAATAAAGAAATTCCATTTATTTTTTTTACTTAGGTACTTATTTTTCATTACGCTGTCAACATTTTATTTTTTACAATTTTTCGCTAAAATTTACGCCATGTAAGCAACTTATAAACCAACACGTTTTAAAAATGTTTGATTATATTAAACAGCTTAAAGTACACTTTTTTGACCCTTTATAAGCGGCCGAGGGTAGACTGCAACGGAAGGAATATCATGGAGAGCTTTGCCAACTTCCACGTTTATTGGTTTTAGCAAGCGAAAGAGAATGCCATTAAAGTTAGTACATACATGCATAGAGTTGACTCCGGATGTTACTTACTACTTGTCTAATATCGTGGGGTAAGTGGTCAGTTGTCACGCGAAAGGCATTAAATATTCCGGTGTGCTAATAAAACCAACAAAAGCTGAACTAATAAAAATACATTTTAATTATATTGCACGGAACAAAATTTTGTAAATTTTACAAATAACGGAAGAAAATTTCTAGCTGCCCAAGTATTGACTTACAATAGAATATTGATTGGTAAATGCATGGAATAATGTTTCAATATCTTGTAATAGAGACCTGAGTTCGATTCTTGAATTACTGTGAGATAAAAATATAGCGGTCGATTTTTAATACATGCTATTCATACGATACGTTGGAAAAGTTTCCATGGACCTATCAAATCACCGAATGATTTATTAGAATGCAAATTACAGTTCTTATTACATTTATTGCTTTACAATATTTTTTTCTTAATTACTATTGAAAGTATTTTACTTTTTATCAAATATTTCTTCTTGCGTTAAAATCATACCGTAACTATTAGAAGGTCCCCTTAACATGGCACGACCCTGGTAATATGACGATTTTTATATTATTTTTAAAATCACTTTTATCGTGATGTTATGATTGTGCTTTGTGAAACAATTTCGATATATCAATGTAAGTGTTTTTGTTTCCGAATTGTATTGCTACTTAAGTACGTCAAGCGTCCAACGGAAGCCAGCCGTAAGGATTAAGCTTAACGCCAGCTAAATACAAAAAAACCACAGTTATCCAAACAACTCTTGAAAATCATGGATACAGGAGAATTCTTTTTAAAGTCCTTTCGGCCAAACATAATATAGCGAATTAATAATTAAAACAAATTTGGAACAAAAGAACTCAAAAATTTTGAAAACGAAAAGAAAAAAGAATTGATTTTTCTTGGACTAATAATTTAGGCAAATGAAAATTTTACATTCAAGGTGTATATTAGGATTGGATTCAGAGACCTGAATTAACGTGGTATAAAGTAAATAAATAAGAGAGTGTGAAGGACTGAATTAATTGAATGGACTAATAAACTGCTAACTACTAAACGAAGTCAACTAACTAGAATGCAATCGTACAATTGTTAATCATCTACAAACTTAGTTCGTATGAGATTAATTGAATTTATTTTCTGATAACAAACTACACTTTACTGACGGCTAATACTGGTAATTTAAAAGTCAAATCAAACTAAGTCGAGCTTTAAGGAACATATTATTCATTTATTATAAAATTTAGCCAGATTTTACGATTTTATACTAGGATGCCGTTTTTTACAATGTCCGCCCGTCTGTTTGTACGGTTGTGATTAATTTAGAAAGCACAATTTTCTGGATTGTAATTTGTAACTGAATTAAGTTTGTTCCGATAGTAAAAAGTGCTGGTGATTGATTCTTCTTCGGTTGTAGAAGTAACAAATATCAAACTTCCTAACAGTTGATTAGGATATCGTCGCGATTTAAAATATAAAACGGATGATTCTTACTTTATTCCAATTTTTGGTCGATTAATTTGATGATTCTGGCGTTATTTGCAAGACGTGATTTGGGTCATTTGTAACATATAGGAGTGTTCAAATATTAAATTTGTGAACTCTCAATATTTATGTAGCAGGAAAATTTCAACATTTACTTTTCATTCATAATTCTAAATGATTTGTTTATAAAAATAACAAACAAATGTACTACATTTCGTGATTGAATGAAAATTAGAATAAAGGAAAGGTGAATACACCGCTTGTATACAAACGTATTACACAGCAATATTATCCAATAAATAATATTATTTTTAATTAGTTTAATTTTTTGTATGCCATTAAATAAATAACTTTTTACTACATTTTCATTGATAAAATTTTTGATATTTCCTGTAGATTACAAATTTTTTAATTAAAATTTTTTCATTAAACATAATATGATTAGGTACAAACTTCAAACCCAAAATTTGAATTAGAAAAGCCGCTACAATCGGATGGAGAGAACCTAAAATTAAATAGTTTAACATTGGAATTGAAACAATTAAGCTGATTTAAAATGATAATAGCAAAATTGAAAAAATATTATTCATCGGCAATTAACATTGGATTAAAATTTGTTACAAGAACGCCAACTTTATTATAAATACAAACTAAGAGGTGTCCTTGAATATGAAAATTTAAATACATAAGTGAATTTGCTAGGAAAATTTATTATAATAACAGATACAGCATACTTTTGCCATACAAAAACAAAGGCATTGAATAACTAAGCATAACAGAAACGCAAATGAAATTGAAAAACGCGGAATAAATATAATGCAGATCAGCTAGGTACATCAAAGAAAATAAAAATCTACATTTAATATTGCAAAAAATTGACAAATATGTTATTGCAAAATATTCATAATGCTGTTCATATACAGGGTGTCCCCGGATACACTTTACTAAGAAACATTTTTAACAAATTTTTTTTTCTAAATTGAAACCCTCGAAGTTAGGCCTCTCTAAAGAATTTTTTAAATTTCCATCTTCACGGGGCCATAGCACAGAAAATATTGATTTTTCGGTAAAAATGGATTAGTGCTTTTTTAAAGAGCTTGAAATAATCAACAAACTAGATTCAAACCTTTTATTGTCTAAAATCAACGGTTTTCGAGTTATAAATTTAAGTAAGTAAAAAAATGTTGAAAAATTCGAGATTTCTTTTATTTGATAATTTTCAAAACGAAAATTCTAAACGAAACATTTTACAAAAAATCGAAAAACATTAACAAAAACCATTTCGGATAGGAAATTTAACAGACTATCACCACCTAAGTTATGTAAAGTATATCCGGGGACACCCTGTATATTTTTCAACTGATCAGAACAATTAAGGAAATTAAAATACCGAAGAAATTAATGTGACTAATGTTAGATCCACACGATGCGTGATTAAGCGAATGTTCACCATTTGCAGGAGTTATATTTATCTTTTATGGTTCAGGCGTGAAAGGTATTCAAAGGCACACACTTTAGTTGTTTATCCGCGACTTACACCTAAATCATAAAATATAAATATAACTGGCATAAATGTTAGATCATAACACAAATTACACCAGAAGTCATAACAGCAATCAACTGAAATGAAAAACAAATAATTTTGATATAAATGCAGTGGTAGTATGAGGCAGAGCGATGAGTAAATGTAATATATGAGTAAAAATGAGAATATTATTAAATTATTAAACACAGAAGAGGAGAAGCTGTGGATTTTTGAGAAAAAAGAACTGGGATTGTTTTTTCGAATGAAGAAAGCGAGTGAAAAAGTATATAGAGTGAGAAAAATTCCGAAACAGTGAATATGACAGAGAACGAAGACGTCGCAAAATGCATTAAAGCTTAGACGATTTAATGGTTTGACCACTCGATGAGGGGAAAAGGAATAATGGTTTCGAAAACATTACTTAATAATGAAAATGGGTGGGCAAAACTGGAAAGAAAAGCTCAAAAATAGACGGCTATGAAGAAGGATAGTAGTAGAATCCAAAAAGTCCTTTTTCTCTCTCTATTGCTGTTACATACGATGATTACTCAGAGAAATGCTACGATCATATTGCATAGTAGCTTTTACTTGCAATGGTATTTTTTATTATATTGGAAGTAAATTTGTATTTTTTGAACTCTTAATTTTGTTTTGGATTATAATGTTGACGTTGTTCTACTTAACCTAAAGGATACGTTACGTGTTTTCATTATTTTAAACTTACTATAACGAATTAAAAAAACGAGATAATTATTTTTTTAAATATTATAGTTAGATAAGGGGCTGTATATTAAAGTACGAGACAAGAAAAATTAAGATAAGGCAAAAAAAAGATAAAAGTGGGTAATAGCACGAGATGAAGTTTCGTAAGATGAAAAATAGCCGGAATCGTTAAAAAATGTACATCACATAAACCATTTCCATTTAAGTTGAATTTCAAGACCTATCTTACCCTCGCAGGCCCACGTTTCTTCAACGTGAATGCGATAATGTCCGCCGAAACTCACTTGTTCCTTTTTAAGTTGCCTTGCTCTCAATGTATATAAATAACTAGCAAGTCGATAAATTGCAAGATTTCATTGCCAACAAATAGGATTGTACGTTTAAAGAATTAAAATGCATTTTAGATTTCCTTTAAATACCACGTCAGTGACTGCAAGAGCTAATATAAATCACAATTATTTAATTTGTAGTAAATAGGAGGATTACATTATTTCTGCGAATATGCTGTTAGAAGTGTATCCAGCTCCTCTTTACTTGGCCCATCCTACACGTTAATCCTATTTTACATTCTTTTTATTTTCATATCCAGGCGAAATATTTTTTACAACCCATTGTTTATGGGATGTATCCATCTTCTAATCCAATGGAAGAATCCAAATTTAGAGATTTGTTAGCAAAATTGGATTTCGATGAAAAGATAACCCAAGTTGTTTTTCGTGCGTAAGCCGTGACTTGGCAACGTAAAAAACGGAGGTCACAAAATTAAATGTAGTATGCAATATCGGCGTCCTTTATTGAGTGTTTAGTAGCGGAAAACATTTTTGGTGCAGTTATTTTTGGCCTATTGCTATTAACGTGAGCAAAACTGCAAAGAAACTTCCTATGTTAGGATAAAAAATGATTTTATTTTCTACTTTTTACTCCTTAATGTACTTCCTTACTCGAAGACAACCAATTGGAGAAATAAGATTAATATACCCATCCAAACCTCAAAAACGATAATTTTTGGCAGAAATGTAGAAAATTTATCTAAAATTAAGTATGGTTGCATATAGCAACAAGTGTGCTATATGCACCAAAATTTCTACTTTTTGTTTAGAGCGGAAGTGGGTCAAAATTTAGAGGAAGTTTTGCTTTTTTCAACTATCAATGTACTCGAAATAGAATGCTTAATATAATGATTAAACTATTGAATTGAAAAATTACATTCTACTACTATGTGTTTATATGTAGCCTTCGCAATAACCACTAGCTTTTTTTTTATTATTCTACACATTAATAGTTCCCGACTGTAGTAATGCATTAATTATGCATTTTATGAATTAAAAGCAATTTTACATGCCTTATGTTTGATTTACGACCGAGACTAAATTGGAATTCTATCAACACAACAAAATTATTATGGAAATCGTCTATTGTTATTGTTTTTTATACGTGCAAAATCAAATTTCTATCTCAGCATTGCTAAATAGTTAATTTGCACTTGACTAATAACTTTAACTAAATCCCAAGGACAAACATACGTTTACTTAGAATTATTCTTATTTTAGTTAATTCCTAGCGCTGATGAGTTTGCTACAATTAATTTCTTTATTTTATCTATTCGTGCGCGTCGCCACCTTTTTATGTTATGGCGGTTGCTATATTTTTCTTTTAACCCGCTAATGCGATATGCGGTACATTTCCTTCAAATCTTTAGACAAAGGTAGCAAAAATGTTATTAATTATAATTTCCTCACACAAACTATTTTTACGAAGTCAACTTCCGCGTATTTTGTATTAATAGATTGCTGAATTTATATAAATAGTTTGTTAAGTTTTTAATTTAAATTACCCATAACGTGTAATTTTAAAATATCATTTAATTGGTGACATTTATTCACATCCCCCTGGCTCATAGAAGAAATTTATACTAATGAAAATTGTTTTAAAATCAAAATCCAGTTTAAAATGTGAAATAGTTATGTCTGTTGTGGAAGTTTATTTATACAAGGGCATCCGCTATGCAAATATTGGTTAAAATTATTTTGTTAATAGGAAGTGGTAAATGCAAATTATGGAGCTTAAATATAAATTTAACTTTTCAATGAAATATTAAACTCGGAAAATTTAATTAGAAAATACAAAAAATGTATTATAAGCAAATAGCATTTCGAAGATGAGTGGAAATTGATCCTAGAACAAGGGATTTGAATTAGTGCCAAAATATCAGGGGGGGGTTCCTAAATAACGAAAGTTACATTAGAATAAATCAATACTTAATGTCAAAATTTTAAAGAACATCGGCATATCAATCCCGATTAATTTTCAGGTTTATTATAAAAAGATAAATTTAGGCTTGTATTATCGATAGGGTTTTGTATAATCCAATAATGCTTGTGAAGGGTAGACAATCAAAATATTTGATTTGTTGGAGTTAATGAAAAAAAAAATTGGTTATCTATGCTTATGAGCGTTATCTACCGTTAATTACGTTTTTAAATGTTACGTTTCCGGTATTTACACGAATCACATACGAAGTTTGTTATTATTACTCAATTAAATAAAATTAACTTCCCTACGCTATTTAATATAATAAATAATTATCAAAACATCTTCAGTTCAGAAAATAGTTTTTATGTATTTATTAGGTTTACATTAAATTATATCATCGTTAAGTAGGTAATCAAATTTACATCAACAAAAACAGACAATAATAATTAGGATACCATAATTTATCTATGTAAAAATAATAATAAAACATGATATTTAATAGATAGAATTGACGAACGATGGATAATTTAATTTAAGTTAATTTTGTCATATTAAAATCGATTTCCTTTAGTTTTGTTGTGGTTGAACTGCCAATATGCTAAACAGCTGCAAGCTTTTCTTTGATGTGATTTATCAAGACGTTTAATTACTATAAATTAGGCGATGATATTAATGTTGTTTAAATTGGCACAACACAGTTACATAGTTTCAATATTAACAACTACTGTTCTCTGGAACCCAACTGAATAATATACTACTTGAGATGTTTCCAAGTCCAAAGTTTTTGCATAAACTCTTAACTTACAACCTTCTGGGGAGTAACAACCCCCCTAATTATGGCAAACGAAATATTTTTCTTTGAGAATTAAATTTTCTGCAATGAGTAATAGTGAACTTTTGAAATAATAAAGGTCATTTTTGCGATCAGGAGAAAAGCATTTCGTGTTCCAAACAGATAACCAATAGCCAAAATTTTTCCAAACAGTGCAGGATGCTTATCAAATTGCAAGTATGGGATGCTTGAACTAGAATTTATTTCTTACGGATCTTTAGGAAGATTTGTTTTTAAGATAAGGTCGAAAAAATACTATCGTTAATTGTTATTCATGGAATAATTGTGTGCATGAAAAATTAACACAATTTCCTAATAGAAGAAGTTGTATACAAACATTATTCATCTAAACTATAACTGGAAATAGCTTTCTAATATTTTTCTGAATTTTTTTCTTGAATCGTAGCGTTTCATAAATCAGAGGTCATGTATGATAGAATCCATTTATTTCCATTAATGCTACGCCAAATATTCTTTTTATATCGATGTTTATAAAATCGCAGTAGCTAGAAAGAAACAGATCTATAAATTGTGGTGGATATAAGATGAATTGCATGCATGTACGTGAGTGGACTCTACATCATGTCTCTGTTTGATCATAGGTTACAACTTGAATCTTTATCTGTTTAGCCATAGATGACTATGATTTATTTATAAAAATATTTTAAAATTGATGCGATTTGAATTTGGCATAAATGCCCTTATGCCGTTGCACATTTTGTACGAGCGCTGTTATCTTTCCAAATAACAAATACCCATGCCGGTATCCTGGTGAATTATATTACCATTAAAATAAAATGTCTGGAGATATTTTGTGACAAATAACATTATTATTTCTTAAGTCTGAAATACATCCAACTTATACCACTTTGCACCGAAGAATGAAAACATTTAAGATTCTCAACATATCGCTCTGCAATAAATCATTGCCATTTGGTGGTTTTTCACAGAAATAAAATCCAATTATTTTTTGTAAACGTGGTTGCCAAATTAAAGAATACCAGATCTGCCAACGATGGTATCGATGCTAGTTGAATAAATTAATTTGTTATTAAAAATATCACATCATAACCAAATGAAAGAAGTTGTCAAAAATAAACTCAGCTGTGCCGGATATATCGCCTTGCTAAACCCAAACATTCATCAAAGACTAAATCTTTGTGAAAATATCAAAGCAATAAATAAACATTTTTTGATTGGACATTCAAATGAAAATTCGCATTCCGAACAATTTTACATAATTTTCATTTACGGAAATACACAGGATACAGGATAAACGATGGACGAACAGATTTTTGTACCTGTTTCAAACACATGGTTCCTTAATATGACAATAGGTTACATGTCACTAGTCTAGAATTTTGTGTGGATCAATCTCTATTATATTTCCTACATTATCTCTTCATTCCATGTCTGTTTAGTTTATCCTCCCTTATTCTTTTTCGTGTTACTTCCAATTAAAGCTATTATGGTCACCTCTCCTTCTCCATTTTTCTAATTCAATCTTCTTTTTTTGTTGGAGTACATTAAATCTTTTTTTATTCTAATTCTATCTCGAGTGATGTCATTTCCAGTTGGAAGCATATTTTAATGTATTAACAAAAATAAAATTAACGTATTTACTAGTTTTGGCCTCATCAACAGCAGTTAGTATGAACGGTTAAATCAAGGAGATATTATAATAACTTTAATCCGGAGTAAAATTTTGTTAATGAAATTATGGTAGTTTATGGCGTAAATTACAAATACAAACAACTAAAATTTACCGATCATTCAAATATTTGGGCGAAATAGACTCAAAATTTAAAAAAACACGCCATGGCTTTATACAAGAATTTTTGGGCGTAAATTGCACTCAATTACGGATTCTAGAAAGACGCAAATCACTGAGTAGCTCAATTAATTAAAAACATCTCTGAAGCCGCTCCAACTCGAAAATTACGGATGTAAAAAGACGCGGATATTTGGTTTCAAGTTAAATTCGGCTATAATTAACGGAATAATAAAGAAGGTTGTGGTAGGAGAGTCTGCAAAACTTGCGGGTATCCAGGGTGTCCAGAAGAGAGCATATTACTTGTATATATCGTCTCTAATCGAACATCTCAAGCGAGTTAAACTCCCTTAAGTTCGTATACTCTCGTTTACAGCTCATTTAGGAAATCCGTTCTTTACAATCAACTCGATACGGCTCAACGTCCTTTGAACTGGCCAGTCTGTGTTTTTCCTTAATACTTGGCAAGGGGGTGGAGCGGGAGCAGGTGGAAATAACTTTTCAAAATGTGATTTAGCGTCTGATCCGGTGTCTTGTTCCGTCTCATCTTGAATGAATTCCAATGGAGTTGGGGAATGTACGCGAGTGCGTAGACCAATTTTTGTTAAAGATAACTGTTTTTATCAAAATATTGTGCCTCTTGCTTCGTGCGCCCACAGAGGAAAATTTTTACTTCCATTCTGAGAACTTTTGTCTATCCCGATGACGCGACGTCTGGAAGTGGGCTCGCGTGGTTTCTATGTTAAAAAAAAGTAATCCTTTGTTCATTGGCAACTGAATAAAATTCATTTTCACCATTCCTTGAAACAATAATATGGCATGATTTTTTCTTCACTCATAATATATTATATTCTGCCGACAACTTGATCTGTGGGAGTTAGCAAGATATTCAGTAGTTTTGGGATATCTAATCTCAAAATAATCTATTCCTGGGATATCAAATTCCAAAACTACTAGATATCGCCAGATATTTCACAAGTCAAGTTGTTTACAGGATATCTATGAGTGATGAAACTGGGCATAAGAAATCAAACCATAGTAATATGCATTTCCGTCTTGAACGGTCTGCCATTTATACAGATACTTCATTCACAATGCATATTGCTGTGTAATTTGAGGTTTTACTTTGGGTTTTGGTGGAAAATTTTTATGAAGAGGTCGTTCCAAAGATATTATACCGCACTGCCGTATTTTTGTTAAAGTGAAGTAATTTTAATAGAAAAAAGATATCGGGTAGGCGAACACCAAATAAAATTCAAGACTGTGAATAATTGTTGTTTTATTTGGTGTCCGCATACCCGATATCCTTTTTCTATGAAGTCATTTTGATTGAAAGAAAATTTTAAGTTTGAAAAACATTTTTAAGATGGGTATTATTCTATAAATTACTAATTAATTTTACAATGATGCAATTTTTAATTATTCTACTGGGTAATTTCTGTATAAATTATTCTGTTAAATTATTTGATGCAGCTTTTGTTGGCTTGAAAATAATACTGCTTATTACATTTTCAACTATTGCAATCTATAATTCTAAAGCAATTACATATTAAATTAATAACTGATACTTGCTTAAGCCAACCATCTCTTTGATTTCGAACTTGGTCAAAGAAACGCTCTGATATCGTCCACTTACATTAATATTATACAATCATCTTTTCCATTGCCGATACGCTGCAATCATGAATTGTAAGGTTTTCCACCTAGATCCTAGATACATAAAAAATTATAAAGCTTACAATTAATACTAGATCTTTGCAAACTTGATTATAGGGAGTTTTAAGTAGATGCATATTTAACTATCTAATTTCTCTGAAAAATTAATTCAAAAATATGAAAAATTAGCGAAGTTTCATGGAATAAGTCCTGTATTACTGCATTGTATAACTGAGCATTTAATGGGAACACATCTACTACAGTTACGAAAACTACATTAGCGATTTGGTTATTGAAAATAATAATTTTTTAAAAGACAGGTTTGGTTGGAATAATATATTCCTATTTAACAAATAAAAGATGCTTTTTAGTGGAGTTAATTTGTGTGCGTACCTTTTAAGTGGATTATGTTTAAATTGAAATTTTGAAGTAAATTTTTTAGAGGTGGGCGATCTTTATCATTTGATATGAAATATTGATTACGTATTAGAGAGTTAAATTGATTGTATATTAACGGAAATTAATCTTGACAGCACAAGATTGATGCAGAAAATTGATTTTTAATTTGCACACATGCGCAATTAAATTGGTAGACAGAAATCGTAATAGAACCGAACTGATTAAGTAATTAGCCGAGAACTAATCTATTAGTTAGAGGGCTATAAAGTCCGAATGAAATTCAAATATGTAATTGTTAAGCGAATTGTGAGTTCACTAATAAAACTTTTGCCTTTAGAAAAGTTGGTCAAAAATATTTGAGTGAATCAAGTTTTTATTATATCTTGAGGCAGATTGTTCTTTTTAACTTTGTTATATTTTAAATTCCATTTGAAAAGCGATGTACGTTGCGTTGTTCATACTTAAAAGTTTTAATAAACCGTCATAATTTATATTTTTGTTTCGAGTCAAATTTTACACAAGCAATTATTAAGTTTGGACATTAATTTATTTAGCAACGAATTAAATTGTTTTGTTTTACATATAATAAAGTTAACTTCGGGAATATACTAAACACATTACTTGCTTCGCCTTTTATGATATGGAAATTTTGACACCGGCTTTAGGAGTCAGTAATTTAAATTAGCCTTGAATAATAAATAAATATAGCCCAAATTTATTCTTAATAAATTTCACTTACAAATTGTTTGGGTGCTATCAATTTAAAATAATCTAGCAATTTGAGTTCAGATCGCGGCGATAGTAAAAAATGAGCGACATGTAATTTTGAAATTGAAGAAAGTGAGTTTCGTACCTGTAAAAAGTCGTGTTCACTTGAATTATTGCTGACCACAAAACATAAAAATGTCTGTAATATTTTCTTGTCATAAAGTTTGTGTTCATTCAACGATTCTAGACAAGCTTGGGTGAATGACAACAATGCTCCGTAGAATGAGAAGAAAATAACTCGAAATAGATAAAACTACTCTTACGAATTCGGGCTCTCAAATTAGATTAATGTTTAATATGTTCGGCAAGACTATGTAGTACAATAAAATCGCAAAAAAGCTCAAATCACTTTAGCATAGCTGCAGTATTAAAAAGTAACAAGAATTTGTTCCAACAAACCATTTAAGTTTTTCCTATTCGAATTTTAAAATCTTGGATTTTTATTCAACTTTATAATCCGAATTGTTTGCTACTTTTTCTCAATTATTTTTTTTTAATTCAAGGGAAATAATGATACCAAACTTTTAAATTTCTTTATTGGTTTTTAATACTTGTGTTTATTTATTAACTGGTAAATTGACTATTAAGTAAAATTGATGTAATTTATAACACGCGAACGTTTTATGTATTGAAATAATAATTATGTTATCATATACATAATACCTATATTGAGGATAATACTTTGATTTAAAATTCTATTGCTTTCCATTGCAACGAAAACTGAAACTTGTTTGGGAACGTGTATTTTCCGGAAACGCGGTAGATGGAGTTATTTGAAAACATTTTGGTTTTGATTTATGTAAATATAAAAAATAACGAATTGAAGTGTTAAAGTTAAGTGGATATACTTTGTCGTCCTCGAGGTTTTACTCAAAGGAAAAACACCAACATAATTCCGGAGCGACTTTGCTAAGTAATTTTATTAGTTTTTATTTTAAAATTTCTGATGGGAAATATCTATTTCCAGATAAAAGTGAGCTTTTTTGCTTGTGTTACTTATGGCTTTGCAGACTTTGATGTTTTTAATATCCCGCTCACACCTTAGTGCACCATTTTACACAAAAATTTGTTTTGTTCCAAATTAAAGCAGGTACATGATTGTACACGAACCGGCATGAAGGTTCACTAAAACCGTCTACTTTTATGAAAAAGTTTCTGTTTTATCACGAATAAAAGGAAAACGATATTGATTTTCTGTAAATGTTGACACAACTATTTTTATATTCTTACAGATATTTGCCATTTTCAATCGTTAACAACTATAGCTAGGTGTTTGGAATTTTTTCCAACTTGATTATTTTCGCTTTTCGTCTCAATTTATAGGAAAGTTTTTTTTATCAATATTTACACATAAAAGCTTTTGCAAGGGGAATACCATTTGCATTGGTGCTTTGTGTATTTGTAGCAGTTAATCGAAATAAGCGGTGGGAACAAGATGACCGCGATACGCGAGAGTACCAGCGTACGTTCTACTGTTTACTAAAACAAACTTGGTAAATTTACACTAGAACTTGATAATTTGATTACATAACAGTTGTGCCCCGTGAGGGCTCTCGTTTAACACAGTTCACATTTTCTCTTTCTTACCTGATCGCTAAACAAGGAAGATATCTCCATTTACAAGTTGTTTTCTGCTCCAAGTTTGCTTCACATTAACCTGTCATGAGGTGCACGACTTTTAGAGCTTTAGTTCAAAGAACTTTTAGTTCTTTCTTCTCCTAACTTAATGTGTTTGCACCATTTTCTTTTAGTATGTTTAACTTTGTTTAGAGTTCTATTGCAATTCATTAGTTACATTTTTACAACCATTTCCATGCGATTCTCCTGACAATTTATTTTTCCGTAATAACTGTGGGAAAATCTAATAAATTATCCTGCGTAATGCCCGAGTTCAATAATTTCAAAAGTTGTTGTTTTATGTTATTTACATAAAATTTAATTATTACGACATTGATAAATGCTAAATTTGAAAGATTATATTTTTTCTGCAGTTACTTTTTTCAATTTTTCATAATAAAACTGCCAAGTATATAAAAATAAGGCCTGTAAATCAATCGCCCATATTTTATCGACTTTGTTACCATTCTTCGGCTGTTTACTTTTATCTAATACCGAAACCGATTATTAAGTACAATTGGAAAATTCTATCAACATTATTTATTTATGTTCAATCTAATTTACACAACTTCGCTGTTTTAGACACTGATTTTGTACTACGCCATGATTACCAATTCTTTTCCATTTTAGTTTTCACATAATTTTCTTACAAGTTACCCTGAAAAAATATTTCTTTACTGGGCGCCAAGTCAAATTAATAAAACAGAACAAGAAGAAGATAGCTGATTTAGACGACTAATAACAATAGTCGTTTATGTTTCGATCAAATCGCACTTTTGCTTTCAAAAAAATAGTCGCTGCTATTTGATCGCCCGTTGGTTGAATTCTATTGGTCTAACGACAGCTCAGTGAAATATGTGAAATTCGTGGCTGTAGCATATCATCTGAGCTTTCGTCAAAATGAAATCAATATTAACAGCTAAATACACATACACGACTCATTAATCCATTAAGTACCATTATGAACAATTCAAATATTAAATATAATTATTAATATTTAATATTTTTGATATTTGAACAGCTTTATAATAATGGTATTTAATGTGTTTATTTGTATTGTGAATATTTGATTGCTATTATGGATTTAATTTTAATGAAAACTGATGATATGCAACAGATACAAAACCAATGATGACATTTCCAATATTTCATAGTAATAAAATAATATTATTATTTTTGGGGTATTTTTCTTCACCTTTGCTTATTTGACCTTGGCGTTCTGTTAATTGGCCAGACCTAAGAGGATCATATCTCGGAAACGGTGCAAAGAAATAAAAAAATGAACGGGAATGTTTTTCATGTAAATTTCATTCTCTACATTTTTCTTCAAATACATATTTCCATTTTATCGAACCGTTTACGAGATATAGATGACAATATTTTTTGCATTTTACAGAGTCTTGTTTATATCGCTGTCTGAAACGACGCGACAAAATAGAAAAATGTATAGAAACAAAATTGAAGGCAATGAAATTTGCAACAAAAAATGTCTAAAAAGCTTTTCTGTAAAATCAAAACAGGTCTTCAAAAGGTAGAATTTACATTGCTAACATAGGAGTGTACGAATACTTTCTACGGCCAGTGTATACTGGATATGTAGTACTACTTCTACAAAGGAGACTAGGACAGACACTAGATCCAGACATAGTAACATATAACTACACCTTAACTATTTAGATAGACAAGTTCCAAAGTTTTGAAGAGATATTTTTGGATGATAAGAATTGTTGTAAGTTTTGCAGAAAAATTTGCATAACTAACACATTATATTTAGATTACTATGCGAGTGCACAATGAATTACACCGGTCGTAAACAGTCTTGTTACAAATTCATCCTTTTTATACATTAATACCAATTTGCACGTATTGCATTTTATAGTGGGCAAATTACTAAAATGGTTTCAAATAAGGAGGTGGTAATTAATTTTCATTAGCAGTCTTCTTGCTTCTTTTACATAAGTTTTAATCGGCATAGTCTCACACATAAAATGTAGGTACATTTTGTAATAATTGCATAGAAAGTTGTGTTTTTCGAATAGCATCCATCTGAGAAACTGAAATAGGAATTATTTGAAGCCGGTTTAAAAGTTTTCACTGAACTCGCATAAAATATGGAAAACGCCAACTGGCGTAACTAGCAAGGTTGCCCAAAAATAACACTTTTATTTCTTTTACTCGATTCGATTTAAACTTTGCATGGTTTTTAAACAATGGAAAAATGGTTTCAAAAATGACGATGCTCTTTGATTATCGTTGCACTTCACAAACATTTACACTTGGTTAAAAGTATTTAATCCTCAATATGTCTATGCTCATTGCTTTAATTTTACATAACTAAATTCAACACGGGTTTTTACAGAAACTTCATGTTTTCATTTTTGGGAAGTCATAAAAATGTAAAATTTTAATTTTATGGTTAAATATACGACTTTCAATTCAATATTTCAGTTGAGTAAACATACTATTAAAAATCTATTTCAGTTTATATGATAAAAATTATTATAATTATTAAAAAAGGATTACATTGTTTTGGATTCATAAAAATGTATGCGAATAAAATGAAAACTGAAAGTTTAACAAAAACCCAATGTTATTTAAATGCAAAAAAGTTTGTCCTTAACATATAGAGGTTGTAATTTTTACTACATCCTATGTAAATCATTGGGAACCAAATTGACGGGCGGTCCAGTGAAAATTAGTCCGGACCCCAAATAAGAATCACCCTAATATACATACACAATTTTATAGAGGATTAGATTTCCTGCAGAAAACCAAGTGGTGTACCTACATATTCATCGTCAAACGTTAAGGGGCAGGCGGGAAGTATTCAAAATTGGATAATATTTTAAAATTTATAAAATAAAATTGGACAATATAATGCAAAATCGGCATCCCGGGATGCAAATGGAGAAAATCTTATTTTTTGTCTTAGTAATAAATTATTCTTAAATCGAGTTAGTTTTGGAGTTAATGATTTTCGTTTTAAAAACAGAAAATATAGTCAAATATGATCATTTCATGGTGGATTAACGTAAGCTTTTAATACTTTGCTATTTAAACTATTGAAAAATAAAAATGCAATCGGAAACCTGAATTAGTGGTTCTCAAACAAAGACATATTACGGTCGCGAATGTTGAGAATCGAAATTGCTATTTTTTTATCTAGGAAAAATGAAAAATACGCCTGGCTTAGTTTCATTCATGATATAGCTTCATGCCCTAATCCTTATTATTAAAACATTTTTGTCATATTATATCACATGACTGGGTTAAGAGAATTTGATATACTAAATAAATATTGAATTTTTTATCAGCATGAAAATTTATGTCAGGGTGAATTTTAAATAAAGCCGAAATTTTCAAATAATATGGATTTTACCATCACAAATCGAAAATATTAATAATTTAATTTAGGATTTTTTTAACGATAAAATATCGTAACTTAAATAAATTTTTTAGTAATGAGTTTGTCACGTCAAAATATTATGTAATTTAAATTACACGCTTGGGAAATTTTTATTTATAAAGCTCGGCGTCACTCTGAGGCAATTACATTGGATGAATTGAATGAATGCTATGTCAATCTTCCTGCTGCATTAGTGAACGAGGGAATTATTATGCACAAATAAATTTCAGTGAGCTGCGATAGTTTTCAATTCTTTTTTATTCAAATACAGTGGTAATAGGATTTTGCGAACGTGAAAATATGTAGTCGGTATAGGCTCTCCAACTGTTGGCATATTCCAGCGGCATCCTTAATTTTTGTGTACTTTATGGAAACAATTGCAATTGATGATAAAATGAATTCTCTGCATTAGAGTTGTGGGTATTTTGAAAACAATTTAAAATTATTTTTGGATTAAGTTAGTGGATACACGTCTTTCATTGAAAATTTCAGACACATCGAGAGTGCTGCATGTCAGAAGAGCCGGTTTTCGAGTTCGTTTGCGCTATTGTAGTGCTGCAGTAAGTTCGTCTACCGCTTACAAAACAGAATGAAGCCTCGAGGGCGAGTTGGAATTGTCTTCGCTAGTACCTCGAAGTACTTATTTTACTTTTACTTGACTGAATTCGCGTATGTTTTGCATACGCAAGTCAATTTATTACACAACTTGTATCCAACTCAACAGATTTATTACTTTTCTACAATAAATGTAATTATTTAGTATAACATAAATTTTGAGTCAATACAATGTAAAATTAGTTCCGTTGTACGTTCATAAACTAATAATTATAATTAATATTATTACATTGGTCATTAAACGCATGTTAACTCTATTCGCGGTTTTGTTTAGATTTATGGATTAATAATGTACATTCAATCTCACTTTGTTAATTTAATGATTTATGCTACTGTAATATTAATTACAATTATTATTGAGCACGTCATTGAGTTGCATTTACCTTTTTTATTTCATCGTATTTTTCAATTCAAGAAGCAATCATACATTACGTACAAACATGTCAAAGGAAAGACTGCGAGAATTGTGTTATAATTGCAATATTGTGGCGAAGTTATCATTTCTTTATCTTCACTTTGCAATCCATTTGGTATACTTTGCATTTCATTTATTCTTCTTGCTATTTCCGCTTTACGTACTTCCAGCATGAAGTTATTAATATTTTTTATGATATCCTCGAATATGTGTTAGTTTTTCTTCCAGGTCATTAGAGAGAAGAAAACATACATACTTAAGAGTATTTGATGCGATGTTCATTTATCTGAGAATGAGAAAGCACTACTCATAGCGCATTAATTTTGTTCAGATAGTAATCTCATCATTTTATAAATAAAATTTATATACAAAAAGATTTAAGCCACATCATGCCGGTATGTCGCGACAATGTGATGGTTAATATCGATTTTTATTCTATACTACCCTAAAGAAATGTTTCTCATTGGTCAATTCTTTATTATCAACATAAAAAAATGCCTTTGTCTTATACTTATAGGAGTTTCCACATATATCGCTCGCTATGAGCTTATGGCGGCCACCGGCCGCCTGATATTTTAGTATTGTCTATATTAAACGGTGCGGTTGTTTAGTAAGTTGGACATCTCGAAATTATTACACTTTTCCCCCAAAATATCGCTTGGTGTTACCTTTGGCCCTGATTGAAAGGATGTCCTCTATCAAAATATTCCTCGTACTTGTCAAAGGTTGACTAAAACATCTAGTTGCAAGCAAATAAAATATTCGTAGCACTTGATTTATAATTGTTTTTATCATTTTCAAAAGTTTCAAGCGTAATGTAATCGTATAACCAACATTTATCAAATTATTATAACTTAAATCTCAATAATTTTACTGAATTACCATTGCTTTCCAAAGGTTTAATCACCATTATCTCATGAAACTACCCATAATTAAAAATTGAATGATTTCAACTTGGCCAAAATCATCAATATTATTCAAACTCAAAGTAGGTTAACGTTTTTCTTGGAATACAACATTAACAATTCTTTCAATTTTAGATTAACTCAGTTAATCCTAGAATGTCAAAATGTGACGTTTTTGGCACATTAGCTTCAACTCATCGTGGGTAAAAACGATTGCTTATATTATTTACTGGGATCTCGTTTCCTGGTCGATTTTAATTGCGGTGAAGCCAAACTTGATGTAACTGCTATCGTATTTCCGCTTTAACGCTATTTCCTATAGTACATATACGAAACTATTGAAAATATTACTTGCTGGTAATTTGGCCCAAAAATGCTAATTACCAATTGCCTACATAAATAATATAATTAGCAGTTGGTATAATGCCCATAACCGGAAATTCCTGCTTTTCTTCATGGACCACTTTTTAGATTCTCGCGGACCGCAAACTGCGGGTTACGAAAACACTGCGAGAGTTTCATCCAAAACTTTTTTGATTTCGACTTTTCTGCAAATTTAATGCCGAGTTTAAAAGATGGAGTATAATTCGGCATATTTGTGTAGAATCAATAATCTTGAAAGCTGACGAATTTTTTTCTTTTTTTTTTTTTTTTTGCTTTTTCGCCCGAATTGAATAATTTTATATGTTAACTCCCAGTTAAAATAGCATTTAATTGAGATTTTGTAATTTCGCAATACATATTTTTATGCAGATTAAAAATAACCTTTAAGTTACTTAATAAAGTTTTCTATTGATACGGGGTGTTTGAAAAACAAAACCTTTAAAGTCACCAAGTTAATATTAGTCTTGCGACTTCTTTGACTATGGTAATTTGATATCGGTTTTATAATCTGAGGAATAAAGTTGAAATTCACATAAAATTATTTTGTAGTTGCCCACTTTTTTATTAATAATAAATGTTTATTTTTTGAATTGGACTGTGTGCGTGTCTAATTTGATATGGATCCTAAAGTCTCGACAACTAAATTTATTAATTTACATTTATATACAGTAAATTTATATGCAGGTACCTATACGAACCTGAATCTTTAGCTATTAGTGGATGTATCGATGAATTATTTACAAAAACGCGTCAGGAATAATCAACGAACTATAAAAGAAATTCAAGTTATAAAACTTAATTTGCTTGATAAAACATATCGGATACCAGATTCTGTAAAACCACACATCGTGATTAGTTGCAATTAAATGAAGATTAACGAATTTTCTCTATTTACTCGTTGATCTGTTTTTGTTCTAACTTCCAACAGCTTCATTTAGATTAACGTTTGAAATTTTTTTGCTGAATTTTGAAATAGTAAATGCTTTTCGAACGTGAAAATTTTACTTTTATTTAATTTGTAGTTTAAACTTCACTAGCTGAGATTATTTACCCAGGAGGATTGGTCAGAAAGCAAGTTGGATTCTTTCAGGAACTGGGTTTTATTATCTATCCCGGTCGCGTGTACCTCAGCCTTGCATTTTTAATACTTTGCAGCACTAACATACAAAAGCATTGTTTTCAAGTTATTTGTCAATATTTAAACATAATTGGAACAAGTAATGTTAGTACAAAATAATATTAAGTGGTTTACTAACTTTGTGATTTCTAAGGTTTCATGAGCTAACGCGTAACATGAATGGGTTCCATTATCCCTTCCTTGCTTTTACTTATAAAGATCCGTTAAATGAGGGCTTAAGTTAGAAGTTCTATATGTGTTTATTACCCAATAAGAAATTTATAGTTAGAGCAATTAGCTACAGAATATAATTATAATTAATTATTTAAGTGAACATGAGCAAATTCGAATTACTATTCAATTTTTAAATCGAATACTCTCCCAAGAGTTTGAAATTTAGACAAATGAAATTGAAGGAAACTCGAGCAGAATTTAAAGAGAAAGAATACACTGCACGATTTTGAAGATAGCAAATAAAAAAACAAAAATATCAACTTTTGATATAAAAGCGGATAAAAATGTATCGACTTGATGTGTAGTGTTGGACGATACTTCATGCTACTCTGTAAATTTTAAAATACTTCAAATTGTGTTGCCGTCACAATATGGGCTTTATTATTCTCAATATATAAAATACGTTCGTGTGAATCTCAAAATCGTAAACTAATAAATTTTGTTCTCTTACGTGAGAACTTCAAACTAAACTTTTTACTTGTATTATTATCGCACTATAAAGTTCCTATACAATTTTGTAATCAAAAAGGAATGGTATTAAAACCACTTTACTTCTTAAGGCATATGCAAAGTGCAACTATTCAATATGAGCGATAAAGCGGTACTACTCGCCGTCCTCTAGCACGTCTACATATTTCAAATTCGGAATTTTTTTCTTGAAACCTTAAAATGAATTTTTTATTTGGTTTCTATATAAGCAGCAATCCTCGACGAATCTTGCAAACATAAAAATTTTGCTAAACATACACAGGTTGGAAAAATGAAAATTTCATTTGTACCTTTGTGCTGTCCCATTGAATAGTTGAAAACTATAAAAGCTTTGTTCGGATTTTTACAGACTCCAGATGATCTACCGCCTGACCTAGTTAGTATAATAATTATTATTTTGATTCCGAAGGGAAAATATTTGAATATGCGAAAGTTTTGTTTATTCTCAGTAAATTGTTTTTGTTTTTTTAGTGTGGGTTTCATAAAAATAAAAAGCAAATTTTGTTTATAATGCGTTCATATACTTGCCTACCAGTAAACAAACAATATTAATATTTTAATATTTACACTTTTTTTAAGTCATGATATAGCAGCTTTAAATACACCTCGAGTAATCTAAAATATTCAAATTCTTTTGTCTCCATAGGCTTCACATATTTTACCTACGCTATTTAGCGCTAATCGAGCAACGTACAACATTGTGGCTAAACATGCAGTACTTATCTCTCTGCTAAGGAAAAACTGAAAGCATAAATAAATATTTATTTTAACTATGTTAAATTTTTAATATGACTAACAATTTATAAATTATTAACCTGAAAAATACATATTAAATGAAAATTTAAAAATGAACAAGTTAAATAAACAATGCGCAAAATATCAGTGCTGAAAGCTTATGAGGAAAAATAAAAATTCAGTTTTAATTTATTATTCTAATTAATTTGTTAATTTAAATTTTTTTATTTAATACTAAAGTACCATTCGCATTCGATTAACGTTACGTAAATGAGCACAAAAACATAATTAAGAAAAGTTAAAATACATTAAAACTTATGTATGGGTTCAAAATGATAATTAAGAACGTAATTATTAGTAAGTTAATATATCATAATATTAAATAAGTTTCAATGTACTTAAACTTTTTTTAATTATGTTGTTGTGTTAGTTAATTGGGTGACAAATGGCACGTAATAAATATATTATAAATAAAAACTTGTGGGCGCGAATAAATTAATATTATCAACCTTAAAAACAAGGTAATATTAAAGGACAGCGAGAGACAGCACAAGCTATGATTGATTTATTTTAAGCAATCAAAATAATGAAATTGGGAGATTACGGGAAAATGATGGCTAAGTGCGGCCTTCACGCCGCACAACATGAGCAATCGAGTACCTATTATATTTAAAAAACGAAGTCCGTCTTTTTTTTTACTTAAACCTATATAGTGCAATCCAAACTGAATAATTCTTATAAATTGATTCTATAATATTGCTATAAAGGCTTATAAAATTGCATTCGAAAAGAACCGTAATTTATTTTATTGAGATTTTCGGATTCAGTAATATTAAATTAATACGAATAAATCAATAACTTGAATTTTTGTATAATAACAGACAAAAGAGAATTTTAATATTTTCAATAGTTACAAGCGAATGGAAGTAAAAGAAAATGGGGATGGAGAAACGTATTTTATCTTCTGAAAATGGGTACTTAAGAAAAAGACGCTATTCGTTGGTCAATTTGCAAAAATAACACCGAAATCGAGTTTTCTTAAGACAACTTTTATTCTACTTCAGGTAGTTTTCATGCATTTCTCGAATAAACTGGTAATGAATTTAATAATAAACATTTTAAATTATTACCGCAATTTATAGTATCATCGTATTTGCTTGAAATTTTGATAAAAAGCTATAAGGTAATAAAGGAAACCAAACTTATGGAAAGTTCAAACAATATAAATTGTTTGCAGTGGAATTTTATAGCTCATTAATAGTGTAAATACAGTGGAACTAGGATATAACGAACCGGAAAGCTTATGTTATAATAATCAAACTTATATTTGTTTTTATTATAATATTATATCATGGCCTGCACAACAAAAATTATAGGTTTAATAATATTAGTGTAAGTTGTAAGGTAATAATGATGTGTAATAATATGTGTTCAACATGAAATATAGGTATTCGCTGGTTGAATGGGACGGACGGTTAGCTGGTTTAGCCGCGAGCTTTTAGGCGTTGAGATTTAAACGTAAGAAATTATTAATTGTATTGGACATCATCACGGTTACTGTGCTAGTTTGTATTATAATTAATTACATAATATGTTAATTAATTTTTTATTATCAATCAATTGGAATATAACAAAAGCATCAAAATAACTGATTAAATTTTGAAACTTTTTGGAAAAAAATTAATTTTTAAGAAAATTTACGATTAAAACCCCAGCGGCTAAAATTTCCGCGGATAAACATACCCGAGTAAACCTTGCGGTAACAATCCGAAAACCCTAGCCATTACTAAAGACGCGCATTAACCATCCGGGTACATTATATCCGAGGTTTTCCGTATTTATTATGTAAATTTTTGTTTTCAAAGTTTCATATTTTGTGAAACAATTTTTTGCAACGTTTTGTTTAGCTTATATTTTTGTATTATTATCTCTAAAAGGCGTGCTTTGCTGATTGCATTGTAGATGAAGTTAATGTAAGTTGTAGCAACGCATAGCAATAGAGGAATAATTAGATTTTGTCGTCGCTTTTCTCGAGTTGGTGTGACACCTATAATACAGCATAGATCCCAACGTCGTCGTTTCCAATACCGGCGCCGTGAAAATGAGCGTACTTACTAGAGGAAAACTCGTGCGGGATTTTCAATTGCAGCGAGGAATTGAAATAACTTTATTTCTACCTTGTACATGCACTCTCACATCTTAAAACTTTATTACAGCATATTATCCCTAAATTTACACTTATGTCTTATGAAGCGTTGGTTATGTCGAGATATACACGTAATCATAAGCGCCATGAAAAATTGCTTCGGGCTATGTTTTTGCATTCGCTTTAAAGCTATCGCATTAGTCTTAACCGTCAAACGTTTTCACGATATCTCTGTTAAAGGAATGGAAGTTTCGCTCAGCTTTTAACGGCTTATTAACGCTTCTGCATTAATAACAGGAATAATTTTGCTGTCGGTTATAAAAAATTTATATATGCGCGCAGTTTCTTTAAAGATCAAATGTTTTATAAAATTCCATTAAAAATCGTCTTCATTATAAGGAAAAGTATACAAAATTCAACACGAATGCCCTAATTATTGTTGAGAATTTATTGACTGGGTAGCTTTAGGTCAGTGCTGTTACTGAACTTGGAAATAATTTTACTGTTTTTGAAAAAATATCTTATCTTCGACCACTTCACTTTATTTTAACGATGCAGGTTCTTGAGGTTTCCACTTTTCCAAATTGATTTGGAAATTACGCTTGTTTAATTTTTAATTGATAAATTTACATTAGTGGTGGGCATCACTTCCTTAATCAAGTTCTTGAGAATTTTATGATCTCCTCAAATCCAGCTTCGATGTGTGCCCTGTGTGTACCCATTAGTGATGCATTTATTTTGTAGTTAATGCTGCCAAATTGGATTTTAGTGTAACAGCATGTATAAAGAGATAGATAAAAAGTGTAATAATACTTAATTGCATGCTGCTCCAACTCGAATGTAAAGCCGTAATCTTAGAGAGGTATTAAAATTATTTTATTTATATTGTTACTGGTATTTCGAAAATTTATTAAAAACCCTTGGATTAAAATTTTATCCAGCTCTTACTTCAATAGCTTCGTGTGATAGTAAAACAATTTTATTACAGTTATAATTTTATAAAATTTGTGCTTTCTTCGTTCGGCTAATAAAGTTACCAAATAAATTATCAAACTTTTAAAACTTATTTTTAAATTTGCATTCAAAAACCAATCATCAATTTGTCAAACTGCTATGGTTTGTCAACGAATTTTTAAATTAATCGTCTGATTTTGAAATTATCTGAGCTAATTAACTGAGTTTTTCCCAAATTCATCTAAATAAGAGTCTCATGGTCTTATACGAATGCTGTTGTAATAGATTAATGCTGATGTAAAATATAATCCTCACATAAATATTAGGTAATGCAGTTATAAGTTGCTTGGTTTGTACATACACACTCGTGCATACAAATGCTTTAGGTTTTTCTTTTTAAAACAAAAATAGTTTCTAAACTTGAATTTGCAAGTGAAATATCGAATCCCCGATATGAAAATGGTATTGAAAACGTAGGAAGGTTTACAAAAAATTCTTGAAATTCTTCACTGGAAAATTCATGGAACGTATTCCCCAAGAGGTTTTGATCAAAAGGTATTATTGAACATTAGAGGTGTGAAAAGTTTCGAAAGCTCTTCACGCAATACCATTCAAGTCGGTTTAAACTAAGGGCACAATAAATGTGGAAAATGTCGACTCCTCCCAAGCCGGAACTAATCTATACAAGAATAGTTCACTATTAGAGATGCTGATATTTAGCCAACACATTGTTAAAAATATTGATTTTATTGAGTTACGGAATGATGCTTAGATTACGACCTAAGTCCTTTCTATCATATCTCATAAGGCTGTTCAACATTAATATATTTCATACATCAATTAAAATTTTTGATATCTAATTGCAACTTTTTTCTACATTTCATTACAGAACCCACGGTATTGCCCGCCGTTCTCGAGCACATCTAATCTAGATATTAGCTTAGTGCTTAACTTAAATTATTTAGAAGCTAGAATTTTTTTCTTGAAACTGCAAGTGCCTTGTTAGTTGGAATTAAGAGTTTTAAATAAATCATCTTATTGACTGTAAGTGGAATAATGCGAGGATCTCTCACTTCAGAGGCCAGAGATGGCCTCGTCCCACTTGTATTCATGTGCAGGAGATGGAGATTGTAAGGATGTTTTTAAGTTCAGGAATGAAAGACGCTGACCTGTGAGCCATATGCGGATTCTGGATGAATCCTAGAAACTATTTCTAGGTTTTCCGAGTTTTCTATTACGACTTGAGGTCACTTCAAGTTGCTTCAATAATCTTTCTTCACTCATTTGCTGACTGTGTCCATACCAACTCAATTGATTTATTATGATGTTGTATTTTCGTTGATTATTCGTTCTCATCTTTTCTTTTTCTGCTGCTCGTCACCAATAATCCATTCCTGTAGTTGTTAATATTTTTACAGCCTTCACAGTTGACATGTGAGTATAACGGAGTAAACAAAACTTTGATGTCAAAGTCAAAATGATTGGGATGGCTTGGGCAGTACAATCTGTATATAACAATCGATAGGTTCTAGAGCAGCCATTATTTGTACAATGTGTCAAATGTTTGTCAAGTACACCAATATTGTGTACTACAATTCAAGCTTTACCAATAACATCTACATTCAATCTAATGAACCTCATATTTCAGGCCTCTGATGTAATAGGGGCCCCATTATGAATATGAACTGGCCTATCTGAACTTATTTTGTAGATTTGTATATCAAACAAAGAAACACGCAACTTTCTTCTTCATGTGATTACTGAAATTATTAAAATCAATATATTACTAGAGAATCTCCGACTGCCTTGACCTTGTAATTTTCGATTTATATAATTGTCTGACCTTCGGCAGCACTGGACAAATGAATTTCAAATTTTTCTTTACGTTTTCAATTTTCAGCATAATTTAGCATTTTAAATATAATAATTGTAATTGGGTGATACTAATTTTTATAATGTTGAGACCGAAACGGCTGGGTGTATGTAGTATCTCCGAAAGCAATAAATACGTAGTGCTCTGGAAGATATTCTTTAACCTCCCAGACCCCCCACACATACATCTGGGTATTGTATCGACAATATCCCTGGTTTGTTGGTACTTTTAAAATTCGTTTAGTTATTTTGAACATATGCCGAACCTGGGCTCATAACCTTTTTTAGTTATTATTGGTTTACTCGTCGATGTCTGCCCCAAAATGTTTAGGCCTTGATCCCCTACTGTTTAAATATTTATACAGTATATAATGTAAACTGTTATGTCACAGTAATTACATTGTTATTAAATATCTGTAATTGGTTTGCGGCTGTTACACATAAATAAATTAATTTTAATAATAATAATAATAATGAATCTTTTTATATAATTATAAAAATATTGTTCCATTTAATAAAATTTTAATTTACAATTTTGCAATCATTTGTTATGATTACAAATGGAATTCAGACGTATATTTGAGAATTTTGCATTTGAAAGCCTAAATTTAGCTTTTCTGTTGGCATCGCATAACTTACCTTAACGTTTGCATATCATTTGTAACTACGGCGTTGTATGATTTATCATATCGCTTGCGGTAAAATAAAATTTCTGTTAAAGGTGGGAACGATGTCTGTAATGAAACATATGCACAATGCTGGGTTATTTGCAATTTGCGTTCATAGAGAGGTAGAATAACAATAGACCTTTGCGAACTCGTAGCTGATATCGCATACAAACTCTGCAGAGCAAGAGAAATTAATTGCGCCGGCAATCTACTCTTCCTGAAAATGCTGATGAATTGCATGTAAACCAAAAAGTCTCTGCTTCAGGCAAGATACGCAGACACAAACATAATACGTCGAGGGTAGGTTTATGATTGAAAATTGCTTCAGGTGTGGTAGTTTTAAAAAAATTCAAATTGTGTGTAGGATTTGTAGAATCAGATTGTAAAGATTCTTGATGATTGTTAAAGTGACTCGAATTTCCATTTAACGATTGACACGTCGTAGCACCGCAGGTGCGAATCGTTAATCAGTAATAGCAACCGTCAGTATTGATCAGTTACACGCACCAATGGATGACATGTAGATTTCAGTTATTAAATACTTTATCAATTTATACGTAAATTGCAATTTATAGCATTTTGCATTACATTTTTTCAGGCTTGATCGTTGCCTAGGGTACGCACGAGGTCGCAGAGTTTAAATAGCCTCAAGCCTAAAAGCTCAAATCTATTTTTTTATAAATAGTTCCACACCCAATTGTGTCGAATACGTGATCACCACTCCAAACGAGATATTTTTTGCTTAATAACTTTTTAGTAATCTTCCAAAGTTTCAACGAATTAACCTAAAATCTTGAAAAGCCACTTGCTAATTACCCTTTGTTTCAAATTTGTGTCAATATCTTTTGGCGTTGCTTTGATTTCTATTTGGTTTCGCTAAGCAATTAAATATCCATTTCTAATGCAGTCTCCTCTCCAATCACATTCATAGCTCGGTTGTTATTAAATAATAATGTACACATTCCTTCAGTTGATCAGATTTAGTTAAATTCTGAAAGGTTTTACGTACATTTGTCCTTTAATATGCACCATGCACCTTCAAGCGCTTAATTATAGCGCTAATCGATTATTTTTAACTCGTGCGTTGGTAACTATTTAGTTACGGGATCGTGAAAGTGGAATTTTGTTCAGTGTTCTTCTTCGCAATATTTGTAGTTTGTTCTTCTCTACTTGTTATTGTTCAAGTTGGGATTTTGCGGGACCCTTCAATTACCTCTTACATCGGACTTCTCAGACTCACTTTTTGTTTTTTCGTTATTTCTTCTCCAAAGATTTTTTGCGTTTTTTAAAAAAACATTAATATATTAAAAATAAATTAATGCTGTTCAGCCGCTGTCCTGTCGCCTTATATTATACTATATATTATAATATAGAATTTACATTTACTAGTAGATATTTTATTTGAGTAATAAAAGTAGCTCTCAGAAAATATTTTCAAGTTTTAAATTATTCTAAATAGGTTTTTCAATTTCATACAATAATATTATTATCTAGTATGTATAAATTTAAATTCAAAATGTTGAATATGTGTTAACATAATATTACAAAACTTAAAAATTCTCAACTAAATTAATTTTGCAAATTTACTTTAACTCTTTTATTTATTTATCCATTTATTACAATTTATTTAAAAGTTCTCACTTTTAAGTTAACTTTTATACCAAAGAATTTTGAGACGGTTAATTTCTACAATAAAATTTTAATTTTCGTAAAATACCTGCTAATTGGCAAGTAACGAACTAAACCTTTTAACTGGGATGACAGTCAGATTGGTTTTCCTATGTCTCCTTAATCAATCGATTTTCTTGCCCAACTGATTCTAAAAATATATCATTTTTCAACCTTGACTTTCGTCATTTGGCCCGAGGCATGTAAATATAGAACCAATGCTTTAATTAACAGGGTAATTTGCCCATTATAGGACTGACCAAGTGAAGCTCATTTTCCGAACACAGAATTTACATTTTGTACCCGAATCATTTACAAAAATAAAAATTTTCTTAAAAACTTAAATTAAAAGGCACAAAGCATACATTCGCTCCGAATAAAATATGCTATTTATTGTATTTAAAATATTATTTTATTGCCCGTGACTGAAAAATTCTTTTTCACGAGAAGAAATTGAAACCAAGTTTGTTTTAATTTAATTTATTTGTTGTTTTACCTCTTGATAATTATTATTTTTGATTGTTTATGAACAAATTCGGGTTCATTGCACCTCAATTTTATTTTTATTTATTGTTTAAGTTCATTAAAGCTAACATCGGCGATAAAAATCACTTTTAATTACAAGAAATGTTAATTTTTTAAATTTGTTTCAGGTAATCCAATTATCAACTAACTTAAGAAAAAACAAACACTGAAAAGCGTAAGTGTTAAATTGCTAGAATAAGTCGAAGTGTTTTGTACACAAATTAGAATTTAGTAGCTTTCCTTGCGCAAAATTTGCATCGCCTTTATTTTATTTGTTTGCAAGATAGTTTAATTGCGCACAGGAATTTACCTTTCGAAGTTTCTAGTTATGAACTTCAGAAATGAACAGGAAATTGTTTTGGGAAGAAGGAAACTGCATCGTTTGTGGTCCACAATCTAGCTGAATAAGGTTACATTTTGTTTTGCTTGCTATGTTATTAAATCAAAGATGTGGTCTTGATTAAAATTTGATTATATAACATCATTATGTACAATGTACATACATATAATTTAGTATGTACGTCTTATGACAAGATGCTGTGACCGGAAATAATCGTATTAACCCAGGCAACGACACAAAAATGATTCTTCTCTGAGATTATCAATCGTCAGCATCATAAAGATGTTTAAATATAGGCAAAATTAAAATATTCTGTTGTTTCTAGCCAAATCCTTTACGAAATAAAATGTTTTCATTTTTTAGCTTTAGACTTTAATTTTTTTGGGACCCTCTCCGTGCTTTGCAGGGCACGTAGAAATGTATACCTCAGACCAAGTTGACAGGGTCACGCGCACATCAGAATAGAACCTAGAAAGTTCGCTTACTTACGTATAAAATAATTATGTTCGGGAAATTATCTAACTAGAATACAATCTTTAAAGGGCAACAGAACGCCGTCGTGCATAAACCGAAACTTTTTGGTTCAGTTCGAAGATTGTTTGCGAGCTCCTTTTTAATAGTCTTTCAATAACCCTGTTTTAGCTAACGTTTGTCTTGATTTGTATTCTACTTTATTTAATGAAATTTGACTACTCCAAAAAGGGTTTTATATTATTTCTTTATTATTCGCAATATTTTCATGGCGAATTTGATATTTTTGGAGCATGAGCATGCAATTACAATTGCAAGAGTTGAAATTTTAAAACGTTCACTGAAAAACTCGTTGTGTGTGAAGCAATTTTGAAAGCGATTCAGGTTGCGAGCAATTAATGCTAATGCAACATCAAATGTTACTTTACTGAACTTCAGCACGTCCATTTTATATTCTATATCTACGTATATGGATGTATATACAAATTTACAGTTAAAAGTGCAGATGAACGTAAATAAATTTTATTCGGCAGTTTATAGGGTGATTTCATGCAATTGGCATTAACAAGTTTTCATAGTTTTCACAATTACTGCCTAATTTCCAATCGAGTGGTAACTTAGTTTATCGATAAAAATCTTACGGGGTGATTAATTTGCATTGATTGCTTGAAAGCCCATTATGATTGATAGCATTTATTGGTTATACTCATTACTGGTTATTACATTTACGTCTTGGTATTGTTCGCCTATAAGGTTGGTTTTCATTATTTAAATTCGATTAATTTACCTTTTCTCTATAATATTGGATGTTAATATTATGTTTGTCTTAAAATAGTAGAACAAGTGACACTTTAACCGCAAGGGTAGGAAAAGTAGCACTTTAACAGCAAGGGTAAATAATTTGTAGATACTGAAATTTCCATTGAGATTGCTAACTGTTTGATAATTATAATTATAATCAAATAATTCATAATTTGTGTATATATTATACAATATAGAAGGAAGGCTTAAAGAAAAACAGACGCAAAGCCTATATAAAAGAAAAACAAAAGAAGATGTAATTGGGATTTCTTATACCTACTCTTTTCTTTAATATCTGTTACAGGAAATAATTTAATTTTATACAATTTTATTCTCGAAAAATAACTCGCTCGTAATTTCGTCGCTCGTGAATTAATACTTTCTGCACTGAAGATAATATATTATTGGCTACTATTATTACAGTGTGATAATTATATAATTATTTACTTATATAAATCCAGTTCATAATAAATTGATATTTTTCTGTCTGATGAAATCACATTGCATTGCAAGGATAGGATTGTGAATTAATGAATGAATTAAAGTTTGATTTTTGGATGGAAATAACTCGAAATTTGAGTAATAAGCACCGAAAAAAATTCGTTTAGTCAGATTTATCGTTGAACAATAATAAAATTATAAAAAGTCGCATCAAAAAAAATTTAATTTATGGATGCTTTCTATCATCATTACTGGGTGTTAGCAGATTGGTAACAAAAATACAGTTCAACGTGTAAGCGCCTCGGGCTTGAAAACAAATACTAATTAGATTACACAACAAGTTAAAAGCTTCCAAAGCAAATTGGTGAATGAGGCTGTTTCGAGTTCACATATTACAAGGGTAATGAGATAAATTTATCCATTTTAGGCACAGAGTATGCATAATTTTATTACAATACCTGTTTGATTTCGTTGCAGCGCGCTTCGATACACGCGATTTATTTCATTTAACCAAAACAAAAAGGGACAAAGGCAATAGGTTTTTATTTATTTACCTTTTTGCTTCGAAAATATTTTGGCAAAATGAATCACTGTGATTTTAAAATTTTTAACCAATAATGTCGTATCTCTCAGTGGCGTAACTACTTTAATCGTGGCCCGTGTTCAAGTATGAACACGGGGGCACCTAAGTTAGAATAATACGAAATTTAATAAAAATTAAAATTTTCTACATCCGTTTGGGAAGTAATTAAAAAGTACAAATTAACGCTTGTTAATGTAGTAACAAAACAATATATTTTGTAATCAGAAAAATAACTAGGCTTTGTTTGTGCTCTCTACGAAGATTTATTTTTGGCAATAAACAATAATGATAATAAATTCAAAAATTTTAATTAAATACTTATAATCGTTGTAATTGCATTATTAATAATAATCTGTTTTTAATTGGCTGTAAGCTATTAAGTACAGTTTAATATCTAATTATATTATAATTAAACAATATTCTTGCTTTTATTTCAGCAAATTATATATATTTTCAGTGTCTAATAAAGTTAACAATAAACTAGATTAACGTGCCATTTGTCAAGGCTATTTTCTAGATTATTTTAAAGCCGGAAACGCAAATTTGCTATTATCTTTAAAATTAATTTTATTATTAATAATTTTTTTATCTACTTTAAAAGTGCTTTTAAATAAATGCATATATCGACGTAGGGGGCTCCTTCGGAAGGCGTTGGTTTTGGGGGCCCGTATTTTCTGTTACGCCACTGATCAACAAAGATGTTCCTACTAATTATACTAATTTATTTACAAAATTAGTAGAAATTATCTGCTAAATTGTCACCGAACAAAAAATCACGGAATAATAGCAAAAATTTATTGTAAGTTTTTAATTTCATTGTTAACGCAAGGTTCTTGCAAATAGACATGAATGAAACGGACGTAACAAACGTAACGTAAACAAACAATTAATTTATTATTCCTCTATATTGTAAAATTTTCGCATTATATTATCAACCATTGTTTTTATTTTTTCTTTAGGAAAATAAGTGTTTTCTTTTGAAATTTAGACATGTTTTACAAAATCTTGGAGTAACTACCTAAATAAAATAACAAGAGGTATTTCTCAATATACAAAATAAAACTTTTTTTTTATTTGGCCATATTTTACTTTTTATGCATCAAATATTACTTCAATTTGATAGAAAAATGATAGAGATGTCTCGCTTAGTACGAAAATTGCAGATTATCGTAAGGCACGGAATAGTTTGAAAAATGAAGTTGTGACAAGCAAAACAATAAACATAATTGGTAGATTGTAAGTTTTGGCTGGCACTGCTTGTAAACATAACGCCCGCGCCAAAAAGTAGAAGTTACGTTTGAATGGGTAAACCGAGATTGTCTAGATTCCCAGTAGTGTAACAACTAAAACCAGTTATAAACAACCGGGTGTCAAACGTGACATGACTACTGACTATGTTTTAAAATACTAAACGAAATACCGAACGTGCGTTCTTGTCATCAGTTTGATAGTAAAACGTGCGTCAACCGTATACGAAAACACTTGGAGAACAACAGAAACTCCATTTGCAAGTTACTCCAACTGCTACTTCCAAAGGTTTTTCTATAATACAACTTTTATTTAGCCATAATGCATAATACATAAATCCTACACTCGTGGGATCGAAATGGTAATTCAATAACATACTAATTATCTACCACGAAAAAAAATATTTTTTTCATGTTGTTTTATATGAACTTTAATTATTTCTACTTTGTGAGTCTGCTTACATAATGTAAAAGAATCATCAATTATTTTAAATTGTTGTTTATTTATGGTAAATAATTGTTAAATTACAATAATCCTGATCCTTGATATTTGCTCTTGAGTACCTTCAAAATACCTAGATTTCCAATAATAATTTGACAAAATGATTGTACGGAATTGATTGAAAAACAGCTAATCAGAAATAAATTGATCCGTTAGTACAGTAATTTTATTACTTGCGAATCAAGGAAGACGTCAGTATCTAACTTCTATACAGACTTTTTTATCCTTTAACAGAATAATTCACGTTCAGGATTAAATATATAACACCCTATTGCATGGAATGTTCTTTAGTAAATGACTATCTAGATAATTAAAAATTAAATTATTCTACGATACAATTGAAGAACCTAGTAAGTCAAGTTACTAAAAATTAGTTTCATAGATAATTTATTTTAATTGCACATTTTAAGTAGTTTTTACACAACACTAAATCTAGATATTAATAATATTTCCTCCCGTCAAATTCTGTAAGATAGTCGTTGATATCCTGATTTCATTAAATTATTTTTCCACTAAGTTAAGTTTGTAATTTTGTGAACAAGGAGTCGCTTGGGATTAAATCCAAGAAATTTGATGATGAACTAATTCAAAATCCAATTCCTGCAATTTTGTCATTGCTGTCTTGGAGGATGAACATTTTTTCCGCTCTAAACTAGACAAATAATGCTGATGCAATAATGCTGATGCAATAATGCTGATGCAATAATGCTGCTGCTAGTACTGTTTTGTCTTTTTTCAAGTTTTCAATCCTGGAGATTTTTTCCCATCTTAGACAGAATATGCACCAGTCGTTCGTTGATCATTGTTTTGACTGCTGTATGAACTTTGGTGTGTGTGTTGGTGATACATCAACACAAAGCGTTTTTTGGATTACAATTTCAATGCCTCTTCACATACTGTTTTGGTCGATAGTCAACAAACACAACACCCATTGCTTAGAAAGCTTTTTCATATTCTATTTTTTATATGGGATATTATTATTGCTTTTTCCTATTAGCTCGTCGGATTGTACCATTGCTCTTCCTTTACTTTTTAATAATTTCCTTTGAGGTGCCCACAATTAAGCACTCGGAGTGCTTTATGAAATAATCAATTCAAATGGTTTTGAAACCCTTGATTTACCAAATCAAATTTCAAAATTCTGATACATAATGAGAAATACAACTGGGTTTCGCCAAGTTTTAATTAAAAGTACTTTGGAAATTCTGGAAGAGTTAACAAATAAAGAAAATGAGCTTTTCACGCTATTTGGACAAATCAGGAAGACGATTCTGAGCTCCTTCGGCGGACAAACTTTTCGTGGTATTCAGATGTTTGTACTATGCTATAAGGAATTATTATGCTATAATCGTACCTAACAGCCGTGTTCAGAGGTGCTGTATTCGAGGGCTGCTCGCAGAGCGCCACAAGAGTGCAGCACGTCTGCCACCGATGTTTAGGCGATTATATCACGACCGCACCACTTAGATCGTGCATCGAACTTGCAAATTTCGAGTGTTCACGTGTGGGAGTGTTACAATCGACTAAATAACACACGTGATCGGCTAATATCTGCCTTATTCTTCTCCTTCGTGCTGTATGTACATCCAAAAGCAGCCATACATTATTTGGTGCACCCAGAGGAACAGTTTCCAACGTTCTGTAGACATATACCAAACATAATTGAAAATTAATTCTGTGGCGAGTTCCACAAATTGAATCTTCATGAATAACAGCAATTACTGCTAAACCATTCATTTTGATATAGGATGGCTTCAAATACGTAACAAAACGTGTAGCCAGTATGAAACCTGGAGACGAGACAACTGGAAATGTATAATATGGTCAGGCAAATCATCCTTGACACTGTTTCCCCATTCAAAAACAGAAACACGGCGGTGAAATATAGAAAAATAGAAATACTCGTAGAATAGAAAAATGAAATAGAATAGAAAAATAGAAATAGAATAGAAAAAGTGAAATAGAATAGAAAAAGTGAAATAGAATAGAAAAAGTGAAATAGAATAGAAAAATTGAAATACAATAAAAAAAATTAAATAGAATAGAAAAATTGAAATAGAATAGAAAAATTGAAATATAATATAAAAATTGAAATAGAATAGAAAAATTGAAATAGAATAGAAAAATTGAAATAGAATAACAAAATTTTTAATAGCTATAGTCTCAACACAGATTTTTTGCTGCTACTACAGCTACTATAGCAGCAAAACTACTAAAACTTTGTTAGAGCAACAAATCCCTTTTCACAGTTCGTGGTATTTTCTATCGAATTTTTAGTAGCTATACTCTCCGCTAAATTTTGATCCATCACAAGTAATTGGTATTTGTTGAATATAACCTTGTTATGTCAACTAATACTGTAATAACAGATTAAATTGCTACTGTGACATTGTTGACTAGTCAAATAAAATTTGTTGTGTAAAACAATACAGTTTTGTTCAAGAAGAAACAAAAGTTACGACTTATTGTCATAGAAAATATACATAATATGTCGTCTTATAACTAATTGAGTAATTTAATTTGTTGTGTTAAATGACTTGACTTGTATCTTGAACTAATTGAGATTTGTTAATACAATTTTGTTCCTTACTACAACAACAAATAGGTAAATGTGAGGTTTGGTATGTTCAGCTAGCTTCATTTCATCGTCTAATATTAAACTCTTAAAAGTCTAGCCCGATGATATATTAGACGGGTACAATGTAGATAATTCAACATACCCAAAATTAAAGTTACCTGTAGTTATTAAATTTGAGGAACAATTTACTGTTTAATGGTATAGGTAGTTAATTTATGAACAAAAACAATAAATATGCAACCCATAAAACAATTAATGGAAGTTTGAAGAAAAAATTAATTAACTAAATTTAATTGAAAACATACCTAAAAATACAATTATTCATTTTCTTTGACCATGAAATTCCAAAAAATCCAACAATGGTAGGAACTTCAACAACTTCCCCGGCCAGCACAAAGTTGGCCAATCCATGTTATCAAATAAAAAATGTACGTAATATATTTAAATCACTGGGAGTATTGTATCTCCAGAATCAATTGAAAAAATAATGGATTGGGTCACTTTTATCAAGAAACCGACGACATAATATATTTTGGAAATAATCTGAAAAAGAGATGTTCTATTAAAATATCTCCATGCAATGGTAATGGAAGGAAAATTTGGGTTTATTATTTTAGTTTTTAGTTACTCTATAATCTATATATACCAACCGAGTCAAATTTTCTCATTAGGAGGAATTGGAACGTTTGGCTAGCATATTTCAGCAACTGTTGAAACAGATAAAAAGATGTAAAGTTTGGCTGGCTAAAGCGCAACAAGTAGTTTATCTATACTTTGAATCTTATGATAATGTTTTTGCTCGCATGTTGCATTTGTTTTTTTATGAGTACGGGTTGGATTTTAGGTGACATATCCATTTCAATAAAATTTGTGTTGTGTATTATAATGCACTCCAAATCTAAAAATTAGTTGAGCGTCTCTTCCATAACCATCGACGATTAATATAAAGAAGGAATGCCTGTAACCGAATTATTCTGCCCACAGCCCAGTCATTAATTTGGGTAAATTTAAGTATGTAGATGTAATTATTTTTGAAGTTATTGTTTTTTTTATCAGTTATACAATTTTAACCACAATTTGTTACGGTAGGTACTGCAATTATTTCGCTCATAATGCCCATGTAGTAGTTTTATTGAACATGATTTAATTACGCAATGAAAATTAATGACACCAAAAAAAACCTTAATGCACCAATGATAAGAATAGTTAAGTCGTTTTAATGTGAAAAATTTAATTTAGTGTGACAAGAATCTAACCCATTTAAAAAGTGTTTAACAGAAATTACGTTGCAAAATGCGATTTCTCTCAAATTAGACGTAGCCGTAAATCAGCATGAATAATCGTTTTGTTCTGGGTGAGCTATGCTCCCAATTTTGTCTATTAATTACGATAGGAAAGGGAGCATGATTTGCATTCTGTAATATTTTTGGCACTTAGGGACAAATATCTTAAAACTTGATAGGGAAAAAATCTTGTATATTTCGAAATAATATATTATAGCTTTAATTTTTCAAAATCCTGATTGGATCCGGAATCTTGTTCCTATCGTTTTTGTGGCGTAGCGCAAGGCGCAGCCTGCAAGGACAAATGTCCTCAACAAGGATGTTTTATTACGCCGCATGCGAGCTATTCTCTGTTATTTATGGTCATAAATACCCTCCCAAGAGCTGTCGATGTGACGCTCTGTAAGGATTGATTAAATTTCAATTTGCCCGCAGCCGTTTTTGGTGGTTTATTGTTCGTTTCTGTGTATGAAGTAATAAATTTTGTTCTTTCGCGTACATATACGAGTCATATAATCTGAAACGTTATCGCTCTTATTATTACTTCTTACATTAATTTATTTTGAACGATGATCGGCACTAAGTATTTACCATTACAATAGCAAAATTGACAAAGGTACATGTTTGCTTTAAAAACTAAGTTTTTATAACTTACTAAATTTTTTATTAATCCCAATTTGGTTGAACATAATGCAAGTACAATACCAACTTTTTTTCTTTTAAATTGGATGTGATATACCGAAAAACCTATTTTGCATATTATCTTTGGGCTTTCTGTTTTCAACGAAGTGTATAACAACCTACTATTTTGAGCATAATAGAGTTAGTCATGGATATTATTTTGAATTTTTGTATTGTTATATTATGTATCTATAAAAGTCAGGACTAGATTTGCATGAACCTTTTAAATACGATTCTATACTTAGTATTGACGTTCTATAGTTAAAATTTACTTTTTTCTACAGTTTTTATGGTAGCTGTCAATTAATCTTGTTAATCTAATCGCGCACGTCTTCCATATAAAACGGAACTATGTATATAATTTTTCTTATAATTGTTCAACTTCAAACATTTATGAAAAACATGGCGACCGAGGTTAAGGATCCTCTTGTAAAGCAAGAAATTTATCAAACACTGAAACACACTCGAATCGCAAACCGTAAGAAAATCATGTATACCTAATGTATGATTAATTAATGGACTATTAATACTAAATCTTCCGTATTATGAGTTTGCACTTTATTGGTAGATTGAATCAGTGAATTTCAATAGACAAACTGTTTCTACCGTAAATGAAGATTAATAAGATTTCGTAGAACTGGAAAACTGATGTATCCTACATTAACTCTCCCACTGTAACATTTAATGTTTTTACTTTTATCGCGGTTTTTAAAAAATTTGTATGCGGCTGGCGTTAAATGCACCAGAAAATATTCCATCTAGGATTTAAATCTTCAGCCTTAATTATATCACAATACGTATGCACGTCACATACTTTAAATTTACCATTTAGTTCAGCTCTCGTCAATTGGAAAGTTTCTTTTATTATTGTCAACTTCCATAATTATGTTCAGGAATTTAAATTTGCAATTCTTGGATTGTTGTCGTTAACAGCGTACAGTTTATGAAGTGGACGTACATTAGTTTTATGGTCCGAACTCAATTCATCAGTGCGTAGTAAATGTGTATTGTATAAGGTAAACCGTTTTAGTTTTGAGAGTACAAAAGGCGTGAAGTTAATAACCTACTGTTTCGTTTCAGCAGAAACCAAACCTGTAAAATAATAACTTGCGAATGAATTTGAATGTATTCGCTGTGCTTAGATTTTAGCTAAGTTTAAAAATTAAGTTTAACAATAAAGGTGAATTAAAGGAGATATCTGTTAACCCTTTGCATTTCAAGCGTGGGTCTCACCCGTCACCCCACTCGTGGCTGAATAAGATAAATAAATAATCCTAAACTGTATTAATAGATCAAAGAGATAAAGTGACTTCAGCCGTGTGCTCTATCAAAGATAGATACTGCTGTCACAATGCATATCCAAAGTTTAAATGCTACGGAAGCACCGCTTTCAGTGTAGCACATAAATGCAAATAGCAGTCACAAACATGGACTTTTTTCAAATTGTATTAAGTTATTCTCGTCGCATCTAGTATATTGGTTACTCATTTCAGATAATATATACGCAGTTCTTTTTTCGATACTCACTTACCCGGCTACTTGTTTATGTAAATGGCAAAAATCAAATAACGAATACTTTTGTATAAAATATTATAATTTCCAGGATCACACTACTAGGGAAGCTATAATTTATCGATACATTATTAAATCGTACAAAAAGATGAAGTGTATTTTAAATTGTATTGATTAAAATGCGATAGTCGATAGTGGTTACGTGTAAGTTATAATGCGTTATGTATATCAAATAGAATCAATTGGATGATAATAATAATAATAATAGTTTATTATAATGCTTAGTCAACCCACTATAATGACATCAAACAAATCTCGAATTGGTTGATATAAATTACGTTAATCGAGTTGAAATCCTTAATAAATGTTTAATGTAATTCTCGATACGTAGCCATTCCAAGTATAATTTCAAATCAATACAGGTTTCTTATAATTCTTGCAAGATTAAAGGGTGTAGTCGATAAGATTATGAAAAATTCCCTTAGACCAAATTAAACATGCGATGTTCCATTTAAAAAGTAACATTTCAATTCAAGTTTTAACGCCTGCCTCTTTTTTTTTGGTTTTTAACCAATAACTTTGTTTTTAATAGATAGAAAATTATGAAAAAAATCCTGAAGATTAAAAATAATAAAACGCGTTTTCGTGAATTTTTTCATAATTTTTCAGCCACAATTAAGATATTAAAAAAATTTAAAAAGATTTTTAAGCCTGAAGGAATTTAAGAAAACGCGCTACGAGTATATTATTTGCAACCTTCATCATTTTTGCATAATTTTCTATCGATTAGAAAAAAAATTATGAGTTGAAAACCAAAAATGTTTACAATATAATCAATCATACAGCAAATGACAAATTTGATGTGATTCATGATTTTGATGTTGATGTCCTATGCTGAAGGCGCGGTTCTTACGGTAGCCTTGCGTTAAGCCTTGGATATGTATTGTGAAGGAAGTACATATATATGACCAAATCCACATTAATGCTAGTTATTTTTGTGCTTATTAGTACTACATATGTTTTTCTTAATTTTTTTTAAATAAATTATACATACCTACGTTTATTTTGGTTACAATATTTAAAAATATTCCTTTTCGCACTAAGAATTTTACTAGGTTGTTCTTTTAATATGGAATAAATTTGATATACAAATGATTTTTTTATTTGAAAATGAACCTATGTTTTAATTTAATAAAAGTTGCCAAATTAATTCGTTCATTATTGTATACAATGTTAGATACATTGCTTAACTTCCGTACAGTGCAGTCTTATGTACCTTGACGTATAATTAGACAGATTAAATCCATATGGGACCTTGTAACATGAGTATTTAATAATTAGTTACATAACACGTAACAATGTATATTCAACAAATATATTTAGCCTTTTTAGATTATTTACACAAGTTTCTCAGAGTCAATTATCAATGTTAGAGAGCATAGATGACGATTACGATTACGCAACGATTAACTAATTGTTAAAATAATTAGTAAGACTGGTTAGTCTTTTTTTGAAATTTATTTTAATTTTTGCGAAATACCCGAAATGGAAACTTAACTGATTGAATTGAGATTTGCTTCGCTTCGTTTACATTTTGGTGGTCGTGATATTATCATACTCGGACGTTTCTTTTATTAGTTAGCAGGTTAAAATAATTTCATTTCGAAACTAAATTGGTCATTCAAAAATTTAGAGATATAATAATGCTTACATTTTCGTTATGTATACCAAATTAAAAGCATTCAACTAACGTATTTACTTACAAGAGAAGTGGAATAGACACAACAAAAGAAACTTATTACCTTTGGGAAATCTGTAGTATTCGACTAGGTATAATTTCTGAAATAGTAAATATTAAATGAAGAAATGATTCACTTTTTACACTCGAATTTTTTTGCTGCTAACTAATAATTCAGGTAGGAAAACGGATAGTTGCACTTGTTGTATTATTTTTTTAAAACTTTTTGGACCTAAGGAAAACTAATTTTCACTTCTACATTTTTAAAAAGTTTTTTTTAGTTCTAAACGCAGGGAAAGTAATTTAATAACGAAAATGGAAAGAAAGTAGTACTCAAAACTAGTTTTTTGACAAGTTGTAAAAAATGATTCCCTAAATTGGAATATGCTCTTGCGTTTACTTATATAAAGTTTTACTAATTTTAGAAACGCAACTTGTAGAGCACCACTTCAAAACTTAGGTTATTGCTTGTTTTTAAACTACATAGATATAAAAAAAAACTTAAAAATGCCAAGTTTCTGAAATTTTGAAAGGTAAAAAATTTAAATTGTTAATTAAATTTTATATATGGGTTGTATAAAAGCTTGTTTCTTCCACTGCAAGGTTAAATTGGACAAATTGCTTTACTACTATACCAAAATGTAATTCTTTTATGAATTTATTTTATTAGATACCTACTGTCTTTTCAACATTCAAACCATAAAAAGAACACCGAGAAGCGAAATTATCCAATAAATCAAGTTAATTTCGTAACCGCAATGAATAAAACTTGAGTATTTATAACCTAGCGCTGTGTAAGTTTTGATCATTTTTGAAGATTTTTGGGTATCTGACAGAAATTCTGGAGAAAGAAACGTCTTGCGTTGTGTCATCCATCCAATGTCCGGATCAAAGAAGAAGTAACTACAGGAATTTCTTAGGACGCCTTTTACCTACCTTGTTAGGAAACAGCGTCATTAAGATACTCATTTATGAACAGTTCCGTCTATCGGGGTTTTGCAGGTTCGGTGGAAACAGGACCAGCAACTCGGGGGGTCCAGAACCAGAATTTTTTTACCTTAATACTGGAACTCGGCCTTCCATCTTCTAGTTACGCCACTGTTTTTGTTTTATGGATAGTATCAAATTTAGCAAACAAAATTTTTTGTGTACCTATTTAATTTTTCGGTACATTAATGTCTGGTATTCAACTTTATTTGTACTTTTAGGGTTCAACAAAAAAAGTAATCCTGCGGTATTAGACTGTCTGTTTACCTTCCCATGTGCGCTCTATCAGCTGCCCTAATTAATTTTTAGTTATCAATACGCAGTGATAGCGACTTGTTTTTCATTTCAAGAAGACGCCATTCAAATTTGTAATCTAAATTGAAAAATTATATATACAACAAAGTTCACAAACGTACGGAAAAATTGATTTTGAGTTTAATTCAGTTTTAACCAGGAAATTGTACTTTTGTGCATAATTCTTAATGGTAATATTTACATATTAGCAGTCTCGGAGTCAAGTTTACTTAAATCCTTTTGTGTATTTTGTCACTCTCTCTTTTAAGTTTGTGTGTCGACAAAATTGACTTCATTTTATAATGACACGATTTATTTGCCAACGAATTGTCTGTAGTTTTAATAAAACAGTTTTCTGGGTGTTTGACTTGCACGCGGGTGCCCGAGATCAAAAGTGACAAGAGTTTGTGATGCAAAAGATAACGAAAGGAAATTGTTTGGTTTAATGAATTTATTAATTTTTTTGCGAAAATTGTGTAATCAATGTTTCTGCACATTTAATGGCACGACATTTTCGAGCTGTCGCGCGTTTACAACCTCGATTAAAATCAAATATGTAAGGAATTATTGGATTTTGAATTAGTCTTTTCTTTGCGTGGTGTTATCAAGATCTTTATGTTTGGAATGAACGTTTTTCTTGTTTTATTCAATTTTTATTAAATAAAAACAGTTGAAAATGCTGACGATTGTTTGCTGCTGTATAAAAGTGCATGATGCGACATAAATATATAATGAATATGTATTATAGGTATGTACATGTATTTATTTAATCCAGCTTATCGTTTGATATTAACAAATGTAAATAGTTTGTTCAACGACATCCTAATTATGTTTTTATTATCGGTTGAAACTCGATTAAACGGAATAAAGTTATGATCAGAACAAGAAGAAAATTGAAAGAAACAAGCAACACTTGAGCTTGTCTAAAATGATCAATGCGCTTACGTTATTTTGCATAAATTTTATAATATTTGCCTATCCATCCCCTTTTCTCCAACGATAGTTAAAACCAATTCCAGTTATCACCCTCTACTGCCAATTGAAATTCCATTAAGGGCAAATAGTATAGATTAAAAGATTAATGGTGAGTTGGAGTAATATGGAACCTTAGCGAGTTTGTAGATTATTAAATTTTGTATTAATTTGCTTTTCACCCCCTTTGCGTCGTTTGATTTTCGATTAGATAGTCTTATCAAATTTATCAATTGACTTGAATTTTGTTTATTAAAGTTTAAACAAACTTGAAATGATTATTTTAATGGCCTGTGAAGTTGAAAATTTAAGTGATGTAAATAAGTGAAAATGTAAATTTAATTTTATCAAAAAACTAATTAAAATTGTACTGTAAACGATTTTGACACTTTCGTTTAAGACATTTGAATTCATCGAGGAAGTCGACCGAGGTTATGGGATAGGGGAGAAAAATAATAGGGTTATTACGAAAATCACGTTTCGAGATTTTATTTGCTCATTATCCGGGTTCGTCGAAAAATACCAATAGAAAAAGTAAACTCATAACCAGGAATAAGCAATGAAAGACATTGAAAATTACAAACACACTGTGGTAATCTATTATTTTATGCAAAATAAGTCGTGTCGTGTGTGTTGAAGTCTACCACTTATTACTTTCTGCTTCTTTAGACAGGAACACCATCTATGATTAACTCGGTGCTTATTTAGAATCGGTGAGAGGTTTGTTAAATAAACATGTGGGCATCTTTAATTTCTTTTCAAGGAACAAACTACAGGAAAATGTACGATCGCCTTTAATTGATATGTTTTATATAATATCCAGAAAAGTTTCTAAATGTCATAAATATCTGGTGGTACTAAAACTAATTATTAGTAATTGTCTTTATCACCAGAGCTCTTTTTTCTTTGTGTTATTTATAGACTAATGTCAATTAAAGCCCACAATTTTATTTATATTCCATTTCAAGGATAATTTTGTCTACATGATTTATTCTTATAATTAAAAATTATAGTGGGTATTTTCTTGCAAAAAATGAATATATTATGGTTTAAGCGTTTCGGGTTTTCTTTTGGCCCTCATCAGGGTCACCTACAAATTATTTCATAAAATGCATTTTAATTTTATCTTAAGAGTAGTCAAATCTCAAAACAGAAGTCAAACCTCATGAAGTTTGTAAAAACAAAAACTTTATGCTGCCAGAACAAAGTTTTTTTGTTATGAAGAAAAAGTTTGTTGAAGCAACTAAAAACTTTGTTACGGCAGCATAAAATTTGTTGTAGCAGCTAAGGAAACTCTGTGTAGGCTAAAAGCTTTTTGTTAGGACGACATATCTTTTTTCACATTGAAGGTAATCCTTAGTGTGCAGAACAGATATTATTATTGTTGATTCAGGAATATTTGAGGTCTCGCCCAATTAAATATTTAGGATTTTTTAATTTTCTGGTTCTTAGATTTACCTTTTAAGGGAAGTATAATCTTTTAGTTCTTCGCTTAAAGGACATTGATTTTTAATTGATCTACGTATAAATGAATTTATCCTTCGTATGGGGTTGCAGTTAAGGGTGTTCCAATTGTTTCTGATTTTTGCTAATGATCTTGTTTATGGATTGGCTGGGAAACCATTGGCAGCTGCTAGCGTATTTTGTGATTTTCCTCTATATTTTTTTTTTATTGGACGTCAAATTAGGTGAGTTTTCTGATCATATAAGGAAAAAAAGATATTTTGTGCCCGTGGTTGTTGCAGGAGTTATACGGAATCAGCTGTATAATTTGTATTTCACATTGTTGTTTCTATTGGCAATGGTTAGGTCCTGATGATGATAAAAAAAACCGAAAAGCGTAGATTATAAAAATACATTTTTGTTTACAAAGAGGTATAATAATTTTAAATTATTCTTATTTAGGTCTATTGACCAACATCTTTCATAAATTAGTACAATTAATAAATTTAGACCTAGTAAGTCGAGATATTGGTTGCGCAATTTAACAATACCAAAGTTCAACATTAAAAAATAATAATAAGCCTTTAATTTTTCTCTCAATTGCCCAGGTTGTGCGGCCCGAAGGCCGCACTGGTTCATCACAGCCTCCCAATTTATTTTAGGTTGGGAATAGAAATTTACCAATCGGAAGTGTGTTACGGAAGCAATGACAGACTTGATTCCTATGTTCCTTATACACAATTTGCTTGATTTGATTTTGTCGAATTGAGATATAGCGGTTTTTTGCGATGATTAGCAGCTATAATCTTAAATTTTGAAAAATGTGATTAGCTGACAAGAAGGGATTTCCAATTTCTTGCTTGGAAAGTTGTTTGGGATTTTCCTTTAATTGTAGGATGAATGTTGTATTTCATTCTGAGCTCAAATTTTTAAAATAAAAATAATTAACATCACATTTATCAGAGGAGATTCTTATTTATAAGGTAATTTTGTACGGACTTTAATATGCGTGGGTTGTAAAAGACAAAGAAAATAACAAAAGAAATTATAATAAAAACAGAATAATTAGAATTGGTTTACGAATAAAGAAATTGAATCAAAGACAGTATAAAAATGAATTATAGGGCACGAATGGATTTTCATTAGTACGAATCATGTTCTAGTTATAAATAATAAGTCAGACATAACGTGAATAAATGAAAAGGCTCAACAGTAAAATTTACTAGTTTGACTAAAGGATTCATGAGCTTAAGTTACCGATTTACTATATAAAATTTTGAATGGCCTCTCGCCTTATAAAATTTTAGAGAATCATTACAATATTATGATCATAATCCATAATATTATGTTTTGTTGCATTGTATATATGAGAAAAATAGAGAATTTTTTTTGCCCAACTTGTACTTTATTTTGTAGATCGCCATTTGAAGTTTTCCAATATAACACGGCCAACAAAATTCTTCTACTATTTACTGCCGTCTGACATCATAAATTATTTAGAGGAAAGTGGGTAACTTAAAATTTTTATTACCTTTTTCTAATCTAATCATTTAGGAAATCATTTAAAATTCAAAATTTTAATATTTAAATATAAATAATATTTGGTTATCGTTATCATTTTCTATTGGTCGGGCTTTTCTGTTACGTGTAATATTAAATGTTTTAATCAGACTACGAATTCAATATTTTGAAATGTTTAACCTTTGACACAATTTGATTTAAATCAATTGAAATACACTTTTACAATTGGGATTTATATTATGGGGGTAATAAATTTGAATCAATAATCGTATGTGTGCAGTGATGAGGTTATTAAGTTTAATGTTCCGCTATTTGCTTCGTCATGTAACGATTTCTAAATATTTTTATTCATAATCTTTCATATCATCCCAATTGAGTACTACTTGGCGTAATTATTACGTGAACTGTATTTGTACGCGATCTACATATACAGCAAGGGGAATACTAATTCAGATTTTGAGCTTTGATAAGAGCTTTACACAGTTGTGATGTAATACGCATTTACAATATAGTGCAGTTGTAATCAGCGCTACTATTATCAAGATAATCTTAATTGTACCTAAGAATATTCATACTCGTTTATAACTGATGTGATATTCCTGTCATGACTGTATCGTCGAAGTAATAATTAAAGCACTTGGATATAGGAGAACGTTTCACCTTATGGGATCGTTATCAGAACATTTCATGTTTGCTACCACTCCAAATTTAAAATAATTAATTCAACGGTCGTACAGCACATAATTTTATTATTTTGTTTATGTTGCGATTACTTAAAATTTTTGTGAGGAGCAATGCCTGATTTTAATGTCAACTTTTTTATGGTAGATGGTGGAGGTAGTTCGTTCACAACGTAATTTAAAAAATTTGAAATTTAAATATGGTTTTGGTTATGGAAATAGGCATAAAAATGTGAGGAATTGTATTAGGAAAATTCAATTTTCCTAAAGCAACTGACTTTCATAATATCGTAAGTTTATAAAAATTATAATATTTTTCAATTTTTAGGAAAATTTATAATTGAATAAATATCTTTTGTTAGAAGGTGGTTTTTGTCGATTTTTCAATTTTACTCAAATAGGGTAAATTGTACGTCAAGGTTGATGAAGTAATGCACTTATTTCTTGCGGGTTAAATAATATCCGAGAAGTGAGTCGTCTGCAGGATAGTTCGTTCATGAAGTGAATTGATCCATCTTATTCTGCCAACTTCTGCGTCAATTTTCTTACAAGTAGCAGATGCAGACATTCTTATTCAAATGATTCTCGAATTCGGAATAAATATCGAAGAATAATTTACTTGCCAAAAATAAGTATAAATAATCCTCATAATTAAAAAAAAATTAATGATTTTAATTTGTTTTTAAAAATTAATTCAATCATCATTGCTTTGAATTAATATTTACACTTTAAACAAAATTAAATAAAATAGCCGAGTTGGTACACATTTAGAGGGTGCAGAATGTAATTGAATTTTGTTGCGGTAATTTTTAAATTATAATTTTATGTTACCTATATTATTTTCACAAACTGATAATTTATAAATTTTAAATCAACAAACACACGACCATATTTGGTGCAATTGGTGTAGTGAAGTAGTTACGAATGATTTGGTGATTCGGAAATGTCTAAAAAAAAAAACTCACACAAAAATAATCTAATATAATAAACTAGCCAAAAAAAGCTCATCAACTTCTAAATTAAATCAAAAGCATAACCTAGGTTTCTTCTAGATTTCCTCAGATTTCTTCGTGGAAAAATTTACTTAAAAATTACCTAGTCTGCTATAAGAGGGCAACGACTATAAATGTGGAGTAAAAATGTAAAATAAGGATAATTCTTTTGTATTTAATACTTATCATAATTGAAGGGCCAGGGGCAATAACGCTACTTGCCACATTAAGAAAATTATGAAATATGTACCTTACATCACATGTACATAAGGTACATATTTCATAATTTTTATAATGTGGCAAGTAGCGTTATTGCCCCAGGCCCTTCAATTGTCATCGTCCACATTATAAATCATAATCTTAACTTACTTTACTATATTTTGTTTTAAAGAATTTTTTTTTTTATTTTCCCGCATTTCCGGGATTTCCCCAGTTTTCTCAGTCGTTGGATCGTTTTTCTCTCACGAAAAATTTCACCAGTGCCCAAGGATTTCTAAAATAACTCAATAATGTTCCTCTGAATTTTCTCGGTTTTTCGAAGATTTTCCTGAATTTCTTCTTACTATTTTGTACAGCTGATTTAGATACGAAAAAGTAAGCTAGACAAAAAAAATTAATAGCATTTTCTCTTGATTTTCTCAGATTTCCCTTCACTTGTAGTTTTTCCTGTCCAATCCTTCCTAGAGAAAAGATCAGCAACGCCCATAAAAGTGGAGTCAAAATTTAATTTCACCTTTATTTAAAAGTACTAATCAGAGTTAGTAGCAGTAATGATAATAATTTTGTAATTCCAACTTATAATTTTCTTTGGGAAAGCCGCGAATTATCGCCCAACCCGTGCTAACAGCCAATATTTACATTATGGGAAGTTGCGGGAATTTTTAAAAATTTTCTAATGAAATTATGGTAGTTGAGGGCATAAATTACAAATTAAAACGTCTAATTTACGAATATTTTAAAATTTAGGGTAAAAGGATTCAAAAACGTAATACGATTTTATCATTGGGTGCTTCCACAATGTTAGCCCCGAGCATTGATGCTTAATTTTAAGCATAAAATGCACTTGAAAATAACAGATCTACTGAAACGGTGAATCTTTGAACAGTTCTTTCAGTTTCTCAAATAATTAAAAACATTTCTGTTTTTCTGTTTAAATTCCACTATAATTAGCGAAAGCTGCACGGCTAGAAGTGAACTGCGGCCAGAAATGGAGCGAAGTGATCTTTTTCACTAATTTAAAACACTAATTAGCACGTTAAACACTCAAAATTACTTGAAATAAAAATTTAGACTAAATGAAATCACACAAAATAGAATTAGAAATTGAAAGACTATCTATCATGCGTGAGAAATTTAAAAATTCACGTACTAATGGTTTTCCTAAATGGCGTTTGATGGAAATGTTCAAGCACGCGCGGATTGGCAATGGTACAACCGATTTTCGATTTCCTTTTTTTAGAACCAACATCAGGATGTACATATTCACTCTGCGAAATTTGGTGTTGATCGGCCAAGTGGTTTAAGAGGAGATAGAGTACAACGAAATGCAGAAAATGTGAGGTGACACAACATAATATTGGTCTTCGAAGTCGGGGGGGTTTGGGAGATATGGAATACTTTCCAATATTATTTTGTGTTTTAAAAGAAAAACTCTTAGGGGGTTGTCCTTTAATCACGTGAGGTTTTTTATGATACTTTTTTACCCCCCATCCCCTGGTGATATGTCGTGGGGTTTTAGGCTCCCCCCCCTAGACCTTCACATCATGTGTATTCTACAAAAAGTCAGATTCTGAAACAATAATATAATAAAACTGATAACAATTCAACAGATAACTTAAAAATATTGTTGCTTCTCGTCCCCCCCCCCCCCCCAATGTGATCAACCGTTATATTAATTTAGTATATTATGGAGAACGTAAATGTCTACGAATAAGTGGTCGCGGGTTCGATTTCCACATCAGCCTTTCGGTGAGCGTAACGATCATAGCTGTTAAAAACACCTAGTATGAAAATAAAAAATAAATAAAATTCATAGGTTTTCGGATTGATTATATCCGATTTGACGTATATAGAAAAGCTATTGTGTTAACCCTTTATTGATCTTGGTGGGGTGAATATTTGATTTTGTTGTTTTTTTTGCATTTAAATCCTGATTGTGTTAGAGTTATTTTAATAAAAATTGTTGTTAAACCATCCGAGGTTCAATCTTACGAACGTTAGGTATGTTTGTTTTGTACCAAGTGGCTTTCTTTACTTTTATTTTATTCTAAGACAACACTAATTGTTACAACTTCTCTATTTAGAGTGCCAAGACTGTCTTGCTTATATACAAATAATACGACATGATGGCTGTGTACTAAACATCGCTAGAAAAATTTAACGCTTACGATTTTCATAAATTGAGATCTTTTACTATCATAAGTAAAATAGAAATTTATTTGAAGTGGTAGAGTTTTTCGGCAAATGAAGATGAAGAGTTGAGCAAATAAAATTTGACACGCTGATTTTGTTGTAAATGCATTACTGCTGATTTAAGCTGCATTCGAAATTGTAAGTTTAATTAAAAATTCTCGAACGAGTTCTTTTTATTACCATAATTGATTGGTCTTCCTTTTCCTAAATTGCCTTTGCAATCAATGAAAAATGAAGTCGCCGTTAACAAGATCACTCTGTTATATTTTTTAACGTTGGATATAAATATTTAAATTTAAAATGTGATTACACAGTGTTTTCATTAACTTAGTACAAATGAAAATGAAAATTATTTGGTGTATTTGAAAATTTTTGGTTTCTTTTTCTTGTGGAAGTAAATTTTGCAAAGCTTAACGTTAAAACTAAAGAAGTTTTTAAAAAGTTATTCACATGTGTGAAAGTGTGAACATAAAAAAAGCTTTTAGTCACTGTGTTTTAGACGATACGCTTAACTTCTCGTTAATTTACAGCTTTCTGTAGAAATTTTTGGATCTATTTTATTTTCTTATTAAATTACGAGTTGGTAAGAGACGAAATTGCTGAAGTAGAAAGTAATCTAATTTTTTTATTTATAAGTGTTTAATATTGTTTGGTTTCTTACTTTAATTATTTGTTGCAGGTGAGTTTGAGGTGAACTGATGGCGTTTCCGCACTATTGAATCCGTTTTGTTCATCATTACGGTCAGTGGTTTGTTGCTTTTTCACATTCCGACTTGGTTTTACGTGAGTAAATATTTCGTCGGTTTTTGACGAGTTTCCTGCGAAAACTACGAGTGATGTTTGGTTTCATTTGCATATAATAAATAAATTCGTATTTCAACAGCCTCGTTTTACACTTATTTAGTTTTGCGTAAATAAGAAAGCGTTAATCTAGATTAAATTTTGAATTTTATATTAAAATAATTAAAAAATTTAAAAGTTAAGTCTATAAAATTATGACTTGGTCAATAACTAATTTGTAGTATAATTATTTTAGGGTTAACTAAAGCATTGCTAACTAACATGAATAACTAAGTGTGGCATCTTGAAATAACCGACCAGTAATTTAATTAACATTTCATGCCGTACTTAGTTATTCATGCTAGAAACGCCAAATAACTTCTCCGAGCCTGTTTTTTGACTTTCCTCTTGGGTTAACCATCAACCCATAGTTTGAGTTTAGTAATGTGAACACAGATAAGCATTCCGATAGTAGATAAGTCTCGGTGGGGCACAACTTGGTCGTTATTAGTGTTATTACATATATTAGTATCTTTCGTGTTCTAGTTATATCATAGCAAAAGGAAATTAAGCTCATGCTGTAAAATCACATACAAAATTTAACACAACTTCAATTATAATTTTAATTTCTAAATTTCATGTTTTTAGACTTGAAATTAACAAGGCCACCTCACTGCGAGCTGTTTCATAATGTTATAAATGAAACAGAACTTGAACTCTTTTAATAATTTAAACATTCAAGTTGAACTACGCTTGATGCCATAAATTATTTGTTCATAATAAATTAAAATTGCCTGCATATACTAATAACTGTAAGACATGCCTTTATTTGATTTTAAGATGAACTTTTACTTTAGGCTAAATTTAGGCAACTGTTTAGAATAGAAATACAGTAAAAATATTGTATAGTTCCTTCCAAAATTGTGTTTCAATCTACAACAAGTTTTACTAAAAATAAACATTATAATAATCGAAAGTGTTTGATTGTTGCTATTTTGACCAATTATACATCCCCTCCCTTGTATACCGCCAGCAAGAACTAGCACCGTTGGTTTCGGCTCAAAATGAAGCGAATTTGCTATTTATTAAAAATCTTGAAAATTAAATATATTTTTGTTCCAAGTTCCATCATTAAACACTCTCATATGTAAGACTAACCCTCAGAAAGGTTACAAGTTTTTTCCCGATTATTAGATTTTATTACCTTTTCCAGGAGTTTATTAGAATTTAGGAGAAACCCAAAGCTAGTTACGTAATTGAGATTCGTGTTTTATACGAAAAATTTCAGAATTTACCATTATATTACAAAACGAGGTAAATATTACAATCACACAAATTAAATCTGACGTTTAAAATGCATTTTGAAATAATCTACCAAGTGGTATGTAAAAATACTTAGACCGACTTTCGCATTATCTACTATTTTTGAATGAACAAAAAGTCGCTACTTCAGTTTACAAATAGAAAACACTTCAAAGAATTGAGCAATGGTACAGGAAATAATTTAAATTAGTATTTGTAGATTCAGCCAGCTGGATTCTGTCACAGACGCTTGTCAATTTGTGGACACATTTACAAATTACCTAAGTAGTCGATTTTTTCGTGATTTCAGTTTTGCGTCCAATGGATACAAGATAAAATTTATTATTTTAATGTTACAGGATACTAATTGAGCTTTTTTAGTTGAAGGAGCCATAAATATCCAGTAACCTTTCCAAGTTTTAAAAAGTTTTCGGATAATGTTTTATTGAGCTTTAGAAAAAACGCAATCCTAACAAAAAACCATATTCTGTAGAAATTCCATGTCTTCTTAGAAATTATGGTTGGGTTGAGGGCGTTTCCCATAAATATATGGGTGAGACTTCCGCACATTGTGCGGGCGTCGTGGCGCACGCATTGCCCCGGGCAAGCTACACCTCAACGCTACAAATCCAAATCTACGATAACCTTTTATCTAATATTTATATCTAACAAAATTTTAAGAAAAAACGCAAGACGAATTTGCATTATTTATAGCAACTTGCAACGTGTTTATAGGGTGAGATAGGTTTTTTCGCAATCAATATCAAAATGCTTTTAAAAGAAGGACATCAAAGGTGAATAACTTGAAAGTTTATCGTTTATAATTTAAAAATTACCATCCAAGAATCGTATTAGAAATCGATAGACGCTGTTCAAGCAACTGTGAAGTGATTGCAATAGGGTGAAGCGAAAGGGTTTAAACATTGAAACTGTGCTAGATTAAGTCTGAAGGTGGTTTTATCCTTTCAGCGTATATTATTAGTGTACTTACTGAAAAATTCTCCAATCCTTTTCAAATAAAATATTTTAGCCAACGTTTAAAATTTATTGATAAAAGATTTTCAATTTATATTAAAAGTTTTTAAATATTTTTGGCACGAAAAATTTAATTACTTAAACAAACCTTCAATTCATTTTATATCGAACCTGTTTTGCAGAAAGTGCAGCGCGGTTTTTAATCCTGAAAACCTAGATTTCAATAGATTTCCAATTTATATCGAAAATTGGTTTATCTATGAACAAAACCGTTTTATTCAGTAAGTACACAAAATGTTTGAGACCTGAAAAAGAATTATTGGCTCTAAAATAAGAGAGGAGAAATGTTAGCTTATTACTTATTTATAAGTTAGTTTTGTCTGCAGTTTTTTATATTTTTGTGATATTTCCTAACAGGTTTACACATTTTTATATTCTCTACAAATTTAAAATTTGGCACACAATATGTCGAGTTGTAATAAAATTATTAATTACTATATTTATCGATTAAAAATTTTAGAAACTTTAAAATTTTCTCCGATGTAAAATTTGAAAACAACAAAATTTACTCAAACTTACTAATTGAAAATTGGTGTGAAAAATTTAATTTAATTGATGCACTTAATAAAAACATTTTTGGCAATGTTTCTCGACTAATGAAGTTTCAAAATTATAATTTGTTCATTTTAATTATTTCCTAATTGAATTGAAACGAAAATTTTAAATAGGGTTGATGTAATATTACAATGAAATATTGAGGTATTAATACTGATAAGTAACAAATGGCTCCTACGTTTTGTAAAACGCGGTATGCTTTTGGAAGGAATATAATACAATGACGCTGTCGAAGGAGAAGAATGGCGATGAGAATGAAGAACGATGTAGTTGATGGGCTATCCTTAATGCGAGATTTGATCCTTTCATGTATCACGTAAGGAAGATGCTAAAATGCCTATTCACAAATGTCATACAAACAAATTGCGATTCGGAAAAGTAAAATTACTTGATGAAAATCAGTTTCCATAAATTTCCGAATGCGCGATTTTGCTAATTGATAAAAATTCATACTATTTGTATTTTTATTGGATACCTACTTTGCTAGGTCAAAACTTATTTCGAAGTAATAACCGCATTATGGGTCCACCCTATATAACGTAATTAATTGCTTAATATTTCAAGGCATTTCTTATAAATCATAGTTTTGGAAGTTTGAGTTAAGCTAATTTATTATAGGAGATATAATTTTTTTTGGTATTGGCTTTTCTGCAAGTTTTTCGGTGCTCTCAATTAAAAGCTGTTGTTCGGCAGCGAATATTGCTGAAAAGTATAAGTTAGTAGTTTATTACACCTTTTTAAATTTTTAATAAATTGAAAATACGGGCTAAAATCCAATAGGTGCTGCACTTAAACAGCTTTCACCAAACCTCTTGACAATTTAATTTTATTTTAATTATAATTATTACAGGATAAAATGTGCACTGAATGTTTTAATTAAAATCTTTTCATTTTAATTAACACAGTTTAAAGTTTAGGTGTTTTTGAATAGTAGTAATTGGAAATTATAACACGAATTTTTTTTGATATAACCTGTCCGGAATAAATTTATTATACAGGATGGGCTAACTTGCATTCTTTCAAATGTAAAAACAATTAAACTGATTGGTAGGTGCATCCTAAAGTACTAACGTGTCGATTGTGATCACTACCTCTAAAACTTAAATACCTTTAAACTTCAAATTAAACCAACCAATGGAATTGTTTTAAGACGGGACTGAAATAAAACTGGTGATTTTTATTGGTCAGTTAGAATACTTCAATCGTGAGGATTCAAAAGAATGACCAGAATCAACCCATAAGTTGAGTTTAATAAAACATAAAAATCTTATTTTCTTCATTTAAGAATAAGGGAATTTTTTAAATCAATATTTTTGTAAATTAATTAATTAAAATCTAAAAATTGGACTTCACCACAAAATAAATTCAAACAATTTTTGTTTACGATATTATTAATATAAATACTGTAATTCAGTATATTTTGCCTAATTATATACTTTTACTGTACAAAAGCGGTGTCAAACGTACCCTTCAAACTGTTGTTTGTCAAATCTATATTATGAATATATTCAGTAAATTAAAATGAACTTCAGATTAGCAGGTAAGTTTCAATATTTGTTTACAAAAATAACATTGGTAAAAATTTAAAATAACATTCGACGGTAATCGATAAAACGAAAAAGTATTTAATATTTTAACGCAGGTACAATCGAAAGACATTAAAAAAAAAATGGATTGGCATTGAGAAAAAAAAAATCACCTACCTATCCACTAAATAATTTGCTTGCTATGTAGATAAGTGAAACTGAAACTTTGCAATATACAATTTGCAGGTAATCATTGTTTACATAATATTAAAGTTTGAAAATTCAAACTTGAGCATCTCAGGACGACCGTATTTGATAAATAAAAAAGTTAAAAAAGTGGATTTTCGGTTGAATACATAGATACTTCTTCCACAATACATAATAATATTTCTGTGCAATTTTTATTATTGATCCATAAATGGAAACTGCAAATTTAATTTTGTATCGATAACCGGGTGCCTGATTATCAAAAGAATTTGACTTTCCTTGATTTATTTAATAAATGAAGTATTTTATAAATTTTCACCACAAACCTATTTAATTGTCAATCTACTAATTATAATTTTACTTCTTCCCTAATTTTACAATTTTTTTAATCTCCAAACTAACAGTATTGTTTTTATTTTTGTTTTATTTTCTTCTTAAACAATAAAATAATTTAACCATTATCAAAAATTAACAAAATGGGGAACTGTCTGCGCATTACCAATTTAAATTTTTTTTAAATGAAGCCTTATTTACATAACATGACAGTATAATATCGGTAGCACAGTAAAGCCTCTTAATTGGTGTGATTGGTTTCTTCAGAGCTTTCTTTCAAAGCTGAAAGAACTGCTTGTGCAGTAGCCTCGAATTACCCTTAGGATATGTATTGTAGAAGAAGTATCTATTTTCAATCGACCACTCGACCAAAAATCCACTTTTTTAACTATTTGATTAATCATTGTTTTGTATTAATTTAACCACTTTGGTTGTCTTACTGTTTCTTTACTTTTCCGGATGTTGGTAATCTTTTCTTGTATTATGATGACCAACAGTTCTCTTTCGTATATCATTTTTTGGAGTATTACTTTATTCTTGAACCATAGCACACGGAGAACCACAAATCCGAAGAACATGTCGCACCTGAGAAATATCACCTTTGTATTCATTGTAAGATCGTGATCTATAAATATTGCCGTCATTTTGGTTAATGCCGCTCTAACTTTTTCAATACCGATCTTTACCCGTCTCTTATTGATATTAAGTTGCCAACTTGAGATGTTGTTTGTACTAACGATCGTCAGTTTTGTTTTGTTGGTATTAACATATAGACAATTCCAAGCTTCCAGACTATCCGCTATAGGTTGTTATTTATCCTTATTGTTATTTGTTGTTATTTTTCTGATGTTGTACTTGGTTCTCGCAGCATAGGAATATTCCAATGCTCAAGTCTTAATTTTTAATTGTTTGCCCCCTTAATCGCATTTTAAAGATGAACTATTGTAAATAAATTAAAAGAAGTTTCCTTTCCAAAAATTAAAATTACAGGGATGACATCTTTCATCCACAGCTACCATGGTCAAGTTCACACATTTTTTCTTTCCTAGTTCATAGAGAGGAAAGTTTCAGATTTAATTTGAATATTTACTCTAAGTTTATTAGATTAAGATAAAAGCCATGTGCGTGGATCAATAATTACATGTTTGTTATTACTAATTTGTCCAATGTTTATTTCTCTTTGCGAGCTATTATTATTTCTCACCACAATAACATATTGTATTTTAAATATTTCCAACAGTTTTGGAGTAAATTATATTTTGCGTGGTAGGAAACCTACCTTAAATGAAACAATTGACGTTATATTGTAAATTTATCGTTACGTTTTGCTAATCTGCATTTGTATAATTATTAATGTTAACTTCCCAATATACATACATACACCATAATTTAAACCAAATTCGGTGGCTGGACGGAAGGGCTAGTCGTCGTTCATCATGCAGCAAGTGCCGACAGCCGGGGGGTACTGCCACCCCAGCACCGTTCAGTTTTACCCATATATTACACGTGTTACTACTTTATTTTATACTTTGTGCTTTATCTCTCTTTTCCTGTAAAAACTATATCTGGAGGGAATTTAATGACTGCTTGGTGTTATAAACGACTGGGTAATTTTTAAAATTAACTGATTTTTATATGTAATTATGTTGAAATTTTAAATGTAGACGTACTTGAAATATTTATATTTAATTAATTTAAATACTAAATTATTTACCTGCATTATCGTAAACATATGGCTAATTTTACTAAATACTTGAACGCAATTAACCAATAGTACCTATGTCATTTTGAGATGAAAATTCATCTAGAAAATTATATGGCCCACTAGAAAACTTTTCTTCAACCGCTTTCTAATTTTTCTCACATTTGTTAAGCATTAGCAGTTGATCGCTCTAACTACTAGTTAACTAATTTCGAGACTTATGTATTTTTTCCGCTTAGCTGTTCAACTGAAAGGACTTGGAATTTCGAACTTAAAACATGTTTACATTTATAATGGAATATTTGTTCATTGCAATTAGGATTCCAAACTCGCTGGATTTGGACTGGAGAAATTAATTTTCGTTGATTTTCTAAATCTTATTAAACATATTCGTGGTTTTATGTTTATTCCAAATTAATTTCAGAGTAATCGATAGAATAACGTGCATTCCTTTAGAAAATTCAAAACAAATTTTGAAAAGTTCCAAATTAAGCTTATTCACAACATTAAGTTACGAAGCCGAAAATATAAACTTTTCTTATCATAACTATGAAGTTCTATTAATTTGTGGAGATAATATAATTATAAAGAGATTAAGAAGTTTCTAACTTGAAGGATTACAAACATGATGAAAGAAGTGACAAGATAACTTTGTAAGTAATCGAGAATATTTTGGTAGTAATAGTTATTATTAAATATTAATAGATTCGCGACAGAATTTTAAACATAGGGTGGTCTAAATGTCAGTATATTAAGATATTAAGAAAAATCACTCCAATTAAATTTTTGTTCAACTAAGTGATTTTTAAAAACTTTCTACCAAGTGTCTCATCTGAAAGTTCGGACTTTTCAATTAGCACTTACAACTTTAAATCGCACTGCTTTTGAAATATTTTAAACCTTGGTATGTATTTTTTTCATTTTATCTCTGAAATGCAGAAAAATGGTGGACGATTAGTATCTTCTACCAATTAACAACTTACATCATTAAAACTAACAGAAAATGAAAAAAATGTAACAAATTCTAGCAAAAGAAGCCTTTTAAGTTCGGTTTGCTTCTAGAAACTATTGTCCATGTTCTATGGCTGTGTTATTTAACCTGGGGGTACATCAAGCAATTTACAGAGGTACACGAAGCACTTAGCTCCGGCAGTACAAAGAAATAATCAATCTAGAGTACAATCTCAATCGTTTGATTGCTCGTTAATAATAAAATAGTTAGCTAAAAATTCTGTATGTTTCCATCAATTTCAGTTAATTAGCCCGCAGAGGTAGTGCTAATACTCAAAAAGCTGGCTAAACCTCAAACAGAGGTTCCTATTAAACGAATAGTATATTGTCTTATTTGGATTAAAAGTGAAACTTTGTTCGACATACAATTATTATGCGTTTTAAATTAGCACATTATTGTAATTAAGAAAAGTTAAAGTACAGTGAAACTTACGGATGGGTTCAGAATGATAAGTAAGTTTATAATTTTCTTAATTGCGTTTCAATCAATCAACAAACAATTGAATTTTTTTTTAATTTACTGTATTTAATAAATGATAAAAATTGAGTGTTATAATAACCGAATGATAACTTTTTGCAAGTTTTTCCCTAAAGATGTGGATTCGTAATCCAAAATATTAAATAAAAAACTAAAATATTACAACGAAAACTTTCTGCCACTTATGAAAGTTTTTCTGCTTTCTGTACAAGAATTTTCCATTGTAGCGATAAAAATTTTGTTTACTCATTTTTATATATGTATTGTCCGTTTAGAGGATTTCTAATCCTACTATGTACTTTCGGTTTAAGGTGGACCAAATTTTTCTTCGGAAGTTAAGAAAGACTAAACTTCACTCTTTGCTTGAGTAACATATTTCAGACCTAATTAGTAATTACATTCGTTTTGAGCTTGAATAAAAGTAAAATTCCACTTCTTTAAGGAGAAAATTAACTTCCTTTATGTTATGTAAATAAGGCAAACTTTATTTTAAGCTTAATTTAAATAACACTTCCACCAATTTCAATTGATTGTGTTTAAAAATTTTTTTTTTCATTTATATGTTTACACTTGGTATAAGAAAACATTTATGAACCATTGTTTTTAGATATTCCGCAATGTTATTTTATTATTAAACTATGAAACCAGATAAAAATTTAATTGTTATTACAATAAATTTTTGATTTTTTAATATTTATCTTGTTTCATAGTTTAATAATTATTTTCTCTTCTTTTTCAAACATTCTTAGTCCTACCCTGTCGAAAGTGTTAAATTGTTTTTAAATAATAATTTTTCACGTACGTATTCTTCTCTTCACAGTTAAAATTCAATTATTTTAAGTTTATTTTTAAAATTTTTAGCTGTTACCCCCCATTTAATATTAGGTTTAGTGTACAGAACCCCAAATTTTATTTGAATTATAATTTATTTGTATTGTTTGATACTCGTTGATTTTCTGTTTCTGTAGATTCTCAATATATTTTTTTAGATCCGCTAAATAATTCAAAAATTATTGTTTCCTTTTCGTTCTGTTTTGTATTTTTAAAATTTGAAAAACATCATTTTCTTTTCTTTAATAAATCACCTAACTTATTTACTGAACCAAAGTGATTTTCCGTGTTTGTTATTTTTGCTACTATTTCGTTAAAAATATTTATCTCATTGCTATTTATAACAATTACAACGCGATTATTTTGTAATTAATTAACAACATTTTCGTCCAAAACGAAATCCGAGTATTTTCAATAGGGTATTTTGTGTAGACTACGAATTTATTTAAAAAAAAAATTCCAAAATCAAGTTTTTGCCTTGTTCTAAAGTTATACAAGAAAGGATAATGAATCCTTCCTTGTACGGGGGGGGGGGGGTATTACTTAAATTTTAGATTTTATTTTGTTTATTTTTAAATTTTGATATTCCCCAAGTTGATAACCAGCGGAAAATTAAGGGATTTTTGGCGTATTGCGGAGGAGTCACAGGTCAAATTTTCAAATGTTTGAGTTTGAGGAAAAAAATTATTCCTTCCATGGCCTGTGGGGGGAACAACAATTTTCTCTGCACGCTCATTAATCAGCTCTCTCTTCGTGCCTACGAGATGTTAAAACTAGCTGATCTTTGCCGGTCAACGAGAGCGAGGTTCTGAAAAAAAAAAGAAATCGTAAAGGAATAAAAATAATTTTATGTGAATTTTGTTGAATTTACAGGCAGTTTTTAAACATTTTGGGGTCACAATGCTACATTTTCTTCAGATATAGTGTCTGTGGGTGGGTTGAAAGGTAAAATTTGAAGTTGTGTTTGTACAGCAAATCCTTTTATAACCAATGATTTACTTTTAGTATTTAAGTGTTAGTATTTAAGTGTAAGTTTCGGTAGTTTATGGTAGCCATAAAATAGCATTAATATTTTGAAGTAATATCATTTGACGTCGTCTATTCATAGTTGATGCTGTATTATAAAGAATTTAACTGAAGTTTTTCGAAGTTCTGTTTAAACGTCTAGTTTAATTATGTATATGCGAAGCACCGCCGTCGGTAGCATTTATATTTCAATAACCTTGTTGCTTTTCACTTTGCAGTTTGTTACTCAGAATATTCAATTGGTTTTTATCGATTTTTATGTTTAAATTATTCAGAATATTTCTGTACCCTACAAAGTGTCGCGTTAAATTGTTTTTTGCTCTTCTTTGGAAATTACACTAGCATTTTCCCTTAAACGTTTAAAAAAACTGTAAACAAAGTTTAACCTATTTTAAAATTTTCTTCCGTGAAAGATGCGTGATTTATTCATGTAAACACAACGCAATGAAGTGAGTGAAAATTCTATAGTTGTGCCGGAATACAAATTGGGCGTAGAATTAATATTATGATTTTTAAGCCACTTCTCAATTACAGTTGGACTGTCTTTTAAGGGTCTTGGAGATATTTTATATCGCATCATTGTTAAAAAGCATTAAATTTTATTTTATGCTTTAACGGAAATTAATTGAAAGCGATTTTGTAAATTGCGCACTTACAACTATCGTCTAAAATAATTTAAGTTGGAGGAATGGAAGCACGCTTAATCAAATTACAGTAATTGTAAAACGGAAATTTCTTGGCGAATTAATTCACAAAATATCTAACACTATTCTTTTGTGATTTAAGATAAAACCGAGTAAATGTAAGTCAAGTCTGTAGATGATAGCTAGCTAGGAGTAACGAATGTGACAGGCTGCTTCCTTACTACAAAAGCATTATACAAAGTTCCACAACTTTCAAACTTGCTACGTTAGTTAAATTCTACTTTCAGACAAAATCGTATTACTTCGATTTAGATCAAACAAAAGAAGCTTCAAGTGCATTTCTCTTTGGTTTTTCTAAACTATAATTTTAAAATAAACGTCAAAATTTAAGTAGGAATCTCCACTTGCTTTTCTTGTTTGAATGAGCTTATTTTCCTCTTCCACATCAATTTGCTACAACTTGCTATTACCAAGTTTAATATAAGTGGTGACCGTTAATTGGATGTTATTCAAGTAAACATCGTTTAAGCTATCAATTTTTAAGTCTACAAATTGACAGTGTAATTATAAGCAATAAAACGCGTATGATGTATTACCGCATTAGTTATTGAATCGTTACGGTACTCCTAATTTAATAATTACACTCTTTTTGCCTTCTTCTAATGTGTAAACTCTTATCGAGACGACAACGACGCGACGCCACGTTATGTGGCTTAATTTGCGTTATTAATTTTTTTTTTCAGGTGCTGATGATGGAAATTCATGTGATAATCAATATTGTAATTGACTGCTATATCCAGACGTCTTGTTCAAACACGATTAAATTAATTTAAATTTGTTTATTTATGAAATTAATATTAATTCATTAATGTAGGAAGTTTTTGCAAGCGGAAATAAATTAACTTGATTAGTAAATTATAATTATCTGCAAATGCAATTGTACGAATTGTTGAATACTGTTGATGCTCATATATTCGTCACACGCGGTACATAATAAACGATTCTGGAATTGCGAACTCGTTAGTGATTTACACCTCACATTGCAGCTGATATATGCAACACAGTTGAATTAATTATGTATATCACATTCTAAGCTCCTTTATCTCTACAGTTGCCATGTATCTAATTTGGATTTGAAAGATTTCGTTAAAATTGTTAACTTACCCAGCTTTAAAAGCTTTCAACCAAATTTCTACCTCAAAATTGAACGAAAACGCTAAAATATTTTAATTTTAACTTTAAAATAGTAGTTAGTACTATTTAACAGAGATTTATTTATTCTTTCTTCTTCTTCTTCTTCTTTCTTTTCCTTCTTCAAAAAAAATATCATAAATATTTCATGTTTATTACCAATCGTCAGGTGCATTTAATCAATAGTTGAGAAGTTGACCATTTTAGCTTTAGACGCTTGGTTATAATATCAGTAGGTATTCTCTACCGAAATTGTATTATCTTGCTAGCAATAAATGAAATTTCGCGGCCTGATTTACCTACTTCAAAAAAGTGTCAGTACGTGTGACAGCTGACAGTCGCAACATCAATGATTAACAAGTGTTAATTGTTTAATAATTAAACTGGGTAGCAAAAAATAATTTAACGACACAAAAAGCAGTCCATTTAAAGGTCGAAGGTGCGCAAATATACAGATTTTCTCTTTTCGTTATTAGGAATTATCGTTTATTATCAGTTTGTTATTTTCAAAAGAGGTCTGGATTTCTTACTGGGATGTGAAGGGCAAACCGAAGATCTTATTCTTTTTTTCTATTCCCTCAGTCATTCCCAACTTAAGACAAACTCAAGTACTGGTCAGGTCAGGTCAGGTCAGAAGATTTCCAACATGGATACTCTTCTTGACGCTAGTCGTAGGCAGTCGTTTTGTCTGCCTCGTTCCATCCACGCAAAATGAAATTTTGTTAAAGTCCCTTTAGAAACGCAAAAATACGCAGGTTTCCCTGGAACTGCTGTATGGAGTTTTGTCACCCTCGGCTGTTGACCCTATCCACCATTCGCAATGATGGCACATCTAAAGCGTTAATGGTCGAGCCCAACCTCATGAGCTCCCTCGTTGCTCTTATTTACCTTTGTGTCCTTTTCCCTAACTAAGAGCTAGGATATTGTGTGTTGATGTTATGTGCTATAAGAGTAGCTCAGCTGCCTATAAGTATTTTAATTGCTTTGCCTCGGATATCCTTTTCCTGGACTATTTTCTCGTAGTGCAGTAGTAATGGAAGACGGAGGCATTTTATCTGAACTTGTATTGCATTTGGAACCATCCGTGTACAGACATATTATGTCAGTTCTTTGGTGCAGTCGGCAGGATGTCTTACACATATTTAGGGAGGAGGAATCCTGTCAGCATTTAGACCCAAAAGAGGCAACCTTTTCAAGAAGTCTTCGAGTCTTAAATATAGCTAAATTATTGGTTGAATAATATTTTTAACTTAATATTTTTTCGTGATGTCAAAATCTACGAAAATTATTTGAAGATTTTGAAAACAGTTTGAAGGAGAACTGAAACACAAATTCACTTAAGGGTCATCATTTGGAATTTCACAACTCAAAGACAAAAAAGATAACTTAGTATTCTTAAAAAGCTTAGGTTTGTGATCTAAAGTAATCATTTCGCTAAGGATATATTAACTTTCAAAGTAAAACGTTTGGCTAAACTTTAAACTTGGCTAAGATTCCACAGTTTTGATTTAAAGATAAAAATGTAAAAATATCGGTTGAAACGGAAAAAGTGTGAATTACTTTGTAATTTAAGATGTCGTTAGAGAAATAATAGTTACTGGTAATAAACTACGGTTTTACCTACAAAGGAGGAAAGAAAATCTATAATTATTCTAGCTTTCCGTTAAGACGAGGAAAAATTGTTTAGGCCCACAGGTTACCTCACAATTAAATTTTGAAAATCACCTTTTTAGTGGTATTTTTCACATCATATCGATAATAATTTGCATAGAAAGTACGTTAAAATTCCATTCTGTTGATGTCACGTGTGGTCGACATAAATAATGGTAAGAGCGTATTTTAGCGGCCGGAGCCCACTTCAGTTGACTTGAAACCGTGTGAAGTGGGGAATAGTACGATTAGTGCCCACGATTTTTAAATTTTTTTAATGACATTATAGTAGTTGAGGCCGTAAATTGCAAATATAAAAATGAAATTTTGGGGGTCATTCAAAAATACGTGCAAAAACGGTCAAAAATTGCAACCAACTGTTCGATTTCAAAACTATATCTGCGCTCATATAGCGTGTTTTTATTTTATACAAATGTTTTAGGACATAAATTGAACTTCAAACTGGTGAATCTGAGATTTGCCGTGGTGGCGCTTGTCAAAATGACCTGGAGCGTAGCGGAGGATTAGCATTCGGTTTATTTAAGATCAAAACTAAGATTCCGCCTTTCGAGATCCGGAATTTTCGAGTTAGGTCGCGTCCCTGGAATGTTTTTAATGAAAGCGCAATCACAGCAAATCTCGAATGGGGGCACTCTAAAATTGAACATTTTTGAGTATAGTTAGAAAAAAACATTATGTTTGTTATGTAAAACTCATAGGTTTTCCTCTAACCCGCTGTGATTGAATGTAATTCAAAGAAAACATTTATGAAAATTTTGGTAAAAGTACCGAATTTTTCCCCGATTTTATATTTTTTATGTTTATTTACCACAATCTTGTCGATATCTGCGACCGTATTTTATACTGGCGGGGCCCCCGGACTCAAGCAGTAGATTGTCAACCTTGGAGTTTCAGTTGAGTGTTGAGGAAAAGTGTTTCTGACAGGTTTTGTTGAATTGTTTTTGATACTTATTTTTTGACTGATTTGGAACATTTGGAGACGCTGACGAACAACAGACTCTTTCATCTGACTTAGTTTCAAGCCAAGTCTTCCGACTTGCTTAACCCGCATATATCCAGTGATTCAAAAACGGAACAAGAATAAGTACTTTCGCAAAAGTAAATATTATAACGTAACGACGGTAACGCTAAAACGGATAAGTTGCCAACAAACGGTTTTAACAGTCTTCCCTGCTGCCTGGAACCGATGATTGCACCAGCCGTCGAAACAGTCGATACTCTCTCAAAACAACACACTCTACAACTGCACTCCAGCAGATGTGCAAAAGAAACCGAATGCATACAAGCAAGGGCAGCGATGCCTCTCGCAAACATTCTAAATACTACTTAAAGCTGTCGAGAGTAAATCTACGGACAACTGCGTGGATATTAACTGGGAACTGCAAGTGAAGCTTCTCAACGCAATGGGACTTGTAAATGACCTTAAATGTCCGGGTTGCAATAGAGCAGATGAAACAGCTGAACACGTGCTTTGCCACTGTCCGGCTCTGGCGTCAAAGAGAGGTACCATGTTAGGGGACTTCTGGCCTAACATGGCCAGAATCAATGACACTCTGCCTGCCAAAACACTTGATTGCATCCTGCAACTGGGACAGATTGAGGAGTGACAGGATGGGGAGGGCATCGGAGGCAGTGCAGGAAGCCCGGTTTAGTAGCCTAGGTGTGCGTAGGTACCAGTCCCTACCCTTCTAACCAAAATCCAGAAATTAAAAAAAAACATTGTTTCGTTTTTAAATCACTGCAGACTCCAGAACAATATTTACCGGTAGTTAAACAAAACAGTTAAAACAAACAGTTAAGACGTCGACAGTTAAACGTCCACTGTAATTCTGCCGATTACGGGAATAAAAATATCGCATGAAAATCAACTTAATAACCGGGTGATTCAATTTACTGTTAAAAGATTGAGAGCGTAACTTCTTTTCATTAATATCTAGTGAAAAAATTTTTGACCTATGCAATTAAAGAAGCTAAAAAGTTGAAATTATGAAGATTAATAATTAACCAAAATATTATGTACTTGTGACGACGGTAAAACGTCTAAACAGCAACTTCTAATTAAATCAAAATATACAAAACTCTCTGAAATTGCACCTTGATTGAAAACACTGACACCTTCGTTAAGTTATTTAATTAATTGCAAATAATTACAAAATTGCTCTTTTAGGTTCTTCTTAATACATCAATTAGGTGTTGGTAAATTAAATATTGCAATAATCATAAAACGGCGCCATATTGCATTTTAAAAATTCACGATTTTCATGCTCTCTTTTTTATATTTTTGTACTTTTTGAACATTTTAGGTGATTTTGAAATTATAAATTTTACAGTAGATGCTATAATTATCACCCCATTATGCGAAACTTCTTTTTTCGGCTACTTTTCGGAAAAGTTTGTAAAGTTCCATTACCTGCAAACACACGAACGCGTCCCAAACTCATAATGGAAGGACCCACTCTCCAAGATTATTGGGTACATAAATAATAATGGAAACATATTTAATTTTGAACGATGGCGATGCGATGGTAGCAAACCCGAGAGTACTTCAAAATAAAGTTGTAAAGATGAATTGATAATATGCAAATACAAGTCCTACATTTAGGTAGCATATTTTTCATTTGTATAAAAAAGAAATTTGTAATGTTTAGTAAATGAACGCAAATATGCCCTATTTAATTTATAAATGAACTATAAATGTTATCTTTAGGAAGCATTTAAATTGTTTCCATTTATTTCACGACATTATTGTTTGGAATTTGTACTAAATAGATTACTGAAATTCACTGACCTACGAAAAGTTGTCTAGTTTGTTGTTCTCAGATACCAACTAACAAACTTGTATTTATCGTTTTCGACATTACGATCGTGGCAGCATGTCGCTTGCTATCTTTAAAATTGAATGAAATATTGTGACTTAACTTGATATCATTTGGGTTATTATTTTTCAAATTGCTTGAAACATTGAACACCGAGAATATTTCGAAGAGAATATTTCTAATAATTTTATATTCCTAAATTTGACACTTTTATAATTAGAAAGATAAAATCTGGTCCAGGTTGGGGAAAATCCATTTAATTATTACATAAAAAAATTAATAAACACTTATTTTATGGTAAACGTGGTTGACTATACGCGAGTTTTGAATATTTTTTAGTTCGTTATTTCAGGAAAGTGCATATGATTAAAACGTTATTTACATATCTAGTTAGGAATTTTACCATTGAAAAATGCTTCCCTTAATTAAAATTTTATACTTGCGTGGACAAGTAGTGGTTGTGGAATTGAATTTTGTGCTAATGAAAAATTATTAATTAGTAAATTGTTTTTCTAGTTGGTAAAGGAAATGAGAAATATATTTCTAGAGAATTTGATTTGACGGTAGCTTAAATTGCCCCTGGTTATAGCGGGGTATATAATCTGATCATACATCTGACTTGGAGTGGTATCCACGTCGAGTTCAAGAATACAAAGATTTCAATTTGGTCTCGAAATTGCCTTTCAATAAAAAAGAAAAGTGGAAAAGTATATGAACACTAAACTGGATTGCTATAGGATGGCTGCTTCTGACTTTTTTATAGACGCTTGCTTGACAGAGAACGAACAAACGCATAAGCTTAGTAAACATTTTATGGAAATGATATTTGACTGAATTCAGTATCTTGCATACGATGAAAGTCATCCTCATCCGTTAAATGCGCTTTTTTCTACTTTGAAGTTTTATTGGGGTTTTACTTATTTTTTCCAAAAATGAATTGTTTTGAGCTCCAATTCGTTTATTGAAGCCGTCGCCTGTATTTGGCAACCTTAATTTTAACGACACTTAAATGTATTTTAAATTATTTATTTTACAATTTATACAAGTGCCGGAGTTAGGCTTTTAAATTATTTAGATGTTTCCTAAGAGAAACTTGTTGACCAACTGGTTACATTTTACATTTCCAACTTAAAATTAAACACAAAAATTGTACCTAAAACAGAAAGGGAAGGGTACAAACAGGAATATTGAACAATGAATGTACCCAAAAACGAAAATCCCAAATTACATAATTTAATACTGTCGCCAGACATAAATTAACAATGAAGGGATTAAGTTTACAATTTAAAAACGATTGTAGAAAAAAAGTTTTTACATAAATCGCCCCCTTTGAAAACATGCGGTTTTCAACAACATAATAAAAAATACAATTATCCTTCATAAAATAAATTCATCACAATAATAACGCTAAAGAACAAAGAAATATTAAACTAAATGCAAAGAAAAAACGCAAATATATTTACAAAAATTAAATTCGTAGTTCATCAATTCGCTTGGAACTACTGATGGTTAAGTCCGCACTAACATAGTTTGTTATTATCTGTTTCACTTATCCGCATATATACAGGCATAGCACTGAACACGCTTAGGTTTTAAAGTTTACTCACTTGGCAACACGCACAATTTTATCACTGGACGCTTATATGTCCCATCGGATGTTCGGACCGTGGCGACGCGATTTACTCCATCTTTGCCGGGGTGAAGCTGGATCACTCGGCCCATGTGCCATCTAAGCGGTGGTGTATTGTCTTCCTTGATTAATACCAACGCATCAGGTTTTAACAATCCTTCGCGAGATTGTTTCCATTTGGTGCGTACCTGCAATTCAGTTACGTATTCTTTCGACCACCTAGTCCAAAAGTGTTGAAGAATTTGCTGACATCGTTGAAATCTGGCAAGCCGATTTTCTTTCACTTCAATCAAGTTTTGGTCGGGTACAGACGCGAGAGTGTCACCAATAAGAAAGTGTGCGGGAGTTAAAGGATATAAATCGGAAGGATCGTTTGATAAGGGACATAAGGGTCTAGAATTTAAACATGCTTCTATTTGTGTCAGTATAGTTACCAATTCCTCGTATGTTAAAATCGCGTTACCCAAAACCCGCTTCAAATGATGTTTTGTCGACTTTATTCCCGCTTCCCATAGTCCTCCAAAGTGAGGTGATCTTGGCGGTATCATATGCCAATTAATATTTTCTTGATGCAACGCATCTTGAAACTCGCTGGTTTTATCATTCAAAAACTTTTTTAACTCCCGTTTAGCGCCCACAAAATTGGTACCGTTATCGGAATACAAATTTGAAGGTTTGCCGCGTCTAGCTACGAACCTTCGCAAAGCCGCTAAAAACGCTTCTGTAGACAAATCGCTCACAAGCTCGATATGGCTTGCCTTAGTAGAGAAGCATACAAATAAACAAATGTAACATTTTGATACTTTAAATTTTCGTGATTTGCTATCGCGTAAATTTATCGGACCCGCGTAATCTACACCGCAATTTAAAAATGATCGAGTGGGAGTCAATCTACTTTTCGGAAGAGCAGCCATTAAATATTCGGAATTATTTTTGTTAAATCTAAAACATGATAGACATTCGCGAATCACTTTCTTCACTAGATTTCGACCAGATATAATCCAGTATCTTTCTCGTATTACGGCTAATGTAGCTTGTTGTCCGGCATGTAACGATTTGAGATGCTGATTTTTTACTATTAGTTTAGAAAGATTGCTTCGCGAATCTAAGAGCATTGGAAATTTTTTATCATAAGAATAATCCGCGTAATTTAATCTACCACCAACTCGAAGTATACCGCTATCATCTAGAAAAGGATTTAAAGAAATAATCTTACTGTTTTTCTCGACCCCCCCTTTCCTTTTTAGATCTTTTAATTCCCTTTCGAAAAATCGTGTCTGATTAGCGCGGATCAGTTTAATTAATGTTTCGTTCAATTCAGTGACCGTAAGAGGCCCAAATTGCCTTTGGTCTTGGGATACAGATGCGTTCTTCACAAATCGGCAACAATATGCAACTACTCTTTGCAGTTTCGACAAGCTGGAATACCTATCGACCAAATCTATTGTCCCGTCTAAAACTATTAGGCATGTTTGTGGTTGTCTACGCTCTGCTGTGCATTCTATATCAAAAGTAGCTTGATTATAATTTTTATTGGGCCATTCCCTTGCATCTTTCAAGAGCCAAGGTGGTCCCGAAAACCAAAGGATTGACGTTTTAAATAAGCTTGGCTCGACGCCGCGAGTTAATAGATCCGCTGGATTTTCAGCGGTGTTTACATATTGCCATTTTTCAATATTAGTCAAATTTTGTATTTCAGCTATACGGTTTGAAACGAATACCTTCCAATCGCGCGATGAAGATCGTATCCAAGATAGCACGATAGTCGAATCGGACCAAAAATAGCAATCTTTGAAGTTCACGTCATATTTTTTCTTGACTTTATCATACAGTTGCGCCAATAATAATGCTGCGCACAATTCTAAACGCGGAATAGTTACGCTTTTCAACGGAGCCACCCTGGTTTTTGAACATAGAATTCTTACGTGAGATTTGCCTTCGTTATCTAGCGACTTAATATAAAAAACAGCGCCATATGCCGATTCGCTCGCATCTGCAAATCCATGTAATTCTATAGAAGTCGCATTTTTGCAAATAGCCTGACGTTGAAACTCTACATCATTTATGTTGAAAAGTTGATCATAAAATTTGACCCAAATAGAATGAATACCTTGTGGTATAGATTCGTCCCAAGAGATTTTGCTTTCCCATAACCGTTGCAATACAATTTTTGCAATAATTACCACTGGACTTAGCAAACCCAGCGGATCATAAATTTGCGCAATCATTGATAATATCGACCGCTTCGTGGCTTTCGCTTTAATGTTATCGCTTTTTATTGAAAACCTAAGTGTATCTGATTGCGAATTCCAATACAATCCCAAAATTTTTGAGTTATGATTGTCGCCCAAGTTTATTATTGCGTTCGGATTTAAAGAAACAATTTCCCTTAATATGCTGGGATCATTTGAAGCCCATTTGTTTAATGGAAACCCCCCTGATTTAAGAATTTCCTCTATTTGACTTTGTAACTCTTTTACTTCCGCGATATTTTTACCCCCTGTCAAAAGATCGTCCACGTAAAAATCTCTTTTTACAATACTACTGGCGATAGGGTATATTTTAGCGTAATCATTTGCCAGTTGGTGCAAACAACGGATAGCTATAAAGGACGATGTCGCCAGACCATACGTGACCGTATTAAGTTCGTAACATTGAATTTCGTCCTTAGGGTGCGAACGCCACAATATTCGTTGTAGCGGTCTCTGAGCTTTATTGACAATAATTTGGCGATACATTTTTGTGACGTCGCCCGTTAACACAATGTTATGCTTCCTAAAGCGCAGAACAATCGAGAAAAGATCGTCTTGTATATTAGCTCCAGTTAATTGAAGATCATTAACCGAGTATCCAGACGACGACTTTGCACTTCCGTCGAACACTACTCGGTAAGTCGTGCTGGTACTATCTGGTTTGTTAATGATATGATGCGGAAGATAAAAAGAATTACAATCATCATAACGTTCTAATTTGGTCATGTGACCTAATTCCACGTATTCACACATTAATCTGCTATAATTTTCCCGTAATTCGGGATTTTTCGCGAATTTACGCTCCATTTGATAGAGCCGTTTTAGAGCTCCTAACCTAGATTCACCTAATTTAGAAATGGGATGCTTCATAGGAATATCCACAATAAACCGCCCATTTTCATCGCGTTTGCTCGTGCTTATGAAATGCTTTTCGAACGCCGTTTTCTTCAACGTTCAGAGCCTTGTGGTCGGAGTGTTCCTCTATGGTCCAAAACCGTTCCAATTGTTTATGTAAAACAGTATTGTTTAAATTGCATAATACATTAGAATGCTGACCTTGCGGAATTGGACCCGTTATAACCCACCCTAATTGTGTTTTTTGAATCAAGGGCATATCCCTTCCCAATTTGATTTGACCTACGCACATTAAACCCCAAAAAACGCCAGCACCTAGCAAGATATCAATATCGCTATACGCATTAAAATTTGGATCGGCTAATTTAATGTTTTTTGGTATACATAGGTTGTCTAATGTATGTGATGGTGTAATTTCGGCAATTTTAGGCAGTATTAAACATTGAATGTTATCCTGAAATGAATTTTGATTAGAACGAATCGCCACTTCAGTTTTATGCGTGACCTTTGACGCAACATTGTTTATACCCGAAACCGAAATGTAGTTTATTTTTTCTCTGTTTAAATTCAATTTTTTTATTAATGCCTCACTAACAAAATTAGATTGTGAGCCGCAGTCTAATAATGCCTTGCATGGTCTAAAATTTCCGAGACTGTCCCTTATTTTAATTATCGCAGTTGCGAGAAGCGCGCGAGAATGAATGAAACTTGCCATTTTGGCTATTATTGGTTGAATAGCTTCACCACATTCGTTTTGCTCATTAGGACGATTATTATGTGTTCGCGAAATATTATCTTTATTGGCATTATTTTCACAATGCAGCAAGGTATTATGTCGTTTGTTGCATTTAGTGCAACCTGGTCTAGCTTTACAATTAAAAAAATTGTGTCCCGTGCGGAAACAATTAGAGCATATTTTGATTCGTTTAATTTCTTCGAATCTTGCGCTGGGATCTAAGTTTAAAAAATTTACACAATTGTACAGTGAATGATCCCCATTACAGCTGTAACAACGAATCGGCTCGGCAGTCGTGCTATTGAAAACCTTTACCTTTTCCCTTTGCCCTGTAATTTTCGAAGTAGGTTTATTACCTACTTTTTCTAAAAACTTGCACCGCTCATTTAAAAACTCCGTTAATTCGCTTAACTTAGCTACCGATTTTAATTTAGAATTTTCCGCTTCCCACGCACGTCTCGTTTCGTCATCCAGTTTACCAACAATCAAGTAAACAATTAGGGTGTCCCAGCTGGATACCGGTTGTTTCAGTACCTGCAATGCTCGAAGATGTTTGGAAAAACCATCTGTTAATTGCCTTACGGCTCTATGGGATTCTTTGTAAATTGTCGGTAAACTGAATAATGCCTGGACATGATTGTTAATTATTTGTTTTTCGTCGTCATACCGGTCCTTTATTAATTTCCACGCGATTTCGTAATTCGAATCGGATATTTCCAGCGATTCTACTAATCCCCGAGCTTCACCCTTCAGAACACTTCTTAAATACTGAAATTTCTGAGAAGGTGAAATGGAGGCGTTTTGGTTAATAACCGATTCGAAAGTGTCGCGAAAGAATAAATATTTATCATATGAACCGTCAAATGTAGGAAGCTCTAGTTTCGGCAATCGAATTGAGTTTAAGGTGTTGTTGCCAGGAATGGTACTCGCAGCTTGTTCGCGATTTTCATTAGAATGGTTAATAGTGCCTTGCGAAGTTGAATGACGACTTGAATGCTCTTTTATTAACGCTTTTAACCGCGATATTATATAAAAATAGGAATCTTCAAAATCCTGCCTTTCTTGTTCTTCAAGATCGCCATCTTCGCTCGCTAATTCAATTTGAATTTGTACATTTTCAAATTCAGAAATTAAAGGTTGATATGCAATCAACCGAGTTTCAATTTGCGTTACATCAATATTTTCTTTTTTAAGTTTGTCTACATAATTTTTAAGTCGCGTAAGTTGCCCTTTTATGCTGCCCCGCTTCGCTTTTAATTCGCGTAATGATTCTTCCGCCATATTTACGCAAGAAGTAAGTAATAATAATTTTTAAAAACAAAATTTAAAAGCAATCTGAAGATAAGGCAAAATTTATAAAAATGAAATAGTGGCAAGTAATATTTTGCGACAATTGTAATAATTCTGACACAACTAGAAAACAATTTAAAATTCTACTAATAAGGATATAACGGGAAATAAATTATAATGGAACGCACCTTTTTTATATGAGACAATTTCCAACGGGAATCCTCAGCGACTTGATCAGAGTCCAAATATTTTGTGGAGTCGTTCTTCCTGTTCCTTTTTCTTACGAATTGATTTAATTTCGTAGTTTTCTTAATAGTTGTTCATAATCCGGTTCGAAGGACCATTGTTTTGAGCTCCAATTCGTTTATTGAAGCCGTCGCCTGTATTTGGCAACCTTAATTTTAACGACACTTAAATGTATTTTAAATTATTTATTTTACAATTTATACAAGTGCCGGAGTTAGGCTTTTAAATTATTTAGATGTTTCCTAAGAGAAACTTGTTGACCAACTGGTTACATTTTAAGGTGCATCCAGACCGCCGCGCCGATCCGCGCAAAACGTTTGCGAACGTTGCAGCAACGTTTATTACCAAAAAAGCCCGTCCAGACCGCCGCGCCGTTCGGCGCAAAACGTTCGCAAACGTTGCAAAAGCTGCAGTTTGGACGGCAAACCGTACACACCGCGCCTCTTTGCTCTCGAACGAACTTGTTCCAAATAATGTCGGTAGATCAAAGAAATCTGCTTGTTGCAACAAATTCAGGTACCTGTTTATACCATCCAGGTATATAAAATCCCCTTCAACTATGGACTAATCCACTAATCTATTTGAATTTAATTCAAGTTCAGAATTTCAAATGTAGAAATGTAGAAACAAATTCTGCAAATTTACAGTTTGATGAAGATGCAAATGGTGGAAATCAGCATTATGTCGGTTTTCATTTCAACGCAAGATGAATATTAAATTGAACTATCAATTTAATAATTATTGAACTATCAATTTAATGGTGATAGTTTTTTGTGGTATAAAAATTAAATAATAAATTAAACAAATTTGTTTCGCATTTTCTGGAGATTCTTTTTCTTCTTATTTTTGAATAACGTGGCACACATAATAATAAACGCAGCACATGCAATTTTTAAATTTTCGTTGTTCATGGCGGATTGGTAAAATAGAACGTCAAAAGATCACTGCATCTGCAAATTAACTAAAAAAATTGCATTTTCACAGGTAGTACGAACCTTTCTTTTATTATCTTTTACAACTCGACGAACTGCCTTTGACGTACCGACAAAATTACAAAAATGTTCGTTTAAGCGCAAAGTGGCGCGTTTGTGTACGGAATGTCGTCCAAACTGCAACGTTGCTGCAACGTTCGCGAACGTTTTGCGCGGATCGGCGCGGCGGTCTGGATGCACCTTTACATTTCCAACTTAAAATTAAACACAAAAATTGTACCTAAAACAGAAAGGGAAGGGTACAAACAGGAATATTGAACAATGAATGTACCCAAAAACGAAAATCCCAAATTACATAATTTAATACTGTCGCCAGACATAAATTAACAATGAAGGGATTAAGTTTACAATTTAAAAACGATTGTAGAAAAAAAGTTTTTACATGAATTGTTATTACAATTTTATATTTCGCGATGTACTTCTTCTAGTTTACTCGTTTTTACTATCTCTCTGCTTTATATTTTGCATTTACATCTAATTTATTATAAATTATATATTTAAATCATTTTTGGTGACGGTTACGAGCTATGCGATTGATTTTCAACTCCGTATTAAATTTATTGCCATTTTATATTATTAAATTATAGCCTATATATCCGGTAGTTTTGAATTTTAAATTCTTAAATTTTCCTGTATTGCTGATGGGTTGTGTTATGTTGTACCAGCATAATAAAAATTCTTATTATTTTCTTTTTTTATTTGCTTCAAATGCTGTAAATAGAGCTTCATGCCTTGGGCTAAGTAAATGAAATTAATAAAATTATGATAAAAATTTTTACGCAGTCACGATCGAATACGCACGCATTTTAGCCCAACGAGGATTTCAAGCTCGCATCTCGGGCCAATCCAAACTAAAAAGAAACTGAACTGTAAAAAGTATTTCAATAGCTGTGGATGAGACTGACTACGAAACGAACAGGGCGGTTCTGTTTACAGACCTTGGAGTTTGTTACCACCTAGCGTAAACCAATTATACTAAATGTATAATTTAAACGTATACCTAATTAAAACTTGGAAATGTAGCTAGAATGTAAATTTTTTAAATACGAAAAGAAAGTGTTTGATGTTTATTTTTGGCGCCTCTAAAATTCTGCTGCCTTAGGCTTTAGCCATGTTTAGTCTATAGGATAACAATCCTAAATGATTATATTACGTTAACCTTTATTTTACGTGAAATTCTTCCATTAATTGTTTTAACAATAATTTTGAAAAGATTTCCATTTCTAACGGGCAATTTTAAAATAATTAGATTAACACTGCGTTTACAAACACAATAGAGGAAAATAGCCTTTCGATGAGAAAAGCACTAGCCAATAGTTGTATTTAATTGTTGTATTTAACAGCACTAGGAGTTATTGACTACTAGTACATAGTTCCGTAGCTCCGAGCAACATCTGCGGTTTGTAGTGTTCAAATTTCAAAGTTCCTTTCTCCGGGCGGTTGCTCAGGTCTGTTATCACCATAACCTGGCATAAGTAAGAGGCAAAACTAGAAGTAGTGTCAATAAATTTTTAATACTAATTCGTAGTGAATTCCGTAAGGGTTACTTTGAGGAAAACTTGTTTCCCGCAGTTTCTGTAGTGAAAACAAACGATGACCTAATAAATTATTCAAATTTAAATTTTGATTAAAGACAGTTTATAATGTACTTATTGGTTGATCCGTTGAAGTTCATTATAAGCGGATTACACAATATTATTGAATTTCCAGTAAGTCGAGGTTACTGCCACTAATATTACTGCGAGGGCTAATTATGTCGTTATATTAGTGTTGTATGGGTTTATAAAAAGATCATTTAGATATGAAATGCGATTTGTTGGACTATTCATATTGCGTGTGCTAATGGCATTATGGCCTTTTATTAGTATAAGCATCAACGTCCATCTTATTGATAGATAGTAGGCATTAAGCAAAATGAGATTACTTCTTGCAGAAGTTGATTTTAAGGAGTTTTTGCAGTAATATATTTTATTTAAATATAAATAAGAATAAAAGTTATAAATGTCCATATTATACTGTTATTTTATTTTATTATGGAAAATAAAGTGGAACTGTTGCACGAGATATAATACATAGCGACAAGTTTGTCGGTTATTGACCGAATTTGTTTTATTTGCTTAAAGATGAGCCAAGAATTAAATGTGTGTGCATGTAAATTTACACACTTATAATGTAATCTCAACTATTTACAACAGCCTTGTCATTTTAGCCAGATAATCTACATCTCGCATTATTAAACAGTCGTACACCTGTAGATAAATATAATTTTCAATATGCAACGATTTAGAGAGATGCAGAATTTTCAGATTTTCTTGGCAAGTTAATACACTCTTGATAATGACAATCACTTATTTAGCAAAAGTATGTAGGTAGAAAATTTTGCTCTAGGATTTTTATTTATACAAATTATTAATAATCAAAAAGCTGATGTACAATTCAGTTAAGCTGCGGCATCCCGAAAATTAATTGCCGTCATTTGTATTACGTAAATTAAAAATTCTACGCATAAATTTGTATTATAAACATAAAGCGCAACAAGGAACGATTCATCTTATCCACCCAGAATTGGAATTAATATTCCAAGAGAGTAATTCGCGAGATTGACATAGTCTAACCCTCTGGGCTTACATTTCGTTGTACCACCGCCAGCAGCAGATTTTCTACTAACAATTTCAAATTGTTCACAAAAATATAGGTATTTCGTAATACCTCCTCTAGAATTGAAATTTTCCTTTACAACTTTACGTTTAATTTTCTTTAAATCAGCTTTTGAAATTTAAAAAAAATGGTTACTATCTAAAATATTATAACCCATAAAATGGACAGAAAGGTTTTATATCAGTTTTATATACGTAATAACTTTCAAAATTGTCGCGAAAATGATTTTTTTCAGTTTTATTTAAGTCATTTTGTTCGACGAGCTTTTTTATTGACGTTTTTCTTGTATATTTTTAATTAATGAATTTTTCCCGTGTATTCTTCACCTCACAATATTGTTTTCCATATAAACCGATTCAGCTTTTAATTAATTCTTTTTTAAATACGTTTTAATCCACTATATTTAGCACCTGAAATAGCCATTTTGCAAATGTCTTTTATGGCCACTTGTAGAAGATACTTCCATAGTAAATCGTTACAAATACCACGCTTTTGTCACCATTTTCAACTCGAAATCGCTAATGAAAGGTGAATGTTAACAAAAACTTACTTTTAAAACTAAACTGATGTTTTTTACACCAATTAAATCGACATTTTATTCAATATGCAAATTATATCGCTGCAATTCAATTTTATTTTGTGAACAGTGGTGTATCTTGGATTTGATCGGCCATTTATGCTGCCTAAATTATTCGTATTAAAGAAAGTTTAATTTTTTGGAACTGCACATTCAAATAATTAAACCTCCCTGACCTCGAATATCGAAAACGTCTACTAATCCCATTAGAATTTTTATAGTTTTCCCATTTACTTGTTTGTCTCTACTTTCAGTGCTGACTATCTATCGGAAAATATTCTAGTGAAATTTTTAATTTCAAGTGGGATATTTCAATAAAAGAAGTTAATATCCAAAAAAACATCATTATAATACAAAATATACCTTTTTATTTTAAATTTTGATTTTTATGAATGGATTAACGAGATTCCCAAAACGTATTTTCTATGATACGAATTCATGTTAAAATAATATCTTATCTATGCTAATTATCTAATTAAATATCTTTTGTATAATTGTTTTCGTTTTTTGCAGATTGCTTATATTATTATTGCACTAAAATTGGTCGGAAATAATTCCCGACAAAACAATTAATGATTTTCTTTCAGAAGGATAAGACTAAAAACAGAAAGTTGCAAAATAAACTTTTGATTTAGAATAAACTGTTCTGTATTTTCTTGCAAATATTTTATAGAGTTTGTTGCTCTTCTTACTAAGAAAAATGTTGCTGAAGGGAATAAATATTGAAGTTTTATACAAAATTTAAAGTGCTTTAGTTGGGGATTCCTGAAGAGTTCTGCAATAGTTTAAAATGGAATCAAAAATTGCTGAAGATTTTCTATGTAAAATTTATATAACAGTAGAGTTATACTAGCTAAATTAATTAATAGGATTAGAGTAGATCTTTATAACCTCGAAAATGAAGAGGTGCGGCCTACGTCCGCATTTGAGTGGGGGTATAGGTGAAACTAATATTTTCATCTGAAATTGATTTAAACCCTGCATTAATAGAAATAACAAGTTATAATATCAACATCAAACTATGCAGTAAGATGAATAATTCGTTTATGAAGGCATCGACTCTAGCACCGAAACGGAATTTCCTCTTTGGATGCACAAACTGATCCTTTGAAGGAAGAAACGCTTTACGCGTCTATCTTCCGGCATATCTATTAGAAGACAGCCAATCCAAGATACCGAAACCTTCAATTCAAACAGGACTATTCCCATATTATAAATCTTATAAAAGTTTCTATGGTTAGCAATATTACAATGAATTACCTTGGAAGGATTTGGAGGGATTCCCCTATCGTTAGATTCACTTGGATAATCCTTTTCTGACAATGTAGCGTTTCGTGACTAACAGTTGAATGTTTGGAAAACAATATGTCAGCACCTTTACAAATTAATAATATACAATGTGTATACATTGCATTTTAATTCAAAGTTTTAATTCCTATTTTACTACTACATAGTTTTTAAAGCAGGGTAAAATAAACATTACGGTGTATGAGATTTATGGTCGGTTTTACATAATAATGTAAGTTAAAACTTAATCTATGATTAAAGTTTTACAACAATGCATTTATATTAACTAAATAATATTAACTCGCTTTTGTGAAACCCGATATTACCTGAAAACCGCTAGTCGGGATTCAAGAACCGGCTTATTCTGAAACTTGACCGAAACATAAATAAAATTTATATAGCTTAAAACTTAAGAAATAATTTGATTTTTATTATTCATTTTGTATCATTCAGATTCAAGGTAGAACTTTGTGTGACAAGCATTATTTCACTTACGAGGCGGAGCGTAGCGTAGCCGAGTATTTGCAAAAGTGTATTCAAATTACGAATAAAGGAATTTTATATTGTCACAAACACTTTATGCTAAATTATGTATATGACAATCTACTGCTAAACTATCCCACAAAGCGGAAGTTGCATTATTTCTGAGAACTCGAACCACTACAGATTTGTTAGGTTAGATTGTTCTTTTTTTCTTTTAATTTTAGAATTGTGGCATTTGTAATCTCATTTCGTTAGTATATAACAAATTTTCACATTTAGTTAGTACGAGTATATAATTTTAAAAGGAGAAAAATTTTTTGAATTTTTCGAATTTGTCGAATTTATGAAGATGCACTGTATTTTCTATTAATTTAATTTCTATAATAACTTTCCCATCATAAAAGCATATTTTATTAATTAAGACGTTCATTGCGTGCCTAATGGTCGTTTAATTTTTTTTATTCAAATCATTAAATATACATAATTAAAGCTCACAAAAAAAATTTAATTTGAGTTTATTTATTATATTTGCACGATTATCTACTTTATCTTCTAAATTATTGATTAATAGTGCATAAAATTTTAATTTGTTGGTTAAATTTACAGAAGCTTGCTTTATAATTAATATAAAATAATTACGAATTAGGGAAAATGGCGAAATAATGAATAGGGAAAATTATTTGTACCTATTGTTAAATTTCTTTGCACAAGTTTTCCTTTTCATTCAAGTTAATTATTTTAACTTTAATTCATTTGTATGTTAAAGAAAAACAATTTGGGTAAGTAAATAATTTACGAAAGTTAACGATGATAATTTAGAATTTCCTTACAATTAAGGATATCAAATATGGATAACTTTTTTAATTCTTTCGTTTTTATTTAATTCATTTTTATAACAAATTTTGTACATGATCAAGTAAATCATAAAAGAATTAAAAAATTACCCGTTCAAATGAATTAAAAATTAGCATTTTAAAATGTTAAAAATTCTGGATTCTAAATGACACCTGGGTACTTATGGAGTCAATTGCAATGATTTTTACACACAAGCAAAGATAAAATTTGTTCTACATTCTGCACATAGTTATACTATAAACACATTATTACAGTAATTTTTTTAATTCCGAAAAGAAAATTTGAGAAAGATTCTAGAACAAATTATATAAAATTTACTCGAAAAAAGCGGAATATCCCCTTAATATTCCATTGCTATTTAATAAAATACTCTAGTTCTTTTCCAGAGTTTAATTTAAGTTTGGGCACAGATTTAAACCAACATTATGTATTAGTGTATGATCCATTAGGATGTGACTATAATTTTAATTTCAATACACTGAATTTTTTAAGGTGAAACTCCTATGTTTGGGGGGTTCTGTTTAGTAATTATTTGAACCAACCTTAAGAGTTAGATCTTCAAGGTTTTTTTCACTTTAGGAAATTTTCAAAATTTATTAAAAGTATAGAAATAATACAGCTGTAACGGTTTTCCGTATATTCCATAATTTTCTAGCTTTTGCACGAAGATAAATTACAGAATCGAACGCAATTCTAAGAACGCTTATGTATTTTTATTTGCTTACTTTTTATGTTCTTGATTGTATTCTCAGTTTATTATAAATAAATAATCCATTTTCAAACAATACAAAACTAATAATTTATTTAAAATATTGTATTTTTAAAGTAGCGTGCATTTGCTTGATCAAAGAAGTCCGGTTTTTTATTTCGTAATATTACCTTTAGTTATGTAGGTACAACTACTATTTGGTAAATTATTTAATTTAGTAATTTAGAAAAGTAGAAAATTAGTATTTAATTATGAAAGTACTACTCTATCGATTTTACGGTTTTTTGTTATAGTTATTAATTTTTTATGATTCTTTCAAAGGTTACACGAAAAGATTTTTCCATTTTCTGATTAATCATCGCTCGAATTATTTTAACAGGAAAATATTTAATTTTCGTAGTGTCTTTCCGTTAATTTTCATGTTTTTATGGATCATAATAATCTGTTAACACTCATCTTGTGCTGTTGTATTTAATTTTCCAATTCCGACAAGACCATCGGGTGGTCTTGTACTTTTAATTAAATTTTTATATTAGAATTTTCTTAAAAATATTATTAGGGATAAATATGTAAATTATTATCTAATATTATATGTGGATAAGCATTTTAATTTTAATTAATTCGCCCAAGAGGTCGAATAAAAAAAACGAATTTTCAATAAATTGAAATATTATATTATAACGTGCCTCTCCTTTTCTGCTTCTGCTCTTATGAATCTTCACTCTTCTAGTGGTAAAATTATTGAGGTGACAGTACCAGGTTCAATCTTTATCGAAAGCAAAAGAGGCTGATTGTTCAGGAGTAACTACAGAATTTAGAATTTATCTAACTCTAGCTCCTTCTCTAGGGTTCAATAAGGACATCGCCTACTGTAGTTTTGATGATTTTACTTATGGACATGCAAGAGTGTCTCGTCATTATTACTTCTACTTATCATCTGGAAATACCATTGACAATTTTGCAACCGGGCGAAGCCAGGTACACAACTAGTGAAAACATATTTAATTATGAATTTTTTTATGTTTAAGAATACATTACAAAAGCGATCTTTCATCAGCATATTTTTATTCAAAATAATTGTAGTCATTTAATATGATGAGGATGACTATTCAAATTTGTACAAAAGTCTCCGAGATTCGTTAAGGTAAAAATAGAGACTTTGTATAAAATTGTTGTAAACTAATGCAGTTTTAGAGTTAATTAAAAACCTAGTTCTTCCTTGCATTAATAAGACTAACGCTCAGTGCTCCATTGAGTAATTTGTGAATTTAAATCATGGCAAAAATTTAAATAATTTATGCAAACACGATATATTACTTTGAATTAGCATATGGAAATATGCATATGAAAGAATGCACTAATGCACCAGAGTATGGGAATCCCCGAATCTCAGTTTTCATTTTACGAGAAAATCAAAATAATTTTTATAAAGAAATATAAAAAACTAGCGATTATTATACATTTTGCTACTACACTTTTGTAGTGGTATCCCTGAAACTATATAACCAATATAGCAATATTTATCTAAAATCTGTAACTTGTGCATTCTTGCTAGACGTACCTAAGCCGTTATCATCAATTTTAACCACACTTTCTGTCAGAACCAGATATCTTCTTGTATTTTATCGAATGCTTTCTTGTGTTATATCAAGTAACTTTATGAACTTTGAAAATTGTTTAACATAAAATTTTGATATTTTATAATTTTGATAAAACAAATTGCAGAAAAATTCCAGCAGCTTTTTTTTAATGCAAAAGTCATATAATTAATTACGAAAAAATAAACGAATAATCTACCCATGGGAAAATATTTTTAACAATAAACAATTTGTCGATCGTAAAGGCAAAGTTGTAAAATGTGACATCTGGGCCTGACTTGAAAAAACGTAAAAAGTTTTACGAAACTGGATTACTTAATGTGAGGGCTTCTTTATTCGTTTAGTCAAACCAAAGTTCACAATATTTTTGCTTTATCAAATATATTCTTTCTGGAGGTGATGATTCAAGGAGCTAAGCACCTGGTTGTTTTCTCTAACCAGATTAAACTTAAAACTAATCTCACTAATGCACTGAAATAGTCGCGATGAATGAATTCCAGAATTGAAAACGAGATGCTTAATCAGATTTTAGTTACAAAAGTTTTGAAACTTGCTGGAGTTTTTGAACTGTGATTGATAATAAAAGAGGTACAAATTTAATTAAATAAAAAAATTAAACTTTTCGCTTAGGATGTTCTTTTCAAATTTTTATTATGATGGCTTTTGTAACTCATTCGTTATTCTTCATGGCTCTTTATTGATTTACGTTCTAATAAGTAATTACTCTTTATGCAACTTTGTAACTTCATTAACATTCGCTATTTTTAGCTGCAAGACTTGATGTGGCGTGTGGAAAGTGTTATCACTATTGTACTAATTGATCTTACAACACCTTCCTGGCCCTATTGCATGACGTACGACACATATCACAACCTGGCGTTTGTATAAATAGATAATTAAAGCTTTTTTGTTCTACTACTTCTTGATTAAATTTTTTAATAATCACCTAAGTTGTTACATGCCCAAATATGAATTGCAATCTGGAATTATTCAGCTAATGCTATTTTAATTCGAAGGTAGAAAACCTTTTTTTGAATAAATTCTTTGCCCAAACCAGCCTATAGTGCAGTTTACATTATATGATTTCTCTTAGGATTTATCATGGGAGAAAGCCTAAAATATAGTTTACATGATATTTTTTATAATTTTAAGAAAACACAGTGTAAACTGTGTTTTATGGTTTCTCCTATGATAAATCATAAAAGAAATTTTATAACGAAATTTGCACTTAAAGTACTTAATTTTTTATAGTCAATATTGTCGTCCACAATGGCTTCCAGATGAACACTCACTGGCCACACAATTTTTAAATTATCTAATTTTAACAGTGAGATTGAATCAATTAATATTGATTCTATTATAGATTTGAAATAGAGAATACTGTTTATAATGCAGTTTGTGTATTGTTATTCATACGTACACTTGCTTGTGCTTTGTTTATAGAAGTAACAAGTAAGCACGTATTAATATTAACAAGTGGATCCAAAACCCGAAATTAAATTATGGTTAATGTTTTATTTGTTCAGCTTTATTTTATTTAATTTGCTACTTACTTAGATTGTATCATTGTGTACTGTTTACATAATTCGTAATATTTATTAATGTTTTTTGTTTTCAATTTTATTTGGAATATTTTTAGTGATCAATTCTGAATTTATGACATTCCCGATAATAATAATGGCATAATTTAAATTATAAATGGATTAATAAAATTATATTTCATGAAGCACGTAAAACTGAATCGACTTCCTGTAACATTTTTCATATCGCGGTTAGAATAAAATGTATTTTAAGTAAAAGTACGTACGCGTATATGATATATTTATTACAAAAACAATTGAAATTCTGATTTAGTATGCACCGATTCCGAGTACATAACTCAAATTTTAACATTTTTAAGACATTTTCACGTTTACAACATAAAAATATTTTATTATTTTATGTTCTCCCATATTTTACGTTTACCTAAGTTAGTTTGATAACATTTTGGTAATTTTTGCTAGATTTAAAATTTATTGTAGTTACATTTTCTTTCTAAGTGAGCAATTTTCTTATTTTATAGTTCTAAGTTTTGAATTATTTAACATAAAGTTTTCTGAAAAGCCGATTATCATGTGGAATTTTTACATAATTTGCTTGATCGATATACTTATTTAATTTTTTGTTTACCTAAATTTAATAATAAATATAATTTAATGACCTACCTATTTCCATAATTAAATTTTTTTTATTTGAAATAACTATATTATTACCTATACTGCAATAGGTAACAATTATTTGGCCAATTTAAACTGCCAATTTCTGGCAGCTTAGTTAAACTATGAGATAGTTTAATACACTTTAAAAGTATAAAGTACCACTTTTGTGCTGCTCGTCCACGGCAGTAAAAGTATTTGAAAAATTATATCAAAATATTGCAAATTCGGCCTTTAAAAGTTTAATATTTTCTTAAAAAATGATAATAACTAAGTAAAATCACCACTAATTGTCCATACATCAGTAATTGGCCATTTCACACAAAGTATATTAAAATAAAAGTTTGTCGCGATATTTTGAAATGGTTCTATATTAAAACGATGGTGCTGCCATTTAACCTTCAATTTATTCTGCATGTGGATGCGTTCTTTCAAAATATTCATTATGGTGGACATTTCAGCATATATGAACACTCTGTTTTGATTTTGAGAATAATTTGAAGTAAGTGTGTAAAACGACGAGCCCCATCTATTAAAGAGAAAAGACCTTGCCTACCTACTATATGAGGTTATAGGAGACGCAGTTACCAAATCCATTTTGATCAATGGGTTTATAAATTGTGGAAGGAAGAAAAGGACAACTCTAAACAGATATAATATCTGAAAGATGGATTGCAGTTTCTAAGAGACAATATAAATTCAGAGAAACTTATGGCTTTTCAATTTACAAAAATCTCATGGTCTGGAGATTTGGAGGATTCCTCATTGTTCGATTTGTGGCAGAAGCTAACTAAAGAGCTCGAAACACTGCAGCAAATGAATGAGAGAGAGGACGAACAGAAGACTCTAGAGATCTTTAAATCAACACCATGACCATCTGTAGCCACCGTGCCTGATAGTCTACCTGAGCCGACACCGGGACCATTTTATAAAAATATAGACAGACAGAAGAAACGCAAAACAAAAGAAAGATTGCCTACTGTTGTTTCGGGTCAATTATATCGGAAATACATCCAAAAAGAAACAAATGAAACCTGCTAAGTCAAGAGGCTAAAGAAAAACTTTAGCTTCTCCTCTGCAAGTTCTGACTCAAGTTTGCAAGTTTCCTCAAAAGAAAGTGAAATGGAAATAGAAAGATCAACTGATATAAGTTGGAAGCCTCCAACGTGGAAAGCAGTTAATACTTCATCAATTCGATCAATTTTTTTTCAAACCCTTAACTTCATTATCTCTCTAGCTCTTCGCCATGTAGACAGCATAATATCAGAACTCTGACAAAGCAACTCTTGCTATTTATCAATCTAAACGAGCTTCATAATTAACCCTTAATCGCTATCGTGCGGTCTCCCAGACCGCAACAAGTTTGAATTAAAGGTGTTTTTAGATGCCGATAATTCTTTTTGTGTTATTACAAGTTAATAAAATCTTAAAATTAATTACTTTTTTATTTTTCCTGGCTTACTATATACCAATTAAGACTCTGTTGCAAAAAAAAACAAAAAGTTAAGTTAAATAAACAAAGCGCGGTCACTGAGACCGCACAGTAGTTATAGTGTGACAATTATTTGACGTTAGCGATTAAGAGGTAATAATTTCGGACGGCCAATTACTAGTACAAAAGTTGACCATTTACTAATTTTCCATTGTTTCTAGGTGGCCAATTACTAGCTCAAATTCTTAAGTTATAGGTTAATTTTTTAATTTTATAAAATTAATAATATTAATTGCCACAAGGAAGCAGAATTTATACATAAGTGGCCAATTACTGGTGCTTTTATCTAGTTGGTTAAAAAATAATAAACTCACAAAGTTTCTTACTGAAATCAACTGTCAGTTGCGCGGTATTGTTTAACCGAATTATCGGCGATGTTTCTCGAACATCGGCGATGATGTTCCTAATAAGATATCGGAAATTTAATCGTTATTTCTTAAAATCAATAGGTAATTTAAAGTTAAAGAAAAAAAATTGTATGTACCACTAGAAACTAATGATTTCTTTTCAGAACTTGGTGGTTTGAAGCTGTATATTACGCTATCGAAGTTCGTGAATTGCTGAACATGTTTCAGTTTCGGAATGACTTCAATGTATCAAAGTCAAACAGGGTACCTGTACAAACTGTATTGTTAGACTATTTAATCGTTGTTGGGTGGGTACACTCGGTAGTAATTGTTTTTATAATTAAATATAATCTTTGTTGCGATGCAGGAATGCTTTATCTTTTGAAACGAATCTGTTTACAATATAATTTGTATAAATAATATTGATTTTCTTTAAGGAACTTAAGAAATTTACTTGACGTAAAATTTTAGCAACAGTTGTTCTTATGATTAAAAAGCACACATCAGGACTAAAAGATTTTGATTTTGGTGTGCTAAAGCTTAACACATTTACATTGACAATATTTTGTCGAACTTAATGGTTAAGCTTGCTTTTATAAAGCTTTTGCTTTAAATTTTAAATTTATATCAATATATTTACGCACATTTGGAAGTTCAAACTTATGACGACCACAACACAAACTTCTTGACGTAAATAACTTCTAGATGTGTTATTTCAAGTTTTGTTGCATATAATACTCGTCATTCCCGTCAGTTATAATTATAGTTTAACTGTGAAAGTTAAACAGATTATCACAATTAATTCATATATTTATATCAAATTATCCTATTTAAACAGAATAATATACTTCTGTTTGACATTGAAGTTATATGAATAAATAATTCATGGCGTTTATTGTTCGTACGTGTTTGACGTATAAAAGAATTTCGGATATTTTTTGTGTACGTATCGTGTTAATGTAATATTTTGTAAATAATTAACTACAAAATTATATAAAAAAAGTTGAGAAAAATGTTCTTATTTAATTTTTATCGGCTAACCATTGTTTAAGATAATTTACTAAATACCTACAGTAATAAAAAGTACGTAATTGTTATTTTTATATTATTTTAAGCGACTTCATTCAGAATATTACATTTTATTATAAAGCATTCGGAACTCTTACATATTTAATAAGAATAATAAGATCGCGTTTTCCCAGTTTTATATCCTATGAATTTTCATGCTCTGCGGTTTTAAAAAGTATGGTTTTTAAATAATATTTTATTTTATTGTTACACTTAGCAACATAGTAAAATTTTCAACAATCGATTGCATTCTGAATGTGTTATAAAAATTTCAAAGAATACCAGGAACTTTTTGTGATTGCTGTTATTACGGACGTCTTGTAATATACCTACCTATAGACATTATATCCGATCTATTTTAAGATCTTTATGTAAACGTACAATTTCTAAAAGAAATTTTCATGCCTTGGAAAATCACGTATGCAGGAAGAACCTCCATGAAATAAATTGAATAATGAAAACTAACAATTGAAAACTTGATTTTTTTCCTTTAATAAAATTTCTTTAAAAAAACTCTTTGCTGAAACAATGTTAATTACGTTGCTAATAAATTTTTAATGATTGCTTTCTGCGGCTGTAAAGGTTTATTAGGTACATAATTATTCTATCGCCATTGGTACGGACGGAAATATAATTTTTTTTTGCATTGTAACCGAAAAGTATAGTAAAATTAATAATATCAACGCCATCCTTAGTCACCATGTTTTTTATTGACCTTTAAAATCTTAATGGTGCAAATTATAAGGAAGAAAAAAATTTAATTAAATTAATTTCCTTGTCCAAATGATTGGACTATTTGATATCTTCGGGACGATGCAACTGAATTTAAACTAAAATCAATAAATTAAACCGGAAATATATGATTATTAGTTAATAATTTTATCGTGTGCTATATATCCACTTTGTTATGTAACTTAATTGATGTAATTAATTCCAAAGGAGTCGTTTCCTTTAGCGGCTCTTTTTTATTTATAAATTTCTAAGTTAGTTTCGTGCGATACCTTCATTTCCGGAAAGTCAAGCGAAAGAAAATTGGATAAAAAGTGGCAACTTTTTATGTGACATTTAAATTTTTTATGAAGTTTATGGGTTGTTTTTAAATATGCGATATACCTAGTAGGTTATTTTCTTTTAAGAAAAATGCTTATTGTAGGATAATATTAAATTGTTTAATACGTGAAGAAAATTTTACAAAGGATATGAGAAAATTTCGCAATTTCAAAATGAAATAATACAAAATAATAAATTTACCACGAGAACACTTTTATTACTTTATTAAGTCGACATTAAATTCTAAAATCTTATGATATTATTTTAATGTAAACTATTTCTGGTACCAGATCCTTTAATCTTTGTTTTATACTTGTCATTCCTTTCACACTTCGTGTCTATGTTTTTAAAACAATTGCAGCTTTTATTTTACTGTATGTTTATGACAAGAAGCAAACAAACGCGGTAATGGTAACTTTTGTGTGTATACCAATAATCTTAACTTAAGTGATTATAATATTTTATTGTTTTACTGTTCATAAAATTAATTTTATACACAAGAAAGTTATGAGAAAGTAATAAAGTAATCAAAGGAAACTTACTGTAATATACAAAATAGGAAAAAGTCGGGAATAACTTTCTGAGTAAACGCAATAAAAAATAAATTAAGGCATATTGTAATGCCCTTATCTAATAATAAATAAAAGAAAATTACATTTTTTTGTTCTCCTTTGGATACATGATACGTTAAATCCGGCTATTCCTGTAATTTTATTCCATATTATACGCTGCGGTTTAACTTTTTTTAGCAAAAATTACGAACTTTTACTAAAACTTTTCGTGGTTGTTAGCCCAGATTAAAATATAAATCCCACACTACCGACTACTACAGGATTAAATTCTAAATTACAAGAAAGACGAAGAATTTTCAACGGATCCGTTAAAATAACTATTTTGCCTGCACCAAGTTTTAAAATTTCAAAGATGAGTTGCTTGCCGAAGCCTTTGTTAAGAAAGATAATTTGTAGCGATGACTTGAAGAAACTGTGGGAGGGTTTTTAAGTTTAGTTTCTTTATTTGAAACAAAAACGTGCTGTTATCCACTCAGAGAAATATTATTTTAAATAACTTAATTGGTTAAATTAAACAGGGTCAATGGTAATTTTTTTGAATAATTTTCTGGTAGTTCCTCTTTAAGTTACCTAAATTAAATTAAATTTAACATATCAACAACTGTGAATTTATGCCAATTATTATCAGGTAATAGCTGAAAATAAAAATTGTTGTATTGGAAGAATTTTGTAAAATATCATTTTTGATTTTTAATAAGTTTATCTTTCACATATTTAAAATTATAAATTAAAGTTTAAAAGTTTGTTATCAAAATGAAAAGGAAAACAGTTTGTTTAACGTAAACAACCGGCAAGGGACGAACTCATTAATTAAAATTAGATTATGCGTAATTTAAAAATGTAAGGTAAATTATTATTTACAATTAAATTTAAATGGAAAATTTAAACCGAAAAATGAATTTTCTCACAAAATTATCGGCTGACGAAACAAAGTCTCAATTTGTGCTTAAATTTTGATAGAATAAAAAAAATCTATAAATTATAATTTTCTTGTATAAATAAACTGAAGAGGTTGGTAAATTCTGTTAGTTTAAATAGCAGAAAGAATTAATGTGTGTGAAAATTGAAATTTAATATAATGTACGATTTTATAGTTATTTAACATCGGGTTTTGCTAATTTAGCAAAAAAGTTAAGGTAGTAAAACACAATTAAAACAATTGCGGAATATCTCTTTCGCTGAGAGCTAGTTAATGAACAAAGTGTAATCCCTCCGGGATGCTTAAAGCGAAACTGTTATAGTGATCCGAAACTTCTTAAGTATTGCTTCAATTATTTTAATACCGGATTATTTTGTATATGCAATAGCCTTTTAACTACCAATTTAATTATACATTATTTGGTTTTAATGTAGCCTACGTATGCAAGACACTTATTTTTTGAAATGTTTTCAGCATTCATAGAAAATCCTATTAAAAAAGAAATTATTAACAAACCACGATAATACGAACATTTTGTGCTTTTTATAAAAAAAGTAATGAGATACTGAAGTGCATTTTATTTACAAAAATGAAATATTAGAAAAGTTTTAAGCCGATCATATTTTGACATGTTACCGGAAGTTTATTTTAACTTTATGCCATATTCGCGTTGATTTGCATAAAAAAAGTATGTTTGAAGGCAGTTTATAACATTTTTATTATAATTCTTATCAAGTGCTTTTTATAAGCTGCAAAACTTTTTATAAATTTTAAATTTTTTAAATGAGTTTCAATGTTATTTGATATCTGTTGGTTTAAAATTTGAATTTAATTTTATTTCTTTGTTTCAGAAAGCCTAAGAGAGTATTTTAGTAAATATGGTGATATAACAGAAGTAATGGTAATGAAAGACCCAGCGACGAGGCGATCGAGGTAAGCATTTTGACAAATCCGTCCTTTATTTTAAAAATAATTCCAAAAAATGAATCCGACATACGTGAAGTAATCTAATTTGAACAACTCTTTACCCATCCATGAACTTTGTTGAGAAGATGAATTAACCTAAGTTAGGGATGTGGTTGCCGCAAAACTGAGTTTGTTCGGTTAGTTTTCTTGATGTGATGTCATCTTCATAAGTTATCCTGGCAATATTTGCAGTTTCCTTTGAAATGTAACTTTAGATTTCCCGCATACGCTTTTCATATGTCTTAGGACTTTGCATACAAAACCAACCACATGAACTTTTATTTATATACTTAATAACAATGTATTCCTATGTTAAGATAAACGTAATAATCCTAAATTATTATACAAGGTGACTCACAAGCATGCGGTTATTATCCCTGTAATTATTAGCTACCCTAATTATTTTCGAGGTAAACTGTACTTTTTTTTTAAATTTAAGTTTCAAAAAGTCTGCGCCTGTGGGCCATCCTGTATTTTAATTTTGTAATCATAAGTTGCAAATTGCGCAAAGTAAATTATTTTTTAGACAAATGAACCAATCATTTTAAATGGATTTTGAAATTTAAAATGCATAATTTTCTAGAAGATTAGTAATAATAAATAGGAGGAAAAGATTAACTTTTTTATCTTAATGCTTTTGGTGTCACGCTCACAACTTGATTTTCGGACTCAGACCGTGTTGTTTCATTTTGATTACCTTATATTGCAGAATAGAGCAACACATTTACTTCGTAGTTAATTTAGTTAACGTGGCTGCTTATTCTTCAATATTCAAATGTTAGTTTTATTGATTAACGGATTAGATTACTATAAATCATGGAAAACAAGGATTACCGGTATTAGTAGAGCTTTTATTTGTTTTAGAACTTAATGTTTCAGAAAGTTTGCAAGTTAAGTTTTATTCTAGAATAATAATAGTTTCAGATATCAATAATATGAAAATAATAATATTTTAAATACCAGCAATTCGGTATCTAACTTAAATCGAAAGGCTACTGCCCTATCGCGATGGCTTCTTTGCGGTAATCTTAAGTCCAAGTTATATCTATGTATGCATCTGTGGTGCTGTATGTTGTGATAAAAATTATTCCTTCCTGATGGAGAAGTATAATTGATCAGTTTTCTCTTTTGTGTCGAGGGCCCTAACAGGTCTTGCAACTAGCTGATAATCGCGGAAGCGAGAGCTACAAATAATATAACATCCCTGTTATATCCCTGAAATATCACGGGTACCGAAGTTAGGTTTATGAATATAAAAAAAATTGAATGTAATTTATATTTATATTTCATTCGACATTGAATGAATTACAAATGAATTAAACTTTTAGTTGAATGAGTTTGAAATAAAACACGTTATAAGTTATAAAAACATTGTTATACAGAATTGATTGTGAAACTAAAAGTGGTACTTAATTACAGGTATGGCATAGAAGTATAGGTATTTTGTTGATGAATAGGGAGCGTTCTAATTTCCTGTGTCATCATTGTCAACAGATTAATATTATAATAATAAAGGTATAGGGTTTATTGTAATATTCTGTTAGTATTATAATTAATTTTCCAACCAAATTAAAGTTAAATTCGCTCTAAATTATTAATAAGCGATTTTATTAAAAATATATTTTTAGACCAAGTACCTATACAACTTTTAGAAACAAATAATGTGCACATGTTGAAAGGGAATTTATTCACGTTGGCGATGTTAGGGTGCGTTTCATTTACTGTAGGTAGGTAAATAAAGGGACTACATTTCCCTACCGTTTCGTATACTAAAGATGATTGCAGGGTCCGCAGGTGTTGGAGTAAATATGAATGGTGTTAGACGAGAGATTTTGTAGCAAACAGTAAGTAACACTACTGCAATTACTTGAGCTTAACCCAGTCAAATTTGTACATTACATTCGGGGTTTACGATCCAGAAACATCTTTCATAAAGTGTGTTTAGCTTCCTATACCCAAAATAGCTAATATACAGGGTATTCCGTAGGTGTTTATTATTATAAAAGTCCTATGTAATTTTACATAAAATGTTATGTAATTTTACATAAATTATACAAAAATTACAAATTGCTTCTTTCAGTGGAGTTATTGTTAATAAAATAACAAGATATTGTAAATTTTGAAAACTGGAAATAATATGTTTATGGCTATTTGTTTCATTTCAATAAACGTCAAATATTTTTACTGGTGCAATAGGTGCAAATAAATAGATTTTCTCGTAGTAGAAATTCGAAATCATAAATGATACAATTTATTATATGTATTTCCTGGATTTTGTTTACGTTGAAATGTGACTTGAATTGGGAATAAACGCATAAGTTATGGAATTCAAGTAAATGCCGCAACGGATAATTTCCCTGTTATATGCGATTTGGGTGCCAACTTTGTCCGGAATCTAACTAACAATCGTGCGTTTCGAGAATGTAATCGACAATATTCTGAATGCATATAGATGCATTATTGTCTGGCTTCTACAAATTGATTAGGTTTGTTTGGGTAAAGCAACAACTCGACAACAAAAACACGGAAGTTGCAGTCAAATTGTTAATATATCTGAAATTTTAAGTTTATTCTATTTTTTCTCCATTGCGATTTGTTGAATAACATGTCAAGTGATTCTATTAGCTTTCGAGTGGGCAAAGGAAACACTTACCAGAATCAGGTGAATTGTGTAAGCACGATCAAGCTTCTAGATTATTCAATGTACCTAAGTGCCTAAAGCTCAGTAGTAAGTAATGGACATGTTCAGCTTGACCGTAATAATTACCTACTAACAAATTTTATCAAAGAAGCTTTCCTATGCACCATCGGCTGACTATTGATTCATACGCTGGCGTTTGAAGTCCATTTAAAATAAGAAAATGTTTGTATGTTTTCCTAATCGAACTTCCAATGCGAGGGTTTTATTATTTCAGGAAAAATTCACATAAAAGGGTTTTCTTTTACAACTTCTTACAATGTTTTGTTTTTAAATGTAACTTTTAACGCTGAAATATAATCAAATTTTAAATTCTACTGTTGATGTTATGTTTTCCTTTGGGGTTTGGTCGAATCTAATTATTTTATAGTAATTCAAATCGAAAAGATTTTAAAGGTTATGTACACTAACTGAAGTGACATTTTTTGAGGTTATGTTATTGTATTTTTCGGGGGGTGAGAGTATTTAAATCGATATGTCGGTTAAGCAAGAACATTAAGCTATACTTACATTAATTAATTTTTAGTTGAAATAATTACAGTGTAGTAGAGACTGGCAATTAATTTCAGTTTTGCATTATGCAACTAAAACACCCTGACGTTTGAAAACGTAATTAATTAATAGTTAGTTTTATGTATTCACTTATTTAAAGGTGTTCTTAATCTTCGACTTTGCAGTTAATTCTCTCCCATAATTAATTTGCGTGCTCTGATTTTCAGGGAAAATTAGTATTCGTTAATCCACCGAATACCACTACATCCAAGAAGTTATATTTTATATCCACTTGATACCTTTGATAAATGTCATAGCCTTTTACACCTTACTAAGAGAAAGATTTAATGGCATGGCTTAGATGAACCCAAGTGGAAGTACCTGCATGTAAGACGCCATCTTGTTTTGCAGTGACATAGATTACGTACAAAGCCTACATTATACTGTAAACTTGAAAGTTAGATTGGTACAAGAAGCATATTGCACCACAAAATATATATTTATTGCACGTTAATGCAAAATAGCGTATGTTTAAAATTAAGTTAATTGCTTAAACTTACAAGGGTATGATATATTTGAGGTTAAAAGGGAAACAAGTGATGATACCCCAGGATAAATGATAATTTAATAATATGGTGATACGAATTATATACTTACGATATAGTAATCAGTGCTTTAACAATGACCATTGTACGAAGGTATCATGTCGCGACCTAATCGCTGTCGTAAGGATTCTAGAGCTTTATCCGATTATGCTAATGTTCTGCTGGGTCTGCTAGATAGTGCTCGAGTCTGAGACGCACCGCTCGCTATCATTGTTTACTCCGGGGCTTTGTTCTTGCCCGTGAATATACATGAGCGTTACATATGGAGTAGGTTGTTATTGCAGTCTTGTATTCCATCTTTGCTTGACTCTCAGGTCTGTCACTTGCTTTGCTTGCATAGAAGCGACCCCATGTCATGTCGAAATTTAGGGTTCAATATTGTTTACATCATAAAATGACTTGGCTTTTTTCTTTTTAAAATACATTCTATATTTTGATAGCATCGACTTGGGCGAATTACCTAACCTGCAAAACAGTCAAAAATAATTATCTTTTATTCGTCCAGCCAATTTCATTAACGTCATAGGACGTTAAAAAGAATTCGTTATTGGTCTACTTAGGTACGTAGATGTATGTTTTGGAATAACAAATGGTCGTTTAATATTTCATACTCGGCGCGAATGGTAGTGATTAAAATGTGTTCAATTGCTCCTCGTTATTGGCAGAATATAGCAATACGCAACTGACCATAACTATTATTGTGTTTTCCGAATAAGCGTATTTCATTTTGGTGTTTACCAGTCGCGTTTTGTGTTAGTGGCCATTTCGGTTTATGCTGCATTTGACAATGATACTAACGGACGATTTTGTGCCTTGTTGCATCTTTCTATCAATGATTTTGTAGATTTATTACGTAAATCTAATGTACCATCGCAATTTTACTCTTTATTGTTCCATATTAACGTACAATAATCATCCCAAAGTACTATACTAGATTACATAATATTGAAAATTACTTTTTTATTCGTTTCCGTCTGAATGCTCTTTGTATTTTTTTAATCTCATAATTGACGTCGCCCCAGAGTAACTTAACGCTTTGGTGAAATTTTAGTTCAACTCTCATTCAATTTTATCATAAAATAATTTAGAATTTAAAAAATCACTTTTCGCTTTTTATACGCAGTATACTATTTTGGTGATTGCTAAATCACGACTAGACTAATATATGAGTCTACTATCGGGATCTATCAGAGATAGATAAAACCCGATCTATATACATTGCAGTACTATCTCCCCTTAATTGGTTCTGTCATTAATGTTTTATAGAAACTTTAAATGTTTTAAATTTTCTTCTAGATTGACCAATACCAGTAACCCTTTTAAAAATAATTAAATAGTTGTTCATAAATAATTCTCGGGTTTAAGAAGAAGAATAAGTCTCGGGTAAGCAGGACTTAAGGGAAAGAACCTTTTTTCTTTTTTCTGATTTTTGTATCGTTCGGGAAATCAATGCAAATCAATCGAAGGAGATACTTAAATTCCTTAGAAAACAAAATTTTGTCAATTTTTGACTTAAGCCCTTCTTAAGACCGGAGAGTTGTAAATAGCATTTCCATCTGTACAAAAGCAGCCAAATTCAAAATTAATAACATAAGAATATTTTAGCGTCTTTTAATGCTGTTGTTTTCATAAGCTCAAATTGCAATTACATGTTTACTTTGCTCATTGCAACCAAAACACCTCGATGTAACCAAAAAACGAATTTTGTTAAATAATTTTTTAAATAAATTGAATTTTTACTTTATCCTTCCTGTGGAAACCACTAAAAATTTTAGCAAAAAATATCAATTTGCTTCGCAAATATGAAAAACAATTTTCAACTTTTTTGGAATGTAGTAGTTTTAGTAGGTTTCGTATCGTACGTTTTGAAAAATTAAACTTGCCTTTATAATCATCGTCGATGTCGTTAAATTGGTTTAGGTTTTTTCTGGCATCGGATGGAGGCTGGTGGTTATTTTTTAATTTAATGTTGAGAACCGGTGATTATAAATTTGCTCAGTATATTTTCGAGACACTTTTGGTTCAATTTGGTAAATTAACTATGCAATTGAGTAGTTCACTGTTCCGACAACCAATAGCCGAGCCATTTAGAGTTTACAGAGTAAGTTTAATACAAATTGAGTGCAGTATGGGCGCGACTTTGATAAAATGCTCTAATTTTAAAATCTGTGCTCGACTTGGCCGCAGTTCCGTTGCGGTCCACTACTTGTGTTTATTAAAAATATTCATTAATTTATAACATAAATTCTGAAATTATATAATAGTACTAAAAAATTAAGGTAATTATTTATTATCGTTTGCACTTTAATTATCTTGTTTGGGAAATGAAAAAAGGAATGCTGTTAGGTTCGGTGCTTTTGGCATTATTTTACTCATTTGTTAGGTTAAATCTAACATATTGTTGGTAATTTTCACCGAATTAATTGTTTATGCTTAAATAAACGGGAACCAGTGCTTCACACAGGTATGCAAACAAACATGATATATAACTTAGTGAAACCATGTTAATAAGGATTATCAGGTAAATTACATGTTTCGTAAGCGAAATATTTTGTACAATGATTTAGATCCTCACATTCTTATAACGAAACCAAAATGAACAAGACTTACACAATCAAAAGAAATGTTTGTAATCGTACGTTCTATTGAAGAAGAAACCGAATAAATTTTATAACATGCATTTTAAGCATTGTATAACTTCTTTCATTTTCTAAATGTATTTGAAAATCTTGAAATTTCAGATAAGTAAGCGTATCATTATTGTAAGTGAAGGAAAATAGCTTTATAGTTGATCGATCAGTATATTTTTGTAGCTCTTCAACACTGAATAATACCACGTTTTTTCTTTTGCAATTTCCTAAATAACTAAACGTGTACGTTTCCAACGAATTGTCTGCAACAGATAAAAATTTTCAATTTAATTCTCCATTATATCCCACACATAAAAATTTAAATATATTGGCTTTACTTAAATCACAAGGAAATAATTTTATGGAAATTTTAAATTAATTTTTTTACGTTTTTACTTCAATAAGTGTACCTACGCGATTTGAGCCTCTATTGTCAAAATTTATAATTTAAAAAAAATGTTCACCTGCTGCCCAACGCGAAAATTTTTTCAAAATAATAATTTTCAATTGGCTAAGATCGGATTTTCCGAAATTTCCGTACTGTAAACTTGGACTTTGCGCACCAGAACATGGAAACACTTAAAATTATTATTTATATGCTAAAATACACATTGAAATGTGGAAATTTAAAAAATTAAAAAATATCATACAAAAATCATTGATTTCCTCGAATTTTCTAGCAATCCTAGTTATATCTACGATTCTATCACTGGTAATTATAATCTGACGTATATTGACAACATAATAAATTAGATAACCTATATTGTAAAGTTATTTATGAGGCATTGTGATCTTTCCAAAAAAATCTTTATTTATTGGTTTATGTATAATTGTTAAATAATAAATTATATCAACTTTTATCATAAAATTGATGGCTGTACATAAAAAAATATGGATCCAATTTCTCCTATCACATTTTTCTACAAGGTAATTAAATGAAAGATGAAGGAAACTGTTTGCAATATATTTTATTGCTTTAGAAACAAATATAACGAAAATATTTTTATTCACATTCTATTACTTTTTAATAAGTTGGAAAATTAGCTATTATTAACTTTAAGATTCCGATTGGTTAATTTTAAGTAAACAATAGTATATTACGCACCCAGGCGCAAAATGTTTATATTTTTACACTCAGGTCGCAAAGGAACTATTTGCCACCTTATTAAAATTTAATAATGGGTCAATTGTGACTAAAATTTGTAGTAAAGCAATTTTCTTTTAACCTTAATAAATCATTAATTAACGTAATTATTGGCTAATTGTTGTTTAATCCCGGTTCCGCCCAGTTTACTAATACAAACATCTGATTACAGCAATAACCAATTGCTGAAAGCTCCTGAAATTTACTAAAAATATTTATTTAACTTAGCATGACCGTTGTGTGTGTGTTTACGTGAATTTCCTGGAATCCTTTTTTAACCCAGATCCTGAAAAGCTGAAATTTGTTGCATAGTTTCCACTCGAGCGACATTTTTGTATAATATAGGTATTTCTGTATTATTTATAATTTGAATTGTTGAGCACAGATAAAAACTATAAAATAAAAGTACGACGCGACCTTACAGTCAAAACGCTGCAAAAACTCTAGGAATTATGATGTAATAGACACTCTTGAACGTAATTAAATTTCAGCAATTATTTTACTTCCTTCTTCTTCCTTTCTTCTACTTCTAGATTGTCTATATATTTCTTATTATTTTTATATTAACGCTGAGTTATATTTTAATTATTTAAGAAGTACTTTTTTGGATAAATAGATCAAAATATTCATTAACCATAAATGGATTCTAATTACTTAACTGAATGTGGTAATAGAAGTTTCCTAGCAAAATAACTTTCTTTTAGTAAATTGAACTCACTATTATGTTGTAATATTTATTAAAGACTCGCGAAGTTTAAGCATTCCGTGATGCAAATTTTATTGCGTTGGTTGCAGCAAACTATCAAGTTGAAGTCTTTTATTATTTATTACACATCCGTAACATAACCTAAAATTATAAATTTTTAAAGATGGCTCTTAGGAAAATTATTTCATATAAAGTGGTTATTGTTTTAACAGGTTTTTTATTGAAGAGAAAATTTTTATTTGCATTTTTCTGGTGGTTGCATATACTTCGATGCATCGGATACTAGCTGCAGTCGTCTGCATTTTCTTTGTTTCGTACGTAGGTGAAAAGAATGAAACTTGAATATTTTGCATGGAAGTTTTTTTTGTAACAGATAATCAGAGACAATGGTTATAAGTTTCTAGTTTAGACAATACCCTTGATGCTTCTTTGTATAATCACTTTGTATCTCTCAGGATGAGAAAACGTACTAATTGTTGAAATTTCTTGTTATGCACCAAATATTCCATTATCATAATGAAAAACTTTTTTGTGTATAATTGTGTATATAGCCATTTTTTTATTGTAATGTCATATACCTACTCATGTACCATAAAATAGCTTTTTCTTTTGTTTTATTTATTTTTATTTTTATGTAATATAAATGCAGCGTACGAAATAAATTTTATTATATTGAATACATGCCAAATTTGAATTTACATTTCGCGTGTTCTATTATTTTGATGTAAAAGTAGTGCAGGTATTGGTTAAAAATAAATACACACAACTATATAATTTATTATTAGTAATTTTATAGTTTTATTTTATATGCTCGAATTTATTTTTATTTTTGAGTCGGAATTTTGAACGCGGAAATGGGAGCTATGCAATGCTTCTAATCTAGTTCTAAAAAATATTTAGTGCAGTTTTTGGTTTAAACCACGAATTTTTCCGTTAACCATGTAGTATTTTTTCTTTATTCAGCTCAGCGGATAGACAGTAGACACTAGACAGATAAATTCTATTTCTCTGTTTTTAATGACCATTTTATCACTACAGAATACTCCTGCCCATAAAAATTAATATGTTCTTTGAAGAATCATCATTTAATAGGTAGTTTACATTCCGTCAGGTACTCCATCATTACACCGTCAGTGGTTTTCACGCCGTATATCATCAGTATTAAGTTGTCAGTACCGTAATAGGTACTGATGCAATGCTAAGGCGAGTATTGATGTGAGGTGTTGACAATATTATGGATGGCGCAGAGTTCTATAAAGAAACAATTTTCATTTAGTAACCAGAAGGTTTCCATTTTATTGAAACTGATTTTTTTTAGTGTATATTTAAGATGGAAGTGTGAATTATAGGTTGTGTAACAGATTTCGACACAGGTGCGTTTCATTAACCATGAAATAGACAGTGTCGGTTCTCAAATGTTGAAGTGGAAGACGGACAAGTCATAAGTAAATATAGATCGAGAGCAACCACATTGATGCTCCGAGACAAGGTCGTGAGATTTTAGAAGGCTTGTGGTGTAAACGCCGATTATTTCGTTACTCAAACTGAAGATTCCAAATCTTTTTGACTTAAAATCAGTCATAACATAATTTATCAATTTATTTTTTTGCACGTATTCTGGTTCGTCGATAATAAAAGATATTCGAGAATATCTTGTTTCATATTTTTATTATTTTAATGCAACTTCTTTTAGAGTTCCGTATGTGCCATGTCACGGGAAATAAAGCCTCAGCAGCAGCCGTCAATCTAGGAAAAACATTTAAAATTTTTGATATTCCTGCCGAGGGAGTGTTTTATTTTTAATTGTCAAATAACAATTTCACAGTCAAAAGTCTATAGCTATTATTTCTGAAGGTTTGGTGCATGGAGATAATTGGTTTAATTTATATTAAATCAAATACTTGCTGGTCAATGATGTAATTATTAAAGTTGCTGCTAGTAATAGAATAAACTGAGATTCAATGTGTGGATTAATTATGGTTTTGATGCAAAATTACATTACTTCAATAAATTTGGAACAAACTAATTTAATGATTTGCATGCAATTATGTTCATATATGATTATGTAATAGATTATTAGTAAAATTTAACTGATTAATATGGTAGTTAATATCGAAAATTCAAATGCTGCTAAATTTATAATCGGAAGATTTCTTGAAGAATTTCCTTATTTATGTTGTTTCTTATAATAAATGATGGGTTTTTAATAATGTAAAGAAGATTAACTCTTGATTACGTTGACGGAACGTTATCGCCGTAAATAGTTGTAACACTTGTTTTAAAGGACGGAGCTGGCCGCAGTTGCCTTCTAGGAGTACAACAGTTAACATCATATATTCATTTTATATGTTGTAAAAACTGCAGCTTTTAAAAAACGAGTTTTCAAAGTGGGTTAATGCAACAAAATATTGACGGGAACCGGAAATAAAATGTATCTAACAGTTAAGTAACCTTTTGATACAGGTTGATGTCAAACATTTAATGCAGTGCATCACCGTTTGGCCACCAGCATCATTTTAATAAATTTTAATAATTTTAAGTGACAAGAAAAAGAAAGTGTCTTTAAAAAACTCATACGTGTCAGTGATGGAAATCTCTAAATCTACTAAAGAAAGTGTCCAAACAATCAATCACAATTCGGTGATAATCGCCGAAAATCCACAACCACAAACAGGGCCACTGGAAAACTCAGTTATGCGGTTGTGCTGCGATCGTCTCTAGTTTTAATTTAATAAAACCGATAGGTGTGGAATCTTTAAATCCACAAAATAAAATGGAACATTAGAAGTATCCAGGCAATCAATCAGAATTGGGTGATCACCCCCAAAAAGCTAAAACATTGCAGATATTTTGTATGCTACAGTTTAGTGACATCCCTAAAGACCACAGCGGTGGCTTGATGTGATCGCTAGTTGAAGTTATGAGCGGAGATTCTGGGTTCAAACCCCGGACTCGGCAGAATTTCTTAGCTCAGCCCTCTGGTGAACATCAAGCTGTGGATCGAAATACTTATAACTTCCCTTAACAACTCAATGGGAAAACGGGGCACAATAAGCCTAGAGCTTCAGTGCAAAGTGGACCTTGACCACTACCCGTTTCGTAATGATGATGATGACATCCCTAAAACATTGTAATAAATTTGCAATTTATAAATTGTTTTTAAAATACATTCATTTTTAAAAATTGTATTGCGGAAACATCACGTTCACATTGAACTACGCACGTGTGCGTACTATACGTGTAGCTATTTAGACGGTGTAGTTGACAAGCTTGTGAACTCATGCAAAAGTTTGTTTTTAATTTAAATTAATTATTTCAACAGGAAAATTTTTTTGGGAAAGTTTTTTTGTTGTATTAACAAGATTATACAATCTCTAACTAAAATCTTTGAATAAGTTTGCAAATCCACTTAGAACAAGTTCAGTGATTCCTATCTGTTGACTCTCAACTTCACAACAGAAATACCAAGGGATGATCCGTAATCGCATTATAGTGTGAAACGTCTCATGTTGTCCAACTTTTCGACTTTCATAACCAACTAATGTGATACCAAAAGTTATAGCCTTTAATATTCATTTTAATTTGTTTTTAATCGCGGTGGCTTAATATAACATTAAACTTACATTAACGTACTTACACTATTTGAGATGGTGACTTGGTGATATAAGTTCAACGGTGTGTTTTCTACAGGAAGTACGTAGTTGTCCGAGTTGTTTTGTTTTATGCTTCTTGGTCAGAAAAAAGCTATGAGTCATTTCAATATTTTATAAAACCTTTTCGAATTTCTTCTTTAGACAGAGAAAGAGAATGGCCATTAGGATTTCTACACGTGTTTTTTTAAAACTTAAATTACCAATTTTTTAGATAGTTTTTCTCCATTTTTATGTATCTTTGTCACGAAAGCACTTTTCCGATGTAGCTGGTTATCGAGATAATAGACTGCATGATTTTTTGGTAAAATTTAAAACTCGTTTAAGATTTTATTAAAGAAAATTTTAGCATGATATTTTTCGAGTTCGTTATTTTATTAGTAAGCTTTTATAAACACCCCATTAACGGACTTATCGACATTTTATTGACAGTTATTATAAGCATATTGTTGCCAGAATAATATTCAATATTGGTACACTATACATTTTGCCTTTCGTAAAACTGAACTAGGTTTCTATAATGGTTTTATAGATTAAAATTTTAATTGTTGTTGAGGGACAATAAAACAACCGAAAGGGTAAGCACAATAAAAATTTTATATTTTTCAAATTGCATTAACTTTCTTTTTCTTAAATCGTAGACAATAAAAATTAAATTAAAAGCTTCTAAAACGAAAGTTTTGATTAAAAAGTAGCTGTAGGGTTAGGGGGTGTCCGCCACCAGGAAGTAAGACGAAGCATAAAATAAATAAATAAGCTCTGCTTAGCTTTGCTTTTGGTGGCCATGCACACAAGAAAGTGAAAAATGAATGATTTACATTTTTTAATTTAATGTGTCTTGGATTTCCAAACAGGAATTGTGTGAAATTTTTTATTAGTTCCTGATCATTAATTCTAACTTTAAATTACATGCTTTGCATTTCTGTCAGTTTGAGAAAAATCTTCCGTTTTAGCGCGAATTTTTAATGAAGCTTTTACGGATTCTTTATTAAAGTTACCAAGTTACTGCAAAGTTAAAGCCATTTTTGAATTTACTTCATTGTTTGTATGTTTGTTTGGTTATACAAAAGTATGAAGTAGTTGCAAAAGTATGATGGAAGTTGGGAGAGCGAAACAATAGTTATAACTTCAAATGTTGCTACTACTTTTTTGGAAGATATTATGTATTGCCAAAAAGTTATTGTCGTCACAATGACCATAGTACGCTCGGAGGGAAAGAAATCACGTGATGGAAACTACTTTTTGTTTTTCTCTAACTTTTGTTTTCAAATCTTTCCTAATGCTCATTAGCTTTACCTGAATGATGATTAGATCGAAGGGTGTACTACAGGTGATAATCATAATAAAATTTGAAACTACGTTTGCATGGGCGCACCTTAGACCATTAGTGTTAATCTAATCCATTGCGGTGTAATTCATCAAGGGCGCAATCAATCAATCAATGCTTTCTTGTGACAACATAAATCCGATTTCCTTGAATTCGCGCTTATAAAGAGCCACTTTGATGCGCTTTCCAAGTTTGCACATTGTACTTTCGGTAAATTATTACGATATATTTTGTCACTTAATTTTTTCGACGATGTTCAGCAATTCGACTGGAATTCTTTTTTTATTGTTACCAGCTTTTACGTTGACTGTGGCGATTTATCAATATTAAAGTAAACAGTATAGAAAAATCGCTACTATTTCAATATATCACAATTAAAAGTTGGTGATGCTCTATTTTATGGGTATATTTGGAGTTGAAAAACTTTTAATGTTTAATGTTTGCTTACTAGAAAAAGATTTTAGTTGTCGTAGCTTTTTTAATTAACGCCTCTGTCAGTAGCAACTCGAACCCACTAAATGATAAATGGAACTCTGCGATAGTAGTTTTTGTTTTTGTCCAATAGCGTTAGTTTTTGTTGCTATTTCTTTAATTGCCATTTTTCTTCCAATCGATGTACCTGCCTCTATTGGTAATTATTTTCCAAAACTTTTATAGCAACTTCAATTTGATATTATTTGATAAAAAACGTTTAATCATTTAAAATGCGGAACGAAAGTATAGGTATAGTAAATTTTATGTTAAATGAATCCATTAAAAGCAATTAAATTAAATTCTCTTTTTAGAATTATATTTATTTTGCGAGCATGTGGTGCTGAATCGCCATTTATTTTATTTTTTAATGACTCCAGTTAATGGTTAAATTAGTGTACAAATTATTGAGGATAGTCAGCTTGTAACGAAAATTTAGATTTAAAAATTCAATTTTTCATTCGGCTGCTGCTTTATTTTTAACAGACAAATTTATGTAATTCGTTTATTGACGGATAATTTTTGGTTCTGTTGCATATACAATTTTTCTAAATCAATCCAAATTATGAATTTTTTCCATCAACCACCTCTTCTCCTTTTCTCTTTCGTTGAAATATCTTCAGTTTTCTTTTTGTTTTTATTTCTGTATTACACTTATGTCTCTGCTGCTCAACAGCTTTTTGTTAGCATTGTATGCTTTATTACTCGCTTAAATTCTAACACACAGCAATCTCACTAGGAGATTTTTAAAACTTTCCACCTCATCAAATTCATATATTTGCATACAGAAGCAGAAGCATGTTTTATTTACCATCACAACTGTGTAGAACTATTATACAAATTGGTTCTTGAAAAATGACAAGAACAATTTGTAGAAACAAACACATTGTTGTAGAAGTGCACTCTTATTTCTGTACTTAAATTAAACAAGTTGATACATTTACTTGTGATTACTTATTTATGCTTTATTCGGAGCAAATGGACTGTTTGTACATCATTTTCACATCGATAACGGATAATCGGGTTAAATTTTCTTGAGATTTTTTCATACCAGATTTAAATTGTGTAACAGGGCAATTGCTTGGAAAAGTCAAGTAATAACTTTTTTATACTACGATTATTTCTCTCTAATTACTGTTAGTATAATATTTCTATTTAGGGGAATTCTACTACCCCATATAAAATTTATTGTCTAGCAGGGAGTTTATGTGTAGTACATAGTTGTAATTTCAAGCAATTTTCTCATTTTTAGTTTGTTACACATAGTTTGTTTTAACTTTAAGGGAAGCTAGGGGACACGCTATTATTTATGTTCATATTATTATTACTTTGTAGCGTCTACATTATTAAATTTTAAGATGAATTACTTCGCAGAAGTTGACAGAAAATTACTGTATAAATTCATACTCGTGTATGAATTTTTAATTATAATCAATTAAGAACATCAAAAATAATAAACTGACGATTTTAAACCGGAAACAAATTTGAATTTATAAGTAAATTAAACGGTTTTAAGAGTGCAACGTGTTTTGTGTTTTATTTATGATTAAAACGATGTAAATTAATTTATTTTACACGCGACATTTTACACATGCAATCTGAATCTCTTAGCATGCAAAGAATGCATTTTTTACATTGTCAAATCAACTTTTAATTTAATGTTACATTTTGTGCAGGTCATTACACAATAAATTGTGTCGTTAATGTATCGAGACATTTTAATCCCTTTTCGAAAATCATTAATTAATTTAATGTAATCAGAAATAATTTTGAGGAAAATTAGCGCGAAATTTTTTTTATACCACACTAAAATAATTATAATTTATATTTAATGAATTGATATTGACAATTATTGCCATCTAGGTTCTTCTTTTTATTAAAAGTTCCACAAATCAATTTTTGTTCTACATTTTTTTATTGGGTTTATTTGTTCAAAAAGAAGTTTTCAGTTATTTTTAGCGATCGTAAGTTAATATAAAATACACTTAGAATCGGATAAAATCTTAAATTTGACCTCGAAGAAATTCGGTAATAGAAATAGGAAATAGAAAAATAAACTCGTATTATGCATATATAATATTGTAGTGCTTAAATTAGCATAGTAATCTCGGGCCTATTCCGTCGTCTATGTACAAATTGAAATACACCAGCAAAAGGTCAAGTAGAAGGAAAGGTTAATAGTTTGTTATAATTTAAATGCCTCTTTATTTACTGGCATTTAGGTGAAGAGGATTCTATTTAGAATAAATGACCTTTGACACACCGGTTAAACAGAATTTATTGAAAGTTTTGATGGCCGATAACACAGAAACTACATTAAAATTTTGATTAACCATTTATTTATTAATAAATTATGGTAGTGCAAAAATATAAAGTGACTAGCAAGTTTCGCTATTTTGAGATAAGAAAATTATTTTCGTAAAATTTGTTGGCACGAACTTTAACTTCCATGCTTCAATTAAAAGATATAGTAGATGTAGGTATTCTACCTACCTTCACTCTGAATGCATTTATGAATGTCTAAATTATTTTAATGCTTCTTTAAATTATTATTTTCGTTTGTCAAAATATATTTTATTGATTTCAGTAATAACTTGACATGCTACATTTTCCTTTCAATTTCGTGGTATCTGAGTTTAATTAAAAGAGGCTGTCGATTCAAAATCTGAGCTATTGGAGTAAACAATCGAAATTCATTTTTAAGTGATCTGGAAATGGATGTTGCTTATGAATTCAAAAATAATTTGGAGTTGAAAACTGTACGAACAATTTGCAAAATGTTCACGAACTTGATGGTCATTTTGGCTTATATTATAGAATTTCTCGTACCCTCCACAGTTCCACCACTTTCCTTGGATAGGTATATGAATATTCAGTACACGCGCTCAAAAGTAAAGTTTCATTTGATAGCTTGAATTACATCTGATGAGAAACGAGAGTTCACAGGTCACACCATTCAGACAAGAAGTTAAATTGAAGTTGGATTAACTGGGAGTGTACTTTAATTGCCTTTTTTTGTTTGTTCATCGTTTCTAGGTCAAATGATACGTTTAAAGTTTTTTTTTTTAAGGGAAGAGCATTTGTTTTTACGCCTTTCACCAAAAACGCAGAACTGATTCGTAATATATATTTGGAAATTACAACCCATTTGAATGCTGGATCAGATTAAGAAAAGAGGAAAGCCTTTGCCATTCATTACTTCAACTTTGTTCGGCAACCTTATTAAATTTGCTATTGTTACCAAACACTAAAATATTGATGAACTTGATTAAGTCTATAAGCGATAAATAAAATAGATGGCGAAAGTTTGAACGCATCACATGTTGTTAATGGACAAAATCAAACTAAATCGAATGAACGCGCGTACTCAGCGATTCTTTCTACATGAGAAAACTTGAGCTTTTAATCAACTTATCAAAACGTTAACCTGTTTTTTATTCTTGGGACTTCTAAATCTAATTCATTAGCTTTTACTATACTGGTATATTGCTGAAAAAACACATCAATAGAATGAAAAATTTGTCGATTCCCATTTTAATCTTCCGCAGCAACTTAAGAACTAATCCTATTATGTACAAATAAAGCATTTTTAATTGGGAGAAGATAAAATTTTTTTAGCATCGAGCAATTTTTTCTTGATTAGGTTATAGATAAAGACGTGCAAGGCAACGTGTAAAAGGCAATTTACTTGGTATGTGTCTCTTTTATATGGCCCACCTTCCTTAATTCAACACACTAGTTGAAATGGATGGTTTTAGAAGTGGAAAATAATTTTCACTTATGTTTTCTCTTTTATATATTAAGCTCGCGTCTGTGGGATCTTTTCATGTGACAAGGCTTAGTGTACAACAAATTTCAAAATGTAATAATCTACACAACGTTATTGTGTAAAAATGCTAACGGAAAATAAAATACAATAAACACTCGGATTAAAACAGACATTTTCTATTAAAAATGTAAAATAGTGGTGCGCTGGGAAATGCATACATAATGTGCTGCTTTACAACTGGTATTCACCAACATCCGCTTTTAAGGCCGCTACTGTAACCAAAAGAAATTTCGAGAAGGCTTGAATTTAATGTTCTGTCCAATTGCATTGTGCTTTGTGTTAGAACCACACAATTTCTCTTTGAACTTATACTTAACACAAAGAAAGGCCCCTTTTAAACTGCAAAATTAATTTTACTTTTCTTCAAGTTTTTATTTTTTAAATTTAGTTCTTATGATTTTATTGGACTTTTATATTTAAACTTCTTCAAGACTTCCAACCAGTCAGTAATAATTACTAATAGTTATTATTTCCAGTTATTCCAAATACATTAATTAATTAATAGTATTTACGTAGCGCGTGAAAAGGAACATATTACTGATCTAGTGGCCATCAGGCGATTACGAGAGTTCAGTAACCTCTATCCACGAAATTTTATTGGCCTAATGATGACTTTCCTCACGAAATTAGATAAAAAATAAAATTCACAACAAGAATTCTGCCTGCAGCTTATTCAAACCTGCAAATCGAGGTGAGCGGGTTTAATAGGGTGCCAGCGCGATAGCAGCGGTTCTTCATGCCAATTATTTCGCTGTTTTCGATTCAAAGATTAGTTAATTTTCACCATATAATAAATTTAAGTAACGAGATGAAAAACTGCACTCTGCACTATAGATTTTCCCTGCATTTGCGTTTACTTCGGATTTATTTCACCCACTTCAGGTAAATATTCCCTAGAGGAATTTTATCCTGGTAATTTATTCTTTAGTGAAATTTTACTTATAGAAGTATGAAAGAAGTACTTAGGGTGCGAGCATGTCGAAGAGGTCGATGTGGATGTCGATTAGATACCTCTAGCGCTGCTTTTGTCGCGCACGATTAAATAAGCATTTAGCTTACATCAAATATTTAAATAATAAATATTCAAAATTCAAATAAGCGAAATAATAGTATATTACGTGCCGAGGTGGAAAATGCTTCATTACTGCGGAGCGCTAAGTTAGTTGACTGAGGTGCGAAGCGCCGAAGTCAACTGTAAGCGCGACGCTGGAATGAAGCCTGACACCGAGGTATGTATACTATTTTATTCACAATCAGTTTGCAAATAACAAATTATTAGCTTTCCTTGTTGAAATCCAATTCAATTTCATTTATTTAAATAAAAAACAGTTTATCTAGTTGGTATAAAATATAAACAAATTGTTATTTATGTCAAACAAAAAATTTGCTTTGTATTAAACTGGCAATAATTATATTATTGGCAAAGCATTTACAAATTTGTTTCCATTTCTTTATATTTGTGCTTAAGTAATTTTTGATAATAATAAGTAGATTAGATTATAATTATGATGAAAGCTAAGAATTTTCTTGACACTTGACATAACCTTAACTAGTTTGACACACATATTTTGTTGGTTCCTTTTTGAGCCACCGACAATGCGACATTGCAGGGCGGGAAGTGATTACTTCCCGACCTAAGGTTGGGAAGTAAAACAAACAAGCTTCCTGATTGGTTAGCAGTAAAAGTAAATAATATACTGCTTCCCAACTTATTAAAAGTCAGGAATGTGTCGATTACTAATTGATTGTGAATAAACAACTTTACATCAGATTGACGTAAGATGATGCTTATTTAAATGTGTTCTATCAAGATAGCGACAGACCGCAACATTCACGTGCATTAAAGGGGCAATTTCATAAAATTTGTAGCAGATACATAATTTATAGCTGGAATACAATAATGTTAAATATTTCAAGGTTGTGCTTTCGGATATAAATCGCACCTTTGGTAATAACAGCAGCACACTTTTGTCTGTTTTAACTTGAATTATATTTTTAACAGCTTCCAGAGAAACTTACAGCTTATGCAAGGGTAGATAAATCCTGAAAACTACACTTACGGGCAGTTTTACCGGTGCTACATTCTGCAAGACTTAAAATAACAGATCAGAGTGCATGCTTTTAAATCAAATTCATTATCCATGATTGCATCTGAAGATCCATAAGCTTATGGATTGTACTCTCCACGTCATTTCGAGTTTCCTTCAGCTGGAATAAAATCAGTTAACCTGTCCTACATCACCACAGAATACACCTAAAAATTCTGCAAAGAATACAAAATGCAAATTATGTAGGGAATTCCAAACTGAAATAAATTTACCTGCAAAACCCTGCAATTTTAACTGTACAAAAGGGAAAATACATCCAAAAATGATCGTAACGGTCTGCTTACAATATCAAAGTGATGTTTTTGAGATAAATAAAACCAATACGTAGATAAAATCAAAATGAAAATCAAATTTTCCATTAAACGATGATCTGGCAAATCCCAAAAATAATTTATGCTACTTTGTAAGCAATTTTTGCAGCTTTGTTAAAATTAAAAATTATATTCGCGAAGATGATTGTTTGAACGCTGATAATTTTTTAGAAGTCTTTTCATGGGGAGAGCAAAATATAATGCGCTTCTATTATGTATGGATTTTCGCGATATAATGTATGTATTAGGAAGAATTTGATTACAAAATAAAAACCTCGGCTTATTCATGAATGAATATTGTAAAAGTTGGATATTTTCGAGCTGAATTGGGAATTTAATTCTCTAGTATCGAATATTCGAGATGGTTCTATTGGGTGGTAGCACGAGGAAAATATACATACATATGTAGAAAGGCAGGCAGACGAAGGTGTGGCGCATTAATATCTTGAGGTGTATTGATCAACTAATGCATATATTTTCTTCGCCGTTTTCGATCCCACGGTTAGAAATTATTTTCTTTATAAGTTAGCAGTATTTTTATAATGGATAGAAAAGGGTCTTATTAGTAATACACATACAAAACTTTATTCGTGAAAAGCTTTCGGAATTTTCTCCCGAGTTTCAATTGCTAACCCGGATCGTTATAACCGCAACTATAAATGTCTTATTCATACATACATTCCCGTTTGCTGAAAACGTTTTTGTAGAAACTATGAAGAGACTTTTCATGTAAACGAATTCTCTAAGTTGCTCTTTTGGATTTGTATGTTTGTTTTGAATCGTGGGTATTGAAACCCAGTTTCAATTGAATTTTAAATGGCCGTTAAAATATTTCTGCAAAATGAAACCCAATTGAATTTTTTGGGAGTCATTTTCATTTGCACATCTTAAAATAAATTACTGCATAAAAATTATCTCCACCATCTACGTCTTCCGCATAAACATTTTAATGCAGCAATTAAAGCGCTATGATTGTTACTTTATTTGAGTCTTACCACAAAATATGTAGTAAAATTTTAATGATCAGTAAAGTTAGTTGTTTATTTCTTTGTTTTGATTTGGCGACGTTTCATGGTCGCAATAATGAAAAATACTAAACAATAAACCATAAATCTATTACTTGAGAAAAGCTCTTCCGTAAGCAACTTGGCTCGACAAAATAACAAAGTCATCGACAAAATTGTATCCGAAGAATTTATAAAGGAAATAAAATCTATTTTCTGTTAATGGACAAATCGAGGTAAAACTTTGGAAATTGTTTAAAACTTTAAATTTTCACAATATGATCGCATAATGACTTTTATAACTTTTTATTACTTTGGGTTGTTACCGAAACTGTCGAGTTAATAAAAATGTATTGTGGATGCAATCACGGCGAACCATCAAAATCGAGCTACGTTTCGGACTAACTCAGCTGTTCTAGAGCCAACCAGCTCCGGAAGTCTAGCCACTCCCGAAGTTCCGTCAGAAGTCTTTCAGCGTTACCCTTTTTGGCCGACAAAATGAATCGTGTAGACATTACGCTATTAACTATTATTGTATTTTGACAGAGCTTTTAGTTCAACAGGAAATTTTAATGCTCTCCATAATCGTTCTTAATTTTCTTTAGATGTACCTTATTATTTCTGAATATTTTACCTTACGTAGTGAAAAATTAAATTTGGCAACTCATTAATTAACTTTTTTCGAGTTTGCCCTAAACGTATATCTTAATAGGTTGAGCTTTGTTTTCGGTTAGGTTTGATTTTTAGGTTATACTTTAGTGTAGACAGCAATTAATATTAATTGCTGGGTAGACTTGAATTTAGTTCAGTTCGTCGATAACTTGAGAACCTCGTCAACATCTTGTTATATACGTTAATGACTGAAATTTTTTTTTCGTGCAATTTGAGTTCGATTTCCGCTCGAATTATAGCTTAATCCAAGCAATCCAAGTTCATAATGTAATTATGTTTAATTACCTGTTCCCCGCTCTCGCCTACGCCAATAATCAACGACGGGTCGACAATTGGCGCCGTAAAAACGGCAAAATGCGATTTTTCCCAAAAATCATTATTTTAAATTCGTTAATAATAAAAATGTAGTAATATATCGCGACACTTGATTGTGACGGCGAAGGGCTGAATGCGCGACAAGTGATGCTATTAATTAAGAAGAGCGTCTAAAGTGCTATTAAGTTTCATCTTCTTCATTTCCTTCGTCAATTGAAAACACACCACTGCTTTTATCATTAACAAGAATAGGCGTCCTTTTTACGTTTATTCATTACGTTTGAAAAACAATTTGAAATCCATTTACAGTTGCTATCTGCGCTGTGCAATATTCAACCTTTGTGTGAGGAAATCCACTTCTGACCGATTGTGATTCTGAAAATTCAGCGAAATTTTTCATTGCCTCTTTGAAACAGTTCCCAATGTAGCAGTAAACCATTTTTGTTTGTGTCTTCTTTTACAGATAGCGCCAGTGAACTGTATGATGTCACATTTGTTACGTCTACTGATCGGTAGCCCATCACCACACTCACCCTCTGATCAATATCAGGTCGCGGTTTTATCATTGCATTTTCACTCTTACCATTCCTAACTTCCGATTTCATTTCAATCTTGATGAAACTGAAAACCGTTACTACCCTCGCCTATTCTTAGTTGCCAACTGTAGAAAAGTAACTCAGACGTCGAAACAATACGTATGCTTTTAATTACACTCCCTACGTACGTAGGTACTCCTTTAATTAAAAAAATCAAGAAAACGTGCAATTTAATTAGGAAAACAGTTGAGGAAGTTGGTATAAAATAAGTTGATTACTAAGGACGGTTAATAATTTTTACAGTCATGCAAATGTGCTGAAACTATAAAATTACAAGTGTAATGTTGGGACAGAATTTTATTGCCAATTAGTGAAAACGGTCTGAATAATTTGTAAGTCTCAAAAATTCTATTAAAACTTCTACATTGTGGAATTATTTTACAAAAAAAATAGTGTAATTCAATCCAATTTAATAATTAATTTAATTAAGATAGACACTTTAATTATCTAGATTATTAAGTGTGATGAACGCTGAAAATGCCATATTTACGCCAGATTTTATTCTTTTCACTAGAGACTGATAATTTTACAAGAAAGATGAAGAATATGGGAAAGTTTACGGGTCGCTCATTCTCTGGGGAACAATTACGTAAAGATACGGTTACAGTTGAAATTATTTTCGATTTTAACAAGCGATTATTTTAAGCTTTTGTTCAAAGTAATTTGCGAATTCGCATGAATAGGTGCCTTTAGTATTGTCAAAAGTGGAAATTGTTTGAATTCGCAGATTTTAATATCTGTCATTATTTATTAAGAAATCAACAATGTAATTTCAATGTAATTAATTTTAAATGAAAATTAATATGCACGCATACCAGGGATGTACAGTATTTGTTCTTCAGGAATATACACTTAAATATATTATAAACCAACTGACACTTGAGCTTCAATATTTTATGAGCTACACAAGTTCAAACTTTCACTTTAAAATTTTCAAAACAATGCGTGAAGGTATGATTGGCGTGCTTGGGGATTCCCCTCCTTTCTATCAAGTAGTAGAAATGTTATTTCTTTAACTCTAGCTGGGTTGTAAAAAATGTAATATATCACTTTTTTTTTTTTAACTGTTTTTTTTACTAATATAATTTATATCAAGTCGCATCTTAAAATTATTTGAAAAAATTTTTTTGCAGTTAAAAATTAAAACTTCATTCAGAGCTTTGATCTTTCTTCTTCCAATCCCTTCGATTGCGTTCAGTCATTGCTGCTTCTTCTCATAAGGAGTTGGAAGTTCTTTTCCAATCGCATGTGCTTTGTTAATGTTGATTCAGGATTATGAAATGTTTAATATGCTCGTACTCCACTGATGATTGTGGCAGAAATTTTCTTCAGCATCGTGTATTGTAAGAAATTATTCTAATTTCAATCCTAAATCTAAAAAAAGTATGTAGTCTATACGGGCTCTTTATCCGAGAAAATTTATATATTATATGTTTGTTTGAGATGTCGAAGGAAATTAAAACATCTAAAATAATTTAATTCCAGTTATGAGACGACATAATACATTAACTTATATAAATCAAAATAAAAACAAGTCTTGATTATTCGAAAACTTCCGCAAACTTTTGTTTAAAGCAGAGAAGCAACCCAGCCAAAAAAAAAACAATTCCGGAAGTCTCTGAAGGAGAAATGACAGGCTAAGGCTAATAACGATTTACCATTGGTCTTTCATTATAAGACTCGGTGGTAAAGTTTCTAAGACTTTGACTGTCTTGTTTTATGCATTTTAAATTAAAATCATAAGGTATTGCAACAAACTGTAGGTGTTAGTTAATTAGATAATAAAATGCACTCGCACTATTTTCAGTGGCTTTAAATTTAATGGAAATAATTATAACAGAAAATCACCGACAGTTGCAGTGTTTGCTTCACAAAGCTATATTTCATACAAAGGTCTGCTTCCAATATCTCGTTGTACATTTAAATTAGGCTTGATTCTAAATGAGGTACACCAACTCTTCAACTCGAACGATGTCAGATCACCACAAAAAGTGTAAGCTGTTAGGATAGGTAATTGCCCACTCATAATCCAATATAATTGGATATAAGTCTGGCAATGTGAGGAAACGAAAAGAATTGCCACTGAAACTGCTTATAAAAGAGAAGGTTAGAGTCTAAAAAAATCGATTCTTAAAATTCAGAGGAATAAGATTTAAATATTTGTATCTGTAAAACATATCTTCCGAATTTAGAATAAGACCAAGGCCACGCAATCTTCTTTAATTAGTTTTTGCTGACCTTCTATCAATGTTTCTACTTCAAGGGTTTATTATGCTGTTTTTGTGCTGCATCGATTAGTTTCGTACAGCTACGTTGGTACCAAGGAAGCTTTCGATCGTCAAGGAAACGATCCTGAAATTCACCAAAAAACTTTTCTTAGTTTTTTTTCTTAACATTATTAGTATACGAGTAGAAGCTATTATAATTAATAATTCAAAAATCAGAAATTAATCACTGAGATTGAATTTTTCGTATTATTGTGAAAAGGTTTGCGTTTTAGCCTGTGTGTTGGAGATTTTATTAATTTTCAAAGCTAAAAGTTTGCCTGGAGGAAAGAAATTTTGAAAACGATGATGCCGTTGACGCTTCAGTGAGCAAGACTGATTGAGAGTTTTTCAGGAATGGTATTGCTAAACTGAAAATTAATGGAATATAAGTGATTTCAAGTTCAAGAAAACATGCTTGTCGGGGGTATTATATACTGGGTATCCCTCGTAATATTTTTGTACTGCATTTACCATATTATTTCATGAAAGTGTTTATTTCATTTCTGTTTTTTTTTTCATAAATAAACCTGGAATTATTTTAAAGTTGCACAGTTAATAGATTGTAAGGAAGTAAATTAAACTGTCATAACTGTCATACTTGTAACTAAAACATAACTTTAAGATTATTCGTAACTTAAATACGTACTAAATATTGCTTTCAGCAGCTGCGATTGTCGGCTTTCATATTAATTTATTGTATTATAATAATTTTATTTCACAAACTGACACATATTGTACCTACCGGTGTTTATTTTGGTAGTGATAATTTAGAGAAGGTATTTGGGTATAATTTTATTGCACATGGAATTAGACCAGACTAGTCTTTTCATCAAAAAGGGGTTGCTGACAAATGTTGCTCGTCTAGGTCTTCTGCCTGTAATCAAAGTGGAAGACACTGACAACCCTGGATCCGCTCTATTCCGTACTCAACTGCAAAGAATTTATATGTATGCATTTGTACAACACTTAAGATGTAATGGAAGGAATTTGACGTTCTTGCTCTCATGTAGGTGTAGGTTGCCTTCCTTCTCGTTTGCTCCATATTAGTTAGTTTTGTTATTGAGATCGTTTAGCCCCGAGACAGAGTTAACGCAATTACCTGTAATTTAGACGACTTTAATTTTTACTAATTGGATACTTACAGATTTCTTGTATTTTAAATGAACCATTAAATTAATAGTAGGGCTTAGAGTCGTGAATAAAATTTTACCATTTTGTCAGTTTCTAAAATAAGCACTAATAGTAATGGTCCAATAAAATTAACATTTCTAACAATAGCTTTTCTGATTTCTGGGATATTAGCATTTTGGGGTATTTCTTCTTCGTGGGTTATGCACACAAAATATTCGGCGTTGGTGTATTCTATTAATTAAAAGTTTTTTAAATTGAGTAATTAAAGCTCTATTAATTTGGTATTATTCAAAATGACTTTTTATTTAAACTTGGGCGAGATAACGAAAAACTTTATGCAAATGTGTATTGACGATTCGTTTTAAACTCGTTTCTGATTGTAGGTTTTATCGCATTAACAAGTACTTATTAACTAATTAAGTTACTTTGTAAATAGTAGTAAATTTAACAAGGTATAATTAGTTATGTTATTTATTAGAATTACAAATTTAAAACAGTTTTAGTACTAAATTGGGTGGACCATCATGTATTTTTCATAAGTGTTGTTGTAATTAACTTTCATCAACTAGCGTGAGGTGCTTTGCGTGCCAGGCTTTCTTTGACAGTGCCGACAAGTAATGTACAACGTGTTTTCAAATTAATAAAACGTGTAAAAATAACTGTTTCTTAGTGATCGGTACCGATAGTGTTGTTTTATAACCAGCCTTAGAACTTACAACTTTATAAGCTTAAAGATTAATTAATTACCTATTGCTCATTTTAAATTTTTTCAATAGGATATATGGTACCCAAAAACAGGATTGTGCCTATTTAGATTTTTTTTTAAATTTTATCCTTGAAGAAGTTCGCTTATCATCAGGCTTTATTTCAAAATTTTTCAAAAAATAATAATATTACAGAAGAATTTATTCGAAGAAGAAAGAAAGAAAAAATAGTCAAAATAGAACAATAAGAAGGCTAGGAAACCGTATAATTAAATATTGAAAGTTTAAATATTCAAGTTGTTAAAAAACTTAGAACAGACGTCTAATGAAAATACATTGATTTCTAACCAAAATATTCATTAATTCCGCACGATCAGAAATCGAGTCTAATGAATCAGAAGCTAACAAAGAGTGGCAGGATGAATGCATTATTCTATTATGTGAAGTCATTGTTTCATCTAGCATTAAACAGAAATTTACGCTGTGTGTGATGCATTTCAAATAGTTACAAAATTCCATCATTGAAAAGCCCAACTTAAAACTATTTTGTTTAATCTTTTTACGGTTTCTCATTGTGGGATATAATTAATTAGGAGATTTTAGCACTTTATGAGCAATACGCTCGCCCAGGGCCGTAGTTAGGTATTTTTATATCATGTATTTCTTATTCTAATGTTCATTGTGAATCCAAACTTGCTAATACATTAAAATAAACCAATTTTTACCAGGAAGGCGTTGTCAGAAGATTTTTAATAGTTTCCATAATAGCGAGCTTTTAAAGGGTGACGAAATACTCTTGACCACAGCTGTATTTGGCCATATGACATAGGCAATCAATTTTTTTAATTTCTTACTTTCTATTAAGTTAGACATTATCCATTTGACTAGTGTTATTTTCCAACACCAACCTCTATCAAATATTTTATTTCTTCGATGAACTAACTACTTTCGACTTTAATACGACCGTCGCTGTGCTTCTGAGGGCACGTAAAGCCGGCGATCCCCCTGGGCTGATCATAAAACCGTTTAAAAAGGAGTGGAGTACATTGTCCTTGCAATTAAATCTTTAGCTTCATAGATGTATTGACAAATCAGTCAAAAAAGGGAATTTGTTACCTACACAAATATTAAAATTTATCAGGAAGACGATATCGTCACCCTCGATTTGATAATAAATTTAAACATTCAACGACTTCTAACTAATCTTTACCTTCGCAGATGTAATGAGAATAAAACTTCATTCAAATGCGCCTTCTGCAAATCAGTCAAAAAAGGAAATTCGATGCCCACAAAAATATAAAAATTTATCAGGAAGACGATATCGTCACCCGCGAATTTATAATAAATTAAAGTCGAATTGGAGCTTTAAAAAATTGAATGTTAAGATTTCATAGGAATATACAACGAATAAATTTAAATTTATAATTTAATTGGTGTAGCCACTAGAGCTTTAGTGTAGATACACAGACATTAGGTGGTGGTCAAAACCTCAACTATCGTTTATATTTGATGATGATCTAAATACTCATATTAGCGTCGTTAATCGTATAATGGTAGTTTATAATAAATCTTAGATGTAGTAATACACTTGATACTGATATTAAAACAGAGCCTAGTACAAGTTCAGTAAATTCGTCTCTAGAGACTAGCACTGATTATAACCGCTTTAGGATAGGAAACAATCGTACTGAAAAGGATAATGGAAGTCTAAATGATCTGTATAATAAGGATTTTCGTACTACAGAATTTATATTATACTTTATAAAACTTTAAGGGTTTGTCGGTTATGGATTTATTTAAAAATAATGCGGTTAATATCAAACGTATAAAAGTTCCTTTGAATGAATCTCATCAGTGCGACGTAAGCACATAATTGATTGTATTGTAGTTATTGCGGATGCAGTTTAACGAAGGGATAATACTAAAATGCTCTGTATATTATGGTATACGAGTTTAGTCGGAATTCAAATTTAGTAGTAGTTTGTAATGATTATCGCAATATAAAGCATTAAAGGATAACTTAGTATGCCAAAGACGTGCAACAAAATTGCATTTAGGGGTTTATATCGTTTTCAAAATTTGGCAGCGGAGTCTGGAAATGTCATTCTTTTCCGAGTTGCTTGTGGTTATAATTTCCAACTTCATACTTGCAATTTTAATCCACATGCTTCCAAACTTATCTGCTAATGTTAAAATTTGCATCACACACGTACCCGACCACATACTAATACCAACTTGTAACTTTTTATTTAACGAACACAACTTTTATAATTCAGGAAGCAACCAGGAGTGATATTTCTTGATTTCCCGCAAACCCCTATCTTTTTCTGAACTATACAGGGTTTAAACACACACGTTGTTGTTATTTATTACACACAAACATGCAAAGTGCCGTCATATAAACGAATCAAGTCACGAGGTTCTTTGCACGACATTCTTTACATAGAGTCCACAGGGTCCAATTATGAATGTTTTGTATATTATCTTGTTTGATTTTTTTTGCATTTTTAATTGGTTGCTTTAACAATGTGCGTGTTTCGGAGTGGTAACATCGTCGTTGTGTGAAATTCGGTGGAAACATCTTATTAAAATTTATTGGAAGATCAAAATGTGTTTTCTATTTAGACATCATCTTAGAGTAGTTCATCGTAGTGTAGAGATAACCACTATCTACGACTACAACTGGATTATCAGGCAAATCGTACCGACACCCTTCAACATTTATACCCACCCCACATAGATCCTCTACATGCAGACGAGAAATTGTGTCGTTGTTTATTAAGCTCAACTCTCTTGTCTTGATTTGAACGCGTGACGAGAATCTATTTTCCTCGTTACGAAAACTGGTTACATAAACAATTCGCTTATAAAATTTATGTTTTTCAAAATTGTTTAATTGACTAAAAATACAGATAACCAGCTTCGAAATTAATATTTAATAACGAGTGTGTTGTGAATTGGAATTTCAAATTTGACACCATCTAACATAATCGAATTATAAAACTAGTAGCTACACTTTCTAACGAAAAATAATTAAGACTAAATGGGAATTTAATTGCAGCAAGAAGCTCTGAATGTGGCGCTTCAGCACACAAATTTTAGAGCAGCTGGGTAACGCCTTTTCTTGTTTTATGCCTTTTGATTTATTATTTGCAAACAAGTAAGGCTTTAAATATTACGAAAATTAAATTTCCCATCCTTGAAAAAATACTCGTCGCCAAAGGATCTCGCGAAGGGAAACGTGTACTATTCGAATCAATTAATGTTTTCATAGTCCGATATTATTTGCGTATTTAGTACTAAAATTAGGTTGTAAATACGTTAATTCAATTGCGGTGAATAGTAATTAATTTGGAATTCAACCCTTGTAAGATTCTGAGTCCGGTTATACACACTTGACCCGCATAGTTCTAAAGCTTATACTAGTAGTCCCACATTCGAAACTTAGGCGAAAAGTTTCTTTGAAACCGCTAACTCTTGCGCACTGCTTTATCCAATCGACAAACTCAAAAGCTAAGCTATTAATTAGTCTTAATGGCTTTCTAATATTATTTACAATCAACTCTATCCGACGGATAAAACGAATTAAGACTGCTTCTATAAAATTTAAACTCGAATATATTGGTTTTAAATTTTAGTGATGTTCCTGCCAAGGACCGAAATGTGCACAAGCAAAATAAATACTTGAAAATCAAAAGGTGTTTTTCCGAAGATGGAACTAGATCAAAATTAATAATTTATTAACGGTCGCAAAATTATAGAAAATGCTTTCACACTGCAGCAAATAGCTCAGTAACGATAAGATATGAGGACTTTCAAATTTAATTAGTGTTACAAACGAGTATCTAATTAAAAGTTTATTTTCTTGAGTGCATTTTCATCTTCTTGGCAAAACTTCATTTAAATCTTTAGTAACTTAATGTGTTCCAATGCCAACCTAATTACGATAGGTCCCTACAGTAATTATCTTACTTGCGTCTTTTGGGAATTCCAACCCTTCGGTGTATTTTATTCACTGATTTAACCACCCGACAATGTTTTCGCATTTTAACAAGTCAAAATTTTAATTTAGAAGTTTTTTTGAATTTTTTTTTGTATCTGTCAATTGTTGGAATAAGTATATTATTATACGAATGCTGGTTTGAGTATAAAATATACTGAATAATCATTGCATTTTTCTTGTTTTTTTATATTTATTTTCAATTTTATTCGGGGATAAATTATAAAAAATTATATAATTATAAAAAGGCTAGCTCCGCTCATGGCGTGTGTTTATCTTATACAAATAACTTTATGTCGCTAAACTCGTTAAAAACATTCCTGAAATGGCCCCAATTCGAAAATTGCGGATTCTCTTTTTATGATACTAATGAATCACTTATCTCTCTGGTTATATAGACAGCTATTGCAAGTTAGTATGAAATCAAATTGTAATCGATCGATTTCTAAATTAAGTACTTGAAAATTTGTTAAAATATAAAAAATAGAATAAATAATAAACTTTTGGAGTGGAGTTAAACGAGTGGAAAGGTTAAACTGGAAAGTATTTGTTTATTACCGAATTTTATTATCGATGGTAGTTGACGATAAACAACCATCTGATTTGCGTACATAAAATAATTTAAAGGGATCGTTAATGTTTGAATTTATGTTTCTTCTCTTTGCGTACAAAACACTAGACAGTTGACACGGGCGTAGGCGATCAACTTGTTCAATGCTATCTAAAATGTCTTACTAGAAAAATCAATCTTGAACTTGATCTTGATCACAACAATGTTTTCAGTAAACTCTTAAATTTCTTGAAAAAGTTAATACGCGATAGCTAGCTTTGGAATCTAATACACAGTTCTTCGTGGTTTGAAAAACATTAGTAAATTATCTAAACTTGTTAAGGCTCTTCTTAGTGATAAGAATTGAATAATAAATAAAAAAAAATTTTAAATACGTATTTGTAATAATATTTAATAAAATAATACATATAATTACATAAAATTACTTATGAGCGCAAAGTACCCTACGTATTCTAAATCGGTGGAATGTGCCACTTACTTTCGTAACTGCGTTATTATGCTGGTGTTGACACAGTAGGTAACCTTGATTGCATGTCTATCATAAGTTATAAAATTTGATACACTCACGTTATTATTACCATTGTGTTTGTCACACAAAGTTATCAGTAGACATTAATAAATATGTCCTTTTTTTAAATTATTAACGTAATATTACGAACGTGAGAACAGCCTATTTAACTTTAAAAACTGGTAAAGCTTTGCGATGGCACGATAAGATAAAGTTGCTGAGATTTTTAAAAATTTTTAGAGTAATTTAAAAAAACGTTGATAATCTAATTCGGACTTTTACTTTAGAATGTCATGTTCAACAATAAAGCCAACTGTATTAGTATTTGACAATGATATAAATTTGGATTACGTGTCCTAACAACCGTAATCTCCCACAAATGATTAAATTTAAAGACGAACACAAATTTTTGCTTCAGCAATCCGTTTAGTAGACATTTATAATATCTCTCGCAGGAGGCAAACAAATTTAACTCCTGTTTCTGACCATGATCTTTAAACTTATACTGCATGAGTGCATTGAAACGTATCTTGGATGACAACGTATATGTATGATATTCATCTACAGCTCACTGGTCTTGTCCAGTAAAAGTTGGTCAGCAGAAATTTCCTGTTGGTTATAATCTACCCTTATTTTAAACTTTCTATAATTCTAATCCTTTATAAAGGGTGTTAACGCATGCTTGATATCTAAATCCTTTTAGGCACTCTGCTATTATCCACCCACTATGCGGTCGACATTTAAGCCGATGATTGCTCGCTTTTATAAACCTGGTACAAATCTAAACTTCTAAAGTTTCTTAACTTTTTTGTCTTGAATTATAAATTAATTTCCAATCTTAAATGTTCAATTTTGTTTAAGTAAAGAAAACTTTTCAGAAAATATCTTCTGTAATATTCGGAAAATTTAATATGGGTTCAACTCATAATAAGGGTCGGCCGTTGACCTAGTAGGTAGCACGATGAATTGCTAATACTAGGTACCCGGTTGGAATTCGGAAAGATACAAATTTTGTTATGGCAAACTCCGTGCTTCGGAGGGCAGTAGTTGGAAAAACATGTTTTTGTTTGAATTTAATTTTTTGGTCAAATATTTCAATAATAAAAATATTGGAAAGGAATTGGGTTTTAAAGTTGTAAATCGGCAGCAAATAGTGGAATCACATGACATTTACATTTTGTTGCATTTTACATGTTCGATTTCATCGAAATAGGTAATATTTTTATTTTTGTTGACATATCGCATTGCTTGCAGTGTGGCAATATTGAGATATAATGATATAAACGTTGATACTTACATACATACTATAAAATGTATACGTAAGTATGTGATATATCTTTATCAACACTAACATTACTTATTGCCATCAACGTGAAATCCTCGTTACCATTACATAAGTCAAGTAGATGATTAATCTTCTTCACATATAAAATTTATTAATGTCGACACTGTCACTCTAAAACAGACAATTGTCAACTGGTAGTCACCATTTATTTTCACTTATAAACAGAGATAATTTACGAATAAATGAAATAAATTTTTTAACTAAATAAATACTACACTTTAACGTAAATAAATGTGGATAAATGCGCTTTGGAGCATCTTAACTGGATGTGACTATCATTTTTAATCAAATAAAAACGTCGATTTATAATTCCAATTATATTTCTTACCAAGGCGTGCAATTACAATGCCAATCTACTAATAAAATAAAAAATTACCAGTTCTGTTAGATGCACAAGTGTATAGCGTGTTGCATATTTAGGAAATGTGATTTCCTAAACTTTTATTAAGGCAAATGATACCTATGATAAAAGCTTAATATTTATTGCTCTATTTTTTAAATTTGGTCGAGATTCTTTGGAAATTTACGTCAATTGTTAAAAACTTCAGCACTTAACGTTGATGAATTGTTTCGAGCACTAAGTGCTGTCTCAGATATAAAGGGCATTTAAAAATAATAAAACTATGACAAACACTATCTGCTTAACTTGTTTAACTTTTCACAATGTTGAAAATGTTCTATATTAATTTTAAAAATAATAATCGTTATAAAATGTTGTCAGTTTTGCATTCCAGCTGCATACATTGTAATGAATGGCCATTAGCACATTATTCAAAAGCGGATGTTCCGGAAATAATTTTAATTAATCCAATTAACTGTTCATTCTTTATTATTAATAATATTGCCATTGAAATAATTTAATTTACGTTGTGATTTTCATTCATAAGCAGTGGCGGCGCTAAATTGCTTTAGAGTGTGGGCTAAGAAAATAGTAAAAATAAATTATTAACCTGATTTCGTATGTATTCGCGATGGGGTAGCATTTTAGTCAGGCCTGCAGGCGCCTATCAAAGCCCAACCCTAGCGCGTTTATTGTTGATAATAATTTGCGTGAAGCTTAAAAATAAACGGTATTGATTTCAAGTTACGCTATAGCATGATAATTCATTACCTATATTAGTCCATTATGATTTAATATACCTAGAAATGAATCTATTTACCTGGTCAATTCGAAAATTTATACAACGTTGCTATCGCAACCAATATAGGTTTCCCCATTCGAGAGAGCATCGAAATTGGTATATTTCCTATTAATTATGATAATCGGAGTTTCGGATCGATTCTTGTATATTACTCTCGCTAAAGTAGCCTAATCAGTTTGGAAGTTCATTAGTTGCAAGGATGCAACGTGTACGTTCTGAATATAATTTCGGCAGCTTGTCATCCTATTAAAGATATATTTATTTTGGATGGCGGGAGCAACATAAATTATAATATCCTTACTAAATGTTTTATGGGATTTAAAATTGACATATGCAGGATTTCCATAAAATGATTACGTTAGCTGAATAGGTACCCGTGTTAGAAACAGTCAAATTACTGGAAGGTCTTGAAAATGGAATAATGGAATGACATGCGGTTTGACTATTTAGTTTATACCACTAACGAGATGATCCTATAACTCGACGTTGCGTTACGCTGTTGTTACGCTTTTGCTTGTACAGTTGGATAATTGTAATTTGATGTCCCCAATAAATTTATTTTAAATTGCCTTTTCATCATTTATCTTTTTTTATTATTCATTTCGGCGTTCAAACTTGGGCCTTATTTTATAATATTTTAAATGATCGTTAATTAAATATACAATTTTTTGACACGTTTAATTAATCGCTACTTGTTGGTTTGTGAGTTTCTTATTATAAAATTAGCTTCTTAAACAAATTAAAGCAGCTGATGTATAATTACATCTAATATATCATTTGATAATGATAAACGATCTTATCGGAGAACCAATATCGCTACTATTTGCTAAGATGTAATTTTGAATTAAATTATTGATGTTTGAGAATGTTGGTTTCACGTAGATTCCTAACCGTTTAATTAACGCATTAATTTTGCTTCTTACCTTATACGTTTGCGTAGAGTAACTGTAAAAGCATTTCGTACCGAAAACAAAATTTAAGTTACGCTATCGTTAGTTACTCATCAAAAAGTTTTCAAGTTATGCCTTGTGCACAGGATGCTTTCTCTATTTTTATTCTCTACTGTTAAAATAAGATATAAAAGTTGTAATCGGGACAGGAAAACTCTCTACCTTCGACAATAAAATTTTACATATACGCAATCATTATTCTTACAATAATTATTAATTTTCTTCTTTTAATTTAATTTAATTTAATTTATTTAAAAAAATGCCTTTACGTATCAGGTATATAAATTAAAAAAAAAATAATAATCGGGAAATAATTACGATTATTGTAATAATAATTATTTTGTATTACATATGTATATGATTGTATTACAAGAGTGGGTTAATTCATCAAATTTTAATCTATAAATGAAAATTGTTTTGTTTTTTGCTGCTGTTGTGAACATTTGAAACAACTTTTAACGGTTTCTAGTTTTGTTTGTTTATAGCAGCTGTCGTTTGCTTGAATTGATACAACTACGGGCTTAATAAAACGTTTAATTAGTTGTCAATAACAGTTTTCTATTGGCTGTATTATTTTATTGTATTAATAGAAATCGAAATAGATACACGCCAATTGCTAGGTATTAATTTTAAAATATTTTTATATGTACCATTTAATTAAATTGTTAATCATGTGGTTGGTAACTGCCTATGTTCATCATTATCCTTCAATTATCCTTTTAGTATTTTGTAATTACATGTAGTTGTTAGTTGGCTTTAATAGAGGTAGAAGTGCACGACACTGATAAGTGAAGGGTTTGAAGAGTGTGTCTCTTTCAGCCAGATTGAGGCAGCGGCTTCCTTAGGGATGGTCGGCGGCCCCAGGGTCCTTATTCCCAGGTATGTGGTGCTTGGTGTTGTGCTGTATATACACGTAGTCCGCGTAGAAATGCCCCACTGTTAGCCGTAGTCCCGTGTTCGATTTCAGTAGTAATGTTATCTTATGTTGTCTTATAGGGGCTTTGGATTTATCACCTTCGCCGACCCAGCTAGCGTAGATAAGGTATTAGCTCAAGGCACTCACGAGCTAGATGGTAAAAAGGTAGGCTAGATTTTTTTATTCCTTTAGACATTTAACATCTAAAGTCCGTTTCTATATCACGAGAGCCTTGATACCTTAGCATTTTTATATTCATCGAGTTTCGCGATTTACATTTAGAGACTGGCGATTTCGTATTTCTACCATTTAATTAAACTCTCCTAGTTCCTTTCGATTAGAATTGTTTATAATAACTACATAGTACAATAACATTTATGTATGGGGCATTTAAATAGTTTTAATATTTGCTTTTATAAATTGCTATATTTTTGTTGCTTTAGTCTAAGTTTAGAATAGTAATTATGTTGCATGTTGGTTACCACATTTATACTTATCACTATGAATTCTAATTTTTGAGCAATCTACGCACTAGTATCTTATATTGCTAAACGAACGAACCTTTAAAATTGATCCAAGTTTATGCGAAATTTTTTTTCAAATATTTGCCATTAAAAGTCAAAAACAATATGTCTACTGGCACTTTTGGACACCTGGATACTTAAATAACAACCAAAGTTAACAATAGCTGCAATCCCTTCAATCATTTTGCTCCTTGATAGAGCAATTGTGATCCATTCTCTTCCAGGCATCTGATGTGCATTCGAAATTACGATAGAAGAGTATTCTTGGCAATTTACCTCGATGGTTTGCCATTGCTTTCCGAGCGAAGACTATCAGAATGTAATTTTTACTCAATACTCCGTTTTAAACCACCAGGTAATCCACCCAAGGAACTGGATATAGTAATAAAATTTCTCTTGGATTTTAAAATGTTCACGAAGCTGGATCCAAAAAAATTGAGTCCAAATCAAAGAATACTACAAAGTAGCGTTCGGCAGCCATGTATATTTTTCCGTACCCTACCGTAATGTAGCGGGTAAAATTTTAATTGTATTATAAAAATGAATCTTAATAAACTTGGAACAATTTTCACTTTTGCATGGAGTTTACCGTTTGGTAGTGTAAATTAAAGAATATTTATTTCTTTATTGCAAATAAATGTGGTAATCAAAATAAAATTTAAGTTGTTTTTTGACTTTTTACGTGTAATTTTTATTATTCGATTTATTAAATCAATTCTAAAAATTCACTATGTAGTTTACAAAAAAATGTTTAAATGTCTTTTTATATTTATGTTTCTTTTTTTAATAATTTGGAAACGTTTATTTCACATTTTTGTCAATTATTAGCGGATGTTACCTATCGCACCCAAATTAGCCCAAAAATATTTATCTTCCTGTGATGACTAACTTTTTTTGGTTACTATTTTGATTTTCAATTATTTTTAAGCCTTTAAAATTTCAAGTCAAAAATTCAAAATCACAGAAAATAAACGAAATTTCTAAATTCCTAATCTGAATGTTTTGCTAAACAACCAAAGTGCGGTATTTACATACAATGTAACTTTCCATTCAAACCGAAATTTTCTAATATTATTCTGGATAATTTTTGCTGCAAAATTTAGGTTGAGATGTGAATACATCCGGTAGATAATTGTCAAAAACATGTAATATGGCATAGACCATGGTACGTGAGTACTAGATTGTCGCCAAATAAACCTGTATTTTCAATCTGGGAATTAACCGCTAACTTAATGTTTAAAACTCACGTAACGAAAGAAGTAAAGCATAATTATTTGTAATTGTTATTCCCAAAGTAGTTCAAGTTTAAATTAAAGGATGCTGCTAATTAGTTTAAACTGCATCCCATAGCTCAATACTAATGAAAATTTAAAATAATGAAAAACTATGTGGTAAATTTATTGTTAACGTTAATTTTAATTGTTAATTTCAAGGTAGAAAACGCAGCTTAACTTATACTCGTACATCACTCGATAGTACATTTCAATGTCCACAAATGCTTTGGATTTGTTTGATTAGATATCCCCACGTTTAACTGAAGTTGATTTTTTAATTTAATAATTCATTAAACTTTTTCACCGGTATTTCTACTAATTCTGGTTTGTATAATGTAAAAAAATATTTCAGCTTTTTATTCTGACCTTTCAGCTTTATTTAATTGCTCACTTCTACATCAATTTTAATTTTTCAGTGAAAAATTACATCTGATTTAAGGAACTAAACTTGGTACCTAACTATTAATGTAAACCCAAGTTTATCCCTTAATACGCGTATAACAAAAATGGTATCAACCCAAATTTTTTTTTGCGTGCAAAAATACCGAATACGTGATATTTGGCTCTCTAATTGTTCTTAAACATCCTAATATAAAAGAACACATCTAAAAACATAGGTTTTATCCAAAACAATTTATATGTTGGTTTTTCCCAATGCGTTTATTTTATTACTGAATTTTTAACAAGAAAAAGTGATAAATTGCGTAGCAAACATCAGGTTTTGAGATTTTCACATAAAATAAAAATTTCTTTGGATTGATATCATTTTTTTCTTATTCTTTTTCCATTTTTTTGGAAACCAAATAAAATATAAGAGGCCCAGACAGTTAAACATTCTTTATTTTAATTCCTTTAATTTAATTGGTTTTCCAGTATATCCATAATTTAGTTTAATTAAGATTGTCCAATGATATTTTGAGTTAATATTTTACCTAAGTCGTGATTGGTTACTTTTATGAGAAGGCGCGACAAACTTTATATAAATTTACAATATCTACTATTTTGTGTTTGAGAAAAAAGCAAATATACTATTTATTCTGACGAAAAACGACTCTATTGCTCGTCTTTAGTTGTCGGATTGGTCTAATTCTTTCCTCAATCCTACAAACTCTCTACAGAAAGTTCAATTTTTGCCTTTTGTAAAAATATAGAAGTACTATTTTTACATCTGAACCAAAAACTAAGCAATAATCAAAGATGGGAAAGTTATCTTTGTTGTGTCTGTATGCAGTGCATTTTTATCCTGAACATACGGCCTTCTAATGAATCTAATCTTTAAATTTCAAATATGAAATGACCGAACTGAGTGTTCTTTGGATGTCATCTGCCAAACAACCCTTTTATGATAGGGTTTACCCTTCGAACAGTCTTGACGTTGAATTTTCCTCAGATCTCCAGTTTTGGGAAATCAATACTGAAAGATAATCCGACGGGGCACACCTTCAATATTTTTACTTCCGGAGGCTGTTCCTATTGATGAGAGCAAGGAAAAATTAGAAAGCTTCTTCTCAAGGAAAGAACGTAAATTTGATAGAGAATCAGTATAAATACTGCTATACTTATAGAAGAAGAAGAAGAAGAAGAGGAAGAATATGAAATTTAGTATAGGAAGTTACTAAAATAAGATCTTTACTTCCATATTTAAAAACATGTAACTACTAGCAACAAAATTCATTCATTGACGTGCAACAGATTTTAATTTGCCACAATTATATTCATTAATTTTTTTGGATTAAATGGTTTCTATTAAGAAATTTTGTCACATGTTTGCAACAATTGGTTATTATTATTTAAAATTATGATCATGTGTTGCAAGGATAGTTAAAATTTTACAAAAGATTGGAAAACTTTAACATTATTTATACTGTCAAGCCTCAATAAAATGAAGAGTCATATTTAATGCTTTTACAAAACAAACGTACAGGTTCTGATTAAACCTACATAATTTATTCGAAAAAAAAAGTATAAATTTAATGGAATAAATATCTGCCATTCAGTTTGATTGGTTTTAGAATGTTCGAGATTATTCAAAAAGAGTTTTCACAAATGAGTTTACATTGAAATGATTGTGATTGCCCATGTTTCTCTAGTATAACAAAGAAAATCAGTTTCAATTTAATGGACATGATATAGCAGCAGCTTTCTATGTCATTTGCAGTTTATTTTTGATTGGTGCTGTTATTGCATATTATTTGAGGAAATTTCTATCGGGTGATCATTGGGAAACTGTCGCCATTCAAGAATTATAGTTTTAAACTGCGAGGAAGTTTTCATGTTAGTACCTGCGTCACAAATAATAATAATAAATACATCAAAAAGCACAGGCGAAGAAATTTGAGATATTAATCAAAAATAATGGTGGCGTCCGCTTCCAGGATCAAAAAATTCAGCATATCTTTTTTCTTGAGATATTCTTTACATACTACATATTATGTAGAAATTGACATTGGTCAAATCAGAAGTTTATCAGACCAAATAAAAATAATTAAACGATATTAACCTTCAACAAGCCAGACGGGGGTCATGTGACCCTACTTTTTTTAAAGATTTCCTCAAAAGGTATTTTAAAAAATCGTGGCGTGGAGTCTAAACGAGTCCAGGCCGAACAGTTATAAGTTCTTATAAGTAGTTGAGAAATGAGTTATTACTAAATTTATCTGCAACTGATCGGAAAGTAACCACTTTCCGACTGCTGGTAAAAGTAGAAGTAATACCTCAAAATCATCGCCTTCGGCATAAATCATATATGCAGATATTAGCCAAAAACAAGATCTTAGCCTATGTTAGCCCACCTTGGTGTGTAATATAGTATTGCAAATTTTTTTAATTCAATAATATGGAAATAAGAATAAAAGTGAACATTTTTTGAAGCACCCCCTATCTTCATCGAATGCCCCTATTAAAAATAATACAAATAATAAATAAAGAGAAACGTGTCAAGGAGAATCTCAAGCACCCGCTATATTGTGTTTGACACCCCTAGGCTGTGTCTAAGTTTGTCTAGCAGTAGAGCCAGCCATGTCTATAGTGTACACTTACTAACTACATTTTTATATTATTCTTCTGGGTTGTACTAAGCAGGATATAAAAGGAAGAGATAATTATCATTTTTTCGCTGTTTAAAATTTTTTTTTTAAATTGATTTTTATTCTAATTCTATTAAATTAACTTCAATTAAAAAAAATTCGATAAAATTTATTTAATAAGAGCTATTTTTGGATGATAGTTTTTAAATTTTTAACTGTCACGCTAATTTTGTTAAGTAATTTATTATTTATTATTTAGGAAAAGTTATATTTAGGTTGTAAAGTAATACTAAAATTCATTTATCATTTTGTATATTTTTAGTTTAATTAGCAAATGTGTTCCATTTATTTGTCTTTTAAATCTTATGACCACTTACAACTACATAGTAGCAATTTGAATATGTCAAGAGAATTTTATCTCAAAATAGGTATTCAGATTGAGGAAATAATTATATTCGCCAGTCTCTGAGTGTATTATTAAAAGATTACGTTAAAATATTAAATACGACATTAAGTTTTGCCAAACATTAATAAGTCATTAATGGAGTATGAAAATGCTGAATATGATTAGATTCGTGCGGACTTTAGATTGCAAGTTTTGTTTCTGTGGCAGAATGGCAGTTTATGAAATGTGGTTCAAGTGCAATTTACTTACCGCGCCTGTCACTGTCTGCTGTCATCCCTGATGCTTTCTCAAAAACTTCCATGAAATGGAAACGTTCAACTTTGCGATTTTCCTGCTTCATTAACTTAAAGCTGAGTTGAATTTCAAATTATATGAACGTTGGTTTCGCTTTACATGCAGGAATTCAAAGCGAAATTTTAATCCCTAGACTCATTATGTGTCCAACGGATTTTTTTATTTTGCATAAAATGAACTTGCACTGTTTGTTCAAAATTAAATTATTTGGGCCAAGCCACAGAAGTTTTACTTTTCTCTGTTGAGAAACATTATTATTTTATTATTTATAAGTACTAATTTTGCAAACTTTTAGCTAAAATAATAAATGTGAACTACGACAATGTCGTTTTGTGTAATTATCGGCTTGGAAATTAATATAGAGGGGCCGAGATTTTGTATAGATGACCTCCAAAATTTAATTCGCATTAAGCTTCCATTTTCAATTAACTGAACAAAATGAGAGAAAAGACTATTACGCAAAATGAAATTTCAATTTTCTCGGAAGATTCACGTGCATCGAAAAGTTCAAGTTAATATTTTAAACTTGAAAGTTGATTGTAACAGCTGTCTGTCTATATCTAGTTGAAGAATTACCGCTTCGCATTTATGTTTTGCACCGGCTTTAAAATCTCGTCTTTAAAATGAATTTTTTTAAACTTATAATTTGGGAAATCTTTAAAAAATAATTTAAATTTTTTTGGCTTATATCAAAATTGTAATACTTATATACTTATTCCGTTATATAACAAACGTACATACGTAAATTGTTCTATTAATGATCTTTGGGAAAATGCCACGCGAGAATTCGATAAATCTGCTTAGCACTAAAAATTTAATTCAAATGTAACCAAGTGAATGAAAAATCAAAAACAAATCACTTCATCCTTCAAAATGTTCGAAATCGTGCGATTTCACTAGGGATTGCAATCCAGGAATCCCGAGCAATTTTTGAATACCGAAATCTCAGAATTGAGATAATACAATTTTTGAATTTACAAATTAACTAAACTTTAAAAAATATAATGGTCAGTATTTATGGATTTATTAGGAAGTATTGATCCCTAGCACAAAAAAAATTAAAAAGGATGTTTACGATACAAAGGGATTTAACCAACTACTTGCTATTGGCCATGGTGTAAGACATTGGCCTATTGGATATCGATTATTCCAGAAACCATAACAGATACGACAAAGAGTATATGGGCCATAAAAATCCGAAAATCGAAAAATGTGACATTGACCTTGGCAGAATTCACAGATTTGCATTAAAAACTACAAATTATCAAATATTCCGCATCAAATCATTCCGAATCCATAACAGAACATACATTCACCATCTTCAATTGAAAATTTACCTAAAGCTAACCAAAAAGCGTCCCAACCCCAAAAGTATAAGAGACGAATTGAATCCTAGTTGCCCCAAAAGTACAAAATCGTTGAAACTTTAGGCAACAGATAGACGAGAGACTTATCTTATTTGAATGGCTACCTCAAAATATGCGTAATTGGCATAAATCCAAACATGTAAGGTGTAAAAGACAAGTAAACTCACTTTTCTTATTACTTCCATAAAGATTATATCTCAAAGGTCTCACGGCTGCTCTAAAACTATCTCGGAGTGGTCCTGGATCTCAATCGATGGTGGTAATCTGAAGTAGGTAATTGGATTATATAATGAAAAATTAAAAATTACAGTTGCTAAGAAAGGAGGAAAATATGACAATCAATAAACAAACAATAAGTTTCAGATGAAACAACCAAATTGAAAATCCTGAAGTGGATTGTCTACACACAGTGGACGAATGAACATAAAAAATACTCAACCGACTAGTTACGATTGACACTGGAAGGGGGTTCACACCAACTAACGAATTTATTCACAAACTCCTAATCAACCGAACAAACAAAAACGTTTCACACAGTTTAAAATAATGTAAACGGAATAAATCTTACGAAGACTGCATCAGCTCTAGGGAATTAAGAAAACGTTACACTTTTGAGGTTAACCTACTGGGTTAGCGCGGAGAACTGCTACCGCTAGGAAACCGGTTCGAATCCGGATAGCGAGTTCAACATTTTCATGATCGTCTCCGTGCTTCGGAGGGCACGTTAAACCGTAGGTTTCCCTGGGTTGATCAATAAGGGGACGTCCATTAATTACGTGAGGTGTTTTATTGTAAATTTATATCCCCCCCACCCCCTTAGTGAGATATAGTGAGAATTTATTAATAGACGTTACAGAGACATTACGACTGATTAAAACTGACATTGCAACCGACGCGACGCGGCAGGAACTTCCGAATGAAATCTGACATTTGTGCGGTACTTGCTTCAAATCGGGGAATCCCGGCCATAGCCAATATTTATAATATTAATTTAATATTAGCTATGACTGGGATTGAAGTTGTAATACAAAATGTTATCTGTTGTAATAAATGTATATTCTCTGAATTAAAAAAGTTGACGTGAGATTTTCGTTGATCCCCCCTCCCTTGGTGAGATTTTGCTGGACCCCCTCCCAATTTGATCTCACGTATGTACGTACCATTAATAAAAACAACCAGGGTTACATAAATACCATCTATAGCCAGCTTAGAGAACCAGCGCTCAGAGAACTAGTAGTATTTTTGGAACACCACCGAAGCTGCTCTGGCAAATGACAGAATTGATAACACATTTCATGAATATTCTTTTTCACTGTGATCTCGCAATAGATAAACATACATGAACGGTTATTTTCCCAGAAAAGACGAATCCGTAGGAAGTAGGAAAGGAATGGAAATAGGGGGTAGTCACAAATTTCGAAAATGATATAAACAACCATTATTGAGTTTTCTTCTGGTGTAACATTTTTGGTGTTTGTTAAGTATTATTAATAATTATTTTGGGCTATTAATCTTTCAGATCTATATTTAAATCTCGTAAGCGAATGAGACACAAATGTAATTTGTATTGGACTTTTTTGGACGTTTGAATTGGACTTTCGTCCTTTTCATTCCAAGGCACAGACTTGTCAGTCGATAAATATGCATAATAAGTCGTGAGAAGAATGCTTCGTGTATCCTTGGTCAATATTGAATGCTGGGACGGTAAAAGAATAGTCTAAATACTGGAAGTTCCAGATGGTAAACTACTAGTACCTGTGGTAGTAATAATAAGCCATACATAGGATCGTATGAATAAAGTTGAAGGGTGATGGGACATGGAGCGACTCGCCGCCGTCAATTGAAACTGCACGTAAAATCACCTTGCTAAAAATATCGGGTATTCTGTATACTTCATGTGTACGACACCTCAAGAGACTGGGGAAAACCTCGGTTGGCCTATGTGACGAATGCAAGACAATAAACGAACCGGTACACAGGCTAATAGAGTGCGACTTTTGCAGGAATAAGCCACCTGCTGTCGAAGTCTTTCACGGTCTAGAATATCCTGCTAGGATCAACTGTTCAGGAAAAGAAGTGCGACCCCGAGTGATCGCTATTTGAACCATTGCAGGTGTTTCCAAAACTGCCATAATAAACAAAGGTTGTACTTGACACTTTAAGCTTAAAGGATAATGCTTATGTTAAAATTTTAATTAATAAAGTAGAATAATGTTATTTGAAGCATAGAAAAATTAGAAAAGTAGAAAATAAGTTCAGAAAAGTGAAGAGGAAACCTCGTCTCGCACGCGGGACAGAACGCACGGGGAACATTTTTTAATTTTGCGGGGAACCGGATACCAATTCAGTGCTGCGCGGGACAGAATATCAGTTTAGTCCCACGGAGAGCACCTATAGAGATATGTATTTAGATTTTAAAATTTTCGTTATTTATTTCATTACTAGATTGCTCTAAGCCGTCACTTCCAAATTAGTGATTGACGTGGTTGTTAGGCATTTGGCCTCACTGAGGTACTCGTTACAGTGTAGGTACTAATATGTAATATTAATTTGGGCTAAGGAATTATGTGAATCATAGCTCTAGCTATTCGTGTAATGTAATCTTAGAATATTCAGGTCAATCACTTATTAGTTGGTCAGGGCGACTGGATTGGTGACGGTATACCTCCAGTGAAGCCGAAGACCGAACAACCACGTCAATCACTTATATTAGGAATTGAAGGATCAGTGCGGCCTTTAGGCCGCACAACCGGGGTAATCTCGTTGTTATGATAAACTGATTTTTTCACGTCTCACCTATCATTAAAATTTATACGACAGGCGGCGTGATATTCGTTGTCTCTTCGCTAATTTAAAGTGAGATTTGATGGATTGTGGAAGATCAACTACTTCTTGTGGTTATTCATGTTCGTTTTCAATAAAGCACAGAAATTGACTTAAATTAAAAAATTAAAATAAATTAAATTAGAAAATTGAAAAACACCTAAAAGACATTTATGTACTACTTTTGAAAAATTACGATTAATATTTGAAAAACATACAAGTGAAAAATTATAACATAAGGCTGTATTTTACGATTATTTTTGATTTGCAGGCAAATATAACTAGGAAAAAGGGAGGAAAACTTTTAATTTTTACCTACTTATTATCAAGATATCGGCCTTAGATACGATAATAATCATACAGATCAGACAATACATATCATGGTCTTCGTTATGCAATTCACCCTCTCAACAGTGTTTATCTGCGGATAGTAGACCCGTTATAAGTAACTTCGGCATTATTAGTAGAAAACATATTGTTGGCGACTGCAAAATCGCACCTTGTTAATTTAGATAATAATTAATTTAATATTTATTCTAAAAAATATTATAATACAAAAATTTTAGTAACATCGGTGGGGTTTCAGAATTATCATAGATTTAAGAGAGAAACACTTCAGGTATCACTTGGAATTGATCAAAAGAAAATTTTACTCGTCTGCCCCAAAATGTACCTTATAATGTAAAACTTGAGGTATTTTTAAAATTTTCCTTAACGAGGAAATAATATTTCTGATTTATAATATCAAATTTATTGAAGGGTTGAGTGAAAAATATCATTAAATAATTTAATGATCTTTCACACCAGACAAAAATGTCTTTTATAATTATTAATAAAAAATGTTGTACCGTATAAAAAGTTTTACTGCATTAGGTACCTTTCACGGTCCTTAAAAAAAGGACGTTGATTAATATTTTAGGTTAAAGTTATTTTAACATTCATTAGGAACACATAAGCTTAATCACATTTTAGTTGATATTTTACATACAAAGATGACAAAAAATTACATTTTTTTATTTCCAAGGAATATTGTTGTACAATAACTAGGAGATTTTGAATTCATCCATCATTCGTAAACAACTCTTTAACAGCTTTCAGGATAATATAAATTTATAAAATAATTTTTTGTGTAACTAATTTAAGTTTAATTGTTGTGGTAAATTTATATGAATATGGTTTATGTATGATAATGTTTGAATTTGGTGGATATGTGAGCAATTTTAACTAAATTTTGATTAATTACAGAAGATGCACTTGGTTTTAAACGTTAAGCGTTGTAGAAACCGCCATAATTATTTAGTCAAAGCACCTCTATATTCGCATTCAATTATCGCATTTGCTAACGAGCCACAGAAAACATAATTAAAACAAAAGTTAACGTTCTTCACATTATGAATATGAAATTTACGGTTTTGCATCAAAATACAAAAATACAAGTACCTACCATTACAATACCGCAATATAATGCGATTGCAAATTTGTTAACCATCCCTATATTTTTAAATTGATGAGACCTTGCAAAATTTATTTTATTTTTTTGCTTTGTTTCCCTTATTTTTGTTTGCTCAAGACAGTAACACTATAAAATAAATTATCGAGTTTTCAAACAAACAACGTCTGAAGCGGTGGTTTGTTAGCAGGTATATTGACTTTCTATACTTAAGTAGATATTGAGAAAAGGCGTGGGAAAGATGGCTGAAAAAATCTTACATGTAAAATGGAAAATCAGAAATATTGTGATAAATACATCGCCATTTTTTTAAATAATATTTTGAATAAAAAAGTTAAAAATCGCCGATTTCGTAGATTGCTTCTAGATTACCTCGAAGATATCGGTCGGTCACTTTTGAAAGAGGTTTGTATCTTTCCACTATATCTTACATCCATCAGAAAGATAAATGAAGATATATTGAAAATCGAAAACTGAAAAACTTCGGGTCAACAGGATCGTAAATTGATATTCAATGTCGCATTTTCTCTACATAACTAAAATTTTCTAATCTAGATGAAATAAATGAATAAAAACTTTATGATGTGTAAATAAGGTTTCTTTTAAAATTAATATTTTTCAACTTGACGTGAATTTTTGGAAATTTCTCAAATTGACAATTTGGAAAGTTGTCAAGGAAGCTAAATAAGTTACTTTTGGTCTTATATACTCCATACCGAAGGAAGCAACTGACAAAGCCGGCGCTGTTTTATTGGAGCTACCATCAACTGGAACTTTTGCAAAATCACAAATGAAATATTTTCATTTATACTAACCATGAATGCAGTTGTAGAATTGAATTGAAATAAAAATGAACAGTATGGTTGGGAGTTGCAGGAAAGTTGACTGTCAAGCAGCAGAGTGCACCAACGCAAAAACAGATTACGGAAAACCGTGACAGTTTCCAGAGTCGCTTACCACAGTGGTAGAGAAAGCATTTGAATGACATTTTCCAACAAACAACAAATTAAATTTTGTTAGTTCAACAGTAGTCTCACTAATGTCAAGCCCAAAAAGAATTACGTATGCAGTATTGTTGATAATTGAAATAATATCCTATTCAAATAGAAAGGAAGAATTTAATTTCAGGTTGTACCACTTTTTTTAAATTGATACTCGGTTCACTCGCTCCGTGTACACTCGCAATTATTTTATCCAATTACGTCGGATATCGGATGAAATTTTGTATGAGATCGTTTCACCGGAATTCAAGAATACGGGCAAAGCTCACAACTATTTCAAATTTAAATCTGAGATCCGCGGTTCTACTAATGAGGCCCGCACTTAAGTACTTGCGAAAATACCCCTTGAAGGATTTTGTACGAATAAAAAGTTACACCGAGCTTTTATAAATATACAAGGTGCGCTGTAATTTTCAGACACATTGACTTGCGTTTTTAGTAAATATATTTTCTTGCACAGATAAAATAAAACATACGACCGCACTTTGCTAAAATAACAGTTCATTCATGAGCGTAGAAATTTATGTTGACAACGCACGCTCTGCTGTAAATGAAAGAAGCTAAAGTTAAACTTTTGAGGTCAGGGAATAACGTTTGTTATCAATTGCGAACGTTTGTTTAAATGCGAGTTCACTAAATTGTACAATACAAAATAAACTTAAATTGTACACTTGGACTCTTAATTGGTTCAGTTAACTATTGATTGCAATTTACGTTAACCATTCTAATAATAACCAAGCATTTTATTTTTGTTCATGTTGTATAGAAAATAGAATTTAAATTAGAATTTTTACATAGTAGCCTCCTAACGTATTAAATTTTAAATATTAATTTTATAATAACTTTGAGCTTTTTAAAATACGTTAACACATCAGATTTCTTTTTTAATATCACATATTTTGCATGCTCTGCTGCACATGACCAGCGCTGCGATCGCCAATTAAAATTCATTCTAAAAAATTTGAGGTTATATTCCGCGAGGTACAGCTATTAAAAAAGATATGTTTAACAAATACACTACGTACGTAGCCGAAAATATTTATACGTTGTCACGTTCACAAACATTTCATGTTTTTATAAAGCGATTAGCAAAATTGCAACTTTCACGTAGGTTTTCCATACATGTGACGTTAGAATAATAATAACCTCACATACTTGGAAAACTTTAATACCCCACCAAATGAAAAACGTTTGGCAATTTTATTGTATTTTTAATTGTGGGGATTGCAAGATAGCAAAACTATACTGATTTCCAGATTTTGAATTTTCCTGCAATACATTAAACTATTTTTATCATGATTTATTGTGGCCATTGTGTCAGAATCTTATCCATCATCTAGATCCCTTTAAATTTTTTACCACCCTGAAAAAAGATGGCAATTCAATAAAAGGTTAGGGCGACCGTCAGGCCGCCTGACATTTCCAATACTACATTACTCTGTTAAGAAATATAAAAAATGTAAAAAATAATCTTTTTTACAGGTCGAAGTGCGTCTCTGATTAGTTGAATATAAATAAAACAATCAATGAGCTTTTGCTACTTCTACTTCTACTCCTGGGCGACTGAAAATGTAACTTTTGCCATTTATGGTCAGTTTGACTATTTAATTCGGTTTTACTCAATCTACTAGTTTCGTAATGTCAGTATTATCATCAGACAAAAACTTAGTCTGTTTGTAATAAATAATGAAAGGAAAGTGTAAAGATAGAGGGATGGGTAAAACAAAATAAAATTAACATAAATATATTTAATAAATACTACTTTACAGTCGTCTCGCCTCTTCCGTACACGGTGTGCAAGGTTGTCAGAATCAGTAGTAAAATCTGTCATAAATTATATTCAAAGTTCAATACAATAAATCGCCTACTCTGCCAATTATTTTCGAGTGCTTTCTGGTTTTCGCAGAAGCACCCGGGTAGGGCTTTTTAGAGATATCGTAAAATAAAATTTTTATCCACAAACACACTACATGTACTTAGTAGTATCTTAGATCGACAATAAATTTAATCACTAAGATCGCAACACTTGGTGTACCTTCTGCAATCCAAATTATTACATTTCTGCCAACCAGTTGAAGATGGATAAAATAAAAAATTGATTAAATAATAATTGACTAATGATTACATACTATCTAATTGATCGAGCATAGCGAGAGCTTTCGACGGCTTGATCGGGTCGCGCGTGCATGATCGGGTCATTACACTGCTCCCAAAACGATTTCAGGTTAATTTTGTGCGAATTATTCCAAAAAATCAGTAATAGGTACAGCTTAGTGTGATTCGTCATTAATTAGCCCTATGGCTGCAGTTTTGCAAATAAATACAACATAAAATTCCTATTACTTTTTGCTGTAAAGCGCACACAAAATTTGACCACACACACACACACACAGTCATGTTTTGAAAATGATGATTTTGAGCTTTTGGCATACCAAAACGTCTAAATTCGCAAAAATCTCAACTTTTTTTTTCTTTACGATTACAATACTTTTTCATATTTCATATGATGAAGTAAAAATGATTGCATAAATAATTTCCTAGACATTTGATTGCATCTCTTTTGCATTGCTCTTATACGCTCGATCAAATTTCAGCAGCGGATAGACGCGCCCGCTCTTTTCCTAGTAAGTTTGATTATTATTTGTCAATATGAATCAACTTTCTATCCGATGTGATGGTTTAATTGATTTTTAAATTTTGAATTTCATATCCGAGATATTTAGTCACAATCAAATCAATTGATTACTTTGCAGAAAACATATTTATGATATTATGGTACTGTTTTTTGGTCGCGAAATACAACCTGCGAGATCAACAAATAATAAGAATTAGAACTTACATTACAATCCAATAATCAATAATTAATAGTTATTTAAGATACTAAGGATGTAAGGAAGCTGTTAATATTGAAGGAAGGTTAATATTAACCGAAATGGACACTAAGGTCTAAATTACCTTCTAAGAGTAGTAACAATTCCACACCATGTTGTTTATTGTATATTATATTATTTTATCCACTTTCGCGGTGTACCAATTTAAAATAATCATTTATTTAAAAAACACAGAGGGAAAATTTATTATGATACATTTAAATTTAATTTTATCGTGAATATTAGCAAGACTGCTATATGTATAATCTTTTCCTTTTAACGCCAAAAATGTTTAATTTTTATGGTAAATATTATTAAATTGTATCTACATATTATGTAATAAAGTAAATTATAGATAAACAACATGTAGTTTTGAAAACAGTTCTATATTAATTTATTTATCTTATTCTTATTAAAACATTTATATACTTAAACATCGACTAGATTATGTGAAAATATTCTTTTTATAACATATTTTTAATAATTTGATGGCTCTCTTGGGTTCTGAGTCAAATTACTACAACAATGCCTTCTCTCCGACTTACTTCGATTTTTTATTAAAAATCCTCATCAGAGTCTGTAACAAATTATAAGAGCTATCACAAACATCGAAATCAACTGAGAATTATTTTTTCCAGTGGCGGCTTGCCATAAAGGGTGCAGGGACAAATGCCCTCCCAGCCCAAAACCAAAAACACTACAAAAATAGATTTTCATTATAAATAACTATTTTAAAAACTTTTTTTTTTATTTTGTGCTCTCACACTGGATAATGTCAAATTTGAAAATTAAAGGAACGACGAAACGTTTTCATTTATTGAATTAATTTAAAGTCGAAATTTTAATAAAAGAGTCTCATGCTCATAAATGGTAAAAAATACAGTGAACGATCAATGGAAAATTCATTAAATAATACTTATACCAAAACAAACAATGGGAAAATTATGCAAATAACTTCAGTGAAACTTTTAGTAATAATTCTGAAGTGGTAGGGAAAATCATGGGAGTGATTTGTCCGGGAATGAAATATCCAGTACCAAAATGTCCAATAACTCTTCGGTCAAAACAATTGCAATTTAGAATTAAATCTAAAGACATTGTTATTATTATCTAAAAAATATTTTTTATGCATACATTGGAGTAAACTACGATCCGCCTCTGCATATAATGAACTTGTTACAATAAATTGTGTCTTTCTACACTTTGGATTTTGTGTGACCAGCATTATTCTAATTATGTTTCATCGAAGTAATCTTACACCCCTTCAATCCAAAATTTCCTAAATTAGTTAAATATTTTAGTCGCCATAATATTATTTTCGGTTTAACCATTAATAGATGATTCCTTGTTTTGGTTTGCCAAACAAACTCCAAGTGCTTCGTGACATTAGAGGAAGTAGCTACTTTATTATGTTCTACTTCCTCTTAAAATTAATCTTTGCATAATATAAACTACTGTATTATAAATTCTTGAAACTAAAATTTTATTAAGTGTAGGTGGTTCATTCTAAAACTACATACTAAAGTTGGAATTCATAATGGATTATTAAAAAGCAACTATTAGTAAAAATGTTCATGTGCCAAATAGCAATTTGCATTCTATAATATGATAATTATCATATTTTCCCAAAATTTTCTTTAAATTTTGATGGAAAAGTACGGAAGTAAGGAAAAAGTATTGTCATTAAGACAATAATTCCAAGAATGATAAAATCAATATAATTATTTATCGTACCTACTTTGTTCTAATTTTCTTTCATAGATTTAATTCTTTTCTATATTGCAATTAATTTTGCATTTATTTCTCATTTCAAGCAATGGAAAGTGGTTTTCCTTTTCTTAATTTCGTTTGTTCTTCAGTTTAAATTTTTTTCAAATTTTCAATTGGGAATTGCCTTAATTTTGGCAAATTTATATTCCGATATTTAATCTTCAAAGATTAATAATTTAAAAAAAAACATCATAATGGAAATTAGTGTAAATTTTAAAATCCTATGACTTGGCATTTCTAAAACTACGTTTTTAGAAATTTGAAGAAATGTAAATGTCAAGTTTTTCTACTACATTACAACCCAAAAAATGTTTAAAAATGAATTTTTTCAGACATTTTTAACGTATTTGTGCGTACATATTGGAAGCGCGTTTCTTTATTCTATCTGAGATTTTTTTGCATGTTTTTACTGTATTTTGGTATGGATGCGGTTAACCACGGTAAACACACACAGTGCGGTTGAGTAGGTTAGGTGCTAAAATTTGAAAGTACATTAACATTTTTGCCCAAGTTTAATGAATTTTATGTCCTTTTATTTTGTAGATGAACACGATATAAATATATTTTCAAATAATCCATTAGTTATCCTCGATAACGTATACACGTTGTAGCTTTCGAATTACATATATTTATATTTTATTTGATTGAAATGCAATGCAAAAATAAGTAGATACTAAACTATGGAAGAAGAAGAACGGCATAAAATAAAATTAGTGGAAGTTAAATATAAACAGTGACGAATAAAATACATGGATAATTTAAAATTAGGAAATTTTGAAGTAATAAGACTTCAACATTTATTTACTTAAAACTTTATGCTTTGTCTTGATTTTCCAACTTTAGTTTTTATTTACCTAACCTCATTTAAAGCAAATTCAAACTCGCAATTGTAAGCATTTAAGACATAAAATTTGTTTTTCGAGAGGAAAATCAAAATCTTAGAATAGCTTTAACAATATTGCAAGATTTCGCTTTAATCGATTATACATTTCAAAAATCAGTTCGCTTAGGTTGTTAAAGAGACATTCGGTTTACAACTTCGTTTTGGTGTTGACGTTGACGGATTTCTCCAAATTTATATGTTAACTGTCGATTTACAGGCATTGTATATCTTTTTCAACTTAATTTTTTCGCAAAAAGGTAAACATAGAATTTAATATTAAAAACATTTAAAAAAAAAGTAAATATTGTTAAGTTTGAAAGTTTACAGTAGAATACTTTCTTTGATAAGGAAGTTGTGTAAATACCTGCTCTGAAAGCGTGTGAGATCGTATTTTGTTTATTCATAGAATTCTCATAACTTTTGAGCCAAGGTTGCTTTTAGTCCTTCTATTTATTTTAGTGTCTCTAAGGTATTTCTGAAAATTGTTGGCATATAACTTTTTAATTGTTTGTAATAATGAATAGGAAGTTGTTTGTTTTACAACTTTTAAATAATCTTAAACTGGGATTAAATTAATCGAGATTAAAAGCAACATTTTCAAAGCAGCTCTAGCTCAAAATTATTAAATGCCTATAAAAACTAACAAAAGTGAGATTACATTTTTTATAAAACGTTTAGGAATTTTTAGGCATTCAACTAAAAATTTTAAACGAGTTGTTTAAAAGTTGGCCTGCAGTAAATCAAATTTTTTTTTAAATGGATACTTGAAAAATTTTAAATTGTTTTCGTTAGTTTTATATCTTCAGCAAAGTATAACTTTTATCATATAAAACATTAAAACAGTTCGAAGGGTGTTAGTAAAAAAACTTTTTCTTCATGTCAGCTGACACAAGAAAATTGATTACTGCATTCCAAAATGCGAACGAAATTCTCAAAACTTTACTTTTACTTTTTGATTTCGGCCGGAATCTTTTAAATTGGACTCTAACCTTTTTGTAAATGTTTATTTATGATTAGCCAAAATCATCCAAATATTTTGTTTATTCCAAATACAATCGTAATGGAAAATTACTATATACGCAAAAATACTTGTGATAGTTTGGCAAGTCAAGTCTAGAACTTGAACTTGATCGATTTATATTTTAATGGTTGTCACATCATTTTCTCTATTTTAACTTGATCTTTTATTTTGGTCTTATGGAGGAAAATCGTCAGCGTAGGTGAAGGTCATGAATTCACTGTAATGGGCGCGGCTGCAGATGATGGTCAATTTAACCCTAAGCTTGATCCATATATTAGAAGCAAAATCGATTTACACCAGACTTACGTACGTGCATACTCGAACCCGATCGAAAATATGCTTAGCTTGTACATTCATCTATATTGCAGATAAAAATTTTGGGGTCGCAAATTGACTGTAGCGTGGAAAAGGTTATTCTGATTTTTAAATTGCATTTTAATCCTTCCAACTTATTTGATTTAGAAAAGAGCGTGGTCTTAAAAAATATCGGAACCTATCATTGCTATTTGTTTTGGAGTATATTTTTGGTAACCACTCCTCCACGTAATAGGTTACGATAATGTGGGCTTTTATATCGTCTACTTTGATAAGTTCAGATCTTCAATTATTTAAGTATATTAACGAAAAAAGGTAATGGAATTAGATTGCAGGATAACGAAACTGCTGGAATATTGGAAGCATTTTATTATGTAGTGTTATAAATTAACGAGCGAGGAAATGGTTAATGTTATAATTATTATTTTTATCATCGGAACGTAAGAAAACAGAAGTTGATAAAGTGAAAAAAAATTGCAAAACACTTTGTGTTACATTTAGCAATTGTTTTCAAAGTAGCTATATAAGATAGAAGTCGTTTAAAATAATGGAAGGGAGCGTTTTCCTTTATGGTATAAAAAGGGGATGCTCTCACGTATTCCACACATTGTACCATTGAAGCTTTCATTTGACATTTTAGTGGATTACATCGTGTTTCAGAAAACTCGAGAATTATTTAAATACCTTTCGTCTCTCCGTACATCAATCGCTAAAATTTAATGTTTGAACAGGGTGGGCTCGAAATAATTTAATAAATTCGTTGGCGTGTGTGAATGTGAGGTTATTATTTGTTCAAATACCGCGATCGATAGAAGTTATAGTGTAAGGGGTAATACATATAATAAAAAAAATAATTAATAATTTAGCGTGGTCTAGTTGAAAGGGGTTATATTTTATTGTTTGTTGACCAAAAATTATTTTATTCATTTCTAAAACATTACACGTTACATGGTAAAGATAAGCTTCATATATTATTAAAATGAGGGTGTCACGAAAATGTTTTTATTTCATAGTTGATATAATAACTGCCGTGTGATTTAGGTTATCTTCCATTTCCACGCTGGTGCTTTTAAAATTAATAATAAAATTTAGAGCCACGGAAACTAAAAGAATAAGATGTCGTTTCTCGGCACTTTGTGACTGCATTAAAAGAAAAGATAAATTTTGTTAAAATTTTATATCTTAAAATGATTTTATCCTCGGCGTTTTACAAAGTAGATTTTTTTGGTGTCCTCGCCAAATACACTGTGTATAACTAAAAAATTATTTTGCTCTCTTCTTTAATGGTACATTTCAACCCTCTAGCTATGCAAGTTATCACTCTAATAAATACCTTTCAATCGTAATATGTCTCCTACTTAAAAATTTACGATCCAGTAAGTATACAGTTTTATTCAGAGTTTTATCACTTTATGACGCAAGTCTGTTCTCTTTTATGCATTCAAGAATTCTTTCTTTGCCAGTCTTTTGTTAAGCAAAAGCGTTAGAGCCGAAATACTTTGTGTGATCGTGTGTGATTAGAGTTCTTTATTCGCTCTAGCTGCAAGTCTAAAATAATCTTTTTTCAGGAAAACCCCCATTTAAATTATTTTACTTAAAAAATAGACGTTTCATTAGCAGTACCAAAGTTGTTGTTCAGGAAAGTACACACAATGCTCCAGGCAAGGAAACTCCAGAGAAGGAAGCACACATTCATGTAATTTATGTATGATTACAATACACGTATGCATCGTAATGGTGTACGGGCGACATATTTATGCATAATAAATTGCGGCCATACACAACGAGATGAGAACTCAATTTTTACTTACCATCTACAGTTTCCAGTTATTTATCTTAATCACTTCGTATTCACTTTTTTGCAAAACTTTTTATTATTCATGCATTCTAAACTATACATTCAGCGTTTCTTGTTTATTTAATCTCCATTTTATTACTTCTTCAACCACAATACGAAACCAAATGCGTATCATAATGGAATTTTTTGTTTTTGTTGTTGTATTCTACTAAAGAAAAAACTTTGTTTATATGTGTGATATATTACCGACAAAACTGTATTTAAATTAAGCACGAATTTGCAAGTTGTGGTTTAAATCAAAAAGTTTTTGTTTAGTATTTTTAGGGTGTCGACAATATTCAGTTTTGAAGAAAATTTTTATTTACGAGTCGCAAACAGGAGAAATGAAAATTTAAAACATTTCATTAGCGTCCGATGTTGCTAATTTCTATAATTTAAAAAAATCGTGTTTTTTTGTAGTATTTCCTTCCGTCATTAGCTAATCTGTAAATATCAATTTTAATGGGAATTTGATCTTTCGGGGGTGTAGATACACGATTTTAAGTTTTGATAATAAATTTGTTTATTTTCAGTTAACGGTTTTTAATTGTTTTTTTATCAGTTTTTATGCATAATTAATATGTTGACTGTATTTCAACTCTAATTTATTATGTTTATTGTACATAAAGTGAAATACAATTAGTTTTAATGATGTTGATTGTTATACTTTCAAATAACCAACACCGCTATTCTGGCACGTCTATTTTTGGGGTAGAAAAGCATGCATAATGCTTATAAATGACTCTAAGGCAAAACACAACATCGTGCTTTCAATTTTTTGTTTCAGATTTATCTACATACATCTTTAGTGGTTTTTTGTTTTAAATTTTCTAGTAAACATAAGAAATGTTAGTAATGTGTATTTTATTATACAGCAGTAAAAAATTTTTAGCTATTGATAGTAATAAAATATTTAGTACTGCTATATGCTATATGGATGGCATTATACTGTGTCATAATGTAAAGATGGCAATGATAAGGGGTCAATTTGAATTGTAATTAGAATAAATAATTCAATCTTATAATTCTACTTAGATTGATATTCATCAAATATAAAAAAAAACTGATTAAATCGGAGTTATAGTATATTGTTCCATACGGCTAAAAAGTGGATCTTTTATGACTATCAATTGTATACCATAATTGAACATAGGAGAAATTAAAAACTTAATGGGGTGCGGTATTAGGCCACTTTACCTTATTGTATTAGTTAAATTTCAGTTTTAACATAAGACAGAAAGACAAAAAAAAATTTAATACAAATTCGGGAGCAAGAGATGCTAAGTGATTTATCCAAATAAGCTCTTATGGTACTTGGACCCTATAGATTGAGTTGTTTGCAGTTATTATTTGCAAAAAATTTAAAGTTGCAATAGAGGGTAAAAATGACAGTTATAGCTCGATAAGGGCTAGAAGGGAAGATAATTTATGGGGAATTAAATCGATTTTTACCCATCAAAAACACACTTTTGCATCAAATGAATAAGAAAAAGGTCTACATCAAAAACTGAAAATTGCAATTTTAGGACAAAAAATGGAAAAATAACGGGATTTTTAAAGGCCTGTATTTTGTCAATATTATTTTTTCTAATATTCAAGCCTCTAGTGATGTTTTTGATAATTTATTTCTAATTTTACGCAGAATTTTGTAAGGTTCAATATTGGTTATAAATGCATTTACAAGTTTGTAAAGCATTCACAAAGAACATAAGCATAAGAAATACAAATACAAATTAAAGCTTAATTTAAAATTGCATAATTCTGAAGTAATACTGAAATTCGCAAAAAATCATTTTATTCGATACTTTAATTTTCTTTGCTTATATTATTATGTTCATTATAAATCCACATTTTAGTTCCACTTAAACTGTGAACTAATTAAATTTTGTAGTACCACAAATTAACTTTAACGGATATACTGCAAGCTGGCATCAAAGGTAATTCAAATTCATTATGGAAGTCCCACTAACTTATTCAATGTATGTTTTCAAAGAAAAAATAATATTGAACTCTTAAATAATATCTAGCGTAATTTATTAATACTATAATATATAGAGGTATCTTCTTCTGTTAAATTATAAAAAATTACAAAAATTACAATAAAAAATTGAAAATATTTACCTTTGTCATATAGTAGGTGTGTCTTTTAAACGATGCCTTTAAATTACTTCGCTATAGTCGGAAGTCCATTATAACCGGGTAAAAACAGAATGTATTTCTGGGTATTCTGGAGATATCTAGTCCAATTTTACTATTACTTGAAAACTATCCGTATGGCAAAATACAAAATGACGGTTCCAAAATTATGATGTATTGTTAGTAAAAGCTGTTCCAGTGGCATTAGCACACAAAATGTAAGCTGAAATACCTCCAACTGAACATGTAACAAACATATCCTGTAAGAGGGTTTGTTTGACCACAATATCCTTTTAAGCCTATTCTATTTTTAATCTTTAGTTAATTGTAGATACGTAATATCAATAAATTATGTTCTTGCATGGACTGATTCATAATAAAATTCAATGCGATGAAATATTGTGCAAAATCATGACCTTACCTCTCAAGGCTGTATGCTGCAACCACAACATATTTGACTTTGAAGGCTATCGTACCAATACCATGAAAAAAACAATCAATATTATGAGTTCCAATGTTAACGATATAATATCTGGTCTCTGTGACTACGATGGTGAGGTTAAAACTGAAAATGCAGCTGATCAATTTCTTCAGCAAAAAAGTTGATCTCCATCCCAAGAAATCAACCCATATTTGACACACTTCTACAGAGTGACGTACTTGACACACTGGGGTAGATTCGACCCTAGCGAAAAAAATTGTTATAACAAATAACCTAATTGAATATTTTAACTAGCCAATTTTTTAATAACTTACAAAGAGCTGACTTGTTAAAGTCATATAGATTATATGGCCAAAAAATAAAATTCGGTATCATTAAAAATTTCAAATATAAAAAAAAATATGAAAAATTGACTACTTTTCCAAAAAAAAATCATAACTCTTTTATTTTTTCATATAAACCACTAAAAATTTAACTGAGTTTGTTCACAATATAGTATTACAAGAAAAAAAATACTACATTACGGATCTTTCGAAAAAATGTATTATTTTAATAAAAGAAGCCATTAGGTTTATGTGATCAGTGCAGAAAGTAAGTCATTATCGCACCAATTGCACTCATGTTATGCAATCAGGTACCATAAAGAAAATATTATATAATTTGGTAATATGATAAATTCAAATTTTGATAAAAATTATGACAACACTGTTCTAATATCACACATCAATTAAGCATTGTATTGGAACTACGTTTATATCATACGTACTATAATTATATTGCTTTATTGGGAGCTATTATTTAACTTTTTGTGGTCAGTTTGTAGGATTAATGAACGAGCAAATTGTAGTGAAAAGAGTCCGACAATTACAGACAAGCTACAAAAAGAACATTAGCTCCGTATAAAACATCTGAGTTTTTCTGAAAACGTAAAAATATAATCAAATTTAATAACTAACATTGTCTTTATTTTAGTACATCGGCATTAAAATACTTTACTACCTTTTCTACTATCTTTTTGGTTTAAAAATAATTGCGTTCACCACAAGTGACATTTTAACTGTGTCAACTGATTGACATAAAGTGAAAGTTTTTCAGAAAAACTTAAATTTAACAAATTTTAAATTAATGAAAATTAATTTTCAAAGTGGAAGCATGGGTTTGATAAAAAGTATGTTAAGTGCATTTTTACGGGCTTCGGATAAATTTGAAACCTCGGCTTCGACTCGGTGACCTGCTAATTGCAATGTAAAATTTTATTACAGTCTGATATACTAAAAAGATTTGGTTATGTAATGAGTCGATTACCATACCAAATAATATACTCTTTTAATACGAGTAAAAGACAATACGTTGGTAAATATTATATAATATGTAATTTATAATTCGGCGCATTTTGGTTTGGAAAAGTGTTTCGACATTGTTTGTTCGGTTGTTCTGAAATATTTATGTCTTATAGCTTCTGTTTGCACGAAATAAAATTTTCTAAATATAATTTGATGGTGGAATTGGTTTGTGAATATTTATTGGACTTTTTTTATAATTCTGTCGTTTGTTAGTATTTTCGTAACACTTCGTAACGTTTTATATTCGAAAAGTTAATGACGTAGTGATCGTTTTCTTAATATCAGGAGTGTTCCTCTCGGTTTAACATAGTTTTGAAAAGCGTTACTTCAAAAAGGTTTATTATCCAATTACACACGCAGATATCATAACAATTTTATTTTAAATCCAATTTGAGAAAACGTCTTTGAAACGGGTAGCAATGGAAGTCTACAAATGAATAAACGAAAACTTTAGCTTTTGAATCATATAATCTTATTGTGAAAATGGTTTCTTACACACGGAAATTGATTTGGCCAATTAGTTTTGCTGCAAACTCGAGCAGCTAGGCCCAAAGCATATGCTAACTAAAGTTGATTCAAAAAGCATTTTCTCTGATTAAAGAATTATTCAGGAAATACACATCGGGCGCTTTCCTTCCATATATATCTTACTTTATTGATTATCACCAGACATTTATTTTGAAAAGTTAGTGGGTATTTTAAGTTTCCATTTTAGTTGATTATTTTTATCGTTTATGGACGCATTTCGTATTTATGAAGTTTTGAACTGGTACGTTTACCCTCATTTTCAATCAGACTATGTCATACAGTTGCTATGGAAAAATATCTTGTTGAAAACACAAGTGCAAACATTCAATATACACTATGCTATCCTTTCCAACTTGAAAATATAAAACATTCTATGTCATCGTAAATATCCCTCGGAAAAGTAAATGGTTCTCCAAGACTTTAATAATGAAATTATTTATAAAGCATTATGGTGCTTTATAATACCACATTATTTATTATTTGTATTCAAATGTACCAACACGATTTACAATGTAAATTTGCTGAAAATTATACCACTATGGTGTTCTTTAAGGATCATACAAACATTTATGTAACCGCCTATTAATTTTTTTCGTAAATTGGAGGATGCGGAGAAAAACTCTTATTTTTTGTTAAAATATTATTTATTGTGTTAAAAGTTTATATTTTAAAAATATTGACGTATTAAATTCACATTGATTTTAGCCATTATAGTAGAACCTATTTACCTTGACTCGAAAACTTTTAGTCTCCTCAAAACGAAAACGTTTGCCGGTCAGGTTACAAGCAATAAAAAATTCAAGATAAATCTCCAGGGATGCTTTATATATATCATTCTTTTTATTTGTACCTTGTTATCTGGTGTTTTGTTCCAAAATTGAGGTTTTTGGTTATAAATATATTAATTTTAGGCTATTAGTAAGAAAAGTTCAATATTTATTTTCATATTGGATCACAGCAGATAAAGGTAAATAATATAATACCGCAAATCTGTTTACACCGAAAACAATTTTAAATTCGGAACAATGCGGGATTCTTTACGAACTTAATTGTAATATTTGAAGAACACAATGTTGGCATCGTTAATTCAAACAGTAAAATAAAAATTATCTGAACATTAACGACAGCATAAAATTTTTATTTTGTTAAATCTAATTTACATCGCTTCTTTAAAGTTTGTGCATTAACAGGATAGGTGCACGATTTTTAAAAAGTAATTTTTTGATATAATACAGTAATTGCCGTTGCGTGGAAATAAATTGACAAAATTTTTTACATATTATCCGCATTTCCTGAAAAACACCTACAAAATGGTTTTATGTGTTGTTATTACGAAAGTATAGAAGGGAAACGACTTAGTAAATTAATAATATGAAACGAGTTTTGTATATTATAGAACTTTTAATGTTGTGTTATAAAATATAGTAATAAAAATGAGAAAAATCAATTAAACGGGAGGTGAAATGGCGTTGTTGTTGTCGAGAGAAACGCGATTAGTCAAAAACCAACAGACAATTTCTTTTCACGTGGAAGTGTTTCTTTTAGATTGATCTATTCGTTACGATATATAAAATTTTTAGTTTTTTTCTTTGGGTTGTCTGAAGCGAAGTGAGTAAAGAAATTTGAGCTCGGTCCCGGTAGAGTTAACGGAACGAGATTTTCAGGTTTGCAATTCTCACACTTTTATACACTATTGCCGCGACCTTCCAAAAGTGTTGTAAACTACAGAGGGCGAACGTTAAGGACATTGATGACGGTAAAGGGGTGGATTTTCTTAACGACGAGTATGTCGCAAGTTGAAGTTAGGCGCGTGTCGTGCAAGTTGTAATTGTGCGTGGCTCGAAATGCCGACTTTTGATTGCCCATAATACCGCTCTTAGAACTCGAAGACGGAAGGAAATAGAAGAGAATAATTCAAGCAATTCGTTTATTGCTTCTCGTAAACAGAGTGAATAATTAAAGGACCCTCTTTTTTATTTATTTTCCTCCTTCATGTTATTTGCCTAATTTTCTAGTACACTAATAGGTTGTTTTCTTTCTACTTCTAGATTGACCCTAAAGTAGCGTTTCCAAGAAGAGCACATCCAAAGGTAAGTTTTTCTCAACTACATTTTACCTAATTTGCATAATTTATTACAACAATAACCTTTAATTAAAAATTTTAATTGTTAATTATGTATAAATTTTGGATAAGTAAGTCAAGTTTTGGACTATTCGAGTTAATTTAAAACTTAATTTTCATGTCCATCAACGTAAAACAGTTTTAATCCGTTGTAGGCGCTATTTACCAAGTTTTAAATTCTTATGTATTAATAAATGAGCACGCTAAGCATTAGAAACTTTTCTGACAGTTACCAACTTCTTTTTACTGACCTAAATTTCCGGAATTGCAGTAGTAGCATTGTAAGTATTACAGTCACTTTGTTCCCCTCGTTAACTATTTACACAACCCTCTTTTTACCCCGTCAACTTGGATCGCTTTCAAATATTAATTCCTCAATTACCGGTTTTATTCAGCGTCGCTTCGTCAACTGAAAAGCTTGGTCAGGGCTGCTTTGTTAGTTAAGAACATGGAATAATTACTTGTTAAAGGCTGACGGTTTCGCGTGAAGCAGGCACAAGCAGTTTCGCTAAAAGTTTGTTAAGAGCGAAAGCTAAGACTAAAAGATTGGAGCTTTCACTTTGACATTTTGTGTCTTTTCATCTTTGTATGATTTAAAATTATTAACTGACAAACTTCCCTGAAAGGAAACACTTCAGATATTAAATAATGGACTTCAACTTCACAATACATAAATATAAAATAAACATTTTCAAATTTCTGCTCCTCTCTAAATTTTGATTCTAATCATTTTTGTCATTACTAAATAACAATGACTTGTTGCCTTTAAAACTCTAAGGCGCACGAGTCACGTTCTAATTTTCATACCGAAACTAACCTACGCATGCGCGTCTACTAGATTCGAAACGTTTCAAACTCCTGCAGAAACACAAATTACAAATATCGAAATCCACAATGAGCTGGATAAATTTTAACAGTTTGGATGGAAAGTTTCGCTTAAATTCCGTATTGATTTTTATTTCAGTTTTTCATGACTGCTGGTGAAAATTTAATAAAATTACACCTAGCCTTGCATTCAAAACGCTCCAATAACAATACAGATACGGATACAAAAACAATAATTAATTTTGTAGAAAGTTTGTAAAGAGGACTTTATAATAGTCGAATATGAGCAGTTAAAATGAAAAACTGCAACTAATTGAAAAATTATCTAAATTAATATATTAAGTAGTTATAGTAGGATATTCATTCATTCACAGTGGCGCTTCAACACAGGGTGAACTTTGGGTAAACATTTCATTTCATGAAGGGTTTTCATGGCAGATGGTTAGAATGAAGTTTTTAAACCATATATACAGATTAAACCATAGAATCGGAATGAAAAGTGTTTCATTTGATTAAAACGGACTTTTAAGATAAATCCATAATTTGTCAAAGTTTAACTCAAATTTGTTGGTTTAGGTCACTGTAATAATAATATATTGTCGTGTATTTTTCCAAATTCCGTTTTTCCTGATCAGTTATAAAGCCGATTCAATATATTCCTACGATGTCGAATTTGTTGGCTAGTTTTCAAGTTTTGTTGGAGCAGTACGTTGAGTTGATGTAGATTATTATGTGCCATGGATTTTAAATTAATAATTTGCAATAACACATGGTACTGCAAAATTAAAATAAAAAAATTACTAGGTTACAAAAATTCACATATTCGCAAGAGTCTCATGCTCATAGATGCATTATTGGGATTCGAAGATCTTAGTAATTTTTTTTATTATAAAAATTATTTTTATTATTATAAAAAATACATCACAATATATATGTATATATTCGAGCAGAGACTGTGGTTTTTGAGTTACTGACTTTTAAAATTTTAATATTTTATAACGTTGAGTCTAAATTGTTGTTTGATATAGATACTTTATGAAAGACATGCTGCCTTCACGTTAGACACATGGGTTCTCAAGAAAATTTAAGCCTAAGTAATTGCTATGTATCCGAATCGTTTGATAGGTTGAGCAAAACCGTAATCTTTTACTTTCTATTACAATACTCTTTTTGGCATAATCTTGTCCGTCCATTCATAGTCCATATGCTTACATTTACAAATAAGTTTTTACGATTTATTCTAGCATGATTGAACACAAAACTGTCAAGATACTACTATATTCAAAACTTTTATAACGGGAAAGTTTCCGACGGTGAGCTCGACATCAACCCGCTAGTACAAATTACGGATCAGCAGTACTGATTTATAACGTAACATTTAAATGGATACGAAAACTTTTGCATAATAATGAGACTGCGGGTTTCTGACTTATTGGTCGTTCTCAGCACCGTATACAAGTTAAAAATCTCTTATAATTATGCAATATTGCACTTATTGCTCAGATAGTTCGTTTTCCATTTAATTCTTAATACAGTGCAAACAATTTAGGGGCTACATTTCAATGGCGTCAAGGTTGTGCGGCCTGAAGACCGCACTGATTCGTCACTGTTCGGTAAACTCCTGCTTTTTAGGTTGGTAACTAAAGAAGAATTAAGTGGAAGTGCTTTACTGAAGGAGTAACAGGCAGAAAGATTTTTACATCGGGTATTAGCAAGGGTGCATTCTTTACAACCAACAGTATGGTGTAAAGCCTACACCAACCAATTGGCTTTGTCGCGTCGGATATGATCGTTATGATCTACAGCTTATATTAATCTGTGGGCTATGGGAAAGGCAACGGAAAACCACACCATTAATTATATTTCCTAGTCAATCATCTTGGTTTTGGCCAAGTTGATCGCCTACGCACTGTAAAGTGTATGGCACTTTGATTAGAACTTTTAATATTGAGGTTTAAAAGAAAAGGCCCAACAAAAACTGAAATCAGGCAATTGGATTTTGTAACTCAATAACGCAAGGATAACGCGTAATTCGGACAGGAATCTTCTATCAGTTAGTAGTAATCTTGTGTTACAAAAGTTGAGACAACCATGATCAGAGAAGTCGTCAAGTGGAAGCCCAGTTTTATAATGAATATTGCTTGAAAAATTTGTGCTGAATCCGTTCAAGCTGATCAAATAATGAGGAGACAAAACACAAGGTTGCGAAGAGATCAAGGTGAAATGCAGTGGTTTTACTGTGACAGCAGAAAAGTGACCAATTGGCCAAGCATGCAAAAAGCTTTTTAAGTAATATACACAAGGAAAACTTTGGCATTTTGAATAGGAAATAGCAGCATAGATATAGATTCAGCCCATTTATATAAAATTTTCACAATCCGGTGCGATTTGTCCTGTTTCCCCCACTCGAAACTCGTTTTCCATCATTTGATTTAAAACATTACAGTAAATGTCGTAATTGGTATATTTGAATTGCACAGCGCTGCATTCTGGTAATGGGGTCTTCTTCATACATATGTATATGCTTGGTGGCCTGTTTTTTAGAGGTTTTCTTGGCAAATTATCTCAGGAAATTAAAAAATTTCCACTTCAAAACATTTTCAAAACCGCACTTTACCAAGGACAAATAATTTTTTTTGCAACTGTTGGTTTTGTCAAACCAAACGGAAGTGACCTGTCAAACCTAAACAAGCCTATTCAAGGCCAAGGTTTTAATTTTACTGCTTTTGTGAAACTACCAATTTTAAACGGTATTGGAAAAATTATTTGTACAACACGCGATGAAAACTTTCCGTCGTTCAGGTTTTGCTCCGTCTTTGGCTCAAAAAGGATATTCTCACACTCGGTAAGAAAAAGATGTACACTGGTTGTGTAAACGACTGTAAACTAAATGTTAATTAATAAAATAAATTATAAGCATCCTTAGTAATCGAAGTTACCATAACTTTGATATAACCTGAAGTTGCATAAGTTATCCATTAAATTATTAAACGATAATTCATTAAAGTTTTAAGTGAAAATTACTCACACTATATGGTGTTACCAAGATGAGGAGATTAAATTGGCAATTTTGAGCTAAGTTTTGTTTGGAGTGAAAGACTAGGATTTTCTGAAGTTCATTTAGTGTGATTCTCGCAATGGATTTTGGAGTTTAAAAAATCGTCGGTGATTTGTTTTTTTCCGCATAAAATATACCTACTTGCGGAAGAGACAAAGTTATTTGCTGTGCTAGCATTTTAAGTAAGCGAGGGGTGTAATGAGAAAAGCAAGGGGCTCGTCAGTGCACCAGCCGTGCCGAGACTGCCATTTAATGAGCATGAAATCCAAATGGTAATTTGATTTGGACTTAATTAACGCGGTACTCTACGGAAGTAGGTTGTTACGAAGAGACCTTATGCGATATAACTTGTGCTTCCTTATATGTTGAGATTCTAACTTTTACTCTCGACGATGTACATAGCTAAATTTAAAATGTTTATTTAATACCACAAGAGATTGCACTTTGACGGGATGTAATTTGCAATTGCGTCGACGTTGTTTATATCAGTAGGTATTTACTACATAGAAACGCTAACGCGAAATTGCTTCGCTTAATCTAAAAAGTTACACCACCGAAGACCATCATTTTCAACTATGGAACACTTTTGACGTAATATAAACTCGGATGATGATACTATAAGTTCGATCGATTGGGCGCTTAAAATGTTAATAACTTGTGATTAAACTTCCACCTAAAATTATTTTCATTTTAAACCAACACTTAAATTTTGTGCGAGTAATAACAATTTATTACTTTTTTCCGTAATTTCTTTTTATTTTCTTTTGGAAATTTTATTATTGCAAGTGTTTTCAATCTCGTTTATTTGACCTTCATAAAATTCAATAAGAGTGCTTGCTTACTTACTACATACCCGCGCAGGAAAAGGAAGATGGCTTTTTGTACATACAAAATTTGTTGGTTAAAATTTTATTACCTAATAAAACCTTCCTTCTAGAAGGTGTTATTTGGAGACTTAATTATATGGGTACAATTTACATATAACTCAAAATTTAATAAGCGGCATAAAATGGAAATTACTTTTTAATTTTTATTGGCTAAAGGTATCGTTTTGATTACTCGATAAAGGTTCCCTAGTTATGTAAAGTAATTGCAATAAAGTTTAAGGTGGTTCAGGAAATGTCCGTCATTTCTTACTCCTTGATACGCCTTCGTTGTGTTTGACATTTGATTATTTTCCAACCATTAGCCGTCGATCAGGATATTGCATATCTGCCGCTTTAAAAGAGTTTTTGCAATCTGGAATACATGCTTTCCTAGATATTAATTTTCTCAACCCTTTCTTATGTCGTCGCAACTTTTTTTGTTCGACACAAGATTTTCTTATTTCGGCTAAGTGGATGTCTCTCCTTTGTGGCGTATACAGCTCGAATTTATATTACCTAATAACCTAACGTCAATCGAGATTTTTGGAACACTATTTCGGCTTAATTTTCCTTCCCAAAACTTGTAAATTATTACGGCCACGAATAAGCAGCGTTAAGATATTATATGAACGTAATTGAACTTTCTTTCGTTTTCTTATTTCTTGTTATAGGTTTGTATTTCCCACTCGATTCTTATAGCGACAATAAAGTAAGAATGAAATTGGAGCTTAACGGTTTTTCTTAAAATTGTCTTCTGTCAATTATATGGATATAAATAAAATTCATGCGGAATTTGCATTTTTGCGAAATTCAAGTGGTCGGCCATTGCACAGTTTGAGAAATTGCCATTATAACCTCACTTTTCAGTTTTACCCCGTGCGTCTCAAAATTTGGAAAATTTGGATAAAAAATTAATTCAGTTCTTTCGTAAATAATAATAATAATAATAAAATGGATGGGTATAAAAACAATGCCAATAAATTAATTTGAGGTTATAATACCTCCACAAGAACTGTCAAATAAACGTCAATAATTCCGTTTTTTCGTTTTTGTATTAAAAAATGTTAATATTTCATGTAGTTATTCCAATTTTCATTTAAAATGTTTGATCGTATTTATTATTTTAAATTGCATTAGAAATTTATACAAATTTTACGATCAATTTAAAATACTGCAACGTTGTTTGGAATACCGCATTTTCTCTTGTTTTGGTTTGTAAATTTACTTTTTTATTTTGGCTATTTTCTTAATCGACGATGTTTTAGTACGCTTTTGTTGAGCAAAGTTTTTCTTGTTCGAGCCACCAATATTTGAGGTAGCTGTTATTACGGATGTCGCTACATTTATATCGAAAACTTTTATGAAGTTTATTAAGTTGCTGTAAGAGAGTAAGTTTTTTATAGTCGTGATAAATCACCTGTTTACAAGTAAAAGCAAAAGATTCACGTCAACATTTATTATATTTTGAAAATGTTTTTTTTACAAATGTAATAAAGTTGAACTATCTTGATCATTTGTGATTAATTTGAATATAATTTGGATTTATATTTATGATATTCCACAACTTGGGGAGCTTTCCTTTTATATTATGGCATGATATAGGTGTTTGCGTTTTGAATGTTTTTATGAATTTGGAAAGAAAACTTGTGTTTTCGTTTAGGTATAAATTTTTCAAAGCTATTCGGAAAGTTGAAAGTTTTCTGTTACTTCCTTGCAAGTTTATTGAAATTTTGCAGCGAAAAAATGCAGGATTCCGTACTCCCGATACACAATTTATTATTTTTCTGGCCACTTTCATAAATATTATGTTACCATCTAAGTTTTCCCAATTTTGTTTTTTATGCATTAATAAATTGAAATATTATTTGATTTTCCAATCAAAGCTCGAAATTGATCGAAACGATTTAGGGTTTTCTTAAATTGTCTATATTTGTTACGAATAAGCTTATCTAGTTCCACAATACTTTATTTCCTAGTCATTTGCTACACAAATAAAATTCATCAATCATGCAAAAAGCATAAATATGAGCGAAGCAATTGTAATTCCCCAGTCTGATGATTTTTCTTTCGTCTCGCTTCTTCTTTAAGTAATAAAAATGCAGTGAAAGGACAAACGTGGCATTTACAAGCAACATGAATTGTTTCCAAAAGATTCAAGCTTCAGTGAACTTCATATTTAGATTTAGGAAGTACACGTAAAGGGCGTGGTTTGATACATTTCATCACGAATTCTAGTCGATAGTTTAACTCCTCCGGAACTTCCGGTTCGAATGGTATTTTTTGTTACTATAAATGATGTGTTGGTATTACTATTTGAATATCGAAACGCATTCTTCTAGCTTCGGTAATGTAAACGATAATTAATATAATTGTATATTGTTAACTATATTTTTATGTAATAGCTTTAAATTATTACTTTGCGTGTAGGCATATCATCGACATTACATTTTATTATTTTTATAAATTGTAAATAAACCTATTGTTCTTATAATTTAATCTATTATTAATTTTACTGCACGATTTTGAGGAAAATATAATATTAATTAATTTTTTATTGTTATTAAATCAGGCAGTCGTGCTTTGCCTCCATTAGTACTCGAGTAATTTTTGTATTAAATTTCGTCGCAAGATAATAAACAAGACTCGTTTCGGAGGTCTACCACTTCATCATCAGTCAGAACCACCTACTAACTCATATTGATATAGTCCAGAACTCCAGCTTTAATGGTACTAACTTTCGTACCCGGCTTTGTACGACATCCTGTCTCCACCTAACCGCTAAAAATGCTTTGTAATTGTTGTAATTTAATTCTTTGAAATATTCATCATAATTAACAGAATATCCAAATTTCGCGTGATATTTATTATAATATAAATAAGAACCTCCGAGTGGGGATAATTCTAGTAGAATTACCAAATTTATTAACTTCGAGTGAGCTAAAAGTGTCTAATAGAGAAAAATCGGACAGTTGGCTTTAGTAAATATTATGGTAATTATTGGCTTTTGGAAATTTGCCAATTTTCAGCATAGAAGAACAACTGTTTTTCAAGAAAAAGTATTTAATTGTAAATAAAAGTTAAAAGTTACTATAGTTTTCAAAGTTATTTTCCTTTTAGTCCTGGAATTAAACAGGTTAACCTACTTGTATAAAATTGTTCCTTATAATATTTTCTGAAAAAAAGTTGGTTTTCGAATGCATTTATATAGGTAAAATCGCTATTTCCCAGCTCTTAAATAGCTTTTTCAAAATCTGCATATGCTGAGCTTAGGAAGTAGTGAAAACTCGAAACGTCGATTCTCGGTGACAGCGACGTTATATTGCTTCCGCTATTCTCTAAGGATCAGGTTATCGTTATGCCATACTATTGACGAATGTTATATCACTTTTTAAATCAAACTTGGAATAAAGAATTTAACCCATAGCGCCGAAGACAACTGTTTAGCTATGAAGTGAGATTTCTATTATAATAAAATTTGAAATGTTTTTTATTTTTTCTCGGAGGATAATCCGATGAAAATTATATAATATTATTGTTAAATTGTTAAATTTAGTATTTTTTAGTTTATAGTAAAATTTATAATATTTTATTTTGTGACCTTTTCGATATAACCATTTTATGTCGGCAAATATGCCTTTAAGAATAAAGCGATAACTTTCCAAGTGATGCAAAAAATCAAATCAATTTATAACTGAAATACACATGAGCACTACTGATCATAATTTACATAAACCGCTTGTTGAGTACTGCAACACAGATTTTGTTTTTTATTGCAATAAATGAAAATATGATCGTGCTTTATTGCACATTAAAATAAATCTCACGATTATTATTTTATAGATAAATAGTAGATACATAATTTTCCTGAAGATAAAAAAGGACTTCATCCGTTTACTTATTAATACAAACTCCCTTTTTATTATTTTAAAGACAACAATTAAAGAACAAATTATCAAATTTTGGGTAGGTATTTATCTTTAAATGGAGACTCTTTTTCATTCTAATCCGTTATAATTGGAAAGAGGAAATTAAAAAAAAAATGAATTCCCTATGTTATTTCCCTATGGTGGGCTGTAAGGTCGGTCACCCGGTTTATATTAAATAAATATCATAATGGGCCAATAACAGGACATCTTGAGATGTAACCCACATTTACAATTAAGTAAAGCCAGTACTAAGTTGAAGACTTTAACACAAACAATAAATTAACGAACTGGCATTTACCTGCAGAGTAAATTTAGTCTTGTAAGAAACTTCAATTCAAAATGTTCATCAAAATCAATATATTTGCCTCCTCAAATGTAGGTAGTTTATGTAGTATATTATAGGTAATTCAACCTAGAAAAACCTTCAGTTTCATTTTTTTTCCTTGATATATAATATACTATTTTATTTATTTTCTATTTAAATTCTATTTCTAATGTACTTTATTAAAAAAAGTGGTGTTACGTGACCTAGCACCTCAAATATAAAAGAACTCAAAAAGTCTGCGATGAAATTTTTAAAATAAAACTGTTTATTGCTTTCCGTTTCGTTTTATAACAAAGTTGGGTAACGTGAAACACCAACTTCAAATTTATGCTTTTGAATAATTAAATTAAAAATCATCTAAATTTGCATTTTAATTGAAAATAACACAACTTTGCTTGTAGTACCTTCTAATATAAGTAGCAATGATAGGAATGATTTATTAAGATGTTTGTATATTTGTTTTTGGACTGCGCCAGTAGGTAGGTAGTTTGCAAATTAATGCAAGTAATTGGAAGTGTGAGGCTTTTGAGTGAGAAAGTTATTTCTTTAATTATATAATAATTATAAAGCCGCCACAATTTCGCACAGATTCCGAGTGATGAATGCTTCTGCTGAGCTTGTTAGAACATAAATTGACGTTTATATATGGAGTCTTTTTGTTGAAAAACTACTATTTTGCATTGGTGCCTGCTATGTAGATCCTGAACAAGACTTTCAGATAACTGAATCAAGAGAATGGCCCTATTCATCTTTTTAAATACACTCGTTTTATCCGAGATCCCAGCATAACCCGCGTTGTTGCCTCCGGTATCTTCATTTTCGCTGACCGACCAGCTGTTTCCTAGCTTTATTGTGTTCCGTAATCAGCACGGGCGGTGTTTTATTAGCGGTAGTAATTCGTGCGCGGCTGTGCCTCGTAAGAACATTGATATATGGCCTTTATTGACTGCATTGTATAATATGTTTGTAGTACTATTTGAAAAATTGTGTTACAATTTTGGTCGATAATAATTTTAGATTGACCTATTATAATGGCTTTACCGATCAGAATCGCATGACTTACCACTAGAATATTTAATCATCATTTATATTAAAATCAGGTTTGATTTGTTACGTTGATGATTAATTAATATTTAAAATAATGTACGTATAATTTGATATTTAAAAAAATATGTGATTAATCGATAAACAATCGTTCGCAGGTACCCTAAATTTGAGCGCAATAATTCAGTAATATTATTGAGGTATGATGCGAACGAAGAGAGATTTGCAAACGAATAGCTATGCTGAATAAAAGTTGGCGTTTTCATCAGCGTTAGTGTTCCTTACACATACGAGTGCGAAGAAGTAGTAAATACGCCTCTATCGCTTTTGCCATATATCCCAGCTAAGCCGCTCGTGGAGCATCCGCAGATAGAATTAGGTAATATATGGGTAAGAGGTGGCGGTTTTCCCTTTTCTGCAAACTTGAGAAATCCGGGCAGCTAAGCTTCTACTTTGCGTACAAAACTGAAAACTTGAAGAAATTGGTAAAAGTAAACAGTTAGACATGCGGGCTACTGTTGTGTTTCATTTACTTAATTACATTATTTTGAGCTTAATTATAATTGCGTTAAATTTGCAAAATTAAACCAGTGCTCGCTTTTGAAACTCGCTAACTTTACTTGTTGAAGGTTTACAATTTTCCTGCTTATCCTTTTCTAAATTGTATCTTAATTAAAATCCCCCAATTTAAATAATCGACTGCAAATTTTGCATTTTACCGACTTGATAATTAAACAAATTTATTTCAAGATACATTTCCATATTGGACCGGAGTTTTCACTAAAACTCATAATTCACCTACCCACTTTTCGCTGAAAACAAACCAAACAGAACCTTCACTACACTTTTACCAACATCGTCAGGAATTTGTAATTTTTACCCAATTAGCACTTTAAATGTTTTCGACTTAAGCTTACAGTTTCTAGGAGTTTCTAACAAACTTTATAATTTTGGGGTAAATATATTACGGTAACTTACAATAAAACTTTAGTAATTTATCATTTTAACATTTAATCATAGATAATATTAATTTAGAAATGTGTTAGTAGTAAGTAATTTTATAATTCTCGCAATTGCGACCTTATTACTACAAAATTTCTGTGCGCGCGCGTCAGTTACGATTAACGAGCTGCTTTATTCCATAACAGAATATAAAATTTCAGAAAACGGTGATTTATTGCTTCGAGAGACAATTGATATATTCTTAAAATTATTAATTAAAAAATAATATGCCAGATATAACTGAAAATGTTCAGTTTTTTTGACCGGACATATTTCTATGGGTTGCACATACTATAAATTACATATCATCATTCTAGTCCAGTAGTTCTCAAAGTGGTCCCTGGGATCATTCAGGGGGTCCTTGGAAAATAAAAATCAATTTGGGGGTCTCTGAACAACATCAGGGTTTTTTTTTATTAATATGGAACTTAAAATAAATAACAATGAATAAATTATTATTTACTTCAATATAACTCTAAAACTGGGAAAAATATGAATATCAAATTATTATTTATATCCAGCATTATGGGTTATTGTACAGAGGCTGTTAATACTTCTTCAACAAAAAGTTTTATTTGATATATTTTATTTTTACGTCGCCATTTACCATTCAAGACATCAAAGTTAAATTTGTAATTTTTTTATTATGCAAATATGTAATTTTTCACCCAGGGTCCATGGGAAAGCTTGACTATGAGAGGGAGTCTGTGGACCAAAACAGTTAAGGAAACACTGTTCTAGTAGAATATCAATGTAAATGAAGTGTCCGGTAGGAAAGAACACTTTCAATTTTCTGGTTGAGAAAAGACATCAAAGATTGTCATCAATCTGATTGTCAATCATCAAAGATCAGGAAATGACTGCAGTCGTCATGACGACCTCAACAGCAACATCCATCCTGTTACTGACAAAATCGAACTCGACATGGTCGAAATCCTAATAGGAAATTTTGGCAATACATTTTGATCGGTTTTATTTAGTGATCTATCATCCTGAAGTAATGATGCAAAATTTCCTTAATACGGTATCTTGATTTTCTGTCTTCTGTAATTTTTTTTTGTTTGGTACAATTTTACCTTATCTAGAATGCGTTTATAACTGGATCTTTGCTTTCGAAGAAAACCCATGAGTTTTTCTTTAGTAAATCAAGCCAAACCTAATCCTTCGTTCAGATTTAAAACTTTCAAAAGTTAATTTTGCTCATGAAAACCATGGATATACTTACGTAAAACTATAAAATTTGGTCTCAGAACTATTCAACAACATACTGTCCTTATCAACCATGTTCATCTTGTTTTTGAACAGCATGTTTTAAGGAGGAAAGTTGTTGCATGAAAAAATGTAAACGACTCTGTAAATATTCTTGAATAGGAATACCAGATAAGAAACAGCAAAATATTGAGGACGAAATAATCCTGATCTTGAAGTTCTTTTATCTAGAATAATGCGAAAAATAGCTTTAATAGTCTTCTACGAGGAATTTTTAAGATGGGTAAATCCAGAAACGGAGAGGACCTCTCGTCTTCATCTTAGTCACAATATCGCGCGACCAAACCAGTAAATAACCAGGAGTGTGGCGTAAAGCTTATACCGACCGATTGGGAAGCGTTAAGACCGTGGTTCAAATCCTGATCGTATCGGAGTCGGATACACTGCTGTAATCAAATAAAGCCCAAATATATGTAGATCTATGGGTTATGCGGAAAGCAATATGGGAAACGACCCCATTCAGGGCCGGCGTTACCATAAGTGCGAACAGTGCCTTTGCGGGAAATTTTAGTGTTTTCGAATGTGAAATTTTTATTAAATGCCAACATCAAAAGAAATTATTATAAACAAAACCCAACAGTTAATTAATTTACTAGAATTCTTATGAAAGCTTTGAAATGACGGCCACCCCCTTTAAAAAAATAGGATTTTCACGTTACCTCGCCCGTTAAGTCTTAAACTTGCACAGGGCGGCAAATTAGCTGGCGCCGGCTCTGACCCCATTAATTAAATTCTCTGCTACGTCATCTTGGCTTTAGGGCCATGGTGATCGTCAACGTCCAAAGTGGATAAGGCAATTGAAGAAGAAGAAGAAACCAGTTAACTGCAGTTTATATTATATGATTTCTTTTATGATTTGTCATGGGAGAAAGCATAAAGTATAGTTTACATGATATTTGTTATAATTTTAAGAATGTAAACTGTGTTTTATGGTTTCTCCTATGATAAATCATAAGAGAAATCATATAATGTAAACTGCACGGCATTTTACACTTATTAGGTTTTCCTTGGTATCACTTCTGAAGACTTATTAACGAATGTCCGGGCCAAACGGGAAAATAGGGAATTCTATTTAGATAGAATAGAAGCGCATTAGTTACATATTTATATGGCCTATCAAAAAATGCTCCAAATCTAAAAATTTGCAATTAGGACGTTTTAACTACTGGTGTGTAAAATAATAATGCAAATGGTATTTTAAGTTGTATACATAACTTATGTCTAAGGATGACTATAAAACTAATGAGTAATAAGGTGACTCGGTTGTTACATTTATGATTGTACGGAGTCAGTTCAAGTTTGCCTTTCAATGAAGTAGGTTCAAAATAAAATTGTTTAAAATTCTTCTTGCAGGTGGTAGAATATGTATGTCTCTGAGAAAAAGTGGTGGACACTAGTCCTTGTATTCGAATAGAAAAATTGGTATTTACTCGCGAGAAAAAATCTCATTTGGAATATTTGTGGTTTTCGCTACAAGGATATTTTGCTACCACTTCTGGTTTGTACTAAAAAAAATTTTAAAAAGCAGGATTTATTATCGACTGGACACCGAAATTGCTATTTAACCGGAATCAGAATTGTCATCATCAGGAATCAAATCTCGTTAATCCACTCATGTGTGGCACTAATTACACACTTTGAATTTATTTTACAGGTGAAATAATTGCATATTGATAGCATTAGCTAGTTTTATTCAACAGTTGAACTTGGAATTTTCCCTGGTTTAACTTATTAATAAAATTTAATGTTTATTTAATGTTATTATTTCAGAAGTAGGTGCAATGTTTGAATTTTTATAATAAAGTTAATGAAAAATTTCCATTACCTTAATATTGAAGAAAGGATAGTAAAAAGAAAAAGTGAACATTTTTGTATACCATCGTTTTCACTAATTCGAAATAGTATCCTTTATTGTGTTATGATGTTATAATAATAATTCTAAAGGAAAATAACATTAAGCGTTTGATATAAAGCATCGTAATGTGAATACAACTACAAAAATGTCAAACGATTGTAGAATTTACTTAGATTTATAGTTTTGATAATTTTCCGCAGTTCATTCAAATATTCAAATTTAATCTTTATCTGTAATATCTATGCATATTCGTAGATTGATAGGCAAAGAAGAAGCATAACTTGAGTTATAAAAATGTTGTCGTTTAAGTAACAACACGAAATAATTTTTCCGAGTTATGGCTTTACGAGACGCAGTAATTTATTAATTTTTTAAATTGGAAAGGATGTCATTAACCTGAATTTTTCGTAATTTATATAGGATGTTGATAAAAAAATGTTGACTTTAACGGTAAGTAGTTTAGGAAAGATGGATTACTATTTTGGTCAATTTGTTTTTTAAATTTGAAACGCACCCTTTTTTATGCGATGGTGAATGGTTTGGTTTTACTGGAGATTAATGAAGGTTTTGGTTAGAAAAGCATTTGAAATTGACATTATTGAAGGATTTGGGTTTAATTCGAGTTCCTTAAATTTTCTTAATATGCAAAATAGTTGTTAGGGAAGGTCTTTAGTGGCGAAGGCTATGACTCCTAGTTAATGCTAATTTTAGTAGGACGTTTCTTGTTGGAATAACAATGCGTACCGTTAATAAAATTATCGTTTGCGTTTGTCTCAACTTTTAGTTGTAATTTTGTAAACACAAAATGCGTACCACACAGTATTAAATTTTGTAGCATTATTTTAGTACAAGATTTATGTAATAGCTTAGTGTAGTTGTTTTGTTCATGAGCAACTTGAACTCGATCGAGGCGCCCTTAATTGAAATTTGGCGTGTGTTTTCTCTGTATAATACGTTGACGGAAACGAACTCTTGCACTGACTTCACTCCTTCTAATGTCATGTTATTCCTGCTAATAACTTCACAACTTTATAATTATCCTGTGTCAATATTTTAGCCGTTTTTATTGTTTTAATTAAAAAATTTATATTCGTTTTAAATATTTAACGCAGAAACTTGTTAAAAAGTTACTTATTTATTATAAAGCTTTACGCGAATTTGTTACATCGCATAATTTAATTGGCATATTGATTCATTTTAACCCTTTATAGCCTGGGATTATTCATTTTGCCTAACTCATATTAATTTTAAATTGATAAAGTTAACGGTGATTACTTTCTAAACTGACGATTAAAAATGATTACAAACTTTTATTTTAAATACGTAATTCCAACTAAGTAAATATTTTAAATTTCATTTTAAATTTATCTCCCCTCGAGAGGAATTAGATTGTTATAAACTATTATCCTTTTATTTTTTCAGCTTTCTTATGGAAAGTTAAATTTTCAGGAATTAAATTTAGATGAAGTTCTTGAAATTTTATTATTTAAGTAGTTCTATATTCTATAAGAACCCTTGTAATCCTTAGATCAGGTACTGGAACATCGAGGTTTATACTTCTTTCTTTTTTCCAGCATCCACTAGATCTAGAACGTGACCTGCATACATATATAAAGAATTTCGCTTAACCTTGAGCTTTTGTTTTCACTTGTTCATTTTGCTCGTTCGTGGTATTTCTTTTATTTTGTTCTTATATCGAGAACGGGGTGACATCTTGCAGACATTTATATTTCACTTAGAATAAATTGGATTATCTGAAATGGTGAAGTAAGAGATTTGTTGGTGTTGTTTTTCTACCGGTTTGTTTTCGAAAGGGAAGAGAGATTTACTTTGGGAGCTGCTGAATTTCCACCACGCACAGGCTAGGTTAAAATTTGGATTAATTGCTCGCTCGAGATTATCATTTAAATTCGTTGGCATCTTCTCTTTTCTTCTTCCTTTATTTGCGTGCGACTTCGTGTTAAATTTATTGTTTACTCTGTATCCCAAAACGCACAGGTATTTCATTTTATGTAGTTATACACTACGAGTGCGGTGTATATCTATTTTCTGCAAGCTTCCAATGGATTTTCTTTCTTTTCTATACAAATACAACATTTTCCAACCGATAAATTTTCAGTTTTTAAAAAACACTAATTATTAAAAAAATTAAAATTTTTAATAATATTTTCGTTCAGGCGGCATATTTCCCCTTTCGTCGTTATAAATGACTTTCCTTAAAGCGAAAGTGTTGTTTAGTTATTATTTTCCTTAAGTATTGCAATTATAAAATTTTGATTTTTGTCATTAATTTTCTTAAAATGTTTGATAAATTTTCAGTGTTAAGTAATGTCATTCAATTTTCATTATAAAGGCGCTTGTCTGTTCGCTGACTAATATTTATAATTTTGTATTAATTATTGGTATGAAAAATGTTTTGCGTTTTATTTACCTTAAGGAAAGTTCATTTTATTCTAAATTATTAACTCGCCAACGCACATTTTTCAACATCACGTAGTCATTTTTTTTAACATCAACCAAGGAAACTATTTCGTCTATGAGGATGTATTGATTTGGAATATAGAGAAAATGTTAAAACTATGATGGGGTTCTGCATTGAAAGCGATCGAGCTTGAATATAATGAGATCAAACGGACTGAATCATTTATTTGCGAGAGAAGTGCTTGACGGAGTTCGAACAGAGAAAATTTACTGGCTCGGTCCATATATTAAAAACATTTATTTTTGAATCGTTTTTAAATGCTCAACCAAAGAATTTTACGATTTCGAAGCTAACATAACGTAAATATTTGCAATAATATTTATATAAATGAAAATTCTGGTCAACCTGGTTTACCAAATCGTGTTACCCCTAGTCACACCTGAATGGAAGAGTTTCTATGCTAAGATGGGCCTGAAATCGGGGTTTTCCGTAACGCACAATTTTGTATCGTATGCTAAATTTGCACAACAAATTGTATTTATTTTCATTTTAAGGGTGCATGTAATATGAAAATATCATATTTAGGCCCGGAAAACTGTTATATTTTACCTTATTGCCTATACTGTACAGAATAAGCATATGAATATTATGACTTATATTATTTTATGTTAAGTTGTAATATTATAACTGTATCACAACTTTAGCAAGTTATAAACATTAAAGTAAAATTATACACTTAAATCGAAAGATCTATATACTTAGCGTACGTCGTACCGACAATATGTTAAAACTTAATAGACAATTTTCTCAGTGGAAAATTATATATGAATTTCTTACTAAAACATTCAATTTAATAAGATCTACCCGTTTCTTTCATTTTTGGGGTTAAATTTATCACGTCATCCATAAATTTTTTAAATGGCAACCTATTTTACTTGTTTTCACTTGATCGAGTTTTTGACAATTCAACGCTCTTCTATTTTGGTTTATTTTTACTTCTTCTAGTGTCTGTTTTTTACTAACAGTAATCTTCTTAGTATTGCGAAGCTACTACTGGAACTGAGAAATTAGATGACTGCACCTGTAATGGACACCCAATGCGATTTTCTTTGTTAAAACAAAAATATCTGAACTTTTAAATGATAATAAATAAAAGAAATCAATCAAATAAAAATACAATTATTATAAAATGTTCACTGCAATATCGATTATCTCCTGTATTTGTTTAATTAATTTCTGGAATATCCCCGTATACAGGTTATCATGCTCAGGGGTATTTCTATGTAATGTGTTTATTGTTAGAGATATTAAACTTGCACTAGTAGTAGTCATACATATTAAGTAAAATTAGTAAGATTCGGGATAAATTTACATAAAAGCGATATGTGGAGAATATGTGCTTCTAAAGTTGACCATTGTTGATACAGTGATATTATTTTTTAATTATATCAAATTTATAAAATTAAAATACTCCCAACAATTTTTATTTAAAGCAATTAATTTTAAGCTTTCGATTGAAAGCTGCAGTTTCACATTAACATTTTTTTGTTAAGCATTTTTCTTTATATTCTTTCATTCTTAAATTGAAATTTTCAATTTTCTTTTTTTGATTGCGTTTCTTAAATTGGAAAAAATAATATAAACGAATATATATAATTGTAATTTGGAATAAATCATAATACTATATTATATCTTATATCTACTGACAGCTGTAACAACTTAATATGTATCTCAATCGCTTGATATACAGGCTGTTCCAGAAAAAAAAACGGCGCTCGCTACAACTTTGTTATTTATTGTAGGATTTAATAAATGAACAAGCAAATAAAATAAATGGTTCTACAAATACTAAAAATGAATCTTAATTTTTATTTTTCAACATTACTTTGAATATTACTCAATAAATCAACTTTTTATTTTAATGGTTACCTATATTTTTTGTTAGAGAATTCTAAATAAATTAATTAAAAACATATTTTGGTGTTATATTTGAAATTGAAATGTTAATTTTAAACTGTAAAAATATAAAAACCACGACTGGAAGAATAATTGCATCCAAATTTATAACTTGTAATCCCAAAAAGTCATGTAAAGAGTTAATATTGTTTGGAAATCAGAAACAATTGGTTATATGGTTTATTATAAAAGAAGGATGTTGTAAGACATTCGGCTATTAATTTATAAAGTTATTTGTTAAAAATAAAACCGCAGAACAGTATGGCAGTCAGAATATCAATAAAGTGTAGTTTAGCTATTTATGACTTGTTTTTTAGTACGGTTTTTGTTAATTGTATGTATTCGTCGGTTGTGGTATTCAGTTAATTAGTTAAATAAACATGGACAACTACTTAGCAAAGTTAGAAATTGAGAACACTGATGTGTAAATGTAGTAAATTGACATAAGTAATTTTCAAGTTTGATATATCGGAGCACAAATGCGATAAAAGTTAAAAATTTCAGCAAATGTCCTAAGCGAAATAATTATGTAAATTCGATAATAAAATCCGTGCCAAAATGATTTCCTTAAATCGGTGATCAAGGAAAAAACTCACAGGAGCTTTTTGGAAAACATGGTAATATATTATTTAATGACGGTTTGATAATTTGATATTATATCATAAATTAAACTTGTTTTCCACTTGTTCATGTATTCAAGGAGGAACTCGGATGACCGCAGTTCCTAGGGTAAATTTTGCTAATTTTTTAAATTTAAATTTGGTTGAATTTGAATTACGCGGACGGATGGACAGACGGACGGCCATATTACCGAAGTGTAGAAGGGATGTTTTTTAGCTATATAATTTTTTTATTGTGTGTACAAGAATAGTAAAATACAAAATTCAACATACATATTATACAAAGTTGCAAAAATCTTTTTTGCAAATGGCATTTGTTGTTATTCGAAGCTAATATTTTAATTATGTGTATCGATCTGTAATGGTGAAGCAAGATTATGAATAAAAAAAAAGGTTATTGAATATTTTTAGTGTATTTGGAAACAAAACCACATTGAAAATGTTTTACCATTATACTTTTAAGGGTTGCATGACATTGTGTCGTTTTAATATTTTGAAAATTGCTTATCACGATTATACTTATAATTAGGATCTTGTTTTATACACGTCTTTATTGTTTTTGAGCCGGTATTGTTCTGGTTTGACATTACATTTACGCATTTTGTGCGAAGCAAGCAAGACAGGGCATTATTATTAGCGAGATGTATAGTATTCCGGTGTATGCATTTTTGAAGTATTGCTCTCCTGATACGAGTTAAAAGCTGGCTCTGTGGTATTATGAACCCGTCGCGATGTGCATTAGGGTTAAAAATGTTTCTGACAAAAGAAGCTTTAGCGTGTTGAATTTAGATTCATATTATATTCTACTTGAAATGGTTTAGCGAGTATTGCTGCAATTTTTCTTAACCTCACGTTTAGCGTAAATCATTCGAAAATTTTATTAGAAACCCACGCAGTAATATTGGATATTTAATTTTCAATAGCTGTCGTTTATTGTTTAATAATTTCCTACTAATTTGATGTGTGTCGCACGACCCTAATTAAATTTTACTCGTGCCTATTGCAAGTAGAGGCAAGTAAAAAACGGATTTGGTATAGTACTGGAGGTTGTTTTAGAAATAGAGAGAGTTTTAAGTGAATTGTTTGTTGATTGCCCTTCATATTCGTTCGGACTAGTGAATACGCTTTTCAAGATTAAAACTTTTCTTGTCATTTCGAGGGGAAAAATGACAAAATGTGAACTGTCTGTCTAAACAAAATATCAGATCCGTGAAGTAGGAAGTAGGCCTAGGGTGCGGGGATCTAGCGTCGCGGCGCCATCGCCACCGAACGGCCAATTGGTTGCCATAGCTACGGTCTGAGCAGATCGCGCCACGAGCAGTCAGTTCCCGCCATTCCGTGTTACACCGCGCACATACTTGGTCACGTGTAAGGAGCGCGCGTGCGACGATCCTGTTCCTGATCCAGAAGGTCCTGTCACCCGGGCAAGAGCTAGAGACGCCCGCGCTTAGCTTCAATTACTATCCACCAACATCGACGTAAGTCCATGAACTTGATGCAGTTTGCTTGCCCTGATGCATGCTTGTGTTCTCTACCCGTTTCCAAATTCGAAAACCCTCGTAAGTATCGCACTTTTGGTCTTCATAAAAATGCACGTTGCCTGTATCGCTTTTTCCGGTTTATTTTCTATTGTCCTTTATTTACGTCAACTTTTCGTAACGTACATTTGTTCACTTTTGTATTCGTATTAACACGCTTACTTTTTATGTATTTTATCAAGTGATTTAATGCTTACCAACATCAACATACATTTGAGAAATTATTGAGTGCCTACCTACTACCTACATTTTGTGTGCATTATTTTGCTTGAAAATCTGAACTATTTATTTGTTTAATTAATGAAACCGATAGGAGGTTTTTTAAGTTTACCCGTACAAAATATTTGCTTTGCATTTAAGTGTGTAAGTACACAAATGTACCGAGTGCCGACAACTTTTTTAATTAAGAAATTGAATTTTTGCCGTTTGTTGGCTTTAAAACGGACATATTCGTCCGCGGATGCGGATTACGGATTTGATTTTTATAGCACGTGTCGAAGATGGCGCCTATTTACCACACTCTATTGCTTCATTTTTATACCCAAGTCGTCTAATCAGTAATCGCCACATAAGAAGAGGGCTGTTCTCTCAAAACGAAATCGCTTCAGCAATCATTTTGCAGTTCCATTCTGCTGCATCCGCCCGAAGCACTTGAGTGTCTAAGGTTTCTACAAAATAACTTATCTGCAATTTGAAAAATTGCTTTATTTATTCTAGTCCCATGAAATAGGTTTTCCTGTAATATTTTATGACCGAGATATAAAAATTTCATATATATTTCCTATTCGTGAATAGTAAATTGGTTTATAAATAGGTTACACGAATAGTTTTATCGAATTTTTTAACATTCGAGCACTTGCACATTTTATGATTGGATTTACTAATTTTGAGCTTATAAATAAAGCGGTACCTTCTATTATTAGCGATGTGCTTTAGGGCTTAAATCGATCTCCATCAACGCCCCACAATCGATAGTTCCTTTATTGGCAAAACTTCTTGAACTTTAATGCTATCGGCTGTGGGTCACAAAACAGTGTATTCCTATTTGTTATTTGGTGGGTTGTTTTAGACTTTTATACGTTTTTGTGCTTGTTTTTCATATAGTATCAGAACTGTTTGCATCTTCCATCGACGGCACGTGTACAACTACGTGATCTAGTTATATTTTATTACATTTGCTCTATTTTTTCCTTCGCCACTTCAGCTACTGATTGATAATATCGCAGTAATAATAATGGGAGTAATTAATGCTAGTCCAAAATAATAAAAAGCAATAACAAAAGTGTTGTTTTTCTGTTATTTTCTTTTTTAGTAGAAAAATTTTGATGAAAAAGCGTAAATACGTTGGTGCTGCAAATACAAATTTTAGAAAGTTTATCTTTTACTCTCAAAGTACATATAGAAGTTCAAGATGAGTTGAGTTTATCTTGTGCAAGATTGTTCCAAGTTGAACTAGTTCGAGCGTTAGTAAACACCCCGCTGAGCGGCTTACTATCCCTAGTTAGAGATTAAGTCCTCCGTCCCCTTTAGGTCATCCTTAAATCTTCTAGTTTTGGACTCTTACTAAAATAGAATTGTTCCGGTATTTTCCTGTTTACATTTATTTCAAATTAGTAGGATTTAGTGTTTGATTACATATGAACTACAAAACGTGTCTAAAAGGGAAAGTGCTTTAGTGTTAAGTGTCGTTGTGAAAACTGTAGTAACATTAGGGGATATCAAATTTTCTAGGTATAAAATTGTAGTGAATCTCTTAAGTGGTTTGAAGTCGCTTGAGAAAACCTTTTTTTAGACACTCAATTGATGCTTTTGAATATATCGAAACGCTTATTTAGATTTTAGGAGCGGTTTTAGTTTTCCTCGTAGATTTTTTAAACCATGTTAACCTGTTTCCATTGTTTGCATTTTCTAAACGTGGTTAGGCTAAACATGTTTTGAAAACCTGTCGAAAGAGAATTTTTGAGATTATATGTATATTCGGTCGTTATCAAGATTTCCTTTTTACAAGAATCGCCTCGACTTTAAACCCCTTTGTTTGAATATTCGATGTGTGAGATATAAATTGTGGCCAAGCTGAATGTAAAATACACGTTGCCACGTTTAATATTTGAGATCCTTTTTGCACGATCAACTTTCTGTAGACCGGTATAGAAATACGTAATTATGGGACAACCGACATCGTGCCACCGCGCTCCAAGACATTGTTTGCTACCTCGGCTTTGTGATGAATAGTTCAGCTGGTCCCCAAGCTCTCGGTTAACTTGGAATGGAATATTGAATCAGTTTTACGTACGGCTTGGTAGTTGCGCGCCCCTTTACAACTTCCACTGTGCTCTTAAAATTTAAATTTAACCGTTAACGTTTTGTTAGAGATTCTTTTTGATAAACAAATTTACTAAAAGTATTACTTTGACCAATATTTGCTTCCTTTACGTTTACGTTAATCAAAAAAAAAACACAAACCGTTTTGTCTTTGTTTGAGGTGAGTGAATTCATTTTTAATTAGTGAAACGTTCGAAAGTTTTTTCAACAAAATTGCGGCCATAATTTATAATACGATTAGGATTTTAAAAAGTGCGTTATGAAACAGTAAAAACTTTTTAATACTGCAAAGTTTCCAAACGCTTTAATAAGTTATCGAAACTTATATTTTTGCAAATTTGTTTGAATTGGAGATTTGCTCGAAAAGTATTAAAATTTGTCGGTGTTTTAGAATTCATAAACAATTTGAAATTATAATCTACTCCAAATTAAGTAAGAATTAACTCGGAATGAACGGAATCAATATCTTTTCACTATGGTACGTGCTTTCAGTTTTTTACATTTAACTTTACTTTGTTTCCATGCTTATTTAAAAAAAATGCAGAGGATGTAAAAATTTTTCAAAGTAAAACTTTTTAACTTTTCTTCCGAAACAGTTTCAAGTATTTAGGAAAAGTTTTACGATATATCCTGAATCATGAATGCGTTTTCCAACAAATATGTCACAGATTACTGGTTTTCATTCCAGTTTCAATTTTCGGTTGTGTTCCATATTCCCACGTTATGTTCCTTACACACGATGAAACTCATCTCGTTGCGCTTTCCGAATTTTCTTAATCGCGAACGAATAAAGAAATTTAATACCCTAAATCCATATTCAAAAAGACATTTACCTAAATCTGTAATTTAGAATGAAATGCTCGTCTAAATTACTTACACAAATCTTAACGTTAACAGGAAACTTCTCAGCATTAAGTCGAGTTTAAACACATCGGAACAATAACTGGTGCAAATTTACACTTTGTTAACTAACTTGAAGTTAATACGCAGAGAAATATCCCTGATAACATATTCGTATGAAAGCCAAGATAATCTCGGATGAGGGTGTAGATATATCTCACCTGCTCTAGTTCCGTTGCATTTCGAGGACGAGATATACCCAATGCATCAACAGGATACGTACTCGCTCAGATAAGGATAAAAAGCAGTCACGCCGTTTAACCGACGAGGACAAACGCATTTTGCTGCCAAATAAAGGATAAAGATGGATATAGCTTCAGCTATCAGGTTCACAGTTCATTAGCGAGCTTTGCTGCTGCTGATCGGTTTTCACGTTAAATCTGCGAAACATTTCATTGCAATCTTGTATCATTATCTTGCATACTCTGCCCTGTATTGTCAGCTGAATAGCATTTTAACGTTTAAAAATCGAGCATTGTTTCATTATTTAGGCTACAGTGTGTGCTGTTTTTATTAGAATATATTAAGGAAAAGAGAGGCAATAAAAATTATAAACTGCTTTTAAGTGCCTCGTTTACTTAAATTTTAATTCGAACAGGTGCGTTGTAACTACTCAAAATTTTTATGTATTCGAATAAAGAACTTTGTGAAAATTTTTAATGAGATTCAAATATAGCTCTGGGTTAACATTAAAATAAAGCTTTTTACATAATTGCTATTTTATGAAAATTGCTTTTATTATAATTCACGCAAAATGTAATATTTAGCAGTTACATCAATTTAGATTAACGTTTTAAATGATTACAGCAGTGAAAATTCAATATGTGTTTAAAAAAATTACTAAATCGATCGTCCATTGACTGGGAAAACTGTAAAATACATTTTCATATTAGCACACTTGCAATATACCCACTCTTCCTCATCCTTTTTGGATTTGCGGCAGTCCTTTGGCATTCACTACAACAATATAATTTTTATAGATACCTTTTCTAGTAGTGCACGATTTCCGTTAGTTCCACATTCCGGTAATCCATAACCTTTTAATGGAACATCCGAATTGGATGAACGCAATAAGTTTCGATTCCTTTTTTTGATACTTCAGTGTGCAGGAGAGAAAGGACACACAAGTTATGACACAAAGCTTTCGCTACTTCTACCGCTCGAGTGACCGTGCACCCACTTTCAACAACACAAGAAATCCCACGAACTGTAAAGAATTCTTCCAGTTTATTTTGAATTTTTTAAATATTTTTACCATCTATGAAATTTATTTTCAAAGCTTTGGATAATACCAGTCAAGTATGACGGTCCATATAGTCTGGAAGATATGAGATTTTCTACCTGTTGTCGTTCGTGGGTTAGTAGGTTTGTACATACAATGTTTTACAACCAAATTCATGCATTTTGATCAGGCTTTGAAACAGCAATTAGTATAATTCAGCCAAACCGTTGATTGATAATTAGGCCAATTAGCTTTAAAATCGATATTGTTGTTTACTTAAAGGTAAAAAGCTTTATTTCTCGACGAGATTTTGAGGTAAAGTAATCTTACCCCCCCCCCACGGTGCATACTGTCGCAACTCATATACATATGTGTTTTGTTCTAAAAGAGTGATCGCTCTTATTCTATAAAATTAAAGTGCTACATGCATGCAATATTTCCGTCTCTGAAACTGGGGGGTCTGGGGGTATGGTACACCAGCAATTGTATCAAAAATAAAACAGTTTAACTAAAAATAAATTTAACGAAATTTTAGCCACGTTTAAAATCCGGTGCGGTCGCTTAGCCAGCTTCCACTGCCTAAATCATCAACTTGGTTAATTTAAGTTTAATAGAAACGGTTTACTGGAAGTTTACTAGTTAGAGTTAATGCTCACCGTAAAGTAATACAGCGGTACCATTAAATTTGTAGCGAGAGGAACAGATTATTAATGTTGCCTTTTGACGTCGCCCTTGGTCTCGTTTTCTAGCATTTAGTACCTAAAAGTTATGAGGGAGACACGGTCGAAAAGATCCACTGTACTTGGTCAGGACATGATATGAGCACCACTACGGCTTAGCAATCTAACTCTAACTGCCAGCTTAAGACCGCACTCTGTAATTTTACAATCTCTATGTGACGGTGCCCCTTGCTAGGAAACCAGGGTTTTCGCGATTTAAAGTTTGACCGGTTATTGATTAAAATTTGTACCTTAATTATGGGGTTAGAAGTAAAGAAGTTTTTTTTTTAATTCTCAAATAAAGGTTTTCAAAATTAAAGAAACCAAAAAAACACAATATTTCTGGTGCATAATTTTAAAATAGTTATCTATGTATTTTTATTTTATTTTTGATAAAATTAAAATTAAAGCGAACACCTGTAGTATGAGCAGCGGTTTTCGAAAAATTAAGAGTAGGAATTCTATACTAGCCGTTTATTTTTTAAATGCATTTAGCATTTTATTTTTGAAATTTAACAAAAATTAAAGAGCTTCATACCAAATGTATAGTATTTTGAGCTTCTTTTGACTATCTGTTGACTTACACAATAAAGTGCAGTTTACATTATATAATTTATCATAGGAGAAAGCATAAAGTATGGTTTATATGATATTTTTTATAATTTTAAGAAGGAAAACACAGTGAAACTGTGTTTTATGGTTTCTCCTATGATAAATCAGAAGAGAAACCTTTGCATTCTAAATTATACTTGTCTTTTATTGATAAATTTAAAATTATAGTCGAGGATTAGGTCTAAATCAATCTATGAATAGATATATGTTTCCGCAATACGCACCGTAAAGAATTATCTATAACGAGTAGGCCTGCATTTAAAATCATTGTCGTGTGAAAAACTAGCAAGTAAAAATTATAAATTTGAAAATCCTAACTGGATGACCGCAATTTTAAACTCGGTCATGATCAATGTCATGATTGTCTTTTGAGTGCGTATTGTGGAAACTTTTCTATTTATAGATTGTTTTTAGACCTAATCCCAGACTATAATTTTATTGTTATTCAATCGATGTACGCGTTTGTCCACCCACATTCAGGCATCATTCCAAAAACGTTCGTATGGGCTTAGTAATGCTAGCTCAAAAATTTTGAAAATATGTGCTAGTTCCTTTACTATGTAAATGGGAAAGTAAAAAGTTGAAAATAAATTGGTGTAGGTAGCAAATTAGTAATTTTGCATAATAATATTTTTAATTGTGATGTTATTTCGAGGATTCATTAATTTAAATAATATTGTGGAATTGTATAGAATACACTTTGGGCCAAACAATTGACCTACATGCGTGAATGCTGAAATGGTATGGTTTTCCAGCATGTCGAATTATTTATTAAAGCAGGTAATGGGGCGACGATAACATTTTAGGTATCTTATATTCAGCAGTAAAAAGGTTAGACAATTTACAATACCACCAATATAAATATAATCGATTTCTTCTCAACATAATGCAGTTTTTTTTCTTATAAAAGAATCATATAAGTCTCTTGTGAAATATTTCCAACTCCGGAATTTTTTATCAAATTTGGGTTACGTTAGTGTTGAATTGTGATCGATGGGCGAGGAAGGAATATTGTAAAAAATTTATTTTGCCGAAATGCGTAAAGGTTTAAGGTAAATATTTATTCCTTAGAATTTAAATTATAAAAACATATTTTTGCATCATAAGTTGGTCGTGCGTGATTTTTGTATATAGCGAAAATTTTAGTCATTTTCAACAACAAATCGACGAATGAATTTGGTTTTATTGTTATTGCTTATTGGACGGATCATTGAGCTTTCAATTTATAATTGGCAAAATTTGTCTTTTCATAACTTTTATGTGTAATTTATAAACATAAATTAATATTTTAATAAAAGCGTACCTGGCATTAAATATGTAAAATTATTCTAGTTAGGTATTCACTGAAATAAATTGAAAATTACGATTATGAGTTTGCATAGACCAATTATATAAATAATGTTAGTGTTTCATAGGAGTCAAATTATTTTTCGCATGGCTCATTTATTAGTATTATTAAAATGTATTTTATTTAATCGCCGATCTGTCATTGTGGAAAATAAACTTTTAAGAATTGTGGTATTTACAAGTTATTGAAAATTGAATGATGCTTCAATCACCAAATTTATTTTTAGCTGAAATCGCAAAAAACTAATAAAATTTTTATAAAATCGAGCTGAGTGCCTAAAATTGAATTTCGTACTTTGACCAGACAAGTGAGTTAATTCTAGCAGATAATTTTGTCCTTTGGTTTTATGCTATTTTCATGGATTGCTGAAATTATGCCTACATACAGGTAGGGTGGATTTTTGTGTTTGCATCATGGACGGTTAGAAAATTAATTTGATGTTTTACTTTGAAATCCTATTCTTACTGTTTATAATTTTGTCTACATATTAAGTTTTACTTGTGTTAAGCGTGCCCGTTACTCATTTATCACAACAAATGTCAGAGCTATACGCTGGTATATGAACTTATTAATTAATTTTAAACAAATTGCCGCTTTGGCATATTCAGCTGAAGCTTTGCGAGTACAAAGTGTATAATTTATGAGTTTTGAACGTAACCCGCCATGAATAGAACATGTCAGTTGATCGAATTCCAGAGTGGGGTACTTTTAGTGGTGGTTTCCATACCTTTTTAAAAAACTGACCAACTGGCCGGAACGCGAATGACCTACAAACGTGCAAGTTTTTCTTTGCACCGCCGGTACCGCACCGATGAGCGCAATATTAATTTTCTATTCTAGATATTTCAAATAGCATTTTCAGTAGGAATGCCTTTCAATTTTATTATTAAATTAATTTCAAACCAGCAACACTTCCCGCAGGATTATTTACTTTTCCCCACTAATTTCAATATTATTTAACCTGCAATTGACGATTCCAGTCTAATGAGCAAAATTAAGCTCGGATTTTTCTCAAAGCTCCCGAGAGTTGCGAAACCAACAGTGCAGTGACAGCGAATGGTGTTAGTTCGGAGCTGCCTGAAATATCTAATAATTAATGAGTGAAATTACAAACAGGATTGGGTGCATCCAACATTTTTTTACTCAATCGGAAAAGGAAAATTATTTCAGGTTAATTGGATTTTTCAAATAAACAACATACAAAAACACGAAGATGTGCTACTTAGGTAAATTAGATTTTTTTATTTAAAAAATAAAAAAACTTGTTCGATTTGTGGTCATTTAGTGAAGACCTTTTAGGAAAGTAAATTATTCGGTAGATTAATGTGCCTTTAAAAATCAATGGTAAGCCATTCGAACCTAATATAAGCTAGGAGTTGTGAAGGGCTGGCAATAAAAAGTGGAAAACTTTCAGAAAAATCTACGGAATCAAATAAATGCGCCTAGTCATGCATCTATGTAAGCCGCACCACCGCCTCTTTGTTTCCGGGTAAACTTTGAACGCCCCATTGCCTCTTTGTTGCTATAGAAATGACGAGACGACGCTGGTCCACAATAGCGCCTCAGGCCTCATTAAAGAAATACGCAACATTGAAATTGTGTAGTGAAATGAGAAGAAATCCACCGGAGTAACTGCCTTTTATTCATTAAACCCTCTAGTCTTTGCTTATACTTGAGGAATATTAAAATATCCACGCTGATTTACAAATTTAAATGTTTTTTTAGGCGTATCTTTTCAATTAATTTTTAATCTAATTTAATTTAGCAACCAGTAATTTGTAAATATTGTCGACTTTTTCTGACACCAGCTTTTCACGAGATTTTTAAGGGTCACGTATTTAAAATTTTTGTCGTTGTTCATTTACAGGTTTTATAGGTTTTTCTGTTTGCTTAATTAAACCTGTAAATCGTGTTTTTCAGTCTTCGTGTTGCGTTGCGTGAAAATCGCACTCATTTTCAATTATTACAATATTTCCACTACGCTTTTCGCTAGATTTGTTTTTCAAACATAAAAAATTGCATTATCATTGCATGTTCTATAAAACCTATAAGTAAGAATAATTTTATCATGGCTACTAGCATGAAATTTGATACACATATTATGAGATACAAGCTGTGTAGTCGCTGGGGGCCAAATCTGGACAATACGCTGTGTGGGGGAGCAATTCATTGAGTTTTTATCGACTTGTGACACGGTGCATTGTCTTGGTGAAACAAAATTTTTTTTCTTCAAATGGGGCCGTTTTTTACCAATTTCATCCTTCAAACGTTCCAACAATGCTATTATAATAGTCTCTGTTGATTGTTTTCCCCTTTTCATGATAATCGATGAACAATATACCATGCGTATCCCAAAATACAGACGCCATAACCTTGCCAGCCGACTGTTGTGTTTTTCCTCGCTTTGGATTAGGTTCGTGGCTTACAGTCCACTTAGCTGACTGCCGATTGGACTCTGGAGTGTGGCGATAGAGCCATGTTTCGTCCATTGTTACATATCGACGCAAAAATTCGGTTTCATTCCGGTTGATCAGCTCCAAACACTGCTCCAAACAATGCTTTTGATTGACATTGAGCTCATGCGGCACCCACTTTGCACAGAGCTTTCGCATCAACTTCACTTTGCGGTCATCCAAAATTATTTGGTGGATTTCTTGTCTGTAACAGCCTCATTTGGACGTCTACTGCGCTCATCATCTTCGATGCTCATATGGCCTGTACGGAATTTAGCAAACCATTTACGAATGGTTGCTTACGATGGAGCAGAGTCCGCATAACACTTGTCAAGCCAAGGTTTTGTTCCTGCACTATTTTTTTCCATTAAAAACAGTGTTTGATATTTTGGCACGTATCGTTTGAAGGTTAGTTCTCACTGAAAATCATATAAAAAATTCTAGAAACGATACGACCTTTTCAGCCGACCTAATATGTATGTGTTTCAAACAAACTAATTTTATGCCATTATATGGCAGAGTTAATGCAAATAAATTGATCAAATCAATCATCCTCTACTTGCCACATATTTAAATTTCTCTCAGTGCAGAAATAGGCATAAGATTTACTGAAAATTAATTATTTCCAAGTTATAAAATTAAATTAATATTAAAACGAGTTAAAGTTAACGATAATAAATTATAAATAATAAAATCTTTATCAGAAATATAAAGGCACAATCAGAGCCGAAATATTAAAGATCTTATTAATTTCTTATCGTTTACTTTAACTCGTTTTAATTAATTATTATTTCTAAGTTAGTAGATATTATAACCCTATCTACCAGGAGTCGATCGCATTGTAAAGTACGCAAGATTTTTTTGAAAAATACGAGTATGTCAATAATATTAGCCATTCCACCATATAATATTATATTCTATTTGGTCCAAGTATAATATCTTGAAGGAAAACTGATGAACAACAAACGGGAACCCTAGAATTTGGAAATGATTATTCATTATTCCAAAATTTTGGAATGAAATAATAAAAATATGGAGTATTTTCGCTCGAAATTCTTTATTACAAAATTGAGAAATCCTGAGTCGATTTTGCAATAAAAACAGAAGGTGAGCTCAGCTGACCATAAGTTCAATGAAGTTTAGAAAATAGAAGAACTATATATATATATATCAAGAGACGTAAATTTTATTAAATGTATCGTGGAAGGCCTACTGCATTGAAAAAACTTTTAAATTGGTTGTAGAAACCATTGAGGTTCAGGATAGTTTAACTTACTTAAGCTGCTAAACTGAACCTTAAAGACACTAACAGCCGTAAATCCAGGCGTGGGGAGGGGGTTATGGTATCATATTTTAATTTTTTGTAGGCGCTAAAATTAAGAGTTGTCCCGTAGCAAATGATAGGTGAAATTCTGTATCCCCAGATCCGGATAAGAAGGAAACGTTAAATCGGTTTTAGGACTTTTCGCTGCGGGACATTTTTCTCCCGAACATTTCGTTACCACTTTTGGTAAATCTTAATGGGATTTAATGATCAACCCCAAGTTTTGACTCACATTAAGTTTGGAAATTTTTCTTCATTGGTTTCGATATAGATCTGCCGTGGTTTCTTAAGACTTTTGTGATAAAATGCTTAAAACAGTCAACTGCAATAATTAAAAATAATACAAAACTCTAACTAAAATTTTAAAAGTAATGATATATGGCATCTGACGTCACAAGAGCACACATTGAGCTAAATTGCATAAATTAACGTCTTTTGGTCTCAAAATGAAATTTGATTATTAATTAATAAATTGTTCTAATAATAATATGTGATATTGTAAAAGATTATGTGAAAAAATTATTGAAAATATTCTAATATTTGATGTTTGTTTCAGATGGTAACCAGAACGAAAAAAATATTTGTAGGGGGTTTATCAGCGCCTACGACCCTCGAAGATGTCAAGAGTTATTTCGAGCAGTTCGGTCCGGTGAGTTACAACTTTGGTTTATTTTTTAGTTGTTAAAATTAAAGACGCATTTCGATACTTCATCTTATATAGGAAAAGATTTTGATAACATATAATGATAAACGATATTTGTGTGTTTTTGTACAACGTTTAAATCGAGTTGGAGAATTTCATTTCATAAATATCTTTTTATCTTTAACGACCCATATAAAAACGGATCTATAATATTCTCTAGGAAAAGAATTTAAAGATAGCCTAGTCACCCTATTGAAATTCGTAATTCCATCAATCAGAAAACGAATCTGAATTACTAAGTTGAATTTTTCAACTTCATAATTCTTTTTCACAGTTTCACTTTATTAAATTTTCTTTCAATTTGTTCGAGAACTGAAAGATCATTTTTAAAATTGTTTTTATTACTTTCGTATCCGATGGCGAAGAACTGAATCCAGTCTGCGGATTAAATATAATTGGGTCGGATTTGTCCGAGTAGATATCAAAAACTCTTTTCTGGTGTGATGCATCTATAGTTGTAATAAATATAATAATGGCAATACGATAACAAAGGTTTTTAAACCGAACAGCGATGTTTGGTAATATTTGATAATTCTGTCCATCGCAGAGATACGTCGGACTTTTTTTCTCTTTCGTTTTCCCCGGGAATGCTCGCCTGAACTTTTGGCTATTGGCAAAGGAGTCTTTGTGATTATTGCGATAAATGCAGACTGTGCATATAAAATATTTATTTCCACCTCATAATTATCGCAGTAAGGCGTAACGGGCATACCAAAATCTTTATGATGGAAAAGCATAAAAACGTCAATTTACATAAATTATATTTTCTCCATCCGATGAGTTAGCATCTACTTTAAACAACGTGTTTTATGTATACAGTTAATTATTTAAAAACAGCTTTCGTGTTACTGCTGTGTTGAGCAAAGAGCTTATTTGTTTTTATGTTTAGCTGCACATTACACCTACTGCTTCATCCCCGGAGAAAAAGAATCACTTGCAGTATTCGAAATATTACATCTATCGCTGGGGTACCATATAAATTTGATTTACTTGCTAACTTACAAGTGGTTGTTAAATCTTGAAATATAATTTTATTGAAGTTGGTTTATTATTTCACGAAATTTTTGTATGTTAACGTACCACGTGTAATTTCGTGCAGCCGGTGCTGCTGCTTACAGGCAATTTGCATGGTTTGTATGCGTCATTTGTATAGTGCTCGAGTCCCAAGCGCAACATCTCGGAGTGCCAAAACTCAAATTGGAGTCATTACTGAAACATTTACAAGCTAGTCAGACACATAGCAGAAATGGGTCAATACACGAACGCTTTATACTTGATCAAACAAAAATGAATTAAACGCTAATGGTATAAAAATTCTTATCGTGTTTTAATTTAACAACCACCCAATTAAAGCAATGTAGGTTAACATTTCTTGTTTTCAAACTTAACGTAAAGTTTCAACAAAATTTTGTTTTGTTCGTTTTATGTGAATATTATCAAGTAAACTTTCTAACGCATGACTTTGTAGTATACAATTGAAGTTGCTTCCAGTTTAATGCCCAAGTTTGTAATTTTTAGTTTTCGTGGTTGGCAGCATTCAATTACTCTCGAATAGTTGCTTTGGGTTATAATTTCTAGTGCGTTAATGGGACTTTCTCAAATATTCCTTCTCTAGAGTGAAGTCATTAAAGTGATTTAGCGCGCGGGAAAACTCGGCAACTTCTCCATCGTTATTGCTTTTCTTCCCAACGGTTGGCTTCAAAGAGATAAACAACGTTTTATTGACAATGTCGCCGCCACAATAACATTTCGGAGTAAAAATGACCACAACTTTCACCCTATCACAAACTTTTAGAATTCTTAATCTTCGTCTAATATGTTTACGTCGTTAGTTTTTTTTGTAATTATTTTATATCAAAGGTATGTTTGTTTCACAACATTTACTTGGCCTTTCTTACTAATGTTTTATACTAAAATTGGATTAAACGACTTGTTTTCGAAAGTAATCTTTTCATGATCAGTCAAACTATTTGACAAACATCGTAAATATTTTAGTGGCCTACTTCAAAATAACACTGCGATGTGGTAATTTAATTTTTTCCGTATGTGCGGTTGGTGTGTCTGTCTACATACTATTATTATTATTACAGTGTGGTCCGCTGCTAACGTCGTCGTATCGTCGGTTCACTTTGATGAAGTTAGTCACACTATAAAAGAACTACCATAAAATAAATGATTAATACTTATTTAATGACAAAGAATCTAATTACGGAGTAACAATAAAACTCGATGTAGCGAAAAGTTGCCTAAAAGAAAAGAGAAAAGCTAGTGACACGCTGAGGTAATCAATTATAGGAGTAACTTGCGGTGTAGACATGTTAGTCGTAATTCAGGCGAACGTAAGAAAACCAAACCTCTTGCGAGATTGCGATTTTGTAAGCTTCGCATACCCACCAATGCTATTTCACTACATAAATCCGAAAGAAAGTTTGCAAATATCATAAAAGTAGAGAGAACCTATAATATAAATTATTGCCAGTAGAAATACGTCATCCACGGAAATAATAACCAAGAAAAATTCATACTCCGGGTTGAAAATATCAAAAGACAATTCAATTTTATTACTTTTCTTTTTATGGTATCAAAGCACGTGCAAGAAAGTTCAAATTCCAGAATAAATTTGTAAAGAAAATTGAAAAAAAATAAAGCGCACCCACCGTGAGTTCTAAACGAACGAGAAATCTTGATAACAAAACAATAAATACCTGCCCGCCTGTGTATGCAGCTAATCGTTTTTCTAATATAGTAAATGCTTTGATTTAAAAGGACTTTATCGAGATCGACAAAATTGAAATTCTATAATACCAATTTAATTTAAAAGCATCGAGTTAAAATGCAGGAATGCCAATATTAAGGCACTAACATACGACACGACTTGCTTCAGGGTATTTACTACTTACTAAATCGCTTAAACATGCATCTCCATTAAACTTATTCTTGTCAAACTCAAACGCCGTTTACTTCTTCCAATACAATTAAAAACAACACTTATAAGTACAATTTTAATTCGGGGATTCCCGTGCATCAAGTGCGGTCAATATCCGAAACAAACACTTACAACGCGTTGTGGATTTTGCATAACGCTGAGATTGATTTGGCCATTTCAAATGCGTTTGAACAAATTAACAAAGCTGATTGAAAATTTAGAAAATAAGGAAATAGGGATCTTATTCTCTTGGGATATTAACTGCCAACCATGTTTATAGAGTCTGTTCCAAGCTGATGTTGTCTATTTTTACCTGTCACTGAAAAGATCAGTCCGTCATCTAAGGATATGATATTGGTTTTTCGAGCTTAATTCAGTTTCACCACAGCCAGGAAGTTAACTTATTCCGCAAATTTTCTCTTTTATTTTGGTTTGGAACCGGTAAAAACTAACCGGTCACCGCTGTACAAGTTATTTAACATGCAAGTATCATCGAATTATTCTGACCGTATCTCTCCCATCTATATAACTTTTCTGTAATTGAAGTATCTAACATCAAAAACTTCCTCTCGTTAAATTTCTCATTGTTTACCGGAACACAAACTTATTATCCGCGCTAAATCTCTTGCGGTTGCACTTAGGAAAACCTGGACATTAAACTCTTTGTTGACACATTTACGATAGTACGTAGAGGAATTGCTACTATTATCGGACGATTGCTAACTAAACTGCGAATAAACTTGTAGAAGCTCATGTCATGAGAATAAACGATTTAGTGGCCCATTTTCCATTTTGGGTATTATTAACTTCAGCAACCACACTCAATCTATTTATTAGAAGCAAAGCGGCCTGTATCAGCATCTGAAATTTTAAACAAAATATTAGTGACTTTTCACAGATTAAATGTTCACCTTTTTGTGAGAGTTTTCCTCTTTATTTTCGTTCTTTTTGACGTTTTATTCTTTAAATTGCCATTGGCATCCTCAGGTTTGTCACAGTCCTCATAAATTACTGTTGTTGTTTTTCAGCAATTCGCTTTAATCTTTGCTCCTCTTTTTCATGCCCATTCCATTTTCCAACTTATATCTTCTTTATTTTCTATTCCTCATCAACTTTAATTATAGGGTTAATTAATTTTGGTTTTCTCCGAATTAATCAAGCGATTACTTAAGTTTTAACTTTTTTTATTGCTTGTTTTGTAATATTAATAATTCTAAGGACTTTTTTTTCCATATTAAATCGAAAATCCATTTTATTTAGATTAATTTTTTTTAAACGGATAATTTGATCGACATTGACAACAGACATTTCTTGCAGTCAGGTGTACAAAATTTTGTTTTTATTTGTTAAAAATAGTCGCATTTCTATTTAAAAGTTACCCTTTTTAAATGAAATCATAAAAATAATATGTAAGTTTCTGATGAACTTTTGTACATTTTATCCTTGAATTCCTTTTATGACATTAAAAACCGTGGTATTCGTTGGGTGGGTGGTTCCCTTGTGTATTTAAATTTTACTTTCAGGTATTATCTAAATATTTAATGTTAGATATCTTGAAAATTTTTAATTATTTATTTTTCTTACTAAAAATCACAGATTCGAAATTTTTTAAATTTAATTTTTGGAAGTTGGTTATAATTTTACTATTTATAACGAAAATGCAGCATAAATAAGTAAAATTTTGTCATTTTATAAAAATTTTACTTTTACAATTTAGTTTCTCCACAAATCAAATTACATAGGTTAGTTAGGTAATCCTGAAATATTTTAATCAAATTTCTGCACTATTTTTTTTATCTTATTACACAGAAAGTAACACTTTCAGCCGGATTTTCAGAGTTAAAGGTAGTAATTTTACCTTCATTGAAATGTAAAATGAAGGTGATTTCAACGGACCGACAATAGAACAATTCCAGCACTGAACCTAAAGTAGAACCCTGCTTTTTTAAATAATTCAAATTATTTTCAAATATTAATTTAGATTGTTCGAATGAAAAATGAAACGCATCGAGTGGGAAAGTATGACTTTCGACCCTGTTAATTAATTACTATTTTAGTCCTAATGATTTCAATTCTTCCTTTGCTTATTTTTTCTTATATTTTTCATGTTATGCTAGTAATTGGTATGTCGATTTTATTTCAAATTAATTTTACCATCCGACCCATGAATCAATTGATTTACATTTTTATTACACCATATATTTCATAGACAATTATAATATACAAATATTTTTTATGTAACAGTCTATCTGATTAGATATTTTAGTGGTTACGAAGAGAATAAATTCATTTTTAATCACATATTTTGGATTGTGGCTCATAAACAACCTTTGGGCATTAAAATTGAGATGATAGCGACAAGATAACGGCAATAATGGAAGGGTTTAATGTTCCGCAGGGTGGCTTACGCGATTTACTTCAAAATTTATTTAAAGTAAAAATATTAAATCGCGACAATCAATCATGTCGGCCAGTAATTATTATAAAGATAAAAAATTGAGGGATGAGTTTTACATTTTATCCTATAAAAAAGTAATTATTTTTATTATTCTCTGTTTAAAGCCGGAATGGAGGTAAAGTAGAATTGTATAAATTTATGTACGAAAAAGAGAGCGTATAATGTTGAACTATTTGGGATGGCCAAAAAATAAACCCAAGATTTAAATAAGGTAGGGAGCTAATAAACGGGCACCACCTTTCTTTTAGAAGGAATTTATATTTATAGTGTGTGGTTTTGGCCGTGCGTTTGTTGGCGGTCTGTTCGGTTGCGAATCTCGGTGGAGTCGGAATATCATCCTTTGTATTATGAAAATATATCAGAATTTGCGTGGAGCGAATAGCCTACTAGATGTTGAAGCGCTTTAAAACTCCCATAACATAAATATGGTGGAACAGTCTAAGAATCTAGGATTGGTTTTCAATATGTGTTTGGAAAAGCTAAAACTGCAAAACTGGAAGTTACTGCTTGGGGAATTATGTGCAAAAGTGGAATAGTTGGAGATTGAAATAGCTAATTTGGAATATATTTGTGATTTAAATTGAATTATGAATTCCATTTTGGTTTATCGATTTGCAAGTTTTGGTTTTGTTAATTAATGACAGCTACTAAAATTAAACGACAGAAGTTAATTTTAATTTGGATTTTGTAGCAAAACTGGCATTTGTTTTGGAACAATTTTAACGAATATACCTATGCAAAATGTACCACTAAAGTAGAATATCGTGTCCAATGATAATTATATGATTGCGGTATTGTAATTTGCAGAATCATCTGACATGATGACACTATAACAGTTAATTAGGTATCCAATTGGATTGCACAGGTCAATAATTACGTGTTTTCCCAGCAGTATCGAACATTATAAACGTGTACTACTATTTTTATTTGGTTATAAAATTAATAGGTTTGGTATCGAGCCCCGACCAGACTCGATTTGGTTTCATTAATGAGCCAGTAACACCACAAGAGCGCTTATTTATGCTCATAGTCGTTCTTAATTTAGTTATTACATAGCGTAATATCATATCCAGAAGCCCAACCGGTTTTTATTATAAAGTATCTTCCGGTAGCTCAACGTTCAAAATAAGCAGCTACCGACTATACAAATTTGGATCTAATTTACATTTTGTTAACATTATAAATTGATATGTTAATTTTACAATTTTTAAATCAATTAATATATCACATTAACACGTTTGGGAATTTTTATTTTTATATACGCCATGTTTTGTTTACTTTTAGATAACGCCAACATCTTCCACCGGTACCAGTTTTATTTTAATAGCTATAACTTCGTGTAATGGCATCTTAATTATCACATTTTGCTTTTATGGTTCAAAACTACGTAACCGGAAAGCAGGAAGCTCTTTCGGTACACATATTTTAACAAGATTGATATTTATTATCTTTTTTCCAACCCTTATTATTTAGTGTAATTGCTTATTGGCTTATGAGGTCCGATCCCGCAGTAAATACCCTAACTAAATTTAATCGCGAGTATTTTATACATTTTCGTCATAATGAGTTTGAAAAGTCCCACACGACAGACAGACGGTAGAATAGAGTTAATACAACATTCGTGGGTAGTTTGCTAATCTCTTTTATCATTTTGATTGAAATGGAAAAGTACGAACCGAGATTTGATGAAGCTTTGTTTCTAGTTTTTTTGTTACCGATGTCGTTGGTTTGACTCTTGAAACAACTATTGCCACAATTTTCAAGTGAGTTTGAGTTTGTCATTTTAATAACCTCGCCCGTCAACAAAACGTTATTGTTATCAGGAGGAGAAGGATTTTGTAAAGCTCGGTGTTATTATTATTGGGGAAATTTTCGTGCATTCACGAACGTAATTAAAACGCTAGAAACAAAACAGTGAATTCCAAAGTGGGCTCGTAAAGGAACACTAGTAAGATAGGATATATAGGCAAGTGTATTGTGGTTGACCTCGTCATAGTACACAGACAACTGAAGAGTGCTTCTGAAAGATGTGCAAAGCTAAGGGCACTTCACTTCATGCGACGCGTGACGTTGCAAGACCACGACATAAAGCCGACAACTCTCCACGTTTATGCAGTGATACTTAACTTTCCAATATTTGCTGTATAAGCGTAATACACCCAATTATTTTTTATCTGACGTGACAAAAATAACAAAGGAGTTTTATGTAAATTTTAGGACTCTCACGTTTGGGAATAATGAATTATCTTATAAAATCATAATTAAGTTACGAATAATGCATAGGTATAAGCCTCTTTTGCGTACTACAGATTTCCTCCTCCTTCGGCTCAAAAGCTTTTTAATATGTTCACTTTATTTTAGCACGTAGTTTTTTTCTAAGGAAGCTTTGTACATTGTCTTCAAAACTAAGAATTGGACTTCTGCTGACGCACCCTCGTCCTTGATAACATCTTTATTGGAAAGGTTTTCAGTTGTTGAAAGCTTTTACCAAATAGATTTGTGTATTCAAAATTGCGATAGTTTGTTTTGGGGGATGAGGCTTCGCTAGCTATCTTGTTTTCCACTTTATCAAAAGTAAAGTCCGAGCTTTCTTATACAATTTGGGCCAAAGAAAGAAATCAGTGTTAATTTATATTGGAAAATGCATACAAACCGAATAAAGCTACAATTTCCCATTGTGTCGCTTTTATTTTCTCCAAAACAAACGATCGCTATTTGTTTACCTGCGTTTAGCTACGGCATTGCTGCTGCAATAAATTATTTGAAAAGAAATAATTAAGCCAATTGAATTGAGAAAAAGTTATTTTTAATTAAAAAGCGTTTTTATCGGAAAAAACCTAAAGGAATTATTAAAAATTATGTAATCGTGCGAAGTTGATTAAATTTTCACGCACATTTAATTAGCAGTTTAAAGGCCTAACGTGACGATAAAAATAAGTTAAAATCAAAACACGTCCGTTGTGTGCGTACGATACATAGCTCCATCCGAAAAACGAATGCAGCGGAATTGTTAATTTTATTCGGGATAACAGTTTTGGAAATGAACGAAATTACGTTTTGTTCATTTTTTATTTATTTCTCTTAGAGATAACGCGACAGACAATAAAGAAGGGTAATTGATAAAAATTTACATTTTAAATTAAATCGAAAATGAAATAATCGTAACGATGAGGTGGATTTTAAAATCTCGATTTAAATTTGAAATTTCTAAAAATCTTTGCGATGCTTTGGAGAAATAATTTATTAGGGAAATTTGCTGATAGGGCAAAATTTGGAGTAAACTAAAGTATCAACAAAGATAATTGTAAGTGATTTACAAAGTTTTAGTTAGAAACGAAAACGTAATTAATCTGTAAGCTACTTAGAGTAAAAGATCGTTATCGGTTTCTGTATTTACTGAGAAATGTTTCGACGTGAACATTTCGTTTACGATTAGTTGAAGTTGGTATGTATGAGGTTGAGCAAACACAACCCCTAGAAGAGAAACTCACGCACCAAACAGAAATAAGTGATTAGTTTTCGTGCTTAAAGCAGAAAAAAGTTTTGGCACATTTTAATGTACATTTACATTACTCGCTATGTGTTCATTAATTTTGTTTCTTAATTGTTATTAATTATAGCCAGCTTTCCGTTCTTGTATGTAATTATATTGAGTTGATAAATTATTACGTAAATTTCAAAACGTGATGTTAATTAGAGTCTTTCCATTTGACGTTTACTTGAAAAGGAAAAAAAAGGACGATATTAATCGTCCAATCTAATTCAATAAAACATCAACTTTTGAGGCGACCATTTATTTTTCAATTTGATCCCGCAACTGTCGGTCGACGTTTATACCTAAAGGGCCAGCAATGTCGAAAGCAGCTCCGTCACATCAGAAATTGGATTAAGTCCTTAGCTTAGGAGGATTGTCTTTGTTCTCGATTGTCCTATTTTTCCGTAACTAACAAGTTTTGTGACGACGAACGGTATAGAGAATCCGCACGCTCGTCTTTCACACTCATTGCGGTCTATACGAATCAGCATTCGGATAATACGGATTCTACCCGCTATTAAATAAAATGATTGCATCCCTCTGTCTCTGCTACTTCTTATCGCGACTATTTTTCTTTTATTTTCTCGATAAGAAAATATTCCAACACCAAAGAGGAATTTCACTCCAAACTGCTCCATATTATTGCACCCATGTATTTTTTATTTTCTCTTAACTTTTCAGAATTAATGGGTATCAATTTAATTAAATACGGCAAGATGCGCAGATAAAGCAGATATACGGCAAAGGTTGGTTTTAGGTCTTGTGCGATATCCGGGCGTGGATCACCCTGACATAGGACTTAGTTAGGCTTTTAGAATTTCGCTAAATCCTCCGATCTACTGCTCTCCATCACAGGAGGTTTAACTTTGACCGGACACAAAACGCAATTGTACTTACTAAAATTTTATTTCCGACCGAATTTACATTTTTTAGCCTTATCTCCGTTTAAAATTCGCGAATGGCCGCAATATTGATACTTTTTGAGTGTCCGCACAAAAATATGACGTTTATTATTTTTTATAAAAAAAAATGTGTATATTTTGACACATTTTTGATAAGAAAGATGATCTACATTCACCCCAATATAGTGTTGTTTAAAGCAGCTTTATATATTTCGAAGCCGAGATGATCTCCCACAAACAATCCATAATTCAACTTGCTAATGATGTAGCTGCCTGGACCAGTCGGACCTGCATGAGATAGATGGGGAAAACGGAACAAAAATAAATGACAGTGTGTTATAGCGCGGCTCTTCGCGACTCCAGCAGTGATTTGTTGAATTACTGATGAGAAGGCGCCTTCATTAAAGGGTAATGATACTTCAATTTATATTGTTCCATTTCTTATATAAAAAGCAACCGAATCTTTCATCAGAAAGTCGTTTTGTTTAAGTTATATTGGAATCTCAATTTCAAATACGAAACAATACTATTTCGCAGTAATTGTTTTGTCAGAATTAATACTAGTGCGTAATAAGCTATTGAGAGAATATAATACCAATCGCATAACTCGCCTTATACTGCGGGGCAATGAATACAAACTACTTAACGATAGTCCTGAAATAACTGGAGGCGATTAAACAGTAATATCTAGTAACATACGGCCGCCATTACCGCAATCCTCCAACATTTTGAGACGAACATTTGTGGTAAATCTGCTTTGTTTCATTTATAGCAAATTTCAGGTAATATTTACTCTTCATTAGCATTACTTATTATATTAACAGAGACTTTTACAAACAAAGGGGGCCAGTACCTAAAACCTTATTTCAATATTTATCTCCTCTCTCCACGTTAAAACGTTTTTATTCTTATTTTATTTCTTATCCTATATACTTGGGATTTCTCCGGTTTATATTTAAATATTAAGATTTGCACTCAAGAGGGAAATTACCTACCTACCCAACTTGTACGAATAATTCTTCCAAGTCAAAATTCAATATGGGCCTGCAATAAAGTCTACTTGCAACTTTCGGATTAATTCTTATACACACAGAAAAATTTCAATTATTTTTATCTTGCCATTCAAAACGATATAAATAAAAAAACAATTTCCGCCCTGTTAATAACTTCGAGGCGCTTAAAAAATTTATTGCTGCAAATTATTAGTTGCTGTTTTCAAAATATACTAATTTCCTTTTAGGGTTTTTAGTGTTCACCTTAACTTATGAGAACTTCAAGTTTCAAATTTTGCTGTATAAATTTTCACCCCTTCTCAGAATAGGATCAATAATTACCATCACAATCCGACTAATCTTTGTTTAACTGCCAAGTCCTAAGTATCCAGTTAATCAAAGGTTTCAGGACCGCAAAAAGCAGCAATTAATTTAACTTTCTAATGTTAAATTTTTTTAATTATTTCCTCCAAGAAATTTATATAATAAGATACCACTCGCCTACCAATCTCCCAACAGCATACGTACCTTGATCCAATAATGGGCACAAATAAATACTCTGTACTCAAGCAGGATTAAATTCATCCTTCATAATTTTTTCTTATATTATGAAATTTGACGGTTTTATAACTTTTTCTAACTAATGCTCCTGGATATTAAATTAAAATCTGTCTTATTCTTGCATTAATCTTCTCTCTCTTGTGTATGCCGCACATAGGGGACCTACAGTTTAACGTGGACTAGGAACCACGGAAGTGACGCACTTCATTTTGAGAAGTAAATAATTCAAAATTTGAATGGGCATTGAAAAACAATAATTAATGATGTTACTTTTTAGATGGCGTGTAGATTTTCATTACTAATTACCGTGTTTGTATCGTAATTTTTAAAACACACACTTATTAGAAATGACCTTAATGTAATTTTTATGTTCATGTGTAGTAATTATTTATAAATTTTTCTTTGGGAAAACAATATTATTGTTTAATCAATTAGTTCTATTATTTATAATGAAAGTCATGTTTAATTATTTTTAATGCGTCAAAAAGTGTAAATAATAAGGAAGGAAAAAGAGAACGATGCCTCTAAATTGCACATTACATTTTTATGTTTGAATTTTCTAAGTTGCAGTAGTAAAACGCTTATAAAATATTACCGCGATTTTTAATTTAATTTTGCCCGGCTAGGAATTACTCTGACCTTTAAGAAGTAGGGTAAATCGAAAATGAATTTTGTTTCTTTCTTCCTAAATTTTTTAATTAAATTGCGAATTTGGATTTATTTAAATAATTTGATCGGCAAAATTTTGACGGAAACTTTTTCATTTGAGTTAGCGGTATGATATAAAACATTAATGTATCATCAAGTTTCTTTTGCCCTTTCCTACGCAGGAATTGTAAATGACAGACGGCATCTCTGAACATAAATCGCTGTAACCCTCTACTTTTTCTTATGTCAGATTAAAGACCCGTGTAGATAATTATGAAACGCAATAAAGTGGAGCATGAGTTTTCCTCACCTTGTAGCAACCTAAGGTCGTCGTGAAAATTGTAGATTTGAGAAAAGTAGTTGGTGCATTGGACGGAAGTCGGTGTAAGTGACGTGTAACGTCGTCGGCGACGGCGGAACAAGTCGCAACACTTCCGCTTAAGCTTAATTTAGGACCTCACCTTTACCGCGTTGTTTTTACTCCCAACAATTTATTTTCATAATTTGTTAAGCAAAAATGAATTTAGACAATTTAAATTTAAATCTCGTTTCAGCTTTTTATGTTTCTTTGTCAGATAAATATAGGAAATCGTAGTTTTCGCTCCCAGGAAGCTGACCGAAATATCGTATCATTTTTGCTATTATAAACCATAAAGAGTCACTTTCAAAAAGGAGCAAACAATTTATACATCGAGTAAGTACAATCTGTTGTTTTAAAGTGCATTATGTGAAGCACATATTGCTTTTGGTTCTTGAAATTCACAAAATTTATTGGATGTGAAATGGTGATATATTAACATCGATAAGGTTCAAATTATGTTTTCTCATATTATCTTCAAACGTTTCAAATTGATTTTCAAACCGTGGTTTTATTTTACCTAACGGATTATGACTGAAAGCTAAGTGAATTGATAGGAAAATAAGAAAGGTATTTTAGGTTAATAAAATAATAATACAAAACATAAAATAGAATTTAATACTGCGCTGTGTTATATTGAAATAAATACCAGTAATGTAACCTGGAATTAAATATAATTATACCGAAATGTATTATCTCTTATAATAATTTTAATGCTACAAATTGAATTTACGAGTCATTAATTCAATGGAACTTACAAAATATAAAAGCCATTAGTGAATTTTATTTGAATTGATTTTGTTAATTTTCGTCTTTTGAATGTGAAATTCGTTCAAGTTTTTAATGAAAAAGAAAATTATATTAAAATTTCAAGTATTATTTTAGCATTCGTTTAGTAGTTTTTAAGCAAACTTTACATTTGCCGTGCAGTTGGTACCTTGCTCAGTGCTTCCCGACTAAAGTTTATCGATGGTTTGCAGCGATTTGAGCTGTTCATTATTTTCACGAATGGGCGATATTTGCCCCAATGTGTTAAAATAAGAAGAGTAAATTTGCTCTCAGTAATGGACTTGATTCTGAAACTTATAATAGCGGACCGCTTTGTAAGTATGTAGAAAGGTCTGATTATTCTTGTTTAATTCAAATAATCGACATTGTTTATTTGGCGTGGAAGGGAGCAACGTTTTCGTACAAACAAATATACAATGCAAAAGGAAATAATCACGAATTTCAATTCAGTGCGTAAATAACTTTTGCGTTGATTCCCTCCTCGACGGTTCCCGATTTAACGAGTTTCATATTATTCCTAATTCAATTTTAGTTTAAATTTGGCGTTTTAAATCAAAACTCACCACTATTCTGCTATCTGGCACGTGAAAAATAGGATAAACATTACTTTTCTTGTCTTTCATCTCTTAATCTACCCTCTCGTTAATTTTTCAATCGTTATCTCAAGCACTGTCGCATGTAGAGTAGATCAAAACTAATGAATAGCTTGAGGTTCGTAATGCTGCGATTTAAGGACTAAATCCTTTTCACATTTCTTAATTATTTACGTTTTTATCTAAAATGAATTTTTTCGTATAATGGCGGAAAAATTTCATCACCAGGTTTTAGAAAAGTATTTTACACGGTTTGTCCTTTCGGCAACTGAATTTCTCATCAAGACTAATCGTGAAGCAAAATCAATTTTTTGAAATAGTAGTTAGCGCGATCAACTGCTAACGCTGAGATACCCCGATTAAATCCAACAAGAGACGAACTTTCTGAAGTCCTCGACGGGCTGCTAAAGTCATCGGTTCCACTGAATTAATGATTGTCATCGTTAATAGTAAAACGGAATTGCAGGCACATCTGAGACCAACCTTGCAAGCTACCTCAGATGTAAGACATTTAATATGCTTACAGTGATTTAAGGCTTCATAACAGAAATATTTATAAATTGAAAGGAATAGTAGTACTTTTAGAAAAGTTCCGGATCCAGGATTCCGATTAATCTTTACAGTTTTAATCGGAAACTTTTAGAAAATTTTCACTAATTGCTATTAGCAGCAGTGGTATACAATGAAATTCTGATTACCACAGCTGCTTCATTGTAATCTATAATATGTAAAATCAAAATTTAAAAACAATTATGTACGCATATATTTATTAAAACAATTGCGCCTGAAACTCCATAATTGGATGAACTACCTTGGAATAGAAAAACACAATAATGAGAAGCAGAAGAAAATTAAAGTGGCATAGAAATTAAACTGTATACGCAATTTATTTTGCCCAATTTCCTACATGCCCAATATTAAGCGCACCACATCATGATTTCGGCTATTTTAGTCTGTATAATGCCCGGTTTCTTCATAAAGTTAACAGCGCGATCAACTTGACAAGCTGTTCCGGACAAATACGAATACGAGTTATTTTATAAAAATGAAAGAATGAAAGAATTCGTACTTGTGTATTTCCGGAACAGCGTGTTAAGTTGACCGCGCTGTTAACTTTATGAAGTAACCGGGCATAAGTCAGTCAGCAATGAGCTCTAATCCTTATTTTTTACGAAAAACATTTAGTCTTCATGTTATGGTTCTGTAGTGTAGTCACGGAAACACGTGGCAAAATACTCGGGAAATAATTATTGTAAAATTTCTATTGGCCACCTTTTCGTTCTCCGAATTTTAGGATCTGCTCCTTTTATTTCTATGAAAGGATTTGTGCTATTTTCATTCTATCCTACAATTAAAGAACCTAGTAACTCGGATTCTTCTGTTGATATCAGTTTTCAGTGATAGTCTGCTTCGAAGCACCACCCACACTGTTGGTATAATGTATAACTAGTAAAGGATCAGGTGGAAGAAATGTTATTAAATTAGAATCCAGGCAAAATAATAAAACTAAGGACAAGAGAGTTGATTTACAAAAATGTAAAAGAAAACTAATCTTCGGTTCTTATTATAAATTATTTGGACCATTGGGACTTTTTGTTCCTTTGGAACACATGCACCTATAGCAATACGCACCGGGAGTTTAGGGAAGTATTTAAATCAATCGCAAAATTAATATTGCAATTGAAATTTAGAAAACTAAAGCAAATAATGCTGACTTCAAAAATTAAGAAGCAATAAGTTATCTTGTGATCTCATGTTTCGATTGTAAGCTTTCATTTTTCTTGATCAGATTTGGCTCAGCTTCCGGAACGACTAAAAATTTACTAGAGAAACTAATATATTTTGTAATAATTGGACTGGAAGAAATGCTAAGAATGCTACGCCACTGGCGAGAATTCACTTCTAGTCGTCCACGTGCGAATTGGAATTGGAATAATTCGAAAATCCGATTTTGCCCGATTTTGAAGTCAATGACTGACAATAAAAATTTTAGAGTAGCTTCTGGAAGGCTGGCTAAACGGTGTCTTATTTAATTTGGAAAAAAATACTGATATTATCAAAATTGATATTTAAAAATGTGTGTTTTAATCAAAAATGTATGTTTTTATTTTATGAAAACCCATATGTTCCGTTCATTTGCATATTTAACATCAGTTCTCTTTTAAAACTAACTCTTAAAAGAAAAAAACGGTCGCTTTTGCTAAGCTGGTAGGGTATATCTTCCGTTCCTTTAGCACTCGTTTCTACTATATGTCTTATGCCTTTTTATCATCGCTCTTTCTGTCTTTTGAGGAACATAAAGTCAATGCTCAAAGCGGCAGCATCGTTTTAAAGGAATAATATTTTCCTTTTCCGCGCTTGGCATCACAGTAGACGCGGCAGGAAACAGCTTCAGCTTTGCTTCACTGACTTGATAAAATATTTTAATCAGCGTCTTCATATTTTAAAATTTTATTCACTGATAACGTCAAAGCTTTATGATTCGAACGGAATCTTTTTTTCCCGTTTTTGAGGTTCCGATAAGGAATATCAAGTATTTTATCTAATTTTATGTAGTGGCTGAAGTATCAGCGGAAGTTATACTTCATTTTCAAATTTTTAATGAATTAAAAAATTTATTTCTTTGTCCGTTCGAAGAAATACGACGATGTAATGGTACAGATAAATTGAAGACGACACATAATGAGTTCTACGCACATTTATCATCCAATGAAACTCCATCAGTGCTGACATGGCCGGAAGAGCACCATTACTGAACGTGTCTCTTTCATTGTTAAGGGAATTGAGTGCTTCATAGTGGTAGTAGATACTTTATTTTCCCATTTTTGATTGCGTTCCCAAAATTTGAATTAAATCCGCACACGATATTTAAAATTTAAAAAATAATTTTAATATTCTGGATTTGCTTTCGTTTTCTTTTCTATGAAATTAAGTTTTTTATTGGAGAAGATTTGGCAAATATAAGAAGATTTGAATCGCGACGTTGATACTTGCGAATAAAATTGGAGTTTTTAGCGAAAGAAATAAAAAAAATTACGTCATTGATATGAATATTTTTTAAGCTAAGCCTTTTTTGATTTATTTTTTTAATTTTTCGACGTTGTTTTCCAGTAGTAGCGTCGATACGCTATTTATTCAGATTCAACCGACGCAGTGAAACGTCTCGTGCTTGTATACGTAGGTACTTCTTGCTTCGGTGGACTCGAGGCAAAGCTAAAACAAATATCCTTTGTAAAAGTTTTAATACATGTAATGCACCTGTCTACAAAAGCACCGAGATGTAAACTGCATCCTGCTTAGTGGGCGGAAGTTATAATATAGAAAAAAGCTATTTCAAAGTTACCCTAACATTGGATGCTACTTGCACACAAAAAATAATCAAATTCGAGTTAAATTTACAGCTTTATAAAATGGAGATTGTGACTTCAAGTTTTTAATTTGGTCTCCTGAAATGTTGCTAATAAAAATACTTAAAATTATTAGCTGATATTTTCTATAAGACTTTCGGAAAGTTTTAAGAAAGTTACATTGTCAAATTGATATCAACTTTAGATATAAATCATTTAACAAGTTTCAATTTGGAAAGCCATCTGCATTCAAGTTTTGATAGTAACGTCTTTTCCGTTCTATAATTACCACCTGGCAGCACTTCCTTAGGGAAATTTTAATTAATGTGGGCTGAAAACGAAAATGTTCTGGCCCTAAAGAATTCCCCTTACAGGTTTTGAAACTTTTATTGCAAGGAAAATAAATCAATGTGCAGAACTAATATTTTGCTAATTTTTTTTGAATTATTAGGACATCTCGATATTATCGGAAAATGAAGCGAGGTGACGTGTATTTATTTTGTTCTTTTATTGATGCATTAATGCCAAGAAGGGAAAAGTTACTTTTTGAATTTGTAGCTGTATCACCAAATACGGAAACAGCCATATTGATTGAAACTTTCCACTTATCATTATGACAGAAACTTATGGGAAGTGGAGTTTCTTTTATAATATGTAACCGAAATACCTTCGCAAACTCCCTTCTTTTTATCTTAATCTACAATCAACATTTCAGATTTTTCTTTTTATTTTGTTTTTGCTTTAATTTACTATTTTTTATACAACTCGGTATTCCAGTTATTAAGTTAACTTGAGTTTATCAAATTTACTTTATTAACTAAATTAGTTGAAATTTATCTTGGATGTTTTGTTACTTTACAAAACGTATCCAACTTTCGGTACTAGTTTTTGTCTGGCTTTTTTAAATGTTTCTTGTAGCGATTGTTAATGAGCAAAACAAATAGGTTCTTATTTAGTTTGATGTTTTTCTTCTTGCAATCCACTTTTCTGCTTAAATCGATTTTTGACAACTTACATCTCCGTTTCAATTTTTGCGCTTCCTCGCTTATTTTTATTTATTTTATTTTTATGACTTCTACTAATATTTACAATCTGTTTCTTATAATAAGTATATTTCATCTTCAAGATGAAATCACTGATTCACTCTGCACCAATAAAATATTAATAATTCTTAATAGTTAAACACAAATTTAAATTTGTTTAGTTGGAAAGTTTCGTAATTAGGTCTATAAGTTTCAATCTCTTTTTAGTCTATACGCTTAAAAATATTATTTCAAGTTATTCAATATTTTGACTTTGAATTAAGGATGTTACATACAACTACTGGATAGCGGAGGGTATTGCATATCCCCCAGACCCCCCGGTGTCTATACTCGTTAGGATGTCATCATCTAGTTTAAACTAGAAATATACTGTGGGAGGACGACGCCCTATCGCACTCCCCTTATTAGCCGCCACTGTCATGTGATTGTTTCTTTGACCGAAATCATATTTGGGTCATATTGGTCTGCCCAATCATTTTAAGGACTTCGCCAAAGCGTTTTTACGTTTTATACGTTGATGTTGCATTAATGTTCCTTTGGAGCATCTTTGAGACACTTTTGGGGATTCTCCGTGTATCTGTCACAGCTGCGATCAGTGAAGGAATGGGTATGGGAAAATTCTCCAACTATAAGATGACATTAAATTGTCGATTACTTGGCTTCAGATTTAGGTTTTTCATTACTGCAAATTTGATTTCAGCTATTTTCGAGCTTTTGTTTAGCAATTCGAACTGATAGAACATGGTTTTGCTTCCTTTTTGTCACTTTTGCTCATTCAGCAGCATTTTTGTAATTGGAGGAAATGGTGCTTATTGATTATCAGGTAAATCACGGATCATAATTTAAATAATTAATTTGCTTTAATTAAAAGTTCGTTAATATCAAGTCATTAATTATCAAGTAAATATAAACAACTTGTTGCGCAAAAACTGACAATGAAATTTATGGTGGTTGCAACGCTATAAAATTTTTATGGTAAACTTGTTTAAATAATTTTTGGATGTTCAATAAAAAATTTAATCTATTTGCATGGGGCAAGTTTTATTGTGGTTGGAACGAGGAGGTGTTGTATTAATAATTTATCGTTAATTACCAATAATTTTACAACGTACCTACCTAATAAGCAACGCTTTTGCTAAGCCGGTCTAACACATCGAGTCTATTAATTCAGAGACACTTGTTTGTAATTAGCGGTGAAATTACACGTCAGCCGCAGGGGGTTCACCGCGAACTCCTAGTATATCACGCGTGGATTAATTTACAGGACGAAAGTATGCTGAATTTCGGAATCGAAATCATAAAAGCATACCATTGGTGGGCTATATTTTTAAATTGAAGCAGAAGGATGTACACTTAATCTCCTGTTCATTTTGTATCCTAGAAAAGCGATTATCGTAAAATTTAAGCCCATCAAAAATAATTGATATACGAGTATGTATAAAATGAACAACATCCCACAACTTAAAAAATAAAAAATGTTATATTTTCACGAATTAGGAGCACTAATAGGATTTTTATTTGCCGTTTTGTTTTTTAATATCTTCTGAAAGTTTTGCATTATCATTTTTTTCTCGGTTTATTTACATATATTTTTAGCTTAGATTTTCAAGTAAATGTGTTTATAAAATTATAAATGCTATTAAAATGGCAAACACGTTTGTCATTTTTTAAATTAAATTTTTTAGATGGCGTTTACAAACGCTTGTTTGGAAATATTTTTGCTTATCACTGATCCTACGCAAAAAATGTTCTCACGAAAATTAAATATTAAATTTTCACGGTTTTTTTTATTAAATCAAATCAATTTTTCGTTCTTTACAGAAGCGACCCAGGTTTGATTAATAAAAGTAGTCCGAGTATTCTTTATTTGATTATTTTATAAGATTAAACACAAAGTTGTTTTAATTTTTTAGGCTTAATGTTTCGTCTTATAAGTGTAATCTTTTGATGTAATTGTGTTTAAAATGCGAAAAAATGTTGCAAAAAGCGAACACAAAAAATTCCTGTTTGTCGAAAGATGTCACGTAGCTTGGACAGATGCACGTCTAAAATGTTATTCACTGTGTCACTGCTTTTATATACGTAACAGTGAAACCTGGTAAAGGATTTTTATCGCACATTTTAGTTTTTCCGCCATAGGTAATAGTAAACTGAAAACTTTTCACTTTAACGCGAACTTTCTCCAATTACTTAGCTGCTACATCGTTTTTGCCCCGTTTTTTCATTTTTTCCGCGTTACTACTTTAAAATGCGGGATAACTAGTCGTACTATCATTAAACCTCCCCCGAGTATTTGCATTATCATCCGGGCTTGGGCGTCTGCGTTCCGGGCTTCCTCCGGAATTCTCACTGCCTTCAGCTTTAAACAAGTTATTTCTAATTTCACTTTCACCAAAACTAAAACTTAAATTTGTACTTTTTAATTACTCTTCTAGAGGAGTTCCGAATGTTAATTTAAGGTGTTAATTTATAAACACCGGGAAAGTCAAAAAGCCGTCGATCGTTAGAGCGCTTGGGCCCATACAAAAGGAATATAATATATTTTTCAATTTGTTGGCTAATTTTTGCGGTAGGTGTATCGAATTCACGTCAAATTTTTCATTCATATTTTATTTACGTAATTTATGTATTGATATGGCTTTTTTAATATTTTATTTGTGCCTGGTGAATAGGTAAGTTCCCGTGGGTAAATGAAATTTTTTATTTATTTCGCAAGTGTCATTAGTAATTCATATTTTTATCCAAACATAATATTATGTACGAAGTAATAACAGTAATAAAATGTTTGCATTTTATTGTCGTCACAAGATAATTTTTTCCGATTTTTATTCGACGTTTATGAAACCCACCCCGCAAGGCACGAGCTTTTTTTATCAATTTTAGTGCAATATGGCTCCTTTATAATACTTTAAATATATATAAATTATTTTTTGGTTAGTAAAAAATATTGAAATTGAATGAACCGTTCATCATTTAATCAAAAAACTCAGTGGCACATGTCACCCGCATATTATTTAGATATTGCTAGGGTTGCTTCTAGAATGACAGGTTGGAAGTGAGGGTTTATCAAATATTCATCCCCTTCGCAATTTAATATGGATTTTCTACTTTTGTGTTGACCTGGATTTCTAGTTTACACATGCAAAAATGGATCTTCATTACTTAACCGGGAGGTCATAGCACTTATCTCGATTTGAATTTTGTCGTACAAAGAGTTTTAGCTTCATTTGCATTTTAAATTGGAAAACTTACACATAATTCTTTTCTTTGATTTTCTAAACTTTAATTCAGAACAATTCGGGAGCGGTTTAAATTGCAGTACTTGAAATGAAACAGATAAAGCAGTAATCGGACATGTTGGTGTCTGCACAAAGCTGCCAAGATGTTTTAATCATGAGCTTTATAAAGTTGTCGTTTCGAATTTCCTCTTTTAATTGAATTTTGACTTAATCGTTACGTTAAATATTCGTTTGTTAAGTTCAAGTAATGCGTTTTATGCAAATACAGTTTTCCATATTCTTCTGTATTTATTTTTGTGTTTTGTTATTAATAATTTAAATATCCACTTGAAACATTTTTTGCCTCGGAAAGTTTCTACAATCCTGACGTTTTTAACTTACAAATCGCAGTTATATCGACTCGAAAAGTTCCAAGTAATTTTCTTCGTATTATAGCCATTATGTGGCCGAAGTATATATGCGATCCAGCAAACGTTCGGGAACAGAAAGTTGGAAGTACGATCTTGGAAAAGTGTTAAGAAGTAGGAATTTCTCTAAAGTTTCTTGTGAATTACCTGCCACTGGTGTTGAGTTTGATAATTTATCAGAAACCCGGCCAGATACGCAACTGGAGGTGAAGTCAACTGGAAAATAGCTTAGCATGGAGATGCATACAGAGCTAAAATTTTAAGCCTCTTATAAAAATACTTAAGCTTCTAATTGCTTAAGGTTACGTTGAAAAATTTCGGCCGGTTCACTTAATATTTATGCTGGCAATTACGCCGGAACCTTTAAAAAAATTGTTTTCCTCTAATGCATAATTAAACCATGATTAAAGCTACTTTACTTATATACAATTTTCGTCAATTTAAGAGAAAATTGGTTAACATAAATAACGGAAAAACCTATCACATAAATTATTCTAAACCCTACACCAACTTATTTATCTTATTGCTTTTGTAAGCGGGTTTGGGTTAAGGAGATTATTTCACAAAAGTAAATATTTACCCAATTAATTTCTGAAAATCTATTATTTATATTTGGTTTCTTCAAAAATTTATAACGTTTTCTTAGATCCATGGATAATGCCGATTACTAGTGACTCCTCTTGCTGCTTATCCCGAATTAACAATAATTATTATCGGCTGTTTATTTCAATCTGATTCAAAAAAAGTTATTAAAAATTATCACACTTACCACTAAGCCTCAATTAAATAACGTCTTATCTGTAACATAAATTATGCACACACGCAATCTTTGATATCCGGAAATTAATTTTACAGCTGTTAATTTTAGCGTTGAAGTAGTTAACACGCAAATTAGTATTACAAAATATGTTTTTCTTGTTCATTGTGTAGCTAAATATGTAAAAAATTGTTGCGCAAACTGATGAATACTTTATTCGAGGAAAATCTTATACAAATTTCCTTTCTTAATTGAAAGCAATTTTATCAATTTTTTAATTTTTGTTCAACAATCGAATATTTTCACATTTTTTCTACTTAATAACGAACACTGTTTTTCTCTTATTCTTCTCACACTTTGATCTCAAATTTATTGATATTCACTGTTTTCAATGCTTTTTTTGTCGTATCCTGCTCTATTGTTATATTTATTTTGTGTTTTTATTTTTCTTTGTTTGCTTGAAACAGCATCTTACCAGCGTAATTTACCTGAATTGTGTTTGTGTATAAATTTTTTCGTATATCCTTCATAATGGCAATTAAATTTTGAAAGGATAATTTTTCACGATCGAAGTGAATAATTAAAATTTAGATATGCGTATTGTGTCTGTCTACATTGTGGATTTAGTGAGATTGTTGACCGATATTTACTAAAACTGAAATGTAAATTAGCTTAGACTTCTAATTAATCCTATAAACTGTGGGAATGACACGGATCTGCCTTATCCATGTTTAATAGGTTTAGTAATAGTAAATATTGTAAGGTTTTTATTATCACGTTTGGATTTTGATACGGCATGTCGGGTTCATTTGTAGAAATCGAAATTCAGTTTGGAGGTGAATTCTCCACCCGTAAGATGTCGCGTCGTGTTTTGAAATCTGTAATTGGAGCAATTAATTTCTTTCGGTGTCGCTATTTCGTAATTGCCTCTATGTTTCTTTATATTATTAATTAATACGTTAGTTATTACCGCGAAGGGTTGAAAGAGCTTAACCCTCAAAATGGTGGTTCCTTTGTAATCTTATCCAAGGCGAAGTGTAAATCTTGTGGGTTAGAGTGTAGTGGTGCTAGGTGAATCCGATACCACATTTACATTCGAACCAAGTCTGCCATAATTCAATAGGGTGGCCGAGGCCAAACACCGACCCTGCATGCAATATCACCCACGTGCTAAATCGACTCTAGCATCGCAGCGTGGCCGTAGCTGCTACCACACATTACAGCTCCCCAAACCCCGGTTGTCCCTAAAACAGGCATTGTTTTGCCGGTCGTGATTAATATTTTCAAACATGACGGCTTTTGTAAATGGCGCTACAAAGAACATAAAGAGCCGGATTACTATACAATTTAATTCATTGCGCCTTTAAAAGGCATTATACAAATAAATTATTACATGTTTTCATTATTTTCATAATATAGGAGCCATGCGAATAGTTTTAGTGTCCTTAAATTATTTTTGAAAAGTGAAATTTTCGTATCATTATTTGATAATTAATTTAAATTTTGCTAAATTAGTCTTAAACGTTGTCTTTTGGAACAAGTAAACGCATAAATTGAAACAGTGAAAATGCCAGCTTACCTAGACTCGGTGGTTGACTTAAAATTTAAATTACAAGAACCTTTCCGCACTTGTGTACACATTAGCTTAACTTTTGGGCAGTAATTTGAAAGCTTACCTAAGCAATATGACGTGGAAGCTTAATTAAATTCCATAATTTTATTCTTATCTTAAAAATCGATTAAGAGCTTTTTAGTTTGCCTTATTATGTTTCGCTATACATACAAGGGTTGCGAAAATTTAATTTATATGTTTATCGTGCACATTTTTACAGCTTCATTTAATTTTCCATGATGTGCAAATCATTGATTTATAAAAGATAAACCACGTAATAATTATACGCGTGGTGGCTTTAATTCGATTGTTTTATCGCCGTGGTTTTTATAATTTTTTCGGATGAGGGAGAGCCTTTTAATCGACGTTTTGATTAGCAAATAAAAATTCTTGTTATCGATTTCAATTTCGGACGACTACATTGTTTTTGTAAATTTGAGAAATTTTAACGATTATGATTGGCTCTCGCAGTAACATAAAGTTAACCGTACACTAAAAGTAACCATTAAGGTGTTCTCAATAAAACAAGTCAAAACTGTTGTCGATTTGTTTCTTCGCGGTTCAAGAATTTCAAATAAAACTTTTAATAGTTTCTTTATCTGTGCAAAAGGTAGCGTTTCTCAAAGGTGCCGTTAAGCTGCTATACTGATGCACGTCTTCGTGCTAGTATCTATAGAAATGGCTCCCCAGAAACCAGATCGACCTTTGTGATATCGATAGCAGTGGCTACTACATTGGCCACTGGGATTCCGATCAATTATATGGATACGTATAATATTACTGACCGATATTGCCTTCGCCTGTCCAAGCGGAATATTGTTTGCATAAGCATTTCGGGCAAGTCAAGCTTGAAAAACCGACGTAAGTTATTGATAATGTAATATTGTAAGATGGATTTAATTTAAAATAGAATAGGTCCCTGTCGACTTAAAATTGAAATTCTCCAATGGAAAGTTACTCTTCGATATCGTCTGCTTCTAACAGCTGCGCTCTTGTCGCCCTCTCGCTCGCCCAAGTATCTGTGCTTGTCAACTTCAGAACTTTAAGGGAGTATAATCTATTGTGCTAATTTGATCAGAAACTTATTGAATTGATAAGCCTAAACTAAATAGCAGCGTTATAGTGTATTTATTATAATAGATCTCTCCGAATAACGTTCAATTCACACGTACACCTATTTCCTCTAAAACACGCATATTCCAGCATTTGGATAAAAAAGTTTTTTATGATAGCACTATGCCGGACGGTTGCAAATAATTTTTTTGCTGATGTTTTGAAAGGTTTTCTGAAGTGTAAAATCTGAACAAGAAATCCGGATTTTTGTCTGTGACAATTCCCCTGCCTATCGTTGGACATGCCCGTGATTGAAGACACGGGCATAGAATTGATGGAATCTATATGCGCATCAAATTTTACTTTTTAAATTTATTTATTAAAAAAACAACCCCTTTGTTAAATTTTCCGATAAACTATTTAGTCCTGCCAATGACTCACATTTTTGGCCTGCTAGATTTTTTGTGCGGAAATTCAATACCGCGCTTTACCCAAGCGAGCACATAAAAATTTAAGTAAAGCGGAGAAGAAGAGAGTTTTTAGTTTGTTATAAAATAATTAAGTTAATAATGTGGTTTTCGCTTTGTGTTGGTAGACGAATTTAGAAATTAAAATCCGGGCTAACAGCGGGAGATAAAAAAACCGTGGTTGCTATCAGATTTCTCTAGCTCCCTCGAGAATTGAATCAACTACGTCTTGATTGCTTTAAACCTAACTTGGAAGTTGCCTAGGGAAATCATGTAATTGTTGCATTTTTGCGATTTAGTACTGCTCGGCTATTTAGATATTATGGGATTTTATTATGTGGCCGCACTATTAATAAAAATGATGAGGTACATTTGAAACCAATATATTTAATGTTGAGAATTCTTAAGGGATGAGATACAATTTTCCATAAAAACTTAGAATAATTGTAAAACTATGCACCGTGGGGAGCAGTGAAGCATAATTTCAACATTTCAGCGTTACTCTGAGGTGATATATTATCAAATTCCAGTTCATTCTTGAAAATAAAGTTTGGTTTATGGCATGCAAATGAGATAGATTTATATGCGGAAAGAGATCAAGTTATCTAAAGATCTCAGGAATATAATATAGCAGTAAGGTATTCGTAATCGTTTTTAGATAACTCTTTCGCTCTCTTGGAAGGCCGATTTTTGAAGTCGTAAACATGGCATGTTTTACCATGAGTTATGTTTACTGTCGGTAGCAAGAAAGTCTACGCAATCTGTTTTAAGAGGTCTACGCAAATATGGCTATTTCAGTGTAAGTTGAAAGTAATTTAACATGCAACCGAATTCAGACCATGACGAAGCACCGCCTTGCTCCAAAATACGCGATCTTATCATTCATATTTATATCTAGCTTAGTATCTTCTTCAAGATCAAATATTATAACTGTTGTGAACAAGAAAATTTGATTTGCTTCGTTATCTCGTTGAAATTTAAAGATTTGTCAACAGACTTTCAAAACAGAATATTTTAAAATAAAACGCCCTCAGTCAGTTTACATGATTTGTTTTGCACATCCACAAACTTTTCTAAACAATTTTACACTAAAAACTGTCTTCAATATTTACAATTCAAATTTTTAAAACTATTCAAATCTATTCAAGCTTTCTCTCACTTAATTACGCAAAAATAATTTCGGTCACTCTAACTTTTAATTTTTCGATTGCCTATTAAATTAAAAAATTAATTCATTCAATCTTACCACTTTAATCAAATTTTGAGAATTCCTTTATTTGCGCCTTCGTGAATTAATTAGCCGAAAGAAAATGTTTTTATTTCCTAAACAGCCTAAACCACCATGCCCAGTTTTTAACTTTGTTCAAAAATTATTTTTTCTTAAGCTATTTTTCTTCATATTTTTTAACGATTTCCACATTGCTTTTGTTTTATGTACTTTGTATGTTTGTATAATATTCATATTGGTATTTTAACGTTTCTTCAACATTTTTATTTAGTAAAGGTAAATTCCGTTTATTAATATTTTAGCGGTCGAGTTCGTTGTACTGCACTGGTAAAGCTATTACGGGGCAATAGATTGAGGATTAAAATAGGTCAAATGTAAATAACAATCAAAAATAATTAAAAATTTACAAAAAATTATTTTAACTGCAATTAAATGTTTTAAATTATTTTTGGTATCTCGCGTGATTTGAGCTCGGTTATTCTGCATAATCAGTGGGTAAATATAAATTACGTATCAACACAATCAAATTTCTACATTAATTCGATTGTATGAATTAATTATATTCTTGAGTCCCATGGCAACTTGTAGTGGAAACTGTGTATATCACATTGACGATCCCGTGTTTTGGAAAATTTTATTTAGTGAGATAAACTTTGGTATTGATATGCCACGTTCGAAGCTCCCGTAGGCAGGTGATCATTATTTATACATCAGCCTGTATAAGTTAATTATCGAACAAAAAGTATATTCATGTTATAGTAAATTATTGTGATGGCTTAATTATATAAACTTGCTTAAATATGCAATTATTTGTATTAAATTATTGCATTCAATTGCAAATTTATACTTCATGAGACTTTAAATTATCCAACTAGACATTGCTGTGATTAATTAATGATTTATCATTGCTATCTTACTATAATTAAACCTTTACTCTTGTTTCAGATTGAAGATGCCATGCTCATGTTTGACAAACAAACAAATCGACATAGAGGTGAGTTTATTTCTTTCTACTCGGTTCAAGGCACTCCCATGCTTATAATTTATTTAATTCATCATTCGAGAGGTTCAGTGGGAAACGTATAAATTTCAGTCGAAAATTCTACAGAGCTTTGAAGTTAAATTATTCAATAACGTAAGCTCAGTTGCGCCCGGGTTCATTTGGCCAAATAAACTCATCGGGTCAACTGCAATTGCATATTGCACAAAATTAGAACTTCAATTAAAACTTCTTAAGTTTTAAGTTGGAAATATGTTTATTCCGGGCGAAGCCGGGTACGAACACTAGCGGGAAAATAACACTGCGTTGAACATACAAAATGATGCAAATTTAGATGCGCTTAAATGAAGTATCGTTTATAGTTCTCGGGAAAACGCTTTCCTTGTTTTCAATGTCCACGAAAAAAGAGGGGGTAGTTAATGAAACAAAATCAAATAATGAGAGATTTACTGGCGGTTATTACTCGGCAAATCGCAATTACAAGAACATGGTTTTCACAGTTATTGGGAATTCATTACGAAATGTAATATTCAGTTTTACGCTGTTCTTCAATCAATTACAATAATGAATATTTAAACACTCCTTTTATAAAATCTTGATAAGCTCACAGTGGGAATGTAATAGTTTGAACAGATATGCTTTTAAATTAATTTTATACAAAGAGAAAAAATTATTTCGCTGGTAGCACTTAAATTAAATTACATACTACACTTAGAAAATTCTACCTTCATAAAATTCTGCTGAAAAATAGATAAATTTTTCGTTCGCAATTTCAATCGGAACAGTTTAGATTTTAGCAACTAAGGCTATTTAGTATCTCGAGTTACTAGGTTCTTTAATTGTACAGTAACAATGGAACTGTTGTATTTCTCTTATTTTCAGTTATGTTAACCAAAGTTTGAAATTCACTTTTGGAAATAAAATATCTGATGCATTTCCACTTTGCAGTCATGCAGTCGGGCAGTCGTGATGATTTTCTCTCAATGATTGGCGCAAAACTTAGATTCATTACTGGAATGTATAAATAGAATTAAAATTAGTTTATAAAAATATGAATTGGAATTGTTTCACGTACATCATTTTGTTGGTTCGATATAAAGATTTAACTTTAGATTTGTTGAAATTGCCTTAAAATTTAAAACGAGTAGCTTTCGAAACTTTTATTATCATTCGTCATGCATTCGAAGGTAAAGTATTTTCAGTAAAACTATTCACTTAGCGAAAAAGAAACTGCTTCCTGTTATTGTAGTGTAACACGAGTCTGTGTGACTGAGATATTTTAAAATAAAATTTATAAACATTATTTTGAAAATTATCGATGAACACGTCAGGTTGAGCTTCGGAAAATTGTCATGTTGGATATTAAAGTAAACAGAAAGTTGGTAAAAGTGCATTTCGTAATTGGAACAATATTTATAACGTCAGATTCGATCGAAGAACGCGATATTGGTTCGTCTAGATGGGAAATGGCCAAGTTTTAGAAGGAACACGCGAAAGTTTCTCCCGAACGGACCCCGCATTACATTAACGGGAATCAGTTTACCTTATTCTTCCCATTCTCCTCATCTAAAAGTCGACTTTCCCAAAGTTTGGAGTAAATTGCAGATTGTATTTATTTGTTTTCCTATTTCCAATTGCTGTTACTTCATAAAGAAACTGTTGATTTAAACTCGCATACCTGAATCCTTGAAAGTTTTCTACTTAAAATGCAATTTTAGAAATACTAAAACGTTTGTTTACTGATTCGTGTGTTTGCAAACCTCTTGATTTATTTTGTTTACACCTAAAGGATATTTGTAATTTATTGTTGCCGAACACACGCTCGTATGATAAAGCGAAAGATTTGCTGCGGAATCGCAAACTTTTAATCGAACAATTTTAGTAGACACAAAAAATCTACGAGAGGTAAAATTTTATAATCGAGTAACCCGTGAATAGCAGAATTGAATTTTTCTAACAAAAATAAAAGCGTATGAATTTATTATAATATAAAAGAAATGAAACCTTTGAAATGAAGTGTTATAAAATGATAAACAAAGTGATATGAAAGTGAAAACTGTAATTTAGCAGAAGGCGGAATTGTAGATGGGGGATGAGAAAATTTAACGCGGATGAATGAAAAGGATAAGTAGAACAGCAGGGGATAAGAAAGGATCAAACCGGAGTGGTCAGAGTTGCTCCTCTTGCCCTCTACTATTTCAATCTCCAATTCCGGACAAAAGATATATTGCTGGATTACTGTTAGGTGGTTCGGGCAATTTTTTGTTTTTACCAATTTCACCTTTTATTGCGACCTTTAGCTTTGGAAAAATGTCGACTGAATTTAAGACAAAATTAATTTTATTGCTTGTAACGAGTTGTATTATTACGTAATCAAAACGAGGAATATTGGACAAACGGGTGGTCCACGGGGAATTTGGTAGGTTTAACCCATTTAGGCGCTTATTATGTAAAGTAGCTTCCACTTACCTACGTAAAACCAGAAATGTAATTATTCTACTATCGTTGATCCCTTCGGACTTGTTTTACATTTACAGACTGGAACGTTTAGTGGATTTATGTAGTTGTGTTTGTTATGTAATCTTCTTTTGTGTTAAATTTCTCTACACATAGTTAGAAAGTTTTAGGACGCATTTGCATTATAATTTATATAATAAATAAACTTTTTATGATTTAGGACTTGAGTCTGATTAATGCTAAAAATGCCTATAATTCAATGTATCGCAACTTAAGATTTTCAAGATACTGATAATTACGTAACATATCCAGAAATGTCTCAGAAAAACTTGGATCCGATATAAAGTTCACGCATGGAATATATAAATCACCCTACCCTGTTGGCATATTAATCAACGATATCGGATATAATATTCCCGATAACAAACGTTTGTTGATTAAACTTCTATGTTAAACCTACCCCGTATTTTTTTCATTACACAGCAGTTTCCGTTAAAGTTGTAGCTATTAATTTTCCGTTTATATTTGAATTATTAAGGTCCAGGAAATTTACGTTTGCCTTCCTTTTCTTAATTATTTGTAATTAGATTATGTTAACTAACGTATATATTTTTATGAATAATTAACACGACCTTCTTAATTATCACGTTGATTTATGGCGGGTAATGAGCTCCTGACGGCATGGTTTTTTAATTAACTAAAATTTAAAAAGATCGTGGTTTTATTTGGCGAACATCCTATAATTTTGGGTCTTAATAACATGTAGTTTGGCGATAAGAATTTTCTTATAATGAAGTCTTAGGGAAATGTGTGCACTGCATTGTTGGGGAATCGCCAAATTGCATCCAAACTGAGCAGTTATTGCTTGTTGCTTTACGTTAAGCTTATAATTGTTCTTCTCTTATTTAGACGCGTTGCGGCTAGTGTTTCACTGAGTATCAAGCCCAGAACTACCCTTAAATTAAGGTATAAACTAAACTGGCAGCACAGAAGCGGTGCCAACTCCATTACACGGGATTGTAATTGCGACCGTGAAGTATAATAATTGTACGTGCATACATACATTTTATTACAGAGTTTGTACAGAGATATACAGCTGTAATTGTATTATCTAAGCTTTCTTAATAATGCGACAACATTTCGGCTTCATAAATAACATTTACTGACTTTGTAATGAAAACCGATATAAGAAGCAACGGGGATTTCGGTGAAAAGATAAAACGAAAAGTTTGACAAAAGTTGCCCAACATTTAATTTGCTTTCACTGTATACAGCGATAGAACAAAAATCTCACTCACTTATTGGAAGTTGTAAAAAAGTATAACTAAGTGATAGTTATATTAAGTGGTTCAAAAATTACTAGTACTTATTGGGTAATGGTAAGCTATTTGAAATAAATTGGTTCAAATTAACGGATGGCTTTGGAGGTAGCTTAACATGATGTGACTGCGAACCCCCAATGTCACGTTACATGCTGGCTATCGACCACTCGATTCAATTTGTTTGTTCTATGATTATTGACAACTTCAAATCCGCCGAGGACGAAATCCTATATTTTCTTATTATACGATACGGTTACAATTTTTTGTTTCAAAGCGAGCATGACATTTATTGACCACGTAATGCGACTTGATTTACTTGTACTAAAATTTTCAGCTAACCAAAATTATAAAAATATCTTGTTGCATTTTAATTCACAATTTACTTGCGGCTTCAACAAAAATGTTTAAATTTTTTACCCAAAATGTATATATAAAATTTTATAACTTTTTTATGAGACTTCTGAAATTTCTAAATCATTCTTTTTTATGGTAGAGCCCTTGAGGTTATCGTTCCTTAAGCGTATAATAAGAAGTGAATCAATACATCTCTCTATTTTATTTTTTATACCTAGTTATATGGATGTAAATTTTTCGTTTACCTATTTACGTGAAATTATCAATGCCAAAAATCACCTTATCAATTTTCTATCTTAATTTTGCAATGCACAAGTAAATTTTATTTTATTTTAAGGACAACAATCCTTTTTGCGTATTCTTTAGGTTGGACAAGAAATGATTGTTTCATCGAGATGCAGGTGAAGTGAATCAAATGCAAAAGGAAACAGGAAGCTGCTTCATTATAACACCAAAAGATTGGGGTGCAATATTTAAAATTCGAAATTTAATAATTTTAATGGGTGTTATGCTGAAGGATTAATTCTAAAAGCAAATAATAAATTAAGGTTAAAACTTTTAAAACACAAAAATGAATTACACGAGGGACTTGCGTTACTCTGAAGAAGTACGATAAACCAATTTAAAATCCGAATGAAATCCAAATTTCAAAGTCGACTTTCAAGTGTGGTAGCAGTTTTATAATAATACATATTATGTATTATATAATATATTATATTAAGGTGTTTTGAAAAGTGAAAAGTGTATTAAAATAGGATAAATTCAAAATTCAATTTTTTGAGGATCAAAAAAGACCTAAAGTATTTATTTTGAAAGCTAGAACGGACTCGACTTTTTGAAAGATTTTGTCTAACCAAGCAAACGGTGCAGAGCTTTAGCAGATAATCGAGCATAGGGCGAATCTGCCAATCAATAGATACATATATGTTACCGCGATATTGCGTTAGGAAGTTACGATGACGAATATGGAACAACATTTTAGACAATTATTAATTAATGAACTTGTTTGAAATCTCATTGTATAATTTAATTTAAAATTATTAAAGTCTGCGGTTAGCCCAGAGATAAAGCGAAAAAGAGGTAAAATTTCTAACTTCAGCATACAGAGAGGTGGGAAACTAAATGTACTACTTTAAATAAACGCTAAAATTTAATCTTCTTAAAAATTAAAAAGCAAGTATTACAAGTACTACGTGAAAAAATGTTGAAAATTTTAAACAGTTATTAGAAAGTACATGCAAAACAACAACCTAGTAAGTCGACTTGCTAGAGTTATTAATTCAAATTTTATTGATATGCAAAAATTTAAAAAAAATATGTTTACGTAGATAAATTTTTTTACTAGTTTGAAATAATTGTTATTTCTATTAATATAACATTTACTTATAATTTGATGCAAAGATAGCTTTTTCTGTGTACAGTCAGAAGTTACACGCAAGGTAAGACTTTAAAGTCAACTTACTAAACTCTACATAGTAATTCCAATACCTAAATTAGATAAAACACACATCGCATTATCGTATTATTATTTTTTGTCAAACACGTATTGATTCTTTATAAAACATTAACATGTCATTTGATGTCTTACAGACTGACATCGGTTTCTCGAAAGCAATTTAAATTTTAAATGGAAATTATAAACTATACATACATATTGTTGTATATTAATTTATTCTATAGCGAGGGTGGGAGGGGGCTTAATAATTTATAAGATTTTATTTTAAATTTTGAGAAAATTTTTATTTTATGTTTTGTAAAATTTTGAACTGTAATTAATAAATTCAAAAATTGTAAGAATTTTTTTCCAGAAACGACAAAATTTTATTACAATTTCAATATTATTTACCTGAAATTGAAAACTTTGATATGAAATTTACTGGGTTAATAAAAATCATACCAGTATATAACAATAATATATTTAAATAGTTGTAGGTATTGTTTGTGATTATAAACCTCGTTTAAATTTTAAATCAGTTTGGTAAAACCCAAAACTACATTAAAAACCGCATGTATAATAAACAAGTTGCGTCAATCACTCGACTTTTTGTAGTTATGATTCAATTTTATGTACTATAATAACATTAAACGGTTTAAATCAGTGATATATAGAGACCGGATAAATAAGCATGGATTTTTGAAAAATAAGTAGATACTTAAAAAAGCACGCTATTTTACAAAAATAAGTTCGAATTATCTCAAAAAAAGTTAAGAAAAAGTTAATAATTAAAACAAAACAAGCGAAGAAAGGGCAGGTATTATTCGAAAGAAATAAACAGCACTTTTACAACTATTATTTTAATTAAATTAAAATATCTGTCACTTGTTAGGTGACCCTTTTCGATTTTTCTCAAAATTTTATATGATTTTGAGACAGATGGAATACTTGTTCCAGATTTTTTTTAAATTGTTTTGACCATCCGTGTTTGAAATATGATTTTTTTAAAGATGAGATATGATAAAGATGAAATAAGCGAAAAATCTAAAAAAAAACATGAAGAACTATACGTTAAAATACATCTTTTTATGTAATTCGTCCAGATCTCAAATTTCAAAGAGCTGCTTTTGAAATAAATTGACAATAAGCAAAAATGCTTAAAATGCGGTCTCTAGTGATGTATAACATACAGTGAAACCTGTATAAGCCGTGCACGCTTGGAATTGGAAGCTATTCCGGTTTACACCGAATTCCGGTTTAAGCAGTTTCTTGCATTATTCCTGACCTCAAACAAATTATAAATAAAACATATTTACCACATACCACTCCAAGAATCTTGGTGACAAATTCGGGTATAATTTATGGTTTAAGTTAGTAGTTAGCGCGATTAACTACTATGAAAGTTTTTTTTATGACCGATTTCGTGCTTCGGAGGGTACGTAAAGTCTTCAGCCTTGCTGGATCTATGATTACCGCAATACCCGATTTAAGTAGCGTGGGAAAGAGAAATCGGCTGATTGTCCTGCGATGGGCGGAAGGCTGAAAAGGAAGATGTTTAAGCGATGGTTTAACCGGTAAATTGAATTATGTAGAAATATTGTTTTAAATTTGTACAAATTAAAATGAAATAATTCATTAAAAGTAATTGTTTTTTTTATTATTTCATAAATTTATATTTAAGTTAGCGTTGTTAGCTTTAAATTTAATGTTTCTCTTGCAATTGAAGTAAAGTTTGTTGAATGGATTTGGTTAAAATTTAATTCGTTTTAGTAGTAATTTATTTTATTTTGTTGTGTACTTTTTTATTGTTTCCAAAGGAAAGTAATTTATACACGTTGCGAGTGTTCTTTCTCTTTTTCAATGGCTAAATCGAGGGTGTTTTGGTGCCCTAACTCAGGATATATGTATAGAACAAGTTTCTAAAGGCTGTGCTTTTTTCGGCAAAAATTATCATAAACCCACAGTTGCCGATGAATTTGCGGTATATTACATTCGTTCCTTTCGTGTGTAAATTATAATAGCATTTCTCTTCTTAACAAGAAAACCCAATGCATTTATAGTGGAATAATTGACACTATACACGTGTGCTCATTAATTTATGTTTGTTGCCACATTTACCTCGCATCGCTTGATTTGCGGTTTGGTTTGTTTATTATTTGTGAATTAATTGCCTTTGAGTTACCCGATTCTCATCATTTTTGGTGTTATATTAGCGAATTCGCTGATAATCTGCTCGTCGATTTGTTGCTTTATATTAATTTGTATGTTAATGCCTATTATTTCGCCGTCGGATTTAGCTACATATAATTTGAAGTTGATTTAATTTGAACTTTAGCCTTAGTAGTTAAACAATAATTATGTGTTGTGAGTGGGCAATCTCTTAAGGGTGCTTGTTTATTCCGACATTTTGACAAGAGAGGTTCGTTTGGGAATCCCCTAATATCCATAACATTCACACAACTATGCCAATTCGCATAGAATACAAATCCTCAATAGTCTTCCCGTCACGTTTAAATTAATTAATGTAGAATCTGCTTTCGTGAATACCTGGCTTGTATAATGGGCCATAATATGAACTCCACATTAGCTAAACTGCAGAGTTTGCATGAATTATATGCACTCGATAAGTAACTTTCATGATAAGTGCCTAGAAATTGCATTAATTATTTAACGCTAATTTAAACCATCGCGATTATGCATTAACGGCTTATATTTATCGATTATAATGTACAATTTGAAGAAAAGTTTAAAATTCATCTCATAAATTAATAGTTTCAATTTCTTGCTGCTCCGTAGTCCGATTAGATTGTTGAATGATTTATAACTAACATTTTTTACGTCACGTCGAAAAATTTATCTTATTGTCTTTAAGTAAATTTAGATTCGCCTTCGGCAGGGTGGATTTAGTTTAATTATCTTTTGATGTGGGTAGTATGATTTCCAATTTTGTTCGATTTATAGAAACTAAAATTTATGCCCAAAGATTTGGTTTATGTAAAATAAATTTGTTTGTTGGGGTACAGATTTAAAAATTAATACTGGATGTAATCTCGAAATTAAGAAGTGATATCGGCAATTACCAATTTTGGTAAATAAGTAAACGGATGCTTGGCGATCTTCTTGTATAAATATTAAAATTCTATAAGGATATTAGTTTCACAGAGGCAAAGCTGACCCCGACTAATGATAGGATATTACGGTGTGTACAATATCAGGTGGATGGGAAGGTATTAAAGCGATTACCAAGGGCGCTAATGTGTCGGCACTAGTAATTAAATCGGTGGTAGCTAAAGGGCGCAAGTTTGAATTTTAGCATCATAAATGCCGCAATATCTGTGAAATACTGCTTTTGGTCAACTAACAGTTCGGAACTGGCGCAGATATTTGAATATATTACACAATAGATAACAATAGGACGTTTAATTCTCCTATGTAGCTTTCAAAACAGATTCCTTTGTTTCCTTTATTATATTTACGTATGACATGAAATTTACGTATAACTTCCACTTAAAATCTTTTGTTGCCTTTTTCTAAAACTTGACATTTATTTTTGATTTTGACTATTTTAAAAGAAACACTATTAAAATACGGAAGGAATGTAAAAAATCAAATAAATATTTTCTTAACTGACACCTGTCGGTTTAAAATTCTGAAAGTGACTAACGTTTGCTTTTTCCAATAATTGAAGTTGACCATAATCCCCAACATAAATTTAAAAGAAAAGCTTTGTAATCCCGACACTTTAAAAGCAAGTTTATTGGGATTTATTTAAATTAAATGTTAATGTAGAGTGAATATTTTTCAAACCGAATTAGCCGGTAATAATAATAATTGGCAATTGTTTGACTCGGGATATCTAATGTTAGTGCTGCAGGATGTGGGAAATGCGAGCTAAAGAAAAGTTTTCGGAGAAGTCCACGAAAGCAATCGGAGACGGCCATGTCAAGTTAAATAAAAGATTAAAAAAAATTAAATTTCCTAATGTTCGTGAATACACTACTGTGCGTGATTCAATCCACATCCTAGATAGACCGATTAATGGATACCAACGATTTACGAGAAGGATTGCGTGATCCTGCATCACTTTGTTATTTCCTCGATCGAACATTTTCCACCCTTCTCTATCGGTATTTATCATATGTTAGTTTCCTGTATTAGAAAACACCCTACATTACTAATTAATGTCTTTACGTTTAATTCGGTCGTAAATTTTGGAATATAATAGTGTTTGCTGTACACGAAGGTTTTATTTACTAAGTACCCGGTTCTTAAATGTCACTTTAGGAAAACTTGATAATCTTAATATTATTCTGTAAACTTTACTTAACTATACCTGTTCTCTGCAAAGTAAGGGTTTATAACCATTAACTCTGTAAAACGTTAATGTAATTGTCTACTATGAGAGGAACTACGCTTCCTTGTTCTAATATAAAGATTTTTATGAACTTGCTAAAGCACTAGAACGTTTACAAGTAGTCTAGTCTCGTCGTATAACTCTCAAGATTGTTATATCGTTGGAATTATTGTGATATGGTGGAATCGTCGTCCTACCTTCGTGTTAACTGTAAAATTGTAAACTTTATATTAACCTTATATTGCTGTTCCCAAAATATGCAAAGTGACACCTAATTATTGCTGAAGCGTAAATAAAGCTTTCGAATAGAATACAAAATGCGAATTTTGGGTTACATAATTGCTACACATAAATTTACCATTGTAAAGTACATGTCCTCCCATAATTGCGTTTTCAACTGGGGGTTAAATATTTTACATTTTTTAATTTCAACTCGTGTTTTATACGGTTTTTATGTTTAGGTTTTTTTGTTAACTGGATTGATATACCTACATACTCTAATAAACCAGAATAGTTACATCATGAAAGTTTTATTTTGTTTTGAAATTTTCCCAAGTATGCTTAATTTTCCGGGGTGACAATAAAATTTCTACTTTCTTATTTTTTAGTATAAATTATGTGAAAGTTTAATGCAGCTTGAAAATTATAAACCATACCGGCCCTGGCAGTTAAATCCTGTAAGCGAAAGGGTGGTGTAAGCAGGGCAAGTACGAGGTTTATTACAGCGTGGAACACCTGCTGCGCTGTAAATTACATCAGGATCTAAATATTGCGTGAGTATGTGACTATCAATGTAAGTGAGTGCGGTATGTCTATCTATTGCGCCACTCTGCGTGCCAACCTAGCTATCTAATCATGATATACTCACTTAATTGTGGGCTTCTGCCACAGTATTTCGATTAAAGTCTTATATTATAATTCGTAGAATTTGGCTGGAACAGTTGGGGTTCCAACACGTAATTTCTAATCTTACAATAACCCCGTCAAAGTATGTTACATTTAATTTCCAATAAAGTGGATTAAAAAGAAAATTACCATGCTATGTGAAAATCAAATAGTAGAAATAATGGAAATCCGCTACAGATTGCGTTTTTCTCTATTTCTAACCCGCTTCTATTTATTAAAATATTCAAACCGCAGCAAAGAAATTACATTTGCCGAATCCATGAAAACTAAGTTTTCGATCATATCAAAAACGAAACTCATTAATCACCATTTTCAATAATTTTTGCCGAGTATTTTATGTGATTATACATATTTATATCCATCTAAGTAAGGTAGCTTCTGCTCTTCAAAGAGCAAGTGATATTTTCATCATTATTATAATGTCACCCGGGGCCAGCAGGTCGACATCATTTGGGAGGTGCAAATCATAAAAGACTGATTGCATAACAAAAAACTTAGGGAATTGGTTGTTGAGCAAACTGCGTTTTAATCAACTCAATGAGAATGTTTCCACTATACAATAAACAATATTTTATGGAATACATTACGCAACTTTAGCAGATTTAATGTATCTTATGCATAAATCTAATTTGCCCATAATTCCTTTTAGGGCAGTAGCAGTTAATTGGAGTTCAAACCCTAAACGGAAATTAACTTTCTCTTATGTACGGCTTCCTTAATTCAATATTTTACATGGTGCAGAGCCGTGATAAGGTTCCCAAATGCATGGGGCTCAAAAATGTTAGGACAAGATTATTCCCTACATAATAATATGTGTATCTACGTATTTACGATTTATTATAGTTATAGAGTAAATTTGGGCTTTTCATGGTTTTCGCTTCTGAAAATTAGGTCACCATCATGATTCACAGCAAAGATACTGCTGACGTATTAAATTACCTTTGAGAATTACAAATGATCTTCACAAATTTCCATGTACTCCTCCCAAGGGGGTAATCACTAAATGAAGTCTATGGAATGGGAAAAAAGTCTGCATGAAGTCTCGTACAATCTCACGCAATCTTTGTGAAATCTTTCAATCTATATAAAATCTCTGAAATCTTCTGCAGCCTTTATGAAGGTTTTTGCAGGAATTCAGATCATTCGGTGAGAGCGATATAGCGCTGTCTGCGCTGGTTTTCGTGCTACTTTGCATCTAACATTCCAGTATTTATTTGCATTGCACCTCTTTCGAACCCTTCAAGCACTCTCTCGGTTTGAATTGACTGCAAATACGACCTCGGTGTATCGACCAGTTTTTGAGCAGTTTTCCAGTTCTTTGAAAATAGTATTCAAAATCTTTATTATTAATTCTAATTCAAGAGTGTCGAATTTAGATGCAGAGTTTCCTGATATGTACGTGCTCAATACAATTGAGGAAAACTTCTAGTATTTCTCTCAAGCTTTTACGTGAAACTTTACACGCACTATCTTTTGTGACAGACCAGTGTCTCTGGAGATAAAATAAGGACCCTTGCAAACATACACTGCGTGGCGCGTGGGAAACTGCTCTCGATGATATAGCGGTAAAATTCCTTCGGAAGTTTTTGTCGAGATTTAGATGTCGCAGACCAATATGCAAGTGAGGATGACAAATTTCGTTAGAGCAATGTTGAAACTCGAATTTTGCTGTAAATCGCGCGGTTTATCTTTTTATTTTTGCGGAGGGTGTATCACCTCTGCCAATGCTTTAGATTAGAGGTATTTTGTGATATATGAATTTTTTATTTATAAAATCACATAGGAGTATTAAATTATTATATAATGTGATAAATAGTGGTGACTTTTAATTTGCTCTAATAGGGTGGCAAGGGTAATTATATGATAGGTTTACATTGAAATGACAATATATGTGCTTGTGGGGGGTCCATACAATTACGAAGGTACCGAATCTTTCGGTGTGCACTGTTACAACCCATAAACTTATTTTGTACTGAAACAGAGAAAGATTCTCATTTCATCCAAACAAACTGCAGAACATGCACATAAATTTTCCGTCTTTGAAACCGGGGGTCTGGGGGGTATTTATGTTCAGAAGGAACATCTCCATTTCAATCTCCGCTTAAACGCAAAAATCTTATGTGATTACTTCATTTTTTATGATTGTTTAAATTTTGCTTAGCTTAATTTCACCTTAATTTTAAACATTCTCTTTCAAGAGTGGAAATCATTTCTAGACGGAAGCCCCAAATACTAGGGCCAAATCTTTATAGAAATAAAGAAAATAAGGATAATTTTCCCGAACAGACGAAAAATTACAACATAGCTAGTATTTAAAAAATAAAATTGGTCACTTATAAAAGAAACTGAACGAAAGAGTTCTCCCAAAGGAGTATGGAGATAATATTCTCAAATCACTTTTGCAAAATCCAGGAAAATTTTGTTTAAAAAAAAACAACCCCCGAATTATTTGAACATTTAAAAAAATTAATTTGATAACAAGTAGATAATGGAATTCAGGGCAAATATTAAAATTAAAAATTTTCACAAAGAAAGAATTATTTTGATTACTCCTCTTAAACAATCTGGTTCATCGATCGATTCTGAACCGTTTACTTCTCTGTGGGATTTTATAGGTTAAATTAGGATGTTTCGCTAATCAAATCGCTAAGTTAGTTGTGCAGGCAATGGTATAAACAAAAATAACGAAGAAACATGATGCGGACTTGCTTTTTTGTTGTAAACTCTGTTTGTTAGAATTTTTCTCATTCCCATTGAAAACTATTGTCGGGTAATGGTTAGAGATTATAATTAATAAATTGAAAAAGGTTGTATATTGGTATATTCTCCAAGTGTACCAAGTGGTAAAAAGAGACAGAAGTTAAATATTTGGTCAGGAATAAAGGTTATATACGTAGCTGAAATTTCTTACAGATCTGCTTTATTGTGGTTTAGAACTGCAAGTTTTGTAAGGGAAAAAGCTTTGATAAATAATGTTTATTTTCGTTCCATGTTTTTCTAAAACAAAGCTCGTTTCCGTCGAGTGGTAACAAGTTAACCATAATTGAAAAAAGAGTAAAATTGGGTTGAATTTTGATCGTATTTGTGAAATAAAAGTTTAATAGAAAACTTTTTAGAGTTGTATTAGTTTTTGTAGGGCTTACCGACAGTGGTCACGGATTTGTTGAATATATTTTGCTGTAAAATCAAAAGATCAACGGTATGCAGGGTGCGGTGGAAGCGGACAGCCGCATGCTCTTTCAGAGACAGATATACATGGAATCTGTTTCCAACTTTCTGAATGTTATTTAGAGCTTAAAGTCGGATTGTGCGGCCGGTGCGGGCCGCGCAATTCTACATTGAACTGCTTTGTAATCCACACATTTTAACTAGATCCCTTATCCTACGTAGGTACTAGTTTGGGGATTGGAGAAAATTTTATACAAGGGAGTGGAAAATTTGGTCGTAGAATGTTGGAATAAATGATTTGTATTTTATGCTAGATGTTGGCATGTTGGAATAAATTATATACAATGTATATGCGAATTTTGTCGTAAATCATTCCTATACATGTACATAATTTTAAATGTTTGAACGATAGTTAATATTTATGAAACTTTTTTGATTTACAAGCCGGAATGCGTTCTTTAACTGAAAATACAATTAACGTGAGCGAAAATGTGGTAAAAGATTAAAGAATAATACGATTATCGTTCGTTTTGTTAATAATGCTTTGCTAGTTACCTACCTAACTGTCGTAAATTAAAAAGATACACGAAACGATTTTATTTGGTTTATTAAAAACGTAAAAGCTTTGGACGCTTTTATACTTAAAAAAATTCAATAAAGAATTTTCCAATGATTTGTGCAATCGAAGTCGGTTCGCTCCTTCTCTTCTGCGAGTATGAAAGGTCGTTAATTTAATTTGTTTTCCAAAATGGATTATGTTTTGATCATATCTGAACTAAACGAATATAAAGAGGACGACAAAATTCACAAGTTTGTTTTGGGTTGTCTAAGCAAAACAAGAAGGCACTTGAGACCTGTCTATTTGAAAGGCACTTAAGAGTCTGAGTTGCAGAGATAAATTTCTCTCTAAAGGGGACTCTTTTTGTATAATTTAAATAAATTATCTTCCACAACTCGCAAATCAACGCAGTGTGGGCAAATTGTAATGTCTGTAGATATTTCAATGTCTATTTGTGGGGTAGCAGGAAAGACCAATCCCTAACAGCGTCTGTATATGGCGTTAACTACGACGATAAATAACTGGAGGCCTCATCTTCGAGCAACTTTACAACAACTTCTCGACGCGCTGATATGTGAACATAAACAAGAGACACACAACTCACAATTGAATTAAACGATTATGTCGTTTAGTGCTGCTTCGGCTCTAGATTCTCGGCTCTTTTAAAAGATTTATTAGAACTTAAAGAAAGTTGGTACACGAGTACACCTAAAATAAACTTTCCACAACTTTTCAAAGTGGCTTTATATTTAAGTAATTGCAAATCGATAAAATGTATTGCTTCTTAAAATGTTGCGGCTACTCAAAAGTATTAAATTACCGGGAAAATTGACAGTTCCACGCCCTCGACTGTCACGAATCATAAGGCCAACTTAACTTAATTCACCATTTCCGTTTTTATAACTTAATGGAATAAGCAAAACGAAAATTATTCGATAAACAAAAACGTTTCTATTCCATTTACGGCAGCACATTTTTGCTGCAAATTAATAAGCCAACGAGAAGGGTCGCAGCCATCCAGGAAATGAAGATAGATGAGAAACGGAGCGATTTACAGGCGATGATAGAGTTAGTCCATCGCGTGATGATGATGGAGTCTCGAAACGACATATTATTCGCGACTTCCGGATTGATTCATTAGCACGGCGCTAATTAACGATGTGAACAGTCAACTCGACATCAACTCCACCTATGTTCCCATGTACGCTTAACAACCATTCTATTTTCGTAACGAAATATGTATGTTTTTCGTAATGTGCGCGCGGTCGCATATTTTCCCCGATAACAGGTTTTTCGCTAAAACATTTTTCAAACTTCATCCAATTTCCGAAAACAATTGGAAGAGTTCTGTCGTTCTTAAGATAAGTCGAGGATACGTTGGGAATTCAGGGAAATGGAACCAAGTTTGCGTGTTTGTTTACTCTTCTCTAGTGGGAGTATAGGAAACTAACAAACCTGATATATAGCGCGTCATCGCGTCGCCTAAAAAATTCTTCGCAACTTTCCTTTTTGAATTTGTATAACCTATATTCGAAAGTCACACGAAATTACTTTCTTATCGAGTTATTTGTTTTCACTTCCGTGAAAAATGCTCCCGACACTTGGAAATTAGAATATTTGATAAGGCTTAGGAGAAGTAGTTGGTACAAATTAGAACTGAATCGATCGTACGATATTTGTAGTTTGATGATATATTCATGGGAAATCGGGAATGCCAGCGGAATGCGAAACCGGTGTGTCGACAAACAAGTGATTGGAGTTGGGGGAATCAATGTAATGGCGCCTCGAGGACGCCAGGAACGTCTCCAGCAAGTTAGAGGTGCGACGAAAGTTTTGCTTCCATTTACGTATGTTTAACCAAATACTTGATTTGTTTCACACGAATTGCTAATAGATGTTTGACCTAATTCGCTAGTTGAATGTTTTTTGCAAACTTTTTTGTGACTTTTGAAAAAGTTAACTGAAATCATCAATATCAAAATTTGAGTGTTCAATAAATCCAGAATGTTGATGAAAATAAAGTTTTTAAGGTTTTCTTTGTTTTCGCAACTTTAATTTATTAACACAAACTCGCCGCTTTGACGTTAACATTTATGACTTACTCCAATAGACGAATGATCCCAGAAGCTGTTGTAAGGTATAAAGGGTAACGATGTATGTCCTTGTTTATCCGCATCGTTAAATACCCAACCTTCTTTGACCCACACCGAAAGACGGACGAAAGGTAGTAACAGAAAATATTCGAAACATTTTAATTTAGGAATAGTGTGCTAGCAAAGTACCACAATTTTATTATTTAATCACGATAAAGTATTACGATACACCGTTAAGTTTTTTTTAAGAGGAATTACGTTTGGGGACGTTGAGTCACAAAGCAGTTTACAGGATGGATCATTTGGGTCTAGAAATGTCAGAGAGAGCGCGGAATTACATGGATCCCTGCGGGCTCCTGCAAATGTCACCACTCAGCACCGACTTGTACATACAATAATGATATCCTGAGGGATTCTCTAGAATGGACTATCCTAGTGCGCAATATGGACTACCGAGGTTTACTATGCATGACTGTTCTGTGCTGTTTTGTAAAATAAATTAACGCACGAATGCCGCAAATGGCAATGGAAACTTTATTAATTTAAATAGAAAATTTCCCATCTCGTTAATTTTAACATTTGATTTGCAATCATAATCTTGCTTACGTTAGATTAAAAAAGTTTTCATGAGTAAGTGCGGCACTCAACTATGCCTTGATCGTAAGTCACACATTTTATGGTGATATAATCTGGTAATCTGGTCAGGACGATCTGGCCCAACCGAATCGGCATTTTTTGATACGCGTCACAAGTTTCGCAGCGAAATAGTTCAATTTATCTTATCGAAAAGCTTAGAACATTAATTTAAATAGATATGTTGCCTAGAAGAGCCAATAACAAACACCTAAAGTCATAAATAATCCTGATTCATGGCAAATGTATCTATAGACAGTTGGCCGCTGCCTGACACTCGTTATTAATTAACGGAACATAGGGCCCCACAACGTCCACCAACTGTAACAAACGCACGCCCAACCAAAGCATGTTTTCCAATAGGTGTACAACGGTCGATATTTCAGTTGGAAAACTGAATTTTCAATCTTGCCGCTTTCATATAATTTCCGTGCTATTTAAAAAATCCGTATATCAAATAATACAATTATGTAAATGAGTTTCATAGCTTATAATCTGACACATTTAATGCAGATATCTCATGCTGCGCCTCGTGCTGATGTAGCGCCACTACGTGAGAATGAGTATCGCACTTTTATATTCGAGCGGGGCATTTTTATGGAAATTAAACTAATTTATTTGAAGCGATTACAATTAAAAATGCTATTATTATAAAGAAATTGCTCAGACTTCCAACCCGAAATAAGTTTTAACCAACAACTTTTGTCGTTCTATGGAACTAATACATCAAATTTAATATTTCGCTTTGCTCACTTCAAATCGTGGGTTTATAGCTCGAAACGTCAAAGTGGTCCCTTATTACAGGGCATTACCTGTACAATTTTGCTGGGACATAATTCCATAAAGTAAAACAAACGCAGCAAATTAGGTAGAACGCTCTTTTATTTTAATGGCAATATAGTTTTTTTATGAGCTCCATCATATTTCGTTTTATTTTTGATAATAATCAATAAACCAGTAGATTCATTCTACTAACAAAGTAGTAGGTAACTTCCAAGTCACGACGTTAGCCACCGAGTGTTCCTAAATTGTAATTACAATTAGATTACAATTGAGGCTTAAGTTACTAGGCAGTGGTTTCTAACTTAGTTGTTCTGAAACCATTTTGTATTAAATGTTTCCTAGTTTCCCCCTACCAGAATGTGTTTTCCGGCAAAAAAAGCGCTTGATTGCATCATACGGCATAATAATAAATAATTTCATAATCCTTGATTTATTTTCATTTTGAAATTAAAAATTTTTGGTAGTAAAATAATGTAACCAAAATTATTAGGTGATTTAAGTTTTAGTGCTTTTAAGAGCTTAGCGCAAAGCTTGTGCTTTATCATCGTGTGGGCATTATTGCGCTTGAGGAAGTCGATAGCGTAAAACGTATGCACATATCGTTTAATCTCATTTAGCTCGCAAGATATGAGATACTGTGTATTAAAGCGCACCGGGTGTGACAAAAGACCGAGCCTTTTGCTGAATCGGCCGATTTTCTTCTTTTCGCGGTCTCGCCTGTCAGGACGAACGCTTGAGGATGAGTTATTACCTATCTGTTGGACTGAAAGGAGGAAATGGAAAGGAAAAGTTCGCCAGCGTCCCAAAATTTTGTTAGCTTGCACATGTAATAATTTTTTTAACGCTGTCTTTTAAAAATTATTTTCATTTCAATAATTGATATTTTCGAGTTGTCAAGTTTTCGACATTGACTAATGCTGACACGGCACCTGAAAGTCTGAAGCTTTGCTAAATCTGTTTTTGCCACTCCAACTTTCAGTTCAAAACTGTCTTCACTTTTTCACATTATACATAACCAACTATGAGTGAGTGTTTAACGTATACCCAACTTTATGACAAAACTAAACTTCCAAATACGCTTGTAAAAGTTTAACGATATGATAATATAGCAGTCGACTTCTAAAGTAGTGGCCACATTGTTTGAGTTTTTAAATCTTTTATTATGATAATTTCATATAGCGTACTCGGAATTATCAACGACGGTTTATTTCGATTAAAACGAGCAGCGGAGGAAAACCTCTAGATTTATTTCTTTACCATGGACCGAAAACCAACTAATATTATTTTTTTGTTTCAGGTTTCGGATTTGTGACATTTCAAAGTGAAGATGTTGTAGATAAAGTTTGTGAAATCCACTTCCATGAGATTAACAATAAAATGGTAAGTTGCTTTATTATTTTTATATGGAAAAGTTATTTTAGAAGTTTTGTTAGGAATCAAGTTATTTGCAATGCTAAATATACTTTGACGAATGAATGGCGCTCTATTTGCAACTTTTATTCTCTCGAAAAGAGAACATCTAAATTAAAATAAGTGGATTACTTAACAAAGGTCGCACATTTGTCCTGCGGAAGGCTTTCCTATTAAGGAATGGATTAATAACCTCGTCACTTAGACATTTCTTATATCACTATCATTATCTGGAGAATGCTGAAGCTCTAGGGCGGGACATTCCTTCTCAGAAATGCTTGTAAATTGCCCGCCAGAGTTTTAATCCTACTCGTTATTTCAAACATTTGTTTTCTTTCCATCTACAAAACAAAATCTGCTTGTTACACAAAATGCGTCCCCAAAGTCCGGCTATTACGATTTTCAAACCATTACTTATTTGAAATATACGAAACTATTCTTGTTTGTCCACTATTAGAAAATTTACATACCCCACTTCCGTCTAAAGCGGTGCTTTCTCAAGTTTACAAGCTTGAAGCTTTAGAATAAAGCTCTCCATATATCTTTGGGATCGTTTCCACGTCCAATGTTTTACAATCAAGAGTGAATTGCGGAGCAACAGTTCCAATTACTGAACGCCATTCCATTTAGCATTCTGATATATAACGAATAATTTAAATTGTGTTTTTTATTCACTATTTTTTTTGTTTCAGGTTGAATGTAAGAAAGCACAACCAAAAGAAGTAATGTTACCGGCGAACTTGGCTAAAACAAGGGCGGCAGGGCGCGGTACATACGGTGAGTTGCTAATGCTGAATCCTGGACCCGTGGCTAGCGGCTCCGCGACTTCTGCATTTCGGTACACCCCCTATCCCATTCCTGTAAGTGCGAGCATGCCGGTAGCTTCAGCGGGCCACAGTATCCCTGTGGCAGCTATTGCTGTGGCTCCGGCACCGATGCATTATGCCCCCGCTGTGTATGACGTGACGGGGTGCAAACGTGTCCTAGCTGCACCCGCAACTCTAAGACCCCTTTCCGCTAGGGTCGCGCCTACTCTAACGTACAGCATGAGCGATCTTTTAGGCTTGCAAGGCCTGGAATTACCTGCCGTTTATACAAACACTTTACCCACAACCAGTTTGGGCCTGTGACCTATAATTTCGCCAATGACAAGGCCGCACTAAATTTTTTCATTCGCCCAAATTAGTTTTTCGCTTTCTTTGCGTTGCAAAAATTAAATTTACGTCGTACACAACTCTGAAAAAAATTATTAAACAGGAAACTTTTAGGAAAATATACTATTTAAGTTTATTATATAGTGGATAATCTAAAATTTTTCAACACCAATTTAGATTTTGCGGATTGTAAAGTCTATGACTGAAACTAACTTTAGGAACGTTAGGAACCTACTTTTACTCAAAAAGCAGATTTTATTGTAGGGTCGATTCATCCGAGTTTCTTTCTTTGAAATAAAATTGTACTTTTTCCATTAGTGGATAACTTAATAATTGTTGAACTTGAGGCAAATTTTAAAATATTTGTATGTATATTTTTAGTGTATTTATATTTTTAAATTAGGTTACAAGTTGATATAAACTTTTATAACTGAAAGTAAATTTATGACAGTAGTCGGCCTGTCTGAATTTGTAGTCGTTTTTAGTTGGTAAAACTTTTTCATCAAGAAAATTAAGTTAATATGAATTACGATGTTGTGACGTCATAAAAATTTGAAACGTATCCTTTCACCGTGTTGTTTATATAAATTTAAATAATTTTCGTACGGTTTTCAGTACTTAAAGAGAAAATTGGCGTAGCGATTGTCGGGTTCAGGGAATATCTGTGATGATTTATCATTAGAAGTAGCTTACTTTCGAGTGCCCAAAATTTATTAGATCGGTACGAAATTGAAGACTGGTAGTTCACAATATTAGATTGACTAGAATTTTTTTTACAAACGAAATGTGACAATAAGTTAGTTGATATAGTAAAAACCAGGAGAGTTGCGGTATGGCTCAGTTCAGTTTTTCTTCTTGTACCGTTTTCGAGTTATTGGGGAAAAACTGAGGTGAGTCGTATTCAATTGCTTGGGGTTAGTTTAGTAGGGTAGATTAAATGAAACATATCAAAATTACTGTAGAGTAGTTCGAAAATTGTTTGTAATACGTTGATTCCCCGTCACGTTATAAAATCCACCAGCTACGCTGTATTTTTCGATTTTTACATTTTAAAAATTGTAAAGATAGGTGAATATTTCTCGTAGGAGTTATTTAGGATACGAAATATTTCTAGAATAGTATTTGAAACCAATGTAATTCATTTATTTAGCGAGTTTAATAGTTTTCATGAAATTTCAGCGTGTCTATGCTAAGAATTTAATGTACTCAGTTCGAGCGAGCGAATGTAATTGCAAATTCGTTTTTTTTTAATCCTGTTATACAAGTTTTTATTATTATGTAAATTTGCAGTTTTATTCGTAACATAATTCTCTTCGCTCGTTCTTCTTAGGAGATATAATTTTGTAAAGTGCGTAGGAGATTTAGGAATTAGGGTAGCATTAGAATATTTCATGTAATTTTCACGCAAAATCGGGGCAGTAGTTCCTCGTTTTCAGGTCTTACGAGGCTTCCTTGTTGGTCTTTTCTGAAGATTCGCCCTGGTCTTGTATACGTTCATGTTCGTTAACCCACTCAAGGTGCGATCCACTCGTTTTGTCTAGATTAGACACGCTATTTTTCTAAAGAAAAAACACTGAATTTTGTGTGTTCATAGTTTTCGTGAAAATATTATAATTTTATTTGTCAATTCAGTGTTTTCTATAAGAAAGTGTAACTAAATTCTTTTATACTAATATTTTTGTAGAGTTACCTTAGTCAGTTATTAACGTTAAGTTACTCTTAGATAGGTTACATAATATTATTAAAAATATATTTTGTATATTATTAGCGTTAGTCGTAGAAAGAAGGTATAAGAGTAAGTAATACAAAGAAATAATTGTCTTTAAAATATAATTTTGTGTACAGCTTTGCCCGTCCCACGGGCATCATTATGTTCAAGATATATAGGTACTCGTAAAGTTTAATATCTTCTTCATTAGTTTAACTTAAATAGTTTGTTAGAATAAATGTAGCTTGCATACTTAAAAAGCGTGCAATATTTTATAGGTATAAGATACAACTAACTTAGTTGGCAGATTTGGTTTCTTCACAAGTTATAAAGTTTTTAAGCTGCGGTTAAAGCTTTTTTATGTGCACTTAAGACCTTTATTTCTTAAAAATACGCACTAGATTTGAAGAAACTTAATATTTGTGTAATAGTCGTTGTAGAATAGATAATATTAGTTTTATAGATTGGATGGACGAATTGTTGTTTGCAGATGTTATAAAAAAAAGAGCAATTTCGCTGTTAACTTTCACGTTTCGAGTCGTTTAATTTTATAATTATTGCTTTTATGTCGCGTTTTACGATCAATTTTAATTAAAAGTAGTGTAGACATCTAGAAAAGAAATTTCATGGATGCTAACATTTTAGTTTCTACCGTAGTTTCTTGTGCGTTTATTAATTAATTCGTACTACTTATTACCTAATTCCGTAAAAAAATTGGACCATACTAAGTCGCTTTTTTGTTTTGTAGATTTTATGTGGTCACTTGGAGCTCTTCCGGACGGTAAGTTTTTAAATTTTTATTATATCTTACTAATTTATTTTATGTGTTTAGTTTAGATTTTAGAAATTAGTCTTTAATAGTTACATTATTTGTTAGATTTAATAACTAGTGCCTAGTTTTAGCAATTTTTAGTCAAAATATAGAGGTAGCGACCCTCTCGTTTAAACGCTTCCTAACCTAACTAATTTAGTTAACTTACCACATTCTTGGTTAACAACCAAAACGCACCGAGTTCTTTCGTATCAAATCAATCTTGGGTTTTTAAAAAGTTCATGCTTTTATTTTTTAAATATTTACCGCTTTAACTCCACTGTTCCGCTGTAAAATGCGATCGGAGTGGAGGGGGTTTGTTTCTTCGTTTCGACATTTCGAATATTTTCATGCCAAACCATGATGGTTTAGGAGTAGTCCTAATACATAGGAGTAGTTTTTTGCGAATCTGTCTTCGAATAAACTGTCTAAAACAGTGCAAATACAACAGATGTCATCAGAACATGCAATACTGTAAATATACGTCGACATAAACAAACTTATAAAAATAAAAAACACTAATATAATCCAATTTCGCAAATATGATAAATTGGAATTTAATTTTTATAATGGTGATAGACGTCGTCAAATTTGAATTGATGACGTGTATTGGCATAGGATACACAAATACTCTGAATAATATCTTTTAATATAAGTAGAATTGCACTTTTACCCCACATTTCTAAACGTCATATTATCGTAAATTATAGCAAACTACCAGCAGTCACTTATTGCACTTCTTCTACATAAAACACTTACCTTGATGAACTTCACCAATTAGGAAAATATATAACTAACAATTCTTCTGACACATAAAAATGTCCATTTGCTCTAAAATGAAGAACTAAATCAATTATGAGGACGTTGATCTGATTTAAAGTTGAAAATATTTGCATTCCAAATTTTTACCTTAATTTAAGTTTTTGGCTTTGTTTTTTGTCATTTTTCCGGACCGGAGTAGTAGAAAAACAAAATCTCCAAATGTTTGAACGGTGTACAACTCGAATGCCTAGGTTGTGCGGCCTGAAGGCCGCACTAACCTGTCACGATTTCTCATTTTTGTAGGTTGGTAACTTAAAATGAACCAATGCATTGCGAAAAGAATTACAGACAACATGATATTGCTTTTCATATTTCTTGTAATAAATTAATAATTTGTTTTACATGCAAACTCAGCTCTTTCTCTCTGAACGTCTATTTTCATTAGCTTTGCGGCAAAGTTGTACATTAAAATACGGTGTGGGGAACTATGTTGTAAGAAGTAGAAGCATTATTTATTGTTGGTAGTATTTCATCGTAAACAGGAATTTTTATAGCAATTAACAATTTGTATTTTATCTTCTGTTAAATTCCCACTACAGAATTTACAATTTAGTTTAAATTTTGAAAATGCAGCTGGCGATTTTGTCGTTTTTGCTATCTGGCTTTCAATCGGGAAACGCTCGATAACTATCTGTGGAGGGCACCTGGTAATTGAAAATCTACAACTTATTTGAAAAACACTAACATCATCTGTTGTATGCTCTACGTTTTTCACTTGCAACAAAGATGCCGAAGAGCGTTTAAAGCTTTAAATTCCTACACCTATACATCTAAATACACTAAATAACTGTATACTTTTGAATCTGGCAATTTAAGAAATGTTGCTATTTTGAAACTTAATGTACCAAATGTATTTTTCTCAACCACTGGCGTTGAACATTTGTCATTTTTAAACAAGACAAAAAAGGTTGATGTTTACAAGGTTGGTTGAGGTTGACAAGGGACAAAATATTAAATTCGTGTTTTAAAAATATCAATTAGTGTAAAGAATCCAACTGTACTAATGTGAATTCCTTTAAATAGTTAGTAAATTAACCAATTAAAATCAACATTATTTTTGTTTCTCTGTTTTTCAATTTTTTGAATTTTTTTTTTTTCTATTTTTCAAATTCATGCAAATAATAATTAGTAGTACTTGAGATAGAACTAACCACAGTAGAAAACTTTGGCACCGCAACCTACACAGAACAGAGCAATTAATCAAAAAAAAAATCAAAAATTCTGCTGAACATTTTCCTTGGATTATTTTTTGAAATATAGAAAAATGTATATGTTTTGTTTGTTTCCCACCTTTTTAAATTCAATTTTATTTTTAAAACTGTTTAAATACATTAATTTCGTCAATATTTTGTCGACATAAAAACATAAACTATTATTCAATACATGCATTACTTAATCGTGTTTACCTTACCTTAATGGGGGTTGTTTCAACGTAAATTATTGATTATGATTAATCTCATGTTAGTAGAATGTCTAGGCTTTATAGTCGTTTGGGTAAACTAGTTTTGCCTAAATCAGGTTTTTCTTGTAATATACAACACAGAAATTATCTTGGCGTTAAAATATTCCAGCGGTGAAACAATAGCGTTGAAATAGCCACAAAAACTTGATGACGACGTGCGGCATCAAAATATCAGCGTCAAAATTTTGATTAATTCATTTGTTTTAAATATTTTGAAAAACTTTGCAAGTTGCAATAATAATACTATTTTTGTTTGTTTTTGTTTCACTCTTGAAATTTTAAACTAGGAATTGTGTACACTTGCTTAGTTTACTTTTCTGTCGGCGGCTGAAAAGTGAAATAAAATAATCGAAAACTGTTATTTCTACCAGAGAAATTTAGTTTTTTGTAACCAGACAGTTTACATGAAGTGCCAAAATAACTAATAATGTAATTTAGTTGTAGAATTAAGCGAATGTTGATATATTAGTTGGTGACTGACGGGTGAAAAGGTTTGATTTCGTGTTGATGACGAATAAATTCTAAAATGATTATAATGTAGTCGATATTGTGCTAAATTTGTTTGGCGAAGGTAAAGCAAATGAGGGAATATTGCGATAATTACAAATCGAAAAAGTGCGAATGTATGATTGAATTAATGGGAAAGGGTTGCTTTCGCAATAGAAATTTCTAAGGTTAGAAATTCGTTAATACGATTTACCGAAATGGTGGATTTCATTCAAATTTTTGCTATTAATAAAAATTTTTGACTAGATTGTTTGTTTAGGTTAATATAAGATATATAAATAAAATTAAGGTGGACTTCACACTGTCGCTAGCGGCAGAAAAGTTGATAGTGGCGGATTCCAGCCTAGAATTTTCTTTAGAAATTCTTATAGTGGTATGACAAGAATAATTGTTTTTATCAAATTAGTTTTCTTGTGTTGTTACTTTGCACGTGTAACTGTTAAAAATTCTAGTGTTAGCTGATAGATACAAAATATTTAGACTTGATGCATTCTATCTTGTAGTTGCTACCTTTAGTTTTTAAATACAATAGCAAATTGTTATCATTTTCAAAAAAAAGCTTTAGAAAGTTTAGTAAAAGTTAACCTTGGGTGATTTTGTTCTTAAGAAACTATAACAAATATTTAACTTTTCATAAATTTATTTTGTTAGTGTTTTTTAAGAATAAATTTTTCATTAATATTCAGATAGAACTTTAGATGGGAAGTTAGGATAAAAATATTAATATAGTAGGTTTTGGACTCGAAATTACTGCATTGTATGGACGGAAGTAATTTTTTTAGATTTTGGGATAGTTTCAGTTTGGGAATAATTTTTTTATTTTGTATTTTGTATTTTGTTATTCAAGATTCAAGTTTTTATAATATCACTCCTGATTTCCTGAAGCAAATTTTTGCTTATAAAAGAGTTGTTTAATTTGAAATGTATTGTCAGTATATGAGCAGGGAACACAAAATTAAATTAAATAATGATGGTGAAAATGTAAGTTAGTGTTGCCAGCGTTAACGATAAAACTGTCCCATATAAACCGTATACACCAAATCATCGAAAGCCTTTTTAAGTTCATATTTAAATTTACAATGTCGTCTTTTCTGTCGAGTTTCATCAGATTTATTAAACTCGGTAAAAATTTTTATTTTGTTATATTCATTTAAACAAAATTTAATCAAAAGATTTATGTTAAATATAATAGAACTATGTATATAAACCCAGCGAAGTGAAATATTCCAATTTGAAATTTTTTATTGTATTTTAGTTTGTAAGACGAAATGAAACCGCAATTTCAAGATTTTCAGAATATTTTAAATTTCATAAAACAGACCATTATTTTAAACTTTTAAACACATTATGGATTCGGATGTAATTTTGTAATTTTTTCGTCCTTAACAGTTTCCAAGTTTCCAATAATAAGCATTCCTGCTGTTAAATGCAGATAAACAGCAAATAAATATCACTTTTTTTGCAAAATATGCCTGCAACTTATCATGATTGAATTTGCGCTATTTTTGCTTCCGAATTATTCAATAATATTGGATTCAAAAATGGAATTCTAATTTATTCCTTAAAGAAGCCATATGCTCACATGGTGTCTTTAAATTGCTTTTATAAAGCTTGACAGAATGATTTTGTGTTCAAACTAAAAAACAGGAACTAAAAAAATTAAACAAAATGTTCAAGCTTTTTACGTAAAAAAATTTCACCTTTTTAATTTTACGAAATTGTACGTTTATTAATATTTGAAGATTTACATTTTGAAATTTAGCGTGGGCATGGTATAACTTCGCTATTTTATTAGCAAGGTCAAATTAATAATTATTTTAATTAAATTTTAATGTATCAATTGCCTTAAGTGCTTAATTGCTCCAGTGTTTGTCTATTATCTCTGAGGAAACATGGATAATAATAATAATCCACAAAAATATCAAGAAAGATGTTTTATTATATTACTAAAAGTGAAAAACTGACTTGGTGTCTTAGAGTGGTAAACTTAAATTCCTAAATGAGGTACAAACAGAAAAACATGATGTCAAAGCATCAGAAATTTTGCTTGAGCTTGAGAAATTTTGTTTGAAAGTAATACTACGAATTTTTGTTTAGAAACTAAAATTACTATAGGAAACCCAGAGATTACGTTATATTTATTAAAATAGGGAGAATTAAATCGGGAGAAATCTGAGAAAATTCAGAAACATTGAAAAATCCGTGGGAATCCCAGGAAAACTTTATACCCAAAAAAATTTTACGAGAGTAAATGTTTTATATTTGAATTGTGAACCGAAGTCGACGTTCAATTTTCACATGGGAGCTTAAAAAGTTTGTTTTTTAAATCGGGCGTAAAAAGGAATGTTTCAGGTTACAAAAGTTTTATTATGTTATTGATGATGCGCTTGAATGGATCGACGAGCATTTTTGCCACAAATAAAATTATTACATAAATTTTTTTCTGATACTTTACTATTTCTATTTTTATCCAGACTAAACGTGGTTCAAAATTGCTTGAATGTGTAAATCTCGTTTGTATAGAATAAAAGTTCAGACGTTCGTGAAAAACTGAAGGTTACTAATGGTGAAGCCTTCTTGTTATTAGCATCCTGTCGAGCATTTGGAAAGCATTTGCATTACTTTTTATAGTACTGCATTTATTTGGTGAATTAGAAATAGGTCGAAGTAAATCAATTGTTGAATAAATTAGAATAAGACATAAAATGAACACCTAACTCAAATTACGGCTGTCGCAGCAACGCTTAATTTATAATTGCGACGATTATCCTCAGGGAAAATACAAAATCCTTGTTAGTTTCACATTAGTACACGCTAATAAAAGAATCGATGAAATAACGGGAAAAATACATCGTTATTAATTATTATACTAACAAAAATATTTTACGAAAGAAAAGGGAAAGAGAAAGAAATATTTATTTAATTTGACGAGTAAATAATAAAAATTATGACTGGCTGAAAGTCTTAAAACAATAGCCGATGATCCACTGGAATATTAAGCTAATGGGAAAATCACTTATATTCGTAAATTCATTTTGAAGCGTCTTGAAAACCACCGAAACAATAAGGTGTTGTTAAATCTGGGATCGATATTCGTTAATGGCATGTCTAAAGTGAATGCAATATTCAATACGGAATAAAACAGAATAAAAGATTTGGCTTTTAGTTTACGTATATTTCGATCATTTGCAGATGAAGACTTTTTTGAGTTTGAGAACATTTTCGTGAAAATCCACTACGTATTTGAAAGTCATGCATTAAACTTTTTCTTTCGTCCTATAATCGAAGCCTCCAATATAAACTTTTCCTTCAGGCGTAAAGGACACAGTCTTGTTTCGGCTTTGCCGTGTAGTAAATTCCCTCACGAGTGATTTGTCATTAGTGGCAAAATATAGATTATCTAATGTACCTGAAGGAATTGCAAGTTATCTCAAGTTTTTGATTAGAAATCTTTTTGAATTGGATAATTTTTTTGAAACAATACACTTTTACCAAATAAAACCACATAACTTTTTGCAAGTTTTTATGACCGAGAGACTGCTTGTTATTGATGTTGATTTTTCCGGATACGAGACATAAAGTTACCTATAAAGTCGAGATACTTTCTATATTCAAAATTGTAGATTTTCTTATACAAATGTTAGGTAATGTGGGAAACTTGTGTTCCAGATGGTAATTATAATTATGTGGGGGAAATGGCTAGGAAATTTTATAATCTAACAGATTTTGTAACTATTGAAATAATTTTAGTAAATAATAAGTTAATCAAAATTTCGAAAGAATGAGGGAATGAATAAATTTTTATTTTCTATTGGATTAATTTAAAATAATTTTTAGAACATTCACACCTACATGTTCCGGCTGAAACCTTCATGGAAAGCATTAGTTCTAAGCAGTTTGCAGCAGGTGAGAATAAAAAATATTTCATACAATACCTACCTACTTGAATTTAAAAATTTTCTGAAAAGCTTTTTAGCCTATTGTATATTTACTTATAAATTATTTTGCGAATGCTCGATTTTCTTCAGTGTTAAAAATTTAATTTAAATATCTTTAGGAAATTACATTCAATCTACACTTGATTTTCAATTTACGAAATACTTTTGCATGCCGAGTTGCACTTTGAAAAATGTATTTTGAATGTTTGCCAAAACGGATTGTGCATATTAGATAAAGCAATTAATAATTTAATATTAACTCAAAGTTTGATGTGAAAATATAAAATACGAAATCACCTGAATAAACAGCATGAATTTGAATGCAATTATTCATATAATAGGAGGTTTAATTATTATAGGTAAAATATTCTACGGATTCAGCAAGAATTGAAAATTTTACATAATCAATAGTAAAATAATATTCGGTACAGTGCCCACGGTTAGATTTAATACTTTCATTATTTTGCTTAGTTTAGAATGAGATCGTTATCTTGGCCTCATTTAATTTTGCTGACTAGTTAACTTAGAATAGATGTTTAAAAGTCAAGTTTCCTCTTAGCAATTCAGTAGCTGGATTTAGCGATTTTGTTGAGATATTTTATCCCCTCATCCCAGTTGAAAATTGTTGTACAGTAAGAACAAATTCATCCAAGTATATTTTTGTAGAATGATTAAATTTTGATAAAATTTCTAATTGATGTTATTTTTGTTTCAGGTTTTCCGGCAGCCGCTTATGCGGCCTACGCGGCCGGGCGAGGTTATTCGGGCTATCCTAGTTTCGGACTACCGTATCCTACAGGTAATGCATTGGCCAATTTACATCACCATCCGTTGCCGTTGCTTCCGTACCCACTCGAACATTTAGGGGTGTACGGCGGTACGGCTAGCCTGCATGCCATGCCCCTGTGAACAGTACGCGTTCATTACCCATTTAACACACCACCTAGATATGCAAAATTGTCCCCAAAGCTTGATCCAGTTCTGTTTCTTCTTAATGCTGAATAAATTTAAACAGTTTTAGCAAAATATTATTATTTATTTTGTAGTTGATTAAGTTTCATATCTAGCTGGTGGTTATAAGATTGGAATCTAAGTTAACAAATGTAGTATAGAACTAACACAAAGCAAACAACCACGTATCCTCAAGTTTATCAGAGATATAATAATCAAACTACTCTAATTTAGGCAGTTGTTAAACGGTAGGTGTAGTTTATTAGTATAGGGCTACTATCTGTTAGGTTAGGCTAGGGTATTCTTGTGTGTAGTATCGCCCCTCTGATTCCGTGCACATTTTGTATCAGTTTAGCTATCTCTCAGTCACGGTAATTTAGCTTATTTGCCAACTATCCATATCATTCCAATACATTATACAGGGTGGAAATTATATTACACTGTTATTGATTTTGAGTTTTCTTAATGCGCGTTTCGCTTAAGCGTCTTTACGAAAACCGATTTGTTTTTCGTCTACCCTGGTAAGTAATAAAAATTAATTGTTGTTGTTAATTAGTTATTTTTGTATTTTCGCAAAAAATAATGTATACTTGTAAAACATTTGTTACGCTTATTCGAAAGATATAATTTTTCACGTCAGCACCTCGATGCCTCGAATCAGCCGTTGCGCGGCCCCGTCCCGTGTACCTCCATCCAAGATACGCCGCGGATGGGTTCTTCTGATTATAGTACTACACAGGTGCGATCCGATTGGGAAAAATTTGCACATCTCGAAATATTTTTCAGTGAGTTCACAGGAGCATGGTAGTAGGTGGTAGGTGTTAAAAACGCACACGTCCGAACTAGGCGGTCCCAAACGCGGCGCGAGCTGAATTAAATTTTTATATTTAGTAGACCGCTAAGTAACACTTCATCTTACTAGGCACACCTTCTTCTTAATACTTTAATAATTAACGATCCGGTCTCACATCGCCAAACACATCACCAAACTTTTAATTAGAAGGTCGCCCTGTTGGATAAAGTGCTATTTACTGTTGTCCTTTAATTATGCACCTGCAAGCAATCGACTGTTGACGTGCATTTCAATAATGGGCATGCCCAGCGAAGTTACGTCTTTAATTGGGATTAAACACGTTTCTGTCTCTTATTGATTTGCACGGCTGATCCTATACATATAATATTATCTATATTTATGTGCAATTCACTCTTATGCTATGTAAAAGTGATGCTGCCATATACTTGTGAATACGATATACCAAAGCTATATAATATTTATCATATTAATGAATGTAAGGTGTGTGATTGTCTATTATTAAATATTTTTAATGTTAATCTCGCTTCTTGAGATTGTTGCTGCTTGTTGCGAGTCAACCAAATTTTATGCAATATGTGAAATAAACATCTGTATTACATAAGGAATAGTTTGAATTTTTTATTCTTTCGAGATTATATTTTCTTTGGCAAATTCACACTTGACACATTTTCGCGATTGCATTCTTTCAATAGTACCCAAGGTACGCCAACTCCACCGGCCGAACATCCAAAATAATTGTCACTTTAAAATGATATTTTCTCGGTCAAAATTTCTACCTTCCCCCAGCGCTCAATTTCCTCCGAAACAAAACACTTTCTAATTTATCGCTCTATTAATATGACGAGTCAACAAAGATCCAGTCAAAATTGGCGGCGATAGGGAAAATTGGGGTGAAATTTAAAATGAAAACAACTTGTTTACCCGAAACCTTCTCGTATAGTATGTATGATTGTTCCGACCATGAATTACTGATTCAATTAAAGCATTAGAATGACACAAATTGATGGTCTCAATTAGCGAAAGATTTGTAGTGAAACAAGAGAAATGTTGTTGGTTTGGAATGTGTTCAAAACAAAATCTCTAAATTAATAACCTGTGTAATTGTTGCCGTGGTACAATATTTCCGAGTTATTAATATTTTGTAATATAGTTTTGTCGACAATTCGTGGTGCTTATTGCTTGTGAAAATTAATTGTTAAAATATATTGCTTTTGATATAGAAAATTGGGGGTATTTTATGACGCTGACGAAGGTGTTCTTTAATTGTTATACTTGGCCGGATTAATCAAGTGTGAATTTGCTTATCGAATAAATAAGGGTTGTATTTAAATTTTAAAAAGAATACACTGAAAGTGTTAGCAGTGTGTGTATGACTACTGAAAGCCTGAAGTGGACGCCATATTGGATTTTTCAACACTAACGAGGGGCGAGTAACACTCTTTAGACCGTCTATAGCAGTCATGTGATCAGATTTGTCTAGTGATTTACAGACTTGATGTTTAAACATAGTCGTAGAACAGTCCGTAGATTTTTTATTACAGTAAAAATTAGTTGCATAGCTAATGATTTTCCACACATTTGCTATGCAATAATTAGACTCTAGTTAAATTTATAACATTGTAACAATAGGTTTAGTCATAGGTAGGATCATAGTAGTAGTAACAAATAGTTAGATTAACGAAAGAAATTGCTACAAGTGGTGCTCAAGATTTTTTCTAGATTAGCCATTTTAATATTATATAGCCGAATATATAGGAAAATAAATTATTGTATAACTTGATCAATGTTTAGTAGTAGCTAAACGATGTGTAGACATAGATTTAAAATGTTACGAAGGTCCACACACCTACGGAGAGTCCTTCGAACATTTTAGAATTTAGAAAAATAGTGCGGTGTTTAGAAAATCGTGTTTTTTTAATAATTGTTAATTAGTCTTTTCATAGGGCTATGCATTTTATTAACCGTCTAGTAACACACACGACATAACACTCAAGATACTCTTCTCGGCTCTACTCTTTTAGTTGCCAATATTAAATCGTTAAAATATTGTGATTAATGCATTTAGGCGAAATTAAATGGATGCTTTAACCCAATATTCGACAGTCTCATAAACTACTTTGAAAATTCTCGTCCGTGTTGTATATTAAAACCTGTCTGAGTATGATAGATGGATCGAGACTCATTGCACAAGCCCTGTCGACAGAACGGTTTCACATTTTCTCGTACACCTTCTGTTCATCCATCAAAACCATTGAAAGAGTTGATATCTACACATTTATATCGAAATTTTTTAGTTTTTATTTTCTTATTAAATTCCAATTACGTGTTTTTCATCAATCCCGAAAAGTCAGTTGTACGTCATCATCAAAATAACGAAAATTGTAGAGCTCGGAACGAGGATATTATCATAAATAAATTATCCTTCATCAACATGGAAATTATTGCTCGTAATAATTGCTTATTTCGCAATGTTTATCATTGTACTTGGTTTAAACTTGAATGCAAAAAGTTGTTTATTTAGAAGATAATAATTTTCATGTTATGAATACGACCATGGTTGGGGATGTTATTAATTCCCTAGAAAACAATACACTTTAACACTAATACATAGCATGTAGATATGTAGCTTTGATTATGAATTAATTTCTTGTGTTTGTGTGTTTCTAGTCGACCTAACCAATGGACAGCTCACACCTAACAATAACACTCCGTTGTTGACTCAGGCCTTGTCAGGTAATTAACACTATTGTCTTCTTGTAGCTAACTCGCATTAGTACATTTATATAACACACGATAATAATGCCCGGTATTTAACTTTCCTCAACTTTCCTTGCAAAAACTCGACTTACATTTTCTCCCCACTCCATTTTCCGAAACGCGTAGGTATCTTTTAATGTAAAAGTTAAATCAAAATAATCAACTTTGTCGGAATTGAATATGGAACATGTAACTTATAATGTATTATTACGTTTTACGATATCATTCTATTTTTGGGCTTCGTTTATTAACACTTCAAAACACAATAAAAGAACATTTTAAAAGAGTTGTTCAAATAATTTAATTTATCGCTGAAAATATTTAAGCACATATCAATTTTTGGGGCTTTATGCATTTCATTTAGCGTTGTGATAATACTCGGTTAAAAAGCCATCCATAAAAACATATTTTAAATTTCAATTGGATTTACCTTACCATTTTTTTATGTACACTCGTATCGCGCTATAAGCTATAGCGCTATTAGCACTACCGCGTTATTAGAACGGAGCGCGTCGCACTGTAGTAGCGCGAGTTGCTTCTCCTACACTCCCTCTACTAGACTGGAAAAGTCTGACGTCACAACATGGCCGCGACCATATGATCGGTAAAAAAGACCAATATTCCAACATTTTCTATTTTTCAACCAAAATAGCCTTTATCATCTCATTTTTTGGAAATATAAATTATAAAAACGGTGTTTTATAAATAATTATATATAATAACTAACCGTTATATCAATTTGAAATTTAAAAATGTGTCACCGATAAAGAAGTTGATAGGCTGGGCGGAGCTTACGGTCGGTCGAGAGGGAGCAGTGCCTTTCCCCGCTCGGCGTTACTATAGCGCGAAGCTCAAGTCCCGACCTCGTGTTTATAGCGCGATACGAGTGTATTTCATAAACTGGTGCAGTCGGTCGTAATAGATATTTAATAAAAACAATAAATATGCTTTTTCCAAGTTGTAATTGAATCTATGAGTATAAATGAGAATGTTAGGGCAGTCGGTGTGGGCAAAATAAGTTTTAATTACATTTTGATATTTTGCAATTATACGTGGATTAAAGTAATGTTAACTGGATGTATTTTCTATTTCAGTAATGAATAATTACCAAGCAGCTGCGGCTGCAGCGCAAGGATTTGGTCCACCAGCTTCTCCTCATACGGCAGCTAATACTCGCGGGGGATTTCCAACATCGGCTAATTCTCCAGGACCTACAATTGATATGTACAACAATAGTGCAGCGGATAATGTGGGTTACGTGCAGGCCACGAGCCCGCAACCGTCCGGATTTCCAGCCATCGCAGTTAGTCGAGCACCCCTTAACTATAGTCCGGTAAGCATAAATATTCAAATTTGAGCAATTTGATTTAATTTGCAACATGATCGTTTTTGGTAACTGTAATTTTATAGAAATTGCTTTGAGTCTTCATATTTTTGGAGATTTATTTTACAACTTTATTGATATCACCCTAACCGATCGTCATTTGAATTTTTTCTTCTGAGGATGTTATCCAAGTTTCTCAATAACACTTCTACTTTTTTGTAGCTTTTGTAGTAGTAAAAATTTTTTTATATTTTATCGAATGAACGTATTAGCTGATTGCTTGTTATACATAATTTTATTCGCGAAAGAGATCACAAGATGAAGAGATGACGATGACGATGATGATGAGTGGAGGGAGCGATTTATAGATTGATTAGGTTTTGGTTTATAGGTATAAAAATAGTGTACTTATAGATTAATTAATGTGTCAAGTGATTTAAAAAAAAATTTGATTCGATGCTTGGCAGGAAAATTTTTAACGCGGGCATCTTTTTCTATAGGGATGCTGTTTCGTTATGTCTTCTAACGTACATTGTGGAACGCTTATGTGATCATCTTCCGCTTCGTCTTTACAACGTAAAGGTAACTAATCGAACAAAAATGTATGATTTGGTTTTGGTTAAACGCCTAGCAATTGTAGTTACGTTAAGTTAAAAAGTTTAATTTGGTTTTGGAATGCTTTATTTTTTGTTTCAGGGTCCCCTTATTCCTACTGGATTCACCAACGGCTATCACTGAGCTCGAGGACTGCTTAGTGTTGTGTAACTCGACCTGGCAGCTACTGTGATTTTGTCACACCTGCACTGTACATTCACTATATGTATAATAAATAATATATTAAAGTAGCACCCCGCCCGGCGCGGTCCACTTGTTGTAAAATGTTTGGTGTAAACGCGCCGCTTCGCCGCTTCCGGTGGCCGACGAGTTACAGATTTAATTAATATTAGTGATATATGGTGCAAAGTATAAAAAGTATGTAATATGGTTCGTTTGCGTTGATAATAATTTTGTTTGTATAATTCTTTTTTTTTGTTTTTAATTAAAAATTAAGACGATCTCGACGATGCGATGATTAGGACGAATAAAATAGTTGTTTTAGGAAATATCGTTAGATAAATAAATTGTTTAAAAATTTTTTACGGATGTCTCGACGGCCGCCGAATTTGTGGCTTCTCCCCCACCAAACACAGGCACTTATTGGTTACGTCTTAATTTTATTAAAATATATTTATTACATATGATGTATTACAGGGTATCTTAAATGGGATACATTATCCTCACATATTATTATTAAGGACCAACGAGGCAACGAGGATAAGTTTTAAAATTTGGCTCGTTGCCGTGGTATATTAATTATTGATAATTTTAATGTGTTAATGTTTGATTCGATATAGTTGTTTTTATATAAATTTTATTTTGTTTTAAATCGTATTTAATTATATTCGTATAATTATTTATGTGATGAACAAATTAAATATAAGTTTGTGTTGTCTTACACAATGTGTGAGCTTAAACGATATTTGATGTATACAACCATTTATGGATAACTTAAGAAATTTGTATATAAATTATTATTGTTGTTTCCGGGCTAGACGAATCGGATTCAAAAACTGTGGTAGATATTTTTTTTATCCGAATCGCTTACCTTCTATGTAGCTTGTAGTGTTCACGGCGTATTCCTTATAATACCTATAGATCTATTAGATATGTCTAATTGTTTAGACATAGGACAGATCAATTTAAAAGTATATATTATATAAATGTTTCCCGTTAACTAAGTGAATATATATTCTATATTCTCGAATGTGCCGGAGCGTTCGGATTTTTAAAGTTAATGGATTAAATAATAAATTTTAGTCGAGGTGGTGGAATTATCGAGTAATCGAGTACTATTATAGTAATTGTGCGGCACTAGCAACTAAAATTAAACAATTAAAAAAAAAATATTTTATTAAAATTTATTTGTTTTTGTAAATTTATACAGTATTACTAAGCAATTTTTGGACGATAGATTCCGGGCGCTCCAGCGGTCATTCGTTTACTTGTCCTCGTTGTGAGTTATAAGGCGTGTTATTATTTTTATTGTTTTCTATTGTATATTTTGCCATTTGGCTTGTTATATGAATTATGAATTGTTGTTTGACTGATCGCAACTGCTTATCTCCTCAGTACAAATACACCATATAATGTAAATTAATTTTAAAATATAGGTCGAATGTAGGAATGAAAATAATGGGAAGATTAGCTATCCGAATTGTCGCAACGATTGACCGTAGTTCAAGTATTTATTATTAGGTAGGCGCGCGTTTCCGTGAAACCGCGTGATTTATTTATTAAGAGCCTCGTTAACATGCCACATCGGCCGAGGTTAGGCGATTTCGTAAAATATGCCATGTTTGTATATATTCAGGGAGACGCGCATTGGCGGCGGTTAGAAAAATGATTTTTAGAGATGCCGCCGTCCAGCGAGAACTGACCAAAGGTATAAAATGTCAATACTAATGTCAATACAGTGACTGCGTTTTCATTTTTGGTAAATGCTGATGTACATGTACTTTAACGTCAATCCAGAGCAATACGGTACTCGTAGGTAGTTAAAAACTCCAAAATAAGTTTGATTTATATTTTTTGATATCAAAATGTGTTAACTTATTAAGTGGTAGAAAATAGTTAGAAAAGGACACCAGCCAAGCTTTAAATCACGCAGACGTCGTATGTCCCGGTGGTTAACAATTTTAACAACCCCCGGTGACCCTTGTTCATGTAATCCATGTATTCTCTGCTCGTATCAAATATTTAATCGTATTTCAGTCATCTGTTTGTTATCGTACGTAAGTGTATCTAGTTATCAAAAAAAATTACAAAAAATTAACAATAAAAGAAATTGTACTGGCTTGTACTATGTGCGTTTACGTCTGCGAGCTGTGGACGGCGTCGCGGCGGCAGATCCGCGCGGCTGGCACATTCCAACGCACCGCCCCGCATCCGCCACCTCCACATATCAAAGGCCGCTCGTGGTTCCTGCCGGCGTTAGGCCTATCCTGGCTACAAGTTAAAAATTCGTCGTTTGTAAAATTATTTCCCAAACGGAATATATATACATAAAATATATATTATATCTCGACAATATTAATTCATACTGTGAATGTTTTCAGTTGTATAATTCAAACTATATATCGTGGGCCTTACTATACACTGAAAATTAAACGTGCTGTCCAAATTTATGATTACATTATTTTTTTTAATCGTGCAAGCGTATAGTTTGGATCGCGGGCCCTAGTTAGAAAAAAAGAGACGCGCGCGATTCACCTTTTTGTATACTTAAGGCGCGTTGCGCTGTTCTATTGTGTTATTTTCATACGTATGTTAGAATTACGTTATTGAGTGTATACAAGCTGTATATATTATATACATACTCTTTATAATTTTAGCGGTAGCAAGTGGTCCGGAGCCACCACAATTTGTTAAGGCATCCGCCCTCTCCCTATGTTGCAGCCCTGTCGTCCTTGTCTGGTCCACTCGAAAATATTGTAAAACGTTTCGTCCTATCAATTTTTGGTCACACAGCGACCCGTATTTTTCAATTTTAGTTAGTCAAATATTTGTATTGTAAAGCTATTCAAGAATTCGGGACGTCGATAGGACCAAACGTTTTCTTCTTTCTTTAACTTATTTACGGCCAAATGGCTTCTGCAATAAAAGAGCAATAACCATTTCCTTCTGTGGACGCTTTGACTTAAATAAGATTATATTATTAATATTTACAATGTACTGTAAGTACGTACTTTAATGATCAAGATTTTACACTATGATGATAATAATGAAGCGATGCTAATTTGAAATGATTGTACAGATAGAGTTTGTAACAAATATGTTGTTAGCATGGCGGATTTTGCTGCCCTATGCTATATTCTCGAGTTTTCGCTCGAGTTATTCATGTATATCTTACACGTTCTACAATGTAAATAAATATAATTACTACAATGATAAGAAAAGGTTCACAACGTGCCGTGTGTATGTGGGAAATAAATATAAAGGACATTGTTCAAAACAAATTTACTTCGTTTGTTATTTTTCATCCCTAATATCCTTCCAAAAAAAGTGCGCTCAACTGAACTTCCATGGCGGCGACGGAAGATAAATTCATCGCTAAGCGCTGGAAAAGCAACTTTCAGATAATCACAATAATTCAACTAAAGTTAAAATTAAGAAAGGTAAGTCTCCCAGGATTTAATTATTTTTTACCCAATCTTCCTTTTTATTCAAATTAAATAGTGCATTTCGCGATAATAATAAAATATTGCACATTTCCTACCCACTATTTGCTGATCTAGAAAGATAAACAATTCATATGAAGCTCATTTATATGGTAACAATGAAAATCAACAGCAGAATTATTAAGTCTAGTGTTAACCGCTCCTGGGTAATAACACCGCTGATATTTTCATAAGCGATTATTTCAGTTTAATCGGGAAAACGCGGCATTTAATATCATAAGAGACTGCTTTATTATTTTTATCTCTGAATTAAAACCACGAGTAAAAATGAACCTTTTAGTTTGCCGATTAAATTTTTACGTTTATTTGTGTTCATGATTTATATTTGCCAGTTTAAAGTTGTTATGTTCGGCTTTTCCTGCGGGTCCAGTTCACGCTTTAGAATCCGAGTAACAGAGGGATGAGGTGAAGTCGACCGGAAGTGCAGATTACCACACTAACACGAATAAATTGCCCCGACTGGTTGTATCTATCAAACACTGTGGGATGTTTACTGTTTTCTATAGGTAGGTATCGGGATATCCAACTCTCCATTTCCTAATGTAACAACATTGATTACCAACGACTTCGAAAAATTTATTATATTTCATAGATGTTGGATCGATGGCAAAATTTAACATTTCATAAATTAAATCCCATTTACGATACACGTAGCAATTACACATATCCACTTATTTTTACATTTGAAACAGGTTCAGTTAATAAATTATTAATTAATAAGCCTTCGGCAATGATTTATTTTGATTTAATATTAATTTCACCAGTTAATAATTTATATATTTCAAGATATTTATGTAAATGTAAATATTCCATTTTCAACTGGCTATCAAGATTATTGATATAGTATAGATATCCCACAATACAATACGTGTCGATACTACGATTCATTCAAGCTTAGTGATATCGATCTGTATGTATGAAAATACACTATCGAAATAGAATATTATATCAATTTTAAAATAAAACTAATATCATCCACAAATGAATTCTACCAAAAGAGTAAATTGGTTATTAAGAAATATATTGTTCTCTTTCATTCATAAAATTCATTGATTATTTTACAATAATAATAATTAGTACATGATTAACTTGCATTTAGGGGCGAATGGCATAGCAAATATTTTGAGTCGCATTAAATTGAAACAGAGGACTCAACGGGGTGTAACGGGTGTTCAGAAAACACGATCTTTCAGAAAGAGCGGGCACATAATAATTCCATATTATACTTACCCTTTCTTAAAGTTATGAAATTCAAATGGCCATAGCAACGAAGCTATAGATTTAACAATAGCATTATTGCCAACCTTAATACTATATTATGCCTTTAATTGTCTAAAATCCCAGCTTTTTAAGGTTTAAGGGACTAATAAAAAAATGCGTAACGATAAACTCTCCCATTATTGCACTTGCAGAAACAATGTACAGAAACGTGAATTTAAGTTAAACGTATTCATTGAAATTTCCAAAATTATAACATCAAATTGTCAAATTGCCAATTCTGTAATACTAACTTTGGTGTACTAAGTGTATCAACAGCGTGTGTTACAAAATTTAGTAGCGCGTTGAGGTATAATTTTCGTTAATTGCCTTCGAAACTAATAATTTAATTTCAAGTTTAAAGAATAAAATTTTATTGTGATCTTTAGAGTACATAATTGTAATTGAATGTTTTTAGATACCAGCGAACTGCTAAAACAGCAGCTCACCTTATTTGGTTGTTATATCTGGAACTTGGAAATGTTATTTTGATAAATTAAGTAAAATACGGGTTGGCTGATTCACGGAGAAGGATCATTAAAAGTTTTTTTATTACACAGATTCTTTTTTTAAATTTTATTTGTTGGCCTAACTGAATGAAATCTAATCAAGCTGATAGATTTTACTCTCTTTTTTATCTTCAAAACTGACATAAAACGAAAACTTTAAAGTTTAGTTAAAATCTGCTAAATGTCATTAAAATCTTGATATTTTTATTGCGTAAAAATATTATTATGTAAGTATACCTAATATTTAAGTATTAATTAGTTTAGTATTAAGTATATTTAAGTAGTTTCCTTTTAGTATGGATGTAAAAAATCGTCAGTTTTTATCTAAGAAAATAAAATTCTACTTTACCACAAGCAGAAAGTGTTAATTCATGAGCGAGGAAGCCGTGAGTTTATTTTTTTAATAAATTTTATCGCTGGATATAAAATAAAAAATGAAATAACCCAATACAAATTAAATTTTAATTTGATAATGCCGTAAATTTGCGTTCATCCGGCATCCAATTAGCCGGCATCAAGATCCCACGAGCGGTACGTAGAAATGCTTCGCTCCAGACTTGTAATGAAAACATAGTAAGTTTAACAATCCAACATCGTAATTAATCTAAGCGATTAAATAGCAGCCGACGCCGAGTCTGCAAGTTTCGTATATATTTTGTACATTTTATTAAGTTTTTAATACCAACTTATTTTGTAACTTGGTTAAGAGTAAAATTTACTTTCAAGATTTGCTTGCAAACGCATTGTTCAAAAAATTATTTAATTCAGTATCAATTTAAATAATGTTTTCACATTTTCGTATAACTCTGGTATTTTTATGTTTTAATTAATTATTATAAAACGAAACTTCGGTTTTATACAATACTGTTTAAAAATTGTAATGCATATATGTTTACTTACATCTTAATTAACCGGAAATTTTCAATCTCCCGGCATGTTTACGGTCCCGACCGTGCCGGTTGAACGGGAATGTAATAAATTTAGTTTACGATAAATCACACATTACCATCTCGATTTCTATTCTCAGTAGAAATAAGGTTATAAATTATAATACTGGTAAGAGCTAACCAAAATTAAAACACTTATTAAAAATCAAAAGAGTTAAAATACTATATGATTTTACCTGCAAATTCAAAATTTTAATGTCATGTTGCAATATTGACAAAAACAGTTAGCCAACTTTGACTGACTTTCATGAACGATAAGTACGTTCATTACGTTGCTGGCAATTCGGATCTCAAACTGATGTCGTAGTACTAAAACTGATACAATTAATGAAACACGAAGTGGCAATTTTCCAATTCAAAATTGCTAGCACTATCGGCGGTAGTTGTCAGTATCCTTTTGTAATCTTGAAACTACTATAATTACAACACGAAGTAAAAAGACTGTCTCTTCATATAACTTTGTATCGGTTCTTGCTGGAATACCGCGACTGGAAATAAGATTTATCGGAACTCTTAGAAAAACATTGCTTTCCGAGCGTCTTAAATTAAAAACCGAAACAATAGTACTTTCATCAAAATTAAACCAGTGTGTAAGTTACATTTTTACCTGACTTGGAAAGTGTTCATTACATCAAGTCAATGATTTTTTTCTCCAAAAATTAAACTTTGATATTTTTTAATTGTGAATAATTTTGGAACATTACTTCATTTTATAATAAATTAGTATATTTAACTCTACTCGAAAACTGGGATTACAGTAACAACCCAGTATAGCTGTGCGTGCAGTAACGAGTAATTTTCGAGTTTCGGCCAGTAATATATACTATTACCTATATTTTCAGGAATTATGACAGCTAATCGGTGCGAAAAAATCAAAAAAAAATCGATGATAAAATATAAAACTCGAAACCAAGTTGCAGATTAGGGACGGGTTGAATGTGCTCCTTCGGTTTCACAAGTAATTTCTTCAATTAATAACGTGTTATGTTTGACAAGATAATGTATCCAATTAGGAACATTTAAGAAACAAACTTATTGTTTTATTTATTACCTGCAATACATGCTTTGAATATTAAAGACCCATGTAAAATAAGATAGACTTTCTGCAAACATATTTAATTCTTTAATATACGAATTTTGGCTTCTCGTCTTCATCGACGTAGTCCTAATTATAAATTACAAAAAACTACAAATTACATGACCATAACGTCAAAATGCATTACAAAAGATACCTAGAACGCATAACCGAACACAAATAAGGTTGTAAATTATCTATTAATAGGTTGTGACGTTTCAAATGCAAATTTTCACCGTTCCATATTTGTTTTTGGTATCGAGCTGTTCCTCGATAATAAGTTCCTTTGCGTGGCTCTTTAATTTTTGTCGGGACCGAGAATTACCAGTATAATTTTTACGCTTAATTGGTTCGGTAGGCTTATAGCGTCACGATCATAACAAATCTATCCAAGTTTGAACTTTGAATGTCAGCTGGTCGTGGATCTTGTGGTTAGGTAATATTTTAAAAGTAAATTGAAGTTTTTTTGTTTGCATCTCAAAACCATGAAATTAATATTGATAACTATAGATTGGTACACAATCAGAAGATGGGTTAAGCCCATGAGATCACAAAAACTAAGAGCGATGACCAAATAATTTTGTACAAACAAGTACAATTTTTAGTAATCTAATGTGAGGTCTACTACTTTTCGGTGAAACCAGTTAGGCGCGAAATGTTTGGCCTTAAACCAATTCGGCGCAAGTCAACTCGGAACGAGGACGTTTCGGTGCCAGAATATTACTTTATATTTAGAAGAAGCACTTAAATTTTATCAAAATTAATTTAAATAATGTTTTTATCAGTAACACCTTCTAATGCGAAGATGTTTCTTCCATGGCTTCTTATTTTGTTTTACTTCATATTTCTTTAAATTCTTGTTTTTTTTATTTCATGTATTGCTTTTAAATTTGGATTTTTCAAGTTTGACACATATTATTTTCTTTACTATATTAATTTCTTCATAATTTGTGTTTCTATTCTTCTCTTCTATCATTTTTTTTATTATTACATATATTATTTTTCATATTTTCAGAAATTTTATTATTGTTGCTATTGAATTCATTCAAAATGATGATCATTAAAAAATTCTCTTAATATAAAATAAGTGTAATATTCCAGAATAAGCAAATCATTCAATTAAATAATATCTTAGAAAACTCATTTTTTGATAGAAATTAAACTGAAGAATGTAGATGTAATTTTATTAAGTCAAGGCGACGAAGTTAGATAGGAAATTTTCAAACTGAAAGAAAATTATAACTTTCTTTTGCACATTGGCCGTATAAAAACTTGTTGATGAATATTTAAAGCTTAAATTGAAAAACATTATAGTGCAGGTATGCAAATTTAAATTAACTATGGATTAAACTAAAGCAAACATCGACAAAAACTATTTGTAGTAATAATTTTAGATAACTTTAGGAATCATTAGATTTTCCGTACGACGCGACGCCGACGTGGAAATTAAATTTCGAAATGGAATATTTTTAGTTGTTTAATAAATACATTTTGTTAATCAATTTAAAACATCAATTGAATAAGCAGGGGAGGTTGAAAATGGAAAAGCAAATTAAGGGATTTCCATTTTATAAAACACTATAAATTAATTTGAAAGCCAAAATCTAGAATCATGTTCTTCTTCTTTGTCGCAGAGGAATTACAATGAATGTAAGTTCCTCTTAATTCATGCAATTAGTGAAGCTTAACTTCTTTGAACAAATTCTAAAAGTTTTAATGCAAGTTATTAAAGAAAATTTACGTGCACAAATGCAAAGTTTATTAACGCTGTAAAGTTCCAATGTTCTTGACATTATTATGGCAAAAATCTTATATTTAGTAAGATCATGTCTAATCAGTTATATGGAAGCATCCGACGTAATGGAATAAATTTAACTTGGGAAAAGCACACAAGTCATAATTAAAAGGACAAGTTCGAAATAGATGCAGCGATAAAAAAAAATCTCTACAAAATAAACTCTCCAATTTTGCCGTAATATTGCAATGTTTCAACTGAATGATGTACGATCCACCTTGTAATAACATCACGTAAACTATAAGAAGGAATGCCTTTGGAAAATCGACGAACATATTGCTACTTCATGACACAAAAAGCCCCCAACTCCGCCGTTTCTGGATCTCGATAATCTACTTTTTCTTATATTTTTCTCAATACTCTGTATCGACTGACGTCTTGAGTTTTGCATTATATATATAGTTTTGTTAAAGCGACTTTTTGTACCAGGTTCGACTTATAATACCTGTATTTCCGTAAGATGACACACTCTAGATAAATCAGACAAGTGGGTCGAAATGGAATCGAAGAAGTTTTCAAGTTACCCTACCTTGTCATATTGTCATCTCAATACGTGACACTTATGTCTTTTAAATCAAATGTTTTCAGACCTCCTCCACGTAGTACTTACCTACCTGCTACTAATATTTATCACGCAATTTACTATACCTTAATGCATCACTTACTCATCCAAATAACTTTTCAGTTAAAATGTTTTCCAACATATTTTGGGTTTAGGAAAAAGTGGTGCATTTGTTAAATATGTACTTACTTGCTGGAAGATAGTGAAAATTTAGTTTTATTGTCGGATTAACTAAATGCGAATCTAAATTGCGAGGACAATAATAGATTTTGGCATATAGTGTGGAATAGTAATTTTTTGGAGATGAAGCAAAAATTTATGTAGCTTTAGGAACTGTTGAATTCGTTCTAGGATTATTATTATGTGAGTTAACATCAGATGAATTCCAAAGCCAGTTTTTATTGGGGTTTATAAATAGCGTTATCTGATTTAGTTTAATTTTGGCGCGATATTTATAAAAATAAAATACAAAAACATAATAAAAAGAAATTGCCTGTTATTTATGAATATGACAACAAAATTATCCAAACTATAACGGCTCTAAATGTTCTCGTAAAATGCTTATCACGAACATTAAACTATTCTGACATACTCACAGCAGTACTGCACATTAAAACCTTGGTGCGATTCATATACCAACTACGATAACAAAGCTTATAAAAGTAATTCGTTCAGTTAAGCTCACTGAGTAGGAGTGGTCAAAATTATAGCCGCAGAAATGGTGATAAATACAACCCCGTCAGCTGTAGGCAATCGTCCGGATTTCCCGGATCCACCAGAAAAATTTTAAGTCCAACTTATATTATTTTATACTTCTTACGTTATTTTCATTTTCATTTGTAAATAAACAAGCGAATAGTAAAAAGCACTTAAAAATTGTTTCCTTAAGAACCAAAATTGTTTTACATTAATTTTCTTAATTAACATAAATCACTTTTAATGCGCCCTACACACAAAAAAGTAATTTTGAGAGTTATTCACCAGCTACAAAATCTAAATTAAAAATTGTCCTCTGCTTTTCCAAGTTATTTCCGTTGCTGTTTATTTGCATTATTATCTTAAAGTCGGACACAAATTGCTCAAAAAGAGGAAATTTTAATTTTTAAACTTTTTAATTATTAACTTAAAAATAATTTGAAAGAAAAATTACTTCTCCTTTTTAGATGCAATTTCCTTTTTCAACGGGTGATATTATCGTTTTTATACAAAAATCAATTTTCGATATTTTAACAAAGATAAAAATTTAATTTATTTTCTATTATGTAATTGCAATTATTCATAGCTTCTTCATTGTCTTAAAAGTTTTATGTTCTCTGCACGTTAGCTTAAATTAAATGGAGATGTAAAGTGGGAGTAACAAAATGCGAATAAACCAATTTAAGTTTGAAAGAAACTCAATTATCCTATGTAGTGATAAGATAATTAACCAGTAGTACTTTTAAATCAAATGCTTGAACTTTCAAAGTATAAACTTATATATCGGCATTGTTTTATAATCTGTTATTGTGGCCAGCGGCACAGAAGGCAATTTATTGATTTTTTAATTTTTGATACTGTAAAGTAACCCTTTTCGGAGCAAACCGTTTTGGCGCAAAAGTAATTTAGTGCGAAATCAATTTGGCACTAAATCTATTCGGTGTAAAACCCAGTCCGTGCAAGTCTTTTTGTTGCCAAAAACAAATTTATGCTTTGCTTAACGCGGGGGATACGTACCAATACTTCGTGCTGTTTCGGGGAATCCAACAGCAGCGGCTCGTGACATTTTTGAGTGGGGGGGCACAAAATTAAAAAAATAGTGGGGACAGTCCAAGTTCTACGCTTCCGAATTTTGCCAAAATTTTTGCACTGGGGGGATAGGAACTGGTCTATATTTCTGAGAAATTCAAATGATTTTCAAAAATTTCAATGACTTCTAAAGAATTCCAGAGATTTCCCAAGAATTACAATGATTATCAAGGATATCCAGTGATTTCCAAAGATTAATAATTTCAGTAATTTTCAAAGAATTACAATCTTTCCAATGAATTTCAGAGATTTCCAAGAGAGTTCTAACCTTGGGTACACAACTCTTTTGGGATATCACAGGATATTTCATTTACGATTTCCCATTACGAGATTATTGTATAAAAGAATAATGGCTATAATAAACACATGGGTAGATAAGTATATCTTACTTAAACTTCAGCTCTGATACGAAACGACAAAAACATAAAAAATCAAAGCAGATCTAGACGAAAAATTTAAGTTGAAGAGCCAAACTCCAAAGTTACCTAACGTCCGTCTCTTTCCGTTGAAGACGAAAAAGTACCCTCTTTCAAAAGATAATGTTGTTGTTCCATTTCATGATTAATAGAGCCATTAAGTTGCCAATGTAAAATCTTGACAGGAAAAATGAGTTGAAAATCATTTAACAGCCAGTAATCTTTTCTTAACAAAAAAATTATATATTTGCAAGATCATCAACAAATTGTCATTGATAGATCCAAAGAATACCAATACCTTAGAAGTGACGATCTCAAACGGCTATTCGTCCCCAAAGACTTCTATGTACTTGGGGAGAAAGAACTATTATCACCCTTCCAATACAGGATTGTTTGGATATCCTGTAAACCGTCTTTCAATTTTTTTTGAAGCAAAAGTGATCCGCACAGATCAATTACCTCAGAAAAAAATCTTCTAACTCGAGCTATCTGCTGACCAAATAAATAAATCATTTTTACTCTTACTTGTCGCTTTTCGTAGTTTTTCAAATAACTCATAAACTAGTTTTATTCTTCTACCGACCACTTATGAAATTAACTCGTGATTTTATGATTTATTTTATTATTAGATTATTATCCATAATTTCGTTGCAATCTAACAAGTACGTATAGCCTCGTAGATTCAATTTGCATAAAATTTCCATTTCAATGCACAGTAAATATCAAAAATAACATTTTTCAAACGGCATCAAATGTCCACGCAGATTAACAACTATTTCACCTGAACTAAAGAAAAAACTGATCGGGTTACATAAGGGACTACAGTATCATCCGCACGAGTTAGCGAGCTAGCGACCTGTGGTTCACTCGATAACAAATCCTCTTACGTAGAACTGGACATGTATACAAACCGTCATGTACCAATACCACGTTCCATCCCCATTAAGTCGAACCGGGGGAAAAACTACCATTTACGTGACGCTACAATATCCATTCTGAAATTTATTACCAAAGAAATATCAGTTATAAAAGGCCGGTATCATATCCAAAAAGAAAAAAAGTTCTAACAATCCAATCTGTGTTTGGGTAAAAAATATTCACATCTGAAGGCCGATGAAGTATGACGTCATCCATCAAGGTAGTACAATAAATTCACTGTTGCAAAAATTACGTAAAGACAAAATAATAATATAAGAGGAACGAAAACAAAAATAATAATAATAAAGGACAAGAGTTATATTATAATAAAAAGTTTATTAAAATTCAAGGGAGTTTGAATAAAATTATTTACCTGCAAATGAAACTTTGACAATAAACTTTACCGATTTTGTGAGGGTTAATTTTTTTTAACAATTTTATTGTAAGAACTTACGAATGAATGTGTTTACTGATGTGTTACTGATTATCTACGGCAGGGCTTCTTAAACTTTTTTCATTTACGACCCCATTTATGATTGCGAGTTTCCTAGCGACCCCATATAAATATAACAGAAAGATAAATAAGTATTTTTTGATGATTTATTTATTATGTAACAATCTCGCGACCCCAGAATTATGCTAAGCGACCCCATTTGGGGTCGCGACCCATAGTTTAAGAAGGCCTGATCTACGGTAATCAGTACACTAAATAGAAAAGTTTGTTAACGTTTTTAGTTTTTGTTTAGAAGAAAGCACAACGGGATCATTACAGAACCTATAGAGTTCTCTAAAAGTCGCCCTTCTACGATTGGGGATTTAAACATGCAGCTAAAATTTACTGTTAGGTAGAACAAATTATTTTGTTTATAATTTACAAAAAATTCCAAAAAGGTACTGCCTGAAATTTACTTATAATAAAGAGTTTTAATTTTTGCTTGTCTTTAATTTAGGTTTTTAAACAACGAGCATTGTTGCTTAGCACTTGACGATAGCTTTACCCTGAGTTTGTTGCATAAAATCAATAATTCAGATTTTTATTACTTTTATTGCTATTCGGATGAAAATTAATAGATATTATATCGAGACCGCGTTATTATTGCAGAGAGACTTTGATTACATGGAGAAAACATTTTTCAGTCTAATCTCACAATAAAATTTTTAATTATCTTTAACGAAAAAGTAATTTAACATGTATAAAGCGTCATGTCTATTTTGCGTCTATAAGAAACTGCGTTGACGTCGCCAGTTGACGCAGTTGAATAGAATTTAATGAGTTATGATTATGAAAATTATGGCTTTGGAAAAGAACATCTTTTGAGAAAAATTAAATTTGCCGGGAATTGTAAATTTGTGTGGATTATGAAACCCAAAGTTATTTTGCACTTTTTGCTATTTAAACGTGTTTCTGTAGGTTATCCTTTCAAAGTTAGGAATGGCTGGCTATTAAAACATGCAACGGGATAAAAAGAAACGCATTAAAGTTTTCATATGACGTATGGAAAACAAGAAATAGAAAATGCAACTTTAATCGAGTTTATAAAAGAAATTGTAATAGAAGCAAACTTTGAGTAAAATAAATCCGATATTTTCAAGTTGACTTTTTTAATAAATGTAAAATAAGATCATTCCAATATGTATCAAGGATAATTGACAGAAAACTTCTCAAATAAAATTTGAAATCATGTAACGTAAAATTGTAGCTGTTATGTTATATCATACTCGTATTTAGGTTTTGGTTAAAAACGTAAAATATGTATAATAGAAGATTTTTTAGGTTGACAGCATAGTCTTGTAGGTTAAGTGGTTGTCATCTTGTAACACTTTTAAAAACTTATTTTTAAAATAAATTTCCCTAAAGAAAGAGTTTTCATTTTATGTATTCTATAATTTTATATTTTCTTAAATATGAAATAGCGTTGCTTGAAATGGTTATCAAGAAAAGTGACTCAAGCGAAATATTATTACATAGATTTTGTCGACCGATAGTGGTCTATGTCAGGCAACACTCGCGATAAGGAAAACGTCTTAGAAAAGAAAATATTAATCGATTGCTTTTCTTTTGAAAATATCGTACGCATTTTTTTTCTCTTTTACGCTTTAAGATACGTTTTTAGATAGAATAAATATCGGTTTAGTTCACCCCAGTGCATTCACTCTTTATATATCATTGGTTTTTGTTGCCTTCAGCAAATTTTGTAGTAGCAATTGGAAAAGAATGCGGAAGTGTAGGCCCACTTTGTCAAATCAAACCTTACAAAAAAATAACAACGCTCCTCTAATTTTAGAAAAAACTCAAAATTTTATGCGAAAAGTTCAAGGACCATAATATATTGGGCAATAAATAGATAAACCTTATTTCCCCTCTTCATTCTCTTTCATTATGCCACAGCAGCATCATAAAATAACACGTAAACCTATCACTATAACATAGTCGACTGTTTATTGCTTTTGGAATTGTGATTCAAAAGTAAATCCCTTTCGAACCGGTAAATTTTTAATTTCGTTCGATCCCACAATAATTTTGAAATCTTCTGGTTTTTCCAGTGCTTAACGCTGTGGTTCTATTTGATGCGGTAAATTTACGTTTCCAACATTGCAAATTGCAAAATAGCTTGACATTTTCTGGCTTTCGACTAACTGACATTTTCTGGTTGGTGTAGTATCCTATATTCCTTTCATATATTACATACGCTGGCATTTAATTATAGTTTACGCGTTTTTATAGTATGAAGGAAAAGGGAAGAAACTCTAAAATAAGTAAAATACAACATCGCAAACTTAAAGCAAAAACGGGATACGGAAAATAAATTCTTGTGACGTCTTCACATTGCTCTCGACTTATTGGCCTGTTGTCTACACATACAGCTTTGTTTGTTCTCGCAGATTAGTTCCGATCAAAATCTGAAAATAAATTCCATTAATTAGCAGCAAAAATACCAAGCTGATCTAAATAATTGTTCTACCGATGTAATAAGTCAATTATAGAAATAATGGATTTCTACATGAATCCTCCAGCTTTATAGTTGTTCGGGAGAAACTTAAATAAATTACGTACCAAACTTTTGTGCTTTCATATTTAATGCGAACTTTATTTAGCCAATGTATTGTCAAGTTATTTTTGTGGCTAATAAAAATACTTAAATTTTTCGATTATATTTTCAGTTTTAAAATCCTAAAACCAACGTAAAATTTTAGTGCCATTATTATTTATTGAAGCAAAAGCCAATAGTAGAATTTAATCAATTAGCTATATTAAGTGATCATCGATTTTTGTGTGGGAAGCTTTATTATACTTGCTGATAAAATGTGAATTGATAATTATTTTCGTTATGCATAAATTTATTTCAATTTTAGTTCGTTAACATTTTCCGTTTTGTGAGTCGATAGATTTTGTTTCACGTGCGATTGGTTAACCTGAATAAGCTTTACTAAAATATCCGTTGATGTTGCTTTTCTCCAATAGCCTTGTACAACAGCAAAGGCACGCAGGAATTCCAATTATTGTATTGTGACATTTTAATTAATTTACAAAATGTTGCACTGAATAGAACGCTACCAAACAGCTAGACTGCATTGTTCTCTTTTTATAATTTTGATTGTTTAAATTTTTAATTGAATAACAATTTATTGTTTTGCTTCGATGTGTATATAAAATATTGGATTTTATTATAACAAAAATTTTTAAAACATTCCAGTACATTGCTTCAATTATTTATTTTTAAATCGTTACTAAGTTAAACAATATCAATAAATCACAAATAATAATTCCAATATATCCACATTAGTAAAATATACGCTAGGATAACCTGGAAACTTCATCTTATTTTTCGTTTCTACCGCTCTGAACATTATAATTAGCATCACACGAACGTTGGAAAATACCATTGCAGCATAATAACAGCTATTTTGAGTTCTCAAAGATTCCAGCTTTACCTTACTTATTGCAACTTGAAATTCTAACAGCACGTGGTTATTTCAAATGAAACAATCGTCAGGATTTAAAGAGTTCCAATGTTAGCAAATTGTGCTAATCTCAGGTCAATATTGAATATCAGTGCAATATTGTTAATTTCCAATCACGATTGGGTGCTAGGTACTAATTAGGCCATGTCAGCCCAATGTTACAAAACTAAAAAAAATATTTTTAATTTTATTTTAGGTTTTCCCATACTTTTTACTTGAGTGCTGTTTTTTTACTTCCCGGACTATGCCGGATTTCCCAGGACTACCCGGACATTTAGGGACTACCCCGGACTTCTATTGTAGCTGTAGGTATATCAGCTACGGGGATATTTGACACCTGAGATAATCCAATCAATGGATTATTATAATTATAATTTCCTTTAACATTGCTTCAGTTTTAGAATATTTTCAGTATAACTTTGAAAAAGAGTTGCCATTTAAAAAAAATTTCCATGGTTTCACAAATATATGACTCAAAATGACCCTATAAAAAAATGTTAATCGCAAAATAAAACAAATATTTAAAACTTTTAGGTTCACGTGTGCGTTGGTTTTCTCAAAACACTTTCTAAAAATTTTTATTGAATTACTTGTAGTTCCAAGCTTTACGAGTTTGCTATGTAATCCCAATATTGGAACAATATATTGTTACAAAGTTAGTAGCCTAATGCCTGATTTTTTCATCTCGAGATATCTCTAGGAAACAAATCCATTAGATAAATAAACCAAGTAACCAATCAGACTACAGAAATTCAAATTCGCGGTAACAAATCAAAAACTTGATTAGTTACATTGTAAATAACTAATAGATGCGCATCCTAAAGATGGTTATTATTATTATTATTAACTAACGGGTCGTGGTTCATGAGACTCCAGCAATCGCGTCTCCTCCGCAAAGTGGAGGAAGCGGTTGTAGGGTGCTTGTGCTATCTCCTCAGTTGCCGGGTAGGGAAAGCCAAGGTGACGTATCCAACTCCCAGCCAATGCCGGGCATTCATATAAGATGTGGTGGGGGGTCTCGTCCACCTCAGTAGGATCTTCAGCAAGCCCTTTAATTTTGAGGTGTCTTTTAAGGCAGCAGTGTCCTGTGAAAAAGTCCTCCTACAATCCCTCTCAGCTTGAGTATCTCATTTTTGCTACTCTTACTCAATGCGCCATCAATAAACATCCTCGACTGCCTCAGTCCAGGGGGGTCCGCCCGGTGAGCAATGTGTTGTTCGCCAAGTATGTCCCTTACCCTTCTTTTTGCAGTCTTGTATGAGATCCCGCACGTAGGTTCAGCTCATTAGGTGTAAGATAGCGGCCTTTCTTGCCAGAGTTGCCTTTTATGCCGTGATGTCCTGGCACCCACATCAGCGTTACATTGCTGCAGGTAGAAAGTCGTACCAGTACATCTTTGCAAAGTTTGACAACCTTGGGGTGTGATTCTACACTCTCCAATGCTTTGAGAGCTACCTGGCCGCCCGTCATGATGCAAATTCATCTATTTACAAAGTTCCTTCGCATCAGTTCCTCAGGACAGACCGATATTTCAATTAATTATGCACGAAATATAGTGGCGTGGAATCCCAGGTTAATGCTAAAGGCATCACCTGTTCTACTTCCCGGCACCCTTACTCCAGTACTCATCTCTGTTTTAGAACCATCTGTGTATTAGATGGTATCAAATCGAAGACCCAGTTTTTGCTCGGTTTCTGCCTCTTCCTTATCGGGTATTATAACCCTGAAAGGTTTACGGAAGTCCCTCACAGTGCTGATTCTGTCCGATTGCATACTAAGTATCCTAATGCTCTTAATTGAGTTTATAATCATGGTGTGATGTCCACTTCTTGGAACAATCTCACCATGGCCATTGATAGTCATCCTGTATGCTGGTAATAGAGCCTCAGTCTCCACAACTAAGTGTAGTGGTCGAAGCCCCAGGAGAGCCTCCATGGAAGCGGTGGGCGTTGATGTCATTGCCCGCGTAATACCCAGACACGTCAGCCTTTGCAGCTTGTTGAGCCTATCAATGATTACCTTTTTTCTGGTTTTATGCCACCTGATCAGGGCTGAATATGTGATCGTGAGTATCACCACTGTGGTATATAGCCTGAGTACCATTTTCGGTTTTAGTCCCAACGTTTTGCCAATCATGCTCCTGCAGGCCTCTAGGGTCAAAGTCGCTCTGCTTGTAATATTACTAATGTGTGGTGTGAAGGTCAGCCTGCTGTCCAGAATGAGACCCAGATATTTGACCTCCTTCCTCAGAGGTAGCTCCTCCCTCACATGTCATGTAATTTCGTGCGTCTCGTGAACGCTACGACAGAGGATTAAAGTCCCTCTTTGTGCACCATCTCACGACAGTGAGATTTTGCATCAATGATGCTACAAAGTCCCCAATTTTTCCGATTACAAGGATAGTGATAACATCAGCAAATCCTTGATCGTGTACCCCCACCTGTTCTAGTTCCTACAGAAGACCACCGGTTACTTCACAATTGAATTTTGAAAATCTACCTTTTAGATGTATTTTTCACATCTTCAAGTCAATAAAACTACTACGTTGAGTTTATACGTGTGCTCGACATAAATGGATGCAGTAACATGTTGTCGCTTAAGTTGACAAAATGATGTCAAGACTTTTCCTAAAAGGTAATAATGGTAATAAAAAAGGAAATTAATTTTGGAATTTTGTTTATTTTGTAAATTTTGTGATTCCTTCAACATGTGCGACTTAGCGCCAACTAGCGGTGGAAACAATGTATTTTTTGATTAAAAATACCTTTAATTAATTAAATTAAATAATTAAAAAGGAAATTAAAAAATGTTGGGAACAATTTGATGATTTTATAAATGGAATTATATCTAAAGCTGAATATAATAATGTTAAATAAATCACAGATAAAACAACTCAAGTCGTAATTTGTAGATTATAATTTTAATTGGATATGGTAATGAGAATTTTTAAGTAATTACAAAAATTGAAAATTATTAAATAATTTAATTTATTTTGTATAATTTAATTTTTACATTTAAAAAAATTTATTTAAACAAAGTTAAAGTTGGTCAGACAAAATTAAAATTTACAATTGTTTTTTCTGAAAAATCATTAGGAAAATTTTGAAGTAGAAAATATACAGTTCAATAAATATTACCAACTTAACTTTCTCTTTGCAAGTTAAAAAGTTAAGTTAAAATTTTGTAATTGAATGGCTGAAGTGCAGAAAGAAAATTATTGCAAAATTAACTTTTCCAAATAAAGGAGTTTACTTAGGTGTTTGCTACCATGTTAATGATTTATCAAACGATGGGGGTATATCGAAACTGTAAGAAAATACGTACCTATATATCTCAATTTAGGTCAAAATGTAAAACTTCGCTTTCTTAACTCATATTTTAATATTTAATTTGTAAAATAATTATTAAATGTCCCAATAATAATTGAGTTATTTTTTTGGATTTTTGATCGTTTGGAAAAAAATTTCCTGCTTTATTGAGATAAACGATAACCTACGAATAAGCAAATAGTTTCAGCTACATTTTACTTCGCTTCGCATATATGTAAAACGTACTTACCAGGAGAAGTTCGTTTTTTAAATTTTTAATCCTAACTAAATAATATAACTACTATTTTCTGTCAGTGGCTGCATACACATTTATTCTATTATAAGGGACGGCTTTAAAATTTTAATTTAAAATTTTATTTCTACCTACTCGAGATCAAACAAAATTTTTTTTAAATAATTCGGTGTTGGTTTCCGTAAAATTATGTTTTCTTTCAAAATTATAAATCCTAATCTGTTGAGTTTGAAAACAGTGCTGCCTACCCTCTAATCTGCTATTTTAGAGAACTATTATTAATTATTCAGCCGCTTAATTACTCTTAACACTGATTAAAATGTATTGTTAATGTTAATTTCATTAACTCAACTATTCTGAGAGTTACGTTTATATAAGCCTGTTGTCGAAATAGTTTTTTTAAATTAATTTCGGAGTAGAGATAATTATAATAGCATTGCACCATACCAATAAATTGTTTGGCATTGTATAACTGTAAAATCTGTTCCAATTTGATAGCTATAACTTCGTTCAGAATCTAAGCTGTGATGAGCTTTGCAAAACAGCTTATCAATATTCGCAGAGCAGTCGAGGGTGTACTATACGCATTGTTCAGCGTCAATAGAACACTTGACTGAGACTGCCAAACCTACTCTAGGTTTCAATCTGGAGAGAGGATCTACTCAACAAACACACCCAAAGCATTGTGTGGAACTGAAAGGAACTAATTTTGTGGCACGCCGCGAGATCAACTTCACTCACCTTTGATATTTAGTGGACACTTGAACTAGTATCAACTACATTTACAAAATCACGCCAGATTTGTGTGCGAGATAAAATTTTGGATTTCAATTTGTCGAGAATTTTTTTTTATTTTTAGAACTTCGTGCAGTATTAATAAATAAAATGATCGATAAATTTTAGAAGAAAGTGAAAACTTACTTACGACCGAGTCTTAGTCTGATGGTTTTATTGCAAAATAACTGGTGCCAATAAAATTATTTGCCCGTACCGAAGATTTATACTTATTGGTCAATTTAAAATAAAATGTGCCGTTTAATTTCTGTTGCTTGAAAAGTGGAAATTGTTTTTTAGCATTTGTTGCTGGAAAATTGTATTTCCGCTATAATTTATATTATTTTGTTAGTTTATTTTAATAGAAGTTAGGCAAATTATTTTTTCTTCACCTGTGAAGTATTTTAATGTCGAAAAAGAAAGAAAAAGTGTCTTCGGAATCGGTAAAAGCTTAGATTTAAGTGGTAATTATTTAGAAATTACTTTTATCTACAATGAACGTAACACAATAAATTAAAAATAAAGTAATAGTGGATCGTGGATCGTTTTAAAGCAGAACGTGTGGGTTGGAAAATGTAGAAAATGTTGAAAAACGACACAATCGCTGTTAATTGTAAACAAATAAATAAACGTTCGATTCCATAAAAATTAATAAAATTGAAGCTGGGTTCACTAAAACTTTTTTAATATCGGAATATAATAGGTTCGATTTAGTGCTAAGCAATTTATTAAAAGCTGAGTTATCATAATTGTTCACTAATATCAAAATGGAGTGTAATAAAAGTAATTTATTGCTGGTGGATATTACTACATAGGTATTAAAAGAGACTTTGTAGTTGTAAATGTGTATACAGAGGAAAAGTATTTCTAAATTTGAACAAAGGCAATGAAACATGAACCGGCTGGGCTCAAGGGCTATTCGAGGCATTCAGGTCCATACCAGCACATCTTCATCAAGAGGGCGCTTCGTGGACACTAGCAGCCACGAACAGAATTTCAAGTAGAACTAAGTTTTTTCACTTTTAACAATTGCTAGACAAACACGGTTAATATCATTGTTCCAGCTTTATTTTTCTTTCTTAATTAAAATACGTATTTACATAAACGTTTATCAAGTTAAATACAAGTGCTTTTAACTTTTTTGCTTACCAAAAATTAAAACGTTTTAGCAAAGTTGTTAGGTTCGAGAGAAATTTCTCAAATAACCAATTATTATAACCGCAACCATGCTAATATAGACAATTCCATACTACCCGATTACCACACATTTTTCAGACAGACGGGAAAACTGAATTCATTCAATTGTAATTTATGACTGCTTTGAATTTTTGTATTCAATATTTTACTGATGGTTTAATTAAACTGTGACACCGCGTTCCTAAAAATATTCGAATTGAAAGTTTTTTTTAGCAAATTTTAACTAAAATTGAAAATGATCCTCATCCCGACTTTGAAACAACGTGGTCGTTGCAGTTATCGACAGTGGCTTTTTGTTTATTCATTTTTGTGCTTTCAAACTAACCCAAAATTTATTTAAAAGATTGTTCACAGTTTGGTCTAAATTTTTATTTCTTGCTTTTTACTTTAAAGATTTTGAAACCAAAATCTATAAATTTTGTTCGGAGAAAATGATGTATGTTGTAGCTGGGTAAATAAATTATGAAACATAGGTGGATTAACTCTTGATTTAGGATGGCGAGTAGATTATATTTCATCCAAAAGGGTAATCATTAAAGCCGATTTAAAATCCTGTCGTAAATAACAATTAATCTGTAGAGCATGTTGGCAATTATTGTATGTATACTTGACAAATTTTATTAATAGATTGCAGGTTCCTACTGAATTGATGAATCCTAATTTTTTTAACTGTCACTATTAATTGAGTAACTTAGTTCATCATCATCTAAGCAAAAAGCTTGGATTATGAAACTGAAATGTTTTCCAGTTTATATTTCATGGAATATTCGCCCCGAAAAGATTGAATTTTAAACAACATTTTATACTTTGATTGTTAACCAATATTGATACAAAACATGCAGATTTGCTAAAATTGCAAAATATAAACTAATTTGAATTTATATAAATGTTCATTTGAAATAATGAAATTCGATATGTTCTAAAGACCTAATCTGGTTTCAGCTTGAAGTGAAATTGAAACGATCACGACTACAAAGGTCTACTCAATCTTAATCTATCTAAATCTATCTATAGTTTAACTTTATCTATTAAATGCAGAGAGTTGGAGACAAAAGTCACGCTCGAAGCTTTAATATCAAACAAATACAGCGCAATCCTTCGCTAAATTGCACGCTGAGCTTTCTCTCGGCTAATTTTTATTGTGTAAATTTAAATCGTATATTTGTTTGTGACAATGTGTAGGAAGTTGGTCGTAACACATTCAAGAGATATCGGCATATGTATATGACGCTCTGTAGATGTCCGAATATGGTCCCAGCTGGTGATGTCATAATATTATATTATCCTGGAAGTGACATATATATGAAACTTTGTTATACAATTACAAACTTTATATTATTCTCAGTTTGTGTACATTTAACAATTGTCAAAAACTGTGTCTTTCTTTTATGAATATAATAATCAAAACCAAAATTATCCTTTGTTACAATGGAACTTTTGCCAATGATGTGAACACAATTGCACTTTATGGATTTGTGCAAACTGAGAAACTCTTAAGGAATTTAAACAACTTACAAACTTTTAAACTTTTGGAATGCTGTTTTAAAACAGCTGTATTTTACTAACTATTAAGTCTAATAAATTATAAGTTACGTTTTGATAATTTGGAAAACGATAAAATATCTGCTGCATTGCAGCTACTGTTGCATTATGATTTCCTAAGATAACAAAGGTTTAATCCTACACCTTTAACTAAAAGCATCTAATGGTTTGCGATAAGCATGATTAATTACTAGAATAATAATAATTCTAACAAGTATTCACAGGAACAAATAACCTGAAAGTTACTTAAATTTTGTTCAATTTAAAAAGAAATTTTAAAAAGTCAAAATTTATTAATACGATTGAATTAACATTTAAAAATATTTCGTCATTGAGTGGATTGAGTTACAAGAACGAGCTGTAGGCGAGGCCTGAAATTCGAAAAAGATAAAAAAATTCACTCTAAGTTTTCATTGATAAATTTGGTAACAAGAATAGTAAAGAAAATATTTAGCAGAAACAAACTGATTTAAAATAGAACTAGTTTTGGTGTGCTATTTGATAGTAGAACAAACACGAGTAGGTTTTGTGTCATAATTCAGAAGCAATACAAAGGGAATAAGTGTTGAAAGTGTAGAGAGACGTGTGACCTTACCAAAAAGTATAACAAATCACCCGGAAAAGTTGAGGAATGAATTTAAAAGCTACTTAGAAAAAGCGAAAAACTTTGAAGTTGGTAGAAATTCTATAATTCGATCTCATCAAAGAAATTCTAATAAAGTTATTAGTCTTACTGCCAGGGCGCAGTTAACAAATTGGGATTTTTGCTAGGCCAGAAAAATTAAGAATAAAGTGAAGAACAAGAAAAAACATGCGGAACTACAGATAAATAAAAAGTTCGGGTTTGAAAAAAAACACTATAGATTCTTATCGATCTTTTTTTGTTTTACACTAAAATTTCTGAAAAATTCCTAAAATTCCTAAAGCCGGGGTCTCTCTAGGTACCCTAGGGGCCGAGATTTCGTTGCGACGGACATGAGAAATTGAAAATCGAGCATAAGTATAAGCGCTAGTGCTACCACTACGTGGATTGGGTATGATTATGGAAATGAACTTATAAAAATTAACACAATATGTGAAGAAATTATTGTCCAGACGAATTCAATTAACAAAATTGTGCAACAGTGCGTAGTGCAACGCCAAAGTACTAAAGCTCTAAATTGATCAATAATCAAAAGTGCAAATGCATTAACTAATATAAGAGGATCTCAAAATAACCGCATAACTAAAAAAAAGTAAATTAAAATAATTTGAGTTCAATAAAATTTAAAATTACAAATAAAATTTCGATGGCATTTATACATAATCACATTAGATGTGACCATTGATGGCATATCTTATCAAAAAATTATATAAAATACTTAATCCAAAAATAGGTCGAAGTATTTGTAGTTCTTTTTTTTGTTTTGTCTATCTCTCTTTGGAGATTCTTTTGAAATTGTTATTTTTTTTATTTCCGTTGGGATCAACATTTCTGGATTACCAGCTACTGTTAACTCACTGTTCGTGTAAACAAGAGCTGTTTTACCCTCTTTCCACCTCATCGAACCAAAAAGTCGTATGTCAGGGCTATTTTAGCTGGGAGCTGCTAGCTAGTAGCTACACTAGCTAAGTATTAAATTCAAGTTTAAATAGCCAGTTATCAAACAGATAGATATATAACTGAAGAGTAATATTATACATTGGTCAGTAATACATTACAATACATTAACATTTCCTTTATATTTACAATAAATTAATATTTCATTATTCGTAAAATTTGAATGGATATAATCAGATATAAATAGATAGTAACTAACTTCATGCATGTATTAACTGTCATATTATTATTAAATTGTCATAAGTGTAATGAATATTGATTGTCATAATATGTATTATTGTTATACGCCAATAAAGAGAGTTAGTAACTTTGATAATTGTTACAAGATCTCACAAAATGCCATTCAAATAACTTCAGTTAGATGATAACACTTTTGTTTTGGTTTTTTAATAATTACATAACCAACAGTTAGGTATAAGGCTAAAATCAGCAAGTTACAGAGCGAGAAACCGCTGTTTGAAGCTGAGTCGCGTCGACTACACTGTTGTGACCAAAACCTACGTTCCACCTATAGGATATTCATCTAGTCAGGTTAGCACCCTACTATAGTCTATTCATTTAGCATATGTAGTAAATTGTGATTTGAATTTAGATAATTTTACTATTATTTAATTGACTGCATAACTTTTCTAGCTTTTTTTAATAATTATTATATAAGATTTATTTGATGAGAATCCAGTAAGATCGAAACACGCTTGCTCGACCAAAAGTGTCATAAACTGCTATTTTATTCATGGTATTTTATAATAATTTCGTAAGTTATAATTCAATTTTATATATTTTTTGCATTTTGTTGTGTTAAATGAATAGACCATAGAGTATATCCATGTGCTTAGAGAACCAGGGGGTGCCAAGTGTAAATTTGGTGCACCACTTGGTAATAACAGGACGTAGTCCTATATTAAGAGGAAGAAGAAGAAATTACAAATAAATTACTATGATTACATTTCCCTGACCAAAATATTATCCCAGCTTGAGCTTCAAACTAATTGAAAAATTGGCTATGCCAGGCAAAAGATATAGAGTACAATTTATGATTTCATTACATTAATTGCAATAGTTTCAAAAATTCGTGAAGCGTATCAATTGAAAACAGCAACAATGTTTTGATGATATCTCAGTTTCCTTTGATCGTACAGCAAAATATCTATTATCAATAATAATTTACATAAAATTTTCTACAAAAATGATTTCTTCCTTGTTTCCGTAAGTCAAATAGTTTTGGTATAATGGCCGTGAGAAGTTGACTAATAGTGTAAAGCTGAGCTGTTTTAATACATTTCTAGAAATATTCTCCGGGTTGATGGATTAACTCATAATTTTGAGCACTCTCAAGTTAACTAACTCTTTGAGTTAACCGTCGAGTCATTTTTACGATAAATATTTTGGCGAATAGATGAATATACTATGCACAATCAGCATTGTGGATATTTTTACCTTGACGAAAACCTTTATTTTTTGTGATATTTAATTTTTTTTCAGTTTTATTATACGTTTTCTTGCTAGTCTCGTAGGAAATTTTATTTGAAGTCTTTAAAAATAGAAGCCTGCTATCTGAAGAAATAGATGTAATAAGATTCTGTGAACGGTTTACCATAAAACGAATTGAAATCTTACTGCAAATGGGGCGGATTCAAGAGTTATGTTTAGAACATTATTAAAACGCATCAATTTAAATCTTTTCTTAGTTATTACAGTAATGGAGGCCTCCATATATCAAAGAGCTACATATAATTATTGTATAGTTGAAAAATTCAAATAAATGTCAACATCAAAAATTATTATATTGGGGTGTCGTTGTAATAAATTGAGATCCCGATGGCAAATAACTGCGGCCGCAATCATTTGGAGAAGCTGCGACTTTTAAAATATCACATGACCTTTGCTAAAGTTTTCATAAAAGGTTGACGCTATAATTGAATGAAGGCCGGTCGTGATAAAATACTGCGCCTTGTTAACAGCTAAGCCTAGACACTTTGTTATGTAATATATCTCAGAGAAAAAGTTGTAGTAATTTGTGTGCATGTCAAATTTTGAACACCCTGTTATCTATGGCGTTCCTTCGGTGCGCTTGTTTTCTCCTCTCACGATAATGCAGCACGTGGAAGATGAACGACTGCATGGAATTCTAAATTCTGTAGACCCATGAATTATTTGTCGCTTGCTACCTGAATAACCTGGATTGTTTGTCGCCGAAATGTCTGAATGTGCAAACCTGGAAATGTAAACGTTATCTCAGTTTCAAATTTACTACATATTTCCTTATTATAATTTGTTGTATGCAGTTTGACAAGTCGGTCGAGGAAATTCGTTGTATGAAATATGCATGTCGATGAAATTTCATTTTCCTAATAAAATAGTTTTGCAATTTATGTCTACCTAACTAGGTTTTATTCTTTTATTTTTCCGAACATTTTATTGAAGAATGAAGCTGTTATTCGTTTAAATTAATATCAAAAACTTAGTACAATAAGAAATCAAACCAAAAAAGATAAACGACAAGCGAAGAACGAAACACGAACGCTGTCAGAATAAATTGCTTTCTTATCAAAAAATTAAAATGATGTTTAATAATAATTATTATGTTAATAATTTAGAACAGCTTTTAAACGATCCGCTTGTGCTTTTTGAAAAGTTTACAAACTCGACTGTCTCGTTATTCTATAAAATAGCAAGAAAACTCAATTTTCCACGGATGATACACAACTGTCGGAAAATTCCTTGACCAACGAAGACGGATGGGTATTGTTAAGTTTTTAAATGAATTTTTAATATTATAAAGTAAGAATAATAAAATTTAAATATAAATTTTAATACCAACTTGAATAACAGCAAACCTCGCACTACAGGGTGTCTAAATTTTCCAGGGTCATATTTTCATTTAAGTTTATTCTTTTTTTATTTTCGCTGACTTTGACCATGTTATCTCCTCTACAGAAGCAATTTGTTTAAAATGAAAAAGTTGCTACACATTTAATTAAATTCTTTACGTTTTTAAAGTGCAATCAAAATTTTTTTTATTGAAAACTGTAAAAAATCTTGGTTATACTTTTTATAGCTTTTGATAAATATGTAGTGCAATAAAGTTTTAGTAAAGTCGTAAGTTTAAAAAGTAAACCAAATACTGAAAGTAATACTCTCGACAGCTGACGATTCGTTTTATATATGTTGGTCATTTCCTTGCCCTGTTCTTCTATTGATTTTAGAATGCACACCCAGGTCTTTAAAGCTATCACAATTCCTAAAAACCGCCTTTGTTATGTACCTAAATTTTTTAAAGAATTGTAATTTAAAACCAAAGAAAAAATAATACCAAAAAATACATGCCATGTAAGTAATTATAGTTTTTAATTGGGTTTTGGGACGCCGAATACAAAATGTTGAAAGTTTTTACCATGCCTATTACCATTAGGTACACTACATATTACGATGTCTAAAAATGATTAATCATATCTGAAAATTGTATACTACAAAATGCTCTTTTCCATTTCGAATTTTTTATACTTGATTTGTTACTTAAGCACTACAAGATCGTATAGACCAACTTAGTGAGAATTCGGAAAATTTCACAAGTATTGGTTTTTTCGAGTAGATACTACATTTACTACATTTCCATTGAATGATTGATGTCGAGTTTCACTATTGAGTTTCTCCCAACCTGACTTTTACCTATTTCATTCATAAAGGAAGTAGCACCGGATGAATTCTGATTTTGAGAAAAACACACAGGTCGTGGTTTGATTGAGAAACAGAACGAAAAGTAAAATATAATTATTAATTTATGTAACAAAAATTTAATTTAAAAATTAACATTAACTAAATTAACTAAATTTTATTTTATTTTATTTTTTAACTAGCAGGTCAGGCTCTCTGACCCTCCTAATATGTAATTGATTTGGAAACTTATTTTAGGTATGTTAAAAAGGAAATTATACTAGATTAAGGTTATAGATATTTAATGGAAACTTAATATTAACCACCTTAAGGATCAAGATGGGTCGGTCATTCACAATAGTTCAGAATATCCATTTGCTCATAAAATGAGTTTCTTTTCCAGTATTTTTTCAACCGTGCAACAAAAATTCCTCTAAACAAAAAGTTAATTCTAAGACAGAATTAGGTACAACTCCTAAGTCAAATTAAACGAAAAATTTATTTACTGGAATTTACCCTAAAAATATTATTATTTCGTGAGGTACAAACGGTTCTCCGTCTTTTTATTTAAATTAAAATCTAATCGAAAGGATTTTCTGTTTCTCGGCTTTTTCATGGCTGTAATAATCTCAGCTGTTTTTAGCTGTTTCTTTCGTTAATCTATCGCGTTAATTAATTAATTATCTTTTAGAGAATTTCTTGGTTGCGCTATATACAAGGTTTGAAAATGTTGTGTTCGATTTTTGAATGGTACAGTTTTTCTTGTAGTAATTATATTCTCTGATAAATGGCATTTTGACTTCATGTTATATATTTTCTGCGCATGTTTCGGAAATATAGTTATTCCTATGGTTACTTCTGATCGAATTTTTGGCTTATTAGATCTGAATTTTAGATATTATGTTTTCCATTTATTATCTGCCTGTCTCGTCACTTCTGCGATAAAGCATAGTATTCTGTTATATGTTACTTTTTGATTAAATCATCTGGTTTCCAGAGTTTTTTCGCCACTGCAGATTATGTATTACCCTGACAAATCTTTCAGTCCAATGACTGAAAGACTAAAAGACAAAATTAGAGCTTTCTCTAGCTGCCAGGACCATCACGACAAAATCAAATATAATCTAAGAGATGCTTCCAATAGAGACTAAAGCAGAAATTCGAAGAAATTCTATATTGATAGTAACCAATGACAACTAGATCTTCAACAGTGAATAGCAAAATTAAGTAATATTCAAAATTCAAAATCATGGAATTAATATGGACATTAATTACCCTGAAAATTTAAATTTACTTCGAAAGCAATTCATTCAAAAGTAACCAGATGTTTTACAATGGAAATGGAATTTTAATTAGGGTATATAACCAAAAATAGTATATTGTTTACCTAGGGAGTTAACTGGATCATTTTCTTGCGGAACGTGGAACTTGCCAAAGAACCAATATAATGAACAAATTTTCCATTCGGGTCGATGTAGACTTGCACTTGACATGATACCAATTGAAAACTGAAATAGGTTAAAAGATAAGTTAACAAAGAAACAAAAAATAGCATTGTCTAATATAATGAAAACTGCTATAAAAATCTAATAATTATTTAAATTTATCTCACAGATGATGTTTCCAAATGGAAACTATTATTTTACTAAGTAATACAATTTCCATATTCTTATATTTATCATTAACTAAGCTGTTGTAGGAGGGAGATATTTATAAAGGATTTCTTAAATTTTCGGTTATTAACAAGAGCGTCCATTAGAAATAATAGCAAAATTCTATAGAACTTTTTTCACTATTTGTTACATTTTATTTAACATCTGCTCAATTGTAGGAAAATCTACAACATGAATTATCATACAACACAATAGGAAATTTGCTGCGCTTTGCAAGAGACAGGCTAAATTGTCCGCTGACATGGCGGAAGTGGATGGCCGCAAAACTATTCCCATTTCGGACGCATTCAGCAGTACAATGCCACTATTTGTGAGATCCACAGACATGAAGAAGCGATAACAGGTTACTCGTTTTTCAAAACACCGACATAACCGATAAAATAGAAATTTTATTTTGCTAGTAGTTTTTCCTCTGGTCGCTTTGATTTGCTTGAAAAGTCAATTTGAGGAGTTGCAAATTTCGAAAAAATCAAAAGCACGATGGTGACGACATTGATGAAAATCTGTAAGCGATAATAATGAACAAAAAGGAGGTAAAAAAATTCAACTAAAATAAATGGATTTTTCGTTGTCAACTTGAAACTGAGGGCCGACTTCGAACTGGGGTTACTAATGCGGTGTAGACAGTTATTCAATACTTCATGCATGGTCATGTCTGCCATGTGATTCTTCATCTTTATTAACGAGAGGACACGGACCCCGGATATTCATCATCCAAAGGTGATGTAAGAAAAATAGAAATCTGGCAATTATAATTAACCGTTTATATGGCACGTTATTTAGAATTAAACTATAAACGAGCAATCAATCAAAACTGATTGTAAACAAGGGTAATTCGATATGTCCAGGAGAAGTAGTGAATGGCAATTCGTTAGCATTTGTGATGCTGCCCAATGTAACCAATTAATTCTTTGTTCTCGACTAGCTACGCGTGGCTGTTTGTTTTATTTAGTTCGTTATTTCCAGACATTTCCACGTTTATTCGACTGATGTGTGTTGTTATTAAGCCTTGCTTTCGAACACGATTGCGTTAGCAAAAACAACCCTCACTCAAAATGAACAACCAATAGCTGACATAGTATATGCTATATCTTTCTGTAAAAATCCAATTAATAATTGCTATCGCAATGAAACGGAAAATTGCATTTTTTAACTTAAATTAAACAACCCCTTTCAATCGATGGGAGATTTGAAAATTTTTCACCAAGTGATAAACATTTTAAATTTAATAAAAGTGTCGTTTTAATCTGTCGCTATCAACAATCAAGTTCTGGACGATGGGGATGTCCTGATTAGCTACACTATCGGGTGCCATGGATCGACCGTTACTGTGACTCCGAGTCTTAATTAAATCTTGGAGCGAGGAAGGAAAGCACTCGAATACCAGCTCTAACTTAATTGATTGCCAAACTAGCGATTGGTTCTGTGGCGACCAAACTAGGGTGTAGTAGAAAACGATCGTAAGTGACAGACAGTGAAAGATTAAAATCTTTTATTCTATTCCTACTCTTGGACATTTAAGACTTTCTGGTATCTAATATTTAGTAGACATTTATTTAGAAGACATGCAACGAATTTGTTGTATTGTACTCTAGCAGATGAGCAAAATCGATCACGACCCTTATCCAGGATTAGCGGTCTTCCCTTGAGTCGGAATAATGAATTTACTGCATTACCGTCGCTTTAAATACTTAATGCGGGCTATAATAGATTCTTATCGATTTTCAACGATGGCGTGTTTTTATGACTTATAAAAAAAGTGCGTGCTATGTGCGGGCGCGGTACTTTACGACGGGACTGCAACTTATCTAAGTTCGAAGCGGCGCATTTCATTTATCTTCTTCACAGTTGACTGGTGCCACTCCATTTGCCTCATGTCTGTAATATTCCCATATCACTCTTCTTCATACGCTTCTATTGCCCTTTTACCCCTTATTCACCATATAGTTCACATATCCCACTATTACCATACTAAGCATACGACGTTGCGGACATTCAGTGATGACATTCACTTCCTCTCCCGACTGTATTTACGAAAATCTCAGATAGAAATCTCTGAAACCATTTCTTTTCAAATGACACTCAGTCCTTTCCTATTCAGATTTTCTCGTTCGTAAGAAAATCTCCCTAACATGAGAATGATGAGGCACGGATTTTCTACTCTTAACGTACCTACACCTATATTGAATTTCACACCATTAAATTAGTCCTAACTTTTATAATAACATTAATTAAGCAGCCAAACATTCATCCTCGCGTCGTTACACTAATATTCCATGTTGTGCTATCTGATGATAATGGTTAACGTTTAACATATTTCCGTCTCTACAGTCTACACACAAACTTCTAGTACCGTAGATGCAGAAAATACTTAACATAACAATTTCGAATTACTAACAAACAGATAAATAGAAAATGCTACTAATAGTAAACGTGATTCGTATCGTAGTCTCTCCGAAAATGAGTTTTAGCTAACCCTCGCGCTGTGGTTAGCCGCCAACTCGATCGAGATAAAAACTTCAAACTCAAGCTATTGAGCCACTCACTTGCAGTTTAGAACAAAATAATTAAAATATACTTAACCACTTTACAAAAACTTAAAGCTAGAGAATGGAATTTTAACAAGTTTTAGCGATAGCGGCGACTTTGGTAAAAAGATTTTTAATTTTTTTCAAAACTAAGTAATTGCTAAACTTTTTAAATATTAATTAAAAATGAATAATTTTTATTCACATGGGCCTAAGCGAAAGCTCTTTATTTTGAACAAAATAGAATATTACGAAATTCTGTAATTAAACAGTAATGGTTGAGATTTTCTTTGCAGACAAGAATTCTAATTACGTAATGAAATATTATATTTCGCTACAACATTAGATACAAATCTTTATAATTATTTTAATTTCTAGTTAGGTACATGGTATGTACTTCGCGATAGGGAAAATGGTTACCCAAATGAAAATTAAGATTATTAAACCTATTTTATAAAAGTTACTAGATTTCCTAAGTTATTTTCATTGGATTCTGCGTTCCTTTTATATTGGATATATTCCAAATACATTTTTATAAACCCAACAAAATGTTATTTTAAAGACTTTATAAAATATTTATTAAAATTATTGCCAAATATTCGATCAATTTTTGACCACCATTATGATATTAAAACTTTATATAGATTTTTCTGCAATGCCTGTAGTAACCATGTAGTAAACTTAATATGATGAGAAAACCCAATCGTATGATTCAAAAATCGACATTTGAGCTGTTCTCCATGTTGGCAGTAGAATTAGTCTATATTCTTCCAGAACTGCATACAAGCAAATTGCTGAGTAAGAATGGAAGTCGCCAACTCCCGAATATAAAGATATAAGTTTGTATGCATTCAGGCATTTAAACGTTTATTTGGATGTGTTTAAAGTCATTCTAATCTTTCATATCTTAACATTTTGTAAACTTTGCAAGAAATTGAACAAAAACATTATTGCTGGAGTATCTTCTGCCCAGTGGCAGATGTAATAGGTATATTATCTATTTATAAATATGAAATTCACAATTTTACACGAATAAAAGACGTCCATTACTAAAAACTTTGGGATGAGTATGATAGGCTATTGCCCGGATTTTAAATATTTTCTAATGAAATTATGGTAGTTTAAAACGTAAATTACAAATAATATAAACATTCAAATTCATGGATCATTCAAAAATTCGCGTAAGAAAGACCAAAAATCGTAAAATCTTGAAAGCGGCTAAACAAACATTTTTCGACATAAATTGTACTCGAAAATGATGAATCTATTTAGACAATGAATATCTGAGCCGCTCCACGTGTTAAAACGTCTCTATATGTAGCAGTCAGAACTGTAAAATTGCAGATTTACAAAGACAAAAACAATTCGGTTATACATTTATGAAATCCAATTTAATAATAAATTTAAGATATGATGTTAACTGTCGCACTCCTAGAAGGCAACTGCGGCTATATCCACCCTTTAAATCGCAATACTGCAACTAATGATGTGGAGTACACGTACAGTCAACAGATTGAGGCAAATGCCGACTATTATGTAAAAAATGAACACTTTGAAATCGAAAAACAATAACTTAACAATGTTAATCAATATCAGAAAATCGTTCATAGTCACTACTACAACTTACTACAACTATGAACTAGTATCATGCATACGTGCACATGGGACAAACAGCTATGGTCATCTGGATGCAAATGGTTTGGACTTCTGTAGGTCCACAATGTAGCACAGACAACTTGAAATATTGAAATGTTTTGAATTAATGTATTCAGCTGCAAAATTGTTTGAATATTCACTAAAGAAATTAATGGTATTTGTTGAGAATGGCCTAGTTCGGTGCCGTCGTTTCGGCGCGAGTACAATTCGGGGCAGACCCGAAAAACAGAACTGTAATATTTATGGAAAACCTTTGTAAAAATGTATTTAATAATAATTATTTGTATAAAATTATTTAACAAAATTTTGATACCCTGCATAATATAACTATGAAACAAGAAAGAACTAAGACAAAAAATACGCATATAGTAAAAACAAAATTGATAAAGTAAAAACAAACAACCAAAACATGAGCGGAGGTAGCAGCTGACGATGGAAAGAAAGATCGGTATTTTACCAACGGGTCACGATATAACTAAATAAAATTTCGAATAAAAACTAAGTGCCTACAAGTAAAACCGGAGTAGAAATTGGGAAAAAATTACAAAAAGATTCTAGGTACAAATAAATTCTAAATTGTCGATCCAAAACAACAACGGTAGCTGGAATTAACATAAATTTTTCTATTAAATCAAATTAAGAAAAACAGGAAAATTTTACAAGAGAAATGGAAGAAAATAAACGGTCGCGTTTGAAAAATATTTTATTGAAGTAAATAAAGTTTTTGGTGAACCCAATCAAAAATTTATGAAGTGCAACGATTATTAAAGTGCATCGTCATAGTATTCCCACTTCCAACAAAGAATATCGTAACACATGGCCATCCAGATCTATATGGAATCACATATTGATTCGTTGGAAGAAAATTTCCCATCTTTTAAGCTTTTTTTCAGTTTGAGAAAGATATCATAATCCGAGGGAGCCAAATCAGAAGAATAAAGGAGCTATTTCACCAATTCAAATCGGAAATCAGTATGTTTATTTATAAAAATGTGAAATTTGTATGCTGGCACATTGTCTTGAAAAAACAAAACTCCTTTAGAAATCATTGATATGACAACTATCCCTAGCACTGAAGCAACAACTTTTCTAACAAATTTTTGAATAAACTTCGAATCTTCTTAAAATCAGACACAAATTGAACGCGATGTTTACTGGAGTTAACACTAAAATGGGTTTTCCAGGTTTCTCGAGCTTTTGAATGGAAAATTGCTCTCGTTTGAAACAAGCTATCTAATTCTTGGTGGTGGCATATGAAGGGCAGTCATCGTGAAGAGTATTGGCCTTGTCTTTGTAAATCTCCTTACCCCGGAACCCCTTCAAATAAAGGTACTTAGTGATGGCTTGATATTCCATTCTATTGATTTTCTCGCTTGCGGCTGACAAGCTTTTTTTGAAAAATTTTCTTGCTTTTAATCTGAATAGCAAATCCCCCTCGTATATTATATTTTATAATCGGGCACTTTTATACATAAAATATTATATTTTTGAAGTCAACTTATTAGGGGAATACCCAGTAGTCTTCTAAACACCAAAATCTTCATTAGTAGTAACAACTATAAACTAGTAGCATAAATTGATTATTTCGTTCAAGTGGGACGAACAGATATGGTCATTTGGATGCATAAGATCATGGATCATAAGTCTATTAACTGCCAAGTTTCAATATTCGCTAAAAAATTAATTATTTATAGCGGTTATCTACTTCAACTAATTGGACAAACTGATCAAGAAGTTTGCGATTAAGCAACCTAAATTGGTTAAGAGAAACGGCCAATTCTACAAGACTCTCTTTCGCTCATCGTATTCACACAGACCTTGTAGCAAATGACTCCCACTTTTTTCCGGTATTGCATTAGTTCGTTCAAGGAAAAACATTCAATTTTCAATAAGCTGTGAAAAACGACTTTCGCGACTTCATCGCCACTTACTCTCGAGGCTTCTTTGCTGCTGTCATAACCAATCTACTGTTAAGATGGCAAAACTGTTTTGATTGGTTAGATGAATAATTTGATTCAGTACATTGCTTCTATACTTAATAACCTAATGTAATCTGTTAATATTAATAATGTATATCAAGACAAGAACTAGTTTTAAAATAAATATTGTGCGCACAAGATATTTCTGTAAATAAATAAATGTTTACACTTGCTAATTCAAGACAATTATCTTGACGATGTCTTAAACACGTAGCAAAAGATCTTTGTTATTCAAATGGAGAGAATTTTTTAGTTATGCATTTCAACATTAAAGCTTTTTGTTATAATATAGACGTCATATTTTAGTAACCCCGCCAGTGATTTCTTTTGTCATCTGAGGTAGATAATGGGCGGAAGTAACATGCAATAAGAAGCTTTGTGTTAAAATCAAACAAGAAATTTGAGCTTTTGACAGCAGGAAAAGGGAAGCCCTCGTGGAAAGCTCGCTACTTTTATTCAATATGAAAGAAAGCTTTTCGTTATAACAGCAGTTATATTTACATAAATACAGAAAATAGGCAGATAATGCTTTACCAAATTTTCATCTACCACTATTTTCTTCCTCTTTTTCTTCACCTATTCTTCATGCGCTTACTTTTTCCATTTTATTGTTTTTATCATTTCACCATCGAAATATTCTTAAATTTAATGCTTATTCCGCCATCTATGTGTAAATACAGCTACAGAAACGGTAAGAAAGATTGCTACAGAAAAATAAATTTTTGTAATTTCTTTCAAATGTAATTGGTAATTATATTAGAATTTATTCAAAAATAATAAAACCATATAGTTACCATAAGACAATATGATTAATAAAAATTTCAAAAATAAAAGGCTGTAAGCAATTTATTTTGCGTTTTGTGTTAGAACGTAAATTTTATTTTTTTAATTTTAAACACCAATTTATGTTAGCAAATGGGTGAAGTCTTATTGCTTATTGCAAAAAATAAACAGATGGATGAACCATTAGTGTGCACGTTAGCATTTGATTTCTCCATATCTGCGGCTTTCCCATACCTCTTTTTGTTTCTCTTGTCTTGGCGCGCTACATAAACAATCTACCACTTCAGTCTTGCCATCCGCCTTAACTACTACTCAAGAAATTGAGTTTGAGCAATTGAGAGAAATTCGGATATGCTTACAACAGAAGCTTGAATTAGCATGCTAGGCTACAGCGTTACAGAATTCAACATTTCGCTATAATTATATTTATTATTTACTAAAAACATTCGTTGTAAATGACACATTTCAGAAAATATCAAAAGTTGAGACTATAATAACGGTCTTGGGAAAAACATCCCTGAATACCGCCCGAACTCGGAAATCACCAATTTCTTGGTGTATTTATGTTTTAAATATTTATGATGAATAAGGCAAAAACAACAGGTAGGCGGGTGATAAAAAAAAGGGGGAGCGCCCGGATGGAGATTAAGAACACCCTTAAGGCGCCCGAAATCGAAAATCAAGGGTCTAAATGGCAGGAATTAGTTTGTAAGTTAATTCGGCTATAATTTACGCAATCCAATTTAAATAAATTTATGATGATATTAATAGTTGAGGTTGTTAAAAATACGGTTAAAAGAAAACTATGACGGGCTCCGCTCATTACAACGCTTTGCTGAAACTATTTACGTCGGATACACACACTGTCAACAGAATGCACTAAACCAGTATTCACTTCTAACAAGCTGATACCTATTTCTTATATGAAATATCGATTATTTCCCAAATTAACCGATTATTATTTTACTCTGTTCACTTTAAAGTTATCTATCTATTGTTGGGTTAACCCAATAAAATTTTCAGAAAATCACCTGAAATAATTTCTTGAAAATATTTCTTCCATCTTGAAAATGATTAGTAGTGATCCATCTTCACAGAGGTTCCACGAAATATTACGGTACGGCGCCCAATTATTTTTCGGTTTCGTATTCAAGTGATAAAATGCGACAATTAGGAAATCTGATAAATAGGGTGTATAACTTTAAAAAATCATTTATTTTTATCTTGTACTTACAATTTAACATGGGCGCGACAACTCGAAGAAGACTGAGAACCACTGGCTTACAAATAACCATTTATGGAAAAATTTTCTTTTCTAGTTCTAGTAATGGTCACATCAGATTATTGAAATAAAATATAAATTACAATAATTAAAATAAATAAATAACAATTTTGGTACGAGAAATTAATTCAAATACTTGATGAACTGTAATCTTAGCATAAAATTTGATTTGAGTTAGCAACTGACTAGTAGAACAAATAACAATGAACATTAGTTAATTAGTTAATTTTAACAATGTATTTACTTATTTTTTTTTTGAGTAATAAAGGTACAGTGCACAAAAGTGAGCATACACCTTCAAAATGCATTATATTTCAAATAAATGTGTGTAATTTTTTTAAATTATATTTTTGAATCGAAAAACTCGATTACTTTTGCCTACAATACTTCATTAAAGTTTGTAGAAATATAACGTAATTATTACGAGATTAAAAGATGTATGCTCACTTTTGTGCGGCCCTGTATGAGGATGGTGAGAACAGAGAATACCAAATTTTTTATTCAGAATTCTACTTCAATTCCTAAATTAGAAACAAGCTCATGATCTCAACATGATGATTTTTAGTTGATCAAGTTTATGGACAATAAATTACCTAACAAAATCTGTTCAAGAAATCACAAAATCCCAACGTTTAACTTTTTTGATCAAAATGCAAGGCAATTTTGTTTCTTTTCTGTAAATAATAACAGTTTCCAAAGAAATAACCTTGCAAATAATTTATTTCAAGTAGTGTTAGTAATGTTTACATAGCTAGTTTTACAATGTAGCTGCTAACCTGTAACTAAAACTTCATGGACCTAAAAGTTTACTTTGCTGAATCCTAAGGTTGTAGTTAAAATCCTTTCTTGTATTTATTCACATAAAGTTAATGATTTTATACAAATATGCAAACTTTTAGTATGTATATCTGTATGTAATGGTTAATTCGGGATATAACACAATATACTATATTTATTGCTTTATAACAATCACAATTACAATAATAAGAAAAGTAGAACGTGCAGGTTATAATTATTGTCATAACAATAGGATTATAAGTTACTAAAACTACAAAATATGCACAAGAACATCCAATAATAGTGTAACAATAAAGCATAGATAATACGGAAACAAGTTTAATCAAATAGAATAACGACCAAGATTACAGAAAAATTTAAAGAGCTTTTAAGTTATAAGATAACCATTTCAAATCAAGTTGAGATTTAATTTCCCAATACTTGCCTTGCAATAAATTGGTATATCTCTTAAAAGCACTTTTTACTATAAATTATATCAAGTCATACTTAGAGTATTTTGTAGTAATCTCGGCGTACGATTTAAAGAAACTTTCATTAAAATAAGTAGTAATTAGACTTTCTTTAAATAATATAGTAAATAAAAAATCTCTCCAAAAATAAATAGATAATACATACTGCACTAATAAGTACTAAGACTGGTTTAAAGGAAATTCTTAAAGTGCTAAGGCATAAATTGATTAGATGAAAATCTACATTTAACAACGATTTTATTAACTGCAAAGTTTCTTTCAAATTGTTTGCACTTAATTTAATAATGGAATGCTATTATTACATAATTAACATTCTAAGTTGAGATTATCATGGAACTGGACTTGACGGACGAGATCCAACTGTAAAATCCTTGTATTGTGAAAATACACAGATCTAAAAATTATTTATACAATTTCTAGGTTGAAATGAAATGAAAAGGATTTCTGTATTCACCTTATCTTTTAATTGTTGGCATAGCTGCAAACCGACCGTAAATAATACAAGTACTTCGTTTAACCACGGAACAGAACATTCAGCATGACTTGAATCAAATTTCATTATTCCATGATTATTACTAAGCTGGTAAAGAGCTACGATTAACTTATGACTTTGTAAGTAAAAGCTAATGGCAAGATCATCAGGCAAATTAGGTGACAACGATTTCTGAAAAAAAGAAAATAAATCCATCAATAAAATGAAAGCTTGTTATAAAATGATACCATATTACGACTCTTAATTAAGTCATCCATTGCTCTCTTCCTTGGTACTATTAAACTTGTACGACCTCGTTGAAGACTACCTAAAATATTTCCCAAAATATGAAGGACTTCATCCGATGATCTACAAATGATAAGGATTTAAATTTGCACGTAATGGAATAAGAAAAAACACACTTAAATTTATAATTTTTACCGACATCATCAATGTGGTAAATAGCTTGCTGTAAATGATTAGCTGCATCTTGTATTTGCTGCAATTTCCAAGGATTATCGTTCGCTATGCTTGTACGTACCGTGGCAGTTTGTTGTCTTTGCACTTTTAAAATAATGTCAGCATGGGAGATGCTATCCCCCGTTAATGTAAGAATGCACTTCAGCTGATCCGGAGGCACAGATAGCACAAACTTATCTTGTTTCATAGAATTGTCATTACCGTATAATTGCACAGGAAAGCGTCGAGCACACTCCTACAAAATTCGGTGTTAACGCTCATTTAAATTTGAAAAATGAAACTTACGACTAAAATTTGGTGTATTTGTTCTAAACCGTTGTGAACCTCTTTATGCAAAACCCATTCGAATTCTTTTTGCTGAAACAAACATAACCTCAAAATTTAAATGTCAAACTCAATTAGTTTCTCGTGATATCTTTAATGTTGGAAGAATATTCGGAGAACTTACCAAATTAAGAGCCTCTTCCTTATCGCAGTCGTTCATATTTGTTATCAATTTATAAAAAAAAAGTTTATCAACAAATTGTGTAATAAAATTTACACCCAAATTGCTCACGAAGGCCTAATTAATAATATACAACTACATTCTTAAATTTTTAACCATCACTAACTGAATAAATTACACTAAACTACTAATGAACATACAAGAAAAGTAGCACACATTTTTTCATGATCACGTCTATATCGAAGTTCCAATATTTGCTATGCGAAGGCGCTTTATATCATATAAAAGCGAAAATAAGCATTTAAATAATTAATTTTTTATTACTTCTTATAAAATTAGAAAAACTGACGAGGAAAACTAAAATAGTACATAAATCGATAAATTACTACAAAATTATTATCGAACTCAAGTTGTAATCTGGATGAAGTGTCTACTACTATTAATTATTATTATAGCAACTTCTCAGCATTGACTCAAAATTAAATTAAGCAACTTTCAATTGTTTTTTGAAAATTTGTATTATTGATAAGAGTTAAGAATGCTTAAACTTTGATTACATTTTTAAGAATTCTATATCATTAGTGTTATCGTGTTATGTCACACATTCCCACACAAAAGTAGATTTCGAAAGATTAACCAATATTTTTTAAAAGCTTTCATCAAGTAAATTACCGCTGTTCGGTATCACAAATAGGATTATACAATTATTTACAATGTGTTTGCCTGGAGCCTTCTGACCCAACTATTCTGACTCTAGGCGTTTGTGGGGACGTATGTGGACTGCACCTATGGTCAGTAGTTAATCTTATTACCTCCAATCAATTAAAAAATTGGAGGTATGGTAATCGAAAAAAAATTTCAATTTTTTTTTTTTACATTTTCGAGTTCACCGTGTCCAGAAACGTAAAGATCTGCAAAAAATAAAAAATAAATTTCTGTGTCGGTCTGTCGGTCGGTCGGGCGGTCGGTCGGTCGCCAGATTTTGTCCCTCGATTTATTCGTGAACCATCCAACCTATCAGGACCAAATTTGGTATAGTGGTAGGGTTTACGGTAGAAAAGTGAAAATAAGGTTTTCGTCGCGATCTGTCAATCAGGAGTGCCACTACAAGAAAATGATACAAGATTTTTAAAAGAGATTTTGTCTTGTGATAGGTTATTTTAAAGACCTTGAAAAGCTTTATCCAGAATGGGTGAAATTAACTTTCTATCTGTCATCTGTCAAAAATTACAAGCTGTCAAAGTTAAGACTTCAAAAGTAAATAACCCATGAAGTACTGAAGGGATCTCAACCAAATTTGGTATGTAGGAACATTGCCCTCAAAGGACTTCACCGCATATGGAACCCTTTGATAAAAATCAGGAATTTAATATGAAAAAAAATAATTAATTTTTTTTGCGAAAACTTAAAAAAAGTCCTTGTCCCTCGATTTTTTTCGGCATTTCTACGTCGATGGCATTCAAACTTTTTGGACGTGTGTCTTGTAGGCTCTAGTGGTGAAAATAAGGTTTTGGCAGAGAAATCTTTGCCAGGACTACCACAATAAAAAAAATAAAAAAAAATGAAAATGACATCATATCTCCGGGAATGTATAACCGATTCAGATAAAATTTGGTGTGCTGATGATTGGAGGTATTGCGGCAGAAGTGACGATATTTTTTTTTTTTAGTTTTGAGCCCTCTTTGAGTAAGCCTTTAAGCCTTTAAGGCTTACTCGTTAGCTTTTTTATTCAAAAGTAAATAAAGTAAAAAAAAAGTAAAAAAAATAAATAAAGGCTAAATGAATAGCTTTCCGTTTAGCTTCACCACCGACAATATACCACCTTACTTTTTACCAGAGCCAGCGAGAGGATGGGGCAAAGAGGGCCAGATCCCTGAGGATCGGGCCTCCGTGAGCAAGAAAATCGGTTAAATGCACTAATATACTAATAATCTAAGCTAATAATACAAATTTTAAAATACTCTTAAATATGCATACTTTCAATCTGCATTCTTACAGTGGATAAAACTAAATTATAATAAGGGAATTCCCCTAATTTTTTTCATAAGATGTTTAACCCCCCCCCCACATGGTTATTGGCTGGATCCGCCCTTGTCCGTTAGGGTAGCCGTCGTCGTCCGTCCCAGTCAAAGTCGCAAAGTAAAGTGTAAGTAAAGGAGCCCGGAATCGATCAGCCCCAGGGCCCACTAAAGTTCTCGCCGGTCCTGCTTTTTGTCCATCAATTTCGTGATTATGTGCCCAATTTTCTTTTATTACTGTTCTCTGGTAATTTTCTCCCACGGTGTACATATCAGCGAAACATCTTTGATTGTAACATTGCCATTCAAGTTCCCCGTTCCTTGTACAGCGTTCTAGTTAAAAAAAATAAAAATAAACAAATTAAACTAATTAAAAATTTACCTAAAATTCGTATTTATTTTAAAATTAAAAATCTAGGGGCCGGTAGCAATCTACGGCCTCAGACAAAGTGGTAGTAAAAATATAGGCTTTGAGGAATTCCAAAAAAACTTGATGTTTGTTAATTAAAACTCACAGGCTCCTCCTTTAACTTGTCGTATGTAGCCAATCACTACATGACAATGTTAATTGAATTCAAAGAAAATATTTATGAAAATTTTGAAGAAACTACCGGGCTTTCCGCAGATTTTATATTTTTTATCTATAGGTAAAAGCAGAAAAGGCTGCAGCGGCAATTACCAGGCTCCTCCCAATCATCGGAGGACCCTCGGAGAAGAAAAGAATAGTGATAGCTTCCGTAACGGAATCAATCATGTTGTACGGAGCACCAATCTGGGCGGATGCGCTAAAAGTCAAGAAATACGCGATATACTTCCAGAGAATACAAAGAAAGATGGCCTTAAGAATAACTAGAGGTTACAGAACCATATCGGCTGAAGCATCCCTGTTGCTGGCGTTGCTGGTACCGGTGGACATCCTTGCTCAAGAGAGAAAAACCCTCTTCAGTCAAAAACAAACAACCAGAAAAGACCCAGAGAATATTCTCTAAAATGGGACAGCACGGAAAAAGACAGGTGTACGTACCGGGTTATATCGGACATAAAGGGCTGGTACCAAAGAAAGCATGGAGAGACTTCCTACGAATTAACGCAGGTGCTCTTTGGACACGGGTGCTTTGAATGCTATCTGCACAGGTTCAAGAGAGCAACGAGCCCCGGCTGTCTATACTGTGAAGAAGAACAAGATACGGCGGAACATACGTTCTTCCATTGTGAACGATGGAAAGAAGAAAGAAAATCCTTCAAAATAGGTCACCGCAACTCCTACCTGAAAACCTAGTGGAGTACAAGCTGTCAGACCCGGAAGCCTGGGAAAACATCTCCAACCTGGCAAAGGTGATCATAAAAGGAAAAGAGGACGAGCAAAGAAGAAAACAACAAGACCAATAGTAAATATTCAAGAAACAACGCAGAAAAGAAAAGTCCCGAAAGGGCAGAACACCAAGCGGGCTGTGTACTGGATGGAATGCGGATGCGAATCCCGGATACACCAACGGGAGGGGTTTTTACTGGGTAAAAATCCCACACTACCACCCAGCATGGGCTGGTGGTGTCTTTTGAAGATGCGAGCGATGGCGTTGAGATGGAAAGACTGAAAATTTAAAATAACTATAAAAAGTATAATAAGAATCAACGACAGTGAAAGATGATAGTATAGTAAAAGCAAAAAAAATTGTATAAAATATATAAAAATATAGTAAAGTTTGTCCTACTTTTTAAAAATTTCGTATTTTATAAAGTCCCTCAAAAACAGGTCGTCAATGTCAATACTCCTACGCTCTACTAAAACTAATACATGGAAAAAAAACTTGAAAAAATACAGTTACGAAAATCAAAAACCAACTTACTAATTCATTGTGGCAGTTTTCCAATTTTTAAATGTGGATCTGTAAAATTTTACAATTTACTTCTTATTCAAAATGCGTATTTGTGCCAAAATATTTCACAAAACATTTATATTTGCTATCGCTTTCAATTTCATTGTATGCGTAGACTAGATGTTTATCGACATATTTCGAAATAGATAGGTATATCTTCCTAATATATTGTGAGATCAATGATCTATTTATTTGGGAACTTCAAATTCTAATACCAGCCTTGGTAATCGCTGATGTTTCGTTCAATTTTGAAAATTTCAAGTTTCCTAACAATTACAAAATCATGACGTATAAAGTTGCCAATTTGAGCAAAATAAATTTTAATGATGAATTACTTCCTACTTCCATTTCTTCAGTCTTCAGTTTGTAGTGCACCCATAGTTTTTCTATAAAAATCTAAAAAAGTTCTGGGGAAAGCTGTATCCCGAAAACTATAGATTCCAGAATAATATTTTATTTAGTTTTTCACAGAATTTAGTAGATTAGTTTTGATAACACTTTTTTGGGCATTGGATGCATAGAAAATGACCAATCCACGATTTGATAATTTTTGAGACTTTGAACAAATTTGGCCATCTTATGGTTTGGGTCTGTTGTTTTTCTCATGTGACACCGAAAGAATTTTTTGCGTTCTAAATTCCTTTCATTTATTTACAATATATACAGATCTGGACATTGAACATTCGGTAAATTTTGTAGCTGTTATTGACCTTAGAGGCAAATCATCCAATAACAGTTGCCAAAGACTATAATTTACCATAACATATTACGTTTCATTTCTCAAATCTTTGCGGTAAATCCGAATAATCTGCTCTTTTAAACCTTCTCAGGTGATTCATGTTCTTTGGTGGGTTTTTGCCAGGGTCTTTGGTGTATTCCGCTAACTGTATTCACTGTTCACACACTCACGAAGCCATCTCCGTTGGTGATGTACCGTGGAGCGTTACTTATTTTTCGTTTACGGTCCAGATTCGTTCCACGAAATTTTGTATCTTCTGCTTGAAGAAGAACATTGCCATTTAGAGGGACTAACGAACACATTTCTTTGAGTATTTTAAATGGGACATGCACAGCTTTTCTATTAGTTGCCTTGATTCGCCAGATTTTCTTCCATTTTTGGATACTATTCAAGTTTGACTGCAACATCACCGAAACGATGGATGAGCTTACATGTAATACCATGACAGCTGTATCGTCGACAAGGATAGATACCACAACGTTATAATAAACTGGGTAGTGTGCAACCAATAGAAGATATAAAATTGGCCCCGGATGCTATCCTGTAAAATTCCAAAATTAACGACAAGTGCAGAATAATTTTTTTAGTTAGATAGACTGTTATGTTGGTTCCGGAAACCAAACTGGTGACCCCTAATAATATTTTTCTATTACACAGGTCGGAGTCGTTTAAGCAGTAGTTTTTCGAATAGCTTAGAGAGAAAGAGTAATAAGGTAATAGACCTATAGATACTTCTTCTTATAATGGTTTCCTAATTGATAGCCAGTACCTCCAGGTGGGAAAGAAGACGGAATAACTAAATGTAAAGGCAAAAACTTTTTTCGTTGCACTTTGAAATGCTACTTTAAAACAAATTTAATTTCAACGACAACCGACGTTGACTACTTTGTCCATATTAGGACAAATAATAGTATATTATATACCAAGGTTCAGAAGAACATCATTATAGATCTAACGCTAATAAGATTATATTCCAAGGTGTCGGAAAATATGGGTTCGAATCTTAGACTTGACAGAATTTCTTAGCTCGGCCTTCCAGTATGCATCTATACTATATTTACATAAGTCTGGCTAATGGACATAACGCCAAGGTCAAAACAAAAAGTTGTTCCTCCTAAAATTCGTAAAAAAATTATAAAAATCAACCTTGGTCTTATTGAAAAGTGGAATAACAGGAACTGTACTTTTGGCCTGTTTAGTCAATTTATGAAGTTTCAAAAAGAAAAATGTATTGTTAACATGCAATAATATTTGTAATATTAGATAATTTCGTCATTTCTATTGTTTTGTGTTTCCTTAAAAGTTGAAAGAACATTTTATTTGCAAATAATAATTATTGGCAACGATCCATATAAAAACATATGTAAAGCTACTTATAATTTTTAATGCGTTTGAGTTCAGTTTTGTGATTAGCAAAAGCTTTACATCAAAATACAGCTCAACTGCTATACCACGCGCAATGATTTATGTATATTTGAATGATATTTATAATATAAGTTTTCATAATTTTATACCAGGATAATGCAAAAAAATATATAAATTTTTATTAATAAATTCTTTAGCAAAACAGGTGTTTGGCAATTTCAAAATAGTTTTGACATGGTTTTTGACGGGGGCACTCAGCACGAATTATAGCTACTGCAAAGATTTGAGATAACAGCATTGTATTCGACTCAATCAAGATTAGAACTGCGGGGTACCCAACTCACATTTGCCAATATAAGTTTATGCCAGATTTACAAAAGATGCGCCCTAAAGCCACATTTGAGAGGTCTTTAAGATTTGTACAATTGTGTGTATCGCAAAGTGTAAAATTTAAAATTATCTACTACTTGTTCAAAGATATTTGGGAATTTTCGATTTTTTTAATAATTTGAGATACTCAAAGATCCTGTTTTTGTGGATCTGCAATTTTCGAGTTGAGGCCGCTCCAGGGATGTTTTTAATAGCAGGGGCGGCTCAAAAATTCACTGTCTAAGTAAATCTTATATCTCTGAAGCGGCCTGATCTCAAAATTTTTTTTTGAAAGAAAAACGAACAAAGACAATGGACAACAAGTGGCTGGAGAATTATATTTAAAAGACTTAATTGGAGTATACGTAGATATTGGCCAAAATCCACTACAGCTACTCAATCGGAAACAACGACCACCGAGAAGTTTCGGAGATTTTAATTTTATCCCAACTTCATCTCCCAATGGGAAATTTACTTTCATCAGTATTCCAACTTGTGATCAAGTACCCAAACTTAAAGCTAAGCAATTAAGAAGAGGTGGAAATAAATAGAATATAAACTTTTTGAAGAAAATATTTCAGATGATTTTTTACAAAATTGTAATTTTTTTATACACTTTTCAAGTTTAAATTTACTACACCAGATGCAAAACATTGAGATTTGGACAGGGAAAATTATAATTAAGCATAAAATGTTACAGTTAAATACATTTATAGTCTTTGGCAATAATTTTCTCCCAAGAACTAGATTAATTTAATATTATTACAAGACTAATAAATTTGAATTACCGAAATTGGACTTAGAAAACCCCACTATTTTTTTGGAATGATGAAAAACGTAGGTATTATTTTCAAAAACATTTTTTTCAATCAACATTTTGGTAAGTAATCACGAGCTCGAATGGTCTGAAATGGAAAAATAAACAAACGGCTAAATTCGAGCTTTATTTTTAAAATTATAACCCGATAGAAAAATTTTACATTACTCCTTTTTCTATTGTTTATCTAAAACATTTCGCCCCCCTCGAGACTTATATGGCTTGATAACCACGTTTAAAATTGGTATCGAATTTAATATGCGGAATGAAAACACTGAAATCCACGGTATAAATAAAATTGCTTGGATAAAAAGACAAATGGGTTCTTTACTTTTAAAATTATGAAAAATTTGTTTTAAGAATGGGTAATTGAAAACATCTTTTATGTAAAACCATAAATCAAGTTTACTATTCTAATTGTACAAGAGCGATATTTTTAAATCTAAAAATAATGGACAGCATTTAGTGTTCCTGTCGTTTTCAAGAAATTGCTGATTGGCTACTGAACTCTGGTAAACAGTTGCAATGTCTGAAATACTGAAATAACACTGCAAATGTCTGTTTAAGTTGTGGGTGTGCTGGTTTCAAATAGAAATCAACTATAATTTGGAAATAATAATACTCTCTTTTCACCGAATTTTCAGTTAGTTGGTCACTGCCTTTTCGTGCAAGAAGTTTGAGTGTAGTTCGCTGTTTAAACAAAAAATCATAAAATGGTAAGTACATACATTTTTATATTAATTCTGCTAAATTAGACTGGTAAATGCAATCAGTTTCCTGTTTCCTGTTTAGGAAAATCAGTGCTTAATTTAAAACTTTTATTTTCGATGCATTTTAAATATTTTTATTTCTCAATTTTCAGGATGAACTTCCTCCAGAACAAATCGCTGGTGAGTTCCATTAAAGTAGTTTTTTTATAAATTTCAGTAATGTACTTAAAAATTTCGTAAAATAATAAATTAACAAAAATAGAATGGTCGAATTTAAGTGAAATTAGACAGGAACGTGGGCTATAGTTGTGGGTGGATCGTGGATCTACGCTCCGTACGCTTATTAATGAAGAATCGTTTTTAAGAATAGATGCTGGCTTATTTAGCAGATGTAGCACTCATACCATTTTTAAAACCCAATTTTATAAGCTCGGTTTTACAATATTTTATAAGATTACGCCACCAAGAGCGTTCTTTTTGTGTCCTTTTTTGGTAATTTTTCCAATAAAAAATTTGCCGTGGAAGAAAAGTTTAGAAGTATAATGTATTTAGGAATAATAACAAAAGTATATTATCTGAAAAATATTAAAAAAGACACCATTGCTTGAAAACTGTTAATTTTTTTTTTAATCAAAATTTAAAATTCGAAATTAGATCGATTTTTTACGACGTTACTACATTTTCTTGTATTAAAAAATGCATTTAGTGCTTAAGTTGAGTTGAAAATTAGTGGCGCCGTGCCAGTATAATTATTTGGTAGATCATAACTTGAACAATCTGTAGCATTAGTTTTCATTCATTAATACCACATTAACTTCTTGATTAATATTAGCTCAAAATTCTTAAATTAACAAGCTAATTTACATTTATGATCAATTGTTATAAATCTCCGCTTCGGTATTTTAACTGAAATTTGATTAAAAATTTGTAGTTTGTAAAAATCTACAACCCAAAATTTTAGATTAAAAACAAGTAAGGAGTTTAATATTAGTATTTAAAAAGTGACGCGCACAACTGGATTAACATATTCTACCATACGTCTATGAAGCAATAAGCGAGGAAAAATCAAAATTAGTCTAAAGGCAAAACTGAAAAATTTGAGAGAAAAGTAAATTAAAAACAAAAAGTAAAGGTTAAAAAAAACATTTTTAAAGGCGATTAGGAAAAGTTTTTTGTAGTTTTAAATAGCATATAAACATCTACAATTTTAAATGATAATTTCAAGGCCTTTCCAGCCTATATATACATATTTGGCGAATGTTTGTGATTTGTATACATTGTCACACACACTGTGTGGTAACTTTCATAACACAAATAAAATCAAAAATTACATTTTTTACAATTTTTTTTAAATTTCTAATCAGATTCATTTAATTTCGTGATTTTCAGATTTAAGATTTCCTCAGATTTCTTAGGATTTACCCGGATTACTCCTTAGTTGTATAGTGGATTTTTATCTCAGTAAAACTAGACGAATCAAAACTTATAGCATTTTCTGCGATTTCATCCTAGGATTTCCTTGTGCTAATATAGCGGACTAAGATAATTCATGTTTTTTTGCTGTTTGTTCAGTACAAAGTGGCTTATCATTGTAGTTGATAAGCTGAGTTTAATTAATCTTTAATTAAAATTAATTAAAAAAAGCCAATGGCGGACCCATGGAAGGGATAAGGTGGGACCTCCTCCCCAATATTGTAAGCAGTTGGCAAAACTGTCCATAATCTGCAATTTTTCCCAAATCACTTACATAGTTTGAAGGCGGAAAAACCAAAAAACGGGGTAGACGTTAGGCAAACTAAGAACTACTCTCTTCCAAAATATTTTGGCTAAGGCCGTCTCTGCAATAAAAAAGCCGGAAGACGTACCTTGCATGTAAGGTCTGTTATTCACAGTCAAGCATGTTTGACGACTTGGCTTGGCTTTCATATGTATAGAACACATTAACTGCTCAATAAAAAAGAGAGTCGAAGTTAAAATTGTATTATGTAAAACTTTAGATGTTTATCTATAATTTTAAAACTGCAAACCGCGTTCAAATCAAACATCATGGTCCAAAGATCTTTAGAATTTCCACATTAAAAAAAAAGAGATTGTTTAGCGAAACAAACTACCAATAATACAAAAATCTGCTCATTTCAAGCTCAAAAATTTAAATTAATTTTTTTTTTAATTTTCAGTCTTGCGTAAAGCTTTTGAGAGCTTCGACAGTCAAAAATCCGGCAGTATATCATGCGACATGGTATCTGAAATCTTACGTTTGATGGGCCAACCCTTTGATAAGAAAATCCTTGAGGAACTTATCTTAGAAGTAGATGCCGATAGTAAGTTGTGCATTTCATTTCTAAAATGTGATTTAAATATTGATTATTTTTCATAGAATCTGGCAGATTAGAATTTGAAGAATTCGTAACATTAGCAGCTAAATTCATTGTAGAAGAAGATGATGAAGCAATGCAAAAAGAACTTAAAGAAGCCTTCAGGTTATACGACAAAGAAGGTAAGATGCCAATATATAGAAAGGATGTTCAATAAAATTATATTTATTTATAGGAAACGGTTACATTAAAACTGCTGCTCTTCGTGAAATCTTGAGAGAGCTTGATGAACTTTTATCAGAGAAAGATTTGGACAATTTAATTGAAGAAATTGATACTGATGGTTCTGGAACCGTTGATTTTGATGGTATTTCAAAATAGATTTTTTTTAAAGTACATGTATTTATAACTTTATATTTTTAGAATTCATGGAAATGATGACCGGAGAATAAATTTTGTAAGAGCTACTTATTGAAAATGGAAAACCAAAATTTTGGTCTAAATGCATTTTAACCAACAGCCTTTAATGTGGATTTTTATATAACAGTTCAAATGTATAAAATTTTATTTTCTTTATATACTAAAGATAAACACATTCATAACTGTTTGTATTAAGAACTTTTTTTAAACAATAAAGAAGATTGTGGATTATCTAAAAATTTATTTGTTTATTTAATTGTTTAAAAAAATCAAGTACAAAAATAAATAGGTCAAACTTAATGGATCAAAGGAATTTTCATTGAAAAAAAATTATTCTGGAGTAATGAGAAAAAAGCTTAGAAATTTTTTCCCAATATAACCAATAATCATCTTCATACAATGTTATGTTACCACATATTTTTTTCCCAAGTGAAAACCAAGTTCTAGTTTTTCTTATGCCTAATGGCTAATAAGTTGACTGCGTGGCCAATTGTTAATCTTTTAATGCACTTGGAAAACAAGTGCATTTATGTATAAAATTATATGTTACTTATTTGATAATAAGTGCATGGCTACGGTTATTTTGAATTTTTACTCGATTATGACCGTTATCAGGGAGGAATTATCTAAAGGGGTTATTTTAATTAGAAACAATCGGAATGTTTGTTAATTGTAACCTGAATGCATAATTGTATATTAAAAATTGACTACAGTATTGTTTTAAAATGGTAGGGAATACAAGTTAGAAAATAATTTGCATAAAAATTCAAAGCCATTCAAGGTATTTAAGCATGCGATTTTCAAAATATTTTATCAGTAAATGCACATACGTCGCAGTAGAATGGCTGTAAAATTTTCTTTTCATGCTGTCGTATGTCTCGTAGTTAGTTTATTACTTGTGGTAAGTAGACATGAAAAATAATTTTGCATAAAATTTTTTGAATTTATATTTAGGAAACACGAAGTCTGCCGATTGACGACAATAATATTGCTGTAAGCGATGAGAAACCAGAAAACCGCATTGAAGATGGGGTTAATACATTGCTTAAATATCCAGGAATATTTTTTAACGATTTTCTCAAAACTCTTACCGGTGGGCTTGACCGTTTTAGAGGATTTATAAAACCAGATCAAAATAACAATAGGAGCAAGAGGAGCATTGCTGTAGAAGATCTTGCACGGGTGATTGATATTGGAAGAGACGAAATACAATCCATTGCTTCTCAGTTTGAAAATCCAGTAGATGGTATTCACAACAACGTTCAGGATGTTGGAGAATTTATAAGAGAATTATTAACGTAAACCGCATCTTTCAACAATTTCAAAAAGTAATGAATTAACAATAAATTATAATTTTACATCTTAAATTACTTTTACTTTGTACGATTTAACTAAAATTCCCAGTCACCCGTGATCCTTTACAAAAAGGCTAGAGGGGTACCTAGCCACAGTGTAACAATTTTGGTCTGAATAAGATGTTTATCAGTTTCCATATGGTGCTATTTCTACAAAAATGGTCTTTTCTGTGTTTGGCAATCGTGATATTTGGCAATGTTGCTTAAAGGAGAGTTCTTCGAGTTGCACTCAGAAGTATTTTGGGTTTTATTATAGTGGCCTTTCCAGATTATCTTAAGTTTTGTTGTAGTCTTTTTTTTTCTCAGATAATAAGCCCAGAATTGGGTTTTGCTAAGATTTAGTTTTAGGTAACGACGAGGGTTTGAACCACGGTTTCCAGTTTCCCAATCGACAATCCCAAAGTCAACGGAAAACCACCTTATTAATTCCATTTTCTAGTCAGTCAATTTAACTTTAGACAAATTGCTCTCTGCTACATTAAAAAAAAACTTCTTGTTAAAATTTAATGCTGGCGATTTTATTACAGTACCGCAGACAATCACCAAAGGCGCCCACTTAATTAAGTCAATTTTGAACCACTCGCATTCAAGTATCTAGAGAAAATCACAAATTTCTACTGAACTGCTGGCCAAAATAGTTTATTTCCAGGTGTGCGTTGTGACGAATTAAACTCGTAACACGTCGTCGCCAAGGGGTAGACCACTTGAAAACAAAAGTTTACGACCGATCACGGGAATCGTAGATTACACTGATTACATTATGGTTAAAGATTACTATGGAGTACGTGGTATTATAAAGGAATCGAGCAAGGGCGAATCCAGCCAATAACCATGGGGGGAAATATTTAAAATATTTTATGAAAAAATTTAGGGAAATTCCCTTATTTTAATTTAGTTTTATTCACTGTAAAAATGCAGATTGATAGTATGCAACTATATTTTAAAATTTGTATTATTAAGCTTAGATTATTAGTATATTAGTGCATTTAACCGATTTTTTTCGGAGATTCATGGGTACCCCCCCCCTTGTATCCGCGCTTGGAATCGAGAAAGGAATGCATGAATACCTAAAATTACAAATGATTACTGATGATTACAAGGATTACATTATGATCTGAGATTACTATCGATTACAGACGAATTCAGATTATTACACAAACTACTATGAATTACAATTGAGGGGCCTAGAAGTAAAAGGATTCAAGTGCATTTTCAGTAATTCAGAAATAAACGCCTATAAAGTTAACTTGAAATTCAAAATTTGAAACAAAAAATTATTCCAGGAATAAATTTTGAAAAATGAATTATTGTCTTAGTGTTAATTAAAAGCGAAAAAAAATCCAAAAATCATTTTACCTCCAAGTTAGGATACCCTTTAAGTATGATATTCAGCAATGTTTAAAAAAAGTCACTTGAACCCTTTTACTTCTAGGCCCCTCAATTATTTCATTAGGACACTAAAATTTTACTGATGACCACCAAGTGATTACAGCGTTACATCTAATTACAAGTAAAAAGAATGAGAGATTATAGGAGTGGTCTACCCTGAACCATTTTTATTTATGGTTCTACTTTTCGAAGGATTACAGATGAATACAGATGATTACTTAAACTACTCCGGATTACTGGCATCAGTAGAATAATAAGATTACTATGCTTACCGACTACAGATTAGAGCTGATTACAAGTGCAAGGTACAAGATTACAAGAGTGATCGGCAGATCTACTCGAGGGGCAAGTTACACAGCAAATTTTTGCACACTACATTTCCTTTTATGAAAATTTCCACAGATTATCTCCTGGATAGCACAAAGATTTCCTTTCAAAAGTTGAAATAGCAAAAAAGAACAGCTTCACTATAATATTCTTAAGACTTCCTAGAATTTCCTCAGATTTTCACTTGAACTTTGAACAGCAGATTTCGTTGTTTACCAAAAGAAAAAGTTAGGTTATAGTTAGTTGTCATTGTCAAACTTCTCCTTTTTCAAAATTACCCCATATCACCCAATAAATCTTCACTGCATTTGTAATTAATGATCACATATCAAATTAAAATGCTAATTAATGCATGATAATTTTAATTGCGTAGAAGTTCCGACAACAGTGACAAATTTTAGGTTATATTATGTAGCTTTTCTGTTATACAGATTCGTTTCACCGTTTTAATATTAGTATTGATTTTCTTCTAGTCGGCTATTCTGTATTCTTGTGCAACTTGCGTCGATTAGTCCTTCAAAATGGTAAGTTGTTGCACAATTCTTACTAATAAAGGGGGTGTAAAAATTGTCGTTTTCAGATGTTTAAAGCAATCAAATGCCCAACAGAAGAGTTGTCTTACACTAATTGCGCAATAATAAACGACCAAGATTTTCCACCTGATGTAAAGTAAGTAAACATATAATCAGCTGGAGTATTCTAATAATTTGATTGGTTTCCTTATAGACAAGTTGATGTTAGCACCGGGGTTGGTAAACATTTCGTATTTTCAGTTAAATCGCATCCAAATGTAAGGTCAGGACAAGTGGGTTTCAGTGTACCGCAACGAAAATGGGCGGCTTTGTCATTAGATCAAGAGATCGAAGTCAAACCGTATCACTTTAGTGTATCTGGCAGTAATGATTGCTTGTGTTCTATTGTGTTTGAAGCTGATTTTTTGATTAAGAAATCGTAAGTGAGGTTTTCTGCTTTTAAAAAAAAATTTTGTAAATAAATAAAAAATGAAACACTTGACTCAATTGTTTAGTGAACTGGTTTCGATATGAATAGTCGTTTTATTAATTGTTGTTCATTTAAGTAGTATAATTTTTAAATAATTTAATATTAAAATTTTAGTTTTACACAAGAACCATATGACACAGACGAAATGGCCAAAGAGTTTTTGTACACGTTTCCGGGTCAAGCTTTTACTGTTGGTCAACAACTCGCGTTTGTTTTCAAAGACAAGAAGATTCTGTCTTTAGTCGTCAAAGAATTGCAAGGTAAAGGTGGTTGTGTGGTTTTGCTTCATAAATTGAAATGATTATAATATGTTTAGCTGTGGATTTGAATGCAATCAAACAAGAACGTGATGCAAAACCTAAGAAAACTAAATTGGGACGTTTGTTGGCCGACACTCTCGTGCAGTTTGAGAAGGCCGATGGTTCACCTATAAATCTTGTAGGAAAATCCAAAGGGTAAATGATATTATAGGATTTGAAATTTTTTTAATTTGTTTGTGATGTTTCCCTTTCTCTCCCCCATATTTTGAATATTTTGTGCCGATCTAGACCACAACGAAAAACTTGCAAAGATCAAAATAAAAATCAAAGGTTTAAAATTTGTTTTTCTAATGTTTACAATTTAGCAAAACCATTTGATCAAACTTTAAGAAACTATATTTACCTTATTTTTACCAAGATCCTCGTGTATTAAAAAACTTGACAAAAGTAAAAATTTCAAATTAAATTCAATTTACATAACAGCAATAATATAATCAAATAAATAAAATAAAACTAATAAAATGCTCTGGCACTTTAATTTGACTTTCAAATTGACGGTTTACTTTACGTTGAAATTTTTCAATTGCAGTAAAGTCGTCCGTCAATCCATCATAAACCCTGATTGGGATTTCCAAAAAATGGGCATAGGAGGTTTGGACAAGGAATTTAACGCGATTTTCAGACGAGCATTTGCATCTCGCGTGTTTCCACCCGAAATAGTAGAACAATTGGGTTGGTTTTCAGGTTTGATTTACTGGAACGGGAATATTTACTGTTGTTTTCTTAGGTTGCAAGCACGTGAAAGGAATACTCTTATATGGCCCTCCAGGTACTGGAAAAACATTAATGGCTCGACAAATAGGAACAATGTTGAACGCTCGTGAACCCAAGATAGTAAACGGTCCCCAAATTTTGGACAAATACGTCGGCGAATCAGAGGCCAATGTTCGTCGTCTATTTGCTGATGCTGAAGAAGAGGAAAAGAGGGTTTGGTTTTTTAATTCTTCATTAGGAAGCCAAATTTATTTGTTGTTTTTGCAGGCTGGCGCTAACAGTGGTCTTCACATAATAATTTTCGATGAAATCGACGCTATTTGTAAGCAAAGAGGTTCTGTTGCTGGAAACACCGGTGTACATGACACAGTTGTCAACCAGTTGCTTGCTAAAATCGACGGCGTGGAACAACTCAACAACATTTTGGTTATTGGCATGACAAATCGAAAAGACATGATTGATGAAGCTTTAATCCGACCTGGACGTTTGGAAGTTCAAATGGAAATCAGCTTACCCAATGAAGAGGGACGATTCCAAATTTTAAATATTCACACTTCTCGAATGAAAGAGTTTAAGAAAATAAATCCTGACGTTGATAACAAAGTAAATTAAATTTTGGGTTTGATTTGATCATTGAGATGAAATAAAAATCTTTTTTGCAGGAATTAGCAACTTTAACTAAGAACTTTTCGGGCGCAGAATTGGAAGGGTTGGTACGTGCCGCTCAATCTACCGCCATGAACCGTCTCATCAAAGCAGCGTCCAAGGTGGAAGTCGATCCCGAAGCTATGGAGAAATTGCTGGTCTGTAGGGCTGATTTCCTTCATGCATTGGAGAATGACATAAAACCAGTAAGTTTTTTATAATCAAGTTTTAGTGTGTACGGGTGGTTTATGGCACTATGCAACATATTATTACGTACATTCTTGATAAATTTTTACATTTTAATTTTTATTCGAAAATGTGATTTTTAGGCGTTTGGAAGTGCGCATGAAATATTGGATCAATGCTTATCCAGAGGTATAATAAATTGGGGCCCACCTGTCGAGTCAATCTTGGAAGATGGTCGACTTTTTATCCAACAAGCAAGTTCTAGTCAAAGCGGTGGTGAGTTTTTTTGAACTAAAGCTGTTATTAATTCATTATAACTATAAGTAAATAAAAAGTTGATCCATATTGGTAATTCTACTCGTAAAATTCGTTGGTAGGTGATAACCCGGACTGCGAAAATTGAAATAGTAATGCTCTAACACATTTTCTTCCTATATAGACGCGACAAAGTATTTTAAATAAGACCCCAGGCGAACCCAGATATCTAGCCCAACTAGCTAGCTATATATCAACAATAGACAACAATAATATTAAATAATGGAGATAAATAATATCACACATAATTAATTTTATTGAAATAATTTGCATGCTCTTATAATTAAAATGCATTGTTTTTCAAGATTTGGTGTCGGTTTTATTGGAGGGACCACCAAACTCGGGAAAAACTGCTCTCGCCGCTCAGTTGGCGAAAGATTCAGATTTCCCGTTTGTAAAAATTTGTAGTCCTGAAGAAATGATTGGATTCACTGAAACAGCAAAATGCTTGCAGATTCGAAAGGTTTGGGTGCAATCTTGGGCGTCACTTTTGACCACTTATTTTTTGGTGTAGGTTTTTGATGATGCCTACCGTTCAACGCTTAGTTGTATTCTGGTAGATAACATAGAGAGATTACTGGACTATGGCTCCATTGGACCGCGCTATTCTAATCTGACGTTGCAAGCTTTGTTGGTACTTTTGAAGAAGCAACCTCCTCCGGGGAAAAAGCTATTGGTTTTATGTACTAGTAGCAGGAGGCAAGTGTTGGAAGATATGGAAATGTTGTCGGCCTTTACCGCCGTTTTGCACGTGCCCAACCTATCAAAACCGGAACATTTCCTCGCAGTTTTGGAATCATCACAAGTTTTCAGCAAACAAGAAATGCAGCAAGCTGCGAGACAAGTTCAAGGAAAACGGTGAGTTGTAGAAAATTGAAGAACAAAGCAAAACTTCTTTTTTCAGGCTCTTCATTGGTATCAAAAAATTGCTGGCTTTAATTGACATGGCAAGACAAACAGAAGCTGGTTTTAGGATTTGCAAATTGATAAGCAAATTGGAAGAAGATGGAGCGTTAGATTTAGGTGACACTTGTTAATTTGTCAATTTTGAGAGAAAAATTATTTATCGAAGTCAATAGAAGTTTAGGATAGAAAAGTATACTGGACAGTTTACATTAACCACGAGTTTATAATTTAACAGTTTTTAGGGTGGGATGAAAACAATGAAACTATCAATTTATTAGTTCTAAGCAATGGCCGATTTCATGAAATCCTCAAATGTAACTCTTTCTTGCCGATCATTTAACTTTTAATGTATGAGCATTATACTTTGAGTAAATGAAAGTTTTTGAGTATCTAGATCCCATGGCTGTATGAGATATCCTGTTTCATTGTTGATAATGGCTATCATCAACCTATTTATATTTAACTAGCCAATAGAAATAAAGAGGCAGCAATTTGCCTACTACTTCATGCGATCAACTGCTACTAACGTACTAACTCTATGTTGATGATTGCTGCTATTATAAAACAACAGTGTTAAAAGCACATCCGAGATCCGTCTAAAATGTTAACTCATATTATGTAAAATAACTCGTACTCTCACAGTTCTAATAGTCACTTTGGAACACTAACAAAGTTATTGTTGGTTTGTATGAACAATAGATTAGTTTTAACAGCTTGTTAAAAAATTTATGAAACCGGGCATAAGTATCGTAGCTTGAGAAAATGATAAGAAAAATTAAAATTTATCACTGTGAGGTGTTTACGGAGTTGTCTCATTTGCAGACTATCTCAAGTGAATGTAATTTTATCAAGAAAACTCAGGTTTTGGGGTTTCCTCTCATATGAGAAATTTTGGTTATTATTTTATTTTATGAACGACTTTTGAGGCAGGGAACTCAAATTGACAGTAATTGACAGAAATACCATTCCTTGTTGCAGTATTATAATTTTATGCTAATTGCCATAGAAAATTTAACCTCTTTCAGAAGGTAATTTAGACTTGCATTTTTTTATTATCGTGGCCTTATTCTTTAAAATGTGATAAATCTTCTTGTGATTTATTAAATGTATCTAGATATTAGTATTAAGTAGAAAACTTCCCATACACTTCCAGATATGTTTTATTGTAACTAATACCTTCATTTTTCAACCAGTTACTACCTTCACGTGGCTCCCGAGGTGTTCTTTTCTTCAGGGTAGTCTTATGCGATGTCATAATTGGAAGCAAATCGCGATAAAAACAAAAAATAGCTTTATCTTAAATACACATATCTAAATTTCTTCTTCTGCTGGTTTCTATAGCCATTCGCTTCCAATTAAAACATTACACTTTTCAAGTCGTTCTTGTTCTCTTAACTTGAGCACAAAAACTTAGCAATAAAAATGTTCATAGATAAATTTTAGAAAATTATTTTATTTGTAAATATGTAATTTTTGAATCCTGTACAAATCAGAACTTTATTTTTTGAATTTGTTGTATATTTAATAAATTATTGTTTAGGGAAACTAAATAAAGTTAGAAAAAAAAATATCAAAAATGATTTTTATGGGTGCAAATCGGCCATAACTCCAGAACGAGACATCGTATTACAATGAATTTGTTTCGTTTTTAATGATAATAAAATAAGCTTGTTTAAAGATGCTTTGTGAAGTACAATTTACAACCGACTATATTATCCTGGCATCAAGTTGTGATTGCTAATTTCCGCAGTTTCCAAATTTCAACGTTAATTTTGTGGCTAACATAAAAAGCATACTTAAAAATGTATATAGAAGTTTTAAGTATTTATTTAACTAGAAAATACACAGTTTTAAGTTAAAGTAAGAATCTGAACTGTGAAGTTAATGTTGATTACAAGAATACATTTAAAATCGCATTGTAAATTAAACATTAATACATACATTTATTTTTATAAATATAGTAATGAACTTTAATTTTAAAATTTGTTTAAGTAACATTAAATATTTTAATTGACTCTATTTAAGATAACTTAATAACAATTCAATTTATCAAATATGAAAAGCTTAGAAAATTGCAATCTGTTGCCAGATTTTTAGTGGCTAGCCTGTATTTTTTAAATTAATTTTTGTTTGTTAATACAATAACTTGGTGCATTATTTTGGGTGATTCTAAATACAAATAATTGATTTCAAAAATAATTAAATAATTTGATACTCTCAAAGTTCGTAAGTCTAACTGCGCACTTACATTGCAATTTAAAAACTTTTCTTACCTGCAATATGTTGCATGCATAAAATTTTAAGAACAACTTCCATAAAATCTTTAAATTTTGTACTTTATCTAAAAATTAACAACTTAAAATATATATTTTTTAATCAAATACAAAACAAAAATAACATATAAAAATATTTATAACATTTGTATAATAACAGCCTACTTCAGAAATAAATCTTTTACGTATAAATAAAAGTAAATTTAGCAAGATGAGATGCCATATGAAATATAAAACTTTATTTAAAATACTGAGGAAATTCGTTCATTATTTCTCTCACTAATTTTTGATCTAAATAACTTTGGCCTGATTCTTCACAAAAGATTCTTGTGAAACATTTGAGTATATCCTCTTTCCGGTGACAATGATCACCATAGTTGGTGTTTTTCATAACACGCCGACATAATTCTAAATACTGATGGCGTCGCTGTAATCATACAAAATTAAATACTTTAATAAAAGTAATTTGTACCAATTACTTTCCACATATTTTGTTCCTGAGATCATAACTAATTTCAGATTCAATTAAAACTAAGCATAAACATAAGTGCAATTTGTGGTCTAGTGACCATAATTAACAAAAACATTAATATGCGTGAACGAAAAAGTAAACCGCCAAGCTCAATCAATTGAAGTCAGGAATAAGTCATAATGACTGAATCGGAAAATTTGCCTAGAGCTAATCTAGACAAGATCGTCTCAATTATCTTAGAAAAAGTACTCAAATTTTTAAATTCTGTATTTTGTCAAGTCTGAAATTAGTTGAAGTTTCAAATATTTAAAAAAAAGTAAATAATAATTACAGAATAATGAATTGACTCACCTTATCGCCTGTCGATAAATCAGATATATTTCTGACTATAATGTCGATAAGAACTTTAATATCATTGGTATAAAACAAATTGGCTGTACTTTCGTAACTAAAAATATCCACAAACAATTTGACGAGGGAATGTGGAGGTGCTGGTTCATGATCAAAGATTCGGACAGGATCTTCTACAAATTTTTTAAATTAATTTTAGTTAATCATAAACCATCATGAGCTAATTACAAACCTTCTCGATTCAGAAGTAGTAAAATTTTTTCAGTAAAAGCTTTGGCTGCATTTTTATCCTTTAATGCTTTCAAAAGTAGATTATCGGATTCATTTTGAAATTGAAGATTAAATGAAACAATTAAATTCAAAAATAAATCTGGTATTTGGTCATCAACGTCCGTATCAGGTGGAGATTCAATATTGTTTAAAAGAAACGTTAAAAATGGAAGACCCATTAAATCTAAAAATGAATGCTATCCAATTGTGTATTTGACAGCTGTTTAAGTTTACCTAAATGCGTTACAGGCATTTGTTCGCCCATCGAAAAAATCATTGTTAAAAGAAGAGCCGAATAGTTAAGCTTAGAAACGTTTCTAGGATTAGCCAACATATCTCTAAAATTCAACTTTTGATATAATCAGTTCAAAAATATTATTGCACGTTACCTGGCCAATTCTCCCGGTAAGATAGAATTCAACATAATACTGATGATGTATCTCTCCAAACTGCACAACATACCAAAAGCTTGAAGTAGCAGTTGTCGAATTGACCAACGGATTTCCATTTGGTAATATTGTATTAGAGTAACGATGACGTGGTACTGATTAGCAGAAATTACATGTTTGGAGATGCTAGCATCTGCATTAGACTAAAAAATAATTTATTTAATTTTGAAGTAAACGGACACGTTTATAAATTTTAAATATTTACCAAAATTGAAATAAGTTCACTGATGTATTCCATGATAACACCTTCGTCTTCATGTAGCATCCAACTTCTTTGTTGGGAGTCCTCCTTGCAAGAAGTTAATTCGTTAAATATGATTTTTAAACGACTAGCATCGTGACTTTGCTCAATTTGTAAATCATCGGCTTGGAGTGAAGTTTGGCAGTGGGATAAAATGGTACTCAAATATGGAAATGCAGAAGCAGGCAGTAAGTCGTGTAAACCTTGAATAACAGTTTGAACTGCTACTTTTGACATTTCGTGAGAAAGTTGAGTGTTGATTCGCACACTTTCAACCAACTCGTAAACCGATTGTGATGTAATGATAGAAGACACATTGGAATTGACAGAAGAATTTGATAGTGTATTTTGTATGTTGACTTCAGATTTTCTACGTCCGGTTTCTCTTTTACATTCCTGGTCGGGCGTTTTTATGGCTTCCCTACTATTGCTTTGTTTATGTAACTGAGGTTTTATGGGTTCATCATAACAATTATTCGTACACTTTTGGTCCGTACTACTCAAGATACTTTTAACTGTTCCTCGTGTCGTTTCCAATTGGCCTTCAGAATTTCTAAACAGCAAAGGTGGTAAAACGGTCGATTCGTCTCCACCTACTGAATTTTGTTGTACTTCAGGTAAATTTTCAATTTGCCTCTTTATTTCCTTAAGTCTCAATAAAATATCTTTCTTGCTGTCAAGTATACTGTCCGAATTTATGTCGCTGTGTTTTATAGAGCTCATGGAGTTCTCTAAATATTGCAGATAGAATGCAGGACTTACGGTTATAGTTTCCACATAGTTTGAAGGAACGAAACCAATTTCACCTTTCTCGTTAATTACTTCCCACCAATTTTTGTGTTTTGTAACAGTTTGATGCAATATAAAATATTCATTCATTTTAAAACTTAATGTTTTAGCATATGTGGCTTTAAAATCGTACATGCTTCTAAGCATATCCAAGTTACCTGTAATTGTTAAGAATTTTTAAATCTTTGCAAAATAACAATTTCGAACATCCGAAGAGATCTTTTTTTTTCATGAATTTTACACGTGCGCTTTTGGTATATCAAGTTTGATATTATAAACTTACCTAGATGTATCATATTATTCGACATTATCAATTAATTTAAAAATCTTTGGCCGCAGAATTGTTATTGTTGACTAAACTTTGACACTGACAGCTGGCACGCCTATAATTACGTTCCCGCAAATTTTGCTATTTTAAATTTCGATGTAAAAATTATGTTGTAACGTTGATGTAAAAATGGGCATACAGTTTGCTAAAAAGAAAAATTAACTGCACAAAATTCGGATTATTTCGATTTTAATAAATTAATATCGAATGAAAACAATTTAATGTACAATGCACTTATCGCACTCAGACCCCCTTTTATCTAACGTTCATTGCATAAAATCCACGCCTATGCATTAATGACAACAAAACACTTGTCACAACCTCACAATTTTGTTGGAATTGGTTTGGAACCTTAGAAATTTGAAACTTATTTGTATGAAAAGTACGTGATCACCATAAATAAGAAAAAGTGATCACAAATAAAGGAAGATTACCAATGTAGGTTTAACAAAATTTACCCATCGAACTACTTAATTTTATATAATTACAAGTTGCGTTTGAATGCAGTTATTTATTTTCGGTTAATTCAAAGTTGGTTTAAGGTTTTCCATGGTAGCAGCGTATTTTAAACATTAAAAAAAGAGAAGATTGCTCAAGTGGAAATGTATTCCGTGATAAATACGATGTCTCGGTGCAAATGGGAAATATTATAACGAAAACCTGAACAAATTCTGTGCTAAGTGGAGGTAATCCATGTTCTTAAAGTTGTATTGTTTCTATAATCCTTACACATTGTTCCAGCTATTAGGATCCTCGAAGGATCATGTTTGTATCACAAATTCTTGCCCACGTCATTAGTAACTTATTTAAACTACAACATATTGTAACTTCTCATAAAACCTTTATATTTAAGGGTTTAAAATATACACGGGAAGGATGGAAAAATACAAGATCAATCTGAAGGAAAATTCAATAATGATTGTTGGATTGGTTTTGATGCAACAGTTACGGAATGAATCTGGTTTACCTGTCGAACAAGTGGTCGAGTAAACACTTATACCTAATCAATAATCTGCCATCAGAAAATAATTAATTTAGAAACAACTATACATTTCCGAAGGATAATTTTTAAATTACCGTAATAAGCAAGCTCCAGAGCATCATTCCACCAAGTTTGAAGCAGATCGCAGTTACACAGGTAAACTAGAATTAAAGAAGTACCGCGCCATCTAACCATACATATCTGAAATAGAATTTAACTATTGTAACAAAAGTTTTAACAACAAACGCAATAATAATAATTAAAGAAATTAAATTTTATCAATAATCTTAATGTAACCATAGATAAAATATAACTCACTTTATTTGTTCGAAATTGGAAGTTCCCAGTAGGTGTCGTGAACTTCGCCCCCTTTTCAAGGTCATCATACGTCAAAATTTGAAAATAATTATGTGAACAAACAGTAAATTATTATGTAATCTTTAAATTAATGACTAATTTTTACTTGGCATGTGCCAAACGCGTAACAAACCATTGTGTCAGCTAAACACGTGCGTGGAAAGCTCCAATCATGATTTTATTTATCCTCGACATATAGGAAAATTTGGCACAGATGTTAATTTACACAATTTAAACGAACTACGGACGAACGTCATTAAGGTATTTTAATATTTACATCGAAGTTTAGTTTAAATTCTAATTTTTGTTTTCAGGTTCACTTCAAACGAATAAAGGAAATGATAAAATCATGACAGTATTATCGAGGTTTCTGACATTTACTCGAACTTATCCTATTGCTCGAGGAATGATATCTTATGCTATAATTTGGCCCACATCTTGTTTGATACAACAATCGATTGCTGGAAAAAGATGGCATAATTACGATTGGGCTCAATGTGCACGTTTTTCGTTGTACGGTGGCTTGTTCACAGCTCCAACTTTGTATGGCTGGGTCAGAATTTCGACAATGATTTGGCCACAAAGTACTTTTAGATCAGCAGTTACAAAGGTACAATTTTTATTTTCTAATTTAGTGAATGGTTTCTTACCCACAAGATTGACAAAGTTTTGAGATTTTTTTATTTACTTTTCTCCCTGTCCTTACATGTCTTAATAATAAAGGTGATCACATATTTTATATTAAATATTATTTAAAATTTAATTTTATAAAGGCCGTGGTCGAACAAATGACATACGGACCAGCAGCTCTCGCTTGTTTCTTTTTCGGAATGAGTTTGCTTGAGCACCAAGACATTGAACGTGCAGAAAATGAAGTAAAAGCTAAGTTTTTGCCTTCTTTCAAGGTAACTTTTAAATATTGCATCAGATGAATGTTTTTAATACTTTTCGTTTCAGTTCGGTGTATGTTTTTGGCCAGTTTTTCAAACTGTTAATTTTTTCTTTGTTCCTGAAAGAAATCGCGTTCCTCTTGTAAGTGTTGGAAGTCTTCTTTGGTGTTGTTTCTTATCATACATGTATGATTTGGAGACTAAAAAAGAAGAAGAATTAAAACTAAACTCAATCTTATTAAGAAATGAAGAAATTAAGAATTAAAGTAATGGTTTGTGCGAATGTTATAGTAACAATTTGTAAATAAATATGATTGGATAATTACTACGGAATAAAGAATTTGGAATGGATTTTCTTAATGAAACTATTGATTAAAGCAATAGCTTGTGTGAATGTTTTAGTACCAATTTGTAAATTAAAAATGTTTAAATTAAGAGAGAATGGAAGATAAATTATAAATATACTCGAGAAAGAATTTGGAGTGGATTCTTGTCACAAACAAATTTTATACTTAACATTTGTTTACTCTTATGGCAATTTCCATCTAGTGTTCATGAAATTTAATAGGAGGCATATTTTTCTCTCATTTTATTTAAAGACAAACCCTGCAAAACAATTTCACCTCAAACTTTTCAGTAGATCTTAAAAAGTTGGCCTTTAATTCTTTTTGTTTTTTTTTTATATCTGTCCCTTTCTTTTACAGAGCACCCAACATTTGAATCTGTGTAATACATACTTTTGACTAAAATTTAAAGCCTTAAACCATTGTTTTTTTGGAATAATCTTGGTATTTTATAGATATTAGTCTTTTTAAGTAGACAATTTTATTTATTTATTTATTTAATTTAATTATTTTATGTAGTTTTGTTGTAATTGTTATTAACAATTTTAATGTTTTTTCCTATTTTGAGAATTTTATTCAAGTTGTAATGTATTAAAAAATTAAATAAATTATTGTTATAGCTTGACCAATGATAATGTAATGACCAGCGTAAAATACCAGTAGGTTTGATGTCTGTTGGGAATATGCCCGCCTTGTCCGGGGAACAGACTGGAGATTTAAAAATCTGAGAAAAAGAAAAAAAATGAATAAAACATGATATTAGGACGTAATAGCTCTATGTGAGGATTCACATATAACTGCAAGATCATTTTCATAGTCAAATGAACACAAAACCTGAAAAACTAAAAATAATTTCTACAATAAAAATCAAGAATATTTCTTTTTATTTTCTATTTAAAATTTGGATGTAGTTAATTTTATTTTTTAATATAGGATGCATACGAAACGGTTAATCCACAACATGCAACTTTGTGATATCTCTCTTCCGAGCCTGATGTAGATAACGGATTTCCGTGCCTGATGTAGATAACGGATTTCCGAGCAGCGTCATTGTTGAAAAAAGGCCCACCAGTAGAACTTCTTATTATTATCTACACTGTGTTTGTTACCTATTTCCTATTTGTGAAATACTAAACTTTCTAGCAAAAGACATAAGTCAGGTCTTATAGCATAACTTACTATTTTTTATTTACAGGGGCATATTTCTTGAAACTGAAAACTCTTACTCTTCACTTCTGAAGTTTTACTTCACAAGTTGGTGTTTTCATTGACGAAAACAAATAATAAGTAAAAACGCCTACTCGGACTTATCGGTAAAGAGGTATGGCTAACATTTTGATTCTTTTTGTTGCTTTGTATTTAAGGGCACGTCTGCTTATCCTAAATGGATGCCTTCTTGAATGTATATCTCCTACTCGTTTCCTTGGTATCGCCAGTATTTTAATTCTTTTTGATGCTAAATATTTAGTTGTGAGAATCTGAAGTAGCACTATAAAATTTACTTACCTGTGCTCTTTAAAGCTTTTTCTTCGACAACTCCAGGTTCAATTTCTGGATCAGTACTAACCATCAATCTAGGTGAAGGAAGTGACAATTCTAATATTCGTTTTGTTATTTTATAAGTTTTTGCACTTGGAGATACCTAAAATGAAAAATGAGCCTTGATGTAACTGGAATTACAATAAATGGTAGTTTTTTCCCAAATCCAAAAAATTTACTTGATGTCATTCAATTCTCAAACTTAAAGATTTGCATTTTCAATAAGCTACTAGAAATTTATTTGCCCTTTATTGCGTTAAAACTTACACCAGAACTAAATTTCCAACGTCTTGGCTTCACATATTTCTTGGACATATTGCGAGCCAACGGCATAGCTAGTTTGACAGTTCTAGGAAATCTTGCAGAATCAAGTTCCATTTTTGTGCTTCCTTAATTATATTTTCTCTATTTTGCATTTTTTAAGTTTTACATATTTTTCAATTTACTAAAATTTAAGGGTGACATTTTGATCAAATTTTGTTTATACTTTTTTATTTGACATGACTTGATCTTTTTAATAATTTTTACGTTATAATACAGCTGCTGTAGACGAACCGGACCGGTGTACAACCGGTGTGCACCTTAAGGTCTCAGGCCAAATTTTGTTGGTCCGGGCCCACCTTCTGGTGGCCCCGGATATATAAAATCAAATATACTACTAATTGTTATTTTAATGAAATCTTTATTATGTTAAGTTACTGCTTAAATTATTTTTGTTGCCTATTATAAAATAATAAATTAAAGTTACATTTTTTTTTGCAGAAATACATTTGGTAATTAATTATTTATTTTCGTTCTATAGGTTTTGCCAATTCCTGGATTCTTGCGGATGGTTTAGCCTTCAGAGCGTATGGACTGATTGTAAATGGATCTTCTTTGAAGTCTACATTTTTATCTGCTGCTCTCCTTTTAGGTATCGCCAATTCACAGCATCGTGGAGTAGCTGTAACATTTGAATGAAAATTTGGAGATGTTAAGAAATAATGCAATTTTGGTTTACGTTTGCAAGTTCTAGCTCCTCTTGTCGTTGCTCCAATTTCACGAATAAATTCTTTGACTAATTTATGTGGAGGATTTGTAGCCAACACTTTCGTTCTTTCTGTCAATATATATTTTTTTGCACCTTCTGATACTCTTAGGGGATCTTTGTAATGTGGGTCTATAGATGGACGTAAATATTTCAATGTCGTAAACTTTGGTTCCGCCATTTGATTCATATGGTAAGAAATTTCTTGTAAATTTGCAATTTTACTTTTCTAAAAATTCCAATTAATCAGAAGGTTTATAGAAGCAAATATTCAAAAATATTACCTTTAAGGGTTTTGGCCGGAACACCTTTTTCGGCAATGCACATTTAGATAACCACAGTGCTATTTTTTTGTCTTTTTCTGCTTTTGATAATGACTTCTTTGACTTCTTAACCGGTTTTGCCGACAATCCTTTTCTTGCCAAGCGCCTATTTAAGTGAAATTAGGTTAATTGTTTGGGTAATAAGATATAACAAATGAGAATATACGAACTTCTTTTTCAAATCTACCGACCCTTTCTTGTAGTAGTTGTATAGAGAATTCCACGAACTGTCTATAAATTTATCCATTTTATTTTTGAAGTGGTTTCCCAAAAAGCTAAACGACTTCTTGTTTAATTTTAGATATCTGAAATAAACATCTCAACTTAATTGAAATTACCTAGAAATTACACTTAATTTTTGGTTTGTTACACTCTCCTCTGCCAAATCAAAACCTGGTGCCAGGTCAATCAAACGCATTTGACTTGACTAATACAACAATCTATTGTGTGTTCATTACCTCATATTGGGTCGAGCTAAATGGTCAGTTCTGTAAGTGCCTTTGCCAGTAAGCGTAGATTGACTTATTCCACTGCAAATCTGGTCTTCTACCACATAGTCGTATTTTTCTCTTGTCTTGTAAGAAGCCTTTTTACACAATTCATTTATTCTCCAATTAGCTTTTACTTTGCTTTTAAGTACACCAGGACGAACTCCGGAATCGACATATCCTGGTATATAACGGGGTGGAACATATTTTTTGGTAGTTCTGCGTTTAACTGGAATTGCTAATAATATTGTTCTGAGGTTTTGGGGAGTTTCCAATTCCATTTTAATTATTTGGTTTTACTTCTTTTTATTAAATTTTATTTGTTACTATTTTTTTTTAGTTTTTCTTATTTTAGATTAACATAATTTTGTACTGGGAATTTTGACAATTTTTTTTTTTAATTTTATTACACGCTTGATTTTAACGATAGGCGTTTGAAATGTTGAACCAAATACATTGTTGAACTTGGTTCAAATAGTTATTTTTGTATCTAGGGCGTAAAATGATCGTTTCTAGTTTGCGACGGCTTGTAGCGCAAGCCGGAATAGGGAGGACTTTTAAAATTCTCACATGTCTGGGGGGCTAAAATTTGTTCATCCGAAATTTTTTTATTAAATTTAATATTAATGTACGTTTTCATTTACAATTATTTTATTATTATTTACCACAACATACTTTAAATATACTATTTTTAATTGCAAAAGATGTAATATGTACGGACATCAATGCGAATCCAATTTTTTTACTTATCACAAAAATGGCAGCACAATATAAGATCGTTGTAGTTTTTCTATATTGTCTTTTTTTTCGATTTCTAGTTCCATTTCTTTAAGTTTTGGGTCTTTGAGTTTTGGTTCGCTTTGCACCTAATAGGTTAATGTAAAAAATTAAATAATGAAAAGATTTTAGGATAAAACAAAAAATCTTTTTACCTGTTTAAATTTTTCACTTGCTTTATAGTCGACCATTTTAGACAATTTTGATAATCTCCAATTCACTTTAACTTTTCCCTTAATTGCACTAGGACGCACGCCGGAATCTATAACTCCAGGTATATAACGAGGAGGAATATATTTTTTAGTTTTTCTGCGTTTAAGGGGAATAGCTAATAAATTTATTCTGAAATTTTTGGGATGATCACCTTCCATTTTTAATATTATTACTTATATTTTCAAATCTTGGTATATTGTTTTTCTATTTTTAATTATTTTATATTTTAATATGCATAATAGTACCGAGAATTTTGACAACTTATATTTTTTTTTATGAGCTACTGGATTTTTTATATATTTTTATTTGCAAAATATCAGATTTGATATTGGATTTTCGGGCTTCGAGAGCTCAATCTCGAGTAAAACAGGGAATCTTTCTGGGGAATAACATCTTCTAAGTATCTCAAGATCAACTGCAGTGGCACATCTTCTATAGATCTCTAATTCGCAAAATGTCTACCTGCTGGTTCCAGGTAAAATGTTATAATTGATGATGGTGTTCGTGTGAAGAAACGAGAGGAAAATTGATCATATCAGAGAATGGATCGTGAAGATTGCAGAGAAACAATGTAGGGAGCTGTTTTCCAAAAGGAAGCCAAGCTCCTTTAGAATTAATTTTGGCGAAGAATAATAGAGTAGGAAAAATAATACAGTTTCGTTTATTTAAACTTATACTTAGTTACATGTTACTTTTTTTTAACACTGCACTTACGACGAAAAATAATTTAAACTATGATCGTTCCGTAGGTTTGGCTAATTCTATTATTCTAGCCGATGCTTTATATTTTAGTGCGTTTCTACTGATTTCAAATGGATTTTCTTTGAATTCGGTATCTTTTTCTTTTGCAGTTTTTCTTGGTATAGCTAGTTCGAGGAATCTTGGAGAAACTATAAAATTTATTAATAAGTTTAACCTGCTAATGATTTATAAACGACAGTGTCGATACCTTTACATGTTAAAGCAGATCTTTTAACAGCTCCAGGTTTAAATACTGGCTCCCTGATTAATCTGTAAGCTGGACATTCGGCTAACTTTTTAACTCTTTCGCTTATTTCGTAGGTTTTGGCTGCATCTGACACCTGTAAACATATTACAAGTTAAAGTTACACGTTCTTATAAAATGGCAGTTAATACTAAAATTTTAGTATCTAACTAACAATTTTAGTGCACAACTACTACTGGGAATAGTAATGATAGTTCTACAACTTACTTTTAGTGGATCTACGTATTCAGCATCTATAGATGGACGGAGATATTTTTTGGTGACAAAATTTGGTCTAGCCATTATAGTCATATGGGGACCTATTTTATTTAAGTCGGCGATTTTACGAGGCTAATTAAAAATAATTTTAAATTATAAACTTTGCTATCAACACTAAACATTTTTACCTTTTCGGGTTTTGGTAAAAATATTTTTTTCGGCAAAGCACAAACAGCAGCCCATTCAGCAAACCTTTTTTGTCGTTCTTCCACTGATAATGGTGCTGATTTTTTTTTGCCAGACTTTCCTTTATCTTTGCTGCCCTTTTTACCCTTACCTTTTCCATCACCTTTTCCTTTTCCTTTTCCCTTTTTCCTAATTAGAAAAAAGTTATTAAATTGAAATAAGTTTGTATTTTTAACATTTTGACCGACTTTTTCTTTAGTTCTAATATTTTTCTATCGTAGTAGTGGTACAGGGATTTCCACGATTTGTCAATATGTTTATCCATAGTTTTCATAAACTTGGGTCCCAAATAGCTGTAAGTTTTTTTTTGTAGACGTAATTTCCTGAAACGAGAGAATTTATTATACTAGCAGTTCAGGCGGCCTAGCGGTCGCCATGATGTCCTAATCTTGAATAATGAGGAAACTTTCAACAAGAAATGAAAAAATAAATTTATAACATTTGCTTGCTTTTCTTTTTATCATCCCGCAGTTTACTACTTGTCAACCAAAACATTTCTTGAGTATATTCGAGCAAAACATACCTTAAGGGGGTTATAGCTAAATCATTGGTTCTGCCAGTGCCTTGTCCCTCGAGAGTCGACTGACTTATTCCAGGAGTTTTAAACAAACTTAGTGTAGGATCAACTCGTCGACGTAACGTTGCCGTTGCTAATGTGTTAATTCTCCAATTATCTATTACTGGTCCTCTAATTGCACTAGGCCGCACTCCTGAGTAAATTTTTCCGGTATAAACTGGTGGTACGTACTTTTTAGTTCGTCTAGTTTTTTTGGGTATTGCTAATAATATTGTACGTAAATTTTTAGGTGGAGTTTGGGTATCCATTTTCTTAGATTTCAAAAAATTTTCCAAACTATGGAAGCAGTAGAATTTTCTATGTTTATAATTTTAATTTGCAGTTTTTTTCAATAAAATTGTTTTATATTTTACATGAATTTAATAATTGACGGAAAATTTTGAAATTTGAACGATTAAACGAAATGTAGAATTTTGACGTTATTAGTTTGATTGTTTAAATGTAACTTGATTTTTAGTCATAATAATTTAAATTCAGAATTTATCGAGTTCAAGGAAAACGACGAGAAGTTGGTATACTCATTATTTATTAACTAATTTTTAAATTTACATTTTATTTATATTTTTGGATCGCTACTTTTTAAACCTACAAAATTTTCAGACAAATCCCAAATCTTCTTCGCTATCGAATCATCGAATGCTTTAGAGGATAAAGTGGTTTCCTTGCAGTCCATGAAATATTTACCACTAATATCTTGAACATCCTCAGACACTGCCAAATATACACTTGTTTGCGAACCTTCTCGAACAGTTTTAAAAAAGTAATATGCTATAAATTTTATTGGCCAATTTAATGGAAACGGGACATTTCTCCAAATTCCAGAATCAATCATTCCTGGATGCAAACAGTTTACAGTTACGTTTGAGTATTTCAAACGTCTTGCCAACTCTTTTGTAAAATATATGTTAACATATTTTGAAACGTAATATATGTAAGGTGGAAAACTGGACTCGACTGGATTTAAATTTTCTAAATTAACCCGGGCCAAACGATATAGTTCAGATGCAACGATCACAATCCGGCTTGGTCCCGATCTTTTCATAATATCTATAAAAAAAAATTGAATTAACTAACCAATAGAAAATGACTGTTAGTACTAACTAGAGATGAGATTTCTAGGTTTTTACCTTTTTTTTATTTTAGCTCCTATTTTTATGATATTAGTACCAAAATTTGTTTCATGGAAAACTACGTTATATAAGCCTTATTTGTTTTGACCTTTTTTGCCTTTTTTTCTAGTTTTTCATTTTTACGACCTATTTTAACATTATGGAAACTTTTTTTAATTTGAAGTTTAAATTGAAAAAAAAAATTAATTTAATTCAAATTAATTTTATATAATTAAAAATTATTTTATTTTAAACATAAATTTGGTGCCCGGTGGTGGTGCAACTGCAAACCCACCATGTACCAACCATAGAATAAACCTAAGCAAAGTACCAAGTGCTACCAAATATTTCACTTACCCCCCGCCCCCCGGGGTTAATTTTAACATGTTGGGGCACGTGGTTCAGTACAGCAAATTTTTATTGTGAAAATTTTATTAAAGCAGAAGAATGCTTTAAAAATGCAAACTTACAATCGGACCAAATTTACATTCAAACGAATTTTAAAAACATAATAGACGTTATAGAAAAATTGGAAACCGTGGGATTGCACTAGCAACAAGTTTAGATGATTTGGTGGTGGTCCAATGCAAAAAAAGTGGTTGAAAAATTAAACAAAGTATTGGATGGCAATCCCGGTTGTGCAACTTTTAAAAATTTCTTTGAAATTTTTGAAATTTTTACTGGCAATGGTCAAAATATAATTTTAGAAAATATTTCTACTTCGAAAGCGGTTACATAAAACCACCGAAACTTTACAATACCAACCTTAAATAGCATTTTTTAGTACCTTTTTTTGAATTTATACGACCTAAAATGACTTTTTTTAGAACCTTTTTAGGTGCCTTTTTTTGAATTTTTACGACCTAAAAATCTCATCTCTAGTACTAACAATCCAATAAAAATTGCCGATTGGTTTTAGCGACCAATAAGAAGCCAAGAAATGGCAAATTATGAAACTTTTGTTATTTTATAAAGTTACTTACCAATAAGTAAATGTGTTAAAAGAAAAGGTCCAAAATGATTGGTTGCCATTGTAAGTTCCAATTTATCTTCAGTTAACTGAATCTTAGTTTCTGCAGTGCCAGCATTATGTATCAAAATGTGTAGATTTGTTTCATTTTTATTAATATCTTCGGCAAATTTTCGAACTGATTTTAAGGAAGATATATCTAAGTGTTTTGCAATTATATTAGTATTTCCAGTTGATCGTATAATGTCATCTAAAAGGAAACATCTTTAAAATTTTATATTATGTTTATTTTGTAAAGTTGTTGCTCTCCTTTTGTTATTGTGATAAACAATATTGGAATTTAGTTTATAATGAACTTTCTCGTACCTACTAAAAAATAAATATACTCGTAGGCCAGCTTTCATTTCATGTCTTTGTAATATTTTGCTGCCTTTGATTTCTCTTTATGAAAACACGAAAAAATAAATTGAATGGAAGAGGGACATGCTTTGTAAATAGGAAATCAATAATTTTAAAAAAATTAGAAAGCTTCATCGTTTAATAAAATCTCATGAAATGGTACGCCGTGGGGTATCATAGAATCTCAAAGGTATTTTTAAAATAGTTTTTAGAAATGAAACTAATGTTTATATTTTAATACTTATTAACAAGGAAGATTTATAAATATTATTTAATAAAAAGACAGCTTTTCAACGTATTGCATTGGTTAACCCAAACTTTTTGGTTCAACCTGCATCTGGATTTAAATTGAACCCTTATATTTTGTGCTGACATTTTTCAAATAATTCTTATCTGCGGTTTTTCATAATGTACTGTAGGTATTTTTAAATGTCGGGTGGAACATTTTTGGCACATATTTTACATAAATGGTCCTGATAGACCGCATCCGTGCTCTGGTAGCTAACCCAGCCTACCTGTCCACTAGAGGGTTAAAATTAAATTCTCAGATCGAAAAGTAAAAAATTACTTCCCGACCAGTTATAAAGTAATTATTTATTTCCTAAATTACTAAATTTAATATTGGATCAATTATTAACTGATTGATTGTGAATAAATAAATACTAATAAACATTGAGTTTTATTATAGGCATGTTAATTAAATTTTTATGTTTTGGTTATGTAAGGTCAAGTTTCTCTCGATTAATTTGTTCTGAGAAGTGCAACATTTGAAACAAAAAACTATGTAATATGTAAATTATGGTAAATTTTGTAGTAAAGCACCCGACACACTCTGTTACGGTCTCATGATAGATAGCTCTTAATTCATGATAGAAATAAGCATATAGTCCTATTTAGCAATGTAAATTGCTTTTTTTCTCATATAAAAATCACTTTTACAGCAATACTTGTACAACATTTTTTGTAGAAAATTTAATTCCCTTTATTTTTGTTTATATACATTTTTCCATTTCGTCGCACCGTTTCCGAGATACAGCGATTTTTATTAAAAATGCCATAAGGATAATGTTAGTTTTATTAAATTTTTTAGAGTTTTCTTCAAATTGCTGTATCTTGGAAACGGTGCGATGAAATAAAAAATGTATATAAACAAAAATGAAGGAAAATTCATTTTCTACAAAAAATGTCGAACACGTATTGCTGTAAAAGTGATTTTTATATGAAAAAAGGACTGTATGCTTATTACTGTGAGCCACTGTCTGTAGATGCGTATACTGAAGTCTCACGAGATTGTTTTTCGGTGTGTAGCCTGCTTATTGATTTGGCTTAATTATGGGACAATAAAATGTTTATTACTGCATACATAGTTTTTATAGGAATTGGTTTTTTTATGGAACGTGCAAAGGTTTTGAACACATTGTATCATGTCATCATCAATACGGCACAGGAAACGTGGGCAGATTTAAAAAGTTAACTTATATATCAAAGAAGGGTTAATTGGAGTAAAAATTGAATTCCGATTCGACCAAGTAAAAGTAAAATGCATTTAATTTTGTCTTGTGAAATCGGTTCATAATCCAAGTTAATTGTTAATTGTCATACATTTGCTTAATTTACCCATTTAAATCAAGTTTATAGCTTTAATTCTTTTTGTTTTTGCTTGGTGAGATGGCCCGAATATTATTATTATATTATATTATTTACAAGGGAGGGATTCTCGGTGTCCCTCGCCAATTTGAATAATTTTGAATCCCCCGCCCTTCCAAAAATAGGGCGAATAATTGAATTTTCATGTAACCAAAACTTGTTTTTTGAAAATTCGATTTATTGATTGAAGAGCTAAAATTTATCTAAATCGGCGAGGGACACCGGACATCCTTTCCTTTTTGTAAAGAAAAGTATTGCAATCCAGTAATCGTGTAAAAAAGTTATGATTTTGAATTTGAATTTCACTTAAAGTAAAATAAATATTTTATTTAAAAAAGGACATCTTCCAGGATAGGACTAAAATATTTAAAAATAAAAAACCTTTAAAAAAATTACAAATTTGCTCAACCCGTACCCCAACACATCCAGCCATTTTAAAACTTGAAGTGAAAGCTTTTCGAATGTATTTAATGGATGAAGATTGTAAAATGGAAAACTTACCTTTAACTTTAATAGCATTATCTATATTTCGGCAAGCTAAAATAACCTTAGCTCCCCTAAAGGCTAGCTCCCTCGCAGTTTCAAATCCAATTCCAGTTGTTGCACCAGTTACGATAACAACTTTGCCATCAATCCTTGCAGGATTATTGAAAATTCCGCACGATAAATATAAATATGATTTTAAAATAATTAAAAATATCAAAGATGCGACCCCCAATATTAATAATATTGCTTTAAGTACTTCAGGGCAAATTTCAAATCCATAAAAATTCATTTTATTTTGAAATTTAAAAATTTATTCAAACTTGATTCGAACCAAACGCATTACACTCGGCAAGCGCAAAAGCTTAACTAAAGTTTAAATCACCTGAAACTTTCTCTTAATAATACACGTGCCTGCAATGGTGTCACTCAATGTTCATGAACTTAAAGAATGCACTTTAATAAATGCACTAATTGCATTTTAAATCAGTTCAGTGGTTATTCGGTACAACAGGCAAGTATCGTCCACATTGTCCATAATTTAAAAATTAATAATGTTCTTCCAATTATTGATTAGAAATTAATAAACATTTAAATTTGTTTTAATACATTTTTATTCATTAATATAATAACTATTATTCCCAATATCCAAAGTTTTATCTCATACATTATGCAAAATCTTTTGGTAAAAATTTTGGTGTAAATGGAAAAGGCAAACAATAAACTTTCTAAACTTTATGTAGATACATTAAAATCAATGATTGCATCATTTACAATGAGCAGTGGTCTTCGACCTTCCCCACCCCACGCCCTTTTAACTGACTATATTATTCTAAATAACTGTTTTCGAAAACACTGTGATGGTCAGAACCAGATATTCCGTTGTAAACTTCAAAGAAGGTCCTTGATCATAATATGTCAAAAATAATTTCTATAACATATTTTGCAGCACTCTTGCAGACACTTGGCATTTGACCAAGTGTTTGCAAGTGATCCTGGAAGTACTTATCCAAAATTAATAGAAGAAAGTCCCACAAATAAATAATAATAATTTATATTAACTCGCAAGGAAATTATTACATTTTCATATCTTGGTCACTGATCTTTAATATATTTTGTGTTCGACTCCACAATTTTTCTCCATTTCTTTCATTATGCGCTGTTTTGGACATGTACGACTTTTTACAATCAACAAAATATTTGCCAGTTTCATTAACAACTTCATCAGATGATGCCAAATAAACTATAGTTTCACAACCTTCCTTACAAGTTTTAAAAAACATTTTATTGATTATGTGTAGAGGAAGACCAAGAACTCTGGGAGTGGCATCCCAAATATCGGAATTGATAAAACCTGGATGAACACAGTTCACAGTTATATTGCTGCCTTTAAGACGCTTTGCCAATTCCCTTGTGAAGCAAATGTTGGCCAATTTTGAGTTGAAGTAGTTCCTTTGTGGAAAGAATGAAGAACAACTATTTAAATGTTTTGCATTGATTGAACCTAAGAAGTGGGTAACCGAAGAGACAACTACAATTCGGCTGGGTGCTGATTTTTTCAGTAGATCTAAAACAAAACTCGTTATTGCTATAATTATATTAATTTTTAATTTTATAGTCTTATAATTCCATGTTTAAAACTTATTATTAAAAATTGCTTTCTTTTGGAAAGCTTCCTTAATAAAATTATTTCATTAAATTTAATTTCTTGAAAACTTACCAATAAGAAGATTAGTTAGCAGAAATGGGCCGAAGTGATTAGTTGCCATTGTCATTTCGATTCCATCAGCACTTTTAATGTTTTTTGTGACACAAATTCCTGCATTGTGAATTAATACATGCAGTTCCGATTCACTCGAATTAATGTCTTCAGCAAAACTGCGAATTGATTTTTGCGATGACAAATCAATATTTTTCAGTAAAACATTTTGATTTTTTGTTTCTTCTATTATTTCACCTAAAAAAAAAGAAAAATATTTAAAATATAAAATTTTGAGTTTGAACTGGATTAACATTAATATGAATTTTAATTTATAAAATCCAACTGAATTTTCATCCTTTGAAAAACCGTCAGCGTCGATTTTTACATTTTATTTTGCAATAAACCTGTTATTTTAGTTTAAACATGCCAAATTATAATAATTTTGGATATTTTGTTTAAGTTAATTTCCTGGAATTTACATTTTTGTTATAGAGGACTCATTTATCGAAGTTCTAATTAGATTAAATTCCCGTTCATCCTGCTTCCAATTAGCCGTCATCAAAATCTCACAAGATATATATATATTTATATCACTGGCTGCCTGACCGTGCCGGTTGAACGGGAATTTACTGTATTAAACTATACTCAAAACCGAGGTGTGACTTTAATGCTGCGCACGATGCACCCGAACAAAATTTGTTTGCTCTTATCGTAAATTTTGTCTGTGCGCAAGATAGTTTCATCTAGAATAATTTTATAATTATTATATTGCGCTAGTTTATACCCAAAATTTCGTATAAAAAATCCAAATCATATTTAACTTATCTTCAATTGTTCAGGCCCGAAAGACATTCAAATTACGCGTGAATAAAATTCATGTTAAGAGCAAGCAAATTTTGTTTACTGTTCGTAGCGTAGCTTGACGTCATATTTCGTTTTCGAGAATATTATTAATTTGAACTTCAATAATTAATTACTCGTTAGGTGCTTCAGCAAAAATGTAAAAAAATTGATGGAATAAAGTTTTTAAAATTTTGAAAATTTTCGCTTTTGTTTTTTTAGTTTATAATTACCGAGAGTTCCATAGTTTTAGGATTGGTTGCACAAATATTTGCAATTTAAATGGAATTTTTTAAATTGAAATGGAAAAGTACAGTGCAAAAAACTCCGAAAAAAAAGTAGTTATATCTAAAATATTGGACTTGGAAGAAGTAAGAAAATATGGAAAAAGTATAACTTTGGAAGAAGTGTGAGAAGTCTTTTTTGCCCTCTGAATTAACATGGAAATACTGGAATTAATGTTGAATTTGATTACCGAATCCGCATATACCTACTACGAGTATGTAAAAATATAAATAAAGTAATTTACGTTCCTTAAAATGATCCTTGAAATTTTACGCGATTAAATTGTTCCAAAAAAGTTTCATAAACATCTATGAATTATTTTGTGATTTATACATTATATCAATTTAGCTAGTCAATTTAGCTAATTATTTTATAATATTGGTAATATAATATCTATTTATTATAGAAAATTATTATAATAAAACAATTTCTTTTAAAGATTATCTTAAATTTTTTAATCAAATGTCTCAATTTTATAGTGCATACGCGAAAATATTATGATTTTTATAACCATGTTAATTTATGCAAAAGTTTATTACAGTACATAGTAGATACTAATTAAGTTGCCCTCTATTTACCCTAGGTACATAGGTACTTACCGAGCGATTTAAAAGATAGTGTGTTTTTTTTTCATTACGTAATATTATGTTGTGTATTTTGGAAATTTGTAATTACCATTGTATAAACTATTTCGCTTAATATGGAGATAAATAATATGTACATATTCATCCACAGGTGTACACATTGTACACATCACATTATTATTTATTTACAATTTATTCAGTTCCCACGTAATTATAATGTTTACGTTATTAGATCAGATACCGGAAACTTTTATGGTCTTAAAATTTAAAATTAATAAATATTCGATTGCCTTGTCTTGTGGTGAACTAGTTTTTTTATAGATTTCAGTGAATTAAACTTTTGTTTTTGTTATTCTACAAATTTTCCAAATGTAATTCAGATTACTCAATTGTAACATTACTTATTCAATTTACCAAATTATAGTTCAGTAAGCTAAAGTTGGTAAGCTTAACTTTCCAATCTAAATCTCGTTAATCCATTCACGCCCTGGTGTAATGTGGTTCGTCCCCATGGAAAATTAAAATTTTTGGAAGGTTTCAAATACGTGCAGGATCAAAAAAAAAAAGGTTTTTTTGTTAACGTTTATGCCTTAAATAACGAAAATATATTTTTTATAAAAAAGACGATTATAAGGTTTAGATAGAAACAAAGATTAAGACAAAGCAAAAAAGAAAAATAACACGGTACGAAATTAAAATTTATCAGTCAAAAATAATTGGTAGCATTAAAATTTACATTGAATAAAAAATATAAAATTCAAAAGAGCTCATGTTACAGAAGGAGTATTTCAAGGTGAAAAATTTTTTAATAAAAAAAATTTACACCCGTACATCTCAATATAAATAATTATCTTTAGACACCTGATGATGTACGAAACTTCGTACATAACGAAATAAATAAAATATAAAGAAAAAATTAAAATAAAATATATTTTGCGAAGAAGGGGGTACTAATAATAATAATAATTAATAAACAATTAAATTTTTAGTTGCGGGGCATCTCTCAATAATGGATAAATATTAAGCTAAAAATCGAACTAAAGATGCATGACCTGATGTGATAATGATTTTATTTTGTAGTGTAACTTCAAAACAAGGTTAAACCATGTAAATCATTTCGCTCAGTTTGAATTGAAGGTTAATTTCTTTTTTTTTTGTATCGTTGACAATAAACCAACAATTCCATTGCAAAATATAATATTTTACTGATGTAAAATAGTAAATTTATTTATTAATAGCAAAAAGCTCAATTCACATCTATAACTCTTTCCAAGTAATTTGTTCAAGCAGATTTTCACATTTTTAATTAAAAGCTGAAAGAAAACTGAAAATCGTCTCAAAGCTTAACCGAATAAAATGTCACTTCCAATTTTGATAGCGTATATAAACAGCGGAGTTTATGTTCCAGAACTTGCTTTTGCTGAAATATGTATGTTGTTCATGCAAAATGAGGACTTCCGAATTTTTTGTTGTTGTTCTTAAAAGCCCGCTGCCAATTCAGTAATTTTGTAACTTTAGGATTTATTTTTTCTATCTTATGTAAAACATACAATAAATATTGTAATCCCAAAAATTTCCAAAAAGACTAAAAATATTTTTAATATTTAAATAAAAAATTTTTTTTTCAAGTTGAAATAGTTTTTTTCAAAAATTCCACTTTTATTTCTTTTAAAAATTTAATATGTTTTGGCAGAATACTTACTCAATATGCCTTCCAAATTTCACAATTGATTAATTATTATTTTTGTAAATATTAATTTTTTAATGTACTACATAATTATTTAAATAAACAATTTAAATTAATTTTAAATTTCAAAATCATGGAGAGCTGCATTTTCACAATGATAAATTCCATAATTATTATAAAACTGACAAAAAACTATTTAGAATGAAGTTTTGCAAAAATTTAGAATTAAGTTTAGTATTAGTATTTTTTCAAATCATTTAATTTTTAACGAATTTTAATTTTTTCAAAAAAATTGAAATATTTTGATTTTGTTTTAAAATTATGCACATTTTTAAGATTAATGTTATTTATTTCTGAATTTTGAAATGGCCTTTATCGGCCGACAGAATTTTGTTTAGAGTGAAAAAAAAATCCAAAATTCTGGCTATTTTTTAAATCCCCAAATTTTAAAAATGGAGAACCCATTACAACAGATTATTTGTTTTATAATAAAATTATATCCCATAAATACAATGGGTATATTTTTTTTTATTATTTACTGAATAATTAATTCAACTATTAATTACATTGCTATAATAATTATATAGAATCGATAATAAGGTTACATCACATCAGACACAAAGCAAAAAAGGATACGCACAATTCATTTGTTTTAAAAAAACATAAATAAGTAATATATTCACCCCTATCTTATTTTGTTTAAAAACTATAAAATGGCTTAATTATGGAATAAAAATATTGTGGTTATAATAAAAACATTATTTCTTACTTTGAACTTTTCTCCCAGTTTCCATATTTCTGCAAGCCAAAATCACCCGTGCACCCTTTTGTGCTAGAGCTTTAGCAGTTTCTTTTCCAATTCCACAATTTCCTCCGGTTATTATTACAGTTTTTCCGTCCATGATTATCGGAAAAGTAAATAGTACAGAGTTATGTTGGTAGGTACTTAAAAAAATAAACACAGTTGTTTTATAAACAATTAGCTATTTAATAATTGATGCCGTTCAGGTTAGTTATGTACGGAGAATTACTAGCGAATAAATCAAGGTGAGCTGTTCATCAAGTTTATACCTACTAAACTACAAAATTTATTCTAACGTGTACCACCTAAATTTTAATTTCATAAAGCTTTATCTTTAATTTCTCATTATTTGTTGTTTCCTTATGGAATATACCGGGTTCTTTTAAGATTTAAAAACAAAGCTCTTAAGAAATAAGTAATTAATATATTTCACTTGTTTTTTTATTAAAATAACTTTTTCACCCCCCTTTCCCTTGGTGATACGTCGTGAGGTTTTAGGCTAACCCCCGCCCCCTCCCAACATCACATGTGTTTTTTATTCTTAAAGGGATTTTCATAAGTCGTTTCGGGTCGTTTATTGATCAATTTACAAGGCAAATTATAAATTTTAACATTTATTAAAGCTTTCAATAGGTATTTGGTTTTTGTCATAATTTTTTCATAAGAATTGTACCTATAATTATTATAAATAATAAAGTCATAAATTATTTTAATTCATAATTATACAATTTAAGTTATTCAAAATTTTTCATTTCAAATTTTTTTTAACTAAGAAGAACATAAATATAAAAAATATTGATGAGTTTTCAGTGGACTGCACTTTATGAAGTGCTTACTTTTGAGCCGTTGCCTAAATTAACAGGAAGATACTAAATAGAAGGATCTCGGGATATTGGACAATAAATCAAACAAATACGATTTGTTGTGCCGACGTTTCGGAAACTTAAGGCTTCCATTATCAAGACTGAAAAAAGAGGGAATTTACAGCTAAAAGAGGTTAACAGGTTTTTTGGACGAGATTTTGATTTTTCCGGTTAACAGAAAAAACAAAATATAAAAACATTCGATTTCTTCCACCTTTTCTGCATCTGACAAATAGTCAGCGCAGGCTTTTGGGGAATAGAAAACCCTGAATCTTGCTAATCATTTCCAATTATCTTTTAAAGTAATAATCATTTCTCAACTTTTTTTCAGTCTTATCGTACAGATCGTGGAATGTGACGTTGGTTGTTTTCTCAAGTGAACAAGTCAAGAACGAATAAATTTCAATGTCAAGCAATTTTTCATCCAACTTAGGAAGTTATTAAAAAAATGTTTCGCAGGAGTTCATGTACGCGTTAAGTTAAATAAAAACTTTTATAAAAGTTAATTAAAATAACTGCTTTGGATGTTAACGGAAAGATTTCATCTGGTTTACTTTTTTTATTCGAATGTAGGTACCTAGCACAAACATAAGAAATTAAACACAAAAGAAATGTGCGGTCCTAACAACCTCAACAAAAGTGGTACTTGTTATTCATCATAAATATTGATGTTAAGCGGTTACTCGGTCAACGACTTGAAAATATTTATACGTATTACCTTTGATATTCTTAATGGTTATCCAAAATAATTAAATATATTTCTTTCATTTTTTCTAATAAAGTAAGTAGAAGTATTAGAGTAGACTTTAGACAATAATTGGATATTAGTACCATAAAATTAAATTGACACCATAAAAATATCGTCTCAAGTCACCCCAGGTGAGGTAAGGTTGATACAGAGATAAAATAATATATTCACATTGGCATATATTCACACATTGCTTTTCAAAAAAGTGTTGAAATTTAAAAAAGTTTTGTGTATCTCCGCATATTTTCTTTAATTACCATTATTTGTTTAATATATTTAATTCGCACGTTTAGCAACATAGTATACATATTATATACATATTTCCATTAACACTATAATTGTAATACCTTCTAATTTGATCTTATGTAAAAAGCACTAATACTTTGACTTTATGGTCACTTTCTATACACAATTAGTATAAATCAATAGAAAATTCTTTTAGATACTATATTACAATATTGATCATAAACGTTATTAAAATATACTTTTTAAAAACAGCTTTTTTTCTTACTTTTATTTTAAATAAATTAATTATTTTTTATTAATTTATTTTTTATTAATTATTTTATTATATATTGGACATAATTATATTTTATAAAAATGAATTAGCTCAGAATAATATGTTTTTATAGCCAAAAATGCCTGTTTTTGTGAACATTTCTTTATAGAAATGAAATTAAATATCAAAATGCGTGTTTTCGTAACATTTATTTTTATTCTTTAATTCTTTGAATTTTGTTTTTACTTTTATTGTCTTTTTTGAAAAAGTTGAAGATTTCAGTCTTCAAACTTGTTAAAAATCCCATACATCTGAAAATATTGCAATGATTTTTGTATAAAAATGGTTTTTCAACTCGAAAAACTGAAACCTCCCCTTAAACGCATCACAGTCACCAGTACTATCTCACTAATTTTTTTAAATTCCTGGTCCATTTAAGTCGATCAGGCGCAGAGAAAAAATTTATAATAAAATATAAAACATGAAATGAAAACACGAACAAAAAACAAAACATATAAAACCCACAATTACATCATTCTGTAATAATATATTATTTTATAAAATCTTTAATTTGTGCAAGCATATTATGGAATTACGGTCTTTGGAAGAATTTGAACTGGCTGATTTCAACTCAAAAGATTAATTCCGGATGTATTACGTAATTTAAAATTTTTAATTACCATGGCACGGCGAGAGAAGAATCCTACTCATCGCTGCCCGTCGTGAATGGATTAACGAGATTTATATAGTAATTTAATGTTTGTTGGGGTTTTGATTGGTTTCGTAAATAAAACAAATCTGAACAAATATTGAAAACTATTAGTAAAGTTTTCCTATTTTATTTATACTCGAAAATATCGGATATAGGCGGACGGGTTTTTCCACTAAAACGTTTTTTGATAGCATACACAATTTAAAAAAAAAATTACTATATTTTAATTTATTATATTCATGTAAAACAATAGAATGAATTACGGGACAAAAAGATCGATTCGAAATATTTTGATTTACGTCAGTTTATTTGTAGCCAAAAATCGGTGATTTAAAAAAAAACAGCAATTTTGTTATTATTTGGCAAATAGTCCAGTCAAACAAGGCAAAATAAAGGGCAAACCTCGGAATGAGAGGGAATAAGCTGTAAATTGGTATAAACCTTTGTTTTGGCATTATAAATACCGGTAGAAAAGTCTCATATAACCTCGTGTTCGCGTCCCAAGATATTGAAGGTCAAAGGTCACGAAAATCGTTTTTTTGCAATTATCTCGTTTCTTAGGTGAAATACGTTATTTAAGTTCATTATATAACTTGCAGATAATAAAATTATCTACAAGTTTCATACCAAGCATTTTTTTGTATCATCAGCCTTTCTCGAGATACAGTGCGGAGAGTAGCAGGCGTGCATCCGTTAGAATTAAAAAATGCCGAGAAGAACCCGTGCTTCTGAGGATCATTTTTAACTTTTCTAGTAATGCAGGCTGATAGCCCCGCCCCTTCAACATAAGTTCACATAATTATAGGTATTATAGGTAAAGAAATAAGAATATTCTAAATTTGAACCCGTTGTGTCCCCTTAAGTAATAATATTCCTTGTGCAAAGATGTTGATTTTTTTTTTTGGGAAGTGGTATATTCTTGCATCATCAGAGCACAGCGTCAATTAAATAAAATGACGAGCCTTATATAATAGCACGCATGTATTCTATGAAATAAATATTATTCTATTCAAATCAAAACAATCAAATATAATTCAATTTGAGTGATTACATGCATGCTATTATAATATAAGGTTCATCATTTTTTTTATTTAATGGACGCTGTGCCCTGATGATGTTTTATAAACCGAAACCAGTAGACAATGGAGTATTTTAATTTAACAATTCCACGTAAATCAAAAAAACTTCCCTTTGCTATTTTCCACTTTAACTTCTATAATTTGTCATTAAAAGTATTTTTCCTAAAAAATAATCATGGTACAAACGGATTTACAGATTGACTCAAGGTTTTTTAGACCATTGGCTAGTCTATTATGGTTTTTGTTTGGCTATATCAAAATTTCTCATACAATATAATGTTCAGTTGTTGATGTTCTTAAAGGGTTGAAACAAAAACAAATAAAATTTAACTTCTAATTTTAAACGAAAAATAATATTATAAAGATAACAGAAAATATGAAATAAAATTACTTCTTCAACAATTTTGTAATTTTTGGCATGAACAATAAACTATAATTAAGTTATTGTAAGATGAGTATTTACAAACCATTATTTAAAAATTTACTACGCTAATATTCAAGTTAATCAAAAATTGCAGAAGCTGCCAATTCCATGTTCCAATTCGTTCGTTGTAAAGCTGCTTCACATTGTTCTCTATTAGCTACACCCAGTCTAAAGAAAATAGAATTTGTCAATACAAACGGCTTAAATTGTTGCTTATAAAAAAACATACCTTAACAGTTTCTCTATTTTAATTGAACGTATTGCAGCTGCAACATCCCAACCGCAATTTTGCAAAGTAGCAAGGCATAATTCCGTTTCAACATCTGGAATTTCATCTCGTATTCGACATACTTTATTATTTCGAAATTCTGGAGTCATTAGCCTCTCGGCATCTGCACTTAGCTATTAAAAAAACAATATTTACACACAAATATTCATATCTGGAAGTTACACTTACTTGTCCTTGTTGCAATTTTCTTTGTATTTGTTGCATACTGATAGGTTGTCCTAGCACTAAAGGAGAAGGAGGTGCCGGTCTGTGTGGTTTCAATAACTCTTCAGGTACTGAACTGTACAAATTTTCAGGAATTTCACTATAAACATTATCTCCTATTTCATTGTAAGTCCTCAAGTTCGCATCATATGTGCCAAGTTCGCCATAACGTTGTGAATTATAATTTGAACTTAAATTTTGAGATCCATAATTACTCTTTTGAGCGTTGTAAATGGTTGCACAAGCGTTGCTATATACATTGGAGGTCAACGTTAAATTCTTTTCGTACAAATCATAATTACTTCGTGAACCACTTGCACCGTAATCGGATTGAACGCTTGTTGGACGATTACTTCTAAATTCACCAAACTCAGATTCTCTAGATTGTATATTATCCATGTTTGTAACACTTCTAGTACTTTGAGATTCCATCAAATTGCAGTTTTTGGTAGAACCGTAACTATGAATATTATTTTTAATAGTTGAATCATACCAAATTTTATTAAAAACGTTTGTGGTGTTTGTATTTTTCTCAGATCTGTTGTTAATTGGACTTTTTGCTAAAGAATATGGTGACGTGTCACAGTTTACATTACTCGTACTCGTACAACCATAATTGGATGATTTTGAAGGAGAAACAAAATTGTTAATGTTTTTTACGTTAGTAACTGATGGTTTTGTTTCGCAGTTTTTTGTTTTTATAGTTTGAGGTGGAGGTTCTAATATTGGAATGTTGCAAGGATTTTTCTTAAAACTTAAACTGTTTTCTAATTCTTTTATAAAATTGTTATCTATTATAGTATTTTGAATTTTTGAACCTTGTTGATTTGAATTTCCAGGCGAAAAATCACTGGTTTCTTTATACTTTGGTGATATTGAATTTGTAATTGAACACAAATTAGGAGAGTTGCAATTTGTTTGTTTTGGTAAAGTGCCATGAAGTAAAGGAGTATTTTGAGTTTGTTGTAAGATGTGAGAATCAAAATTTGAGGTATCAAATGGATCAATTTGAATTTGTAAGTTTTGCATTTCCATAGTATTACAATAGCTAGGAGCCTCCAGATATGGCGGAGGACCACTTCTTACTGTTCCCAAGTCTTCTGACCATGCATCTATAAAAATATAAACATTTTTAAACCTCATTGTTAAGCCTTCATTAATGTTGAAGCTAGCAGCTTAATTTTAGACACTTACCTTCCTGTGGCATATCAATTGGTTCATCAAGAAGAGATAAATTTCTTGGACTACTGTGCATAGCGGAAGTTTGTTGTATAGCACCGCTATAATCAGGAGAAATATCAATCAATAATTGGTCCTTCTCAGTACTGCCAGTAATTTTCGGCTGAGGTGGACGTGATGGTCTTGTTCGACTTCCTTGTTCGTTAAGTAGTTTTTGATAATTGTACTGTTTATCAGATCGTCGTATCGAAGATGACAAAGAAGCTGAAACAATTTAATTTAGTATGAAAATGTTTCTATTCCAATTGAACTAAGTATGTACCTGATTTTGATATGCTTTTCCTTTTATCTGAAATTTGTAAAGTATGTGATTCCCTTCGCAATCCAATCACATCTGGCGGCTCCATTGGATTTTTCAGGTACATATCATCTATATAAGCAGGACTTCCCCACGAATCACCGAATGCTGATCCATGCCCAGTGTGTATGAACGAATTTTTCAAAGGTTTACTGATATCATTTGAACAAGTGGGTCGTAAAGGATCCACTACACACCTAAATAATAAAAATAAAAAATGTATCTAAGAAAATTGGTATTTATTTCTGTCAAATTAATTCATACGTAGTCGAAAAGCTTAAATGCAAAAAGTAGTTCGACAAGAAAGCAAAAATAAAAATACTGCGAGAGATAATTGGTAGAAATATTTTACCTCGGAAAAATTCCAATGTCGAAAGTACGTTGATTTTGACCTTTCCACCAATAACAATCAGCTTTTCCATCAATAACAGCAATCGAGTCTCCAATGTGAACTGTTAATTTTCCTGCTTCGTCTTGTCGGTCGATTGCTTTCATAACACAAGATGAAAATTTACGACAAAATTCTTTTATTGTAGCAAATGTAGGTCTCTCTTGTGGATTTTTGTGCCAACACTGTAGAAGTAATTCGTAGATTTTTGGCGGACATGCTTCAGGATAATGCAATCTTTCGCCTTCATTGTTGATTTTTCTTAAAATTTCTGAGCCTAATAAAATAAATTCAATTTAAGGTCTGATATGTATTAAAATACTAAATATTAAAATACATTGATGTTTATCAATTTATTGACACGTAATTTACAACATTAATATTGCCTAGCAATTTTCATTATTAATCCATTACAATACCTCCCTTACAAGTTTAAACGTTGTGGTGGTCGTGTATTTCTCTTCGGTCGCTCAACACTATCTTCTTTAATTCCATCAACTCTCTTATTCTCTTCACTTTCCTCGGCATCCACTACCGGAACATCCCTCCTCTCCACTTCTGCACCTCTCTCTGGTGATCGGTTTACTGCTTTTTCCAGAACATCCCCCTCGAACGACCGGTCGGCATCACCGCCACTAAGTGCCCCCTCTACCGGAATGGTCCGGTTCTCATTCTCCTGCCTTTCCAGGCATCTGCGGGTTTCCTCTCCCACTTCTGGACCCTTGAGCATTTGATTGGTGTGTCTTTTCCACACCATCTCCTCGTTTAACACTTTGCACAAATAGGTTTGTTCGCCTAACACCTCCTCCACCATACATTCTCTCCATAGTCTTTTATTTGGATTCCTGTAATCCCTGCAATAGACCACCTCTTGTTCTTGAAACTGCGTGTTCTGCTTCTTCCTACCCTTCTCTTCCGATATCTTTTCTCTCTGGCCTTTTAACAGATCCCATCGTGTTTTGGGTTTAAAATTAAATAATAATTGCGAAGGTGTCATTCCTGTTGTTGAGTGTTCTGCGTTACGGTAAGCAAACAAATAACGTTGCAACAACGTTTCCAACGTCACGCCTTTATTCTTTGGATCGCTTAGTGCTTTTCTTATTCCATTTTTTACAGATTTTACACAATTCTCAGCCGCTCCATTTGTTGCAGGATGGAAGGGGGGTGATGTAATGTGCTTTATTCCATTCATACTGCAAAACTCGCTAAAAATTTGTGACGTAAATTGTGGTCCGTTATCAGTTACGATGCTGTTTGGAATGCCAAATCTTGCGAAACACTCTCTAAATTTCTTCACCGTGGATTCTGCCTCCGTGCTATTCATTATGAATACTTCTGGCCATTTGGAATAAGCATCTGTGATCACCAGCATCATCTTCTGTGCAAATGGGCCTAAAAAATCTGCATGTACTCTTTCGTACGCTTTCCCCGCCTTACTCCATGGTTTTAGTGGTGCCTTCTGCGGTTCGGGTCTATTACATGCACAAACCTTACAACTATGTACATATTCTTCGATATCCTTATCCAATTTTGGCCACCAAAAGTATGATCGAGCTGTGGATTTCATTTTAGCCATTCCCATATGAGACCCATGAAGCTCTTCTAATAATTTGTTTTGGAATTTTGCTGGAACGATTACCCGATACCCCCACATTATCACTCCATCTTCAATGTATAACTCGTCTTTTCTTGACAAAAAAGGGGTTAGCAACTTATTGTTGGATGTGCTCGGAAATCCATATCTGATGAAATTCATGATCTGCCCGGTAACCGCATCCTTTCTCGTCTGCACCCTTAGTGCATTTAAATCTACGGCCATAGAACCTTCCACAAAATTCAGCTGGCAACATTCTTCTTGTTCCACATTCTCTACTTGTAAAGGCAATCTTGATAGGGCATCCGCGTGTACATTTTCTGTACCCTTTAAATACTTAATCGTATAATTGAAGTTCGCTAAAAACAAAGACCACCTTTGCATTCTTCCTGCTGCCATTTGAGGCAGTGTTTTGTCCTCTCCAAACAATGCTAACAGGGGCTTGTGATCGGTCACCAACTCAAATTTTCTTCCTGCCAAATACTGGTAAAACTTATTTACTCCCCAATAAATTGCTAAAGCCTCCTTATGGATCATTGAGTAATTTGACTCTGCCTTGGTCAATATTCGCGAAGCATAAGCTATCGGCCTTTCACTTCCATTATTTAAAACATGCATGAGCACTGCTCCAATACCCTTTAGTGAGGCATCACAAACTAATCTCACCTGTTTTTCCGGATCATAATGTATCAGAACTTCTGAAGACGCCAATTTCTCTTTAGCCAATTTCATCGATTCTTCCGTCTCCTTTGTCCACCGAAATGCAGTATTTTTCTTCACCAAGTCGTACAATGGTTTTAACAATTCTGATAACCTTGGAATAAATTTTGCATAATAGTTGCACATACCAACAAATGCCCTAACTTCTGTTATATTTTTTGGTCTTGGCGCCTCCGTGATTGCTTTTACCTTGGCCTCGTCCCTACTTAAACCTTCCTTTGATATTATATGTCCCAAATAACTTATTCGATCTTGGAAGAAAGCACACTTCTTATAATTCATCCTGAATCCCGCCTTTTGTAATCTTTCCAAAACCTGTTGTAGATTTTCCAAATGTTCTTCATCTGAACGACCCGTTATCACAATATCGTCTAAAAAATTTACTACTCCTTTTAACCCTAACAAAACTTTTTCAACTATACTTTGAAAGATGGAACAAGCAGGTTTTGTGCCATACGGTAACCTCTTAACCACGTAAATGCCTTTATGCGTGCTCCATGCAAGCATTCTACTGGTCTCTTCATCTACTGATAATTGGTTGTATGCATTTAAGAAGTCCAATTTCGAATACCTTTCACCTCCTTGTAGTGCCGCAAAAATGTCTTCTATTCGAGGTAATGGGTGGTTACAATCTTTTAGATGTTTATTTAATGTAATTTTGTAATTTGCGCACAGACGTAAGTCTTTCCCATTGGGTTTTAAAATCGGTACCAACGTTGTCCCCCAGTCTGCTGATTCCACTTTAACAATAATACCTTCCGCCTCCAACTTTTCTAATTCCGCTTCAACCTTACTTTTAAATGCATACGGGATAGGTCTGGGTTTGTGAAATATTGGTATTGTTTCTTCTATTAATTCCAACCGAATAGGGTTTCCATTATAAGTGCCCAATTCCGGCTTAAACAAATTTTCAAAATTTTTCAATAACGCTTGTAGCCTCTTATTTACATCTACAGATTTACTAGCATGCATTTGATTTATCTCTAATTTTTCTTGTAGGATGCTTGGATTAATCATCTTAAATTTTAATTTTGTGAATAAATCCCGCCCTAATAATAATCTGTTGCCTCCTCGAACAATCATTAATTCTGTCTTCACTACATTTCCATTTACCATCACGTCTACACTAATCGTGCCCAAAGCTGCTATTACCCCATTATTGTAAGTCTTTAATCGAACCATCGCAGGAGCCAATGGAACCTCTTCAAATCTTCCCAAGTACATGGCCTCTGGCATACATGAAACTCCGGCCCCCTTATCTACTTCAAACTTCACTCTTTGTCCATTTATCTTGCCTTCAATCCACATTGGTTCTACATAATTACAGTCAGAGACTCCTCGTTCCATGTTGAAAAGTTCTGGTCCATCTTCTAATTCCAACATATTGTTGTCTTGTTCTTTCTTTGAACACACCATCGCTAAATGACCCTTAACTTTACAAATTCTACACACATATTCTTTGTACTTGCACTTTGCAAAGGTATGGTTCCTCCTACCACAATGAATACATTGGATTTCATCTACCTTTGGCTTTCTGTCATTTGATAATCTTTCAAAAACAAAATTGTCCTAAAATCAAAACCTTACCACTTAAACCAATCCAAGGTTCTTCACCAAAGGTAAACATTTCCCAGACTGTGACACCAAACATCCAAACGTCGGAAGCATGACTAAATTGCCGATATCGTAGCGATTCGGGAGCACACCATGGAAAAGGCACTTTTTTATGTTCTGTCATGACATAGCAATCTTCTTGTTGCGGTAACGCTCGCATTAAACCAAAATCTCCTATTTTCACCTAAAATAGTTACATTACGATTTGCTAAATTAAAAAAGATGAAAAATCTTTTACCTTATCTTTACTTGATAGTAAAACATTTCGACAAGCAAGATCACGGTGTAGAAACCTTTTGCTTTCCAAATAAGCCATACCGGTTGCAACTTGAGCTGCATATTCACATAACAATGGTACAGGGGTATGTTGGCACTCCTTTCTTAAACAATCTAATAGTGAACCCAGAGATGCCAATTCCGTAACCATCATCATGGGTTGCGATAGCACCACTCCGTATAATCTGTCATTTTATTTGTCAATAATTAATTAATTTTTCTTAAATATTTCTGTTTAAATTTTACCTTATAAGATTGGGGTGGCTTAAAGTGTGCATCGACTGTACTTCTTTGATGAAATCGTCAAAAATCCCTGGTTGGGTTAAAGCGTCAGCTTTTAAAACTTTAACAGCCACTGCTAATGAGCGTCCAGTAGGACTCGTCCACTCGCCTAGTAATAAAAACTTTAAAATCAAGTTTGCAAGCATTTTAAATACACACGTACCCCTTCTAACGACACCGAAAGAGCCATCTCCAAGTTTGACGGATAATGTCACATCTCTCTCTTGTATTAAACAGGTAAGACTTAAAGAAATTCCATCATCGATTCCATTTTTCTTATTAGACGTTTGTTTAGGAATGAGTTTAGTTAAAATGTTACGCTTCCATTGTTGGGCTTTTTTCTTCTTCACTGCATCTATGAGTCTTCTGGCACCCGGTTTACTAAGACCTATCTTTTCTAAATCTTGGGGTTGTACATAGTCAAAGTGTTCCAGACGTGTTACTTGTAAGTCGTCACGAATGGGTGTTAAAAATTGCATTAGCTGCACGTCTTGCAACACTTCGCACAGCCATTCGATTCCCTCCTCAGACATGTCTTTATATAAATCTGTGAAAACATTTACAATATAAGTTACCTAGTAACTAGTGGACAATTTAACTCAATTATTCAATTTGTTTAAAGATTACAAAACGTTTTAATAATAGAACAGGACATAAAAAAACAAGTTCAGGCGTGAACAATTTAGAAATGCTTCGACTGATTTATTACAAAAGATACACAAAAAAAAGAAATTGCATTTTACCTAGAAACCTTATAAACTTATTTTCCAATCCCAAGAATGAACATTTACGAAAAATGTACGCAGAGGCCACAAATTCGCATTTTATTACATCACATCACGAGATAAAAAATGAAAGAGTCTTTTTTCTTAGAAAGTTATCATCATTAAAATAGTCATTGCACTGAAAACAACAAAAACAAACGCATATTACTTGCTGCAACAACGCAGCTTCGACCGCCTTTCATGTCACTTTTGACAACTGGAAAAATCCGTTTCACACCATACAAAATAATTTATTCTCGTAAACGTTCGTCTACTTCCTGTAATACAATTTTATCCGGCTAATATTTTTATGTATCCTGTATGCACGAAAGAAAATATAAGCAATCACAATTTATTTAAAAAAATTAATTTTGAATAGAAAATGATCTTATTTCATTTTTTTTGATACAGTGTGTGTCCCAAACAAGTTTCTGAAGCTGAACAAACATCTGCCAAATTGCAAACATCTGCCAAAGCAAGGATGCAAAGAAAGTAAACTTTTTGTAGGTACCTATGGGTAAATATTTACATTACTTAGGTATTTTTCAAGGTTAATTATTGTTCTGAACCCTTTGGTTGATCCGAAATCAAAAATATTTTTTACGGCGATCGCAAAGAATATTTAAAGAAAATTTGATTGCGACATTTCGCGGAAATCTGTGCTTTAATTTGGGACCATTTTAGCAGAGACGGATGGAATCTATGGGGGGAGGAGTCTTCAATTTGCCAACTCCTGGTATAAAACTAGGTCTTTTTTTTTAAAGAAACGCTATTGATGGTTTTACCAATCACTGAAAATATTGGGGGGGACCGTCCATGCATGGTAGTCCTTAAAATGGATTAATATAGCTTTTGCACTCAGTGGGTTTCCATAATTCAGATTTAAATAATACTATTTGGGATATAACTTGAGCTTGCTCGTAGGCTGGCAGTTACGATGATGGCTTGGTGTGCTGTAATCGTGGATTCGATCCATGACCAAATACAGGGGCTTTTTAGGATTATCTCTCTCAACAAGGTGCCGACAACTTCTTTAAGGCATTAAATGTCAATAACTATCTCTACAATCGTCAACTCAGAGGGATCGCCTGCGTTTCATCCCCTCCGAAGCACATAGAGGTCTTATCAATGTTTTAAGTTCCTTCTGGATATGAAGCGGGACCTTGTTCGGCTCATATTGACTTAATTCGCTAATTTGGAAATGAACATCGACTACCCCTCCTTGTAACTGCAGGGACACAGCAATTCCTGAATTTTATATAGTAAATTAGTAAACAATATAGATTCCCAATATTACTGACGCCTTACAAAGTTGCACCACCTCCATATTGATATGGTGTTAAATGTGACCTAGAATCAAAAGGAAACAATTTCCTATGGGCGAACAAGTGGAATTAAGAATAAGCTCGACCGCGATTTCCAGTTCTATCAAGACAGGAAGTTTTAGTCTGTATTTTCTGTAACCTTAGGACCATGTTCACTGTGATGCAACAATGCAAACTTACAGTTTAACAGGATATCCAAACTACGGTATCATCTCAAAAAATAAGTACCTATTAGTTTTCTAAATATCTAACTTTTATAAAATTTAATAAAATACATAAAATTTGTTTTTACGTGATTTGGAATTCTCCTAATCTCATGTTGCGCCTTCGTAATATAATGGAAAACATGAAAATTTTGTAACGGATCAACAAGGAAAATCTAACTGGAATATAAATAGGATGAATCAACAATATAAGAGTGAATTTTTGGTTGTGCGATCTATCAAATGATAGAAGCACCATCTCCAGCGTTTGGCCGACAGAGTTGCACGTGCGAAGCATCATATCTCATGTTTACGTTTGGACATCCCAGTTACGTTCAAGATATTTCAAGGAACTTCTGTAGCTCCGATACAATAATTAAAATATGAAAAATTTTACTACCAAGAATCTATTGATTAAGCTCGTCAGGTTCAAAATGCTGAATCAAGAATTCGTGCAAATTTTTCTAAAAAAAATAAAAGGCACTTATTCTTCAAATTATACGATTTAAATAAATAAACAAACTTATACAACTTTCAGCATCTAATTCTAAGGCAAAACTTAGGGCATCGTTACAAAACTTCATTATTCAGTTTTTATTCTTTTCACAGCCATTTCACTGCTTTGAGAATTAGAGTCTTCAGAAAATGTTACATGGGATGAAAAATCTGTGGGTCCTTGCAAATCACTGACGGTGGAAAAGCCTAAAGAAAAACCAATGTTATTTCAACATAAATTAAACAAACAGGGGCACACCTACACGTATTTGAATCTTCGGTAGCCATACTGAAACTTGAATTACTAGAATCTACCACACCACCTTTCCGAGTCAAATTCTCTTTATTGGAATCTTTGTGTTTACTCTTCTTACTTTCATTATTGGCTACGGGCACCCACTTATAAATTTTCATTGTCGTATCACCTATAGTGACCCATTTTTTCTCCCTGCAAATATTTTTGGATGACAACTAAAATGGATGCTGATCAAAAATGTTCTTACCAGTGACGAACCCGATCTACAACTTGCATTATCTTTTTAATATCATCTTTCGCTCTACTACGCGTTTCGGCTCTAAAGGAACGCGACATTTTTACAATATTAATTATTATTAAATGCAAAAAATGTACTAAAATGTCGAACTACATCATTTTTAACCTAGGCATCCAAACAATTTCAAACTTTTCGAGCAGGTTTGCCAATCGATTCCCCATCAGGTTGCTGATATTTCACATAGACGTGCTATGATTGGGTAACCTCTGTTGTTTCACCTTTCATCGAGTGAATCGAAACAAATTTGATATTTGGAAGCGATCTTTGATCTTTTAGAATCCCTAACAAGAATAACCTCAACTAACGGTAATTTTATTCTCGTTACACCCAATACGCGATTAGTTTACGGCGAATTAATTTTGGGGCGCCCATGGAGGCAGATAATAAGGATAATAAGTATGCCATCAAAACTAGGGTTAGCATCGAGAATTTCAAATTCTAATAGATTTAATCGATACGAATTAAAATATTTCATTACTAAACCAAGTTTTACTAAAATATCTAAACGTTTGGTGAAATAAAATCAAAAGTTGTGCTGATTTTTGACATAAAGTCGTTTTTTGTTTGTTATTTGTGTCAGTTTAAACTATGGCCGATTCTGTTGAGTTGCGTATGAGTGTTGCTTCCATTAAAAGAGTAGATCCGTACATCAAAGATATAATTGCGACGTCAACTCACGTAGCATTGTATAAGTTTAATCCCAATACTAACGAATGGGAAAAAACCGAAACAGAAGGTGCGTTGTTTTTGTATAGCAGAAGTGGTGAACCATGGCACAGTATTATGATAATGAACAGATTAAATACTGACAATTTAATCGAACCAATTGTTAAAGATTTCGAATATCAAATGCAACCGCCTTTCGTGCTCTATCGAAATTCCAAGAACAACATTTTTGGTATTTGGTTTTATAATCGCGAAGAGTGCATTAATATTACGCACCTATTGGAATCACTAATGGAAGGTCTTAAGGAAAAACAGGTGGAAAAGAGTAAGAAGGAGGCAACAGGTTGTGGCACCGATATTTTTAGTATGCTGAGTAAAGCACAAGAAGATTTTAACAATAAAACTCCTACTAAAGTGGAAGGACAATTACAACATTCAACCCCTCGTGCACTGGATGTACCGTCACAAAGTGTTATGGATTTTTTTGCTAAAGCTGGCACTACTAACAAAATTGTCAAAAATGTTGGTACTCCTTCGAATAGCAGCGATAATTTCATACACAAGTTAATAAACAATCCAGTTCATAGTGTCGAACATATTGAAAAACAACAAAGATCAAAAACTCCGCAAGATTCTAATCAAAAGAAAGAAAGTGAACTCAAACCTGTTCCACTGTTTTTTTCAAATTCGTCACCTCCGGAACAACCTCAGAATTCTGCTCACATTAGTTCGACTGTGCACCAGCAGAGTACGCAAAACATATCCCCAATTTCTACTTCTTTGATGCAGTCGAATGGTCTTAACTTGGAAGAGAGGGACATCATCACTATGTCGCCGTTGGCGAAGTTTCTAGATACTCCATCTAAACCGCAACTCATGCCACCCATGATGTTTGCCACTTCGTCTCTGAAGGACAAAAAGGATATTAGTGCGGCAGAATTTAAAGACGTGAGTTTATTGACTACCGGTCAACTTCAGCAAGCTCTTATTTACTTGTTGAAAAACGACACAGATTTCATTACGAAAGTACACGAAGCATATATAAAATCGGTCAACGAGAAACTCAATTCAAGTAATTCCATTAAGTAACTGTCCTCACTTTCGTTTTTAAATTTCTAACGTTTTGTGTAGTTTATGTTTTTAAAAAAACATTTTATTTCCTATATTGCTAAGTTATAGAATTACTTTGTTTAGTTTTTTAGTGAACTGTTGATTTTAAACAAGACTTCATGTGCAGCTAATTTCTTATTCATGTTTGTGAAGTACTTTTACATTTGTTTTAAAATTATTCTCCAAAATATAGAATTTAAGGTTCCAAATTTGAGTTTGGTCAATTCATTTATTATAGTTGACAAAGTGGCAAGTAACGCTTTATTAGTTTTATTAAGGTGTATATTACGTGGCCTATCAAAATAACAGTTTTTTAAATAGGTTTTCAAGTCTAAAAGTTTATAATAGGGGATTATTTAAAAAATGCTTTGGTTTTTATATTCTAAATATTTTAGAAAAATGCAGCTGGTTTTCTCTGATGCCTAAATTATTGGTATTGCATTTTGTTAACATATTTTGTGACCAAAATATTCAAAGGTATTGTGCGGAGTTGATTATTTTGATACACCGCATCATGTCTTGAATTTTTCTCTTACGTCTAATATTTTTAAAGACATTTTATGTTTTAATTGTTACAAGTTTTGAATGTTATTTTTGATCATTCTTATATTTGTTGCATGACTTTTGAGTGACTAAAAATGTTAGTTATTTTTTAAATAAATATTAATGAATAATTGTTATTGCTGCACTTCTCAACCAACTGGTCTCTTTTTATACATACACACGTATGAAAATCAATGTATCTTTTGTAAATGCAATTAGCATAACAATTGCATCATTGTAATGGGTCGAATTTTGTACATCCTGTAATCAAAAATTAGCATAACTTTATGTATTTACTTATTAAATGTGACTTATCATAATTATTATTATGTGATATACCTAATATACTAAATAATGTGATGAATATTATTAGATAATAGACCATTTAAAAGTTTCGTTTAGTGTATTTTTCTGTATTGTTACTAAAGTAACTTATTCTATATAATGTAAAAAATTAAATGTTTCAAATCCGTTTCAAACTTCTGCTTATTAATTTGATTTAAAATATTCCATTGCAATAATAGAAACGTTGAGTCTTCGACAATATAATTACAAACATTTCCGGGGAGTGATTCTTTTGGAAATTTCTTTCACAGAGGTTCTTATACATACTATGTCTTAATCGCCATTTTATTTATAAGCAGCTGCTTATATTGTTGGAAAATTTGTCTCTACAGAGTGGGAATTAAATGTGGTTTATGCATAACGGTGCTCTATCGTCAGCATTCTGTGTGTTGTCATAATGTATATTTAAAATCCCAATTTCATAGGTCGAACAGGACTTGAATTTCAAGGGCGTTCATTGCAGGTCCTCTGTAATATTACTAAAAATCTGGTTCAAGGGGGCCATGGCCGAAGCCTTGACTGTGTCATAATACAAGTGACTCAATGTCTATGTAACAATAGATGTACGTAAAATTAATTTTATATTTTCTAAACTAAGGAATCCCTCTTAATGTTTTGATTTTCCTGAAACCCAAATATAGCAAGATTTGCACGAGGAAGTTATTGTTTCAATCTACCGCTCAAAAATAAAAATATCAATCATACCAACATAAATTTTACTGACTTGTTATGTATCTTCTGTTTCTTTCACTTTCTTAACCTCACTGTTCGAAGTAGACGTTCACGTGTTTGTGATATTTCTATTTTAAATTTAAAATAACAATAAAATGGTCGCTAAAAAGAAGAAGAAGGTACATTATTGGTAAGATTTTATGGATAACAAAATTAATATAATTCTTTTTGTAGTATTCCGCCGGAGAGGGTGCACAATTTTTGTCCCGAGGGGCTGCACTTCACAAATTACAACTGAACTTGAATAATTTCAGGCGGTTATGCATTTTGAAAGGTATTTATCCTAGAGAACCGCGTAATCGTAAGAGAGCGCAAAAGGGTAGTACTGCAGTGAAAACTTTATACCACAAAAAAGACATCCAATTTTTGATGCAAGAACCCATCATAAACAAATTAAGAGACTACAAAATATTTTATCGTAAGGTTGGAAGGGCGAGAGCAGTGAAAGATTTCCAAAAAATGCGACGATATTTGGCCAAACATCCTACATTGAAGTTAGATCAAATTGTTAAAGAGCGATATCCTACATTTGTTGATGCCTTACGTGATTTAGACGATTGCTTGACGTTATGTTTTCTATTCAGTACTTTTCCATCATTGGGCCACATTCCACGTGAACAATTTGATATGTGTCGACGTTTAACGATGGAATTTTTGCATTCTGTAATCGAAGCTAAAGCACTACGAAAAGTTTTTGTTTCTATTAAGGGCTATTACTATCAAGCAGAAATTTTAGGCCAGACAATCACTTGGATTGTTCCTCATCACTTTTCCTACCAACCTCAACAAAAAGGAGAGGTTGATTTCAAAATAATGTCTACATTTGTCGAGTTTTACGTTATTATGTTGGGTTTTGTTAATTTTCGATTATATAATTCGTTAAATATTTATTATCCACCTAAATTAACTGGATTTGGAGTTAATAACATTGATAAACAACTTATCGATGAAGAAACATATCTTTCCGAAAGAATAGCTGCTCTAAATATTCCGTTATCAAAAATTTCTGAAGAAACTACAGAAGAAGTGGAAATTGATGAATTTCCCAACGATGGAAGTACCGAAGAACTAGAAGAAGCTAAACAAGAAGCTTTGAAAATTTCAAAACTTAAAACCTTGTTTAAAGGTTTGAAAGTGTTTTTAAATCGGGAAGTACCTCGTGAACCACTGGTTTTTATGTTACGTTGTTTTGGCGCTGAAGTGTCATGGGATCAGGATCTTTTTGTGGGATCCACATTCGAAGAATCTGATGAAACTATTACACATCAAATTACAGACCGACCTATGCTAAGTAAACAGTACATTTCACGATATTATGTCCAACCTCAATGGATTTTTGATTCGATAAATGCAAGAGAATTATTACCTGTTAAGAAATATTTTATCGGTGAAACTTTGCCTCCACATTTATCACCATTTGTGGATAAGAATCGGGATGCAGAAGAACAATACATTCCACCCGAAGAGAAAGCTTTGCAAGATCCTTCCATGGTTGAGGAAATGAGCAGAGAAGATGAAGTTGAGGATGAAGTTGAAGAGGAAGTTTCCGAAGAAGAAGAGCAAGAAGAAGAAATAGAAAATTCAGAAACTGAAACTCTTTTAACAAAACCAAAACTATCTGTTAAAAGTGGTAAAATAGAGGTTGAACAGCCTTGGGAAAAAGCTAAACAAGAGAAGCTGGATTACAACTTACGAGCTAAGATGGTGAAAAATAGGCATAGAAAGTTATACAAAGATATGATGGAAAGTAGAAAGCAAAGGGCAAAAGAAACGTGGTTATTAAAGAAGAAGCGCCGTTTACACGACGAAACATTGAAAGAACAAAAAGTAAAGCAGGTTAAAGGAAAAGCTAAGTAAAATTTTACTTGTTTGTCAGCGGTTTGATTTAAATATTTTTTAATTGATTGATTTGTTGTAAAGAAAGAAAAATTAATAAAACAAAGATATTATATTTTTATTTTTTAACCAAATGATGTTACACTAACATTTTAGTAATACTTTGTAAATCAAAAGTAGTTGTGGATGCTTAACATGGTATTATCACATTTGTAAAAAACTTTAAACCTGAAAACAATTGTTCGCTTTGTAAAACATTAAAACATCGACAACTGCTTTTTGGCTTACGAAGTTCCTACTTTATTCTGTGGAAATACATCAATAATCCTATAGTAAAATTAGGGCTACATCGATAAAAAAATACAAAAAGTTTTGTTATAACGAGAAACGCAAATTAATATTGAGAGTATATCAACATTGTTTCGTAATAAAAAAAATTGAACGACAAATCCTATGAAAAGTTGTTTTTTGAAAAAATAGTTTAGATTAATTATTATTGTTCTAGAACTAGAGTTGATTTATTTATTAAATAGGTACTATTTCTACATAGAAAGCAATTTTAAATTTTGAGATATGTCAAAATACGATATGAATATATTGCCCTAAATTTTTAGTTTAAAAAAAAACTGATGTCGGAAGGACTCAAAATAAGAATTATACGTGTCTTTTAATTCATTTAAAAATGTATTTTATTCGCTTTTTAGATTTATTTAATAAAGTAAAAGAGTTAAGAGGTCTCGCACTAGATGTGCATGCGCTACATGCTGCAACAGGAAATCTATTGCTGCATTATTAGGAATTTTAAATTTACATTATTTTACAATCTGCTACTTAGGTATTATAATATGTTGTTTATAATCTGCTTAAGGATGGATTTTGTAACACGGTTACGATTTATACACAGATATATGTACTTAAAAATTTAAATCAAGTGTAAGCCGATTGACTGGAAGTAAAACTATACAAGATGTTCATAATATGTGAGAAGGGTGTTCAACAGACAGACATTTTTTTGGAAATCATCAGCTTATATTATGAAAATTGGAAACTAATGAAATTGGAAGTACGGAGAGGGTGGTTTACTGGAACCGGTAAGACAATTCATAATAACTTTTAAATTATTTTTAGAGTTAGGAAGGAAAGTTGTTAGGAAAGTAAAAAAATATTTTGAAATATAGTCAATAGTTCAGAATTTCTGAAAAGTGACCAAAATTGCATAATTTAGAATTTTTGAAAATATTTAGGAACCTACTACGTCTGGAACACTTGTACAATAAAAAGCATAATTAAAAAAAACGCTGTGTTTGATTGCAGCGCTGTAAGTGCATCTTCAGTGGTTTAACAAATGTACATACTATCATACAGAGGGGACTGATCAGGAAAGCCATCAAAAACTTGTTTTGGAAACAAAATAGCATACCCAAAGATATTTGCAGCTTTGGGTTCAGGTACAATGACTAAATGAATTTCGTGGAACGGGAAAAAATTAGTCTGAATGAAATCTTTTATCTTCATTAAGTCATTAACTGACTGAGGTTATCTCACAAGTTATGAAAATCCTGTAAATATAGTTTTTATAGTAATCATAAGTAGATAAAAATACTCATATACTTTCTGTCATAATTCTGGCGGCATTTTATAGTAGATATTTAAAAAACTTTCACACGAGTAGACAAGTGTTTATCTCCTCAAACGATTATTTTTTTCATTTGTTACTCAGCTCAATCTTTTTTAAATACGGTTTTCCCCGTAACCAAGCTACTCTAAGCCAATGACTGCAGGCAGTCGAACAATTACCAAACGCTACACTTATTAGTTGGATTCATGGGCGAACCTATCGGACAATCGTATGCTTTGGCAAAATCCCAAGAATTTGACAATGGTCCTAAAACGCGAATTGGACCTGGAGAGTGTACACTGGAACGCACCTTAGTTAATGCATCTTCTGGTCGCATAGACCCACACCATATTTGAGCGTAATTTAGGAAAAATAGTTGATCATGGGTCAGATTCAGACCAGGTAAATCAGGTTCTTCTCCATGTGCTACTACCCATTTTTTGTATGCCTGTGAATAAAAATGTTTTAATAATTTTCACATAAAAAATTATTAGATTATGTTACAATGAGGACTTAGCATAAAATGGATGCAGCTCCACTTTTAACATTCAATGCGGTATACTTTTTAAAGTTTGGTACACGTTTTAACTTAAAAGTAGAGCTGCATCCTTCAATTCGTTTGGTAATTTTATTAAATTTAAGATACTAAGGGCATATTTTTTCCCCGACTATTATTAAATAATGAATGAATCATTACTCTGAATGCTTCTTTAAGTCCTCCATTATCTGCAATATTTTCCCCTTGCGTCATTCTACCGTTCACGTATAGACCAACTTCATCAATTTTATATCGGGAATATTGATCTATAATACACTGTGCTCTGTCCCTGAAAGCTCTTATCGTGATGTTATTCCACCATTGCATCATATTTCCGTCCTTATCGAATTGACGACCTATTCAAATAAAGTGGTGTCATTTGTGAGATAACAAAATAGATTATTTGCTCTACATTACCTACCTTTATCATCAAAACCGTGAGTTAGTTCGTGTCCAATAACAACGCCGATGCCACCATAATTTAAAGATTTCGGAAAATGTTGGCTATAAAATAATGGCTGTAAAATGCCAGCTGGAATAACTATAAAATAGTTCAAGTAGTAAAGTAATAAAACGAAACGATGAATGTTTTCATGCAAAATTTACAGAATATCGTATGTATTCTGATTTTCGAATGAAACTTACCAATATCATTTTTATTAGGATTATAAAATGCATTCACAATTGCTGGTTCGGTTGACCATTTATCTTTATCAACAGGTTGTCGCAATTTTTGCGAATTTTGATCCGCTTCAAATTTTAAAATATTGAGTATATTTATCATAAATTTGTCTACTGTGATGTTTAACTGAAAATAAAGAACTAATTTATTATAAATTACATTTTATAATGTTGCTGTGAAAGCATGTTTTTGTAGCTTGTTTGTGAACATTTTCGTGAATTTTGTGGAGAACGACAACTTTTTGGGCATAAAAAATACAATATTTGCTATTTTTTAGATAAAAGATTTAGTCCCATCTATGAGATTATACTATTATTTTTTAAGGTAAAACTCGGGTGGTTCCCACACGTACAGATGGGCATAATTCTCTATTAATTGATTAGGATTATACGATATTGTTTGAAAACTTCTATACTCCAGTATTCCAGTCCACTGTATGGATTCTTTTTTTAAGAAGAGGCAACTTAAACCTAGCTTCATACCAGGTGACCGACCTTACATCTGATCATAGGGAAATAACATCGGAAATAGATTTTTTTTAATTCATGCTTTCAATTGTGATGATAAGAATGAAACAGATATCAACTTAAAGAAAATATTTTTGATTATTGTTCTTTGATTATTGTTAAAAATTCGGTAATAAAATAAAATAGCATTTAAAAAAATATGTTTGGATTTCATTGTCATTGTTTACGTTTATTGTAACTGTTAAAGTAACTTATTCGTAATTGGCTCTCAAACAGAAACAACGGCAATAAATACAAATAAGTAAAGCAGTAATATTTTTTTTAAAGCGCAATTTTTGATTTTATTATAAAGCACATAATAGCATATTATTGTTTTAGTAGCCATTTCGTAGCGACTTTATAGAATTTAATTAACATTTTTAGAATAATGAATAACGTAGTTGAGATTGGGGTCGTTTTAATCTACTAAGCAGATAAATTTACATTATTCAGATTATTTAGAAATAATAGCAGATTAAAACAACCCCCATCTCAAAAGAGTATTAAAAAATTTATTTTACTGCTCTTGTTTAATTAACATTATTTGCACTAAAGTATTACTTTAGCGTTTTCAACCCAATTCCATCCATATTTAGGGTATATCGTCAATTCATCGCGTAACATCATCCCGTTCTTTATAAATGAACAAACCAATTAGAGGGGTATTCTTAATCCCGATTCGCCTTCAATAAAACTTCACTTTCCTACTTCAAGTCATTATTTTATTCTACTGGAGTTCCCCGACTAGTGATATTTGTATAAAATAAAAAATGATAGAAATTTAGAATATGATAAGCTAATCAGTGGAATTCTTTCTTATAAGTTTTGTTTCTTCAACACTTCAAATCGTTTTGAAACTGTCTGGCGCAAGCGCAGATTAAATTTCTCGAACAAAAATGGCACTTCCGCGTGTGCTTAACAGTTTCAAAACGGTTGGAAGTGTTGGAAAACAAAACAGTGTTTCCCAACCTGTGGTCCATGTGACATTGTGTGTGATCCGCGAGCCTTAGCTACAAAATTGAAAAAAGTATTTAAAAAGTTCTCTAAGTTGTGTAGTGTTGAAAAGGTTGGGAAGCACTGTTTTAAAGGAACTTATAAATATGTATTTGTAATAATTTTGGGTCAGGAGTAAAAATAAATAATCGGAGACAATAAATTATTAACTCCCCTTTTCAAAAGGAAAGCTAAAAAATGAGCTGTTTTATATATGAGAAATTTACCCAGACCCTTAAAAGCCTTCTAACACGGTGGAATTTAAGGTTTTGTGTTCTCTATGACATCAATATAATACGGAAATATATTGGATGATTCCTGAATAGAGTGTCGTGATTCAGTTATTTTTAAACTAAAAAACTTTTCCATTAATAAAAAAGAAAGGTAAAAGGAATTAAACTTCTAATTACGAAATATGGGCATTCGGCAGTTAGGTGCACGTTGGCAGTTTCATGGTCGTTTGCCAGTGCAAATCTGATTAGTTTTGAGTAGTAATTAAATAATTTTATTCTTGCTATTTTTTATTCGTCACTAATTTTTAAGACTGCCCTGACTACTGGTTTATATTGCGGTGTAGTTTATTTAGAAATGTATGTACTTAGTAGATTAAAACGACGCCTAACTCAACCTTTTCATTCATTTTTCCATTTTAAATTTGTATAACTTCGTTATGAACACTGGCAAATTATTTTATTTAAATTACTTTAGAATAAACTACTGTCAAGTTATACAAAGCACTCAATTATGTACTTTGTTATATTGTCTACAATTAGACAATACAGCGTAGTCATTTTTAATTTAAAAAATTCAATTCTTAAATTATACCGGTGTATTTTTGAGTAAATACGTACAGCTTCGTATTCTTGAATAAGCTCCTTTTCTTCTGTAATCAGTTGAGGATATCCGATTCTTTCGTTCATCGTATCGGCTTTTTCTTTTGCGACCGCTCGTGTTTCATCATCCATCCAGTCATTCTCCGCTAATAAGTCATTAAAAGCTTGCCTAATTGTGTGAATCATTTCTAAAGCAGTTTCCTAATAAACGTTCGTGTTACGGAAATTAATTATTTTTCTTAATTTACTTACTTTGCTGTCGTGATTGAAATTGTCTCTAATAAAAAGAGCCCCCACTGCCATACCTAATTTCTTATTTGTCCATTCTACACATTGTGACCATCTGCTTCTCTCGCTCAATATACCCAATAAAATTTTTCTAAACTCAATCCGTTCTCTCTGATAATCGTCGATCATGTGCGGCAACAAGGACATAACTAATCGCCATAGAACATAATTATGTACAACCCTGTAAGGCAAAAATTAAATAATGCATTTTTTTATGCAATATAAATAATATTACCTTCTGTCAGTTGATTCTATAATTTTGCCCATTTGTAAAAAATACGATAAGCCATAAGCCACTACTGGTTCATCTTCGGTGACGTTTACACCAAGAAAGGAACTCAAGTACTCGACCCACCTTATTTGAGGAACAAGATTTTGCAATTGCTTTAATGTTAATTTTTTATAAATTATGCTAGTATCATGACGATCCACCTCTGGAAGAGATACCTAAAAATGTAAATTATACAGGGTGTACAAACAAAAACTTTTTCAGAAGTAAAAATTTCGTGTGTAATTTTTTGCAGAAAATTTGATCTGCAAACGGTTAGTTTTTGAGTAAGTTTTTCTTTGCATGTGCATCTTTTTTGTAGGTGTGCGAGAGGACAATAAAAGAGTTGGATTTTGGACTTGTCGTCCGTACAACTTTCACATGGAAGAAGTTCGGAAACGACTGAACCGTATATTCTTAGGACGTTAGCTACCGAGTAACTCCCGTAATGTGATTAATAGTAACGGGATTTGCTCTTTGGTCAGTCTTCAGTATTGATTTCGCGAAAGCCCGAGGGAAATTAGACGTAATTAGTTGTTGGTAAGTTTCAAGTAAGCCATGTCAAATAATACATAATAGTAGATTACCACTACAAGATGTTAATACCACTGTTAACACAATAACTAGGCTATCCAATTACTCAAGAAATTACTCCCGAAAAGTTTTGAATGTGCAAACACACCATGTAAATCATCATGGGTAAAAATAATAACTTACATTTGCTAGTCGTTTTTCAAAATCAACCACCAATCTGAGATCCTCTTCGGCCGTGGTTTTGTTTGCACCCAAAAGAATAGCTACATTGGTCATGTATTTATGATAAGCTTCTAAATCGCCTTCGCTACTGGATTTTAGATAATAATCCCTACTTGGTAAAGCTAACTGCATTTGGTCTAACTAAAAATTAGAATATATTTATTACAAAAACCAATTCAGAAATTCACCAATGCTACGCAACAAGTGTTATATAAAAAAGGAACTTGTACTTGAATAATCAGAAGCGTATTCTTAATTAACTGCGATAATAAATCATCAGCTTTATATACGCAACAAGTGTTTTATGAAAGCCAATTTGGAATCGAGTAGGCGTTCAAAAGCTAATTCAAAAGGAAAATATAAGTTATATTTATTTTATCTTACCTGTATAATATTAACAGAACTGTTTTTGTCATCCGGTCCGACCCACTGTTCAATAAGTACACCTTCATTATAATCACCTCTCAGACGCCCCAACAAAACTTCAATAGAAAAAGTCGGAGCTGTCCAATTAGAAATTGTAACAGGCCATCCACCTAGCGAAGCTAAAACGTCTCGTAATGGATTATCTCCAATTTTTCTAATTTGTACTGTAAAGTAATGCATATAAGTTTACTATTATTCATAATTGCAATCAAAAATTAGCTCACCAATATTCATGCATGTGTTATAAAACGTTTTCGCTTTCTTAGTTGCTTCATTGTCTTGTTGATTTATTACTTCTTCTAATACTCCTTAAATTACAGAAATAAATAAAATCAGAACTTGCCGACGGCAATCAAACGAAACAATAAACGTAGAGATTAGATTTTAATATCGTGGAATAAAAAAGAAAAAAGAGCTTCAAAAATGCTATCAAATTAAAAATTTTATGCTATTTACACATTCCTTTCCGTAACGTTTCAACCACACGCTATGGACCGATATTAAATATTCAGTAGCATCTCCTTTTTCGCGATCACGAGTTTTCTCCTCCGGACTTTTTCAATTTTTAAGAAACTTTCAAGTTCACGTACACTCAAACACGAAAGAAACAGCACCTAAACATTTTTGTTTTAAAACTTTGCCTTTCCCGGATGATTCGATTGATTGCTTTCTTATTGGAAGCTCATTAATTCATTCACACGCGTCATAAAAACATTTGAGTCTGAATTTTTGAGATTTTTTTTTAGTTACTGGAACAATGAAAACGGATATCATAGTTGAAAGCCTATTCAACTAGTATTTGATTTAGTAGTTCTGAAGCTCTCTTGCCCCACTGTGCGCTGGCTCCGGTCGTATTAAAGCACTACTTATAATTAATATTACCTTTAAGTATTACTTGAAGTTGATCAGCCATAACTTCGAAAGTACTAATAGAGCTTCTATCTTCTGGTATTACATGATTTTTTTTCCATGTTCCACATGCATATTGGAAGAAATCGTGACAAGGGTCAGCAGTGTGATCCATTGCCGAGAGTAGCGAAGCAGCTGTAAAATAAAAACATATTGTATAGGAAATAAGAACTTAGTAAACCGTGAAGAGTTTGTCGTTGTTTTAAGGGTAGACATCCTAATGTCTAAACTATCTATTTCTTCCAGTGTCGGAGTTCAACGAGGTGATCCTTTGAGCCATGCAGTTTTTAGCTTGTCGCTCAACAAAGTATACAATATACATTATTTAAATCTTCATCAGAATTTTATGTTCGGTATTGAAATTTTTGCTGGTACAACACACGGTATTTCAGCGATTAATGACGAAGATTTATGACACTGGGAGAAACAGGGAAAAAACGAGAATTTTAATTGGTACTCGATGGCGGGGAAAGCAGTACAGCATTAACAGTTTCCCAAAAACAGAAAATCATTATTTCTAAATTTCCAAAAATGTAAGCTGGTCGAACTTTGTATGCGCTCACTTTAATAGTAAGTGCTAAAACATTTCTAACCAAATTCCATCTTATGTATTCAGACTTGGAACCAATTAGATTTAGAAACTAAAATTTTTAAATTAAAAATTGAGAGGAATTTATTTACGAGGTTTAATATTAATTAATTAATAAAATTGCACTCTCCCCGTATGCTTACATTTACTTTTGTGACGCGTTTCGACCACGTACGGTCGAATAGTCCAAAGATAATGGACTGGAATCTGACTAATCACTAATTAGTAATTATTGTAATGTTTTCACCTAAATTAGCATTTTATTTTTCTAAATTAGGCGAAAACATTACAATAATTAGCAGGGCCGGATTACGTTTATTCGGCGCCCTAGGCTAATATAAATTTGGCGCCTATTTAAGGGGTCTGACCACCTTGGAGTTTTTCGAAAATCGATCGCGCGGTTGGAGCTTCGCGAAACACGAAAATGGTCACCAAACTTGTACATCTTTTTTAAAATAGGCTCAAGATGCTAACACAGCTACAGAAGACAAAATATATGGATCAGAAATCGCTGATTGACGGTAGCCAAACAATGACCGCACTGTCGCTTAAATAACTGCACTCTTACTATATTTTGCATTTATCTCGAAACTACCATTTTTGGTGCAGTCAAGGTGGTCAGACCCCATATTAAGGGGGCATACGCAGTTATGAGGGCGAAAAAAGAAGCTTTTTCTCGATTTTTTTTTAAGAAACGGTTGAATATATTTATATAAATATTGACAAATATTATTAATTGTAGAAGTTTTTAACTATTATTCCTCGAGTCCTAAAAACAAGTGATTTCCCGTGGACATGATAAGTCGAGACAGGATCATCAGAAATCAAAAAACGTAAAAGATTTGGTTAGTAAATTACTTTTATCTCGGGAGTGGACAAAAAATTTTGTAAAAAATTGAATTTTGAATTTTTTAGAGAACTTCAAAGGCATAAACACGATTTTTGTTAAAAAAATCCACTGTTTTTTCTTTTAAACCAATTCCAATCATCGAAAAACAAAATCTTATCTTAAAGAAGTGTGTAAAATTGTAGAAAGATCGGTTTATTATTTTTTGAGATATCATGTCCACCAACTTTGAAAATGCAGTTTTGAGATAAACTCGTTGAAAGTTTTCAATAAGGATAAAAATCTTGATAAAATAATTTTATTTTAAACTTACTATCACTTTAATAAAGCAAAATTTAAAAAAATCGATCATTTGAAAATGATGACTGCGTATGCCCCCTTAAAACATAAAATACGTGCTATACAAAGCAGAAAGAAAATAATTTTTTTGAAAATTTTCATGTGTTAATAATAAAAAAATAAAAATTAAACCCTTAAATTTAATAATGGTTTTGCCACTTGTAATTTTAGAGTCTAGCGCCTTTTCTGCAAAAGGCGCCTAAGGCTTTAGCCTAGTCAGCCTAGTGCATAATATGGGCCTGATAATTAGTCATTTTCAGATTCCAGAGGTCGTGTTAAATTTTGTACCAGGTGGTTGTGTACGGTGTTTTTATTTATTAATAAAAACCTTCAGATATCAGGATTTGTGAAAATAACAAATTTTCTTTTGTGAACCACGGCATGACACATCAACATTTTTTTTATTTCCTTCTATTAATATTTACAATCTGTTATTTCGAAATAATGAGTAAATTGAATGACACTGAAAAGTAGACATATGGAAATTAATCCATTGATGATGAGGGTCATCCCAACTACTCTTCAAATGTGGGGAAGCAGATAAGTCCAAATCTGGACATAATTAGTCCAGAAAATCATTTCATTCAGAAAGCTGATCTCAAGACTATAAACTCTTATGTAGCGGGACTTTTACAAAAATTCGTCGACATGCACCTCAAGCAAAATTATTTAATTTCAAGATATGAAAGACAGCTTATACGTTGTATTTATTTTTTAACCTAATAAAGAACCATTGTAGTCCTGAAGAAGCCGAGAGATACGGCGAAACGTCGACGAAGAAAATTAAACTAGTTTAATCCAAAAAGTTTCGCTACATAAGAGTTTATAATTACAATTTATTATTATTGTCTAATTCAAATTTTTTTTTCCCAAACAGGACTACATATTAAAAATCGTGTGAGCCTCATTCATATAAGATCACGAGAGAAGTGGAAGTGAAATTTCTTTAGCCGTACACACAGAGAAATTTTAGTTTTAATAAGTAGTGTCCGACTGAAATCGAATATTCGGCTTCTTTTCTAGTTTCGGCCAAAACCCTAACCGAAACTTATGTAGTTAATACATCCGCCCAAGGGGGAGGGGGGTTAGCACCTGCGTGATGATTTGCGACATTGGGAGTGCTGGAGGTTTTTTTAATTGTGACGTCACATATTGTTAATTTTTACAATTTATTTATACTATATATTTTTTTCAATTTTTGAAAATTTTGAATTTATATATTTTGGAAAATATATTTTTATTGATTATTTAGGTTTAGCTTAATGAAAAATAATAAAAGAGGGAGATTCCAGGATGCGTGTCGTAATATTTGGATGGGGTCTAGTTTTTTGTGACGAAGTGGGACGATGGGGAGGTGAGAGGGTAGAATAATGCTTAAAATTGCATGACGTAATTTATGAACGACCTCTGAGGTAAAATTTAGAAATTTTTTTATTATACTCTGAAATCTAGTGTTTTTCCTAGCTTGGTAACAGATTTCAATATATTAGGAAATTACTTTATTTTTGGAATACAATATAAGGTTCAAAATTAATGGTAAAGCGATAAATCCGTTTCGAACAGCCCGACAGCGAAACTGCCACAAATCAGCATTATTAAAAACGTATTATAATTTTTAAATTTAAATTATAAGTTTTAAATCGAATTTACTAATATTTATACAAAGGAGATTTTTTTAAATAATAGTCCTAATTTGTAAAATAATTTACAAATAAAATTATAAAATAAAGTATATTTTCTGACATGACATTACATTATTTGATTTACAGTTAATAATGTACCAAATATACGATATTTGGTTAGAAAATTCCTCTTACTTTTTAAGATAGACGTAAACAAAATAAGCCCGTCTAACCCGATTTGTTTGAAATGTTGATTTTCAACTTCAACAAAATGACGAAGTTCACCTAAATTTTTTTCTGCACGATTACAATATTTTTTTCAAACTATGCTTGATAAAAAATATATAGGACATAGGATTACTATATTAAAAATAATATACTATGTCAAATTAAAATCTGACAGGGTAGGCAGGTTTGTAGTAGAACAGACTCAATTAAATCAAATTAAATTATGAATTATATATGAAATTAAACAGGTACAATTTTTCTTATTTTGATTTAATTTTGGAATTAATTATTAATGTAACATCGATTAACTTGTAGGGAGACAGGTGCCTATAAATTATTTAAAATTAGTTAATTAAAATATATTTTGCAGTACTTGTGCATCGATCCCATGTGAAATCATGCGCATACAGTTGTGAAAAATTCAAAATGTCTCAACCAGATGGAATTCAAATAATTTCATTTGTATGAAGAAAGAGGTTTATACATTGAAAAATAATGATTAATTTGTTTATATTGAATCCAATATATTGAAACAGAAGAAGCATAATTTGTGTAATTTATAAATTGTGTTCACGACGACATTTCTGGTAGACAAGCAATATAATAGGTATTATAATTAGGAATAATATATTCTGGAAAAGCTCTTTATCATTATAAAAAAAGAATTTTGATAAATGAAAATTAAATCGGATATTGACATTGGCAGTGCGTTTACAATAAATAATTAAAAGTCAACAAGAACGAATTTAATTTTTTGTTAATTTTTACAGAAATGTTCCTATTTTATAAATATGTAAACTGATATCAAATAATTGACTTTCTCTTCTAATTATCTCAACTTGCCACTTTAAAGGGCAAGTACTCTTTCAAAGGGTTGAAAGAATACCTAAAAGACAGTTGTCACTATTCATCGCACAATCTCACTAGTTCTATACATCCTTAAAGTATTCAGCAAAGGTTAGTAGACGTAGCTCTACTTTATAGGTTGCGACACAGTTGCTACTGTCCCCATTTGCATTCTTGTCCCTCGGGTGCCCAAAGTCTTTACTGTATGTATACTAATTACTCTAAATTAGTAACTACATAGATAGAACGTCATCTGATGAAAATCCACTCAAGGTTTCTTTATATCCTTCTGCAAATTACACTCGCTTATTAAACCTTCAGATATTTTAAAGAGAAAAGATGGATTTAATGCTAAAGCAATTGAAAATTTTCTTTATAGAAATCCTGTTTCACAGGAGAGCCTGGCCCAAACTCTACTTCCTGAAACTTACTCGTTTATTGGACTCATACCAACACTTTGTGCCATCACAGTGGAATCGACCTTTGGGCGTTTAATAGTTTACAAGTTATGCTGCAAACATACGACGATGCTGCGGGTCTTTTCCCAGAATATATATATATCTATTAGAGAATTTTAGCCAGAAAAAAACATGTACGAATTGCAAGTCTTAAAATTTTTTATGCCACTGTAAATGCTGTTAGCCTGCCAGAGCCCGTAGGGATTTCACGTGATAAGACAAGGGAGAGCTTGTTATGATACGCGACGTGCGTGAATACCTGGTTCAAAATCACGTGGGTAATTTGTGTCAAATGGCCAGCGCCGGTTCAATAGCTACAAAAGCTGGGTTTTCAAAAATATATGTTTATTTCTAAATGAAAAACTGAGAAATCAGTTGGAGAAATCCATGCCCAAGAGGCAATGTGAAGTAAATATGTAAAAATTAACAGTATATGTCAAATAAGTCGTTATATATATTTTTTTATATTACAGCAATGCCAACCTGTTAATTTTTGTAAAACAGCCTATACTAGTAAAGTAGTAAACAAATTTATGTATGGATGGAAAAACGCAACTCTTTTGTTGTAAAAAGTGAAACTGGTGAAAACTGAAAACAGCCTACTTACGTTCAGTTTGATGAAAACTTATAATCAATATTACAATTTTGATGATCGAATACATTACAACTTACCTGTTCTTACACATTCTTCTGTTAAACAGACGTTTTTTCTGTATTCTAGAACAATAAAAAGTAGTTAAAAACTTTAATATAAACTTAAGATGTAAATTAAACATTTTACTTAATTGCTATTATAAAAAATAATGAATAAATTAGAATAGGGGTCGTTTCAATATGCTAAGTAAATAAATTACTAAATAAACATCGCATAAAACAATAGCCAGGGCCGTCTTAAGAATCAGTGACGAATGAAAAATATAAAGAAAAAAGTCTCGATCTTATTCAAGGTTTTTTCCATAATATTGATTTCCTCAGATTCACCCGTCGTTATTCCAAACGACCATGAAACTGCCAACGTACACCTAACTGCCGAATGTTCGTATTATGATGATGTAATTAGAAGTTTTCGTAATCGTTCTCTTGGGATTGTCTTACAATTCGTGTTTTGAAGGTTAATTAATAATTTGTAAAATTCTTGTAATTTAAAAATTCTTATACCGCTCTTTTGTATAATTTAATAATTATGAACATCTGAACTTGTGCACTAAAATTCCGGTTTAATTCGTCAATATATGAACAAACCAATGAATAATTTAAAATTTCATTATTTATAAATAGAAATTGGATTACAATGCAAGATTAAAAAGTCAAGTTATACTATACAATATGTATAAGCCTAGATCAGTTAATTTTGAATTTTTTGACACAATTTTTTTTTTTTTATTAAGGGTTTTAAGGGGAAAGGAATTACTTCCAACACAGGTGTTGAGTGTAAATTAGCTATGCTTGGTTCGCTATATTGGTCCATTCAACCAATCAGAGATGGTTGAATACTAACCTAAAAATCAATAAACGACAAATTAAATTCTGACAAGAGGATTGTCCAGTAGCATAACAATCACTTGACCGAAATTAAATTGCAAATAACAATAAAAATCTACGTTTATTGCCGCTACACCAATTGGAGCAAATTTCACTAGATGTGAAAAAGTAATCATTTAAAATTTTAAATTAAATCTGACAAAACAGTGGTGCAGCCACCCAAATAAATGCATCTAAATTATAAATTTAATTTGACTACGTTTCTCATTTATTTATTTTTTTAATTAAAAAAGAAGTCATCTTGTCTTAGGGATTACAGGTTTAAACTTTAGCCTTTGTCTTACGAATGGAAGGAAACTACTTCCGGATAACTAGCTACTAGTTAGTACCTACCAATTATAAAACCGTTTACATTTTTCTTAATCTATTTCAAAGTTTATTAAAATGTTTCAGAGAGAAAAAAGAATTTTTTGAATCTAAGTTTTATTTTGTAGCTTTGCGTTTGGAAAGAAGCGCCAGATAACTTTTATTGGACATCATAATTACTACATTTCGTTTTGAAATTTCCGAAATTTCTTCATTGATTTTGCCAATAAATTAATAATTTCGTAAATTTTTTTTATGATAATTAATTTGCTTCCTCGGTGTTTCTAGCCGATTTTGATAATTTTGGTCGAAAAATAAGATTTAAATAATTTTTTCTTTCTGGTGATATGCGGTTCGAATCGAACTTTTAAATTTTCATGTAAGACTTTTTGATTTGAACGAAACAAAATATTATTTTCATTTTCTGTATATTTACCACCGACGGAACGGAGCGACGATTGAGTAATTCTTAGCTTCTAAAACAATGAACCCATTTTGATAATTTTGAAAGAATGGAACATAATCACCATTTTGGATCCGCCATGTTCAAAAAGCATAGTTTATGGTTTTTTTTTGGTTTCAAAATTAGTCTCTATTTAATGTTTTATTACAATTATGTTCAATTATTTTAAATAATATGGTATAAAAAATATGCTATATTAAATTTTTATCCACAAATTACATTTTTTGTACGTCTACGTTGTAAGTAAAGCTTAATAAAATAAAGTAAAACTAAAAATTTTTAAAACCATAAAGCCTGTAAAAAAATTTTACAATTTATTTTATTAACATTCTACACCAGTGGTACCCAAACTTTTTTAATGTGGTGAGCTACTTTGATAAAAATTTTGGAATAAACAGTGAGCTATCTAAAAAAAAATTCAAGCATTTCTTAAAAGGGTGTTGCTTCTATAATTTTTATTTTTATAAAATTATTATATTTTGTATTTTTAAAATATTTTGTGCGAGCTACCACAAGAAATTGCGCGACGCTAGCTACCGGTAGCTCCTAATCGACAGATTGGCGAATACTGTTCCTTCAGTTCGTTTTCACTTTACAGAAATACTACTAGTCAGAGATACATGATACGTATCAGTACTATTTTGAAACAGTATAAACATCTTTGAGAGTGTAAAGCACAGCTTGGAACTTATACCTGCATGAACGTAACACGACACCAAAAAGAGTTAAAAATTTGAAGTGTTGCGTCGTGCAAAAAAATCTATAAAAACGATGTTACATGAGGATTTTGTATTTCAAACGAAATATAAAGAATTTTTTTAAAAAAAAGTAATTCTAAATAGAGAAAATTAAGTTTGGGAACTAGTTCTCTATATTCTAAACTCAATTTCGTGTTTACTTCATACAACACAATTACTACTAGCCGGGAAGCTGCTAGCTCCCAAGGGTAAATGCTTGTATAAATTAAAAACGGGATTGACATTTTGAATATAGAAAAGGAGTTATTTTTTTCTATATTAAACAGGTAGATACTGTTGGACTTACATACAGTGACTTTCATAATAATTATTCGTCCACCCTATGTTAAGCAATGTAAAATGTATCTTTTGAAGACCTATTTTGTCATATCAAAATCACTCTTAGAGCAATATTTATCTAACAATTTTTGTTGCAAATTTCATTCCCATTACTTTTGTTTATATACATTTTTTTATTTGGTCCGCCCATTTCCGAGATACAGCGACTTAAAAAAGTCTCTGTGAAAATTTTATTAAAACTCCCATAAGAGCAATGTTAAATTTTCTAGAACTTTTACAAAGTTTTTATTACGTCACTATATCTCGGAAACGGCCGGACCAATTAAAAAAATGTATATAAACAAAATTTAAGGCAGTGAAATTTGAAACAAAAAATGTCTAAAAGGTTTTGCTCTAAAATCGATTTTTGTATGCTAAAAAACGGATTGAAAAGGTACCATTTACATTGCTAACATAGGAGTGGATGAGCAAGTGTGTTTCGAATTATGGATTCTCATCAGATAAATCTTAATATATTTGAAAATTTTTCTAACATGAAATCAATTTAAACTTTATTAAATATTTTCACATCAAACTTATATATTTTATACTTATTACAATTTTTCTGTTTAAATATTATTGTTAATAATAATAAAATAAAAAATGGTACAGCAATGGCAAAAATTACATAAAATATAATCGTTCAAAACAATTTAAAGTTATTTGTTATATAATTTTAGGATGGTAATGGAAATATGGGGAACGGGATTCACATCAGCAATGGCGGATATGGCAAATGCAAATTTGGACAATTGCAACACAGTAATTGGGACTTTTGTCTTCTCAAAGCAGCGAATTAAGAAAGAATTTTGTGGAAAACCACTTTATATGGTAACATTCCTCTCGCAGGAGCTTTTATTAGTTGGGTAGAAAAAACGAAAAGGGTTGGAATTTTAAACATTTTGGAATAATTTGCTTTAATATTTAAAATTTTAACTTAATAAACAGGTATTTCTGTAAATAAAGTAAAAACTACGAGGTATTTTGCCGATAAAGAATAATGAAATGGAACGTATTTTTTTGAATACAGTACGAAATTAAATTTCATATTACATTAATTACTCTAATTGAAGTCAGATGTTGGTAGGCACTCCAAAACTTTTATTACAGAATAAAAACTGGAAACCTGCAAACCAACGAAAATTCGTTGATCTCTATTTTATAATTCTGTTTTACATTATCTTTCTTTCCTTATCACCGCAATACCATTCTCGCAGGAAGCATTTTATTACGTTTGAGATCGCATATTCATATTACTCCTCTTGTATCTCTAAATCCCCTGTTTCATATATTATTCTGTTTATATACTTTTTCCTTAAAATTTTTTTTGGCCTGTCAAACTAGTATTTTATTTATTTTACTGCAAATTTCTGAATATAAATCATATTTCTTCAGGAATTTTATTTCTATTCAAATACAGACAAAATATTAGATTTTCAACAGAAATAGCAGATTAGACTGATAGAAAAAGTATTGTATTTAACTCAAAAATCGGAAATCAAAATGTTAATTGTTAAAAAGTGCGTAATAATGGTTTAAACTTTTTAATCAATTTAAAATTGCAGGAATTATGTCGAATTTGAATTTCGTTAAAAGCATCGGTGTAACTTTTTGGTATTAGTTCAAAAACAATTCCAACAAGCAACAACAATTAACAATCTAGTTAATTGGTGGTTTGCAAGAAATTTAGAGAAATTTGTTTTAATTTCCATTTTTATTAAATTTTTGAGTTTTGTTTAGTTTTGGTTGCGTGCGTTAACGTTTTTTATTGTTTTTTTCTTTAATAGCCTTATCATACATGGTGACATACTTTAATATACACGTAATCTTACAAAAAGAGGTTGCAATTTTGACGATGAAACATTACAAAAGTGGTTACTTAAATTTTACAATTATTACGACGCATTAAACCGAGCGCTCACCGCAGAAACTAGGCATTTTGATTTTGAGACCTGACTTGGTTAGACGATTTTAAATAAAAGTTCCGATATATCTTAAATTCATTTAAAGTTTGGACAACGTATAATTTTCGAAATAATACACCGAAATAATAATCATTTTGAGCTAGATATGGAATATTGAATGTCTGGGTTGCTAGCAATTATAATAATAATTAATGGAAGTTGGGAAAATTGCAAGGTTCAAAAGTAATCAGCAGATAAACCATTTTTGTAATCTGCTTCGCCTTATTTGAATGTTTCTAAAGTTGGATTTGGTCTTAAAAAAGTCTTCTGTTGGTTTCATTTGAATAAAATAACTTCAGTGGAAAAACTTCAATCGCACCGATTTTATTGAATTTGGATAATTTGTGTTTTGTGGACTAATTATAATATAATCTGTTCTAGTACTTCTAATTTTATTGACACAAATCCGGATCCAAAAAAGAGCTCGTGGATGCAATTTGAACCAAGTCACATAATATAATAAATGTGTGTCTGCTACTATCCAATAGTAGATTTGGAAGGAGTAAAACTGGGTAAGTGCTGTTTGCAATCACGATTGTCTAATGTTACATCAATTGAATAACTTTGGATGAGTGGATATTAGTGACACTCTGATTACTCGTTTGCATATATTATTAATATTAACTTATATGTACTCAGTGGCGGATTTAGCATTAAAGAGGTCCCAGGCGTAATTTAATTTTGAGGCCCCCTCTAAAAATGTTGCTACTCGCATCAGTTGTAATTTTATTAGCCGACTTAAAAAAAAAGGTTTGCAATATGTTTTCCCTATGCCACAATTTCTTATAAATTATGAAATACGTTTTCATTACAAAAAAAAGTTAGATAAAATTACTTTATTTTATTTTGAGAGCTGAATTTTGAGTCCCCCTGGATTTATGAGGCCCCAGGCGAAAGCCTCTTGTGCCGCTTCGGAAATCCGCCACTGCTGTGTATTGTGCAAGAAATTGTTAAAAAGGTTAAGAGGAGAGCGATTTCTCATGAAATTATGTGACGCGCATAAATTGCGCGCTATTAACGAGATTCTCATAGGATATTACAAGAACAGTTAGATAAAATTACTTTATTTTATTTTGAGAGCTGAATTTTGAGGCCCCCTAGATTTATAAGGCCCAGGCGCGCGCCTCTTGCGCCTGTTCGGAAATCCGCTACTGTATGTACTTGGTAAAGTGCAGCTTACATTATATGATTTATCATAAGAGAAACCATAAAACACAGTTTACACTATGTTTTCATTCTAAAAATTGTAAAAAAAATCATGTAAACCATACTTTATGCTTTCTCTTAAGATGAATCTGCACTTAAGGAAGGGAGTTATCAGAAAATATGTAGTCTTTTTTTTCAAGTCCTTTTTTTATATTGTTTACCATTTTTATTATTTTTTGAAAATGTTTGAATGTGAGTGTTGCAAGTCGTAAACACAATAGCATCCAAATAAAGCAAATACATCATTCCAAATTGAAACTGCTTCATGAAACGTCAAGCCATGTTGCAGAAGAGTGACATCGCATAAAGGGAATTTGAGCGATGATAATACATTCCATGGTAACTTCGAAATGAAAATCTCATGAAAAAAATTTATCGCTATCGAATATCATATAATTTTTGTTTATTTTTCTAAAATGTACAGGGTGGGCAAATTTAAATATTTGTGCAGAGGGTGTATACAAAATCCACTAACTCTTACTTGTAGATTCATAGGATGGTATTGGGCAGATTGAACCTAATCTACCTAGATAAAATATGCACTGTTTCGGAGCTATAGCTGTAGCTGTTTGAATAAAAATTTTAACTGCAAATTCTAATTAATGCATTTTATGCAGTTTATGCACTGACAAAAGTTTACCATAAGCATTATTGTTATACCGGGTGTTGACTCGAATAGCCGAACATAGGGAATTAACACGTAAAAACTTATTTATGCAAATTCCTGCTTCCCAAATTATTTTAGAGAAAAAATGAAAGACGCAAAAAGACTGCAGAAATATAAACTACGTATGATAAAAGCATTAGATTTCATGTAATCTTTACTTATAGGGTCAAAAAATGCTTTTAAAATTGTTAAAATTTTGATTTATCAGACTGGCCATGTAAGTTTCCAAGGTAATTATTTCGAAATTAAATTGAATTCATTTCTTGACCAGTCTGAAAAATGAAAATTTTAACAATTCTAAAAGAATTTTTGAGCCTTTTAGTAGAAACTAGATGAAATTTGAAGATAAAAGTCCAAAATTCTTTTAACATTGTTAAAATTTTCATTTGTCAGACTGGTCATGAAATAAATTCAATTTAATTTTAAAATAATTACCTTGGAAACTTACATGGCCAGTCTGATAAATGAAAATTTTAACAATTTTAAAAGCACTTTTTGACCCTATAAGTAAAGATTACTTGAAATCTAATGCTTTTATCATACGTAGTTTATATTTCTGCATTCTTTTTGTGTCTTTCATTTTTTCTCTAAAATAATTTGGGAAGCAGGAATTTGCATAAATAAGTTTTTACGTGTTAATTCCCTATGTTCGGCTATTCGAGTCAACACCCGGTATAATTGCATTGTATTAATTATTCTTCGGAAGTCGTTAACAAAATAAAGTGTTCTTTATGATATGATAGTATACATAACTCATGGAAAGCTGTAACCCTACGAACTTTGAGAAAAATGGCACACTGCCATAATATCTTTTTAATATTTTCTTAATTCTAAATTTGAGGATTTAGAAAATTTATAAAATAATCCTTTTCATTTTTTGAAATTTTTTGATATGGATAGCTTTCATAGTTCTAACTTTTTCAAACAACGTTTGGAAACGGTGGCCGATGGCCTCACTTTTTTTTTATTTTGTTTATCAATTCTATGCCATTATTATTTATTTTGTTATTATTTATTCACGTTTATGTAAAATTTAATGTATGTACATATTGTCGTGGTATTTTATATACAACGGGGGGTTATTTATTATTAGTTACTACTAGTTTTGAATTCTGTTTGTTTGAGAAATTTATGTTCTCTGAAATTTTATTTTATTTTTGTGATTTTTAAAATTCTTCCTAGTCAGACATGACTTTTTGTCGAAGATTTTATGTGTAAATTTATGTAATTTATGTAATTTTTATATAAAACAAGATTATATTATAATCATGGTGGGAAATGGTGTTTAAATTAAAATCAGAAGTGAATTTAGTAATTTAAAAATATTTAATAATTTTGAAAATAGATTTGAAACGGAAACACATGGAAAAGATTGAAGAAGAACATAAAAAATCAAGTTAAATTAGTTTATGTTGGGAAATTGCAAAATCATTTGATTTAGAAATTTAATGAAACGACAGAATCGAGCGATAGCCGGATACTTGGGTGAAGATCCCAAAATTTTATGAAATTTTATTTAAACGAAATTTGCGAGAGATTTCTTTTGGAAAATTGAGGACCCCGGTATAATACAGTTCAATATTATAGGTTTTATTGAAACAATTTAATTAATTCTAACTAGCATTTTTAATTAGCTTAATAAAAAGGGCAACTATATTAATTACTTATAAATATAATATTGTAAGATCAATAAGTTTTGAAGATTTGAAACGAATACTTAGATTTATTAATAAAAGTAACTGAAATAGCATATAATGACTTGCACGGTTACTTTATCTGCTATGTCTGTACTCTGTAGTGAGTATCAGAGAGAATATATGAGGGTTCCAAACCGTAGGAAGTCTACATGTCGATGTCAAAGACATAAATCCATGAATCCCCGGAAGCGAGTATACGATTGTCGGAAAATAGTGGAACTTATTCGGTGTAGATATTACCAATAATTTCGCGCAATAGTTCATTCAGACAATGTTGTTCTAGAAAACTTCCATTACAGTAGCATAACAATAAATATTTCATGGGAATATTAAACTGGAACTGGAGTACCCGCCGGGGGTAAAATTACCCTAGGGATATAATACCCCCGATAAAAATGGAAATAAATTTTTAATAAGTTAATAATATTTTCAGTGAGATTTTACTCTTTTGATAGATATTTGATGGTTACATATTGATTTTAATAGTTAAATCGAAAATATAATCAAAAATTATATGTTATAAAATGAAATAATTATGTTTGCTGAAGTTACGACTTTGAATTACGAAAATTTGAATATTTTGAAAAATAAAAAATAATATTTCACTTTCAGAACTGATAATATTAACTGCTTATGCCTATCTATATTTATTTTTTGAGATATTTTAAATGTAAATTTGAGATTAATTGTTTTAATTAATTCGAACAATTTTAATAGTTTTTTATTTTGAACTGCATTATATTCGTACCTCAAAAGTATCGCGTTAACGATTTTGAAACAGTATTTGAATTTTTAAGGTGTAGACAGTAGGTGATGTAAATTTACATACTTTTTTTGTTTTACTGTAAAAATTAAATACGACCTAATTTTCTTGAAAATATGAGTTTAGAAATTTCAATTTTTAAAATGTAGATCTTAGAATTTTTTGCAGTAAAATTTGTCGATAATTTTCCACAAGTTTGCTTTTATGGTTTATAAGTAAATTTACATACAGCTTAATAATTAATGATATTAAATCACGATATTGCGCTCTAAGTGCCAAGTTTCAACTAAGTAGTAACAAAATTTTACATACTATATTCTATACATACTTACCATTAGTGTTTTGACATTCTTCACCGCCGATGTTCATAAACAAAAATAAACAAATTGAACTAAGTATTATTAAAACTAAAAACGCTACAAGTAGATATTTTGCCTTTAAAGATTTTTTTTGAGCAGGAATAATTGTAGTTTTTGATCCATTTTCTGTAACTTGAACTACTGTGGCTACAGTTGTAGAACTTAGTAAAGAATCAATTACTTCATTGTTCTCAGTTTTCAAATATCCATTTTTTATATCTCTATTATTCCATGACTTAGTTATATCGTTTTCATTACTTGTTAATATTGGTCCATTGCACTCGAATGCGTTTACGTTATTCATTATTATTTAAAAATAAAAATACCAAAATATTTTAAATAAACTTATCGTGAGTTTATGCATATTTGTGTGTATTTTTTTGGACTGCATTAGCTTACAGGAACAGCAACACTTTTGTAGTTGTTAAACTTGTTAGTTTTGGTAAAATGTAAGACACATATTTATCGGCCGATTTTTATAACGTATACTTTCATACCAATTGAATAGAGCACTATAAACAAGTATTCATCAGAATAATAATTCTCGTACTAAAATTTGATTCGCTTGTAGCAGTTTTGATACGCTATCTCCCCAAAACCACCTGTCATTCGATGTTCTTCGAAAAGCGTCGGTTGGTTTCGTCGCGGCGCTTGCAATCCTGTGGCGTCTCAACGTCTAAAGAGCTTTTACTGCGAGTGAGGTTTTAATCGTTAATGCATACTTCAAGGTACCGACTTCCCTAAACTTTGGAACACTTTTGCTTTTTTATGAAGTTAATGAAATTTAAACAGGAAATTTAAAATTGAAAATTTTCACTATTCAAATTTTTAATGAAAATAAATTTAATAATTTTAATTTATATGTTTATATATTTATTTTTAATTAATTTTGTTGAGATAAATTGCGAAAAAATAATATACCGAAATTTAGCTACCGTCCATGCCATGGAATGATGAGAATCCAAAAAAGTATTGTTTACGCTTGAAGCGACGAAAAGAAAATTAATTCAAAACACACCTACATAAAAATATTTATATGATTGATGTAGGTAGGTTATCAACTTCTTCATTTTACAGTTTGTGTATGAGATGGGAGTTGTCTGCATTCTTTAATGTTCATAAATCTTGTTCTTACCAAGTATAGACAATGAAGTAATTTAATACGATATTCAAATAATTTTAATTTAAATTACTTGGAAATTGGAATGACTATAAAATAATAGGTAGGTACCTATTATCCTTTCTTTCATTCATCACAATGACCTCAGGAGTGCTCAGTCAATGATTCGTACTAACCACAAATCTAAATGTGAGGTTTTGAATATTTAAAATTAAAAATCTGAAGTGGCCATCGACATCACTTTCCAAATCACGATGTCTATTTTTCTCTTATTTTAGATAATTACAACAAACAAGTTACTTATTTGTAAATTATTTAGAATTTATAGTGTGCTTGGGTTACTTCTTAGTGTGGTATATTTCTTCCCCAAAGTTCGTAGGGTTACATCTTTCGATTGGGTAATCTAAATTTGAAGATCTCAAATGGATTGCCAATATAAAATAAACAAAATTTATATATTTCATTACCTTTCGAAGTTATGGTAGATTATTTTATTGCTTCAAGTAACCCCCCCCCCCCCGGTCCCTCCATGCGAATTTATTAATTTTTAATAAGTTTCATGCTATCAGCCAAAAGAAATTTTTAAATTGGAAGTGATTTTGTTGATTTTTTTTGATTTGTAAAATTGTTTAAGGGGAATTCAAAACTAAAATTCACCAAAAAATGGACTTACATTTTTCAGAAATCAAATCTCAAAATACAAATCCCAAGAATAAATCTCTTTTCTAAAGAGTTCGGAAAGTAAAAATTAGGTTTTTGTTATATTTTTTTGTTCTTTCAAAATTGTATATTGCTTTCTGGCTTGAGATGAAATTCTGAAAATTAATGTTTCTGTCCGTATAATTAGATGTTTTTAGATGTATAAATAAAACAATCTAGATACATAATAGTATTATGTAAGAGATTGAGAACAATTTCAATTTTCGAATTAAAAAAAAATAGAAATAAATGTTTACCCACGATCAGACTAGATTTAAAACTTTTTATATTAATTGAAATTCTTTTAAGAATTTTTTCAAAAAAATCGAAGGAGGCATACATCGCGAAAAACAACTTTTTTGCATAAAACTAAAAATAAACGATGAACGCAATAATTTGGATCAAAATCACATTTTCTTTATTGAAAGAGCATTCACAATTGAAAAATTTACAAAAAAAAAACGAACGAATTGGTGCATCTTTCGCAAAGTTACGAGCATTTGAAAACAAAATTATCCTTCAAGAAATGATGGTCAAAAACATTTGAAAAAACATAAGAACGCGTTTTTCATCAGTCTCAAAAACATATGAAACTTTGAAGAAAAACTTTTATTTTCTTTAAAATGCCGTTGCTCTGGAAAGTTAGTTTGTTTATTTTTTTGTCGTATTATTTTTCAAAACTATGCTAAATACATTACAAAATTGAGATTTATATTTACAAAATTTAATATTTTTTTGTTGCAGGTGTTTACTATAAAATAAAATATTTGCAATTTATTGTATTCGTATTTGTACAAACAAAGAAATTAAATATTATCCAACAACAAATATTATCCATGCCCAGTGGCGCCGGAAGAGTCAAATATAGAGGGGGCAAAGTATTCAGTTTTGTCAAGCTTTATAATTTGGATGGACGAAGGATTTTGTTTTTCAATGGTTAGAACTTGTTTTACAACAAAACCGGTAAATTTTTTCAACCAAAATCGTGTTTTTGACTTTGAAGTTCTCTAAAAGTTCCAAAATTCAATTTTTTTCAAAGTTCTTCGTCCACTCCTGAGATAAAGTAATCTACTAACGGAATCTTTTTCGTTTTTTGATTTCAGATGATCCTGTCTGGACTTATCATGTCCACCGCAAATCACTTTTGCGCAAAAAAAATTTAAAGTGTAAGTCTGCCCTATTTTGACAAAACGACGTATCTCGAGATATGTCGTTTATCGTCAATGTTCTTCTAGTGTCGCTTACTGACTTAATTGCAATTAATAAAATTTAGTTAATTTAATTTTTCCAGTCTTATTACTTTAAATTATTACTTCTAAAGTTAAGCTGTACCAAAATGGAATGGCTTTTACGAATATTCTAATTACTCCAGCATTGTCACATCCAAAATTTAAATCACTCTACATAAATGTATGTAAATCTATAGAAATAATAATTTATAAAGGAAATTTCAATTGCATTGAAGCAAGGTTCTTTAGTTGAACTCGTGAAGAAGTTCATGACCTGCTAAGACGGTAGAGGGGAGGGTGGAACAAATCAATTAACAGTTTTTGGAAAAAAAATTAATAAGGCTCGCGAGTGTTTTTGAATTGCCAACTTCGTTAAGCCATCATGTGGTTCATTCCATCATCCCAAACCATACCCTTCCTTACTTTAAGGGTAGTCCCATCAATTGGGCAATTTTGTATTTGGGATATCTTTACACTTAAAATTACAATTTACGATTTTATTTTAATTTTGCCATCGAAGATATCATTGAAATTCTGGACCTCTAACGCACGCTAAGCGGGTTAAAGTTTAAAAAACCCCAGGACCCCAGGAGGGTCGCAATTAGGAAATCTTCTTAAATATAATGCGAAAATCTTCTAGTAATGTAAGCACGTAGCAAGGTTTATTGGGAGAATTAATCAATCTACCGCTGATGGTAAAGTTTCCAATTAATTTCTTTTAAATCCTGAAAATAGTACTTCGTTGCAGAAACTCGTGCAGACAAAAAGTTGAGAACTTAAACGCTGTAGAATCCCAAAAAATGAAAATGATCATTTTCAAAAAACCGCTATAATTTTTTAAAAATTAATATTCAGATTAAAAGTGAGACTTTGTTTATATGCAATTGGATTTGCGAGGCTGAGCGCCAGCGGATCCGAGCAGATGTAATAATTGCGCGTCAAACAAAGGCATTTTTAATCCGTCGGTTGGAGAAAAAATGTAATTTTCTAAAGAAAATTAAAGCAGATTTTTAAAATCTTTTTTCTAAAAGTATGTTAAAATCGATGGATACACTAATTGCTTAAACTGATTTATTAGGATTAAAAAAACAAGCTTTTCTTGACAAAGAGAGTTTTGGGATATTATTTTAGCAAAGTTGGAAATGATCCTTTTACAACTTCTTGTTAAATAATTATGTACTTTCATTATTACAAAATTTAGAAAAATATTGCGACCGAAAAGTCGCTGTCTTCTTCGTCGTAATTTACCACTTTTCCGCCAGTTATGTAAATAACTGAAAGGAGTAAAAAATATACCCGATTATAAAGGAGCGCATAAAACGAAACGAAAGCTTTCAATAAATTATCAAAGGAGCTAGAACGATAATTGTCGTTTAATATCGACTATTGGTTAGAATAGCTTTGGATAGCTAAATACCATTGGCTGACAGTTATGTGACACGTGACTAATTTCCAATACCACAATAAGATTTTGTGCTTAAATTGATGCACAAAACCCATTTAGATTTATTCCAAAACAACAAATCCGTCTGAATTTATAAATAAATTAAAATCATAAAATTCAATTTCTCTTCCAAGATAATATAATATAAATTTTTATCTCTTCGACTAGGTTTCCACTATTATTATTAAAACATTTTTGCAATATTTCCAGTCCCTTTCCCGTATTTCCACCCGAATTGCCATGTTCTCTGTGATTACACCATTCTTTGACTACTATCCTTTGTGTATCTATAATCGGGTTATTTTGAAATTGTACACGCCAACGCTTTTACAGCATCTTTTTTTAAACTACTTATCTTAAAATACTACGTTTTCTTGTGTTGTGTTCACGAGAATAAATTATCTGATTTGACTTATTTAATAATTTAACTGAATTAATAATGTTCTCTTTTTTTCAAGTCGCAGCGGGCGTCAGCAGGTCCAATTCATAAAATGTAACGACTTCGAGGTCGCAATTTTTATTCCATCACCATCAAATTTAAATTAACTCAACTTGTATCTCTTCCTAAATTTGCAATTTAAATGATTAAAATTGATTTAATGCTCTTTGCAATATAAATTAGATTAAAATACGTATGTTTTTCGATATCGATTTTATTTAATTAACTGCGCTACGCTTCGCTTCACAAACGAAAATTATAAACTGAATCAGTGTTGCAAGGTACATTACGCGATAGAAGAAAATACTGCAGCATTTGGTCTTTGAGTGACGCATTTCGGCCCAGTGTCAATAATAAATATAATTTTTCAGGCAGGACTCTTTTGAGCGGAAAAGAAGATACGGGTCCTCGTCCTCGTCATTTTGTATAAATAAAACATATTTCAGCGAAAATGAATTCTAGAACATTGGCTCCACCCAGCCTGGAGGATCTGAAATGGATTCAGCCACAGTGGTGTTTGCGTTGTGAATATGCATTGTGTGTAAAGTTTGATAAACTTCCTTTGCAAAACAAGTTGACAAAACAAGTTCATCGCATTATAATGTTAATTTATTTTACCGACCAATGCACTTTTATGTTAGATATCTAAAAACCAATGCGCATACGAAAACTGGGTTGACGTATTCGAAAATTCAAATTAATTTTTCCACAAGAGCCGACTGCTTTTGTCTAAATATATAAATTTTTAACTTAAAATTAAAAAAATAATAGTAGATACTATTATCCTCAAAAAATCGTAGTTGTTTTTGACTGGAGCTTCTGTTTCATAATGAAAATTCAATAAAATATGCAAAGCTAGCCCGGTATCTGAAAGCTTTTCCTCGTCGCTAATGCTCCAAAGTTACTTCTCAGGTGTTTTATCATCGCTAGAAATCTTGGTAGGTTTTACGACGTTGGAAATGTTGCAGTGGCAAGGAAAGTAAAGAAACTTCTCATTAAGGAGAAGTTCCGTTTCGTTTTCGATGTTTCAAATGTGTCCTTTAATAAATTTTTGGATAAAACAATTTGCGGAATGCAAATCCAATTATTTTACTAGCATTTAAAAATTCTTGAAAAACTGCGAGAAAAGTACAAAGGGGACGAACAGGATTTACAGGATTTATACAAAGGAATTTTTTGCACAAGTAAGAGAATAGAAGTATCTACATTAAAAGATAGAGAGAATCTTTTAACTTTAAAGTGCCGCAATGTAGTTAACTTTTAACTATTTTAACACCGAATTTAGGTTCATTTCCAACTAATTTAATTTTGTTTTTAACAAAAACTTAACGTAACGTTGAAATAATAGAATTTTAACCGTAAAATGAAGAATACATGAGAAATAATATTTATATTATTATAAAACAATTATTATTTTAAAATAATAATTTCCACACTTTCTTCACTTTACGGTTACAATTCTATTATTTTAACGTTCTGTTTAGCTTTTGAAACACATTAAATTATACAATATTCTAAACATCACATAATTTACTTGAAATTCTTATTTTTAAGTTCTTTTTAATAATTTAATTTTGTCTATAAATTTTGCTTTGATTTTATATTATATTTTGATTTTTTTTATACGTAGGTACATGAAATGTATCAGGTCTGGGATGTATTAAAATTAAGCTCTTAAAAATCTAATTAAAAAAACTCCATCGAAAACTGAAAATTGTGTTTTTCTGACAAAAAAATTGTATTTTTCGAAGATTTTCATCACTTCATTTCTAAATTTTCACTTTTTGGATGTTTTCAAAAATGGCAACGAATGAAAAGTAAAAATGTAAGAAGTGTACTGAGTGAAAAGCTACTAGAAATAAGAGCTCTATTTTCAAACTCACTCGACTTGACTTGCATACGAATCAAGTTTCAAAATACTTTATTTGGATGCAAAAGTAACGTTTTTGCGTATGCGAATTAAGTCGATAGGGTCGCGAATTGAGTTCCTGGCCCTCCCGGAAGTATAATGAATACAAACCAACACTGAGGTGTATGTCCAGCTTTAACTCAAGTATGTGTGCGCGTATGGCAAGCATTAGGGTTATTGACTGTTTTAAATGGAGGTGTTTGCCAAAAATCAAGTTTCGTCTTAGTTTAATGAACCAGAATTTGTCAAAATTCTTATGGTAGTTTGAAACGGAGCATGAAGAGAAACACTTTGGATTTGTAGTGTCACCATGGGTTCAAGAAGCAATTCTTCAAATAAGCAGGATGACAGGAGCGTTGAGGTTTGCTAACAATTTCTTACATTTTTTTAACATTTTACCTATTCAAATGATAGTTTTTGTTTTTACAATATTTATTCAAGTTGCCTAGGTGTTGTCAAACAATTTTATCAAAATTGAAAGTAATTTGGTTTTATAAATACTTCCATTTAAATTTATACTTAATCAATCTACCATCATGGACAACTGGAATAATAACATTAGTATTAACGAATCTGTAAGTTGTATGCTTTTTAATTTTAAAATTAATAAATTGCTTTCAGACTCTCGCTGAGGTGTTTCGATGTTTTATTTGTATGGAAAAACTGCGAGATGCACACTTATGCCCCCATTGTTCTAAATTGTGTTGTTATGTTTGCATACGGAGATGGTTGACAGAACAAAGATCACAATGTCCACATTGCCGAGCTTCCTTACACTTGCACGAACTTGTTAACTGTCGTTGGGTTGAAGAGGTCACCCAACAATTGGATTCCCTGCAGGCTGTTAACCTAAATGGAAATAGATGTGATGACAACGATAGAGATAAGTACGTAAAAAGTTACAACGTTGCTTCTCTTTATGCAAATTGTATTCTAGATGTCTCACACATATGGAAAAATTATCTGTCTATTGCTGGACTTGTCGATGTTGCATATGCCACCAGTGTGCTTTGTGGGGTGGTACACATTCTGGACACACATTTAAACCTTTAGAGGAAGTTTACGAGCAACATATAACACAAATTAAAGATGAAGTTGCACAATTGAGACGACGCTTAATGGAACTGATCAGCATTGTACAAGAAGTGGTACGTATTTTACTATTTACATAATTAGAAACGAGTTAAATTTTTTTATTTAAAAGGAAAGAAATGTGGAGTCGGTTCGTTCGGCAAAAGATGATCGTGTCAGAGAAATACGAAATGCAGTAGAACTTATGATTGCACGTCTGGATTCTCAATTGAAAACCAAATTACTTACTCTTATGGGCCAAAAGGATTCTTTAACTCAGGTGAGGACTTGTAAAGTTTTATTGCATATTTATATTGCAAATTTATAATCAGGAAACTGAACAATTGGAGCATTTACTTCATGAAATTGAACATCAATTGCACACCTGCACTCGTTCTGAATTAATTTTAAAAAGTGGAGAACTATCACGCATGATTCATGCTATTCGTAAGAAACCTATGACAAGTTTTGTCACAGCACCAGTACCTGCCGATTTTCATAGGTAATTTATTCCTTTCTGTAGTAATTGTATTAATTTAAGAATCATTTTAGTGAAATAGTTCCTAATTATGACAGTAGTACATTTGTGATGCATGGATTTTCAAGACTACAACAAAAAGCAGATCCAGTTTATTCCACTCCCTTACATTGCAATGGACTCTGTTGGCGGTTAAAGGTTTATCCCGATGGTAATGGTGTTGTGAGAGGCAATTATCTATCGGTGTTTTTAGAATTGAGTGCAGGGTATCCCGAGACATCAAAGTAATAATTGCTTGCTCACTTATTTAAAAGAATGTTTATATTATTTTTGTAGGTATGAATATCGGGTGGAGATGATTCACCAAGCTAGCCGCGATGCCTCTAAAAATATTGTTAGAGAATTTGCATCTGATTTTGAAGTTGGTGAATGCTGGGGTTATAATCGATTTTTTAGATTAGATCTTCTTGCAAGCGAAGGCTATCTTAATATTACACTTGACACATTAGTATTAAGGTGAGTTAGTTTAAATTTTTCAAATAATTTTAATTCATATTGTAACATAGATTTCATGTTCGTGCCCCAACATTCTATCAGCGTTGTCGAGATCAACAATGGTATATCAATCAATTGCAAACTGTACAGAATCAGTACATATCACAGATTAACGAATCAAAAGAAGTAAAAAAATTTACAATAACAAAACTTTTATTAAATTTAATATTAATTTTGTCTAACAGCGTCTTGCTGCTGAAATTTCAAGAAATGCAGTCGCAGCTTCAATGGGTGGCTCAAATCAAATTGCAGAAGCAGGCGAAGCCAAAAGTCTATACAATTTGACTTCAATTCCTACTCCTGGATTAACTCCCCTAAATGATGTTTACATGGATGCACGTCCTTCTACATCCCATGCTATATCAAGTAGCTCTCCGAAAAAGCTACATTCCTCTAATATTTCCTCAACAGTTACGAAAAATTTATTAGAATCTTCTACAAATTTAAGGTTTGAAAGTCGGGTTCAATCTTTTTTATGGTTTTTAACTTTATTTATTTTAGGTCTTCAAAGAACATTCCAACTGGGGATGTTGCATCTAATAGTGGTACTACGTCTACAATTGAAGCAGCTTCATCATCTTCTTCGATACAAACTCAAGCTCAAAATCAAAGAACTCCTTCACACGAAAGTGGGTCTGTTATTGCAAGTAATGACACTGTTTTAACAGAATATTCTGTACCTAAGCATTTATTTGCTTTAAACGTTTCTGTTAGTTCTCCTAGTTTATTTAACTCTTCTGCAACACTTACAGTTAGTAGCGGTAGCAGCGACACAGATGTAAGTGTAGGTTTTAAATATTAATTTTAGGATTAAAAAATAATTTTATGTGAATTGCAGGAAATGAGTGAACCTGAAGGTTTCGTAGACGATGAACAGCGACCTAGATTAATGACAGTTGATTCAAATGATGAGAATGATGTAGATGACGAAACAATGTCTGGTAAGAACTTAAAATATATTTTTAAACTTTAAATTTATTGAAATTACTCCAGTTGACCTTATTCATATGAGCACAGCAGTTATTGAGTTTATTCAATTGGCCTTTACATTTCTAAATATTTGTAATTTATATAAAATAAAGTAGCTGTTCTAAACTAAGGTTTGTAATGTATACTCGTGGTTAGCTGGTCATTTATTCAAAGAATGGAATACAATTTTCAGTATTATTCCTATTCAAGCTTGATTCTTTTATTGATCTGAAAGACATCTCGGAGCGAAGAAATTGGGTCTTATTCTAAACATCTTGTTAAATATTTCAATAACAAAGTGGAGCGTTTCGATTTTCTTGCTATTTAAATTACGGAAAATTATACACTATAATTTTTGAAAATATTGAAATTAAAACTTTTCTGTATTATATGATGCAATTTATTGTAGAAGAAATTTGTATAAAATAATGAAAGTTAGTGTAAGCAGGATTCGGAATTCCAAAGAGTACCAATGACCTGCAGGTAGAAAAGTTTGAAGGCCATAGAGGCCTTTAAGGAGCCAGTATTTTTGCTTTGTTACTCAGAGAGCTTTTAAAAACGAAACGTTTTGACATAATTTTTGAAGTAATTTAAATTGTGTGGGATTATCTGCAGGTAGTTTCAGTTTATTCTTAGGTAGTTTCAATTGCAGTGACCTTATGCCTGTACTGCACACGCTTGAAGAGAATATTTTCTGGAAAATAGAACACGTTCTATCTTTTTTGCAGTCGCCATAACGTTGGCGTTTATTGGGAGGTAAACCGCAGAAGAATTTCGGTGTACAAGATCTTTGTTTGTTGTTTATCCATCAGCGTTCATTCATAATCTTACCTTCAGCTACTTTATTGTCAACCATAGCCGATGAAATAAGGTCAATTGAATGTAAGGTTTTCAGAATAACAAGTGAATTGTGAAAAGTTTATGTTTAATCGGTAACTGCTAAAGTGTTCTCCCATTTAGGTGGGGATGGTCCAAGAAACTTATGCTTTGAAACTACACCTCAGCATCCTGGTACTTCTACCAGTACTGATGTTGCAGAAAAAGATTGCTCTCCTAATATCTCTGAAAAAGTTGAAACACCCTAAACATTTCCTCCTTTATTGATGATAATTTAACTAAGAATTAAGATGCTAAATTAGAAAACTAAACATAACTTTTGTATACATAACATGTACAAAATAAATTTTTAAGTAGAACGGGTAAAAAATTCTTTTTAATAAAAAAATATTCTTCTACTTTGATTGGTATTCACTTATATTGCCAGTCAGGTAAGTTTTATTTTATTTATACAAATATGATTGGAAAAGGATTGCAGTGCAAACATTGGGAATTTTTTGGGAATAATGAATTCTTTTTTGTTACAGGCGAAAACGACGTTGAGTATGCTGAGTTCTCAATGGCACAGCGAATGTTACTACGTGAACCGAGTCCTTCTGGCGCAGTTGGTCTTACACCACCTTCATTTGGCGATACATCTTTAGAAGATAAATTGATGCTTTATAATTTATTCGATAGGCACGAAAACGCTAATGCATCAAGTAACAACGATTCTGAACTTTTATGGGTTTTACCTTCACAAAATCATTTATCAAGTAGGTTTTAACAATTTTCAACATTTTTTTGTTAACTCAATGTTTGTGTGTTATAGCAAATCAATTTAATTCTAATAATGGACCTCTGATTGATTTAAATCAACCTGAAAATTTTCTAAATTTATCATTACTTAATACAATTCCCAACACGAAAAGTAAGTGTTAGCATTGTATAGAAACAATTTAATGCTAATTTTATTTTTGTTTTATGTTATAGATCCTACCAATAGCAGTTCAATAGCAGATGATATTGCAGTTTTGGATCAACTCAGCAATGTAAACCAATTAAAATTGTTTTTTTAATATCTGACCTTTGCTTTTGTTTCAGCAAAATAATCTAGTAGAGCCATTATTGGAATCATTCATGAAAACTCTTAACTGTCGTCCCGAACGAGACTCTCGACCCTTTTTACTTTCTTTTAATACAAATTCTGGTCGTGAACAATCGAAAGATTTTTCAAATAGCAAACGTAAAACAGCTCATCGTATGCATGGTATGACACCTAAACCATCTGTAGCATTATTAAGTCCTACAGGTTCACAAAATTCTACAAATTCACAACCATCGACTTCTCAAAGTAAGTCTTATACATTTTAATCCAACTTTTTTAAATACTAATTTTGAATAGGAGATTTTGTATTGAGTGTTGCAAGTTCACCGTTTAGTTGGACTCCATCTCTACTCTCACATCGTAAATCAAATGAAAAAAATAAAGTAACTTCCAAGACTACCGATTCAAGTCGACCTGAAAAGGATTCTCAAACAGATGATAATAATTAGTGATTTATTTTTGGAATCTTAAGTTTAATTAATATTAATTTAGTTTATCGTTTGATATATGTGATAATTAAATAATTTATATTGCTTAATGCTACAAGACATTAATACAAAACATTTATAGTTAATAGAATACTTGGAAATAGTATAATTCGTAAGTGTGTATAGTAAAATAGAAAATTTTCTGTCGATCGTTACCATCGGTCAATAACTCATGTAACTAATAAATATTAACTTTTTAGTTAGTGTAAGACGAATCTTGCCAGGTATACTTTATTTTGATGCATTCCTCCCTATAGTTGCTTTCAGATCAAGTTAAAAATTGACTTTGTTTGTGATTGGTTAATTTTATAAAGACAAAATTTGGATAAATTTACAATACTGCAATAATTTGTGCAATCATCTTGTAAGAATGTTCAATAAAACTAATCTTGATATCAGGAATTGCTAGGTAACTGTCGAGGGGTTGATTAGTTCGGAATTTTTGTGTAGTTGCTCCAAGAAATCTCAAGAATCTTTAACTCGAGGATTTCTTGTGTACACTAAATTTTGAATGTATCAACCTTCTGGTAACTGTCCAACATCCTGATAAGAAAACTGGTTTTATTAAATTTTGAAATTATGGATGAAAATTTTAAGTGTTACAAAATAATTTTAAATTAAATGCATGGTCGTTTTTTAAATATTTTTGACGTCTAATTATCTTGGGCTAACTTTAACTGAAATCAACTATAGATGTAGTTGTAAGTCTTAAATATAAATAATAAAACTAATTTTAATATTTATTTTAAACTAAACTAAAAATGTAATTTAAATTAAATAAATGTTTATTTTTTGAAAGAAGATTATACATACAGCTTTGGCAACATAGCATGGATCTTGAGATGTGCAAATAAATTATGTGATGGGCTGGTGTACAATCGGGAGAACGAGATTTATGCAAAGTTGACTGTGCACAGGCTCACAAACCAAGCTATTCTGCGAGAGCTGTACTAAGGTAGAAATAACTAGTGATAAATAACATGATTTTCAGCTATAATTTCTAAATTCATATCAATCTACCTTTATCTTAGCGCGCGATTCTGGGCAAGCAGTTCAAATGTTGGATTGCTATGTTGCAGTTGTGGGTTTGATTTCAATTTGTTTTTGCACGACCTGGCAAAATTTTTCAACGATCTGGTGCTGGGTCGTTACCCACACTTTGGGAAATGCTGGTATAATGTACACTGATCGTCAGTAATGAGACATTATATTCCATGCAACAAAATTTTATTTTCAGTATTTGGATGAAATAAATAGAAGTTTTGAAATTTGGTATGAACGTTTGTTTGAACTTACTATTGAACCTGTAAGAAGTTTTGGAAAATTCAAGAATGGGAAACTCCACCAACTTGGAAAGTTTTCGGAAAGAAAAAAAAGGAAAGGTCTTTTGGGAGAAATAATCGATCTGCTGGATATTTGCCATTGATTTCCTCGTGAAATGTTAGTTTTACAAAAAAATGAATTATAAACTTCTTTGCAGGTAATTTAATTCTCTTTCATTTTGATATTTACTATTTTTTCGATCGAGTTAATAAATATCGGTTATATGCTAAAAAACATTAAGATGAACCATTTTGCCAAGTTGGTACAGTTTCTCATCATTGAGTTTCTCAGGACTTTACAGGTTCTACAGAAATCTCAAACAAACATTCAAACCAAATTTAAATTGAAAATGAATTCATAAAAAATTAATTTTTTCTGTTCAATAATAATGTGACGTCTTCATATTATGATTTCTTTAATTTAAACTTGTGTTCTAATTAAATAACACAAATAGTTTACTTTACTGCCATTTGACAAAATAAAAAGATTGAAAGAAAAACTGTTTAATTGGATTTTACTTTATTATAATACATAAAATAAATAAAAAAGTACAAAATTAATAATAGAAAAATTGCAGTGAAAAATAATTAAATATAAAACAACGTCTTAAAAATAAAATACAAATAAAAAATATGTAATATTCGGTTTTTCAGTATGCATGATAATCCATGCTTTGTCGGAGAGTCATACAATTTACTTCATCTATTTGCAGTGTATTAGTTTTCACATTTATGTCCTCTTCAATTTGGATTTGTGTTTTAAGCAGGTATCTTAAAGAAGCTTGACACTATAATATTCAATAAATAGATTAGTAAAAAAACAGTAAAATGTCACAGCTGGTTAATTTTTTTATAAAAATGGTTATCAAGAACTGAATTACTTCAGCAAGCGTATGCTGCAATGCTGCACAATTTCCTCTTAATTCCAAAACTTCATTAACTAGATTGGTTTCAACTAAATCTCGACACAATTCCATTCCAGCACGTTGAGCTCTGTTGCCCATTCGTGTATGGGATAAAGCCATAAAACCTTCCTTCGATGCAAGGGTCTTCTGTAATTTTGTTATCATTCTAGTCATTTCATTTGCTTGCCTTGTAATCTGCAATTGATTGATAAGATTATGGCTGGAGTACAGCTGCGTTTCACAAGAAATAAGCCATTTAAAATCTGAAAAAACTTTTTTAAGATGACTTATTTTTTGTGAAACACAACAAAACTCCAGCCTTAAGTATAGTGTAAACTGATATCAGTCATCTTGGCTTTGGTCAGTTGATGGTCCGGCGCACTGCGCACCCGAAGAAGTTTAACTACCTACTTCGCTATGTTGAACTTCTAATTTCATTTTTGCTTCCTTAGATTCTTCAATTCGACGTCTAAAAGCTTCATTGACACAATTATATTGTTCCCATAAGTCTTCTATTACTTGCCGTAGGATGACATCCACATATGCACGGAAAGCACGAGCACTGTTTATTTCTTTTGCACCACGTTCAATATTTTTACGAGTAAAATCTTCCCATTCTTCTGCAGTTATGTTGCTGTACCAAAAAACAAACATTTAAAAAAAATTTAAACGTAAAATTCACGTTACATACGCTGGATCAAGGGGTGCAAAACCGTGGTACATGCTTAGATTAAGACTGTTTTCGTTCAACAAAAGATTATGCTCATCAATTTTAATAACGTTATATTTGTCTTCTAAATCGCGATCCATGAAATAGGTGGTTGATCTTAGACGACGGACTTGCTCATTAGCTTGTTCTAAAGTGCAACGCAATAAATCTTGAGCACCTTCAATTATTTCTATTTCTTTTAGCAACTCTCGTTCCACATCATCGTGACACTGAAAATTTTAAGAAGTTTCCTTTTTACAATGATTAGTTTTGGTACCTAAGTATACCTTACCAAATCAATTCCCACTCTTCCTTCCCGAAATATTATACACTTTTTACAAATTCTTAATGCCGACGTTTTTAGCGATGCCATAGCATCCATTATGCGTTCGCAATATGTTACTAAGTTGTCGACTTCTATGCACACTTCTTTTCTTTGATTAAGTATTTCTTTACTAGTGAATTCGATATCATCAAGTTTCTCTTTTAATCTGTGGTCTACTTCTTTTTTATTGGTAACAACAGATTCATTTATTATTTCTATTTGCTAAAAACTGAAAATTAAACACTAAAACAGTTTGTGCTATATTATTACCAGTTCACTTTCTGCTAGCATTTTGTCAGCTAACTGCTGTTGATCTAAGCAACATCTGTCCCGAATTCTGTTATTCAAATACCACTCGTTTAAAGAAAATCTGAAAGGAAAAAGAAATCAAATAATGTAAAACTAAAAATTCAATTTTTACCTTGATGGATTTGGAGGAACGATTATTACATTTTCGTGATACAATTTTCTATTTAACGCCATATTGTAAGCGAGGAAGTTATTTAAAATGAAATTAAAGTTTTGTTTAGAAGTTTTGTACTTTGACGGTTGCTGTTTACTAATTGAATTGCATTATTAGCCTCCAATCAGCCTACTACTAATTCTAATGGCGGCATTAGTGCACTGAAAGTACAAGTGAGTTTTCCTCTTCTGCCTCCACATTTTCAATATACTTTTCCACACTTTACACAAATGTGATTTTATGGGTTAGAGGTAGTATTCTACGGCTGTCGCCCTTCAAAGTAGGAAAGAAAATCAATGAATATTCTGACAGAGCACAATTGATGAATAAAATCGGCCCAACTGTTACTTCACAATGTAATTTTGAAAATCGACTTTTTGATGTAAATTTTATAAGTTTACTTTCATGTTAGCTTTAAAAATCCATTCTATTGCCGGTACGTGTGCTCTACTTGGGTCAAGGCAATTGTAATTTTGGTGGGGAGAGTGAAATCTACTACGCTTTGGTGGGGAGAAAGCGTGTTCATTCAAGTGCATGCCGTTGAAGGAAGCCCTACAGACCGACGCTGACGTGGGAAACCGCGTCAGCGTATAATTTGTTTTCTTAACCTCAACGCCAAAAATGCAAACACCAGATGAAGAAGATTAAGGAGTCTGCGGCACCAAATTTTTGAGTGGATTTGCTATCCGGCGTGTTTGTAACAATTTACACAAGGATTGGAAAAACTGCCCGGAGCCGCCCGAAGTTTTTGTTCGGTATAAATATATAATAAGTATAAAAATAATGCAAAATTTTTGTCATATTGTATTGAATGCAAATTATTGATTAAAATCTGATAAACATTGATCAATATGATTTCTGATATCCTGGTTTTCTATTCGTGTATATACTCCTGGAAATTTAGGCGCTGCACAGGTGAAACCCCACGATACAATTCCAACCTGTTTGTTTTTGACTATCAATGGACCTCCAGAATCCATCTGAAAATTCAAATACAGTAAATTACGACTAACATCCATTATTCCTCCTACCTGACATGAATCCTTTCCGCCTTCTTCCAATCCATAACAAGTCATTCGATCTGTGACAAGAGAAATATCATTATTATTATTGCACAGTTCGTCGGAAGATTTGGGCACATCCACTCTGTGCAATGCAATTGGAGCTGTTCCTTTAAACTTTAACCGGCCCCATCCTGTAACGGTGCCTATTTCTCCAACTGGAACTTCCTCGCCTAAGGGCTGTAAATCAATTATTGACACATTTTCATTCAGCGTAAAGGAATGATCCAATTTTAAAACAGATACGTCATAATCGAAGTTTGAGGTGTCTTCATCATAGTTGGGATGTCGACAAGCATCGACCACATTAGCCACTTGTCCACCTGAATGCTTTAAGGAAGTTCCTGCTCGAACGGAGTATATACCTGAGTTCGAACTAAGGAAAGGTTAGATCTGAGGAAAACTGACACAACTTCAAATACTTACACCTTACAATGTGCTGCAGTTAACACTACATTTGGCCTAATCAATGAACCACCGCAAACATGATTCTCATTCTTCTCTATTGATACTTGGTGCGGAAATTCGTCAATGGTCGCATAAACCCCACCTACTATTCGTTCTCCTACACCCTTTGCTGCTGAAACTTAATAAGAAATAAAGTTTTGTAAAAACCTCTTCAGATTAACTAACTATTATTGATTAAAATAGCCAGATTGATTAGAAATGTCTGCAAGTAATGCATGATTTTGAGTGGATTCAAGTATTATAGTTGTTTGGGTACTAATGTATTTCTAATTAGGGAAATAAAAAAGCGCAGATTTATATGACGCAATTCATAATACATAAAAACAAGTTATTGTTGAAATGTTTATAACCCGAAAGTAAGCAATAAAAATGTGAAAGAATGAAATTATCGGTGTTATTATATTTAATAGCGAACCATTAGTACTCGTATTATAGTTAATTAATTTTTATGGGAAAAATTATATACAAGAGTAAACGATCCGCGCGCCGACTCGGCTGTGCCGAATCGACTGTGCCGAGTCGTCGTAGATCGAAAAATATCATCATGTTCGGAATTTATGTCGGATCCTCTATATGTTCTCACGTCTTTAATGCATACCTCACTTCTTATCTCTACTAAAACGTGATCTATTTAATTGACATTCTTCCCATCTGGTGTTGTCCATGTCCCTTTATGTATTTCCTTGTGTTTGAATAGGGTGCTGATTATAGGGAGCATATTATGCTCAATTGCAAAATCTCCAACAAATTTTCCATTTTCATTTGTCTCTGGATGCATGCTATATCTGTCTATGGTTGGTCGATACGCCACTTCTCTTCCTATTTTGGCATTGTAATCGCCATTCACCAGTTTCATATGATACTTGGGTATTTTTCGGTATTCTTTGTCTAATATTTCATAGGATTCTTCTTTGGTCTCTATTAATAATTTTAAATTAGAAAATCGTATTTTTGTTTGTAAAGGTAGAATTTTGTATTTTTATTTAAATTTAGTAATTTGCTCGGGAAGAAAAAATTGGTATGGGAAGTAGAGATATGAAAAGGTGGTCGGATAAAATTTTTGGATAAATTTTTATTAAATTTTGTACATATATAAATACAATACATAGAAATATATTTATATCCGTTTCCATCATAGCCATTTATCCGTTTAGCAGTTGATCCCTTAAGCGGATTATCCGATTAACCATTAATCCGAAACGCATATAGGGCCCATCGAATTGAACATATTTAACTTATCCGACAGTTTCAGTTTTTAGCATATTGGAAATTATAATCCGTTCTTTAGCCGTTTATCCGGTTAGCAGTTGATCCGTAAAGGGCTTATCCGATTAGCAGTTGATCCGTAAAGGGCTTATCCGATTAGCACTTAATCCGAAAGGCATATAGAGGCTATCAAATTTTATACATTTATCATCTCAGACAATTTAAGTTTTTCAGCAAATTATAAATTTAACAAGAATAATACAATATGGTTAGAAAAAATAGAAACAAAAATAAAAAAGTGGAAAAGAACAGAAATGTAGCAGAGAAAAGTGAAACGTATCATAGAACTGTTTCAATCGTACCCGATGGAAACTGTTTGTTTCGGGCACTGTCGTATGGATTATACGACACTCAAGAAAAACACAAAATCATTAGAGACGAAGTAGTACGTGAAGTTACCAATAACTGGGAAAATTACAAAGACTTCATTATTGGAGACAGCGCATACCGCTCTAGTATCGAATCTGCTAGGGATTACGAAGTATGCATGGGATCTTTGGGAAAATTTGGAGGGCATCAAGAATTGCAAGCCTTCAGCTCTATTTATACCCAGGTATATGTAGAAATACATTTAGTTGATGGTCTCCTGGCTTGCTACGGAAATTTGCTAACGTGCAAAAAGAAGTTTTCTTTGCTTTTTTCGGGAAATTTAGATGGCGGTCATTATGACTACTTGAAACCATGTGAAATAGTAGATTTTGACGATGCTGATTACGATTACGCGGATTACGATGATACTTATGAAGTGGCAAACCAGAAGGAATGGAGGAAAAATGGTGGTAAAACGATGTCTCGAAAAACTACATGAAACGCGCACAAAAAAGTTGCCATCTTTAAGGCAACTAAATTAGATCAGCCTTCAAACTGCATTACATTAATGTTTTAAATAAATAAATTAATAAGATATATTTTCATTACATTTTTAATTGCCACGTTCCCGCGAGTTTCTTATATTAAATTATTAAGATTTTACAAAAAAATATAATAATAGCAGCTCATAAGGTATGATTTGTTAGTTATGTAAAACTAGAGTGACAAATTAATATGTCAACAAAATAATAAGTGACAAGATATTTATTTTATATTTTTTGTTAACTATTTTATTTGATTTTTTTTCAATTTTGTGTTTTATAATAATTCTTTTTTTAGATTTAAATTCTAATTCAATATGCACGTAAACATTTATGATGAACATATAATTTTAGTACCGCCCCCACCATCAAGGTAAAAATTTAAGTTTACTAGTAATTTTTTTAATTTTAAATATTTAGATTTGGTCTGGATGAATGGTATTTAAATAATCGACTTCGATATAGAAATTATTTTGATCAACAGCAACTTGCTGATAAAGTACTTACCGAATGTGATCGAGTAAGTACGATTTTCCAATTTATGATTTTGGGTAGGGGTAAGGATTTGGATATGAAAAACTTTATTTGGGACTTTTGATTTCCAAAAGGTTTTTCTACTGGTGTGTTTACAGATTATTTGTTGTATTCAGTTCTTTAAATAAAAATCGAAAAATCTGTATCTATAGAAAATTACAGAAGTTGGAACAAAATTTTCTTTTTAGTTTACACAGAATTTCATCTATAATCTAATTGCTTCAATAGTACAATGTTTTTAATTAGTTGAAATGAATTAACAATATTAAAAAACCAGAGTTCAATATTTATTTAAGGATAATTTATTAAACTCTCTCCAGCTTTTCAAAGCCATACTAACGAAAGAGTTTAAAATAAAACGTTTTTTAAAACTGAGATATTAAACTATATATGAGATTATTTAAATTTGCTTTAGGGAAATGAAGAAATATCTGAAGTAACATTAGCCAATAAAAAAGAAGTAGACTACAAACTTGAACAAAGAATTACAGATGTTGAATTTAATAAAAATGAAATTTTAAAACAAAGAAAAGACGTTTGCTTGGAAATAGACAATTTAACAATTTACAGTGAACGCATTATGGATGCTATGGCAGCACTGAAAACACAAGCAACTACTATTTGTAAAAAATGCATTGCGTTTCGGGAAAACAGAGTCGGAATTGATTTGGTAATCATATCGCAAACTTTTAATTTTGTTTAATTTATGACATATATTTTTAGTGTGTCGATGATGTTGAGCGCGAACTGTATAAAGAAATTGACGTTATAGAAGGTGGCCAAAATTTGTTCAGAAGTATGTTGGAACAAGCCAATGAGCAAATTCGTCGATTGAAATCAACTCTTTATAACATGGATCGTGATCTAGAAGATAAAGATAATAGTATTTTACTTGATAGACATAATCTTTGCCTTACGGAATCCAGCTTAAATTTAAGCATGTATCATGGATTTTCTGCACTTGATCCGGCGTAAGTCTACTGGATCCTAGCTGTAAATTAGTACTACTTTCTCAAATTAATTTTATATTTAGAAATATAAGTGTAGAGGAATGGGAGCATTTTACCCACCAGAATATTATGCGTGGTGCCAAAGAAATTAACAGTGCCCGATCTATGAGATGCTATATCGATACATTATTAACCCAAGTAACCAAAGATCTAATTGAACAAGCCAATTGCGTGAATGAAGCATTTCGGCGCAGAATAGAAGAAACGAAAGAAGCTAAAACCAAATTGGAAGTTCAACATAGCGAAGTATGTTGCCTCTTTCTTTTAAATCGAAAAATGTAGTTATATATTTTAAGATAACAAGACAGGCAAATGAGATGACTCGAAAAATACTCATGCTTCAAAAAAGTTTAGCGGATAAGGAAAGTTTTATGGCCTTGGCACATACTAGAATGGGAAATAGAGCTCAAAGGAATGGTATGGAATTGTGTCGAGATTTAGTGGAAACGAATTTAGTTAACGAAGTTCTTGAATTGCGAGGAAACTGTAGCGCATTACAAAATTTATTGGCCGAGGTATAATTTCAAAATTTATAATTTTCCCTTCCGACATAAATAGAAAATTAATTCTAGGCCAAGGCATCTCTAAGATACTTAATGAAGTCACAAATCCAGATCGAAGAAGATATAAATGTTAAAACCAATACTCTCAAAATTGATGAAGTGGATTGTATGACCATCCGGCAAAGTGTGGATTATCATGCGTATTAAAATTTTGAAAAAAATATTAATTATAATATTACTTTTTCATGTGTTGTTTTATTTATTATTTACAAGCGATGATAGATACCTATTGATTAAATATTATGTTTAGGTGTCTGGTTCCTATGTCCTTTTAAAGATTCGCCAAATTTTAGGTCGGCAGGTTTATCGTACAGTTGACCCAGTTTCGAATTTTGAATAGGAAAGTTAAGTTTGAATTTCTCATGCTTTAGAAATGAATATAATAAGCCATTGGCTTCTGTTCCCGATATAATAATCAAATAATGGTTCATGCATTTTATCACAATACCATAGAAACATTCCCTCATTATCGACAAAACCCCGGCCTTATGTTCATGTTGCATTATTCATGAACTTTCGTTCTGTGGATTCTCTTTATATAAATATAAATAATTGACTAAATAAAATGAACTCTAAAATATTTTCTTGTAAGGACGGTCCGCTTCAACCTAGGCAAGTTAATTCATGTAACTTTCATCATATTAAATTATTAATCCTAAAGTGTTATATTTCTAGATTTACTTTAAAAGAATGGGATTTGTATAATAGAGAACAAATCAGAACAAGTGTAGATCAACAACAACTGAGCGATAAAATTCTAGCCGAATGCGATAAGGTTTGTATATTATTAAATTAATAGTATTTTATAGTACCAGTTTAAAAGAGGCAGATTTAAGTAAGAGGCAAGTAGTCATTACGGCAATAAAAAATCGTTGAGTAATGTACATTACAGTTACACAACGATTTCTAAATTTTATATTTTAACGATGAGTTATTTTTCCGACAAGAAATCTTTTTTCACGTCTTCTTATTTAATTTCAATTAATATTTTTTTCTAAAATGTTTCGTTAGGTCCAGGATGCATTTCAGGAGATAACGGTATTGAATAAACGAGAAGTTGATTTTCAAACAGAACAAAAACTAAAAGATTCAGAATTTAACAAGGCCGAAACTTTAAGGCACAGAAAAGAAGTATGTTGTGCAATTGATAATTTAATATCTTATAACAATCGCATAATAAGTTTTTGCAAGTATGTTGAAGAAAAAGCGATACCAATTGCTAAACAGTGCATTACATTTCGCGAAGGAAGAATTGGAATAGATTTAGTAAGTTACATTTATATTAGAAGCAAATATTATTTGTATTATGACGTTATAGTGTCGCGATGAAGTAGAATATGGATTGCATAAAGAATACCAGATGATGCAAGATGCTGTACCTCTACTACGTAACGCTTCAGAGCAGTCCAATGAGCAAATCCGTCAACTGCGTTCCAGCCTCTATTTTATTGATCGTGATTTAGAAGACAAAGACGCAGCGTTAAATATAGACAAATCCAATTTACAATTAAACCAATTTAGCCTTAGCTTATGTTTATATCATGGATTTAAACCTTTGGATCCAGCGTAAGAATTTAAGTTTACCTACTTCATAACAAAATTTAAATTCATAACAAGTTTGTGTTTACTATATTTAGGAGAGAGTGGGGTAGATTGGAACGAAAATTGTAACTTTGACTTTGTAGTGGGTTATTTGTCACCAGGGGCGGTCATATCTGTAATTTTTAAGGGGGCAGTTTAGAGAGCCCTCTTGAAGAGGGCTGGATTACATCATACTCCAAATGCAAAAATTGGATTCACAAAGAATCCACGTTTTGATGAAGATTTCAATGAGGTGTATAATTGTGTTTTTGTTCAAATTAAATCTGGTTTATCAGAATCCTACATTTGCTTTGTTCCATAAGCGGAGCAAATAAAGAAGCTACTAATTATTTCACTGTTTCATTTCATTTTGCCCCACTTTCTCCCATAAACTTATTAGAATAATATAAAAATTTTCATGAGTTTTCTGGAAAGGTTTGTAGTCAGTAGTTTTAGTAACATATCAATTGAAGAATGGGACGCATTCTCTCGTGAAATTGTAAAAAAAGCAGCAAAAGAAATAAGTGGTACATACAAGTTACAATCCAATATGGATTTTTTATTGTCAAAACTTATAAGAGACTTGAATGAGCAATATCATTCAGTAAATGAATCTTTTCGGCGGCGTATAACAGAAACAAAAGAGATTAAATTAAAATTAGAGAAGCAGCATAGCGAGGTTGGCATTGTATAATATTTTCATAATACAGTATAATATTTTCATTATATTACAGATTGTCAGGCAAGCGAACGAGATGACCCGTAAAATAATAGAAATAAAAAAGTCGTTTGGTTTGAAGGAAAACTTTTTAGCTTTAGCTCATACGAGAATGGGTAACAGAGCCCAAAGGTCTGGAATGGAATTGTGTCGTGATTTAGTGGAAGCTAATTTGGTTAATGAAGTTGCTGAACTGCGAAAAAATCGTGATTTATTGCAGCTCATGATATCTGAAGTAAGTTTTTTGGGTTATAAATTACTCTCCGCAAATCGGAGTTTTCTAAAATGTTAACCCTAATAACTCTGCCAATTACTTTAAACAAAACAAATTTTATATAATTCTGAGGGCGTACAAACAACTTACATTAAATTTAGTCGGCATTAATCATAATCACATTATTGATTATTTTTAAATTAGTTACAATTTTTGCAGTCAACATGAGAAATTCAAACTAGCACTTAACTAAATATATTTATCTTGGTATGGAATAATAATTCATTTCAAATTTCGTTGAATCTAAAATGCAAACAAAATCTTCTGAAATGCAAATATTCAACTTACCCAAATCAAAGTGATTACTCTCTCGAACAAATTAACGCACTCGTTCACCACTCATGCTGTAAAAACATTCTCGTCAGTAATCACATTCATTATCCGCTCGTTGAATAATGTACTATTTCTTATCTGGTACCATCAAATTAAGTGCAAATTAAATTTATTTCTCACCGCAATACTTTTACAAATAATTCAGTTGTAGGCAGAAATTTACGGCACCATTCAGTTACATTTATATACTAAAACAATCCACGTCCCAGAACAGCAAAGGTATTCAAACTTAAAAATTGTAAATCCCCGAATACAGCGCCGAGATGAATTAAAATTAAATTTATAAATTTGAATTTCAGGTTCAAGCAGCTCAAAGATATCTTTTAAAAATCCAGACGAAATTAGAATTTGATATAAATGTGAAGACAAACACGCTTAAAATTGACGAAGTTGATTGTATGACCCTTCGATATGGGATAGATTACCATTCATATTAAGTACAACAAGTAAAATCAATTTTACGAGTAATCTCTGGATTTTATTCTAACTACATAAACTAAATACGAGTATATTTATACATAATTTTAAGCTTCCAATATCGATTAGGTAGGAAATATGAAAAAATGTTCAGATTTTGGCAAAATTGAAATTGTCCATTCTATCTCACCGCCAATGGAAGACACCAAATTTCCAGTAAAAAAATAACATTGCTGTGCTTAAATGTAAAATGTCATCAATTCCTACACTTTTTAATAAAAATTATCGGACTAAACACATTTTAAAAAGATTTATTGTAGGTACTTTTAAATTTTATCATCAAACATATAAAATAGGATGCCAAATCACAGCTAGTTTTTTTGGTTAAATTATAAAAAATATGCCATTATTACAAAAATGTTTAAAAATAAATACTTAACAATAATATTAATAGTCGAAACCAATTAATAAGATCAAGTATAAAACTACAAATTAATACTCGTTCCACTTTAGAAAGACATTAATAATTGTGGATGGTTATAATAAATTGCATTAATTTGCAGTTTCTACTTAAATAATATGTATCTTGTCTAACATTTTTAAGATTCTAATATCTATGTCAGTGGCGGTTCGTAAAGAGAGGACTATAATTTAAAGATACCTAAAAGTTTCGGGTTACTGATTATCTCTTTGTATTGCACAACTGCCGTTGGTCGGATTCCATGATAAGATGTAGGTCCCATTATATTTTCTTATATAGGTCCCCTTTGTAAATAGGGTTTGCCCTTACATAGAAATGGTTTATCCAGAAATAGTATACAATATAATTTAATACAAATTTTTTTATTTTTTTTTTAATAAAAACTATTAGATTGATAAAGCTAAATTGGCGTTGTTTACTTACATGAGATCGAGTCTTGTCCCCTACACTGCGAATGGGGCGGGGGCGCCTAGTTATATAAATGTAAGCAATATCACAGATAGCCCACCGAATACATTTTAGCAAATCTCTTCCAGTGTCTCTCTGGTTTCCAAATTTAGTTCTCGAAGGTTACCATTAATTCCATAAAAGTGGGATTTCTGTGTTATCAAAAAATGTAATAAAGTGTACATTCACGAATTTTAATGTAGGTAAAACATGAGGATTTCGATTATTCATATTTTACGATAATTTTGGTCAAGTTAGTTAAAATTTATGATTAATGTATAAATTTTCTAACCCGTGTTTTCTATTTGGTCCTCTCTTATAACAAACCACGAGCCGCCACTGCCGCCTATGTCTACTTCTCGACAGAGTGATTTTAAGATTTCCTCAAGTAAAGTACATTCACTAAATTTATTTTCATAAGCAAGGAAGTAAATTACCAATAAATTACAAAATCAATTCGTTATCATTTAAATTTTTTTATCACCCTGTAGGTATTTACTTTTGTCCGACTAGCTTTTCAACGAGAAACAAGTCATTAGATGACAAAGAATCTAAACTAAATTTTTAACATTGTAACATATTATAATATAAAATTATTTTACAAAACAAAAAATATAAAAATAATAAATTAAATTTAATTTACAAGATTGTTAGTCAATTTTAATACCGTGGCACTTGATGGACAAAGTACAAAATTAAAATTTTCATGAGTCAATCTGTAAGTACCAAATCAAATTTACAATTTATGAAATTGAGCTTTAACCGAGTATGGACTAAAAACATGAACTAAGCTATCCCATCCACAATCAGCTAATTCACCTTTTTTATGTGCATTCCAATCTAAACCATAAACAAATTCAGAATGGTGTTTAACGACCTCTAATGCTTCAGAACTGCATTTAAAATCCCATATTCGAGTAGTAAAATCGTAACTTACGGAAGCTAACATGCTAAGCGAGTGGGGTGAAAATTGAATTCGTCGAACTGCGTATTCACAACCTTGCAAATAAAAAATTGGCTGGGATAGGTTACGCAAATCCCATCCTTTAATTAGGCCATCTGAGCCACCAGTTGCTAAAACGTTTTGGTCATATTTACACCAATCACAAGTTAGCACTTCGGCATCGTGAGCTCTACTAATTGCACTAGCATTTCGTGGATTTAATGAATTCCATATTCTAAGAGTGCCATCACCCGATACTGAAGCAAAACAATTTGGAATGTGTGGTGACCACATAGCATTGTAAACTAATTGAGAATGACCGGAGTAAGTATTTATTGAAAATTTTCGATTAGGATCCCACACTTTTATAGTACAATCCCACGAAGCACTAACAATTAACTGTTCTTGCCGTGATTTGATCCAATCAACCGAATAAACCTCTTTTTTATGTTCGTGCAAAACTAAAGGAGGTATGGTAGGTGTAGACAAATTCCACAACTGCAAACTACCATCTCCTGAAGCAGTAACCAGTAACATCGGGTCACTTTCAGACCAAGCACAATCGAATAATCCATCAGTCCAATTGAAACTTTGTAGTTGCACTAATTTTTTACCTGTAGCTAATTCTAATAAAAATAAAGTTCCTCCACCAGCTAAACCAAAATATTGGCTTGTGGCCACTGCTAAATGTTCCGGTCTAAATGGTGAAAAACGTACACTATACCCATGCCTATTTGGAGTTAAAAAGGTTGCCATTGTAGCACTATTCAACTATGTTGATTAATAAAATTGAACTTGTTGTTACCAAGCATATTGAAGATTTTAAACAAGATAACAAGAAATAACAATGTCAATTGATTAACAAATTGTCAACAACAAAAATAAAAAATAAATATTGCCATTGCATCCAATTTTCGTTTAACAAAGAACTTTAAATATTCCAAGTTTAAATTTTATTCATTTCAGAAATACCTAAAGTGCACTAGTGACCAATTTTACAATTAATTTATTTATATTCCAAACAGCAATTTAATTTAATTAGCGATTTTTAAATATACACTTGTAGTAATTAGAAATTGGAAGGAATAAACATCGCACGAAATGACAACTGGCGGTGACAGACGTCAAAGCAAAGTTTACAAATAAGTTAGTTTTGATTTTCAAGAAATTCTACTGTATTTCTACTCCTAGCTTATCAGTGCTTGTGATCTGTAAGTGTTGTTGTAGATTAATATCATTTTATTTTATTTGCATAAAACAGTATCATTCATTTTACTGCACCTTATCTGCTTTATGCCGTAACGGTTATACCTGAAGATCAGGTCTATTTGTTTTACATGAATTGTCTTGTGTATAATTTATTCCATAAGAACATACACCAGCACACTTTTAATCTAAATGTTTCCGACTTTTTTTTTATTAAACCGATGCCAGCCACTTGTTGCTTTTATTGTACCTACTAAACAACCTGTTTAAAATGAAGTTTAATCGTATTTATTTTTAGATTCACTTAAAATGGAATCATTTCCAATTGAGCTGATTGAAGCTATTCTGGTTTCTCGTAAACTAAAAATGGAAGATGTGGTCAACTTCGGGTCAACTTGTTCCCACTTTCGTCAAATTGTAATAGGCAGCAGTTACATTTGGAGAGTTAAATTTCAAGCCAAGTAAGCACCTATAGTTGTAAGCTTCTAATCTGGAACCCACATCATAAATTTAGCATGACAAGCGGTACAAACAACCAAGCACTTATAATTGTTATTTCTATTTGACAACGTAAAGAATCGGTCATCTGCATTAAGTTTGATTATGCTGGAAGTCCCAGGTTAGAAGTTTACAATTATAAACAAATATTTTTATTTTATAATACTCGTATATAAATTTTTCTATAGATGGCCAGAATTTATGAAATTATTTGATAACGATTTTGTTGATTGGTATGATGAAACTTGTTATATATTTAATTTAAAGAAATGCACACGCCAGCTATTAGCTTCAATGTCTGTGAAATGCTACAAAAAAGTTGAACTCTCAGACTCTGATTATGATAACTGGGTTGAGCTAGTTAACGAAAATCCACGAACCTATCACTATTTGATTTCAGATTTAATGGAAATTGTTAATACACATGTTGCAATTAAAAGTATTAAAGTAGTTCCTATCGAGTATGTCTTTAAACATTAACATTTTATTACACAATTAATTAATGTTTTCATTAGCATATCTGGCAATAAAACTTTACAATATTATGCTCACAAAGTTTTAAGGTATTTACGTCAGATACAATTAAGTAAGGAATGGAAAGAATATATTTCTAAGCTTCACGATAAGCAAATTTTGGAAATAGGTTTTGCAATTATCTCACAATGGTGTCAACCCGACGTTGACGTCAGTCCAGAAATTATTTCTAATATATTGGATGATTTAGCAAATGAAGTAAATTATTTCGAAGTTTTCATATTGTAATATTATTTTGTTTTTCAATTTTAGGTCAGGACTCATATAAAAATTAATTATCCAAAACATTTGTTAAATAAAACTTCCAAAGCTAATTTGCAGTTGTGGAAAGAAAATAGGCTACAAAGAAGTGAATGGAATTCATTAGAATGTAAGCAGTTAATAAAAAGTATAGCACACATTTTATACAGTGAAAATAAATTTTGCGAGAGCATCGAGGATTTTCAAATGTGTGAAGCTTTATTTGTTAATAAGGTGGGTGAAATGAGATAATTAATGTTATAATGTGTTTTATTGTTTGACTATGTAGGTATTAGAAAATAGAGTTGGGTTACCCATTACACTTGGCATTATATATGAAGCTGTTGCAAGAAGAGTTGGTTTGAAATGTGATACAATAATCTTTCCTTCACACTTTTTGATAAGATTTAACGAAATGGAAGGTGATAAAATCACCGATTCTTATTATATCGATACCCTGAGAGATGGAAACATTTTTCGGAGAGGTGCTTGTCCTCACGCCCGGAATAATGCCAACAGTATGAACAACCTTACTCCTCCAGCTACTTCTTTGATGGTTAATTGAATTAAAATCAAGTTCCTATTTAAGAATGCTTGGCTTTTGTAGGTTTTTGAAGCTTTGATTAGTAATTTGGAAATGGCTTATCGTCATCAAACGCTTCCTAATGAAGACGTGGTACGTTTAAGGTCTATTTTGGAGTTATCATATTTGGTTATGCCTTACACTGCTGCATCAATTGTTAACTTGCTTCGTCTTTATGTTTTATATGATATTGATACCAGACCTTTGGAAAATTCTGTTCGAGTTTTAGTATGTCCACTAATAAATGCTGTCTTTTTATTATTTAATGAATAATTCTTTGACAGAAGATGGAGTCATTTTCAGAACCAAGAATACAGGAAGTAATTAACACCTTTGTAACTAACGACAAAAAAAATAACTTGGAACCTATAAATCAGGTACTATTTCATTTTGTAGTTCATAAGTCCTTTATTTTATTATCAGTGCAGTATTTAGAGTAGATTTAATTTATCCAGGGAACACCTAAATCAAGGCCAGAAAGTGTTAAGTATGCAGTGGGAATGGTAATGAAACATTTTGTGCTTGGTTACACCTGTGTTATTTTTGATTGGGATCCCGTTTGTATGGCATCTGTTGAATGGCAACTTCAGATGGGTGTACATAAACTTGGACATAAGCACGAACAACCTTTTTACAATGTAATTGCAGAGGATGGTTCTCATAGATATGCTGCGCAAGGTATTGATAAATCATATAATCTCTGTTAAATAAATGCGAATTGTATGTTCTACAAGGATTTCCAAAATTGCCATAGTACAATTCGTATTTATTTACCCATAACATTATTATAATATAATAGCTACGATTATATAACATTTTAGAAAATATCATACCAATTGCTATAGCAAATCCCACAAAACTGCTTTTGAATGAACGTTTGGGAAAATATTTTTCTCATTTTTTTGAAAATCATTTTGTACCCAATGCAGAAATGGAGAATGAATTTCCAGAAGATGCCAACATTAGGTATAAAATTTATCAAAAATTGAAAAATTTATAATATGTATACAGAAAAATATAACTTCTGTTTATTGATTTTTGGTTATATTAAAAATATAGTTTATTTTACTATGATTTTATTTTGCATTTTTATTAACACAAAGACCTTTTTCTTAACAGATGTAAAAGAAGACATCCACAATATTTTTAAAACAAATTCTTTGCTGTACTATTAGGGTAAGTTAACTAAAAATGCCTCACACTTCAAGACAATGTAGTTTTTACTAAATTAAAAATCTACAGGTATGAAATTTACACAGAATGTGTAAATTCTCAAAACTTCATGTGTTATATAATATTACGTTTATGATATTAGTTCCGGAAGTAAATTCATTAAACTCTCTGATTGGTTCAATGATAACTAACAAACCAATGAAAATGCGAGAAATCACTTTTAATCCGGTAATTTACCATTAATTTAAATCACTTTTTTATAAACTACTTTCAACATTAATTCTCTTAAAGTAGATAATTTTTTAACTTGAATTAATATTTCAAGTGCGGTTTTCACAACAGTAGTAGATAAAATATTGTGTTAATGGTTGATGGCATTATATGCAGTGGGCACTGCATAATATTGAGAAAATCATTGTCAGAGCCATCTATAGGTTTTATTAATGACAACTCTTAAACTCAAACCGTTAGCTGAGTATTTCAAGTTCGGATTATTCTTTCTGAGATGCATGACGACACATTTATCGAAGTTCAGTGAAATTTACCATTATTTCTTTATTTAGATTGCTTTGATAAATATTATACGAAGAACTAGAATTATTATACTAGCTTTTGGTATTGTCGTCGTAGATTTGCACAGTTTCTAAGAAACAACAATGAACCAAGCACAGATGCTTGAAAGATACCACTGAAGCAATTGTAAATTTTGCCTATTAAAATACGTAAATTTCTTTAGAAGTCTTCTCTAGGGTCTAAGCAATGGTGACTTGTGAGGAATTTAGATGGCGAGGCTGAGGCATGCGTGCGAAACCAGGGGTTTGAAGTTTTTAAAAAATATTAATTAGGTAGGTACTATTATGTTTTTGTGAAACTTGGTTTGTTGGCTTGGCGAGGCAGTGCCTTACCTGCTTACCTCGACAAGCCGCCACTATCTATTATTGACAATTTGCGGAAGATGCTCGTCGGGTTCTCGTATAAAAGACGATTAGATATTGCCATCGGATCGCTTGCAGTCGTGGAATAGTTATTTTAGAGACAGTGAAGATCTAATGTATTGATAAATCCTTTTCTGAAACCAATCAAAGTCATCCAGTTCTGTGGCCACCTGCTGTAAGTCACTGTAAGTTAGTGAAGCTTTTGGAAAGCGCCACACATAGGCGCAACTAGCTGTAATAAAAAGGAAATTTCTCTACCCTGCACATTTTTCGTAGATTTTTAACGATTAAAAGATTAAATTTTTGACCAGCTAATTTTGGGGGGCTAAGCCTCCCCCGGCCCCCTTAGTTGCGCTTATGGCGCTACATCAATGATCTGTATTACTTTTTACTTGACAATAAATTGTGTTTGTCTGTCATGATCAAATCTAAGATCGCTGGTTTCTGGCCACGTAAGGAATCGTGTAAACTGCTTGATGAGCTGAATTAGAAGGTTTGCGTTGAAAGTCTTGCCAGGTGTGAGCTTTGGATATATAGAATATCCGGGTTCAAATCCCGGTTGAGACTATTCCTTCCGGACTATTCTTGACGCGGTTTGGATTTCCCGTGGATTACTGTGGGTATTTCTGATGGACTACCTGTGCGTCGGCAGCGGTGTGATTTAACTAGGAGTTTTATATTTTGATAATACAAGAAAAAGATTATAAACAATGTATGAATATTACAAAACTCTTAGTATGAAGATTAAAACTATTTTTGAGTACAGGACTGACGCAAGAATATTCTTAACAATCACGAGCGTATATAAAGGGGGGGGGGTTTAAGCCCCCTCTTTAACCTAAGCAATAAGCAAATATTAGCCAAATACCCATTTTTATGGTGGGTATCGGCGGATACGCCATATCCGCTATATGATTGATTTTATTGAGGTTTACAGCTCTGACTTTTATGGCGTTAACGAAGTCACTGGCAGAAGCTAGTTTACCTTCGTACCTCCCCATGTCAAAGTTTTTGTCTCTTTTATTGCACGTTTTTAGTCCATCTTTTCCTGATCCGATTTGTGATATCCCATGTTTGATGAAATATGAGTTCGAAGTCATGCGCTTAGATATAAATGTTTTTTTAACGTCTTTGTTATACTCCTCTATGTGAACACCTAACTTCCATGAGAGCGGAATTTTTGGTTTTGGAAAAGATTTGCAGATTTATATTGGGGAATCTTAACATCAATTGGTTTAAAAATTGTAATTCATTTATTAGAAAATCTTTTGATGTAGATGACGCTATGATGGAAATTAAATATAGTTTGGGATTCTGATATTCTGAGTTGAAAGAGGGTTTAATATTAATAACAAATTAAAATCTTGGGAATTGATGATGGTATTAGAAAATTTATTGGCGGCAAGGGTAAAAAACAAGGAAGAGGGTACAGATAAATACCACTCTTATAAAATTTCTTTGAAACTAAGAGTAAAAAAGGATAAAGTAAAATAAAAGTCGTCAAAATATAGTTTTAAAACAATAAAAGGAGGCGATGAAAAACAGGGTAAAAAGGGGGAAGAAGTAAAATAAAACTCTTAAAAAAACATATATAAAAAGAAGCGATGAAAAACTGGATAAAATGGAGCGAATATATTATATATAGCAATCATTTTCAATGTATTTTGCAAAATACTTGTATTTAAAAATACCTATATTTTACAAACAAATATATTTTGAACTTTAAAACACAAACAATAAAATAAAATAAATAAATTTTAATTGAACAAGTTATTAGTATAATACAATATACATATTAACAAGTAAACTGAATTTTAGAGAAGTTGTAGACTTGTTCAATTAAAATTTTGTTATTTTATAATATTTTACAAGCTAAAAAGCTATATAGACATATTAAAATTTCAATTTTTAATCAGTGGAAAACAGGAAAAATGTAATAATTTATAATTATCCTAATTCACAATGTATAAATACGCAAAGTAATTTAAATATTGTGGGAGTAGGTATTTGTTTTTAAATTTCAGTTATTATTATTAGTTTTTTTTTTATCGCGATATTGCATTTTGAATTTTGAATACTGTATTGTGTAATTTAATTGGGTGCATATTTTCAATGTTTTATATTTGAAATACACATTTTCATGTATTTTATCCACCTCGAACACGTCACAACCCAGATCTGTCGATTGTTGTATTGTATTATTAATTACAGTTTTAGCTCTCACGGGATCTTTTCCTATGAATACCATAGTATTACTTTAGTATTCCTTGCATATATTTATTTACACGTTATCGAGCTTTCATTAATCATTTAATGTGTGTATTCCCATTTGTGTTTTTTTATATTATTAAGACCATTTGAGGATTAATCAAAATTAAAGTATAATACGAGTATGTGCAATTTCTTCTAAAATGTATAATACTTACTTTAGTTTTTATTTGTAGTTTGTCTTCTCTTTCAAAAATATCACCCAGGTCATCTGCATATGGGAACGACCTATATAATAGGTATATAAATATGCAGTTGATTGTCAATATTTTTTACAAGATTTTATAGAACGCAAAAACTAATCTTAAAGATTTTACGTTAAAGGAGTTCAAGTTTGCTAAAAAAGAACAAAATGAAAATGTCCACAAATTAAAAAAATTCATTAAAAGAACATTTTGTAGCTACTGAATGAGGCTTTCGATGTATATTTATAAAATTTTACGATATTAAAAAATTCTATTTGTTCTCTAAAACATTGTTTAATTACAGAATGGAGATTTGATGAACATCATATTAAAATAGCAGATGATTTATAAGTGCCTGTAGGGGCTGAATTAGTTTACTAAAAATTTAATGTAATATTAATTTTATTTGCATATTATTATTTTACCCTTTAATATGGTATACTGACCCTGAAAATACGATAAATAAAATATTAATAAAACAGTAGTATAATATAGTAGAGTCTATGGTCAATGTCAACAATTAGATATTGTCCTACGTTTATTGACCCATTATCAAGGCTATTTATATATAATATACAATAAAGAAAAGATAAATTACCTTTCAAAAGAATACCAATTTTGAGGGTAAAAAAAACAAAATTCAGACATCAAGTCGGGTAGAAAAACACTAACTAAAACAGATGATAAAGTAAAAAAAAAATCAGAAACATTACGAATTGAAGATAGAAAATATAAAAAATTCGAAATCTGTGCAGAATTTCATAATTGGAGTTAGCAGCTGAGCTCCAGAGTTCTTCTTCTTTTACTTTCCTAGTTTCCTAGTTTAGGACTACGTCCTGTTATTACCAAGCCGTGTATTAAATTTACACTTGGCACTCTTGGTTCTTTGAGCACTTGCATACATTCTAGTAGGGTGCTAACCTTGTTAGATGCAAAGCCCATAGGTGAAAATTAGGCCGTAGATCACAACAGTGTAGTCGGCCCGACTGAGCAGCAAACCGCGGTCTCCCGCTGCGTAGCATGTCGATTTGTTGGTCCACATATTTGTATACTATAATTGCAGTTGAGATTTGTAGTAATTAGCAGAGAAGAATATCTTCCAATCAGTTTGCTTGCTTGCTAGCACTGGTTGATTTTATTTTTTCAATAAGGTGTCGAATAATAAAATAAGACTCAGTTTTAACTTTTTTGACATTGTTGCCTGACATTAATTACCTTCTCTCAACTCCACATTTTTTTCATTCAAGAATTCAAACCTGTTCTATGTTTCAACTACTTTGTTGTTTTCGGAATTTTCTTCTTCTTCTTGGAACTTATAACTTAATTTTTGTTTTAAACCAGTGTGTAGTTAGTTTGTGGTTGATGGAGTTGTGCAAATTGTTGATTTGGCATGGCATGTCTGGATAGTCTGAAGTATTCCAACAACGCTTCTTGGATTAATAGTTAGAATTTGCTTCACAAACTGTGGTTCCTCATAACAAATTTAAAGTATGAAAGAAAAATTACATACCCATGATACGTTTATATATCCCCCGTTAACGTTTCCGACATCCTTTTTATCGTTCACCGTTCAGACCTGCATGTAATTCTGGATCGCCTTTTTAATCTTGCGCTTACTGTCGATCTTTTCTAATGAAAAATAAATATAAACAAGTTAAAAGGCTCAATTTATGAATCTCTTTTTATGTTGTTTTGCTTTTTTTCCAATTTGTTAAGAGATTTAATTGCATTATAATTTATATAATATGCAAACGTGTGAATTAACAATTTCTGTAGTCATTGTATGTACGTACAGGGTAATTTCGATTAAGATTGCGCAGAGCCAATATTAATGTTATAGCTGTAGTTTGAAAATAAAAATACACATTATTGTAAGCACTAATATGTATTTATTTTTAAAGTTTCAATGCGTTGAAGTTGTGTTTTTAGTATCATAAAAGTTCTCGCATTTATATTAATGGATTCATTTTAATAAATTTTGTATAATTAAGGAATGAACGATAGCATTGTGATTCAGACTTATTAGTCGTCTTCTGTTAATTTTGCAAATATACATAATTAAGAGTTAATAATGTGTATGCGGTACTGAGGACGGCTATTAAGCCAGAAACACAGCGTCTATCGTTAATTCCTTAATTATGCAAAATTTAGTGTTATTATTATTTTTTTTAATTAAAAATTTGAATTAATATGAATATAAGACAGTGTTCATTCTTTGTAATTTTCCAAGTATAAAAGATAAGCAAGTGACCCTTTGTTCTGTTTCATCGATGATTAAATACTAATTCAACAGGTTAATTATAACATTATTATTTAAAAGGAAAATATGGAATCGAATTAAATAATATGGAATTAAATATTTAGAAGCAAATAATTCTTGCAAAATTTATTTTCACGAATTAAGGGGGGTAACCCACCTAAATATTTAATTTAATTATTCCAACTTGCACAAAGAGCACATAAATTAAATAAATAATTTTGGTCCATTTTTTCAATTAAATAATAAAAGTTGTTAATTTGCTAGTGTTGACAAGTTTCTCATTGTTTGTACAAGAAATCCTACAGATTGGCGCTAATCTAAGATGCTAGATTAGTATAGGTTATAGACATCAACGAACTATAGATTATTGAAGATGGCAAGTAGTACGTAAGGGTACTATCATATCATGTTAGTATTCTATTGCTAATCCATCATCATCCAGGACGTCCAATGCAGAAAATGAACCTTAAGAAACTCTTGCAGCAACCGAAAAAGTCTGAAACTTTTGGAAAAACTGTCGGTGCTACAAAATAGAAACCAAAGAGGAAAAAAATCTTAGATTTAGTAGATATCGAGAAGACATCGAAGGGAATATCGTGGAACATCGAGATTGTTTACGTTTCAATAAACCAGAACCTCTATTTTCAGCTAGGTAATTTCCTTTGTCACAAATGATGACATTATCCTAAACGTTTTCAGTGCATGCTGACGAGGGATTGAAATATAGCTTGCAGATTGTAATTATACAATTCATTCGAAAATTTTAATTTGATTGACGCAATAACATTGAAATCAATTTTATTTCGTTTTGTAAAATTTAATTTAAAATTATTTTGGGTTTTGCATTTGTACAGTATTAAATTGGAGATGTATTTAAAATGTCATATGTCAATCGAAGAAACTAGTAAATCGAGTTACTAAAACTTGAGTTGACGGATGATTTTGGCTGCACACCCAGAATATATCGTAGTTAATGGAAGATTCGAAAATTCAATAAAACACCTACATTTTATTGTAACAATGAAATCAGGGAAAAATTCGCATCGAATGATAGAAATTAACTCGATTTTCAGTAAATCTACTTACTTGGTTCTTTAATTGTACGCTAATAGTGTCCTCGTCTAAATAATTTATATAAAAAAAAATAATAAAATCTGACCAACGAGGAAGCTGGAATCGGTCATTGGTGCTTTTCGGTCTTGTTAGGTAAATAAGTAATATCCTCCTGTATTAGAAAAATAAATGAATTATAAAAATAAAGTAAAAAGACATTAAAATAAAGCTTTGGATTGTACGACGCCTATTACTTTAATGAATTTTCTAAAGTTTGCTCGATTCATTGCAATGTAATGGCTATTTGAAAGGACAAAAAGAGGAGATATCGGTAACAACAAGCAAGTAGAATAAAAATTATGCTATTGACTGAGTAATCTAAAAAGTGTGCAAGTTTTTGTAAGAAAATCTGGGCCGATATTGATACGTTGGCTACAATAGTAGTTCGGTTTGTTTCGGGATACATCGTTGGGGATGCTAGTAGGGTTTAGCGTCGTCGATTCAGTTTTTAAACGACGTAGCTTTATCAATACCAGCTTTATATGTGCGGATAAGATAAATAACCAAATTTTCGCTAAACCGTGTATTGCATTTCGTATAATGGAATGATATATTCAATTTTCGCGGTTTATGTTTTAAAAATATCTGTTATATTTTAAAATGATTGAATTCATTATTCGATTAAGTATTTATGATTTTTATTATTTTGTATTAGACTAACAATTGGAAATAGGAAATGTTTATTTCCAATTTGTTTTTAATAATTAATCATCGAATTAATCATCGCAAACGACCAATTTTTACAGGTAATTCAAAGCATTATATTTATTGTATAATTACCATAATAAAGTGCGATTTATTTGGAAACGTTTATTGAAATTTTTACATAATAAATCGCAACTCACAGCTATTGATAATTGTTTTGCTTGTATCAAATTCACTAAACCAAAGAAATTATGCAGTGTCGTCTGAACAATTGTGTAATTTAAAAATATGTATCTACATTTTCGCTCCTTTATTACTCAACAATGAAAATTAAATAATTTGTCTGAAAGAGGAGAATGCACGAATATGAAGATGTAAAGGGATATTTAAGAATAACGAGTTAACAAAATTCCGAATAAATATTTGTAGTAATTGTGTAATTAATGTTCAAATCTGAAGTTTTAACGAAATTCGAAAAATGTTTCCAAATGTTTAACTTCATTAAATTGCCTTCACTCACAGGAAAATTACAAATTATAATGTTTTCAATTTACATAATTATAATAAAATTGAAAAAAATATACCCATTCTCCAAAAAGAATTTGTTTTCAATTATTACGACTTTTAAATGACTTCAAATGCTAGATTTTATTTCAAATTTCTTTGTAATCAAATTTCTGTTTTAACGTTTTCGAATATTCAATTTTCAGCTCGAAATTAAAAAATTTATTCCTTTATTACAGGAGAACTTTTTGTTTTGGTCATCTAATTTCAAAGTATTCACGCTTAAGCAAATTCTTTCATAAATTCCATACAGATTAATCAATTATAATTTACGGCTTTAGAAATATTTATTCAAAGTAAAATGAGCATAATTCTTAAAACTAATGGGTATTTTATCAAAGCTACAACCTCCAAAAGTTTCGGCATAAATGGAACAGTTGAAATTTTTGCAATTAAACCCTCAGTTTAGCTTTTAAATAAAATAGAAAATTATTTTAATTTAATGCTTTATATTTGTTGAATTCCAAAAAATACACAAATATAAGTTATTGAAATAAGAGTAAGTAACAATAATTATGTTGTTCAGTCGTAATAAAAACATCGATAAAAGGAATCGCAGCAAATATAATTAATAACGAGGGTACGCGGGCGAAACGATTCTGTCAAAGCTTTTTTTTAGGCTGATTTACTATCCAACTAATTCCATTCAACCGCTTTTATAAATGCCTGCCAGGAAGGGATTGTAAGCTTACACAAAGCAGTGGACAAAGAATAAAACAATAAAAAGACCCCGTCATTGTGCAATTTACTAACATATCTACTTACAATATTTTAGTAAAACGACAGTGTTGAGATCTATCTGCTTAAAATTTAAAAAGTTTATTTTTCCCTATTTTACATATTATCTACTATAGCTCTTTCAACATTTTTATTTTATCCATACGAGATTTTACTTTTCGACTTGGACGACATTTGATTTTCTTTTTCCATTTGCTTTCTTTTCACTTTTACACAATGGAAAAATAAAATGTTGGTATGTTAGCGAGTCACAATTTATTTACAAAGTAATTTCTAAATTGTGGTAGTTAAAAGTAAATTAAATATACTTTAAAAAAGTAATCCCTAGCCCAATGTAAGATTTTCAATTCCACTTTTATGAATTTGTTTTCATTGTGTATTACGAAAATTCTGACAATGAAAATTTGCAAAAGGCAAATTAATTATTTTCCAATATAAAGGATTGATGGTGATTACAAATCTACAAAATTTGTATCAATTTGAAGTTGGAAGCTTTTCTATGGCATCCTTTCATTTATAGTAATGCATATTATAAAATATTTTCGTTTAATATTCAGATGAATACCACAGGAACCATTACGATAAATTATCGCTTTACTGTTTGAGCGGGAATTCTGGGTTTGAATTTTTGTCCTCCAATGCCCATTGACATACAGTAGATTTTAGTTGTAAAATAAAACGAAAAGAAGAGGATTGATCCATCTCGAAGAATGCATCGTAAATCATTTGTAGAGAAGCCAAGTAGAGCTATATTCCAAATGGAATGAAAGCTTAATAGAATTCTGATGAATGTATACTGATTCAGGTTCATATAAAAATTACCATGTTTCTAGATGCTAACATATTTTATGCGTGTAGAGGAAAATCGCTTAATACGAAGTTTTCTTTAAATAACTTAAAAAAACTTAGCATTTCCCCGACTTCAAAAGCAATAATGAGCAAAAGCTTTCAATTTTACACAATTACAGGCCTGGGAACTCATTCATCTGGTAAACCTGGAATACCTGAAAATGTCAAGAAATTTTTAATTTCAAAGTCAGGCAAATCAGAACTATTGATCAGGGAATATTAGAAATAAAAACAATTAAAAAATTTTCCAATTTTAATCAGGGAAATCATGCAAAGACCTAGAATATGTTTTTTATACTTAGTGGCAACCCTGTGGGAGCCAGCTATTCTTTGAACTGATAAAGTCTCAGATAGCTAATAGCAGTAATATAATGTTGAGAGCCGGTAGTCTCTTTTTATTGGTCAATGTAAAGTTGGTAGAAGAATTTCTTTTTATTACGATTCCAAACTGCTTGAAATGCTACAAAATTATTTTTAAAATGAAATGTTAAATTATACTTAGCATGGGAAATTACGCATTAGGTATGAAAAACTCAATTTTTTAAAAATTATGAATTACTCAAATAAACATGCGAAACCAAGCATAGACGGCGACCAAAAAATATAAATATGAATAAAAAAATTATGCTGAATCGAATGCCGTTTATACCAGAATATTCACTTCGATAAATTTAAAGGTTCTAACTAAAAACGTAAAAAAACAATTTCGATGTTTTAAATTTTTCGATTTTCGGTGCCCATACCTATATATCTTACACTTCAATGATACCAATTTCAGACTTATGCGATAACAAAAAGTTTACGAACTAACGATTATCCCTTTCCAACTTGACTTATTAAAAAAAAGATAATCTTTTTTCTCCTTTCTTGATTTCATACCACAAATATAAAAAAATTTAATTTAAAATATTTGACTTTGATTCAAGTGTGCGTTTCAAGCTTTTGGACACATCCAATCCTGTTCATTTTTCGGACAGTATCTTAACAAAGGAAACACTTCCAATGTACTGGAAATACCAAAGATTGCCAAAGATTCACCTTTTTGAGTAGGTAGATTTATTTTGTATTATCAGTTCCTCCAATTTTCGTTACTCGATAGTGATTTATTAAAAAACATATAGAATATGTAAATAAAATGCAATTAAAAATATAACGTACGGTAATATATTCCAGTTAAAACGTAAAATCCGTCAAACCCCGAACTAATTAGGAAATTCTAGTTCTATCAAAGCTCTCTCGGTAATTTATTCCGGTTTTAACTATATACTAATTTAACTAATAGTTTAGTTAATATAATCAATAATATTCATTGTTGAAGTTGAAACTTGATATTAATCAAGAAAATGCATTACTTTGCATGCATACTTTTGAGAACAAAGTTTTCACAAATAATATACAATGTATGTATAAATTTCGCAAACATTTTAACCATACCAGGATATACTTGCGATATAATCTTAATTCATCCCCTAACGACGCTGTTGTATGATGAAAACGTTTGCTAAATACATATATTCTTACATTGAATTTTACACATATTATGTGAAAACTATGTACTTCGCGCATTTTGGTAAATTTTATAAAACTTGTACCACATAATATGTTGAACTTTTAAAATAAATTTTAAAACTATCAACGATGAATCAGATATTCTCCATTTATAATATATTTAATAGCAGAACTATATTATATGCCATGATGTACCCGATTTATTATTAAAACTTTTATAATTTGTTTTAAAATTCGCTGAACTTAAATACAAATTCAATCTAGCTATCAAAATATTATATTGTTGTGATATAATCCTGATATTTGATTATATCTCAAAACTATTTGAAAATATCCCAAATAATAAAATTTTAAAACTAATAATTCTTAAATAAATAATCCAATATTAAACTTCTATCCCAATGAAAATGTTATATCCTTTACTCGCTGTTGTCACCTTCGACGATTTTGACGTTAAATATATGAATTTCAAAAACGATCTTTTCAATTAATTAAATACACTCAGGCTTCTTAAATTATTCCACAACATTTCTTTTAATAAATTAAATAAAGCCAACCTTCCCAAAATATTTTTCGATTTATTTAAAACTGTACAAAATTCTTAAAATATTAAACAAAATTACAGACCAACTCATGCCTTCACTTTTTGTTAATCTCTTATTGAAAACTCGCCATTCATAAAATCAAAATTAATCAAACATCGAATTAAAGCCGCCTTCACATCAAAATATACAACATGATAATTATGGCAACATAAATATTTATTTGTGTTGGTCCATTAAAATTTTTCCTACGGAAGAGCTTAGGGAGTTTATATATAAACCGAAAGACTAATAAATTTAATTTAAATTAATTTTTTTTAACATAGGTAATAACTAATAACAATATTTAAAAAAAATCCTTTTAAATAAGGAAAGAATTGATTTTTGAAAACTATCAAATTATAGATACTCTTCCACAATAAGTAACGTGAGGCTATCGCAAAAGTAGTATTCTCAGCCTAGAACATACTATAACATGCAGAAGATTTAGCCATCACATAGATAACATGGATTCAGATATAGATTTCTCATTATCAGCCCCTTAAACTCGCAGTGTCTACATATTATATTGAGTGAAAGCTCTCCATAAATATATATATCTGTCGATTTATCGCGGTATTGTAGTAGTGAGAGCAAACTTTTATTCTGCATCCAATGTAGCTCTTTAATGACGTAGTTGAGTAGTTAGCCACCTTTATATAGCATTATCGAGCTAATAATTTTTTTAATTTACAGAAGCTTTGGATGGGGTTGCACTCTTACACTATAATATTATTTTATGATTAGTTTCCTCAAATGAAAAAGGCCAGGAGCTGCCACTGGTTAGAATTACAGCTTTCTTGCACAATCGGGGTGTAAAATAGAGGGAATATCAAATGTCAAGAAGATATTGGTTAGTTGAAATACAACCTCCTCAGTTGCTAGAAATCTCTACTGAGATTTACATATCAATTAGATCTACATAGTAGCGGCAGGTAATTTTTGGGTGAAAAATTGATAAAATCACATCTGACATCAACATTATTAAAACTTGTCTGTTGACAAAACATCTTACAATGAATATTTACTAACCGCAAACAGCCAATTCTAGATTTAACTCAAGTACTTAACTTTTATTATATAATTTCTATTTTGTGTATTCCAGAATCACGGTTTTTGAGGGTATGCGAATCCGGCAATTTAGATCTTGGACATATTTATAGTTACTTAAAAATTTTTAAGAACCCCATGAACGGTCGTGAAAGGATTAACGAGATTTAGATTATACTTAAGTGTTAAATGGATTAACATTTCTCATAATAAACTTATTATATCACTTCATAATTGGTAAGTGTTCGAACAACGGGCTTATCTCTAGTATTAATTAAAATTAGAATTAAGAAGAACTTTGTTAGAATTAGAATTTACTAATAACTTTTTAATGAATTCTACGCTTTTAACGTAGCGTAATATAATATTAATAACTACCTACCTAATTAATTAAACTTTTCAACGCAAAACGAAATTAAAAAATTAATTCAGTAAAGAAAATATAAGAACTTAGGGCATACCAACTGAAGTGAATCTTAATAAAAATACTCCTTAAAAGTTCATAAACTATCGGAAAATTCGGAATCTTCACGATACAACGGAGAAGGCAAGAAAAATGATCTCTAGAGAATGAAGATGATTCCAAAGTCAACAAAATTAGATACGTATTTGAACACCGCCTCAATGTATTGGATAAGTACAACTGAAGCTTATGGGAAAAGTCCCATAATTTTGACATCAACCAAGGCGTCAACCGACATATATATCTGTATATCATAGTTGTTTGGGACAGTTGTTGTTAAAGATCTAGTTCTTTCTCCGACGAAGTGAATTCCACAGGCGAGCAATCGACAAAGTTTCCAAGGTCCCAAATTAACTCCATTATAGCTCCTGGTGTATGGCAAGTTTGGCAGTTTTGTTAAAAAAATCGTCTGCCTTGATTTCATCAATTTTCGGAAAGCAAATTCTCGAAAATATTTTGACGATTTCCAAACATTGTGGCAACGTGAACTTGTTCGTGATGAAATGGGAAACCTTTCTAATGACAAAACCTATTGTTTATTTTAATATTCATTTATTTTAAATAAAGGGCGGTGAGAATAATTTCAAGAAATTCAAAATTTTTTAATAATCAAAAAATGGTTGACATAGAGAGAAAAAGAATGGTAAGAAGAATTTTGAATTTCAAAAAATTGAAATTGAATTGTTATTAATTTATAATTTAAAACATATTAATTAATCTTTAATTTTTAAAAAGTGAAAACTACAGGCCGTTGACCTGTAGTCCAAAATAGAAGAATTTAAAAGTGATTACTCCATCATATCAGAAAGATCAAAAATTTTACTTTTAACCCTCCGTTAGGCCAGTGTTCTTATATTCAATGTATTTCTTATGGACTAGTGTACAACTGAAAATAGCGCGCCTAACGGAGGGTTAAGAAACCTGAGGGAAAACTTTCATTCGATTACGTTACCTCATTATATACTATAATTATGCAAACTTTACATCGTCCTACTGGAAAATGCAAAAAAATCCATAAAACGCCAAGAAATTATTTGGTTACAGTAGAAAAGTTAATACGGTCCAATAAAATCAATAAATTTACATTTTGCGGATTGAGCGGTTTGTAAAAAAAGCGTGTGAAACTCATCCACATAAGCTCACGGGGAAAGTAAAACTTCTTTAGCCGTAGATGTTATTTACCTATTTAATTTAATAATGTCAAATTTAAAATATATAAAACTGATACCCGTCCATATTTTTGTATTAACTCTATTCAAATTTTTATAAAAATACTAAGGACAGCGTTAATCTACAATATTCGCATCACAACCGTTAGCTGGCAAGTCATCCCCACCATCGTTCGTTGCTACCGAAGCCCTTCGCGTTTGGTCCCCACTCTTATTTCCTCTTATTGCAATAAATTTTAAACCGAATACGTCGCTGAAGAAGTTCAACTTCAAAAATGTTTGCAGTGTAAATTTAAATAATTTTGGTTCTTCACCAGCATTTTATTTTACAATTAATTTTGGCATAAGATTAATTTATTGAAAGAACACTAGCGTTTTCACACGCTTTTGGTGTTTTTTGAACTTTGGATTTGAACTTTAATTCTGCATTTAATTTTTTAAAGAATTCATTCAAACATCTAAACTACCGAGAGATAAATTCAAAGAATGCATACTGAATTTTTCTTATTGTATTATGTATATAAAAAATTTATTCTAAACTGCAAAATCATATTGTTAGAAAAGTATAATAGTGAGTAAAATTTCAATATAATTTCCCACATACCAATTTAGAAATACCAAGTAATTCAATAATCTAAAAATTACAAGATTTAGGAAAATAAATTAAATTTGGGATTTAAAAAATTAAAGATTTTATAATAAAAGAATGTTGATAAAAAGCATGAACGGAATGTTTTAGATGACGTAGTTTACCAAAATATTTGCTTCTAAAAGTATGGATGGCAAAACGTTGAAAACATACTTCATTAAAATTTAACATTTTCAATTATTACAGGAAATGCGAATGAAACAGAATAGGATAATGGAGTAGATTATAGCTTCCTTCGAGTGAATTCACAAGCATCTAAATGACAAGCTGCTTTTAAGTTTTTAAGTTAGTTAAATTAAGGTTTAAATCATACAAGATTTAACACCGTATAGCTACTCATTTTTAAATTATACAGATTTTAAAGTAGCACATCATACATTATTCAATTAAGTGAAAGGGTGATAATAACCCTAGAAATGAGGGTCTACCCCTTGGGTGATATATATACTGAATTTTTTGCAGGGTTGTTTGGAAGTGTCCTACGTAAAAAATTGAAACTTGCCCTATCTTAGCCCATAGCAGGGACCAAAACTAATTAAAGTTAATTGTTACATGGAATACAGTAAATGACTTAAAAAGTAAATTCATTATTGAATTTTAGGGTCTGTTATTTTTAAATATTTACCGGTAAGTTCCAACGTTGCAAGAATTCTATTTAGTAACTTGAAATAATACGTACTAGTACAGGGGTGGAAAAAACCTTAATACAATATCCTATATAGTCGTTGTATTACACTAAGTAATTTACAGTACAAGAAACGGTATATTAAATTGCAAATACAGGGATTACATAAGTGAGATATTTAGTCAAGTTTTAGCAAAACCGAAGAACCAATAGATGCCAAAGAAGGCAAAAACGAACTCGTAATTACTTTGCATCAAAAATTTTAATTAAGAATCGACCCTTATGCATATTACTAATTAGTCCAGGCAGATTAAGATAAATAGAACCTTTAAAATCGAAATTGAAAATTCCCAACTTTTTATTAAAATTTAATGATGTGGCAACAAATGAATTTCTTATTTACTATATTCAAAGCGAGCTAAAACTTGGTCAGTTTTCACATTTAATTATTTATCATACAATTTTCTTTGCAAACGTGAACAGTGAAATTTGTATAAACCAAACACGCCTAGGAAAAAATTACGTTTCACAGGATTTCGTTTTAAAGGGTAACCATTTAAGGTTTTCCGTTTAATTCCGCTAAAGTTATGATATTTGGCTTTTCTAGTGTCTGGTTTATACAGTTTGTACTATAATTGTTTTAGTTTTTACACCAGGACTTTCATCCCTTAATATCTTTGTATTTTAATAAAAATTAAAATCAACATTTTTTCAGGATCTAATAGGATTATTTTTGTTTTAACAAGGTATCATTTTTCAATTTTTATAAATTTCTTTCGTATATTTTAAAACTGAAATTTTCATTTCAATTTCAATTTTTTTATTGTAATATTGTATTTTTGCACCAATTTAAATTATTTAAACTTCGTTTGAATCAAGTTATTTTTGTTAAAGTTTTTACGATTTGCAAATAGGTACGTGCTAAATTAACCTCTGTTAAAATTTAATTTGAATAAAATTTCTTTTCAAGTAGTTTACTTCTACAGTATCTTCATCTCAAACACTTATTATCTGAGTAATGAAATGCTCGACTGCTCTATTCCTTCTTATTTTTTGGTTTTTATGTTTTATTGGTAACTTGTAATCTAACAATTGTAATTCGCAGTAAATGTGCACCTAAGTAAGTTTACATCAGATCTTGCAACTTGATTAAGTTCTTACATAACTTCGTCCTACCGCTCTTTTAAAGTTTCAGTAATTTATTTGCGGTATATAAATAAAAAGCTACATATAAAAAAAAATTCTTCTTGTCTCTTTCCATCCAGTCATCTGTTCCACCGACGTTGCTATCGTCGACAAAAGACCAAATCCATAAGTACTTCTGGTTCTTCCTGCTGTTCTAGCCTTTATTTCTTTGACTCATTGAACTCTTTGAATTTTCATTTGATAATTTATAAGCAAAACTCGGTAAAATGTTGTGGTTTATTTCTTGTTTTTGTTATTATTGTTATATCTTCCGGCAAATCAAGGTGTTAATATATTATTTATTCCATGTTTATTTATGAAACGGATCTTTATTTACTTCAGTTTTTCATTTGGTTTCTTGAAGAAGCAAATTAAGCTTTAGTATTAACTTTTATTTTATTTTCTCAAGTTATTGTTGAGGATTATTCATGCCTTATTAATCACTATGCAGACTTTATCGGTATCCTATTATTTGTATTTGTTGTATTGAGTATATTTGGTTCTGATTTATACATATTATGCTAATTTTAATAATGCAATAAAGTCTAATAGTTCTGATATATACAAATGCAATATTAAAACTAGTTGCACTGATACAATGTCACAATGTCACTGAACACTCAGTCACTGTGTTCTTTGAACTTTTCCTCTTGTTTATTAATGGATTTATCGTATAACATTAATATTTATGTATATTAAATAATATTTACTCTAAATTGAAACCTTAATATACCTCAAGAGAAGATATTAGATTTCGTATACAAAATCCAATATAATAATTATAAACCGATAAATGTTCAATTACGTCCATAACTCAATGTCCAAAAATCCCACAATCCCGTTGAACAATAATTATAATAAAGTAGATTATACTCCGTTATTATATTATTGCTATTTTATGCACTAATACATATGTTAGATGTACATATTAAATTATGCATGTCTGTCATAATAACTTGCTACTACTAATTTCAATTTAAATAACCCGTTGTCGCGCCAGTGTTTGTGTATTTATGAGATCTTATCTTATCTTGCATCTCTTCTTTTCAAATATTTATCAGTCAGTTATTTAAGTTACGACTTATTCGACTTTCGCGATGCATCGATCCTCAGTGTTTCAATTTTTAATATCGAAATCTTTTTTAAAATAATTAAAATTTTTTGAATTATTTTTTTGAAGCAGTGTTATTGATGTAACCCTGTCCTAGAACAAAACCTGAGTCCTGAGTATGAACAAAATATAGTTCGAAACGTTGACGAGAAGTTCAAGTTTTATTTAGACCAGGGCTTCTTAAACTTTTTTCATTTACGACCCCATTTATGATTGCGAGTTTCCTAGCGACCCCATATAAATATAACAGAAAGATAAATAAGTATTTTTTGATGATTTATTTGTTTGAAACATGTTTTGAAACATAAACTCACGACCCCAGAATTATGCTAAGCGACCCCATTTGGGGTCGCGACCCATAGTTTAAGAAGGCCTGATTTAGACCTATTCCAAAAATTAAAAAAATATATTTTAAATATACAAATTTAATTTACAGACTTAATACAGAGCAAATTTTATTTTCATTTGTATAGCTTTGTTTGCAAGTTAACTTCAGTACGACTGCAAATTAGTAGAGTAAAAAACTGAGTTAATCTAATTTGACTTTGAAAGATTTCAAATTATGTTATTTTATAAAATTTTACTCAAAATGACAAAACTTATTTAGTAAAAATAAAATTACGAACCAAGGTAGGTTCAAAGTTTCCTTAATTGCAGTAAGGGTAAAACATAAAACCATAATAAAACCTAACGCCCCCTAAGTTCTTAAGTTGTAGATAGAATGCGTTTATGTAATGCGTAATAATAAAATTAGCAACAAAATTTTTTCGTTAAAACGTAAACGGTTAATTTTTTCGTTAAAGAAAGAATGGATGACACCCGCATACCTAAACAAATATTTATATACAAACTTCGAGACAGGAGAAGCGTAGGTTACCAAGAAAAAGATGGACAGACCAAGTTATAAGGGTGGCGTAACGGGTTTCAAGTCTTGAACGTGGTAATGAAAACGCAAATATGTGCTTAAAAAGTACAAAATGTAGGTTAATTAATTTATTCGTAAGAAAAAAATATGAATTCACTTGGATGCATTTTAAGTATGGCTTTATTATGAATACAGCGTTAAACTTTAAAGAACGCACTAATTAAATTAATATTTTATTATAAACAAATAGGTACATGTTGATATACAAAAATCCAATTCTGTGAACTGAAAATTTTTAATTTTAAATTGTTTAGTTCAGAATATAACAGGAATAAGAATTTTTAAAAATATCGTCAAATGTAACTTGAATATAACATGTTTTATATTTAACTTAATTAATAATTATTAAAATAAAATTTAAAATAATTAAATCAAAAGCAAAACTTTACAGCTGCAAGGGACATAAAGAATTAACTAGTATTACTTTGAACTACGAACGTTTATAATTACGCAATTATATTCTGTATAATTTTTCATCAGTTTTATATAAAATTTATTATAATAAAAATACGGCTACACTTAATTGCAAAGTTTTAAAAACTTATATTTTCGAAAGTAATAATTTAAAATTGATATTGAAATTTACAAGGCACGTAAGACAATAAGAATCTCCCAAACATTAAATTTTTAGAAAAAAGAAGGGAATACAATATTTTATTCAGAAAAATTGCAATAATTTTAGTTTATTTGAAATTTTTAAAAATCTAGTATGATTTTCCACCTACTCGAAAAAATGTTTTGTCAATTTTACAATATATATTAGATTATATAGGCCACTGCATCTAGGAGTTAAATCGATTAAGGTAAATTTTTATTTTCCCGATATTTATTACTGCGTATATGCCAGAAGGTCTACCATTTAACTTTTTTTCTCAATATTCAACTATTTTACAATGTCGGCTCTTAACTTTCTTTTTTAAGAGGGCACAAAATTAAAAAAAAAAAACATTAATATCTAAAATTATAATGAAAATCCATAAATATTTTATTTTCTATTTATGTTGCTAGCCCAAGGCGTAAAATGCATTAGGACGACTCTGGTTGCACATAAACCTTATTATATAGGTATCTACGAACAAAATGATATAAATTATATGATGCATGAAACGAATGTAATGATAAGATTTCAACATCAGATCAAATCTATGAGCAATATTTTTTGTTACAAATTTTTAAGCCGTAAACAAAGAAAATTCTTGTGGCAAAAATTATTGAAGAGTTTTGAAAATTTTTTATTAACCAAAATAATATTATTTAAATTACAATTCAATATTTGCATTAACTTCTAAGTTTGTTTTTTCTTTAACTTCACCTTCACTATTGATGAATATCATAATTTTTTATTTTAGATACTACATAAATTTGACATTATTTGTATCTAGAGTAAAAAAAAGGGAAATAAGAATAATAAATAATTCATCAGAAGTAATTTAGCATTACCTGAAAGTTTATCTTCAAATTAAATAAACACTAAGCTCAAAGATATTGTTTCCACTTTATATTCAAATTTTAATTTTTAATTTTAATTAGCTCGAAAGGTTCTACAAAAAAACAGCACATAATTATTCTGTTCTTCGTAATTCCGTAATTATGTAATCTCTGTAATTTTGTGTTTTCGTTATACCGCTATGGTAGAAATTGACCATGTAATGGCTGTTTTGTTATAACAGTGCGTTCGTGAAAATCGAAATTGTTAATTTACTTACTTTTTTACATTCTGGTAAAAAAAATTAGAGTATTAATTATTTATTATATCGTTGGGGAAGATAAATAAATTGGCACATCTTTTTTTATAAAAAATAATTATCCTAAGAAAACTTACTGTTTTTTTATTAAAATAAGTAAATCTTTTAGAATTCGTTAAAAATAATGGTCTTTTAACAAATAAAATCGTAAAACTTACGTTGTCAATTAAATCTAATAAAATATCTTCAAATTAAACTGACCGTGCTCATTCATCTCAATTACAGCTTTTGAAATTGCCTCGATTAAATTATGAAAAATATATCGAAATTTTGAAAGTAACGCAAGAAGAGGTTTTATACACAGTAGGAAAAAAGTTAATATATTTTATTAAAGTACACTATCAGAGCTATTACCGAAATTGTTTTTCGTTGTTTTTTAAATAATAATTCTAATCTAAAATTCTATTATTTTAATGTTTTGTTTTTGTAATGTAGCAATGTAAAGTTTAAGCTTTTGTTTAATATTACATTTTATGTAGTAGATACATACTAAATTGGTCTAATTTAAAGGTAGATTTGTTTACAACAAATTCGGAAAAAAAAAAAAGATTTCCTTAGGTTATAAATTATTTTTAATAATATAAATATATTCCACTCTATTATGCGCAATCATTAGGTACTTGTGCAAGGAAATAACTCGGAAATAAAAATGTTTTTCCTTAAACTCTTTACTTTAGTATAAAAAAAACAGGAACTTTGTTAGAAAAATTTCCAAAAATAACAAAATTTTAAATTGGCTGTTTCTTGTACATTCTATACCCAAAATTAGTATGTATGATAATATTACTGTCTAGTTTATCTGAGTTCTGAGATATAGCTCTTCCTTCAGGGCCTTGATGTAATCGATTTTTGGGTAAAAAACTTAATATGTTATATACTTCGATATAGATTTTTTTTGTACATGTGATGTACAGGCAAATGAAACTTCATAGACTCGATTATCTGTTAATCTGTGTGTAACGACTGTAGAGCAATATGTTTACTCTAATAGGAACTCAGCTGTAAACTTCCTAGTTTAGTTTCACTACGGTTTCTTGATCAAAAATAGATAAAAATCAGATTGCCACGAAGGGCTATATCTCGAAAACTAAATAGACCAGAACAATAATTATTTCATATTTCTATGTAAATATTATCTCCTGTAATTACAGTAAGACCTATTTTGGGTACAAGATTGAATGTATATTGGGACCTGCCTTGACAAAATTTTCCCTGTTTGGTTTGAATTTATCGTAGGAAACTTACAGCTTTCTTTACAGGAAGTAAAGATTTTAAGCAAAAACATTTTTTGGGGCGAAATTATTTTGTATAATCAATAACATATTCCAGCAAAAACACAATCTGGAATATGAGGTCACCCAGCCTACATAAAATGGAAACAGTTTATTGTAATCGTGCAAAAAAGGAGGTTTTTCTGGATTTGAACATTTTGGGGTTTTAGCATCTGAAAACGATTATTTTTAGATTTTCTGCGGTTAAATTTAATTTTCATTTATATTATTGCCGTTACTTACATACACAGGAATGTAAGCGACATTACTATAAGTTCTTTTGTTGATGGCAATTTAGTAAAGAAATGTTATGACCAACTCACAGACTTTGTAACCCAGCATGTTTGGCGTAGTACTTATATTTAATGAGAAAATTTATTATTTTTAATAAAAATATTAGTATTAAATTAATAAAGTTTAATAATACTTTAAAATTTGTGTACATGCCTGTTATGTTGTTTTTTGTCAATGATACTTTATACTACATAAATTCTTGTTTAATTTATATTTAAAATTCATAAAATTTTATATTAATTAAAAATATGTAGAATACTTTATTTTCCATTATGATATTCATATGCAGCACTAATAGGTTTTTAGAGTTTATTTTGCAATGAAATGAATAGACACTAGAAAATAATTTTACGACATAAACGGAAATATTTTATTCATTTGAAATTATAAAAAAATAAAAAGAAAGAAGAAAGAAAATCAGTAGAAAGCACCATTTTTAGGCACATGAGCTCCAAAAACTCTGTTGTAAGAACTTATTTAATGTTCAAATATACTCAAAAGTATTCTATTGAACTGAATTGTTAGGGCAATAACAATAAATTTACTTAGTAAATAATCGGGTCGTGTTCAATTAATAATTTTCTAATGATTTCCAGAGTTTGCGGTTGCAGTAAAACTTCAAAGAAACACTTCAATAAATGTTTTCCTTTTTAATAACTTTAAAAGCTTATGTTTTGTTGGTGTTGTGACATACATATTTATTATTAAAGCATTGCGCTTTAAATAATTGCAACAATAATTACGGTTGTGTACAATTTGCCAAGAAGATTAAATTGCTTAAATTATTTTATGTTGATAAATTTATGTGGTAAAAGTTAATTAGAAAGAGGAATTAAATTTAAAGTATAAAGGGTCAAATGTAAATTTGTCCATACACTGAAATTGTCCAAATAGAATTTTTTGAACAAATTAGTTTTGGATATAGTTTTTGTCAATATTTAAAATATTCAGCCAATAGAAAGGAAATATGCAGGTCTACATTTTGTTTTTATATAACACATCTATATTAAATACAGTCTTTGAAGACGGTGCTATTGGAATATTTGTTTCAGTAAAGGATTCTAAAATAACATTACTATTCACAATACAACGTGTGATCGAAAAGGCCTGAAGACGACCCTTTTAATATTATGTTAAAGTTAGCACGTGTCTGCTAAATTTACTTTTTAGCCTTTTTAAATATAGAAATTTAATTACAATTGAATGGAGATTTTATACAAAGAATCTACATTTCATTTTTACATTATCGAATTTTGTTACGCTTTATTCTTATTTGTTAAAAACTTACTTCAAAATGTAACTTTCAGTGAATTTTAAGGTGCTCGAATAATTTAATAGATTCTAAAATGGGTTTTAATGACTTATATGTACACGTTCACCGTTTCCCATTAATGTTCATAATGATGTTTATAATGATATAATAACTAATTTGTGTTCTTCATTGTAGGATAATGAACAGTCGAATATTCATGCTCCTCTTTCTTGTGAATTGGGCTAAAGGTAAGTAAGTTTAATTAAAACGACGACGACGCCGACGCTTTAAATTGGTATATTTGGTTTTATTTATTATCCATGAATTTTAAACACCAAACTGCAAAACGGGATTTTGCAATTTTTCAAGTACATACAACTTTGTTGTACAATGATCGAAATTTTATGCAAGTATCGCAAACAACAAAAAGCCGCAGAATTGAATTCGTCCATAAATTGTAAATTTTATTTGCCTTTAACAATTAATTGATGTCCGGCTAGCTTAACAAATATAAAGTTGAACATAGTTATAAATCATATTTGATTTAAATTCTAAAGCCCAGTTTTGAGAAGGAATTCAAGAAACAAATTTAAATTTACGATTTAAATGTTTTCAGAAAATGTTAAGAACTTAAGACGTTAGCAAAATATTTATTAAGATAAAAATTGAAATTAAATTTCACTTCAATTTTAAATTTAGAGTAGAACTGATGAGTTATTCCCATTATTTTCCATAGGATAAACCTATACTTGAATAAATTTTAAATTTGTTTTTAGGTTTATTAAAAATTTATCCAATAAAATTAGGCTTCTAGTCATCTGAAAGAGATTTGCTCAACTTCATCATATCCTGTATTAGATAATTTAATTAAAAAATTTGTTTGTAGCTTCAGTGTTCCAACCAACGATACCCCGAACACTCACAAAACTCTCAATAAAATAAAGTTATACACATCATTAAATAAATAACAAAAATGTATAACAAAAATTTACAAATTAAGTTAACTAATATTATAATATAAAAACAATTAAATACCTTTTAAACTTGAATAATCATAATTTATTATTGCAGAATGCTTTGTTCAAAATAAGAAATTTCATTAACTATGAAATACAAATTCTCATCTACATTTACATTTTATTAATTAATTTATTCAATAAATAAAATTGTTGTTTTGTTGTGGTGACAACGTAAGTTTCTTTTAGACCAGCAGACTTCAAGATCCGTATTTTGAACGCACTAGTCCCGATTGGCTGAAGCTGGGCCCGCGACCCAAGATTTAAATACTTATTATCTATCCACGATATTAAAAAAAAAAAAAAAAATCAATGTAGTACATTTAACGATCACCTTGCCAAAAGTTTATAGTTTACCCGTGCGCAATCGCCAAAATACCTTCCGTCATAGAATTCCACAGCCGCAACATGCGTTTACTTAATAATTATTAAAACAGGATTTTAAAAGAACACTAAAACTTTTGCTTATATTATCATCCGCGTACGCTAGTAATTGACTTCCATTGTTTATCATCGTTCCATTGTAGTTAGTACTTCTAACTATTTGTCTACTACCAATTACTTGTCCCCAACAAGTCATCTCCTTGTCCCACTTCGCTGTTGACCTCAAAGCTATCAGTCCTCCTTTGGGTATTCTTACTGTAGCTCTTGCTTTCTTAGTAATAACTGTAGATTATCCTTATCAACTTTGTACTTTAAATTCATTAAACTCGATTGACCAATGAAAAATTTCAATTTTATTTAATTCTCCTCTTAAAGTTTAATGTTTACTTAAATTTCTTGATGAAATCGGCTTTACATTAAATTTTCCTCTGGTGTCTTTTCATTATATCGAACGGTTATTTAAAGTCTACGTACAGAATTTTATTCATTCCATGATTTCTACACACCTAAGCAAATGATGGTATTAATACATTTATTCAATTTGAAACAGATTTTGAAAAAATTACGTTGGTGAAGTTTATAGTGAATTTCTGTTTTCTTTTTTAATAAAAACATTACTTTAAAAAATATAATATAATAATGGGCGCGGCTTACCTTATGGTAGTAACCAATTCAATAGAAGTATTCAATTGTTACGGTTTTTGGGCCGGTTTTACCAAAATTTATAAAAGATTCCTAAAATTTAATGTTTATGTTGGTAATTTACGTCCTCAATTAAAAAAATTTTAATCGAAAAATTTTATATTTCGGAACTGGTTTATCGTACTTTCTCCGAATTATTCTTGGGTGCATAAAATTTTGGTCATTAACCTTGAAGCTCAATAGTCCCTGCGCGGGCGCCAAATGTTCACTTCATTTTTAAATCTTTTATGATTCCAAAGTTGAATTACTTCTGTTTATTACTTATTTATGTTTATTACAACGGCTTATAATAAATTATAATATAGAAGTAGTAACTAAATGGTCACTTATCAATAAATAGATAATAATCCCTTATATTTCTTAATATTGTAAAATATTATTATAATATTTATGATGTTTAAAATTTGTACATGGTTTGAATTGATTGATTGATTTAATTATATTGAATGATTATAGTTTGTTATTCTTTGGTCGATAATAATTTTGATCTAATAATGTAAGTTGTGACATTAAATTATTCTAATTTAATATGTAGTAAATATTTTAAATTACGAATATATTATCACATCTCTATTATATCACATTATAATAGTATCTATTATTGACAAATAGTATCTACATTATATTTTGCATAATATATTAAATACGATAGTGTATTTAAGTGAAACCTCGTTTGATAATCATGAGATTAGGGAAGTCCCCTAAATCTGTGGAACGTCGGCCACTGAGCTTGATCTATTAATTATTCAACAATACTTGTTTATTTATTATAAACATAGTTAAAAAAGTTACGAAAATAAACAGTTCAATAAATGAAGCGATCGTCTATTTTTCCGAATAAATTATTCAAAGATATATGGGGTGTTGAACATTTATTTCAAATTTACATATAATCAACGCTGGGACAGCGTTTTTCACAAAATTTCCGACAAGAAAGTTGTATTTTAACAGAAATGTTCGTATAATATGATATATTGTTGTGCTCATAACATACAGATATAACGGCGCTTCATATCATATGCGTGCTTATAGAAACAGTTGAATTAAGCAGAACAGCAATTTTACGTTCATTCTTCTTAAATGCGTAGAGAAATAATATAAAAGGGAGCATAGCAGTGCTTTTGATTTTCGCGATTTTATTTGATTTCGCTATTGTGAATTTGACTAGAAAACCATGTATTTTGTATGTTGAAATGTACAGGGTAAGCAATTTTGTGAATATTGTAAACTAGCTGGGCTCACCGCAATTTTTATAAAGTTCAAAAAAATGAAGAAGACACATTTTTGAAAAAATTGTATTTCGAAATTTGAAAATTTGTTAAAATTCTTGTCACTATTGAGCATTTTTTAACGGCCGTATTGGTAAAATTGGAGTTGATCAAATACTTATTAATATTTTAAAGTATCATTATTACAATATTTATGAAGTTTAAAATTTTTACATGGCTTCAATTGATTGATTCAATTAAATTGAATGATTGTAGTTTGTTATACATTGGTCGATAATAATTTTGATCTAATAATGTAAGATTGTTGTAATTTAACATGTAAAAATTTAAACTTCCTAAATATTATCAAATGTTAATAACTATAATCATATTATTTATTATTACCATACTATACCTACTATAGAGTATAGACAAATAGTACATTATATATTGTATATATTATAAGTACATTTAAGTGAAACTTTGTTTGACAAGCATAAGCTTAGATAAGCTTTGCATAAGTAAAAAGCTCTCCAAAAAATTGCTACACTATGAGTAATCCAGAATTTTTGTTTGCATTAAATTAATTAACATTGTGAAAATTTTAACTTTTGTAATATTTTAAAAATATAATGTATATTATTATGTGATATAATGAATATCAAAACTATATGTCTATTCAATATAATATTAAAAAATTGTGGTTATAATTTATAATTTCCAGTCTTAGATTATTGATAATATTTTGAAACAAAAATCAATGTGACTAAAACATTTATAATATTTGAAAAGGTATGAATTACTGTTCTTTATGTTGGAGATCGTTTAAGATAAATAGTAAAAATAGTTTGGGAATGTGGTATTTAAACTCCCTTATAAGCCAACAATTTTTTTGAATTAAATATATTTTTCGATTAATTTCGAAAATTTATTTTGGAAAAAACATTCTAGGAATAATTTGATGGATCAAATTAATTGTTTTACCAATTACCTGTTAATGCTGATAAAAGTTGATGCTCGACATCGCTTTTAACGGAACAACATGTTAGTAACTTATGTTGTAAACATTTTTATGTTAGGGAAGCGATACGACAAGATTCTAAATTCTAATCTATATTGTCCCAGTTTAACAAGCATTATAGTATTTTTGAAGTCATCCGACGAAGTGTTACAACGATTGAGAGTATATTTTTCAATTCAAAAATATCAGGTATGACTTGGGTTTATATTGCAGAATTAGTTAAATTTACACAATTCTTTTTTATAGCTGTTAACTGCAGCTACTGGGTTCAATGGCTATTAGGACTGATAGATGTTGTATACGAACATACAATCACACTGTATAATGTGTCAATCGACTCGCCACAATTCGTGTACACAAATATGTATTTTGTATTGTTGCGCTTGCTACTTTGTATTCTGACCCTTCAAACTTCAACGAAAACAATGAATATCAGCAATTTTTTTATTGTACCTCTGTTTTAAATTTCGTTGTCAGTTGTGAAGCACCTTCCTTATGCATTCATTAATTATTATTGTCAATCGTCAGATGTTTCCCTGTTAGCTTCAAACAATGAACAGTTTTTGTAGCTGTGCTTTAGAGAATAAAGTACACAAAACTCATAGCAACCAGATAAGCTCAATATTTTTTAAAATAAACATCTCAACATTAAAATTTTTTTAATTATTTTTACGTAAAAATTTTATATTCGCTTTGAAACTGGCAAAAAGGGAATATGTGAATTTTGGATTATAAAAACGTGTATAATTATTTTTTTACCCATTTTCTACAGCTTTGAGGGGTGTAAAAAAAATTAAAAATAATATTTTCATAAATTATTTCTACAACGAAAGCTATAAAAGCAGTGTGTGAAATGTTAATCAATTGCCATAAAAAATTTAACAAAACATATACGACAAAGAAGTAAGCTAAAACATCTATTGCATGTTTTCATAAAATATAAAAATATACTTTTATTATTTAGAATTTTAAAATTGAAGATATACTTTATGTTTACAGTACAAACAAATCCCAATACAGCGCTTCGTCAGCTTTTTTGTTTTCTTTCCTACTTCAAGGTAAAATATAAAAGATTTTAAATTAACAACTTAAATATTAAAAGCTATCGGTTAGCAATAAAATTCAGTTTACGTAATGATTTTTTTATGACTCAAAATTAAACTTCATCGCAACTCACTAGAAAGTCGAGCCGCTAATTTATTTTTCGAATTTGTTGTTTAATTAATGAAGATGCCGACATGCTTTAATTTATTTTTGATGAAGCAAATTTCTGACTGTATGTTATTTTTTCTTAATTATTTTATAAAAAGCTGCATGAAAACAAATTTACCATTAAAATAACAAAAATTCGTTGTTGCGCCCGATGTTATGCGCTGGTTTGTAGTAGATGCAGATTTAATGTTCGGAGAGTAGGGAAAAAATCGAAGACGCAGCGGATTTACTTGAACCTAAATTTTGGCCGAAACGATTAATTTCTTAAGTTGGTGTAATAAATATTTAATTGACGGCAATCTCTTAGGCATAGTGGACATCAATTCTCTGTTAGTGGCATTAAAACATTTCTCGAAATTGGGTTAGGTTATTAAAAAACAATTTAATAAATAAAAAATTATATTAGATAACAAAAAAGTTTTAAAACTTTAGTATTCACGACGTTAATTTAAACATTTATTATTTAATAAATTAATTTTTCCACATGGGAAATGCAAGTTTTCCCGAGCGTAATTATAAAATATGAGTAAGCAACTTTCATTGATTCGAAGTTGTAAAGAATTTTATAAAGTAACGACCAGCAAAATCCAGATAATTTTGAAAAATATTTTATATTCATGAAAGGTCTACTACCACTTAAACTGGCATATTTATTGTTAAATGTGAAATGTGTGATTTATTTGATAAGTTAATACCTCAAATATATTTTACAGAAGTAGTGCAAGATTACAGCCTACGTGAATTTGTAAAGTGGAAGAGAATGAAAACTGCAGGAAACCTCTCACCATTAAGCTTGGCATAAATTTATTTGATACGGAAACACTGGATTAATTCGTGTAAATTTGTCGTGTACATAAAAATTTTATATGCAGCAATATAAAAATAATTTAAATAATTTATTAAAAAATTTAGTCACCGGCTGCAAAGAAGTAGAAAATTTGGCTTGAAAATATTTTTATTTGCGTATATAAAATTTTTCAAGTGACAAATTAGGAAAATGTAACTTGTAAAGAACGTACTTGAGCAAAATAAGAGAAAGTTATTTGAATATGTATGTAATTTAAACAGCTGTCTACTTTTTTAGAAGATAAGTTGACTTGGATATAAAATATTTTCGGAACTTAAAATTTTGAATATACATAATACTACATTCAAAACCAAGTTCAAATTAAGTTCACATTATTGGATGTGGAATTACTATAATATTATATAAATGATGCTTAAACATCGGATGAGTACATAGTTATTGATTTATTGACTTTGAATTTTTATTTGGTTAATAAAACTGCTTAAAGATCATTAGTCCTATTATAAAGCCGAAAATAATTTAGGTAAATTTTCGTGAGAAGTTAAGTCATTTTCCAGTGGATAACAACCGTGCCCAAATAAAAGGGTGAAAACCGTGGAAAAAATAATAACTAAACTTGAAAACAAGAAAATAACTAGGGATTTAAACTAGCTGTAAGAATTAAGTCGTAGCGGCTTAAAGTACTGAGTGCTCAGAAGTTTATTTAATTTATTTAATATTTTAATATTAATTATAATATTAATCCATTTATTTAATCTTTTCTTGCAAACATTTTTATTTTTTAAGGGTGGATAGAATGTATATTCACGAAAATACAGTTGCGGTTAAGAAGCCGTTTTGCGCTCTTGTTAAATGATCTACTATTATAATAACAAGGACTAAAGTGCTTTAATCTCTCCTATATCATTAATAATTATTGTTTTTGGGTATGCGCTTAGAAAATAAACATTACACTTAAGTTTAGAAATGCACTTGTCTCTTGTAATATTACATATTATATAATATTAAATTTGATTCAGAAATAACAAAATTTAATATAATAACAATAAAATATGGTAGCATTTTGATACTATTTTATAAACATGGCGAAGTGAGAATAAGGGAAGATCTGATAATACAAAAATGTAAACCTTGCATTATGAATACATAATGCAATTACAAAACTTAATTTGAAATTACATTTGTATGTCTAAAAACAAATTCATTTAAAACATTTAACAAGTCCTTAATCTGGAAATATATAACTCTCTTCCATCTGACAACGTGCCTACTAATTCTTATAACTTGGAGACACTTTTATCACTAGAAGAAAATTTATATCACCAAGGACTGTTATCTGTGCAAATTTGTAAATTTTCTTTAATGAGGTATACATACATTATCTACTTCTACTATTATAATTTATAAATTAGGTAATAACCAAATTTTACAAATATTTAATTATTGTAAGGCAAAGCCAATATTTTTAGAATTCGGAGAACTTCGCCCGCCAATTTGATTCCTAAGTTTATCAATTTCTTCAAGTCAGAGATTCCTGTCTTTGATTCTCTCAATTTCAACGTGAACTATTTCCATCATACTTGACGTAGGAATTACATAATTTGGTGAGCAATACAAAATTTTTGAAATTCTTGACGATATGCAGAGTAAATTATTTATAAATTATATATAAAATTGAGAAGAACGGAATTATTCATTGCATAAAAACTACCCTAACCCATTTTTATAGTGAAATAATTAATAATAAATTAACATTTTAACTTTTTATGTACTAGTGATTTCCCTAAATGATCACCACTTCATATATTTTTTTCCGGAGCTATAGACCTGTAGTTTCTAAGCGAAACCACCATTATTTTAATGCTTTTTTTTATTCGTGGTCTTTACCGTTAATATCATTATTTATACCCGTGATAGTATTTATATAGGACAAAGCATAAATAAATAAGACAACAAGAAAACTCAAAATAACACAATATGAGCAAACTGCTACTGTGTTTTCTCTTTCAGTTTATAGTGAATTTATTTTTCTTTTTAAAAAGAAACTGGTCGGGTTTATGCAGTGTAGCAATAAAAACATTACTTTAAATATATATTCAGACCTAACAACAACAATTTATGCCAGAATAACACTTGTACAACATAAATTATCTAATTGGGCGGAGCTTACCTTATGATAGTAACCAATGCGGTAAACGTATTCAATTGTTACGGTTTTCGGGCCGTTTTTTCCAAAATTTAATGTATTTGTTGGTAATTTACGTCCTCAATTAATATAATTTCATTCGAAAATTGTTATGTTTCGCAACTGGTTAATTGCACTTTCTCCGAATTGTGCAAAAAAATTTGAAAATTCTTCAGCAACTCCCAAAAATACTTTACTTTAAGTATTCTTGGGTGCATAAAATTTTAGACATTAACCTTGAAGCTCAATAGTCCCTGCGCGGGCGCCAAATGTTTACTTCATTTTTAAATCTTTTTTATAATTCCGAAGTTGTAAAGTTCCCATAAGTGGACAAACTTACCACCACTTTTGACTGTAGAAAAACCATAATTATTTTAATGCTTTTGTTTATTTTTGGTCTTTACCGTTAATATTATTATTTATACCCATGATATTATTTATAGTATATAGGACTATAAATAAATAAGACGACAAGAAAACTCAAAATAACACAATATAAACACACTGCTCCGTGTTTTCTCTTTCAGGGTTAAAATTAACTTCAAAAATAAGAAATAAAAAACTAATTATCGATATAAACTTTCGACAAAGGTTCGTTGCTACAGTTAGATGTTCCAATATTTAAACAATAATACATATGGCGAGGTTGATCTTGCAACTTGCTCATTAGGTATATGAATATTTACTTAAGCTTTCTGCACAGTAATAATCGTGTCTTCACAAAAAAATCTTCCGTTTTCTCACTTGATATAATAGGTACATTTTTTATTCACGCATAAAAATAATGCAAAATTTCCGATAATGCCGAATTTCTTGACATATCAACGATTAGATGGCTGTAGAATGTAGATATTTCTAAATCGTCGATGTCAATTTTTCTATTTATAGCGTTCTCCCATTTTGATGCTTGCAATTTAGTGTAGACGTCGATTCTTGTAATTCTTAACTGATTCAAATATTTTTCTCTGAAAACAATGCAAAAATATTTTTACTTGATTTGTGAACTTTATTCTGGCTAGGGGCATAATAAAATTAATACTATTTAAATATATTACCTACTTCAGAAAAAATAAAGTGTTTTATTCGGAGCTAATGTACTTTTGTGGCTTGCCTGTAAAAACTTAAAAATACCGCAATTTCTATTTTGATTTGTCGAACATGCGATTATTATTTGTAATTACATAAGCAATCACGACATTGAATGCAGATTGATCACGAGGATGAAATTTTCATTCATAAAATTTTATCCCAGGAGGTTGGAATTATGATCGTAGAGTAATAGGTAATAATATAGAGTAGTATGAATACGTAAATGTTCCGAAGTTGCAATTTGCATTAATTGAATTCTTGAGTGATACTTACACAGACTAGTAAAACAATTTCAAACTTTTAAAACGAAATTATTTTATTTATTCACTTAATTTCATCAATTAGTAGCATAGCGCAATAATCCACTTATAAAATTTACATCCAGTTTTTGAACTTTAGTTTCTTTCACATTTGGACATTTCACATTTGGAGCCCCAGTCCAAACTTGATAATTTGAATTCCGATTTATCATTCGCGGTTTAGTTAGCGGTTTTATACGGGAAATTTTTAATTTGCATTTTGGTTCATAGAAATTTTGATTGAAGTCCGGTAATATACCAAGTTCAAGACCATTCTGATTAATCATAAATCTAGGTTAATTCATTTTCAAGTGGAAGTTAAAACTTTTCTAGTTGATGTATTTTTGAATGTTTTTTCAGTCTAATCAATAAAACATAAACTGATTTAAATATATTTAGCAAACAAAATGGACGTCTACTTCGCATAAGCCATGATTGCAATGCTAATTCATTTATAAGCTTTTAAGTAACCGCAACTGCAGGTAGTTAATTCTTTTATTGGAAAATAATGGCATGAAAGAAAAGGATTTGGCGCCTCGTACCGCATCAGTGAAACTATTTCAAATAATTTAAATTGGCAAAAAACGTCATTCTATCAATACCTTAGAATATAGAGTGCATCCTTTTATCGAAGTACAAAAATAAAAACTAAGTGAGACAAAAAATGCTCATCTTATAATAAAAAGAGACACTTTTTTAAAGCACCATAAATTGATAATACAGCTATAAAGTAGGTTAAAATACTAGTAGCCAACTTGCAACTAATAGCTTAGCAGTGCGGAGTATATAAATTTCATAAATTTATTTAAAAAAATTCATTGAAGTACATCGACATAAAAAGAAAATGTAAACTAGTCAAATTGCATTCAAGAAATAAAAATACTTTTGAGTACATTTTGCAGTTTTAATATTCATTTTAAAAAGATTCTATGCAATTATATTTTAAGAAAAAAAAATCAAATGTCCAATTAAAATGTAAGCAATTAGAGGATTTTAAGATTATATGAGATAATTTAGAACAAATTTTTAACGGTCCCAACAGTTTAGTAAATTTGTATTCAGTTGAGACGGTAATGGTTAATTTTTAAATTGTGCAGTTTGCAAGGAACGCTTTCTGGAGTTGCATACTAATATAAACGATTTTCGATATTCTACTTGTGCAATAGCGTCCATTAAGCGTTACAATATCAAATTTTTCATATCCGTAATGAACAAAGCAATCAAAATTTGTATTCAAATGAGATACAGCTGTTAACTTGTTTAATAAATAATACTATATAATAATATAATCCAATAGCTTTAAAAATTCTATCTGGATTGTGCAGAAATTTGTTACCAACTAAATATTTATAAATTTTTTTGGGGACCGAATGCTGGCTATTTCATTTGCGCTCCAAATCGGAATATATTGCAGCCGGTTTTGAATATGCATTTAACGTAAGTACGTAATTTTAGATGGTTTCTTCTTCAATTTTTATAAAGTTGCCTTGAATTTGGTTCATTTCTGTTTCGCTATTTTCCTCACGTTGGTTTTGTTGCCCACTAAAGTTGATCCCGAAATCCAATACATTAGAGGATGCAAATATTAATGCAATTGTAACGACGTCATAGGAATTATTGGCAATCGACTTAATCGACCTTACACCATCAATAATATTGTTTATGTTGCCTATTATTACTAAGAATCGAAATTTATTTCGTAAGCAAGGTTTTTGCTACAAATGAGTTCTTTACAGATGTTATTTTTAGTATAAACTAATCCTTTTTACATTACTTTTAACATTAAGCACGGATATTAAAATCCATGACACGTGTTTTCGCAAAGCTCGTTAATATTCAATGAGAAAAGTTAATGTAAAGGTAACTTTTTAAATAACTTCTTATTTATTCAAAATTAAAATTTCATCTAGCAAAAATTAATTTTATTTAGTAGGTAGTAGCATTAAATTTCAGTATAATACCTCCGAAAAATGAATTAACTCCAGTAAGAAGTAATGGAAAAAAAACAATACTAAAAATAAAAAAAATTCAAATTCTTTTATTTTCTGTAAGAAATGTATACACAAGAACAAAACTTTTTTTTATTAAAGCATAAGGAAAGATTAATAAAAGCAAAAGTGTGGAAAATCACAAAAACTGACACTGAATTGAATTAACTTGACTCTTACAAACTTTATTATTCTTAGTTTAAACTAAATAAATACTTAGTTTCTCATCTTTCCCTTCATCTAATCCCTTATCCTCATAACCAACTTTTGCAACTTTTTCCCAATTTTTAACTCTGTTGTACTAAATTACCTGAAGCAGCCATTCTAAAAATTGCCAAATGCTCCTTACTATGGATTTCCTTGTTTTCCAGCGGTTTTTTCCACAAAAATCTTCAAGTTTTATAATATTAGTAATTTCTTGCAATTCGTCTACTTATTAGTAAATCCATTTTTTTTAGATTTCTTAGCATTATCTTGACTACATTTCTCCTTTTTCCTTCGTTTTGGATTAGTGGTTAAACAAATTATAAATATAAAACTTAAAGTTACATTTGCTAATTCTACAATAAGATTTACTCCTTCATTACAAAAAGTTTTGATATTATTTAGATTAAAATGTAGTAATAAGTTGAGATTAATTTTATTTCGTGCTGGCGTGCATCACGTTATGATGTTTTCCCTTAAATTTTTATTAGGCAAAGAAAATTGGAATTTTTTTTATTTAGTAATGTCACATTATAATTATACAGTCCAGCACTTTCTGAAATCTTAATATGATTAATAATTTTGATTTTTTACTTAGAATGCAATGTGAGATTAATCCAATTTTGATATTTGCTATTTTTGACAAGATAAGAACAAAAGAACCTGCCATGGATTAAACATTTTTGGAACTAGAATATTCACAATTTGGGGAAACGAAATGAAAAAATGCAATTTTGTAATAATATATAAAGATGTTATTCGATTTTAAGAAATAAATTGCTTAATTTAACAAATTGAATTGTTTAATTTAACAAATTGAATTGTTTAATTTAACAAATTAAATTGTTAAATTTAACAAATTAAATTGTTTAATTGCTTAATTTGTAAATTGAATTGTTTAATTTGTTTTACTAGAAAATGTTAAGCGTTGTGATGTATGAAATAAAAAATTTAAAAATAATATGGCGGATTTGACTTTGACAAGTAAAAGTAACCGAATTAAATTTTTGTTCTCCAGTTTTCTGACTGTATGATATTCACGATTTTGTATTAATTTTTTTTGTTTAATTCATCATATTTACTTTATAAGAGTAAATTTATACTGTAGAATTACAGGTTTAATTTTACATAATATGTAAATTTACTCTAAAAATGGTGTAATTTCTTGTTTTACCTAAAAAAGGTAAAATTACTCCGAAAATTGGAGTATAAAGTACACATTAGGGTAAATTTTGTACACGGTTGTAAAATTACCTTCCAATTCTATAGAATTCAAAATTGATTCCAGATTTCTGGTTAAAAGTGAAATTTGTTGATGTAAATTAGCTTGAAAATGTAGAACTAACCGGTCATTTTATACTTGAAATAAATTTCATCTGATGGCAATTATCGAAGTATGTACTATGTAAATTTCTGCTATATATCGTCATATATTTTGCTGTAACCTAACCCTTAAGGGTCACAAGTTTAATTTTATAATTTCTTCTAATTGACACCTGAATGGTTGTTTGGTTTGCATTAGGTTTAGTTTTTAATTAGTTTGATGCTGTGTTTGCTTATTTACTGATGTGCGGTTAATATCAAGAAAATTTAGTTTTAGAATTTTTATATCTAGTTGTTTGGAAATAATAATTTTATAATTTTTTTTGTTTTAGCATTGGTAACGGTTTATTAAAACAGTAACATTAATTACAAAAATCATTCCTTTAAAGCCAGCCATCTATAACTAGAAGCCAGATTAATTAATAAATATTTTAATAAAACAAAACTTTATCTTATCTAAAGTTTCGTTTCATAAAGAAAATCCAAAGAAATACTATAATATTTTATTATATTTTTTTAGATTTCATTATACTCTATTATTTATTATTTTATCATAATATCCTTGAAAAGCAAATGAAATAAAATTTGTAACGAGAAAAAGAAGAAAAGAAAGTCAATACAAATAAAATCGCGAGTTTGGGCTTTCAACTTCATTGAAATTCAGAAATTGGAAATATAAGAATTAAAATTACAGTTGCTATCTCGAAGGGATTTACCTGATATTAATGATCGATTAAAAAGGGAAAAATATTCACTTAAAAATCAATATCAATCCTTGTGGCAAGAAAATTAGAAGTTAAACAGCGTTGTAAAGGAAAATAAACAAAACGAAGTGCAGATAGAAAATATTCACTTTAAATTTGAAACACAAAGAAGACAATTTCCATAAAGTTTTATATTTGACAAGGTATTTTCTTATATTTCAGTATGGTTTACAATCATCTGAATTCAATACCCTTTAAGTAAATTAAAAAAATCCAAAATTTCCAACAAACAATTTATTATTAAAAACTAAAAAATTTAAAAGATAAAATCGAAATACGAAATTCTTTTACAAGAAAAACGCCGGATTCACAAGGGATTAAGTTAAAATAAAGATTTAAAATATTTAAATCAGGCAAAAAGTAGACACAAATAAAAAGCAAATTGATAACAATATGAAAATTCGAACTTTTACATCAAGGACAAAAATTGGGGAGATGAAAATTAAGATACCTCAAGATGAACGGAGATCGACAACAAAGAGGAAGCATGTAAAGTGGAAAATTAAGTAAGAGTAACTACTACAATTTAGTGGTAAACAAAATAAAACAAAATTAACAATGTGATAATATAATAAAATCTTTCTTTAAATTATGAAGAACCAAATTATGCAAATAAAATTAATAAATTCAAATACAGAGATTGCTTAAATTAACGAAAATAACTGAATTAAATATAACTGATTTTAGATTAAAATTTTATCAACTTTTGTTGAAAAACAAATCCGATGAATTATAACAACTTAAAATAAATATAATTTTTTTATAATTTAATAATAAAATAAAATTTAAGAATATAATAGGATTCTGAAGTTGTATAATGAAGGAAATGTTTAAAAAGGTCTGAAGAGATAATACGGAAGAGATAATAATATAAAATAATAGTTTGTAATTTACTAATAGAAAAGAACAAAAATAATATGAAGTTATATTTTATAAGAATTATTTAGTTATTTACGATTTAATTTAGAATTTAACTTTATCCGTCAATTAAAATTTATTTACCTAATTTTTTACTCAATTAATTTATGATTTAAACTTAGATTAGGATAGTCAGTTGTTGTAAGAACTGCTTTATTAAATGGAGAAAATTGAAAATAATTTTTTCTATGTGTATCTACCTATTGTACTTTGCTACAAGTAAAAAAGTGTAAAGTGAAATATATTCAGATGTCGATCTCAGCGAAAGCCATCATTAGGTTAGACGAACACGACTTTAGAGCAACGAAAGCTGCTACGAATGAGGGTCAAAGATATCTTTTCAATTTTATAACAAACAATATAATATGAAGTTTTATGAGAACTTTACAGCCTTAAGCATAGTCATATCTTTAAAATGGTTTTAACATGATACTAATAGCTACTACTTAGTAGCATAGTACAGTAGTAGCTACTAAAATGTGGTTCTGAAGAATGTCAGTATCATTTTAGTTAGGTAGTAGAATTTTTACACAATTTTTTACATATTTATTTGGCAACGCTGCAGAATGTCAATTGTTTATCAAAAATAGCAATGGATAGTTACAGTTTGTGATTTCCAATTCAACTTTAAAGGTATTGATGCAGCATTGAAATATATTTTTAAAAATACCTGAATAATCTTTCCACAGTATTTCAAGTTCTAATATGGATTCAATTATACCTTTGTTCTGATGCAGTTACAGGATCGTGTAAGGTGTCACTAAATTAATGGTATGCCGTAACAACGTTGTAGCTGCAAATACCGGCGGGCATATGTGCAAATGTGCGACTTAGGCTTTTAGGCCTACTTAGGCATTGTTTATACAAACAAGTAATTAATGCTCAAGGTAAAGATTACACATCTATACGTGAATATTTACCATTCCTTGTTCCATAAAAATAAAATGCCATTTTGACATTATCAAATATAGATTTTAAACGACTTTCGTATCATATCCATGAGGCGTAAATACTTAACGGACAACAATGTCCAAAATTCAGCATTTAGCTTCGTTTACTACTTGAATATTTTATCAAAGTGAAACTTACTATATTGAGACAACATTATTTGTACAATAGAATAAAATTTTTGATTTACACTGCTTAATTCAGCAGGCGTCTCAGGAAATTTAATAAAAACTAATTATATGATCTATTTAGACTAAAAATATTTTGAATCAATTCGACTTCTTGAATTCCTTCAGCAACGTTTATAAAATTTGTCGAAATGGAAATGTTAAATTAAAATATTAACGTACCCACCTGCACTGGTATCAAATTAGGTTTTCCTGTTCCTTTAATGATTTTTAAGTTGTTCTTACAAACTTCGAATGTAATTTCAATTAATTTTTAATTATAATTTTACTTTTCATCTATCCAATTATTATCTCGAATCTTTCTTCTCCCTCAATCAATCAAATTCAATTTAAACACTTATTTGCCAATATCTCAATTTTATTTCATAAATCATACAAGATTCTTTATTAAAATTAAATCACTCAAAAGTTGTCCTGCTCTTAGCAAAAGGTTTCGTTTTCCGCGCTAGTTGGCGCCAAGTCAACCAACATATCATGGTAAATCATCAAACTTCATAATCCCGGTATACCCGGATACGGTACGGTTTTTGGCATGAGACTCTTATCAAAATAACTTTCAAAATTCCCCTTTTCAAAACAATATCGAAACCGTTAACATTATTTGAACAATTTTAAATTTCTAATGCAGATTGTAAATTTTAAATAAACTGGAACTATAAATTTCGCTTTATGCGGTTGCATTTGATATAATGTTATACCTGGTATAATCGTTATACTGGGAAGAAGTTGTTATAATCGCAATTTTAGATATGTTTGGCCTTCACTAATGTAGCTTAGAATTTAAAAACAGCGATGCTTTTTAGTGTTGGTACATAGTTGCGTACCAGTTGGTTTCCGAATAGCTAATGTTATTTTTTGTTTCCAATTTCACACGAAAATTTATTAGGTATCGCTTGTAGGTTAAGTACCTGTCTCTCAAGTGTTACACCTAAATATTTTATGGTAAAATTGTATGGATCAATAGTTCTACCAAAATCAACATTTATAGATTCATCACGGTTCTTGTTTGAGAGATAAAAGGTGCAAATTTTAGTTTTAAATCCGCAATTGCCATAATAATCATGCTGCTTCTTTAGAAGATTTGCCATTATTATACTGCAGTAATACCGCTAGATTATCAGCATAGTAAATTTTACGGGAAGCTGTAATGGGTACATAAAATAGAAGCGGAGCTAGCGCCGACCCTTGCGGAAGATCATTGTTGAGTTCCTGTAGTTATTTAATTTTCTATTTGAGGTAATTCTGAATAATCGATCCGAGGGTAAAGTACAGGGTAATGTACCTAATTTAAATTTTGTTAAAAAGAAAGATTTAATATAAGATCAAATTTTTTCTGAAATGTGGTTGAGGCGTCGCGACGCTTCAACTTGAAAAATGTTATATTTTCTTGAAAAACTAATATAACCTGCTTTTTTTATTTAAAAAAATTAGCACAATAGTAATAGTATTTTACATCACCAGTATGAAAAGGACAGTTCACTCAATGAGAAGGTAAATTATTATATCACGAGCTGCTAAGCGAGTGGGTAAAGTTTATTACCTTTTTTCGTGTAAAAGTCGTCGTTATTTTCGATTGCGAAAGTACAATCGTGTAATACAATACACAAAAACGGCTATGCAATTTGCTGAGTTAAAAAAGCTGTTTAGCTAATGAGTCAGAATGAACACAATTTTTCATCTCTGAAAAGACGACTTTTCTTGCGGAATTCGATAAAATGGTTTAAATTATGTAAAACTGTACGCATATGGGACAATTTGAACTTCAGGTTGCAAAATGTTTCTTATTAAAATTAATGTTTCTGTAAGAAAGGAAGAACGAACACATTGCATTTGAAATATAAATATTATGTTAACAATCGTTCTCCTAATTATATTGCTTGAAATGTTTCCATATCTGATAACTAAACTCATTCTGGGTTTCGAATGCTGGTTATTATTCTTTGTTAGTGAACATGTTTTATAAATAAAGTAAGAAAGTATTATTCTTATTATGTAATCTAAAAGCTTTATTATTTTAGGGCGTTCGGATGTGAAAGCTGATAGTAGTCAATATTGGGAACCACCTTTCTCTCAACCGTACTTTGATAATTTAACAAGGAGAGATGTTACTACTACAGTTGGCCAAACAGCGCATTTGCATTGTCGTGTTCGAAACCTAGGGGATCGTGCAGTAAGTAGAAAATTATTCATTTACGTTAGTGAATTTATACCGAAAAAAGTAGATAGTGCAAATAACATTTTTATTGTTTTTTATTTAATTATTAAATTGATACGAAAAATCTATAGAAATTCATTCTCTAAATTGAAATATAGCAATTTTCCTTCCACGCAGTCAGCGAATAAATAGGAAAAGTCACATTCAAACGCATTCAGAAAGTGCGAAAAAGAAATTGAAATATTACAAATTGGAGGTTCCCGATTTTCACAATACAAATGTGAAAATGAGAATTGCTATTAGTATCTACTAACATTTTTGATAAAATGCTGTAGTTACTTATTCACAAGAGATCTAATAAGGAAAGCGCGAACTTGAATTTTAAGAGGTCTTTGATAGTCTTGACATAAACATGAACCCGGAAAATTATTTTGTATTGCCACGGTTACATTGATATGTTTTTTATGTTAAAATAAGTTCTCAAGAGTCGGAAAATTTAGTAAATAAAAAAGCAAATTTAGAATGTTTTACCTATACGCCTGTTCTTTGTTGTTGCGGGAAATAAATCTTTTTTTTGTTGTATTGTACTCGAATTTATACGCCAGGAGGAGCCAGCCTTAAAGATATATTGTTTAGAAACCAACAAATATTGCTGAAAAGTTTACAATCGCATTGAAATATATTTTTATTGGACATTGTTGTAAAATAAATGATGTAAATACGCTTTCAAGACGTTTTTGTTAAAAAATGGTTTTCAAGTAACGATAATATCATTATAATGGCATTTATTTGACGTTTATCGTTCACGTATATAGTAAAAAATGATACGTTGACATTTTTTTAACAAAATTCAGGCGAACACGTATCTTAAGATGTAAGGCTGGAACAGGTATTAACAATAAGCTTAACTACCATTTTTTATATCATTTCGTTTATACTGATGTAAGAAATACATACTGACTACGTGAAAAAATGAAAAACTGTCTTCCTCGAGTAGTAAACTAGAGAGCGAGTTTCCATTTAACCAGTGAAAAATGGCGATGTTGATGAATTTTTGATTTTTTCTAAGTATTTAATTAAGATTAAAAAAAGACGATATAAATTTTTTAACATTTTATTTCGCGTTTATATTTTACAACGCAAAGAAAATTGTTAATATCAATAAAAACTATAATAATAAATTTATAATGAAAAATATAAATCGAGTGTTACTTTTACGATAAAATTAAATAAAATAATAGTCTAGGCGGAAAGTCGAAAAAACCGACCGAACAAAGCTAATCCAATTTCTTGATTTTAATAGATTTGGGTAGCGGTCAGGAATAACATATCAAAAATGTGATTACCTTCGAAGTCAGCAACTATCCTTAATTTTGTAAATTAAGTACTAAAATCCCTTATTTGTGCAATAACTTGCTTTATTTTCATTCTACCCTAAAAATACTGGCAGTACAAACAATCCTGCCTTAATTAAAGAATTTACTGCATATTTGATTTCATATTCAAGATTATTGATTTAATCATTTTCAAAAATTATTTCAAATTTATTGTATTTTGTTGATAATAATAATAACTGATAAAAAAAATTTCTTTATTAGCATGTACAGACACTGCGAGGCAGCCTCGCGCGGCAGCACCGCAAGAGATATGAAAAAACTCTTTGCGAGACTGCCCTTCAAGGCAGCTTCTCAGTGTATATATATACACAGCTTTAGAAGTCAGTTCAGTTGGAATGTGGCATTGCTTCGATTAGATATTTGGTTTAAAAAAACTTTTTGCGGTCAGCGATTGGAACACTTCCGTCGTGTTGCAGAGTTTCAATGTTTTTAGTTCATATTTTGAAAACTGTTTGGACACCAAACATAGTAGTAATCAAAAATCTTTCTATCTATCTCAAGATATTTTTGTAAGTTTCATCTCAACTTCTACAATTATTTACCATCCTAGTCTTTCATGTTATTTGAGTTACAATTATATATTATTTCGTTTCATGTATTTTTTATTCCTCTTTAATTTAATTTGACTTTGATGTTTTTTATGTTTCCTCTCTAGTTTTCTAGTTATCACTTTATTACTTTTGTTTGGATTGTTATTATATTTATTTATATTTTTTTTTACAATTTGATTAATGTTGTACTAGCATAAATTAAACATTTGCATATGACATTAATTGTTACAAATCGCTGTGAAAAAAATTGGAATAGTTTACGAGTACGACACTTATTATGGGATATCAATCATGCATTGTTTTCCTTAAAAAGTAGATAATTTAATTGTCAATGATGAAAAAAAAAGATCAACGATTTTTAGTAATTTTTTTAAATTAAATTATATAAAGAACTCTTTTCATTAAATTAAACAATTTATTTAAGTTAAATAAAATTAAATTATTTTAAAGTTTAAAAATTAAAGGAATCTTATATATCGAATTTTCTAAATTTTAAAAATTTTAGTGGATAATGTACATTATAGAAATTAATTGATTTAATTAATTAAAATAATAATTAGATATTAAAAATGATTTATTAGCTTTAATTTAATGATATATTTACTATAATTACTAGATTAAAGACCTATATTATTTTTTACAATATTTACAGTAAATTACTATAATTTACTGAATTATTGACTTTTACTTGGCAATTTATTTATTGTTGTAGAACAAAATATATTGTTTATATTAGATTAGACTTGAGGCTGTATTAGATATTTGACTTTTTAGATCTTCTTAATTTTCCGCATAATTACAGGGAAAATCCGATATTTTAAGGTTTCAACCGACCTCCTACTTAACCAAAAACACCCTAAATGTATCGTTAGCAGTTTACTAGTAAATGATCCTTTTTCAGCCCGGCGATAACTTAATAAATTAAAAGGGAAATGAAAATAACTTTTTAATTTATTTATGAAATCTTGAAAATTTTTAAACGTACCACATTTTATGCAACTTAACCTTATTACACGGTCAAACTAATTCATGAATTAATTCATGAATTTCTTCACTGATTCATTCGAGATCGCCTTCATAAATCCAGGCGTATTACACAATCCAATTTTTTCAGTTTCTGATTAATCATGTAATTTTACAAAATTAAAGAATGAGCGACAAACATCGTGGTCCGAGGATTAACCGTCCTCAGTACCACGTATACACCTTATTAACCCTTAATTTGGCTAATAAGCTAGAAACACAGTGTTTATCGCTCATTTTCAATTATGTAAAATTTATAGAAATTCATGCATTAATAGAAATGCGCAGATTGTTATGACATAATATTTTTAAAATATTAAATCGGAAAATTATCGATTGTTTGATGAGTAGACACATGCATACTTGTATCAATTTAATTCAACATTTCCATTTTTACGGTTTTTAAATGTAATTTAAATTTATATGAACAGATTGACTGAAAATTTATTAATTTTACATTTGAATCGTTTTTTATTTGGTTTATTTTTATGTGGGTTGTTTGCAAATCTCCAGCTTCCCACCAATTCAAATTAAACATATTGGAACTTTTTAGTCTACCTCCAATTTAAATTGAAGAATTTCTGTTGAAAATTCTTGGAATACAGACGTATTTTCAGGATACTAGTACACATTTTTGAGAGTCGTTAACCTCAAACTGTGTTCAAAATTGCAAATTTAATTTTATTGTAAATAATGTCTCAACATTGCTTTCATCTCAAGTAAATCAATATTTATGAATTAAATATTTAATAACGCAGACGGCTAGTATGTTAGCCGAATAATTGCTAACACTAAGTTCAAAGAGGGCAAACTTTCTTATAATCGTCCCTGATTTTACATACTAGACTTATTGATGCTTTGAAAACCAAATAAAATGTATATACAATATGAAGAAATAGGTGTATATAAAATAAATATAATAAACTATGATTGCAAATTGCAAAACAACAACTTGGTGCTTGCATATATTGCGGTGTTCTTCGGTACAATAATTATTTCCGAATTTTCTTATCCAAATCCAAATTATTTTAATTTTGTTTCATATTCGGTGTAATAAAAACTCATCAAAAATTCTAATAATATAACCAACTTTGCAGACTATTTAAACAGGTCCACCCTGCATGAGCAGGCTGACGAAAAGGCCACGCTCCCAGTTCCCAGTATGTTTGATTAATAGTCGTAAATCTATGATTTGCTGAATATCGCAAAATACCTTGAGAAATAAGTTTCAAGACTAGCACTGGGATCCTGAAAGTAACGGAAAGTTTGAGATATGGCATTTGCCAAGGTATAAAATAGGAAGAAGAGAGGTTGTCCTTAAAGCAGAACTGCTATTCCAATTGCTACCAGTCGCGTTTCTCACCAGAAGCAATTTTGTGAACTACTGGATGAACTGTCACAACTGTGTTTGCTGAATGAACCATAATATAATCAATATAATTATTATAGTATTTATTGCTTGGAATATTTGCACTTGCCATTAATAATAATAGCATTTATTATCAAAATTTCTATTATATTCTGCAATATTATTAGGTAGTTGTAATTTAATGTGCGACTTACTATTAATATAAAATAGCAACTGTACAGCCGTACAGCGCAAACAATCCGATTTATTGATTGATTTAAAAGTTTTTTTTATTTTTATGTAAAAGTTTAATCTTACTTTTGGCATTGCTAATACTCTTTTATTTTCAACAAGATTTTCTGTCACAGCCACCATTATATTTATTTGTATTCCTGACAGTTTAAATTTTATTTATACTTCCCTTCATCGGTGATAACGGAAAAATGTGTATTTTTGTTTTATGAATAATAATTTGTAAATCGTTGAAATCCACTTGGGAAACAGAATTTTTCCAATTCTTGTAAATACACAGTTCAAAGTAACTGCGTATAACTTCATTTATTTTTTCTATTAAATATTAGTGATTGTTTAGCTTACTTCTAAGCAAGGGGATATATTCGGTAGTAAAAGAGCTTGATTGATTACTAGTAGTTGTGTACCTCTATGCTTAACTGTGACAGATTACTAAGTTGCGATAAAATCTCTTCGGTAGTTTGAGACTCTAAAAAATGTATGTAAATTATTATTACTTGATGAAGTACTTTTCTTGCCCTTTTTCTATTAACTTTACTTCACCTCGTTTTCGTTTAGCATTTCTGTCCAATATGTTTAGCTGGACTCAGTATCAGTACTCAGAGCATATAAAGCTGAAACTTAGCACTGAAAATATTTTGAAATTTATCTGTTAATTAATTATCACATTTGACATTAACGAATTACTCGATCATGCAACAATCATGACATGTCGAATTGCACAATTTAATTAACAAAGATATTAATTTGTTAGAATATAATAACATAGTATCTATAAATATTACTGCTAAGCCTTTGTGCGGTTTAATAAAGAAAAAGTTATAAGAAATAAAAAAGTAATATAAAAGTATTATCTTTTCGAAAAACGTAAAAAACTTGCCATGTTGTCATTCCGGTGTCAAATTTATAGTTACACTTTTTTGTGAAAGTATAGTTAGGAACCGTTCAAGTATTGAATTAAGTTATTCAACAAAATAAATAGATATTATGTACAATACCGAGTTTTCTTAAGTTTCGTTAATATTCAGTTTAGTTTAATTTGTTACGCCACGCCCGCCCGTTAGTTAAATGAAGCTAATTAGCCAATAGGAAACGTGTATTTACTAATAAGCCAATAGAAAAGCACCACTTAGTCCTAACGGTTTGTTAAAACTTGGTAATATCGGGCGTTAGCTCTTATTATATTAAATAATGATATTCACACTCGAACACTAACAAAGCAATTGTTTTACTTTAGTAAATTACATTTAACCCTGTAGTTTGTTTGAGTCTGTTTGACCCTAAACAAAAATTTATATACAATATAACAACAATTTAGGTATTAGTTTAGTCATAACTAATAATAATACTGGTTCAAACTTTTTAAAATTTAAAAATATCTCTACACAGGATACAACAGTGGTAAACTATATTCCTAGAAAGATAAAAATGTAATGAGCACTCCCACAAGGGAGGATGAAACACTACGAACAATATAATAATGCTACTAAAAGAAAACTTTGATACTCTTGATCAGCTTTTGGATATTTACACTATGCATTTGTATTCGTTAAGTTCTGAATAAAAACAAAATAAGGCAATCAAAAAAAGACTGTTTATACAGAAATTTCGTGTGTACCACAGTAAATAATACAAGTAAGAGCGACACTAACAAAACAAGAATATTATTATCAGCAGAATCTTGCTATAAGTTGGTCTACTAGACTCTCTGGGTTAAAATATCTCAGCTAAAAAATTCAAGATTAATAATTTTGTTATTTGATTCTTATAACTAATGCCATTTTTAATTAAAAATAATGATTTTATTTCAATTTTAAATTAATACAATTTATCTTCCGCTCTCTTAATAATTGAAAAACTGGAAAACCTTATTGCAACATATTGACTCGAACGCTACAACTGTGCAGTAAATCCAAACAGAACAGCAGGTTAATAATTATTTTTTACATTTGAAGCAAAAATAATTTGTTTTATTCTGAGAAATGTGCTTTTTGTGGCTCGTCTGTAATTGTCAGATTCCCTCTGCGCCTCCGTTTGTCAATTCTACAAACTAGCCACAAAAGTCCAACAAAGTTCATAAAATAAGATTGCACTTTTCTCGGTTTCAAAATAAATGTATTTTTGATGTGTTTTGGCTACACACAGCCATCATCGGGTAGATTTTATTATGTATAGAAAATTGTTTGGCGAATAAATACATGTTAAAATTATAGTACAGATTATCAATAAATTCGAATTCAAAAATAAAAAATAGCAGGGACAGGAAAGAACATATTATGTAAAAGCTGACAGCCGTCTATGTTGTTAACAACTTCAAAGAGAGGAGTTGCCATAGGTAAGTTGTTGGTTTAATAAAAATGTATTTTCTTGCCTTGACTCCCGATATCTTGATTATATATTTCAAGGGCTTCTAGCGATTAATTTATAAAATATGTGGTTTCATTTAGTGCTATCCCCATCTAAATAATGGTTATTAAATTTTAAGTGGTATACTTTAAATTTGCGTTTCTTTTTGTTTTCGGAAATTTTCATAGAAAGCTTCCTGCTAATTAATATTCAAATAAGTGGCAGGACAATGTTTGTAAAAAAGTTGGAAATCACCTTTTCAATTCGAATTGGTATTAGTGAGTTTATTTGATTTATTTAAGATTAATCCAAATTTTCGATATAGATTTGAAACCCTTTTATTAACGGAACCTTGCTACCGTACCAAACTATGTTGTATCATTTTTTGCTAATTTGAGACTAACCAATGTCTTAATATATTATTAATGAAAACATATTAGATTCAGCAGTTATCGATTATTCTTACTTGTTATTAGAAAATCTAAGTAATTAATATTATCAGTGGCGGCTGGTTCGGAAAAAGCGATCGGACACCGTCCTTCAAAACAAGAATATTAAATAATTAAATTTTAAATAATAATAATTATTATTTTAGCCAACTATAATAAATATTTTTTATACGCCACTGATGGCATAAGTTACTACTCTATTCCATTAGTAGGAAACGCTGTAAAGTGAAATGACCATGATAAGAGTTTTACATTTGAATGCAAAAATGAAGACATAAAGTCTCCGAAACGTCGATAGTGTGAGAATTATTATTTGATTTGAGTTCACTAAGCCCAATATTCCCCCTATTTCATAATAAAGATTTCGTTTATTTATTATTTTAACTAGAAACTTATATATATTTTTTTCTTATAATTTTTTTCTTTATTTTTCATATTATTTTAAAAATTCAATAATTTTTTTAGCAGCATAATTTTCCTTGGTATAAATATAAATAAATAAAAATCTACGTGAAGAGAATACGTAAACTAAATTGGTACAAATAAATACTTAACTGGCAGCAGGTAAATGAAATATATTTCACCAGGACCAAATTCAATTTAATAAAATAGTATTTTTGTATCCTATATTACAAAAATACAGTTTATTTGTAATTAATGTAGTTCGCACTTTAATGTACTGCCTTTAAACAGTTATCCCTAGTATAAGGAAAGTAATTTTTTTTTTCTGTTCAAATATTTGTTATTTGTTTGATCTTTCTACCTCCAATTAAACATTCTGATAAAAAACTTATTTATTTAAAAAAAATCCAACTGCCCAATTAGACCTAACCTAGTTTTAATTTATTAGTTATCTGTTAGATAACATCACGGTATCTGTTAGATTAGTTATCTTACAGATAAAGAAATTTTCTGAAGTTTTAACTGAAAGTGAATGGATCGGCCTTTAGAAGTTTGAATAAAATAAACTATAAATAAACTATTTTTGACATAACTTTGAATTTTACTACTTTACAAACAAACATTTGAAAACTAAAATTTAATTTTAAATTTTCTTATTTCTTATGTATGTAAATACTCCGTTTTTAATTATTATGAATAAATATAATTAGAAAACAAGGAATACAAAACATCAATTTAAATTTAAAGCTTACCTTCGTATTTGTAAAGTTTGTAGCTTCAAAATTTTGTAATAGGCGTGGAATTTTTTCTAAAAATAAATGATGTTTTTATATAAAACTAAATAATGAAGTTCACGTAAAGTGGTACGCTTTCATGACATTTCCGAATACTTTTTGTTTATCCTAACTTGTAAATTTTTTTTGTAAGTGAATTATTTTTATTAATATAAAGTAAATGTTTGTTCTACTTTAAGTTCACGTAGAACATTGTTTAAAATTTGTTTTTAACCCACTTGAACTTCAACATACGTTTTTTTTTAAATATTTTTTTAAATGCCATAAAAATAATTAAAAAATGGGTAACGATGAACAACGATTTTATGTACAATATAAAGTATAGATTTTTAATTTTCTCTGCATATGGTGAAAACCATGGCGGCCATCCAAACCTTAAGTGTTTTGGTTGACTCTTTTTTCTAGATAATATCTAAAATAGCCAACTGAAGAAGTAAATTTCAAACAATGTCACATTGTTTTTTTTTCATGTTTCAAACAGCGTAATTATTACAAAAATTATTAGCTATTATATTAATTTATTATTAACAAAAAATTGCAAAAAATATATAACCGAGAGTTAGACGAAAGGTGGGTAATCTAAACACTTAAATGATTAAAATTTTCTATTTTCAAATTTTGCTTTTAAAAAAATGACTGACTTTTGCTAGGGCCACCCTGTATTACTTTATTATGGAAGCGGTATAAAATATTCAATGTGCGTTTAACGTTTACTATAAATAAAGTATTTATTTCAATTTAACAGATTGAACTACTAAGATATACTATACTATACTGTACATATTTTATCAAATCAATGTGCAACGTATTCCCTAGATGTGAACGCAACAATCTATCAGTGTAGATACTAGAAATACAAATCGCTAACCCATATATCCTTTTCGACAGATTTAACTTTGCAACAGTTTTTTTTGTACGGAGTTACATTTTTCTCAAATAAGAGAGTTATAGATTACGATAGACATTAAAAAAATATATATAATGTTATAAAAGCCTACTCGAGAAAATAGGTCAAATATATGGAAAGCAAAACAGTAAAAGTTAGATGATACTAATTTGTGTTCCAATAAAATAAAATTTTAGAGATAAATTATTGCATTGTAATTCGTTGAAACTAAATATACTAAAATGCAGTATTTTAAATTTTAAATAAATGACCTGTCAGTTTTCTCGGGCGTCCTCTCGATGGTGTGCTCAATATCGGAAAATGCGGTTTTATCTCAAAATAAAATTTTATGATAAAGTGAAATTTTTAAATGGACAAGTTAATTTAACATTAATAAAATTCAATTTAATATGAACTTGCATTTGAGGATATCGCTATCGTGAGAAATTTATTTGTTTAAAAAAATAAAATTTCCTTAGATCGCAATCGTATCAAATGACAATACGATTTATTTCGGTTTCCATGTATCTACTAAATAATTAAAAAGAGTCTCTGGTGAAGTTGACGAAAGTCTTCGAAAGCTTAAAAACTTAATTGGTTTTAATATTGTTAACATAACTTGTTTAATTTTAATTTATTATATTTATTTTATATTTAATACTTTTAATTAAAATTTAATGAAATTGAAATTACTAACTATTACTGAAAGAAATAAAGTGGCAATCAATTTGTATCTTAATTTATAATACTCAAATTCGCTCAAATAAAGACAACTTAGATAATTGAGCAAATGTAAACTAATTCAAAAAAGGTATATTTGAATTAGGAAATACGGTCGGTTTGATATGTTAAAGTTAGAATTTCTAACCTTAACTTGCCTTAACATTATGTTTTCATCAATTTTAAACTAAGTTAATCTATAAATATATTTTAAAAAATAATACGTAATATGTATTTTTGTATTATTAATATGTATTAGAATAACACTAATAAATAAAAATTAAATGATATTTAGGTTTATTTTAAACAATTTAAATACTTTTAAATTTAAAAAATCAAATAGTTGATTTTATTGTAAGTTAACATATTAGCCTTGAAAATGAGTTAATAAACGGGCAGAAACGTCTGACAATTTAATTGTTTCGATTGTACCTAATTCTCAATTAATTTTTATTCCGAGTATTTGAAAGGTTAACGATAATTGTTACTTATTTATAACACAATAATAATTTTCTTTTATAATATAACGCTGAACAACATTAATGTATTATAAGTAATTTGTAATCAATATTGAGTTTTTAAATGCTTTGTGTGGGTTACGTATAAAAAAGTTATCTGATCTATATTGTCTATTATTATTTGTAAAACGTTTTTTATTAATTAAAATAGGAATATATAAGTAAGCTAAAATTGAATGTGTACAATTAGCGCTTTTTAATATTTAATTTAATTTAATTTAAGTTTTGCTTAAATTACTTGCCGAAAATGCAAAAAAGATCAAGAAAATTCACCCGAAATTACCGAAATTAGAACATAATATTATGTTCTATTTTCCGTCGAGCCTTATGGGAATTTTATCAAGTACGTACCTACCAACTGTTGATAATATAAAAAATAACTACGAAAACGTGTGGATCAACAGTTTGACTAATTTTCGACATTTTTCTCTATCAAAACGTATTTCTTCCTAACACTGTTCTTATTAATCTTACGTGATCCGTTATTTTTGTAGGACATTTTTTGATGGCCTCCTGCTTAGCACCCTGAGCACCTAAAGAGCTGAAGCTTGGCATATAGATTTATCTCGCAGACCATTATCAACTGTAAAATTTTTAAAGAGAACAAACCACAAAAAATTATAAATTTATTTTAATTATTTTCATTTGCTAAACACATTTAAATTTTTTTTATTTTGCTAATTATGGAATTGGCAATTTTTGTCCAATACATTACAATTGAGGGTGGAAAGAGAGATCATAACATAAATTTTGAATAACGATGAGATTTACGTTGTATCAGATTTATATCATTTATGTTGTATTATTTTCCTAATGTTATTATTATTGGTTTAATTTAGCGTGCGTTTTAAATATTCATTTTTACTTTTTTGTTCGTCATTGTGTTTGTAGGGAAGAACATTGAAAAAACTTGAACCTTAAAAGTTTTTTATGTTAAAATTGGTACACCTTATAAAATTACAGTACCTACGTCAAAGAAATTTCGGCAGTTTCTTGACTGATGCAAAATTGAAGTGATGTTTTCCGTCAATTAATTCATGAATTACTTGACGGAAACTTCATGAATTTAATGACCCAAGAAGTGTTGATGTAATACTAGTGACATCAATGTAAAAAATTTGAATTTATGCAGCCGTCATCTTGATAAAAATGTAAAATTAATTTTTAATAAATTCAAAGTAGCTTTCTTTGTAAGATAAAACCGGGTATAAAAATTGAAATATTAATCTATTTCATGAAAATAAATTGGACCTCATACAACACTAATTTCTACTGTTAGCAAACAAAAATGTTCTCTATGGTGTTATTTATTCAACCCTTTTGGCATTGCCCTCAACAGAGAGTAATTAGGCGCGAAGCGTTTTAAGGAGGTTGAATATTCTGCAAAAAATTAGACAAATCGGAAATATAGACACCACACAGGGGAAAACAAAAGGCATTGTGATAATAATGAAAAATGCAGAAATCAAAAACAATAATAAAAATATATTAATAGTCCGGCGCAGCTGAAAATGTTAACCACTCCTTTTTTTGATAATACAATTGGGATTCTTTACCCTAATTCTCGCAAGCAAAAAATTAAATTAGAAAACTAATTTATCTTATCTCTTAGCGAAAACTGTTTTCTGCTTTGAATTTTATTAAATTTTTTTTAGTGTATTAAAATAAAATTTATTATAATATAAATTATATATAATAAACATTATATCTACAAACACAAAATTTTCGTGTACATCACAACTTCTACTAAGAAATATAACCCTAAAAAAATTTGGACTGGCTTCAATGGCTATACTACGACGGTATGCGAGAGTAGTGGTTAAAGAAATGGTACATTTGTTTCCAGTTCAAACAAAAATCTCTCCAGATGTTAAACACCCACAGAATTCATCAAGTATAATTCAGAAGAACTGCCATTTAGAGATTCCAATCGTGATGTCACTACAAGTCGAAAGATGACTACGACTAACTTGCTCATGATAAAAAAAATTTCCAGCATAAACTAAAAGCGAACCAAAAAGAAAAAGACCAAGAAATCAATTATTAAAATTTCGTAGAGGTAACGTAAAAATAATAATATCTACAAACTACTTCAAACTGATGTTTAGAAAATATACATTTTCCAAAGCACCCAGACGGAATAACTTGCAGCCTCATGAATGTAAAACAAAATAACTTTTACAGCTAAAATACAACAAAAATAGTTCACATTAGTTTTGATAGTTAAAGATTGACATAATATCGACGTTCAGTAATGCCACTAACTGTTACTAAAATTGAAGCACAATTTTTTAAGAAAATTTTGATACATTCTGTCTGTAATAACTCGCAAAATGTTGGTTTGTAAACACAATACAGTTAATTGTTAAGAATTTCTTTTTCATAAATTTTTTGTGTACAACTTCTCAATATCGTATGCCTCCAGCCAAGTTAATTTCATGCCCTTTTTATGCTTGTACATGATATCCATTTCAGTGTTGTTCATTATGTGCTCATTCTCATGTAGTAGGTGGATTCCAAAATTGGTTTTTGTATTTTTCTTGTATGTACTCTTATTCTTCATTGCATCGCTCCCCGTCTCTCCAATGTACATACACTTCAATACAATCTCGTCGGTACAATTTGTATACTTCACAATTCTTCAATAGAAATCTATTATGAAATTTTTATTACGCAATTAATTTTTTTTTTAATTTACGTAATTTCTTAAACCATTATCAGTTTTGTGTTATACTAAGTGTGATTTTATTGGTCCCGCTAATTTTAAATGTATTTTGTTTCAACGCATCTTACTCGAAAAGTTTAAGTTAGATAAATAAGTTGTTTTTATTTAATGCAAACTCTGAACCTACTGAAAAATATAAGGTGTCATCTAAATCATGAATGGCAATGGTCATAAAACTAAAGTTGACCCTGATATAACCCTGAAAAGGTCTACAAAATGTATAACAAATTACACCAAATTCTTTCCTCCTCGTCATTATTATGGATTTTTGGAATTGCGGTAAAAGAACTGCGAACAAATTCGCAAAGATAATGAAAAAATATAGAAACTAATCGTGGAAATTTAATTTGATTTCAATATTTTTGAATCCTAAGCTAATCATTATCACTTTCAAAAAATGTCTGTGTATCTGGTTTTTTGGGTGCATCCTAAATTAAAAACTGTAAAAGGGGCTTTAAAGCTAAATTTTGGTTTTAGTACTATAATATTGAGATTCAAAATTTTTTGAAATCGGCTGAAATGAAATTTTTTTAAATTTAAAAAATGTTTAAAAATTGTTTTATATTTTTTTCAATAGTGAGCTTGAGTTTTGTATTAATGGAATGTTCGCTTGCCTTATTTGGCAAACATCCCTATTCGCAAGCAAAAATGAAAATTTGAACACTTTCATCGTAAATTACTGTAAACAAACTAAAGTAGCTATTAACACCTGTATTAAATTGTTATACAACATGATTGTTTGTACTACAATTTCTGAAATCAATAAAATTAATAATTTAGTACTTACATTAAAATTCGTTTGTCAGCTTTGACAGTTTAGATTTAGATAAGAACTTCGTAATATAAACATTTTTTTAATAAAAGTTTTGTGTTTAAACTACTTTGTGTTGGTCAGTGAAACAATAAATTACAATTTATTTGTGTGTATTGTGTGTTCATAGCGAAACGCCGTGCGGAATGAAAAACAAATATCTTGGTAGTTTATAAAAATTATTGCAAAGTATTTAGTTTATAATTATAAAATTTTTTAAATATTTTTAGCGAGATCGTTGGATTGAAAGCGTCAACTCCTTCAAAAGAGGCAATATAAGAAAAAATGAAGCCGAACAGGATCTGCAGGATTATACAAGAAGACGAAAGGATCTTTTGTGGTCCTGGAATAGCTGATTAGTTGTAATTTAAAAAAAAATTACATTAATAAATACACAATTGAAAAGTTAATTTTATATAATTGCTTTTCGAAACCAGGCTTTTCAACTTTGTACATTGAAACCAATGTAAAGTAGATATTTATAGGCCTAGCTTAAATCTAAATTCGGCTAATGGTTTCAAAATGTTCGATATTTCCTAGTCAAGTTAAATTTTTCATTTTTGCTTAGTTACTACATGATTACGTTGGAACTAGTTAGTTAATCGATTGATTAACGAACTGCAGTTGGAGAATACAAAATATATGTTTCAACTTTAAAATGTTACAATTGCGATTTTCAACCGTTTGCACTGAAATTAAGTTCGTCCCCCAATTAATGAAATTTTTTTGATTTTATTGAAAATTTGAAAATTAACGTAATTGTTATTTTTCAAGTTGAAACATATCTTTCTTTACTTTTTACCTATTTTAGAGGTATAAACTTGTAATTACAAGTCACCAACTTGTACTACAAGTCTACAATATTGTAAAACAAGAGAAAGTAGTATGCAATCGATTAACTGAGGCGGGGGTAATCGTGCATACAAAAATGTAAACGTGGTTTTGAGAAAACCAGTTTAAAATTTAACTTTACCAAGAAATACATATCTACAAAGACCAAAAAGTTCCAATCAATCGGTACATTGGTTCCAGAGTAATCGTGAAAAATGTGGTTGAGAAAAACCGTTATCAAATTAGACTTTTTAATTGTCTGTTTATTATTGTAAATTCTTTTAAATTACAGCTATTCCAGGATCAGAAGAAATTTCTTTTGTCTTCCTGTATCATTCCTGCAGTTTCTGTTTTGCTTTTATTGCCCCTTGAAGCAGTTCACGCTTTCAACTCAACGGTCTTGTTAAAAATATTTAAAAATCTTTGAATTGTTTTATAACTGCTCTAAATGACACCTCTAATTACAGTATTTTTTACACGCGACTGAAGATATTTCTTTTTCAATAAAAAGAGATACAAAAAATTTTAAAGATGTAAAAACAATATAAAAAGATTATACAAATTTTTCAATTTAAAAAACCGAAACATCCCCTTAATGTAATAATTCTAAATAAAATATTACGCTTTGTATTTTAGTTGAAACGGAGGTGATGATAATGGAAAAATAATTACTAGTTTTAAAATTAAATTACTACATGGTTTTTGTCATGATATGTATAATAAATTATCTTTTTAGCTGAGAAATTCTAACAAAAACTATCTCAAATTTAGTTCGTACAAATAGTTAGCGTTTCGGTTTGAATAGCTTATAAGGACGCTTAATTTATGAGTTAATATTAGCCATCAAGTATTTTATAAGATGCTAGGTAGGTAATTTAATTAAAATAACAAATACTTCACTTTATATTAAATTATCCACAATTATGCAAAAAGTGAGATGTGGTTAGTTTTATTTGAGAATTTAAGAGCTTTCTGGAGTTTTCTATTGAAACCAGATATTGCACGAATAAACGATGAGTTTTTTGTTAGACAAAATGTAATGGATAATCGTTATCTGTTTGAAATATTCTAAAATAGAATTGTCTAAAAACATTGCGGTTTTTAGTAAATCGTTATAATAATCAATAGTAATATCCCAAGTGCATAAAAATAGCCAATTTAATTTTGATATCTCTGGTCAAACGTTTTGATCATGCTGCGTGTCATGTGAAAAATTTCCCCAACATTTTTAGCAAAATATTTTGACAAGAAATCGTAAAAATTTATTCAGCCTATTTTATATGCACATGGAATATTAGACATGATTATTTCGTGTATAAACAGATCTTAGAATGATTGATTGTATTTACATTACTACAATTTTATTAATAAAAAAAATTATAATTTTGAAATGTTTCTCTATTTTTTGCATTTACATGCAAATGTTATCTTGTATTGGATATTGTACGTCAAAGTGTCTCTATTTTTAGTATGTTTTAATAAAAATGACAACATTTTTATAAAGTCTGAAATCCATGCTAATGTGTATAGTCGGCAGTTTATCTATGAGTGAAGAAACCGGGCATAACCAATGAAAATCTTAAATTTTATTTAAAGTTAAAATAAATTATAATTGGCATTGTAACATTATATTATTCAATTTTAAAATATGTAAACATTTAATTTAGTTTTAAGTGCTTTTATAATTTTTGGATTTCAATAGATTTAATATCATCCGATGATGACTGTGTCTAGTCGAAACGCATCATGGTAATAAAAACACATAGATACGAGTAGAGTGCAAACTTCTTATTTTATTATCAAATAAAATAAATGTACGCTTTAAATGTTAACCAACCCGAACAGTTTTTGATGCGACAATTTACAATTTGGCCAACTTTTTTTATAGTTAGTACCCATTCAAAAACACATTTCCAATTTTTATTTAGAATGTTGATCTGACATTCAGATTTTTCTAAATAAAACCTCTAAAAACTTAATGAAACGTAGCTCTGGAAGGAAACATAATATTGACGAAAACAAGTACATCAATTTGTTGATTGACCAGACAACAGATTACTAAATTCTAATTACTGTCAAAACCGTGTTATATATGAATAATATGATGAATAATTGGTATCTAATTATTTTCTCATGCATATTTGAAACTTTGGGATGGATTATCTTGAAAGTTTTCCACTTCAAGGTCATAGTGCTTTTGTGCTCTATTTATTTATCGCTTTATCGTTTGTACGTTCGGCTATACAAATTGCCCCGAAATATTTCAGAACGCAAAAGTTAAGGTTGGTTTATAAAAGGCAAACCGGTAGACTAATCAGTATCATGAATTGTTTGCGTTGCGTTACGTCGCGTCGGCGTTCCGCATAAAGCAAGCTTAAGCCTGAAACAGAAACGGCGTGAAATGTGAAATCCAAATTGCAATGCATATAAATAGGCTTTATACGCACAATGAACGGCGTGAACCGTTACACTTCGTAAGAAGTTGGCCAACTTTCCACTTTTGATACCGTTAAAGTTGCTAAGTATTCTGCTAATCTCACTTTTCAAGTTTGTTGTACAAAATTATGCACAATAAACGTTGTAGTAAATATAAAACATTGCAATGTTACATAAATCTTAACGGTGATGTCTGACGGCGTAACATTGTTTTGTAATGCATCGTTGCACTCAACACCGTTCCATGGTGCCGTGCGGCGCTGCATTCTGTTCCAGACTTTGTCATGGTGAGGCTAGACGCCCAAGTAACAAAAAGTCTAGGTACGCCCCGGGTTAAAAATTCAGAACATGATATGCATACTTTTCGATGCTATAAATCACTTTTCTACGTTCCTGCGGAATATGATTATCCCTAAAATGGAGAAAGTCGGACATATCTGTCTCCGATTCAAACAATAATTGTTTTATGCGTAGTTCATGTTTAGAATAACAATAGTTATACGAAATTTTAAGTATTTTTCCTAAACTCAATGTACAAGATTGTTTAAAAGCTTTTAAAGTTTACAATAAACGAACAACCGGTGCAACTTCGACGGTATTGAGCGAGACTTATAACCTTATGGTCAATGATCCAAATTGTGCAATTTACTCTGACTTATGTGTGACTGTGGTTCAATTGCTCGATAGTTTTTCCAATCCGAAGCGATGTTTCGTAGAACTGATTTTTATTTAATGCTAATTATTACTACAAACCGATGGGAATAAAAACTCAACAAAAAATAATTCCTAGGAGAAATTTCACGATTTGAATTACCGACCGCAACGTTAGAAGTCCCACGCAATACCGTTGAGACTGCACCGGTTGTTGGTTTACTGCATACTCCAAAAACTTTAAAATGTCCGTCGAGCTAAGTTTTTGAGAAACATTATTGCAGAATGCTTGAGAGTTGCGTCTTTGGACTTTGAGACTACTGTGATTCTACAATAACAATTAAGTTCAGCTGAGCTTACGCTAATTTATTATTAAAACTTCTAGAATTGGTTGTAAAAATTTGTTGCGCTTGTACGTTAATGGTCACGCTGGTTTTTATAGTTACAGCTAAGTTGTTGTAGAATTTGGAAGATAAAATTTATATGAAGCGATTAAACAGGGGATCTATATAAATTTTTTCTTTAGAAATAATCAAATCAAATTCGATTTATCATAAAATATAAAAGTCGGTGAATAGCTCTATTCTGTTGACTGTACGTGTGTTTAATGTAAATACGTGCTGCACTTGATTTAGTGAGCGGGGATGTCTACAATTGAGTTCTGACCGTCTTATTACTAACAACATATTATTATAATTTTATTTAATAAAATGAACACCCTGCTTTTCTAGAGCCGTAATTTCCTAGTTCTTGCAATTTCAGCATCAGGAACGCCTCAAACACTTTCCAATCCGATGAAAAGTAGCCAAATGTCATTATGATTCTTAAAGCACAATATAACCCCCGAAATCTCGCCTTCAACTGATCCATCAGTTTCCTTCCCCAAATTACCTCTGATGAACAATTTGAATTCCGACCAGGCCATTCTACCATCTACCAGATCCTCCAACTCACCGAACACATCATGGCGAATTGAAAAAAGAAACAGACCACCATCGAAAGCCAAAAGTCGTGTAATTTCAGGTCCAAATATTTGGAATGAAAGTTTTCCCGAAAAATTACAGCCCTTTTGATGTTTGTCTGGCTAAGTTTTAATACAATAAAATCATTTTAGTTTTCAAAGCAATTGCTAAATTAACGTGCATAGGTTTGCAGGTGGCTCGCGTACTTGATTATACATTCCTTTGATAATTTTATGAACCTTTAGAAAATCTCTCACCGCTTTACTCATTCAATTCCAAATCCAAAATTTTTACTTTATAAAATTTTCTAAGGTATCTCTTCTCGTTTATAAAATATTGCAGTTTCCGTTCAAAATAATCTTCAATCCAAACTCAAGTTTTATACAAATTTATCCAAACAATCAATTTTGCACTTCGAAAACTGCATACAAATACTTATGCAAATCAAAACTACAATTTTAATATAAAAAAATCACTTTACTTTAACTCAAATTTTAAATCTCTATTACCTCTCGAAACCCCAAAATAGGGTCAAAATTTACCCGGATTTTCATTTTTTGTTTTTTTTCTGATTCGATCTTGTTATTTCGATAATAATTATGCTAGCTGTCACCGAATGTCGTATACAGAAATCCCAAAAAACACTTTAAAATTTTATTTTAATTATTTTACGCGAAGAACCAATTTTGATCCATTTCGGTACTTCGAGTATTGTTTATCAAATAATGCCGTTTGTGCATGCCGCTACATGCTTACATTTTATTAGAAAGTTCTGACTGTTGAATTTTCCAACATATTTTAATAAACAAAAATCTTATAAACAATTAAAAACAATAAAATTATCAAGTGAGTAAAAATTTCCCATTTTGGTACTCCGCGGTTTCCCAATTGTTTGGGCTTACTAAGGTTAATATTAAGTAACATCCACTCAAGTAAACTATTTGGCAAAAAAGCCACGATGATCCTTTGCCTACGCGCAAGGTCCCTCTATTAAAACAATACCATTGGCGGAACATCCAAATTACATAAAATAATGATTTTTAATATTTACAAATATAAATATATTATAGTCATGTTACGAACCACTAAAATCTGGTTTTGTATTCAAAATTCTTTTTTTTTTTGGTGGTTAATTTAAAGTGGAATGGTGCTGTTTCATCTATTTTTATTCATTGGGAAGATGTTATTCATCAATGTTTATTTTGGCAAAGCAAAATTTTAAATATTAGAAAAATTTTGACGATGTCTCGTATTTTTGTTTCGAGAGCTGGTTATCAAAGCGTCTAGGCGAAGGAGAGGATAACTGCTTTTTGATTAGGTTTTCAGACTGAAAAGGTGGTCGGATTTTTTGATTTGAGAGGAAGTGTTTGAATTTTTCCAGATTGTTTAAATTCTGGGAAAAAGTGATTTTTGTGAGAATATCATTTTTGGGAAGAATCGAAAATCCATGTTGCAATAATTTTGAAAGCCGGGAAATTATTCTTTTTAATTTTTTTATATTAGGTATAATTTGCTGTAAAATTAAAAGGAATTATATCTGCAATATTTCTCGCACGAAAGTTTATTGCTGGTATTTAGCGCATATTGAAAAGCGCGTAATTTTGGATTCTTTTTCTTTGTTTTGAAAAATAATTTTATTTTTCAGTGGCACACAAGTAGGCATTTTTTTTATTGAATGTATTTGGTTTTGTCGCATAGAACTTATTCCTGAGGTTAAGGGTTTTGTTCCCGACTGAATTAGCTAGGCAAGGTTGCGTACGAAGTCCTGTAGGATTTTGTACTAAATATCATAGCAATATATGATAATTAGAGTGCGGATTTCTAGCTATTATGCTGTAGGTAAAAATTAATAGCAACATGGAAAATTTTAGAAATAAGCTCAAATCGTGACAAAAGGTATGGTTTAAAACAATGTTTTTCGTGCTTTTTTTGCATTTTTTCCTTTTTTGTGCTAGTTTTGAGCTTTTATGTTTAAACTGTGCTTTTTTGGGGCATTTTGGTGGTTTATATGAGTCTAAATTTTTTATGCGCTTTAATTAGCATTAAATTTTTATTTCAAAACTGTAATATTGCTTGATATTTCTTCAAGTCTTTACACAGTGAGGTCTGATCCGAGTCCTGGCGGACTAACCTTGTGTGTAAATGCAACGACATCACACGCGCAACGGGGATTTTATGCAGACGATACCATATACTACAGCAGCTCCTTTTGCCCTCATCTCATAGTAAACCGACTCCAACTAGCCCTGAAAAACCTTGAGAAGTGGTTCCGAACGTGATAGCGGATATGGGTTAACCCCTCTAAAAATATTAACCTACTTCTCAAGGAGGACAACCTTTCTCATTTCATAATTTCGGTAAACAAAAATCTGCACTAAAAATTGAAGAATTCCTATCTCTCTAAAAATGTTTGGCACAGAAATCCGGCTATCCATCTTGAACCATCATCCGACTAATTATGACATTATGTATCGCCGCGCCGATGAGTCCCACATGACACAACTTCAGGCACCCCAGAATAGAGCCAACAACTCATTAATCCGAGAGACTGGGAATTGCCATCTCGAAGATTTTGCAGTATAAGAGGCCTAAAATGATCCTGCAGCCTAATTTCTGACTACTGGACAAACTCCCCATTAGTCGTCGAAGATGACGACCACCAAAGCATAATTCATATAATATTTCGGATTTATGTTTATTTTGTTTTTATTTTCATTTTTGTAAACTATGTTTTACTCCTCAAATAAAGATTAGATCTTCGAATGCGTAACAGGAGATTGTATATCCCCGGACGTTAGAACTTGCAAGAAAAAATTAAGAAGGTTCTCTCAAAAAGAGAAAACTTTGGAAGAAAATTGACTAACTGCTGCCGAAGGCTGGAAAACCCTAATTCTAATTTTTGGTTCTCGTCGGAAAACCTCTTTTTTGAGAAAAAGCTTACAGGATTTTAATAGTTAATGGTGGCATTATCATCATAGGGAGACGGACAGCGTTGTGCACCCTTGGAAACGCTGAGTATTTGAGGATTATTAGTTGATCGCGATAATTACTAGACCGTTCATAGTAATGCTTTCATGTTTGTTTTAGAATCTCCACAATAAGTGGTAGATTACTTTTTCATTATGAAGAGTATAGGTCCATTGTTCAAAAAGTCGGACTTCGCAGCTTAGTTTTAGGTTCTTAATTCTCTCGGACAAAGAATGTTGTACTTTTGTGTTTTGGCTCTTATCGTGATTGTAGCTCTCGACCACTTACAACTTTGGTACATAACTATTTTTATTTAAATTGGTGTTTAAATTGTAGAACTTTCTTAAAAACAACACACGAATACACCTCTTTCGGGACGATAAAAGTTTTAAAAGTAAAAGTTTAGTTAAAATTTACACAATTAAAAGTTTTTAAATTAGAATATTACAAATTTAACCTGACACAAGAGACGTCGACAGCACCAATTGGATCATTAACCAATATAATATCTTAGGGAAAGTAATTTATTATAAATTTTTTCCAGATATGAAAATGTGTATTATTAATAGTGAGCTTGTAGTCACTTTAATTTTCTGAATAATTACCAATGGGGTTGATTTGAAATGTTTCATTTGATTTACTTCAACACAATATTCGCAAATTTATTTGAGTTGATGTAAAAAGTTTAGTGTTATTTGATGATACCGGAATATAAATAAGTTAAATTTAATTAACTACATTTTTTTTAATTAAAAACGCATATTTATATTCTTGAAGTGAATCGGGATTATTTCTCGCTCGTTTAAAACAAAGCACCTTGTAGAGATAAAATCTTTCGACAAATGATTTTCAATGCATTTGTTGTTTCACGTTTAGCCATGTAGGGAAAGTTATGATCTACCCAATTTAAATATGCTGTTTGGGGAAAAGCTGGTTTTTTAAATGTTTTCCAACTCGACGCGAAGGCAAATTGTTTACCAGTTAAAACAGTTTGCCAAAAATAAAAGACCCTTCTTGCATATGTTAAAGCATATTAAACAATTTCAGAATTTACAGTAAAATTACGTAGTTACAGTAAGTAAACCTGATATTTATGTATTTTACTATTAATTTTGAGCTATGTATATAATGCTACTTCTACAGCGTATTATGCAATAAGGTTTAATATTGATTAACATAAGTAGAACTTTGTAATTACATTTAATAAACCTTTAAATTAAAGCTTTGAATTTAACTTGTTTCACAATTTGAAATGCAAATTTATGCGGCAATTTGATAATGTACCTTAAAGGTTTTGGTTAATGATTTTAGAAGTAGGTATCTTTATAGTTTACATTTAAATTTAAATTATATTGACTTGGAGATTTATATAATATAACTTATAATTGTATGATTTTGCGCAAATTATTGCAATTTTACCTACAAATATGCAATTTCCGTGGAAAATGATTTAATATACCAAATAGTTGTTCTAATAACCAGAACAAACTTATATCTCCGAAGAACTATTAATTTATTTGCGGAAAGTTCGAATTGTTTTCCGAGTTATTAGAAAATTGAAGAAAATTAGATGAACTTTACTGAAGGTATGGGGGTAATCACTATTATTGCTAAATACATTCAACTAAGCGAAATACCGTAAGATCTAATTTATAAGCCATTAACAGATAGTTTCCTACAACTTACGGCATAGTTTGCCTTTAATTTTCTACATACATACATCTGTAGCAAATTTCAGCAAACTTTTTAATTCCCAATAAAAACTAATTATAGACAGATTAAAAAATAATTCCTTTTATGCAAACAGGGAGATAAAAGTAGAGTATTAAAAAAAGAAATGAAGTGGCAAAATGGTATTAATGACTTTTATTTGGCAATTAGCTGTTAACTAGCAATCTGACAGGATTTATACAAATTGAAAAGAACTGAATGAAAACATCAAAATATTTAATATGATTTTTTATTTATGCTTTGCTCAGTGTTATTTTAATCGTAAATATTTTAGGTATCGTGGATTCGCAAGAGAGATCTGCATATCTTAACCGTGGGAATTTTAACATACACAAATGATCAACGATTTCAATCGCTTCATGCAGATGGATCCGATGAATGGACATTAAAAGTGACATCGCCTCAAATAAGGGACTCGGGAGTATACGAATGTCAGGTCAGCATGGAACCAAAGATAAGTCAATCATTCAAGCTTAATGTTGTTGGTAAGTAATTAAGGATTTTGTTGTAACATTAGTAAGCTTATGCTACTATTTACAATAAATACGCTCTCCGTTAATCTACATTCTGCGATGTCGAGTATCAATGCTTTACAACCGAAATAAATGTATTTCCAATAGCAAATTTTGAAAAATTGTCGAGAGCGAAAGTATTCAACTTCGATCGAAAATTAATGGTTCGAGTACTGGAGATAAGTTGATTAAAATTCATGATCGTGATTCCCAATACAAAAGCTCACTAAAAATGAAAGAAGGCGGTGTTTATTAACTTTTTTGTAGAACCTACATGCGGAACCGAGAATAATTATTGTAAAATATCACAAATTAAAAGGTATTTGATGTACTCGTAAAATAAATTGATTTTCCCATTGCTCGAAATTTTTAACCTCCCGTGTCGAAAATAATTAGAAAATAAATCAAAGAAGCCCTTTTCGTCTACTCTGCAATTACACATAAATAAGTGTACGTAAATGTAATTGCTTTGTAACCGCGGCATACTTTTTTGATTCATTACTGTTAAAGCTGTAACGTATTTTAATAATTAATAGCGCCAGTTACATATTGGTTAAAAAACTTAGTTCCATAAACTAATATATACGATATTTAAGTCATAGCCGTCTATAAATCTTTTTCCAAAGAGGGGCAAAATGAAATTAAAGTTAATTTGCGACGAGTAATAAATTTTGCAATTTTTTTGATCAGAAATTATAAATTTTAAATATATTTACACTTTTGGAAAATAATTCTTTTTACGTAAACAAATTTATTTGTAACATGAGAATACCTTCCATTTAATACCAAAATCTTAACAAAAGGCGCGAGCTTTCCCTTATTTTCATTTTATTTCACAAAAAGTAAACGGTTTTTACAGAAAGGAATATACTCCTGATTTTTATTTTCTTTGCGTAAAAATATAGCATTTTAAACTATTTCTACTTTAAAGTGTACAAAAGGCATATTGCCTTTTAAATATTTTATAGCAGAATAGGTGAGGGGGTGAACCAGAAAATGGTTCCCATTTTTTTTATATTTCGTGTAATTCGCTTTTTAAGTCTAATTTCGTTGTCAAATCTATATCAATAATATAAGGATGTTAAAGTTGAGATTTTACATTGCAAAATAGAAATTTTCATTGACGTTACGGATAATTTGTTTTAGTCTTTGAGAAGCTTTACCCAACGAACATTTTAGCTCGTTACATAGCTGGCAGCTAAGTTAAGCTAAAATTAGCTAAAAATGGGTTGATTTGGTTTGGCTAATCCCCTTAAAGTCCTAAAAGATCTAATTTGATAGAAATAAATTGCCCGAGTTAAAGAATCTAAATCACTTTGATACCATTTTCGTTGTTATCCGTACTATTTATCATTCATTACGCAATCACTAATGCGCATTAACGGCATTATAGAAACTACATTTAACGTTGTTTAGTTGCTCTTTTTGGATGTTTTGAAATCTTTGGAACAGTAAGTGCAGTGAAAGTGGAATGCTAATTTTATATTCCAGTCTCGAGGTCAAGTTGTAAGGATTTTCAATTGTTTTTGTTATTGAATCGATATATTATTTAATTGCGTGGTAGTTCCTATCAAAACAATCTGTTCAGCAACATGTTTGTTAAATGTTATTAAACAATTAAAATCCACATTACTTATAATATGAAATCCTATCGAAGATAATGTGGAATCATGTTCACATTACTTTCATGGAACACGGGACTAAACGAAATCTATAGGCGATCAAATAAGCCATTTGGTACAAAATTGATTTTCAAAATGAAATGAACATAAGTTAAATAAACATTAAATTTGAAAAAATCGGTTGAATTTAAGACCCAAAACCATATAACAATGGTATTTTTATTTAATTATTTTTAATTTTTAATTATAAAAATGTTTTCACTACAATATTCCATCATCAGGCAATGAATTGAAAAGAAAAAAAAGAAAGCATTGGTTTAAATATCGCTCAAATTGATTGAAAAAGGTTGGTTGGGATAAGGGGTATTTTTGAAAAAGGATGTTTGGGGTATTTTTGGCAAAAGTTCACTAGAGAGAGAAAACTAATCCATAGGTTAACGTAGAAGCAGTGGCGGATTAAGACACTCTAAGGCCTGGGGCGCTAAGATACTTTTGAACCCCTTAAAAGGGTGCAGAGGGGCAAAACCCTCAAGAGCGCTGCATAGGGAAAAATTTGAGTTTTCAAGGTCAACAAGGCTTAAACGTTAGAAATATTTGAAGATATTATTGTAATACAAAAGTAGCTACAAAATTCCAATGACATTTTTATCAAATATCTTTCAATAGCTACGAAAATGGAATGAAATAAACCTCAACTCATAATTTTAATAATAATTTTTCGTAAATTGCCCCCCCCCCTTAATCCGCCACTTTTATTTTCATTGCTACTAAAAACTTTAATTTCTAGCTTTTTGTATAAATGCAAAACGCCGTACCTCCAGTTTGTGGTAATATAGGTACCCCATATTTATTTAATTTTTGTTTTTGAAAAATTTGTGACCATTTGAAGGTTTAAATATTATGTTAAGTTATTCTACATAATAACTAAGCATATTATGTATAATAGCAAATTTTTTAAGTTCAGTATAAACATTAAAGTAAAAGTAATGTTGATGACAGTTACTAACTATTTTTTTAATATTTGAATAACAAACTTTATTCGGAGTAAATGTACTTTTTATAGCTCGTTTGTAATTCTTTCCTTTTAACTTTTCCTACTGCATGTTAATTTAAATTGAATACATCCTGAAAGCTGTAGATTTTAGAGCTATTTGTTTTCATTTAATTCTCTGAAAACCACCGCTTTAAATATTGATTTTTAAACCTGTTTTTTCAGTGTATCTATGCATATTAAAATTATTTTTATTATTATAATTATAAAAAATATGTTTCATCATTGAGTTTACCTTTTGCAAGTTATATTTTACTACTTCTGTAAATTTTGACTCACTATGCAGCGGTGGCATGGGGGAATTTTGCATTTTTCTTCCTAGGGAAACCTACGGCATTTCGAAAAGGGCTAAGAATGTCATAAAATTTAAAGGTCAGTAGAAAGGATTGCTCCGTACGGGTTTGAAAAATGTTGATCCATCAGTTAAAATGTTGGCACATACAGAATTGAATTGTGTAAATTTTACACATTATACGAACGCTCGTGTTATGCTAGATCCACACGAAGGATGTTCCCCGAATAATGCTCCCGGTCAATGCGTGTATTTAATGAATATTCGTATGTAACACATTTGCAGTATATTGCTGTAAAGACACGAATTTTTACTTACGGAAGTTTAGGTTTATATCCATGATCTAGCTTTATTAAAATTTTCCCATCTCCGGACATTTTCGTCAAGGTAAAAGTACTAAAAAACAGATTATTGTTAATAACTTATTATTTGTAACTTTTCGATTAAAATAGTTATTATTTGTCGATAACCTACCGCGTAGTCTTCTTGGTAATCGAAACAACATTAAAAATTGATATTTTTCAGATAATAACGCTCATTATTACTTACAGTTTTCCTATTAGTTTTTCTTTAAGACCAATAAGCGAAAATTAGCTTCAAGTTTTTTGAAATACAAATGATGGATTATAAAAGTAAGCTAGGTTTAAATCTGTTTTATTGGTATTATCTATATGCATATTACGTAACAATAATTTGTTGTACCACGGATATTATTAGTTTAAGCGGGTATTGCATATTTCCTGCATATTTCACATTCATTGCACTTACTTTCTATGTTTTCCTGATGCTAATAGTCTTTTAAAATAATTCTAAATAATATCCTACTTGCGCGAGCCAAAGTTGACACCAAAATAAACCGATTAAAGTAAATATTGCTTTTCCCGGGATTTAATTAATTCATTTGTGTATTTATTTAAAAAAATTAAACAAATTTGTTTATATAACTTTAATCATTGATATATGTACACATAATGTACCTATAAGTACTAGTATATACTCTCTATATATATAATTGTATTATATAGTATAATAGTATTACATACAAGCCGTATACTATTATGCTCGAATCTACAAATTAAAAAGAATGAAATAAAAAATATCGAAGTACACAACCTACATTTTCAGAATTTTAATTTCGTAGTTCAAAAGAGTAAAATCTCATTAAAGATCTGCCGCTTTTACAACTATAGTCCCTGCTTTATTATTTTTTTGTATTATATTGTATTGTGATTCTAAAATAGCATCGAATAAAATTTCTATTATTTAATAATTTTTAAATAAAATATTTTTTATTTCCGCATAAACGTAAATTTTTAAAATAAAGTTTAGAATTAGATTATGAATTAAATCTGTATTAAAATAATTAAATGTCGAGATTTTTTGAACTGAAAATTAAATTACTTTTAATTAAAAAATTTTCTCCTAAGTTAGCGCCAAGATGGAACCTCATCCCCTCCCCCACCAACACTCCTCGATTAAATTTGTACTGTTTTGAACATTTGCGACAAACAATTGTTTTGTTATAATATTTGATTATATTTTTAGTGTCAAAGGCAAAGATAGCGGGTAGTCCAGAATTATATATTAGAAGCGGAAGCGACATTAATCTAACCTGCATTGTATTGCAAACTCCAGAACCACCCAGTTTTATATACTGGTATCACGAAGGACACGTCATTAATTATTCACAACGTGGCGGAATAAGTGTGGTAACCGAAAAACAAACCCGTACAAGTCATCTTCTCATATCAAAAGCATTAGCTACTGACAGTGGCAATTACACTTGCTCACCATCCAGCAGCGATGCGGCCAGCGTTTTGGTTCATATTTTAAGTGGTGAACAACCAGCAGCAATGCAATACGGCAATAATAGTAGCGCTGCCATATCCTGGACATTAGATATATTATTATTATTTATAATACAGTGTTTTATTGTTGAAAGGTGAATTTTAAAATATTTAAAAAGCAAATTTATCATTGAATTGTAATGAAAATATAAATTTATTGTAAATAATTAATGTATGATGTATGTGGGTCAACCATAATTTTAATAATGTACCTAATTATAAATTTCTTGTTGTTCTAAATCTAAATTTTATACATGTGTAGATAGCTGATAGAGTAGTTTTATGAACTGTCTGATGTTATTTTATAAATGTGCCCAATAACTTAGGGTGACTCAATTAAATGGAAGAATCTACGGAACCAGTGTTTTAAAAAAAATTATGCTCTAGGTAAAAAATAGTTATTTTAGATTTGAATGTAAAAATATTTTGTTACTGTTATGTTTTTAATTTAGAATTTATAGGTAATTCACTTAAATTTACCTTAGTTTTGTAAAATAAAATTTAAACCGTTTAAATCAAATTCAATTTCCCGTTTTCTTTTTTAGTTAATATTGAATTTGGAAACATACCTAAGAAGACGATACCTTAACTTTTAAAATTTAGATGACACTCTACACACACTTTTGATCAATACCAGTAGTAAGGCTATAGTGGTTCTAGGCCAGCTGTCAGCAAACAAAGCTAGAATTTGATTAAATGAGATTTTCGTTCGCGGTTTTAACCGCGAACTTCTTAATCAAGCCTTTAGTTCAATTTTAATTTTTATTATTATTTTATTCCGTCTGCCCATTATGATTTCCAACCTATTGGTCGAATGCAATGCTTTGATTTAGGTTTCGCTTCGGTACCGTAATTTTCATATCTTTGATCTGGGATTACCTAGGTTAACTCAGTGTTTTTCTTCAAACAACAGACATGTATTCATCGATCCTGCGCCATTAAAGGGATTAATACTATTACATTCCTAGTAGCTGTCTTCTAGACTTTTTGTTTTCATCTTAACTGCCATAACTGCCCCCCCCCCCCCGTACTTCTCGTTTATTGGCCATACTTTACGTCTATAGCACAATATAGATTTACCATAATATCTTAATTAAAAATTCTTTTTTGCTTGTTCATCGTCAGTGCAGTGCAATGTTATTCATCCAATTTATCTTGTAACTCCTTTAAGATAATATTTAAAGTTGTTAACTCAAATCCAGGCTTACAGTTAAATTTAGGTAAAAAAAAAAGATTAAATCTAATCAGATTTGTCAACTTAATTTTTTATACTATGTGTAAAGCCTTCTCAACATAAATTACAGGTTCTTCGCATCTTGAGCTATTGCCATTTTGTTATCTGCAAATTTGAACGTAAACAGAACATGACTATTTATAGAAATTTCTATTCGCTTGCATTCTTCTCGAATCCCAATAATGTACCTGCGAGCATGAGACTCTTTTATGTTTCTCTCTTTAAAACGTTGTACTTATTAATTTTTTTTATAAATACCATATGTTCTCACTCCGTTTGCTGATCTCAAATTGAGAAAATTATCCGCAATAAGAACATGTCTCTTTATTCAACCTACCAACACATTAAACATTTTTTAAAGCAACTACAATAAGAATAATAATTCACTTACATAAATTTAGATACTTTTATGCAAAGATTCAATCGGCCAGAAACCTCCTCCTCGGTCCTTTTGCCATGATAAAGGCTTGGCGACCGCTTTCTCAATGATTGAGAAGCGGTTTTCTAAGCAGAGTACCTCGATGGTTTGCCATTGCCCTTCGAGGAAAGACGGTCAGAAATTTTTCTCCGCTCGGGATCGAACCTTGTTTCTCGGCTTAGCAGTCGACTGTCAAGTCGGCCGTCTTTCACCAAAAATATGTTATCTTAAAAACAATTCAAATTGGTGAAATCTTATGTAAGGTTTTCCCAATTTTATATCTACATGACTGAAATTAATTCCTTTTAGGACAAAATTATTAAATTAAATTATACAGTATGGTATTTACATCAATTTAACATGTCTTAAACAAAATACGAAACATGATATCAAATTCCAAATCGCAGGAAGATATCGAGCCCGCACTCATAAACGATAAGGAATACCGAATTTGGAAAAATACATGACAATATGTATAAATATGAATATCACAAAGGACTATGACTGTGTACTTCATCCCCAAATCTTATTTTATTTCCTAGAGTATTTTCTAGTGCATTGCAAACTGATTATTAACACATGATCGTTCTGGTGTAAACTTACTTTGATCTTCTACTATCTACTAACATCTTGTTTTGGTCTCTTTTGCAGATTATTTTTATGCAACTTGTTGAGTGTAGTGTACACACTTAAATCTTGTTGGATTTACGATATTTTTCTATCTCTCTGTTGTTCGATACATTTGTTCATTAAATGTTCAATAGCTTTCACTAAAGTTAATCCATCGATAAGTTTCCTAGTCCCAGTGCTCTTTCAGTTTTTATTTTTCCTATTGCTAGTTTTAGTAACGTCTTCAGTTCTTTATCATTCGACCTTTTAAATGTTTCCGATTTTATCCCACTTTTTTAGTCCATAAACTCTTTTCGTGCTTTTCTCAACTAATCGTAATGATGTTTCCTTTTAGCCGGCAAAATTAAGGTTTTACTTTTATTTGTGTTTATAAAAGACGATTCAATTGGACAAAAATATATTGGTTTTTGATAATTTACTAATATTTTTATTTTAAAATAACATTAAGACATTAAACATAAAAAATCATACCATCACTTTTCATCATTTGAGGGTAATTATAAATTATTTTTGGCATCATTTGGACGACATTGATATTGAAGATGCGGTTTCCACACGACTATACCATGTGCCACAATGGAAATATATGCGTCCTCTGTCCCAAAAATGTTAAAATGTTTTAAGATTATAAATTTATTGTTATAAGCTTTTTTTTCTCTATTTCTCCAAGGTTTTGGGCTCCAGCGGAAGCGCTGGGGCCTATACCGACATCATTCAGGTAAAAAAAATTCTGGAAAATTCGGTCCACGCAGGCTGTTTGGGTTAATTAAATTAAAAGGATGTACCTAGCTGATCTGGATCGTTACATGACCAAACTGTTTTGTAATTAGTATGGTATTTGAAAATTTTGAACTAATACAAACATAGCCACTTAAATTTTTATTTTTATAAACTTATTTATGCCAATTTGTATTTACAGCATTTAACGTTCTGATGACAGACCACAAGTTAATGGTGCATTGTTGAAAGAAATAGAACCTAGGGCCAAAATATGAAAACAATCCGCTGTTGTCAAGACTTATATTTAGCCGGAACTTTTGCATCCAGCCAACATCAAACAAAAATTTCCAAATAAGTAGCAAACGCCAACAAAAACTGTAACTACATAATGTAGATCGTAAAATTTAACCTGGGATTGACTGTTGAAGTTTTGGGAATTTCAGTATGTTGTTCAACAATGCCATAGAGCCATTTTTGTAGCTTTCAGCAAAATTTGACTAATTTGAAAATTATTTATGCCTTTATTGTGTACGACTTTAGGAGTTTTATGCTGTTCTGGAATGCTTTACGGGTATTTAGGCCAATTTTCAAATTAACAATATTTTATTCTGGGTTTTAGAAAAATTTCACCTACTAGCCAAGTATTTTAAATAAACTTTTGACATAGACATGCAGAAATTATGGAAGTGCACAGCCATTTTTATTAAAACATCCAAAGCATCCAAGTAACTTGGAAGTTCACTTTTTATTATTTGTCAAAACCTAATTAATTTAATTTTACCATTATTAAGAAATATTATTCCTTTTAAAGTAGAAATTCAATGTTGGACGATATATTGTCGATTGAAATAATAATAGCTATTTTAGTAGTTATTATTAGTGTAAAATGTTACTTTTTTTTCTCCTCTTCTAATCAATCATTTTTTCCTGCTTGTTCATATTATTATCACAATCGATACGGCGATGTGACGGGTAATGTATTGGTGTTTTATAATTACATATTTTGTAGGCTATCTATTTTTAGGTCCCACTGAATGGAAAAAGACATTCCCTGATAGTAATGGTACCCTACAATCCCCGATAAATTTATCAGCATCGGAAGCTATCGGAGTAGCTACAGATAGGTTACCCCCTCTTAAATTTTCTTCCGAGTACAATATTACACCTGATTATTTCAAAATTTGTAATGATGGTCACACAGGTTTGCCAAAAATTGGTTTTGTACTACTCGAAATTACTGCTTATGATTTGTAGTGGTATTGCACTTCCGTTTACCCGGCAATTCGCTAGCTCAAGTATGTGGAGGACCATTGTCAAGTGCATACCAATTTTATAATGCATGCTTTAGGTGGGGTCCTAACGAACACGAAGGATCTGAACATACAGTCGGTTCTCATAGATTTGCTTTAGAATTACAAGCACTGCACATACGAACAGATAAAAAATATTTCAATCTGCAATGTGCAGTAGACAGCGGAGCTGTACTTATTATAAGCTATTTCTTTGAGGTAGTTCAGTTGGTTTGAAAGCTTTCTTATCATAAGTATTGCCGAATTTTTACTTCAAGGTTGTGAGGACTGACAACATTTACCTAAGAGAAATAACTAACTCATTGCACAAAATAAGGGAACCATTTTCTTGTACCGACGTTGCACCAATTCCAATGTCGTGTTTAATGCCTCTATTTAAAAATAAATATTATGCTTACTGCGGTTCCTTAACATATCCTCCTTGTTCTGAACAGGTAAGATGGATGATCCAATCAGAACCATTGCCGATATCTTATCGACAGGTATGTTATTTTTAATTCAATGTATGAATTTAAAGAATACATCCACAGTTGTGCAAATTTAAAAATTTGTGTGGAGTTGATGGACCCATATTATTGAATTCAAGACCAGTACAGAAAACAAATGCCCGACCAATTCTGTTTTATATATAGTACATTGGAAATGCGTTGTACACAATAATTAATATTGTACCTGCTTACAGTAAATATATTTTACATACCTTAAGACTTTTATTCATATCGCTGACCCACTTTCCCTAACCTACTACAATTTTTGCATCCCAAACGGAAAGATCAAGTAAAATGAAATTTCAACTGAATGGACTGCTGCGAATTCTAAGACGAACGCAGCTATTTTCAACTCTAAGCATTGTTTCATTTGGAAAATTCTTAACATTTGGTAAATTTCATAAGACAAATAGACTGATATCATCAGAATATCCCCTTTGAAACGCTATTCTTGCAGCGTTGGGTAAATAAGTTAAGTGAATTAAAGCTTATCGTTCCAATTCTATGCTACTATTCATAAGTGGTGTCCTCTATACCTGAATGTTGTGATTGTGGCGACTCAACTTAATATAAGTCTGATAATTTTGATAAATTACCCAGGTAGCATTTCTAGTTGAAAAGTAGCTGGGAATTTCAATAGCTGCTAATTAGCTGGCTGGTAGCTAGGTATTTATTGCTATTGTACCAGCGGTGTATAAATTAGTAGGTAGATTAATAATAGCTGGTTGGCAGCAAGCTTTAATAACGCGCGAATAGCGCGGTAATAGCTCTTAATAATAGCTTGCTGAAAGCAAGCTGTAATGTCCTGATAATAATTGTTAATAATAGCTTTCTGGCAACAAGCTACAATAAACCTGCTAATAGCTGGCTAATCACTGTTTTGCTTCTAGAAAATTCTAGCAGGTGTAATAATAACATGCTAATAGCTCGCTAAAAGCTCTTAATAATTGCTTTTTGGCAGCAAACTGTAATAATCTCGACCCTAGTAATTTAGCCATTTAGCTTCTTACTGGGTTTATTGTGCTATAATATGGTTTTCATAACATTTTTTTTAAGGTCGTTCATAAATTAATTCAGAAATTAAGCAATTTTTTACCCCCCCCCCCCCCTGTCATCACACTCCATTCCAAATATTACTTCACGCATCAATGCGACCCTTTCTTTTATTATTTAATATTAAGTAAAACCCAAACAGAAAATCGAAAAGTAAGCACAAAATATGTTCTTTTTTCACCTCAGATCAGTTCATTGATATGTGGACCACTTCTTGCGTCAGAGGAATAGAAAAAGAAGTATTTCAATTTTAGAAAAATTAATTTTCTAAGATGGTAGAGATTTTCAAAATTTTTTAAAGTTGCAAGTTGCAGTCGGAAAAATGTAATAGATGCATTAATTCCGGTAGAGCTAATTTTTTTATATGTTGTACAGTACATGTTGATTCCCGAATCGATTTCCAGTAGTTTTCCAACAAAATTTTTTGCCGAGAGGAAAACAAGTTTTAAGAACAGGTTTTTTTCAGACTTGATTCAGTTTTTCGGTCATTTATGCAATAGCTTTTTAAGGGATACAAAATTTTCTGTTATTTGAGACCAAGCAGGGTTCTCTAGCTTCAGTAGTTTCCGAGTTACAGCTCTACAAAAATCAGCAAAATTTTACAAAATTGGGAAATTTAAAAATTCTGTAATTCTAATTACTCTAGTTTGAAAGTTGTTATCCAGATTTTAACATTGGGAGTCGCAATTTGGAAGGTACGGGGTAATTTCCCAATTTTGGGAAATCCATCTTTGAAGAGCTGTAACTCGGAAACTACTGGAGCTAGAAAACTCTTTTCGGTATGAAATAGTAGTAAATTTAATGTTCTTGAAAAAGATATGGTATAAATTTTCTGTCAGACGCTTACTTTGACGCCTATTTGGCAAAAACTTGAAAATGGCAGAACAATGTTTGTTGGGAAATTACTGGAAATCAATCCGGGAATCAATAGCTCTACGGGAATTAATACACCTATGCGTTTTTACAATTTTGACTGGAATATAATCAATCTGCTTGATATTCACTATTCATCTCCTCGTGAAATGTTAGTTCAGAAAAAAAGGAAATTGTATCTTTTTTGTAGGGATTGCTCTTAAATTTTTGTAACTACTAATTTTGCAATGAAGTTAATAAATAACAAATTATATACAAAAACAATTACAATGCACCTTTTTTCCAAGATTATGGATTTTTGCCCCTGTGGGTATAGACCCTAACACCAAAGCGTAATTTCCTCGTTAAATGCACAAACTGATCCTTTGGATTCAGAAACTCTTTGCGCGTCTGTCCCCCGACACATCGATTAAAAGAAGAGGAATTGTTGCAAATGGGATTTTATTGCAAGGTCGATTGAATATATTAAATAATTTAGTTGTGGAATAAAGCTAGAATGCTTTAAAATAAATAAGACCATATAAGGATTAATTTCTTTTAACGATCAGAAAATGCTGAAATATTTTGATGCTTCAAAGTTATTAGAGGGGGCCTGCTTGATCTTTGATTGGGACACCCAATATTAAGATTTTAATTGTCTGTTTATTTATACCATTATTTGATTATTTGTATGTTAATATAATATTAATGTAACATTTAATTTTAAATAAAATTAAATCTACTCCAAATTAGTTACAGGTAAGTCAAAGTAATACATACGAGTAAAGACTCGGGGTTAAGACACATTGTTCTTAGATAATTAATTTAAATAACATTTTTTAACTTGTAATATTATTTTATTTAATTAAAGAAAATTATTTAAGAACTAAAATTATAATACGTCTTACGAGAGATTATCAATAATTTTCTATTTAGATAATTATAGTATAACAGTATGATTACTAAGTAGGGTGCGGGTAATTATTTATTTTGATCAATCGGTGGATGAGATGCAAAATAATCAATTTATAAATTTTCAATCTTGCTGTTTAGAACTGCATTGAAATGTATAAAAAACTGAAACAATAAATTTTCGAATTACCCACTTATGTACATAGCCCAAAAATTCATAGTTTCAGATTTTCAGCTTTTATCATATTAGGATGATTGGTTCATCTTGATGATATACATTTTGTTACTTATGATGCTAGAATTTGATTTGAATTGATGATATTTCACTGCATTACTATAAAAAATCGATTTATTTATTTAGTTATTCTGGTTTTCAATCAATAATCACAAGTAGTAATTTTTTTTTAATTTTTAATATCGCATTAGCACTACAGCACTGTAGTTGTAGTCGTATTAATACAAAAACGAATAATAGTGAACTGCATTGGTAAAAAAACTTAACATAATATATTTCGGTACCTATTACCTACTGGTCTCATCAGAACACAACATGCAATGTGTTTTTAATTAGTGTTGTGCAAAAATTTGTTTAAAGTTTTTTTTAATTAGTCATTCAATGAGTACCTGATATTTTGTATTTTGATAGTGTTATCTTGTTTTATCAAAACCGATAAGGTGTACGCACATAAAATTTACCAACGACAGTGTAGTGCCTACGTTATTGTGACAAGTATTGCAGTTGAAAAAAGAAATTTATATTATGGCTCGAGAAATGGATGTCGGCATGAAATGCATCAAATTGATGCTTTTCATTTCTAATTTTATGTTTGTGGTAAGTTTTTTTCTTATTATTCCAAGATTGTGGAAAATGATATTTTTGCTTATTTGTCAAACGGTGCGTAGATTAAATGCTAATTTTTATGTGGGCACTTAATAATAGTAATAATAATAATAATAATATCCCATAAATGATATCTGTGCATATCATGACTTTAATGTTGTACTAAAACCGAAAAAGGTACTTTTTCCCTCAGTAAAATTTAATTAGGAAAAAGATAATAAAGATAAGAAAAGTGTTAATTGCTCATTGTATTTATTTATAAATAACAAAGATTAAGGTTATTATATCTTGAAAACGTACGTGACAATTTACTTACATTGATAGTACGATAACAGATACCCACCTGAACTTAAAAACCCAAATTCAAATTTTTTTAAATTTACCTTTTGTAGCCATGTCGATGACCAAGGTCATTCAATTTTACATTTTACCTGATGATGCACAGTATTGAGTGTGAACAAGACCAGAAACCACCTTTACCAATGGGCCAATGGGCCTATAGTCCCAGGGCCAGAGTGCAAAACTTCGGAGATTGCTTTTCTGTCCTCCCAATTACAACTTTTTTGCTTTGATTTTGGCATATTCTAAAAACAACTGAGTATTGTAAAAACAATATATAGGTATATCCAAAATACTTGTTTAACGGATTTAATGCAAATAAGTATCCAGTGGGGCTGCAAGTTTGGGTTGCAAAACGAGTATTATTTGCAAATTACTGTTTGGCAATTGGTATCCCAGGTCAACAGTGTTGTTAGAAATTGTTCTATTGTGTGTTGATTTAAATCCTTTTCAGCAATTTAGGCAAAAAAATCGGAGAATTCAGGGGGGCCCAGAGAATTTAATTTAATTTCATTAGCTCTGAGAATGCAATTGCTTTATAACAACCCTGGTATTAAACAACAACTTATTGTATTTTTATAAAATACAACTTTTAGAAATTAAACCTGATACACATGAAATTCGATCACAATTTATAAAAATCTGTACTTTGTACCATATGCTGTTAGAATGGTGAAATAATCAATTTTTATGTACTACACGAAAACACCGATAAAATTTTTATATCTATTACTTAAATACCTATACATCCGTTGTTTTTTATAGTTAGCATTAGCTAATTTAGCTAGTTAGCTAAAAAACCCAGATTAAACCTCTCCGGCCAGAAACTTTTCGACAAAAACCACAGGACAATAACCTGGTGTAAATTTCTTTAATTTTCTTAAAAAGCAACAAGTTTCTTTAGGATAATAATTAATTTCTTCCTCTTTATATATCTTGTCTGGTCTTCCAGATTAGGCCATCACCATGCCAAAGAGGTGCTCTCTCTACACCTCCAATCTAGATTATATTCCAAAACCATACTGTTTTTTTCTTCCTACTCTTAGTCGACCATAAATCTTTCCGTTTAAAATCAGATGTAAGAGTTAATCCCTTTTTCATATATGGATTGTCTGGTCTTCTTCATTTGGCGATCTCCATGCCAAATACTGCTCTACAGCTTGCATGTCAGTCCAATCTCAAATATTGCGAAATCACATTATTTCTTTCTTGTACTTCACGTCGACATCTGCGAAACCTCTTCAAAAATAGCCCAAACAATATTAAATATTTGAACAAAAGCGGGAATTTCATTACTTAATTCGTAGTTCTTTAGTCAGGACATCTAACGTAAGATTCAAGAAATGGTTTGAATCAGCACATCGATTTCGCACTAAAATTAGGAATTATCCCGACTATGACAATAATTCCGGTATATGCAATTGTTAGTGCCTTTGCGGAATTGCACGAAATTCTGGAAAATATATCTCTATAAATAAGACCAGTTATTGGCCACATTATCCAAAATTTTTGTCCATTGAAATAATCCCTTCCAATTAAGATAGAGAGAGCTGCCCATTTGAAGAGAGTATAACTATCATGATTTGACGGAAGACCTATAAAAAATGTTTCTCTAATTTTCGTCTGAAGCATTAAAAAGTTTAACAAGGTTATTGCTACTGATGGTGAATCCATTTCAAATCTGTTTGCTGATAAATATTTTGAATTAGTTCTCACCGTCACTGATCTTCCAATTAGGTACTCATGAAAACTGCACAAGTGCTATTGTCTGATATAAACACACGTGCGACTGTAGATCTAAATAAAATAAGTCTTTTTGTCAATTCGAATTCTTCTTGTGGATCAGACAAAATAATTGCTTGCTTCGTTAAAAATAACCTTTCTCTTTCCTAACCTTGGTCTAAGTACGAGTATAATCTTTGGGAAATCAATATTTCTTGGATTACCGAAAATTATCATACGGTCTGCATTGCAGACCGTTACCCGTTCCCAAAATATTTAAATATACAGATTACATACTATAATCACTCTCAACTTGGTTTTGTGTCTGAACGTTCCATATCCTTTTTTGTAAGTTTCGTTGCTTCGCCTATTCCTGTTAATTTTCCATTGACAAACCTTCAGAAATTGGGTTCAATTTCCCCTCAGTGGCACTTGATGAAAAATCAATTGTATTTCCTCCAAGAGTGTACAAAAACTTAGTTTACTTTCAGTCGTAGCAAAATTTATACCTCAATAATTTTTTATTTTTTATAGATGGTTGGATTTCTGCTGATAGCCATCGGAACATCTGTAAATTCGATTTACTCAGATTTTGAAATCTTTATGGAAGCACACCATTTTAAACCAGCAGAACTGTTAATTGCAATTGGTATAATAATATTCTTTGTTGCACTTTTGGGATGCTTTGGTGCTATTAAAGAAAGCACCCTTATTGTAAATATTGTAAGTATTAAAATCAACTTGGATTAGAACAAACATGTTGAAATTGTGGATGCTGGCGTTGACGTATGTGTGGTCTTGATACTTAGCGAAAGATTAAATTAAACGGGAAGTAAAAATATACCAACCTTGATTCCTCATCAGTCAATGGCAAACCACCGAGGCAATTTGGAAATGTGTGAGACCAAGAAGAAAAAGAACGAAAACACACATACGTCACCGCGACGTTAGCATCATTGGCATGTTTGTACTTTACTGTTTTCATTTACAATAATTATTTTTGTTTTAGTATGCCGTTTTTCTATTCTTAATACTTATATTAGAGATTTCGGCTGCAATAGCTGCATATGCAATGAGAACAAATATATACTCTTACATAAGCGACAACATGTATGACACTTTGGATCAATATGAATACGATCCAGTTACAAAGAACTATTGGGACTTTATGCAAGAAAGAGTAAATTTTTGTTTCATACTGAGACGACTGAATTCATGATTTGTACTTTTAGTTACATTGTTGTGGTGTTGTCGAACCAGGTGATTGGAATAATGTCACAATTGTCAATGCAACAAAATGGAATTTGACGACTGTACCTCAATCTTGCAACTACTTGCTGCCTAGTACTACTGATCATATTTACGAACGAGGTTGTTTGAAACAATTAGGTTTAATCCTTTCAAGTTCCGCATTGATGATTGGAATTGGATGTACATGTGTTGCATTTGTTCAGGTTTGTCTCACGTATCTCTAGAGGTCTCAAGTACATATTTAAACATTTCAGTTAATGGGAGTCATATTTGCAACTGCGTTAGCTAAAACTATACGACGAATCAAAACAACTGACGAGCTGAAACGCCAAGAAAATCGTATGAGGATTTATGAACAATTACAACTATCCCATCCAACAAAAGAAACTATTACGCCTGTATTATACGAATCCAACTCAACGGATGCTTAATTTCAAGCAAATACATTTAAATATTTATAGAAGTTTATAAAAACAGTTGTTCGCCGTTGTACTCGTCGTATACCGGGTGGCCGGCCGCATACCCAACCACATCTTTTGATGCGAAAAAATATATCTTTTGATTAATATATTTTTCGTTATAATGAGAAGCAGGAATTAAAAAAGAAATATTTCTGTATGAATTCCCTAGATTCGGGTGTGCGGCCGGTCACCCGATATATGTATTCCAAAACCATTTTAAATATATCTGGGCTACCCTGTAGTTAAATGAGTTTTATTTTAAAGTATCTACTTTTAAAATGACTTTATAATGCTTACTATAATATGTTTAATTTTTGTTGTTGTGTTTAAACTTTTTAATCGTTTAGTTTATATTATAAAAATGTATCTATATAACAGATGGACATAATATACATTTATGAAGCACAATTTATAAAATTATAATAAATGTATAAATTTATACATGTTTTAGTGTAATCTACCCTTCTTATGAAAAACTTTATTTGGAACTGAACTTGGATAAAAAAAACAAACTTTAACTTTTTGTCAACGTTTCGAGTTATAATTTACTCTTTATCAGGGTTGTTAAAAATAGATCTTTCAAAAACATCGGTTTTTACAAAATTCATAAAATGCATATTATTAATTGAGAACTATTCGCTGTTGAGATCACTATAAAGAAGCTAAGTTTTGGAGTATCTTTTCTGTAATTTATTAAAGCTGTGATTGTTCACCTTTATAAAAAATTATTGTTGCATATTATTGCATAAAATGCATTCCTAACCCAGAATTTAAAGAATACATTTAAAAGATACCCTAAGGAACAATGATAATCTAACTTTATCTGGGGGATAAACCAAAAAGGAATTTTGGTATTCAAGATCTAGGAATTGCAAGTGAATTTAAGGCAGGAATTGCGAATTAATTATAATTCCTGAAACAAAAATTGCACAAAGTATTCAATAAGATGCATATTTTGATTATCTTAAAATATTTCAGTATTCTATCCTTCTTTTTTTCAAATTCTACTTGTAGTAATGTAAAACTCGCTTTGGTAGTTTTATCCCTGTCGTAAGTAGAAGTAGAGTCCTTCATCCTTATTTTTGTAGATCTTCTTGTTATTGAGCCTTTAAAAGAAATCGTAATTGAATGTGTAGGGAACATCGAGGAAGCTGTTTGGTTGACATACAAAAAACGAAGGGGTTGATATCCCAAAACTGTATATAAATATGGTTGGAACTCCTTTACAAATTCCTTGAAAATATTTGGAATGTATTGAAATCCTTAGAAATCTCTGGAATTTGAATTTTTTGGAAATCACTAGAATTCATTGTGAATCACCGAAATTCCTAACAATCATAGGAATTCTCTAGAATTTGCTAGAATTCCTGGGAAAGCGTTGGAATTGTTGGAAATCTCTTGAATTCGAAGTAATTTGGAAATTTCTGAAATTCTTGGAAATCATTGGAATTCCTGGGAAATCGTTGGAATTTCTTGGAAATAATTTAAATTTGTTGGAAATCATTGCAATTCCTAGCAACTCATTGGAATTCTTGGAAATCTCTTAAATTAGAATTTTTTGAAAATTACCGGAATTTTTTGGAAATCACTGGATTTCTTTGGAAATCTTTAAAATTCCGAGTCGTGTGTACACAAATTTATCTGGATATTTACCCCTTGGTAGAAAAATTCTCCCACAACTTTATATCAAACTTTAACTGAAATTTAATTACTAAAGCTAGATTAAATTTTAATATCAAATTTACAATTGAACTAGATTTAAATTTGAAGTAGGTAAATTTATATTTCAATTCTTTACTGTTTAATAATAGTCACCATTCTTGTCTGAATAGTATTTTGATGGTGAGAATGACATTGATTTAAGGGGATTGTGTGAGAAAAGCAACCACGTACAGCTTGGAATATGGAGAATAGAAGATACTAATTTGTATTTACAATAGATATTTTTTATACAAGTGTGAGGAAAAGTACTAATTTTCCGCACTAGGGCGGAAAAGTAGTTTTTTTCCATACATTTTTGAATATCACAAAGTAAGACTTTTTCAAACATAATTAGACAAATTTATTTATGCTGCTCGTCAATCAAACCTTTGCTATGCTTCTCTATAATGTCACCATTTGGATTATAAATGTTCGGATTGTAAATGTAAAAAAAATAGTTTATAAAAAATGTTCGGAACATTACCTAGATTTTCCATTTTATTTTATAATTATTGCAGTGTGAATTCCAAATTGGAATTAATATAATATTTAAAATTTTATTTTTTATTTATTTTTTATTTTACCATTTTAATTTAAATTTTTTAACAATCCCAAAATAAAACATTAATAATTGCTACAAACTTGGCAATTTTTTTTTATTATTGCCATATTTCAGTGCGTGAGTTAAGTAGTTGCCAAAAATATCCAAATTTTAGCTAATAATATTATAAATTACGTTTTTGGTAATAAATTAAAAGAATTATGAAAGGTTTGAATAAAGAATTTTATTAAAATTATTAGTGTCAGTTTCTTAGATATTTATACACGTGATTTTTTTAAATTAGGAAAATAAATCAACATTTCAGGACTGCTAAATTTGTAATAATCTTATATACAATATAACTCCTACATTTAAATTATTTTTAATAATAACGATGGATATCCGACATGATTAGTTTTTACACGGTAAGAGCGTCAAAAAATCGACAGCAAATTACTATTAAGTTAACAACTCAACAATAAAGTTATAGTAATTGCAGAAATCACTGTTAAAGGTGGGCAGGATCGTTGATTTCCACCATGTTGCATTGCTTCGGGGTGTTCACCTAAAAAAATAAAAATAGTTTACCAATAGCTTTTACACATCAATCAAAATATAATTTCATTCGAGAAAGTGGTAAATTATTCCTTATCTACAAAACAGCATGAAAATTGCAAAACAGCCTTATATTTGAAATGCTGTAAAAATCAATAAAAATATGAAAAATTTGAATTTTTGTAGTTATTAAATGATTCAATTTATCGGGATGTTATCTTATGCCTTTGATAGTAATATTCAAGTTACATTGCAGTACCCAGCGAATTTATAATATTATGTAAATAAGTTGTAAGTATACAGACGAGACGTAGGTACATGTTTTACAAATAGTTCAATTGCTGTCTTATATGGAAAAGGCGAAGTTCAGCTTGACTTTCATACGAGAGCAGTCTGCTCTTTCGCCAGAATCAGTTTGGTTTATCATCTCAATAGAAAGCACTTGGTATCCGCAATATTTATTAACATCTGCGAGAATACAATCTGTTAAACTTAAATTCCAATTATCTTTACCAATATAAGGAACCTTTGGGCATCCCAAAGGAATCTTTGGCATCGTTGCTTTCTGCTGTTTCCGAATGATATAGGTCAAATAATTATTTTGTAAGTTCACTTTACAAACTATTTTTAAATTTTAGTATTATACGAAGTTCTTTGTATTTATTGTTTTATACCGGTTTCGCTTTATAACATCACCAGGTAAGTTCATTTGCGTTGTCAATCATTTTTAAAAACGTTTTACTTTTATAGGCTTTTTATTATTTTCAAATAATTCCGACAAAATAACTGTAACTCGATGTTTTAACTGTGAGAAAATAAAAGTGGAGACTTCAATATCAAATCGGGTTTGTACATTTTCTTTAATTTTTTTAAGGTCCAAATTATGACTTTAAAATTACGAAAAAAATCAAAAAACCCGTTTTATTATTTACATAATTATTTGGTACTTCTAGCATACCTCCGTGATTTATATACTGAACTGTATTTTTCTAGCTCGATATTTTCCTATCGGATTTTCTCAGTAAAATACAAATTCTTCAAAATATTTGCCTGATTAATTTTCATTCAAATAAAACTTTATAAATGGGAACGTTAAACTAAAAAGATAGGCGCACCCATCTAAATCGGCATCGCCTGATTTTAAAATGTTTCTTGAGTGAGAACTTCCAATTAATATTTTGTAAATTATACGGTACGTCCATGTTTTATTTTAGATTAATCAAATATATACGAGAAGAGTGCAATTTTATATTTAACTTGCTAAAAAAGGGGGGTTGCATTAATTTCAAATTTTATTTATTTTTGAAATTTCCGCAATTTATATAATTGGTAATTTGATTTTGATCTAAATTTTGAAAATGGTTTAATTTAAATTTGTGAAAATCTAATTTGTAAATATTTGATTTTAGGAAAATTCAAATGTTATTGTTAATTTGTTAAAAGTTGCACGGCAGGTTGATAAATTTGATTGAGAAAAATTTTGTTTTGACAATCAGATCTAGGGGGGGGGGGGGGGTATTTATTTTTAAAATTTCTGCGAGTTGGCGAACTTGACGCCATCTGGCAGAGGAGAAGGGGCTTTTTCGTCCAACATGACGGAGTGGCCACAAGTCTAATTTAATTAGAATTTTTGAATTTATTATAATTGAGAATTAAAACGGAACTTTTGATGATAAATGGAATGGGGAATATGTTTTTTTACCTCCAATCAACCAGAAAAATTGGAGGTATGGTAATTGAAAAAAAATTTTAATTTTTTTTTACATTTCCGAGATCAGCGTGTTCAGAAACGTCAAGATCTGCAAAAAAATAAGAAACAAATTTTTGTGTCGGTCTGTCGGTTGGTCGCCAGATTTGTCCCTCTATTTATTCCTGAACCATCCTATCAATCAGAACCAAATTTGGTATGGTAGTAGGGTTTACGGTAGAAAAGTGAAACTAAAAAATGATGTAAGATTTTTAAAAGCGATGTTGTCTTGTGATATGTTATTTCAAAGACCTTGAAAAGCTATTTCCGGAATAGGTGAAATTAACTTTCTACCTGTCATCTGCCAAAAATTACAAGCTGTCAAAGTTAAAACTTCAAGAGTTAATAACTCATGAAGTACTGAAGGGATTAAAAGGACTTGAGTGCAATATGAAAAAAAAATTAATTTTATTTTGCGAAAACTTGAAAAAAGTCCTTGTCCCTCGATTTTCTCCGGCATTTCTACGTCGATGGCAATCAAACTTTTAGGACGTATGTCTTGTGGCCTCTAGTCGTGAAAATAAGGTTTTGGCAGAGAAACCTTTGCTAGGGCTACCACAATAAAATAAATTTAAAAAAATGAAAATGTCATCGTACTTCCGGGAATGTTTAACCGATTCAGATAAAACTTAGTGTGCTGATAACTGGAGGTATTACGGCAGAAGTGACGATATTTTTTTTGAAAGTTATTTTTGAACTTGTGTTTGAAAAGAAGATTGGAAAAATAGTTAAAATTTTTAATATTGTAAAAATTATAATGGTTGAAAAAAAATTTTGCTTTCCGAATTTTTAAAAATTTATTTAAAACGAAGTTTATCTACTCAAGAAATTTAATTTAAAAGGATTAATTTCGGACTATAATAATTTTTTTTTTTAATTCATCATAACTGAAAATTGGTTATGTTTTGTGAAGGATGTATGATCGATTACACATCCAAAGCCAATTTTTTGATATGTAAAATTTTTAAAATTTTGATGCCAATAGACAAATTTGGAAAATGAAGATATTTTATAAAATACAGACTACACAGACGTACAAAACCATTTGTTACATCTGCAATTGTGTGTCTGATTGTTTCTTAGATAAATTACATGTTCTTCGTTGTTTATGTGTAAAATGTAAATTTCTTTGGAATACAAAAAACGGGTCACTACAAGCAGCATCAAAAATAAATTTTTTAGTAGATACGTAGGTATTATCTGTTTCCTGGCATTTTTTATCATGTTCAATGTTTCGATAGTATCTTTAGATTACTCTGTTCTTTGGGAAAGCAGGAGAAAAACCGTTGAGGAAATGAAATCGAAGGATTTAAAACATTATTTTTACTCGTTTTAAATAAATTACGATAAGTAAATTTGACACATGCAAATTAAAACTGCGGTTGGATAAAACCGATTAAAGTGCTAAATTTTGTAACTACGTTCATGTTGTTTTAGAACCTAAATACAGAAGCAGTTCTATAAATCAGCAGCCTTAGGAGGGTAAATTACTATAGTTAAACTGTTAGAAATTACTTCTATAAAACCGTGTACTTACCATTGAGAACGTGTACAGTGACATTAGCGGGACGAGCATTAGAAGGGTTACATTGGTAGTTTCCAGAATCAGAAGATCGAGCTCTTTGGATCAGTAATATGCTGCGGCTAGTCTCGCCTCGTTCTGTTGCAACACTTACTCCACCTCGAGAACTTGAGTAGCTAATTATCTAAAATTTTATTTGCTATTAAAATATAAATAAGCAAGTAGGTGCTTAAATTTACAAACAAATTTGCATAATATAGTAATTCATATAATTTGAAAGGCTTAAAAGTACATAAAACTTAATTACACTAGCCGGTATCTAACAAGATTTAAAACACAAATTGTAATCCTAACTTAATGTTATAAATTTTCACTTAGTCACTATACAAAGTTTGAATTATATGTAGACAAATTACTTCAAATAGATTAGAACTAGATTAAAAGTACCAGATTTATCCCATCACGGTTCATAATGAGTGTTTCTAACATTTAAGCACAAATATTATTTTATTAATCAATTCTTAATGCGAATTGCTTTGAAAAGTAAAAAAAAACTGATTAAAATTTTTCCTAAGTAATTTAACAAATGATTTTCCCAATTAGGAAGGTAATTTATTTATAGAGCTCGAAGTAATCCAATTTATAAAGTAATCTTGCTGGAAAATGTGATACCTTACCTAAATTTTGAAAATTTGTAGCAGAATTTAGAAATTAAAACTCTTTATTAAAAATTATAAAATTACACGGAAAAAATGCAGAATGATGCGATGCTGATGAATTGTAAAAAGCGCGAAATGCTCGTTTAACAATAATATTTTTCTAAATTAAATTTTGAAATGATATTTATATTATGTAACTTTGAAATGAGCCCGTTTAGATGGCCTAAGTGCATGGAATAAAAATAATATGAAAAAATGGTGAAACTTGCGAAATATTTTATGAGTTAAAAAACTTTTCTTTAAAAATACAAAACTTGGCACTTATGACTAAAAGGTAACAATTGATTTTAAATATTTAATAAGATTGTGAAAGAAGTACTTACTGCATCGTTGTGATTCCAGTAGATATAAGCCGGAGGTTCAGGACTATGTCGTACTACACAAGTAAGGTTGATGGTACTTCCGCGATCAATGAACAGCTCTGGGCCACCAACAATTTCAGTATCTGGTTCTAAAATAATATTTTTTTTATGTGTTGTAACACTACGGAAATTACAAGTGTCATGAGAAAGAAATATCCTGTCTAAATATGTAATGAATTGTATCGATATTATTTATGATGTAAACGTTTCGTGGTTAAATATAGCTGTTTACAGTCAAATTCCGTTATTAGCGCAAGTCGGCGATTTTCAAGATAATTAGAAAGAAAATAATTTATATAACATATTAAAACAAAGAGAATATTATAACACAACTGCTATTATACCACTGCAATCATACTGCAGTCAAATATCGACTTACAATTATTTTAAGTTTTATTAGTTCGGTTAAACTCCAGTTAGCTTAACCAATATAACCAACAAAAAAGTGTACAGCTTATATTGTTCGTCGGTTATCTTTAACTGACATCGAAAAACGAAGTTAACGCTCCCCAAACGGCGAACATGTCAGGATTTTTGCAATTATCTCGTAAACGAATTGCATGCTGCGTGCTAGATATAATCCATGCCCCACTTCTGGCCCCTATTATAACCCGTAAACTATAAAGATTTTACGGCAAACCTAGTCACGTTATTATTGTTCTAATTATTTTTAATAGTTATTAGTTTTACCCGAAACAAAATTTTCAGACGATGCACCGTTTACGAGATAATTGTCAAAAACCGCATAATAAGGGAAAGTTACCAAATTGTACGCACTTACGGCAGATTGGTCTAATTGATTAAAAAAAGTTCAATTCACTGCAAAAGTTTGGGTACCTATTAATTAATATAATGTAATTTTGAGAAATTCCATATTACAATTTTGGGCAAAACAGCTGTACTTCAAAACGCCAATATAATAATTACGCCACTGCTAAATTTGTATTTCAAAAATTCATAATAATTACAGTAAACAAACCAAATTAGTCGTCATTTTGAGGTCACTGCATTATTGTAATAATAAATAATAATAAAAATAATAAATACCCAAAACCAATTAATAATAGCGCAGTGATTTGGGAATAAATAAATTGATTTGATCAGTTTATTTTATGTCTGGGATGAACATACTAAGTTTTCCCCTTCTAAAAAGTCTTCAAAGTTGTGTTTTTTGCAAATATCTCGTTGACTGTTTGTTTTATCGGGAAAATCGCCATATAAATATTATTCCAAATAAAATTCTCTATAATGAAGGAATTAAGCATTTTTAGTTTAAAGTGAAGCTTTATGGAGTTACAGCTGCACGAAGTCAACCCAAGTCAAAATATATATTAATTTTTATGTTAAATACAAAAAAATATGAAGAGATAAGGGTTTTTGAGATATCAATCTAACATCACCCACAGGAACCTGTAATGCATGACTCATTTCCTCTATTTGGTTTTGGCAACGCTGCAGGAACGTAACAACAAGTAGTGTGAGTGGTGCCAGGAACCAGGCGGCGACCTTTTCACCACAATTTAATTCATTCAGTTTTAAGTAAAAAAGCAAAATAATGTAAGAAGAGAAAAGAAGAATACAAAAATTCTAGGACATACCAACTGAACACATTAAAATCCACTGAAATAGTATGTTACTAACCGAGTTTCAAAACTTTCTCGTTATTGGACGCACAGCTATTGAAGAACGAAAGCAAGCGAATTTTCGATTTTTGGTTAGAGCAAATATACTATTTTATCGGAAAAAATGTAATGTTATAGCTAAATTATTCACAATTTGGATCAACATTACGCAAAAAATATTTAAGTAACTTAAAATACGTCTAATGTCAGACTGGTCTGCTGGAAATTTTATGTTGGTCCTAATTTTAAATGATGCATGAACAACTTAGGGATATACGTTTTCAGTATAAGATTTATTGGTTGACCAAATGTCTTCTTTCGAGTTTACGTCACCAAAGATTTTTTCTTAGTCTCGGTTTGAAATGCCTCGGTTTCTCACTCGACAAAACGTTCAGAACGGATAGTTTTCTCTACATTATTCGATAAAAATCTTATGAGGTTACGTCTATTCCGAAGTTTTAGCCAAGTAACTCGAAAACGCTCCATTTTAGACTAAAAATGCTAAAATCCTTTTATTAAGAGAATTTTATTCCAAGTAATGTTTATCATAGATCTTTTTCACGTAAAATAAATGATAAACCTGATATTTGCAAAACACTTATGCTAATATAGTGCTAATTTTAATTTTTTACTTAAAATTTTTCTGAAATGTTCAAGAAGTATTTCTTGGTCAGAAAAAGCCTAAAGGCGAAAAAAGACAGAAAAAAGAGTAAATAATAATAAAAACATTTTATTTCTCTTTAAGTAGGAGAAACAAGGCTTGCTTTCTACTAAATAGATATAAGCAGTATGCCAATGTGTAAAATACTACATTTTTTTTATACTAGTAACTTAAACTTTGTGCACAGCCTGTACACCTATAAAAATTGCCCTGGCTTTCTCATAAAGTGACTTCCAGTTTAGATGAAATAAAAGAGCACTTCCTTGAATAAGTTTTTACAGTTTATATTTTCACAACATTTGAATAGTTTAGTTTTCATCTATAAGATCGTCATAAGACGTTTTATGTCAATCAATACAAAAACCATAATTAGCATACAATAATTAAAAACATTATTTGTCAAAATATACTACATAATAATTTACATAATTTTAATAATTCATAGATAATTTTCTTAATTACTATATGCTAATTGTGTTTTTCGAGAGTTGATTGACATACATACAACGTCTGATGCTGACGATCTTAATTTGCTGGGTTGTAGTACGTTAACCTTTGCTTGAAGATATAGATATTGTAAAAAAAAACAATGGCATGTGATCGACAGCATTAAACGAAGCAAATCTACTATGAACAAACTCAAAATATCGATTAATTCAGAAAATAATCGATTTTACAGATTTTATTATTCATATAAAAGACGGTGAATAGCTCGTTCTGTTGACAGTACGTGTGCTCGACTTAAACAGATGCAGAAGTGTATTATAATGGGATGAGTCATAAACTACAATAACTTTATCACAATTTTTTTTCCGTGTAAAGGTTATCGTACTGTCCCCATTTATTAATATGATCAAAATTAATCACTGCAGCAGTAATGGTCATTGAGCCAATAATGGTCACCTTAAATACTAAAATTGGTAAGAAACAAAGCAATTATTCTTGAATTGCAAACACATTTCTTTCACAAACAATAATATTAATTATTTTACATATTAATTAAAAGAATATAAAAAAAGAAAGAAAATGTTACAGGCATTAATCAAATATTTTTCCCATTCCTTCAAGTTTTTTATAGATTGTGATTAATTTTATGATTTATGTATAGTGATGAGTTTTGCTTTGTTTTGAAAATCAAGTTTAGAATTGCAGTCTATAAATCAATTGTTTTAACTAACACCTCAGTTTAAATTTTGTTATGTGGCTTTGAAAATGTGTAAATATATTTAAATTTATATTAATTTATGCTAAAATCTACCTATATAAATATATTTTTACAATGTATAATTTAAAATAATGATTTAGTCAATTTAAAGAGAACATACCCGTTCTCGAAATTAATGTTGCGTAGAAGCCCAGAAGAACATTTTGAAAATAATGAAAATCAAAATATACCTAATTCAAATTTGTATGGCTCTTTGCAAAATTATATACTATGTATTTGATAAAATAAAATCAACAATATTTTGGTATTAAAATAAATTTAAAAATTAAAATAAAAAAAATAAAAATTTTGAAAATAAGCTTGAAATCTTCAGCTATGAATTTGAGCTACCAAATTATTGGTGCTTAATAATTTTTAAAAGAAGTTCTCGACCTTACGGTCCTTAACTTTTAATGCGAATTAATAAACAATAATTTTCAAACAAATTGGAAGCCAATTTAGGCAAAAATAAACATTGCATTGCGATAATATGGCATACTTTTCATCGGTAAAATTTATATTTATGAAGCTCCGAATGAAGCAACTAATACTAAATGTCAGTAGAATATATTTTTATTTTTAAATAGTACAAAAATTATATTTTTGAACAATGAAATTCTGTTTTCGGAGAACTGCGAGTCGTAGAGAGAAAAAATGAACAGGAATTTTGAGATTTCAAAATAATATTTCAAATTCAAAACTAATTGTTATTCTCGATTCTGCAACAGATATGTATTCGTTTGTTTTGAGGTTTTTTTTATGAAATTGATTTCTATATATCAATACTTGGAAAAAAATACAATAATAATTATGGTGGGCAAAAAATATGAAACAATGTTGTAATGTATTAGGTACTTACATTTACAAAATGATATGTCTGTAGATAAATGAAAAATCTTACCAATTCATTCTTTTGTTACCTTGTAAATTTTCCTTTGAATTATTTATGAGTATTAATTCACTCCTTTGGATAATTTTGTCAAGTCAATGTAAATTTAAAACCAGCGAGTGGTTTTAAAAGTATTGTAATTTAAGAATATGCATGAGCACTAGTAGCTCATTCAGCATTCATTTCATTATTTACGCAGAACAATTTATACATGCTGTTACAAATTTCAAGTCCCTATTAGAATGTCGGAAATCGAAAAAGCTGATTAAAGTGGGGAAAAAGTCACATAATTTGTTAGAAACACTCGTACTAGTTTAAATTTTATCCAACTTTTTTAGATTTATTAGTTCTTTAAACAGTAAACAATTTGTGGTGGCTTTTTTACGGTTCCTAATGTGACAGATACAGTAAAATCTGCCAATTTAGCTTAAATGGAAATTTTAAACTGACATTAATACAAACATTGATTATTTTGATTTTCCAGAAATGTTTTTCTGAAAACAATATAAAATGTTACCGTGATGTGAATTAATTTATTAGTTATTGCCAGTACACTTTTTATGAATGCAATTGTTTCTGAACAAAAAATTAACCACCGGCAGTAAAGTAAATTAATGCATTTTTGTCGCATTCACTTTTTTACTTCCCCAAACTCCTTAGTAAGGAAAGTATTGTTATCAGAAATTAAAACCCCTTATTTTTTTAATTAAAATTTTATGTTTCGAGGTATCTACTCTTACATTATTTTTACTACTTTTGAAAAATGTCTGAACTTTAGATTAGAACACTCCTATGTTAGCAATGTAAATTGAACTTTTTGAAGATTTTGTGAAATTAAAATCGCCTTTACAGCAATATTTGTTTGACATTTTTTGTTGAAAATTTTATTATCTTTATTTTTGTTTATATACATTTTTCCATTTGGTCGCAACTTTTCTGAGCTTCAGTGACTTTAAAAAGACCCTGTAAAAATTTGAATAGAATTATACCGTGTCTTTTTTAAATCACTGTAGCTCAGAAACGGTGCAATGAAATAGAAAAATATATACAAACAAAAATAAAGATAATGAAATTTGCAACAAGAAATGTTAAAGAAGTATATATTACTAACATAGGAGCGCGAGCGTTCTAATAATTTCTAGAGTAACTGTACGTACAAACTATGTGTGTATGTCTGTGAACACGATAGCATCCAAACGAAATCACTTCAAATTTTAAATTTTAGTTTTAATCTGTTGTGACACGAAACCTATTGAAAATTAATCAATTCGTATGGGGGAACGGCTGGTTTATTTGAAGCGATAAGACATAATCCATGATAATTTCGAAACGTAATGAAATAGGTAAAATTGTATTATGACAAAAAATTATCGCTGTAAAATTTCCTTCAACTTTTGTTCTATAATTTTGTTTCTTAAATTAAAAATAAAAATTAAAAAAAAAATATTTGCCAGAATTTACAAGTAGTCCAAGTAGTCAATCTCAAGGCAGAAACCAAAATTAACTAGCCATTATTGCTCTCCCTTGATGAAATTTTGGTTTTTGCTAGCCGAGGAAAATTGGACGACAATTTTAATAATTCGCCAAGTTATGCGATGACCACATCAGAATTTTTAATATTTTATTAGTTTAAAAAATTTGGGGCTACAAAAACTACGAAAACTATGAGAAGTAAATTATATTATGTTATTGCACAATTATGTATGACATACAGCAAGTTCTCACACTAAATTATTGACACGTTTCCGTGCGGATTTTCGGTACAGAAAATCAACAACAATTCTTAATAGTTGTGATAAAAGTCGATTTACAGTTGATGCGCAGCTAGTGACAAGTTGTAGAGTATTTGTGAACTTCATCAAGATCTGGGCGTGCTAAACTTGTTGAAAATTTTGGTAAACAAATGCAAAGAAGTAGTTGGAATGTAGATAACAATAAAGTTGTTGATCTACAGGTTTTGCTTTCAAATGATAGCTAAAATCTATAAGACGGTATCAGCTCTCGCCGGCGGGCTAAGAAAATAACCCTCAAAGCAAGGATTGCTGTAGGGCTAGGTCCTCGACATGAACTGAACAACCAAAGGGAAACGATACCACAAAGGCAAGAGCATATGCGGATAAACTGACTAAAATAGTGAAGCATAAACAAATGGGAAAAAATTCACGATGCAGTTTCATATTTAAACTACTTCTGAAAAAAGGCGACTACTGTGATTAGCCGACTTCAAAGGAGGGCAAGGTCAAGCTGGAATACAGGACATCAATCTACAATCGGCTATAATAGTCCCCATCGTGACTTACGGTAGCAAGAATTGGACACAGAGACTTCAGGAAGGCATGCGAATGCAAGACTACAATCTTGCTAATGACTCGCTGCAGGGTAATCGTAAAGTGTTACAGAATGGTCCCTTCCATTGCAGAGGGCATTCGTTTGCCGGATATGGAATTGAAGAGGATGCACGTATGGAGGAAAATAAAAGTAGAGAGACAGCCCTGTTCATGGGCTGTTCAAACGCACGAAAATCACCCAATCATTCATATCTAGGGTCAGTCACCGGAACGAAGGAATAATAGATGCAAAACTGGCATAAGTACTCACGGGATGTGACGAGTTCGGACGTTATCTTAAGAAATAAAAAAATCCACCAATTTGATTGTGTCCCGCATTCGACAAACTGAAAGTATCTGTATCTGTACCATCTGTAAACCTTCCTTCTCTTAAATTCAACCACACTGTACATTTGGACGAAATCAGGCCTTGTGTGTGGCTTCTTGGAAATTCAGAAAAGAAGAAAAAAGAAGATCAAACTTTTGGAGAAAAAGACAACATGATGAAAAGCCTAACACTACAAAGATTTAACATGTAATACAAACAGGAAAAAATCAAATCTCAACTGAATTAAATCAACACGCAAGAACCCCTGGTTACCCGAGCCAAGAAAAGAACAAAATAAGAAACGAAACGTAAAACAACAATTTTAAACCAAGAAAATATTTACAAACGCCACCAAAAAAGCATTAAAGACACGAACCAATGAAATTGCCAATTTGCCGTGTAGTAATTTAATATAAAGAATAAAGCAAAGTAAAAAAATGTGTTGTTTTTCGTGGTTACGCTATTAAACTAACACTGCGATAATTATCTAATCAAACTCGAACAAGGGCACTGTTCAGTGGCGTAACAGTTGCTCAAAGAAATCAAGTTACAATATTAAAAAACCATACATTTCGCAACTTATTATATAAAATGCTATTACCTCCAATTTTAAATAATTATCAGTCAAAATCCAAAAATTTCTTTGAAAACCAAATTAAATGTTTGTTAAATCCTTCACAAATTTGGTGCAATCGACCGTTAGTTTCGTAATAGCCAAAGGAACAGGGAATACAATAAATTAATAATTGGAATTAATCCGAAAATATCTATCGTATTGAGATTCGAAACATGATTTTCAGAATGTTATGCTGTTTATTAAATTTTTTGTTATATATTACTTTTTATGTTCAGGAAAACAAGGAAAACTAACGAAAAGTAAAACTATAATCGGTTTAGAAATCATTGATTATTATCCAGGGAGTAATTACCTAACTCGAAGGGATAACTCTTGATTGGATATTCAATTCGTTTTAAACTTTAATTATTTATTAATTACCGCCATTAATCCTTTGTTTGCCGCGATATGTTTAATTCTAGTCTGTATAAGAATTATGATACATTGATTAAAGCGGTTAACCAAGGGTTAATTATTGTTTATTGTAGTCAAATATTATTTTCGAAGTAATTTTCAAAGCTGTAAATATAAAAAAGCATCAGAAAAATGTTGCGGCGATAGGTAATTTTAAATTTGTACTTTTGTTAAAGGTGTAACAGGCTGTAAAAGGTTAACAATCACTGCCATAAACCATTTCTATTGGTCAGTTTGTGCCAACGGTCCGTTAAGTTTTATGAAACCACACATATAATGTTTAGTGGTCATTAGTTAAAATTACACGAAGATTATATTGCCGCCGTAAATATTTAATTCCATTATCTAACATTGAAGGAAAATTTTTTTAAAAATAATTGCAATAAATTACAAGACTTTAAAATGAGTCTGTTTGGTATGTTTTGAATACAAAAAACATTCCCAAACGACGGAAATTGAAGTAGGATATTGATTTGTGGTACTCATGTATTCCTTTTACATGAAATAAAATTTGAATAAACTTTTTTTATTCCATTAGAAAAATTTTGTAAAATGTAAATTTTTAATAAAGCGAAGATATTATAGGTGTAGGTTGGCGAAGAATATTAATCTGAAGTAAATGTAAAATACCAACTGTAAATAAAAATTAAAACTGAAAGAAGTTTATTCAATAAATGCGCAGTGCCCTGCCTGTGCCCTTTAAACATAATATTTGTTACGACCGCGACTTAAAATTTTTATTAATCCTTCAATTTATTAGCTACTTTAGTTCCTCTTTTGTTGTGCGGCCTGATATTTCTTTGTTAAAATATTTTCATTTTTTCGCAATGGTGAATATCTGAGTGTTATTCAGCGACGAATAATATTAAGTATCAAGAAGTAAGCGTATGAGTATGAGTGTGTATTGATCGTCACTTGAAACAAACATTTGCTGAATTTTATTTGATGTTCCAAATCAAACTAAAACCAAATTTAAAGTAAACAAAATCTTGCGCTATTACTCTACATGAGCCTTATGAATAATTAATGGTCAACATTTGCATATTGTTTTATAACATGTTGAAAGCCTTGATCTTTCGTGTCAATGGTTTTAAATGTTTTACTTACATGTTATTTAATTATACATGCTAAATACTACTTTAAAAACAATAATTACTTTTCGACAAGTTGTTTCTCATAATCTTTATATAATCTCTTTTACGATGGGTAAGCCCATCTATATAAAAATTGTTAAAAACATTTGGAATAATCTCAGTTCATCAAGCAAACATACCTATTACTGTTAGATGAATGTAATGGCTTAGATGTGGAGTGGAAGACACCTGACACTCATATATTCCAGAGTCTCTATGCTGTGGATATTTTATTTGAAGAGTCCAATCTTCAGAGTGAGGCTGATGGATTGCTCTAAACCTTTGATCGCTTGTGTAAGTATATCTTCCAACAGTAAGCAAATGAACATCTCGGTGTCTTACCCAGGAAACTTGCAAAGATATCTAAAATGAATATAAGTTTATTAGCTGTGCAAACAGTGTTATGAGTAGCAGAAGCGGAATATACGAAAAAATAGGAAAAAACTAACAGATTAATTAATTTTTCAAACAGAGTTAATGACTTTGTTAATGTATTGTGCTGAAGCGCGTTAGTAATGTATAAAAGCAAGTAAATATGAATAAATTATTTCACTTTAAAGATAAAGTATACTCACCGTTCTGTTCGCTAAATTTTTAACTCGGCAATTGAGGTAGGCAGTTTTACCTAACAAGGCCGTAACATTTTTGGACGCATTTGTGTCAAAGTATGGTCCTTTATTGAAATTTGTGCTATCGGTTAGCAAATTTGATGGAACTCCATTATTTGATTGAACTGCACACAGTACTGAAACAAAATTTAATGTTGAAATAAACCGCATAGACATAGGGAATACATCCTGCTTATTATTTAAATATTATAAATGAAGCAATGAAGGATAAAGCGCGCTCTTGGCGTTTTTTAGTTCGTCGGTTAAAACTTTTTCTTTCAGTAAGTTTATACAAACTGACACTCCAACAAACAAGAAAAATAAATGGGCCTTTGTAAACTTACTTTTCAATATACTGTGATGTTAAAACTTCCTTAATAATTTAATACAACGTTTTCACGTTGGCAACTTTAGCAACACATATAAACTTTAAAATAAGTAATTTTCAAAATAATCCTAATACTTCATCTCAAGATTACTTCTTTTCCTCTTTAAAGTTCATTTTTATTAAAATCGCAAATTACTGTTTACTGAGCTTTGGCTAGGTTTGACCGCTGATTTAACCTAAACGCAATTTGCTTTTTACAAAACTCTGTAATTGTGATAATTTCTATCTACATGCACAAACTGTACCTACATATAAATGTAAATGTACAAATAAATATGGCAAACATCAAGGGAAAAGAGTTAAAAAAGTACATGTTCATTCGAATGTTTAAATTCTACATGGCGATAGGAATTTTAAAGTGTCAAAACAACTTCTATCAGATTTTTTGATTTTAATAGCTTAGAGTTACGAAGAACATTATAAAAATGTGATTAACTTCGAGGGCGGCAACTACCTTCAAAATCTGGTTTTTGTGTGATAACTCATTTCCTTTTAATTCCATGTCGAAAATGGTAATAAATAAAATTAAAGATAATTAAAATGTGTATAAAAAATATTACAGACATGTTTTTCTCAGATCAATATTTCCAGAACAGTGTCCGTACGAAGTTGACAAACGATATTATGTAGTTCCTCACTTTGATTTTACTTTTACACAGTTTACTGCATAAACAACATAAACATTAGAAAAATATCATATTATAAAAACTGTAAATCGGCTCCGGGCGGTTTCCCAACCCCTGACATTGGTAAATCTCGGATCACATAATTCGAATTTCGTCATTTTCAAGTTCTGTTGCGAACCGGGGTATGTTTTTAATAAGTTTAGCGCTTGTCACAACGGTAAATCTCAGATCCATCACCTCTAAAATTGTAATTTTCGAATTCTGTTATTTTCGAAAAGCTACTAGATATTCCGCAAATGTTATTTTTTATACGTACTATAGAGACCACTACCTACCATTCATTGCAAAAATTTCGGCAAAATTCGAAGTCTTAATACATCGACAGACCCCACCTTGTCTAACCTGTATTCTTAGAAAAAATAATCAAAAAAGTATCGTTAAAATCGTTATCGATCGTTAAAAGAAGAACAACATAAAATAAAATAGTGAAACCAGGTAACGGAAAATGTCAAAAATGTCGAAAATTTAAGCTAACAAGAAAAAGAAAGAGTTGGAGGTTTTTCCACAACCGTGGAAAACATTATACTGAAAACAAAAGCAAACTGAAAATTGTAGTCAATGGATATATTATATCTCCATAGGGGATAGCAAAATTCTGACAGAGATGTAATGCTTTTATTATTTTTAATGGTAAACCGAAAAATTTGAACGTACAATAAAACTATTTCTAACTAGCTTTCAAATATCTTGTAATGGGCTGGTTTAAGCTATGGAATATCTTTTTATTTGGAATTGTATCTGAATATTGAAACTGGCTATAGCTATGGTTTGTGAACAAAACATTAAATTTTGGAAATCATTCCAAATTTTGGGTAAAAAGACGAAAAACCTTATATATACGATTATTCGATTGGTTGGAGTGTTTTTATGATATTCAATTATTCTTAGGCACCAATTGCACTTGAAGTGGTAGATCTAGTTAAACGACAAATATATGAGCCGCTCCACTTATTAAAAACATCCCTGAAACAGCTTTAACTCCAAAATCACAGATCTACAACAACACAGATCTGTGAATACCTCAACTAATTAAAAATATCCTTCAAGTCTCTTGAACTCAAAAATTACAGTTCTAGAAAGACGGGATTCTTTATTTTTAAGTTAAATTCGGTTATAAATCACTAAAACTGAAACAAATGTTGCAACTATATATGTATATGTCAAGTACCGTCAACAAAATGTTCAATCGAACTTCTATTTAAAAAATCGATTATTTTAAAATGTAAACGAAAAATTGATGTTGCTTTAATCGCTTCATAGTAATATCATTTTTCAAATTGTACAAGAATTTTGGCGATGCTAATAAAAACCTGTTAAATAAAATTAATTGAAATTTAAAAATTAACTTCTTAAGTTCTTTTATTTTTATTAACTTCTTTTTCTAAGAAGTTTCACATGTTAAACGAAGTGAATGGAAAGCTTGTGCAAAAAGAAAAATTTACTTACCAATTTCTTTTCTAAATGATCAGAAGTCCAAAAATAATTTTTAAATTTAAATTTAATCAAGAAACTTTTCAGTTAAGTTGTTGACAATTAAATTTAATCTGGAGTTAACATCTTTAATTGTAACATTTAACAATTTTGTATAGGTTAATATTTAACAAAATTTTAATTCAAACTCGGGACTTCAAAAAAAATTAGTGTTTTGCATCGGATAATATTTTTGAATCATGAACAACAAAACAAAATAAAATACCAACCAAAAATTTATAAAAATGGGTACCAAAATTAGTCGCAGAGTATCTAATGACCTACTTTTCTACTCTAGGACGGAAAAGTACATATTTTCCTGTACGTTATGTATAAGCTTAGTTTCCACATAGAAATTTCTCCCAAATTAAGAAAAATAAATTCCAAATTCAGTATTTTTACTATCGCATTTATTAATCGCTATTAACCCTGCAGTGCAAGCGGCGGGCCCAACAGGCCCGAGTAGGTACTCTTTAAATGTAAATGATTTTAATTCACTAAAAACTTAAAATAATTTTAAACATAAATTTAACCATTTCTTATTTGATAAGTTAGTGACAAAAATATTTCATTAAATTTCATATAACTACCAATGAGTGGAGTTTAATACTTAATAATCCAGTAACAGTTTTTGTTTAAATTTACCGATGAATAAATGCAAGGTTTTTATGAAATTTAAATCACAATATAATAATTTGGAAAATAATCTTGACATAATATACCTCATACAAGCTATGAATTTTATCACACAAACTACGTGTAGCGGTATATTCGCGAAAATTTGCTTTTAAGCAAATGATTCAACTTAATTATTCATAATAAAATTCATAACGTAGTTTATTTAATATAAATTAATATTAATAACGAAAATTAAGTTTTGAACATTTCCTAAGGAAACCTTTGCAAAAAAAAAACAATTACCCGTAGTTTACCCGGCAAAATTCGTATAGCTCTCGGGATGTAACCTATGAATATTGAATTTTAAATTAGATTTGCTGCTGTATCTAGTATTCCAAATAATGAACCACAGTTATCAAAGAAAACTGAAACACAAAGAAAAAAAATCTGATATAGCTTTTTCCTAGTGTGAGTCTTCATTCTAAAGTGTTAATTACACTTAAAAAAACTCTGCCAACCGTACTAATGAGCTCGACCTGTTTACCGCAAAAGACTAGTATGTTTAAAACTTTAAACCTTAAATAAAAACTGGATTTAAGCACTTAAGAACCTACAATTTGAGTAAACGAGTGCAAGACTAGATGATAGTCAATCTTGGCATTGTAGAATTAGATAAGGTTTTCCGATAATTTTTCCGTTGGTAAAGGTTGTAAATTGTGTGTATCCAGGTTAACAAATATTTAGCCATGTTTTTTTGTCGCTTAATAAAGTGTCAAGTAACATTTAAGAATACACAAATTTTAGTCAAATGATTTATTAACAAAGTAAACCCAGCCATATAGCACAGTGCACACATGCATTTATCTCGTTATTACACGCTTGGATGGGTGACCGCCTGGAAAACACGATTGCCCTGCCCCCATCCCAACACGCTTCTTTTACTCGCAAAATTTTTATTCGCTAGTGCGCACGAAACTTGGAAGGTAGTATGAAGAGGAAACTTCATTGGCGAGTTTACTTTGGCCAATATGCTTATCTGCCTGAAGGATAAAACTTCACTGTTTCTAATTGTGGAAAGTAAACAAGATTATATGAAATCCTAATCTCAATAAACAAGTTAAATTAATTGGGCAAGGAAATTACTCTTTAAACTTACAGTTTCTTCAAAATAATAAGTATATAATGTTATATTTTATTTTAACATTCTTTTAATTGAATCAGATAAGGGTAAACATATTTGGAATTTTTTGCCTATGTGTTAGTTTGTTTTAAGTAGCCTACTAATTTGAGTTATTAACTTATACAGCCTGAAAGTTGGGTACTAACATCATTTTAAATCTTAGATGCTACATTTTCTCATTGTGTATATTTTAGGAAAATTACGTGCTTTATGTATAGGTATTTGGAACGCTTAGATATATTTTGCATTTTCTTGTTCGAAAATAAATTGATCACAAAGCAAATCGCCTCGTAATGACGAAATGAAAGAACGCGATAGGTTTTTGATCTTATTTTTTGTTGGCTATGGTAACGTGACAACCAAGAAGAGACGACTAGTCACGTTAAGAACAGAATGGTAAGTTTGCGTGATGAAATTTACACGAACGCTTGGGGATTCAAAAGGGAACTTGAATTCTCTGCACGCCCATGATTGTCGCAAGCCAAGCATAATGAAAACTAAGTGATCCGTCGGGCTAAGTAAGTTTGCGGTTTAAGGACTGTTAGTACAAGGACTAACATGTTTAATATTTATCATATTTCGTAAGCTAATTAATATATTTAATTAATTATTACTAGTTTAAGTTAATTATAATTAATTAGATTCCAGATCATCTCTGAGCAAATAATCAAATATATTCTCGATAAAATTGAACTGTTGCAAACCATTTAAACAAAGTCTGAATTCACCGAAACACTGCTCTTTTCTTTCATTGGGTCTCTGGTGGTTCACACAGCGTACAAAGTTTAAGTTTGACAGAATGATTCTACATCACGAGCTTCTGTTGAAATGAAAATATAATGTCACGCACAAGCGTAGAATTAAGGGTTTTAGAAATTTTTAATTTATTACAGTTGAAATATTACTACTCGTTTCGTATATCATTTAGGGTATAAAGGCAAAGATAAGAATAATCAAATTGCAGGGTGTTATGTAATTATTTTAGAAATATAATACCTACCAAATGGTTATGAAAAAGTTTAAGCAGTAGCAGTGCAGAAAACTTATTATTACCTAAATTAATTTATAGGTACGTGCTAGGTGCCAGCTTTGCGGAAAATATTTATTAGCAGTAGCGGCTCGTGACTTTTTTCCATGGGAAGGCACAAAATTTAAAAGATTACTTGATGTTGATAGCCCAACGCGCTAACATGCTTTAGGACGACCCTGGTGTATTATAAATATGATCTAATGAGGAATGGTGGTTTTGTTCGAAAATCGTTAATTTTCATCCATAAATTTTGCCAACTAGATAAGAATAATAAATGTAACAGAAATTATTTAACATTACTTATTGAAAGTTTACCTTCAAATTAAATAAATACTAAACTCAAAGATATTGTTTAATTAACTTCTAAACTTTGAAACTTTATTTAATCTTCTTTCAACTTCAAATATATTTTTGTTTACGTTTTCATTATCTTAACTTTCATTTTTTTTTACCCCAATATACATTTATTATAGTTTTACTCTTAGTAATATACAGAATTTATATTCAAAACACAAATTTATCTACCAAGTTATTGTAAATCATTTACAATATAGTAACAAATACAGTATGCACTGCGTTCAAAGAAGATTCTAACATCCAGAAATTTTTCACTGGGGGGGGTAAAGTCAGATTTTAAATTGATTGGGTACCTACCTATTAATCGAAATAAAATAAAAAATTTTTTTTTTTAAGATTATGAAAAACCCCTTTTTTCGGGGATTTGGAGGGGGTGCGCGCCCCCTTCGCCCCCCTTGTATCCGCACCTGCCTCAAAATAGAGTATATTATAATACAGTATATTATGCATACTTATATGTAATAATAATATTTTTCTTTTAAATGCAATTTAATTTAATTAATTAAATTTAAGAAGGTATTATAATTTGTGATGATACCACTAACGAATCGAAACATTAAATGCCGAAGTCAAGATGATTTTACTGGAGAAAATGGGGTGGTTTGTCGTTGACTTCTAAACGAATGTAAATACATTGTAGGGCAGGGCAAAATGAATATATCGCATGTTGCAACTTGTAAATGCAATTCTTGGTGTATTTAGTGAACCATTACCATAAATATTTATTTATAATTTTCCTATTTACTTATAACAATAATTACAAAATAATTTACGTACTGCTTATAATTACTTACAATTTTCTTCACTCTGTTCCGCTTACATTAAATCCCTTAAAATTATAAGTTTTAATAAATCAAGAAAATTAAATTATTGAACATTCCACAGAGTCGTTAAGAATTAGAAGCTTTCATTAAAGTAATATCCGTCATTTATGCTCATTAGTTTTAATTTCGTTTAGTCATTCAGAAATAGCTTAATGAAACTTGAAGTTTGACAAATTTAAATTTTTATGAATAAAATAATATCTGCGCAAATTATATTAATCAGTAAATATTGTCGCAAAGACAAAATATCTTTTAAAAATTTTCAAAGCTAACTCCGAGTTTAAATTATTTTTTGAAAATAGAAAACTCATTTTATGTTATCAAATCTATACTTTATATGTTGGGATTCTTGTTTATATGTATGTCGCCACAGTTTTCACCCATGAATGGATTAACGAGATTTAAAGTAGATACTGTTAAATGGATTAACGAGATTCCCTTGGTAAACACTTATAACGTTGTACAATTATTGAAAAGCATTCGAAAACAGATTTAATCAATAGTTTAAGTGTAAATCATAAAGTTAACAGTGTAGTACTGCGGTATAAAAAGATTGCAATAATCCGACCAATAATAATTCATTTATTATTTATAAAAATTTCTAGCGAATCAGCTCGATTATTGAAAACTATCGATATTATGCAAGTAGGTAATTATTTAAAACAATTATTTGTGTTACCTACCTACATAATATATGTAGATATATCTCAAATCCAATAGAATGTATTTACATAATAATTTATATTTACGTTACAAGTTGGCAAATAAAACCGTGCAGTAATTAATAAATTAATTAATAAAATAATAAGTAGTAATAATTGCTATATATTTACTATTTTATATTTATATATAAAATCATTAATAATAAATTATTATTGTTGCTAAATTAAAGTTTACATTTAAATAATACCCACATTATAACTATATTTCTCTAACTTTTCATTAGTTCGGGTATCACTAACACTTGTAGTATATCATTTTCCCTAAGGACCTAATTAAGGAAATGTAACTGTATAATAATTGAGAAATGTGGAGTGTTATTTTGAGTAAAACATTCTTGTGCGCATCGTGTTTTATCCTGCATCTTAAATGGAACTTTATCTTAAAACATGTAATACTGGATTCAGCAGACTGGCGGTAAGTATTTTTTGTATTACTAGCAATTTATTTTTTTAAGTAAAGTAAATTTTATTTTAACTTTAAATCTTTTCGTAAAGTTTTATTTTAAAAGGGAGTTTTCACGGAAATATTTCTTGATAGTTTAAATACGGATAAACAATTGTAGAATTTGTTTAAGTGGTTTGCTTTAATTTTTTTGTATCCATTACAATTTAACAGCCCACTTTATTACTTTGTTACAAACGACATTCTAGAAGTACTTTTTATTAAAGTAACATAATTTTTATTTATATTTGTTTTTGCCTTTATTGTATTTTAAAGGAAGTAATAAGAATCGCGCCGTCGCGTTATTCCTATTCAACCACAACAAAAGTATAAATATCCAAAAAGTTTCAATTCAGAAAATATTATTAAATAGAAACCACTGGCGTTGCTATATAATTAAATTTGACCCAATTTATATAAAATAATTCTTTTGGCAAATAAAACTAATCGATATAATCATAATAAATCGAAAGAATGAGAATGTTAAATGAGGAAACTGCGATTTGACAGATATATGGTTATATGAGCAATTTCTCCACCCAAGATTTCCTGCAATCATCCTTTTTTCAGACTATAAAATATACAAACAAGCATTCAGATATGATTTATTTATATATGATAAATATGTAGCAGCCGTAGAGGAAGAAGTAAAAATACAATCTAATATTGGAGGAAATTTTGGAACCTTTACAATACATATTTATACACAATAATTATTATATTAAATAATAGAACCCATTTCCTTGAGCTATTTCAGTCAATAATATAAGGAAACCTTGCATTCACTTCAAATTCCATATTACTCGAGAATATTAGAGATGCAGTAATGCGAAGTGCATCTCCCCCCCTTTGTTTAGTTTTCCTATCACAATTAAACTCGGGAGTTTCAAAACAAAAGTTAATACTACCTCTTAATGGTAATTGAAGGTGTCATACAATTTAATACCATAAAAACTTTTCAAAATTATTCTTATTGGTGAAAAATAAAACACCAATATTTTATTTTTCAGCTTTAAATTTTCCATTTTCATCACTGAAATGAAAAGTAAAAAAATGAACTTTCTTTGTTAACTTTAATAAGATAGTTTGCAGGTTTCACAAGCTATAATTTTTTTAATATTATACATATTATATCTTAATATACAGCATCTTTTAATTACCTATGTATTATTATTGGTGTTATATTTTTTACTACAGGTAATTTAATTAATTTTTTTTGTCAGCTTTCTTTAAAATTTCCCGGTTATAACAAACACCGCAGTTCCCTGTACGAAACTCACTTAAAATATTAATTTCACTTTTAAATTATTTTCTCAAAAACTTTCAAGTATGTTTGGTTACAGTTCAGATAATTAAAATTTTACCCTGAAACCATGCCTGTAACTGGCAAAACGATTAAATTTGACAATAATTATTCATTTTTGTACATTATTTCATTTAAATTATTTTGGTTGTATATATCCCAAATTCAATTTATTTCATATAATAAATTTAGTAATCGGTAATATTTGGTTCCGTTTGTTAATCCTTTAAAGCGTAAATTTTGTTTAATAATTCATTATAATCGATTATAAAGAACTAAACTTTACTTTTCACCTAAAGATGATTTTTGCTGAAATTAAACTTTTGATAACTTACAAAAATATTGAAATCGATTTACCAATTAGTAGCATTCAAGATAAAATATTCCACAAAGTTTCTTTCGTATATTTGCCAATATGGTTTTCGTACTTCGGAAATATCTATTTTGCAGCGAGTTTTTTGATTTTTATTGTTGTTAATTTCATCTGCCGAATATCTAAAAATTAACATTAGAAATTTCCACAAGATCTCTTAATGGTACAACAGGTGTACCAGGTAATGTTAAAGGGTTAATAGAAAATATGGCTAATGCTTTGTTTGAAAATAATTCTGAGTAGGTATATTATACAGATTATTTACTATTGAATAAATAACAAATAAAAACACTCCTAATAATTTTTAAAATTAAGTGTATTGCTGACCGCTTTCGTGCGTCATGCACATTATCAAAGCAATGGCATCAGCATTAATAAATATAGAAAATTATAGAATAAGTAGTGAATTCCTACAAGTACATATGTCTTTTTATAATTCATCCAGTAGGTACATAGCATATAATTTTATATAATATATAAATATATATTATATTATGATTGCTTTTCGATACAATTTATGGTAAGTTTATTCAAGTATTTAATGTAATTTAATGTAACGTATAAAACAATAAGCACTCACCCACCAATAAAATTCTTACGCTACATTAAATAATTGGATAAACTCACCATTAGTATTAATTTGTGCAATTTTATTTAATTATACATGTACTTATTTTCCAAAATCTTGAGAACTCGTAATCTTGAGAACTCGCTCTTTATTCTAAGATATTCTTATATTATTAATATTAACGTTGTTATTCTGACGATGTGTATGACGCCGAAACCTGTTATAACAATAAAAATAATGAAAGTTTTTTTATTTCTATTTTTAATTTTATTTATTTACAATAAGGCTGCGAAATATAAGTAATTGTTTTTTCAAATGAAACATTTAAGCCATTGTTCTGGTTATTGCAGCCTGCAGGCCGCGTAGCCTAAGCGATTTATTCGCAACAAAGGCAGAATTCCAATGTGCAACGACGTAAACATCCTCTTATTTTTTATTTACGTTGTTTTCTCTTTAATTGGTAATGTTAAATCCAATTTAAATATACCGCATGATTTATTAACAGTGGCTATTACCTGATTGTATGCTGCTTAATATGTTAACGTTTGATTCTGATACATATTTGAATTTTCAAGTTATAACCAAAGTGGACAACAACCCCCGTCTCCCCGAATAAAGGGGGAAGTGCGATTTCATTGATTTGCTCTTACAAAATAAAATTACATTTTCAACTAAAGTTTAATGATTGCATTGTAAATTTTATCGAAGTAATGATTATAATTAAGGCAGGTATTTATTGAAGCAACGACTGGGGTAGGATGCTATTTATTTTTATGGTATACTTCTGTTATACAAGGGCATTAAAAATTTATTATTTAATAACTTTTATGTGTGATAGGAAAACAATGGAAAGAACTATTCAAAAGTAAAAGCACACTTGACATGCAAATTGCCCTATATGCATAAGTTGGCTATTTTAAAATATTGATATGGTATTGGTAATCGTGTTGATAACATGTCTCCCAACGGTGGCTGAAATGGCCATTGATGGCGCCGGTTGTATTGCTATCTACGGCGAGCGAATTGCAGACTCGGTGCGATCTTTGAGTTTGTAGTTGCCATACAATTTTTAGTTATTTTCTATGGACTTTATTCAAACACTCATAAAGATGAAGAATAACTGCAATGTTAAAATGTGAAATAACAACATTAATGTATTGATGTATGCATAAATAAACTAATCACCATTATTTCAAGGTGTAATTTTTTAAAGACGGTGAGGTTTACATATTTTTGGTAGCCTTATCTTATAGTACACCACTCATTAATTCAGTACAAAATTCACACCCTTAAAAGCAACACAAATTTACTTTCCTGTTCGTACACCGTCTATGTGTTTAGTCGGTGCTTACGTGATGAACCTTATGTTTTAACTTAGTTATTATGAATTTGTTTACCAACTAAAAGCGTCAAAATGTCGCCTCGAATTTAAAGTAATTTAATATAAATTATTAAGTGATACACCATGAGAAAATTTATTTAATAATTCAAAAATTATATTCTTGAACAATTACTATTTTAAATATTTAATGCACAGATTAACCGGTATAAATCCTTAATATGGTACCCATAGCACAAAAATTTTCATAAGCTTTTTACACTTGTGTTTCCATCAAAAATTTAAAACCAAATACGTCACGTAGGTTGTAAAGTATATTTTGAATTAATAATGATTAAAGACGTAAAGGTAAAAGTATTATGTCACAAAAACGTTTTAAAAGGATGATAACATAAACAGTATTTTGAAATTTAACTTTTCTTTGTACTATTTTTAGATAATATAAGTTAACTGGATTTATTTCACAAATTAGAGACATTTTATTGTTTACTTGCTAAGCGATACTTACATTATGTTGTACTTAGGGCCGAAATATTCACCTCTCATTAATCTTCTAAGTAACTAAAGTTACCTATAAACCTACCACGTGACGTCGATTAATACGCAAATTAATTTATTCAATTATATTAATCCGCGGATGAAACCGCTAATTAAAAGAAGTGTTTACTATCATTCACTATCAGTGGTAGAAAATAAATTATTTAGTAAATGATGAATTATTATTGTTATAATAACTAGGCTGTATCAGATGAAATAGGAATATTTCATTTTGTAAATTACTTTAAATTTCGTTTTTGAAAAATGTTGTTTATTGACATAATACTCTTATAAATAATAATTACTGTTTTGAATGCTGGTAGGGTTTAAACCTAAGTCTGAAAATATATGATTAATGTGTAAAATTCGTTTGTGGAAATTTAATTTAAAAATCATAAAAATTCGCTACGTTCCCGTTGGCCTGCGCCCAAATGGCATCGCACCTAGTCCAGTTGTTCTATACAAACTGTCAAAAGTTTTGTTATATTGGAAAGTATAGCAAGTGCAATTAATACAACTATAATATTCTTTTCAAAAACTTCCCGAGAGCTGCAAGACATTTAGTTTATTTAATGTTTGGTATAGGATACGGATATTCTATAAATTCATTATTTAAATATCAATAATCCAAAATTATTAAGGTACTTACTTGCTATTTATTAAAAATATAAAATGCAGAAGGACTGCAAGGCATAATCCATTCAATCCAACTTTAAATATGTTAAAGTTTTTCTGCCATTGTATAAAAGCCAATTTTGTATTTAACTTTTTTAAATTACCTAGTAATAATGAACTGCAGAGAAACTGTACAATCGGCCGAGACTAGGAATAATGCATTATTTTTGCTTTGAAATTTATGTTAAGCCAACTGTACAGATGTAACTAAATAAATAATATAAATAAATAAAAATTTAATTTAAAATCTAAGTACATAGTTACTATAAAAAGAAATACAAAAGTTTCGCGTATTTAGAATGTTTTATACTTATCAAAATCATTTGCATATATATTTGTTATTCAAGCAAAAAGTGTTTTCTCTGGAAGAAAAACTCTATCGACTTATTTTGCTGTTCACAATTTCCTGTACGAGCTAAAACTAAATAAAAGTAATCCAGTACAATAACATTTATCAATAGTAGAAATTGCAAAATTGTGATTGCTATTATTTATTTTAAGTCTAAAAATAAATTACGTATTTCATGAGAAACACTCATTTAGTAGGTACTTGTTTCATAAAAGAAAAGAGTAAGACGGTAATACAATAATATGCAATAAATTAAACAACTTGAAATAAGTAGGTAATAATGCAATATGGCGCCTTTTCATTTTATACTTAATCTTCAATTAGATATTATATTTTTACTTATCAAAATTGTTATTATAACGAATTTTGAAGAAGTTTTAAACATTTAAATATATTAAAAATTAACGGAATTTTAATTTTTAATAAATGTCGCACGAGTGTTACTTACGTAAAACCAAAGGCCACGCTCGCGACTCGACGCCTTGATAAAAATGCAACGACAAAAGTAACAATGAAAATCGTAGACAGTCGCGTGTCGCAATCATGGCCAGCTTCATTTAAATACATATAACACATCGCTGAGACCTGGACGTAGCATTTTTGTTCCGGCGCGGCGTGGCGTTGTTCGGGTCGCAAATTTGGACTTAGCCTAGTATAAAAATGTGCAACATGAGTTTCCGAAAATTTGTCTATTAAATTTAATTTCCATGGCAATTTAATTATGATTAAGTCGTACTTATTTTTTTATAAAGCAGCTTGATTGGTTTATATTTTCTAAATCAAATTTATTATTCCGAGAATTTTTAAATTATTGAAATATTTAAAATAATTTCAATAAACTTTTCAGCATCTCGACAACAAACCAGAAAATTTATCTAATCGTGCTAATCACTTAGATGTTGATTCACATAAAGAATTAAATAAATTTAAAATTCAAAATCATCAAAATATTACATAAACGTCAGTGTCAAAACAAATTACATTTATTATAAAAGTTCAACAAAGGTAAAGTATTTTGAAATAACATATTATTTGGTAGAAGTATAAGTAAAATTCAAAAATCATAATATAACAATGTAAATGTCAGGTTCGAGACAGTTATTTAGAAGTAGGTACAGTAGATTTAACTGAAGTTGGTTTTCTAGTTAACCACCAGTTTAAGAGTCAGAGAACATTTTATAAATTTTGTATTGTTTATAATATCATAAAAGTGACTCGCTTGGTAACTCGGCGATAAAACGCCGAGGGGTACCCGAAATTTTTATCTGGGGTTTCTTTGAACTGAAAACCTGAAAACAAACAATAATTAGGCTATTCAATTTTACAATATTATTTTGGTTTATATTTTGTAAAATATGTCAAACAAATAACAGAAGAAACAATAGCGAAATAATAAATAAAAAGAAAATAATGAAGAAATATTAATCACAATAAACTGTATTTGTAGTAACTCATGTAATTTTATTTTTTAAATGGATTTTATAGTTTCCAAATATATTATATGGATATAAGTTTTTAGAAAGCAGTTTAAATGAAAGAGACATTGAAAGTCATATTTATTTGAATAAGGGGGAAGTCTTGAGGGTGCTTTAAAATGCTTTTCTCTAAACCTATATGCCACTAATAGCTATGAAAAAAATGTTGTCGACCTGTTCTCTTTTCGAATATTTTGCAGTAGTTAAATCAAAATTCTACAGTCAAAATTTTATATTTTCAATTACATGAAAATTAAAATGTTGTAATTTACTTTATCATAAAGGGAGGAAATTGACAGTTTTTAAATAAAGTAATAGTTATGAACAAAATCAAAGGAGTGAATTTACGTCAAAAGATTTAAATTATTTATAAAACCAATCGCATTCAGACCCTTGTATAACCATTATCGACATAATAATATTATGTTCTATGTTGAAAGGTTAAAATCAATTGATTTATTTCGTTTTTACCGAGTAATCTTAAAAAAAACAATGGATATCCTCTCTCGTAAAGTATTGCAATTAGTGCTTAATAGAGGGTTTCACCTCAACTTGTAAAAATTTGTTAACAGCCCATTTTTTTTATAAATGTTCAAATTTTAGTGACCACTCAGTATAACTTTATATTTCATAATTTGTATCTTATACGAAAAAAAGAGTTGAAACTGGCAATAATTGTATAGGAGGCTCAAAAGGAAAAGTATAGTGTATTCCTTGTGAATGTCCATTTGTGAATGTCTTTAGTTTGCGGTTAAACCATGTTTTTATGGCAATCAATAAAACTCAAAGACAATCAAAATCAGGATTGCAGGAGTCCATTTGAGAGATTCCTCTTTTTCTTACCGGAGGTTTTATGTGCTTGTTCGAGAATTAGTAACAAAGTTTATCTATTTTTACTCGCCCCTGCTATAAGTAAACCTGACTCGTATTCTGAATTTGTAATACCGAATTACTTGCTCCCCAATTATATTAGTGTCGAGTATTTGTCACTATAATATGATAAAATAATATCCCTTTAATACGATAATATTGACATTACCTACCTAAGAATTATTGTGTATAATAATTCCTATATAAATGAACTACTTTCTAAAATAAAACATGACAATGTTTCTATTTAATAATTAACAAAATAAAACAACAAAACAATGAGCTTTAGGAAAACTTTAAGAAAGTTTAAAATTTTTTATGACCGTCTCCGTGCTTCGGAGGACACGTAAAGCTGTCGGTCCCCGTTGTCTCGTAACTTATCGAAAACCAGCTCTAGATTTTTGAGTTTTAGAAAACAAGAAATAAAAGTCAATTATATAAAATAGAAGCGCACAATTCTATTTTTGCACTTTAAAACCTACGGATTTTATAATATTAAATATTTAGTTTTGAGAATTTTTTGTATCTTCTTGTAATTCTAATTGATTATAAGCCCGGATTAAATTCCCTTTAGTAAATGTTTCTCCTCCCTGAAGTGTCGCAAATAACTCTTGCAAGTCTGGCAAAGGGAAATTTTCGTTTAATAATATTGGATTTCTTTTAATCTTGTAATCCGCACACAATCTGCTGGACTCATCTTTCTCTATTCAAAATTATTTATACCTAAGTGAAATTACTCCTTTCCTTTCCAATCGTTCCAGTAATTTACTTTTCTTTATAATGTATACCTCTGATTTTTGACCTTCACCCTCTGATCTTTAAGAAATTTTGAATTTCTTTCATAAATCGTCTGAAAATGTTTTCGTATTTCATAAGCTCTAACTTATTTTCAAACAATATATTTTTTATATTATCTTGTATTTATAAATTCCCTTGGAGTTTTTAAAAATTTGTTAAAAAAACACCAACAATGTCAAAATTTATGTTTTAAATTTAAATTTAGCTCCATTTTGAATATTTTTGAATTTGGCCGAATTTGGAAATGACGTTAGTAAACAAGGGGTTATTGTCGATATTTTCTGCTTATTTCCTTCAAAACTACGATGAAAACCTTTAAATATTCTGAAAAAGCACATTTTGAACTTATGAGGGTAGGATGAATAAAATGGGCCCAACGGCTACTTCACAGTTTAATTTTGAAAATCGACTTAAAATCTCACAAATTTAAGTTCATGTTAGCTTTAAAAAAACATTCACGTGACGGTATGTATACGCTACGTGGGTCTTAGCAATCCGAAATTAGGTGGGGAGAGAGCGTGCTTTATTCTACTGAATGCTGTTGCAGAGGAAACATCGTTTGAGTTCTAAAACCGCCCGGAGGGTAGGTTTTCACTGTCCTTGACATTGTCAAATCTAGGATCCCAGCATTCGAATTTCGACTGGCGTCGCACTCAGGGAAGTTTTTAATGAGACAGTGAGTTTCAAATGTGCCTATAGTCGACCGAGAGCATCGAGGTCCTACAAAGGATGGTGTTTGAAAGTCACAGCCATACCCATGTCGGATCCAGGTAAAATACAGCCATTAGGAAAATTACATTTTTTAACTTTGCAGTTGTTTTCACAAAAACCATATTCTCAATATTTACAGCCCTAAAAATGGTTATCCTATGCACCAAGTATATGCAGACTCAGAAAAATTCCGTAACATCAAACGTGAACTTGCAAAAGCAAATATCACACATTTTATTACCGGTTGCATAGGCTCCGCGTCCTGCCTGTTGTCAGTGACCAATGGTATTACACAACATAATGCTATATTTTAAAAATTTATTATTGTTAATTTTGGAAAAACTACTGGATATTCCTCAAATTTTATTTTTTGTATTTACTATATAGACCATTACCTACCACGCAGTGCAAAGAATCGACCGGCCCCTTTTGTATGCGGATTTTATGTAATTGTGCCAAAATAAAAGTTATTTTTATTATGATTATTATTTGAATTTATTTAAATAAATTTCAATTGGTTAGAATATTGATCAAATTAAAAGCTACAATTTCCATTGAATTAAAATAATATATAAAGTATTAGAAACACAATGTAGGGCAGATTTTTTTTAAATACTGCAGGTTTCCAAAATTGGCCTATTTGGAATGTTTTGGATCGGAAATTATACATCGATATATACATTATATCTTTCAGTAAGCTTTTCCCAACCAAACCACAAGAAGCTCTGGTTAGAACTTTTTTATAACCGGAATAAATATTGTCGGTGGGGGGGGGGTTATTTGTAAATTCAGAAAGGGTGAAGTTTGTTATTTATTAAGGTTATATTAACTGTTTAATAAAGAGGATAAATATTTAAATTTGTAAATTTCCATTGCTTCCAATATTTACAATTTCTTGCTTTTTGCTACTTTACTCCGATTATTTGTTTTGAACTTAAATGGAAAATAAATGGAAATTCTTTATATTCGACTAGTTTTTGGGCAGCTAATAGTTGTAGTATAATCCTTTTCTTCATATTTAATTAAATAACTTGGTAGAAATACGGACACCTACTTGTATATATAAAGATAAATAGCATTGGTAAAGTAAACGCAGTGAAAACGACGACGAAGAAGAAAGAAAAGCGCTTGCAGCATTTGAGAGAATCATACGGTTACGACGAAATTAATAGAGTTCATTTTGTTGAAAACAACGTAAATCATTTTTGTAATATACATTCTAATGTCCCATAATTTACATAAAATTAAGTTATATTATGATCGGGCTTTTTTATAACAATTTTTTTTTAATTTCTTAAATTTTGTTAGCTTTTACGCATTTTTCATTTTTTCATTTTTTTCACTCACTTGTTTTAAGTAAATCGGTGGAAATTACATCTCCCCGCTGAAAATAGTAATAAGCCAATAATTCAATATATTGTAGGTTCGTAATTTAATTTTACTTTTTATATCAATAAAATACTAATATTTGGTGCGAAGAAGAAGAAGAAGAAGTAAAGTACTCGTATAAACTGTTTTTTTTTAATATTTTATAATATTTATAATCCGATTACCTGAAGATACTACTCAGTAACTATAAAGAATGAAAGACAACGCAAAAAGTATCTGGGATCTGGTAGATCCCACAGGAGACTGATAAAAAATCTTCGAGTTTTGCTGCTTTTTAAACTTTGTTTAAAATTCAATACTTTAATTTTAATCTTACTGTTCCAATAAATTTTGTAAGGGGATTATTATAAAAAAATTAAAATAAATGTTTTGTATTATTCCAGTTTTCCAATTTTATTTTACATAAAGGCAAAAGCTTATAATTTATTATCAGCTTTAACGAATAAGAAATTGAAAGATACGGACGGACAGACGGTACGGAACAATACCTTGAGGCTTCTTCTTACTATACTTTGTATAGTTTTTTACTTTTTATAGTTTTTTTTCCTTTTTGAAGGAGACGAAGTGAAACAAAGCTGATGGAAAACTTTTGTGGCAAGTGAGATCTTTAAATCATTGATGTGATCCAAGGTCTAAGTTCAATTCCAAGTGCTTAATTTTAATTTCAGTTTAGTTGATCTATAGCCTACATAGTATGTAGCCATATATTATTTCGATTTACCATCGCTCCTGAAGTTGGTCTGCGTGAACTTAAGCAAATTGTATAATATGGTAAATAAATCTTTTCATTTACAAAATTTGAAATTAATGCCAATTCAGAATTTCATACATTTTCAATATCTAAAGACCTAAATTAGGCGAAATTGTTTCCGAGTGTTGTTAAATTTTATATTTCCTTGATATTTTTTAGTGTTGAGGTAATTAAAATTTTAAATGCTCCAGTTCCGCTCAAGTTCCGAGCGTCGACATGTAAAAGCTGTTGCTTAGGTTTGTGTTGTAAAAGCTTTCCGTATTTCTTAAAACATTGAATTTTGCAGTCTTCCTTTTTATGTTAGAATGAAAAGTTTCAGGTAGTTACAAAATCTGATGACAAATAATAATCAAATAATAAATAACAATCAAGTATGTATTAAAGCTAATACTTGAATGTACTAAAAGTGTATAATGTGGCACGAGACGCCTATGGAGCTTTCAATGCGGAGAGCGCTGCGGTGTTTAGTTTACATTATCTCTCAGGGACGTTTGGCCTGAAGGTTGGGTGGGACATGCTCCTCGCTGTATGCGTATTTACCTGAAGCCCAGAAACCTTTGTCGCTTGAGAGAACATCTCGTCCTAAAAGCTACCCACAAAACGACAATGTTGAAATGATATGCATTTTTTCATGAATAAAAGTTATATTCTAACCTACCCTCCTCGACAAAATAAATATACTTGAAACTGGAATGTCTCAAATTTAGTAACCCTCTTTGAAAAAATTGCATAAAATGTTTAAAACATGGGATTCAAGCAGAAAAATTTGCTGTTCTAAGAAACACTCAAAATATTTGTGTCACAATAGATGCAATTATTTCATAATTTCATGCATACTTTGGGACTATAAATCATGTCTAATTAACATTTTGGTGTAACATGTTGTCTTCCATAAATTAGAAAAATGTTTCAAAACTTCTAAATTCGTGAAGTTTTTACTTTTAAATTTGATGCCGTGTATGAGACAACTAAATCCCATTTTTCATTATTGTCAAAATGAAAAATTGCAAGAAAAACTTTTAAAACAGTAATTTTTATTATTTAGTATTTAAGAACACTGGCGGTTGGTTTGCACCATACCAGACTTTGGAAGAGTAAAAATTACTGTCAAACTCTTCCAAATATGTTGCCATAATAAAAATTTATTTTATTTTTTCTTGGTACATTGAACTTTATGGTCAAGCGAATTATAAAGAAAATTAAATGGATTACAAAAACATACCTATCGCATAATTTCCCTTAGAGCATCTCTCTCAAATAATGTTGCTAAACTTGTTTTGCTAAAAAATTTCTATTCGAATCGTAATGAGTGTATTCAGCATTAATATGAAAATCTTGTAATATGATAAATTAAATTTGAGAACGAGCGAATGCCCTTTTTGTTATTTTTTGCAGGAGAAAGACTCGCATGCGAGTTGCAAATACATATTATGTGGGTAGCCTTTATGGGTTTATTTTGCTGTTATTTTCGTAGTAGGAAGCAAGTTTTTCTATCGCTTTTACTGTCCCCACTGGAGCCAGTAGTGAAATTATAATCGCATTGCAAATTTTGCAATCATGCGAAGATAGTAGAATTTAAAGTTTCTTTAAGAAAGTCTGCCTAAGAAAACGAACAAAAAATTTATTGGAAGAAACAAATAGAAACAATAAAAATTAATATTTAATTTAGCTGTAATTTAATTTTATTTAAACTTAAGCCAATCTTGTCAATTACAAAACTTTGAAACTACCTATAGTAAAGTTTAACTTAACATCAAGTCAAGTTTAAAGTTTTCCTGCTTTTCCTTGCATTGCATCAGCATCATCTACCTTAAGGTTAGCATTTATGACACAAAAGATGTATATCGCTTTTCTCTCGCACCCACGGGACCCTATAGGCGACACAACCCAGTTTGCCGTTGGGACTTTCTCCAAAACCAAGAGAAACATCTTTTTTGGATTTTTTAGACACTGGCTTAATTTAATTATGGGTGCCAAACAAATTTTAAGTCGATCGGTCAATTATCTACGTTAAAAATTTCAGTCGTTTGCAGATTGTTTAAAAATTTCTGTAGAACCACAGAACTGTTGGAAAATTAATGACTGCCATGTAAAGACTAAATATAGTAAACGATAAATCGCCAATAAAAATTTTATGCCAAGTTTGTGAAAACACGATCCCTACATTATTAAAAAAAGATGGTGTGGGTCCAACACATAGTTAATTCAAAGAAGTTGTGTTTTTTGGTAACAACTTTAAATAAAAAATCTTTTTAAATCAAACAATTTTTTTTGATTTTGAAAAAATTGTAATTAAATCAAAAAAAAGTTTCTGAAATTATCTGAACAAATAGTGTTTCTGAGTTTTAATTAAAAATAAAAAACAAACAAAAATACAGTTTACCAAAGCTTTATAAATGAAAATAAATATTTAATATTTTCTTTTAAATTTCTTACGTCAAAAATTACGAAATTTTCTTTTGAAGCTTTAAAGTGTTCATGGGTTTTATTTTCACTTCCATATTGTACTGACGCCATGTAGCTATAAATCTTCAAAAGAAAATTAAAATTTCCACGAAAGAATATTAAAGAAAATTAATTATTTTTTACTTTTGTAGATATTATGTTATACCTACTATACCGTCAGCTGTACTTGGTTTAAAAATTGTAAATTATACTGTTCATATTTTTTATTAAGATTTTTTATCCCGATATAATTAAATAAGTTTTAAACTTATGAAAAGTTAAAAAAGGAACAAATATAAAAAACATGCAAAGAAGAAACAATAATTATTAAATATTATTTTTAGTGGAAAAGCTACAGAGAACCAATTGAAATAGTTTCCACAAATAGTTGAGTAACAAGTTTGTGGTCACGGGGTTAACTTGAAAATTTGGTATTGCTGTTATAATATGGAATGTTAATTGTTAGTTAGTATAAAGAATTTATTTTTAATTATTGAAGCTTAATTCTCGTCGTATCTTGAAAATAAGGTAAGTCAAGGTAAGAATTTATAAAGACCCTCTGATTAATCTATTGGGCTCTGCCAATTAATTTGATTAACGCTTAATTTGTTAATACATATTTATTGTAAATAAATTACATAAATTATAATATAGCTAATTAAATGAGACTTTTCCAAGCCTAAGACCCTTGAAACATCCAGTGTAATGTGGACATGATTAATTTATAATAAGAAATGAAACGTGTCTATAGCTGCTGCGTGCTTAATAACATTAAGTTTGCAAGTCAAATAAAATTATTTTGAAGCTTATATTGCTGCAATGCAGTATTGTAGTCTGGCAGTCCATACGATGTTAATAATTGACATTAGGATAATTAGAAATCCATAGAAAATTAAAAGTAGAAAATTTTGATTTTTAATCCAATTTTGTTTATTTATTTTATTTTTGAAATTTTTTGATAAGTAGTATACTTATAGTATCAACATCAGGCCACGTCCTGTCGACTTCCTTGTGAAATAAATTTTCGAGAAAATTAATTTTACAGATAAATAGCCCAGTTTATTATGGCATTATGTTAACAACAAAAAATCAGTTGGTGTCAGCTATCTTGTTTGAAGCTATAAACTGTGAAACTTTACAAATATTGCTTAATAATTGTTATAGCTTGAATGTGGAATACGTTTAATATAAATGGTATATTACACTTTTAAAAAAGTCTATAGTAATCTAAGATTGATGCTAAATTTCAACAACGACAGAATAGTCGTGATTAATGATTTTAGTTGAAATAAGCTTATTTTAACCGAAAGGAAGACATTATATAAATGGAAATTGTGCTTGCTATTCCTTCCATACAAAATTTAATCAAGTTTGTTTAGCGATTATGGAGTTCTCGGTAAGATCATAATTATAATTTAATACAATATTTTAATTTACTGCGCCCCGTTGTGGAAATTTACAGTTTTACGTTTCATACAAAGGATCCAACATTGTTATGAGGTATTGCGTTAATTAACTTTTGTAAAATGTGGATGGAATATAAAAGCGTACAGCATGCGGTCTACCTTTACTTCTTTTTTCAAATCAAAATAGTAATTGATCAGTCTTTGTGAGTGAAATCAACTGTGCCAAATTGAGAACATTAAAATTTGTAATTTATCAGCTTTCCTTGTTTTTGCAAAAGCAATTAATTATAACGTGAAGAAACCGTCTGATCTTTTTTAAAAGACAAAAGGATTTCCACATGTAAAAAACACTGAAACTGAAACCTCTTGAAAGAAACAAAAAGACTGCGTGCTTTGCAAAAATTTTCAGCTGACACAATTAATTTCTGTACTTTATTTATTCATTTTTTTGTCGTTTCAATTTACTTAAGTAGGTATATATAGAGTAAGATAAATTAATGCACACTTCATTATAATTATCTTAGGAGAATATAAGAGTTTTCATTAAAAGTCAGAACTTATCATTTTTCATAACTTTTTTCAACTGCTATTTAATGTTTTATGAAATAAATAAATGTAACAAGTTGTTTACCTAACAGTAGCAATTGGTCCAATTTTATTAAGAAGTTGTAAATGCTAAAGGTAATACCAATTATCATTTTTATTTGCTTAAAATTTTACTCGGTGTAACTTATTTAATTAATGCTGACTTTATTTTTCAATTAACGGAGAGCAAAATAGCAAAAGTGAGTTAATTTTATATAAAAGACGACAATGAAAATGGTTTTCATCGCTTTTCATTTAAAAATATTTCCACCACTTTTGAGGTTAGGTTTATAATTAGTCAGATCCAATTTTCACACCAATATTTTTTTTAATAAAAAAGAAATTTCAATGCTAATATGCTTAATATACATATACTTACCTATATAAAAATTATTACTTTTTTTATTATTAATTCTGCTAATAATAATAAATTACTGCGGGATTATAGTAAATAACAATTGCAATCAAAATAAATGTTTCCACTATTAATTACTCCGCGCCATAAAATAAATACTAATTGCAATACAAATAAAGTTATTTACTATCAGCAGCAAAAAGTATACAAATAATTGGAAAGCCTGGAAAACATTTAAAAGCGAAGAAGGCAGTATTAATTCATTGCTTTTTATATTGGTGAATGGAAATAAATAAGATTTATTTTTCGTTATTGTTATTAAATTTGTTACCTATTCATAAATTTTATAAAATGTAACTATTTTTTTAAGATTCAGCTTAGTGTTACAAAAAGCTAATTATGTGATTGAAATTAGAGAAACGCAATTGATGATAATAGCTATTTTTAACATTTCGTATTCGCACATATTGCTCATAATCATTTAAAATTTAAAAAATGAAAAATTATTGCTTAAAATTCCAAACGGAATTCAATTTATAGATAAGTTTAATAAATTCTTTATCTTAATTGGTTTAAATGAATGAAACTTCAAGAATTATAACTTACAATTGATGGTTTTTACTAGCTATTGTAACTTTAATTCTCCCATTAAATTTGAAAGCCAGATTACATTTTATTTTGAAATTGGCTTTTAAGTTTAAAAGTAATTTTTCTGTAATATAATAAGCAAATTGCGTGAACAAATTTAATTACTGGATGAAATGCTTATATTATTTATTAAATTTGAGAAGTTTACACGTGTATAAGTAACTAACTTGATGCTACGCACAATTTACGATCTAATTAACCTACACCAGTCTAACCATAAAGCGTCTTTAATTTTATGGCTTTCCTTTATTTGTCATTATTAAATATTCAGTTGTAGGCAATTATAAGGTGCACATTCCAGTACAAAGTATTTTAAAAATATATTCGAAGAATTTAATAGTAAATTACATAATAAGTGTGGAAAGTGACACAATTCAACATTTCAACATAATATGCAATGAATCATCCCATTGTATTAACTTGTTTGACGTTGCAATGGACCCAGTGTGGTTAGCAGACTCACTAACGAGGTTTTAGTTTTATAATAACATAATTAACAAGTGCTGATTTTATAAACCATTTCAGAGTATTTTAAAAGTGGATACCAAAAAAGGGTTAACTATCAAAGTTTTCTGGTAACAAATTTTCAGCAGTGATCCACGGGCTACTATTAAAAAAACATGAACAAAATTTACAATAATAACTCTTAATACAGAGTACTTAATAATTATTATTCATATGTAATTAAATGTAATATTTGTTTTCAAATATAAATTCCTAGATAATTTTGAACTTTTGACTAAAAGTAAAGTGTAATATAAGAATTAAAACCACAACAAGTTAGTTAAACGAATCTATATTTATCTTAAGCTTTCGAAAGCGTATGCCTTCATTTTCAAAATCTAAATTTAGATTAATATAAGTTATAAATTATAATAATATAAATTAATATAAATATAATATAAATAATAAAAATATAAATTAATATAAATCTAAATTTAGATTTTGAAAATGAAGGCATACGCTTTCGAAAGCTTAAGATAAATATAGATTCGTTTAACTAACTTGTTGTGGTTTTAATTCTTATATTATATAATTTCACAAGTTACAAATTTATTAATTAAAAGTAAAGTGTTTGTGAAAAATTTTAAGATTAGTAGGTACCTCTGTAGTATATATTTCTATATCAAAGGAAATAAATTTTTAGTGTTTTGCTCAACTTTCCTCTTATCATTTACAAGATTCCCTCATTTACAAAGTAATAAAATTGCACAAAACAATAAAACTGTTGGAAGTTACAAAAACCTTACAAAATAATTTTTTAATCAAAATAAAACTAACTTTGCTATTTATATTATAGACCCCTAAAATTTTTACTATCCAGCTTTTTAATGAAATTAAGTTTTACGAATATATTAGCCATAAATGCAAACAAACATTTTATTGGATACTTTTCAGATCTAAAAGATGTTTTTATCTTTCCTTATTATTAAAGATATAAAATTTATAGTATTAAACAAAACGCTTAGTTACAAATAGGTAGTATGTAAAATTGATATTGTACAGCTCGGAATTTAACATTTTTAGTATACTGTTAACTGAGATTACCGAAAACTATAAAATTTTGGGAAGATATGGAAATTTCTCGTACAATAAAAAATAAATCAATTGTATTATTCTGTATAGCGGACACATTTCGAATTACAAAGTGTTTCAGGTTTAACATTTTTGCAATATCAGCTTCCTAATCATAAATCCGGTATTTAAATTTTATAGTCTGAGGTGAAAAATTTCATTTTCTCCATTGTATAATTTTCTGCAAAGCGTAGTAATTTCCTATTTCTGATGCTTGGATGTTTGATTTTAGAATTTAAAAAAATATCAACTGGCAGCCAATTTTAAATATCAAAAATTCAAAACAACAACGCGAGCTAAAAATTAATAATTTTATTTTATTTTAAAATTGGTAGGACACACTGTATATGGCGGAAAAATAAAATATATGTGAGAAATAAATTTTAGCATGTAACTTCAGCTGTTGAAATATATTTTATTTATTCATTTGAAAATTTGAATTTACATAGAACTGACTTTCTCATAGCTTTTATAATAATTAATTGGTTTAAAGGATAACCCTAACTATTTATCATAATGTCAAAACCTTACGAAAACTACATAAATTTTTTTATTATAATTTAATTCTAACTAGTTCAATTAAAATTTAAAAATAGAAACATGGTTTTACTTTAAATCAACATTTTGAAGATCTCATATTTATAATTTCAGCTGCATAGCGTAAAATTATTGTATATATGGTCCTGTATATTAACATTAAGTTTTAACTTTTCCTTTTTTATTTTTTAAAATATGGTTCACGTCTACATTAATCCAAAAGTTTAGAAAATCCATTAACTTTCTTTCAATGTTAAGGTGAGACCAATATTGCGGAGGAAAAAAGGAGTTGGATCGATGGTAAAATTAAAGCGCTTATATTAAAAATACAGTAAAAAAAGTTTTTGGGGTTTAAGTAATAATAAAAACTTCTCAAAAAGCTAGAAAACTTGAATTTGAACTCTAACGGTAATTAATTTATATAACTTCAAAAGTACGTCATTTAACAGTCAGATACGCACGTAGATACTTTATATATATTGCGGTGTTATACGCTTAATTTTGGTGGCAATAAAATTTTATTTGAATAACTTTTTTACATACATTTTAAATTGAACTTTCAACGAAATAGAATTGGTATTTGACGCTTATCACCATACGTGCGTTCCAATAGGTATTCCATTCTGTTCCCCTTTAACTTGACGTTGCAATGTAAAAATTTAATTTTAAAATTACGCCTTAAACTCTTGAATTTTAAACTTTTTCCTTTAGATGAAACTTGTCCAATTAGGATCTGTTAAAATTTTAATACCTCACTTTGATAAATCTTCTAGTTTAGATTTAGATCTACTTGTTTTCATTCTGATCTGCATAATTTAAACTTTCAAATTTGAACAATTTTATTTAAAAAAAAATTATTTATTTGTCTTTGGTTCTTCAGAAGATATTCATTTCTATGCTGATCCAAAAAATGATTTGTTTAGTTTGATGTCTAAACGCTTCACCTCTACTCTATTACAATCCAGCAAAGGAATAATTAATAGTCTCTAGCGAATTTGCAAAGTAATAAAAATGTGATAAATGAGATGATCTTCAACCACAATCAAGTAACAAAAGCTTCGGGGTTAGCTGTGTTTTGAGGTTATCCAGATTGTCTTAAATATATCAAACCGAAATAAAAGAAAGAACAAGGTCAAAAGAGTTTCCCTCTGTATAAATTATTACACTAATTAGTAGAAAATCAACTGAACTCAAAGGGGTAATTAATTACAGCTAGACGTTTCCGGAAAACATTCGCGAAAATTACAACTGAATAGGTAAATCTAACATTCCACTCTTACTGGATTATATAGTAAAATATAGTAGAAGCGCAAAATGGAAAAAATCGTCACAGGAAGGCTTTTCTGAAGAAAATCATTTGAAACGATTTCTTGAAAATAGCAGCCATCTTGGATCACAATGGCGCCCGAATGTGGCACACTTTTAAAAATGGCTGTTTAGAGTGGGAATATTCTTTCAGACATATCCACTTTGTTATGCTTTGCAGTTTCAATTGGTTAAAATAATAAACCAAGTATAAAATTCAACTTAAAGCACTTTTATCCTATTAAGGAATAATATTTTTCCAAAGCGATAAATTGAGTCTCATGGCTGATTCTGTCAGAAAACTATCCAAGTGGCTTTCTTGTTACGTACATCATTATAGGTATTATTATAAAAATATTGGCTTCCATTAATATCATTGCGTTTTTGTTTTCATGTTCAAATTAAATTTTGTCAATAGTTTCAAGAGTGAATTGTAATTTCAAAAACAATTTATTTTATAAATTAATAAAATTGAAAATTTGCCATTTCTAATTAATCATTTGTGTGTCAAATATAATTTGAACCCATGATAATTAAATTACTAATAATCCCATGTGACTAATTTGTAATCGCAAAGCAATCATAACCGAAGCAGGCAGGGGCACATGAAACTAAAATCTGCAAAATCGATTAGTACTATTGAACAACAGACGTTAGTGGTAACGTACTGTAATTGAATGAAACCGATTGACTAATCCAAATAATCGCGTTAAATTAGTTCCATTTATTTTGAATTCTCGAAGAGAATTTGTGGGTTTACTTTTAGCTGCCATTATCCTTGGAAGTTAAAATCGTTAGTCACTTTTCAGATTGTACCTTTCATAGTGATCAATTATGAATTTACCTCACTTTTGCAATATCATTCCAAGTAAGTAGAACTACTGCAATCTAAAAAAACTGTTTTTTGCGAAAGCTAATGGTTGCTTATTAATAGGTGTTTAATAACTGAAGTATTTTTTCAATATCCATACTTAACAATTTTGATTATAAAATAGGAAGCCATTAATATTCTTGTCAGTCAAATTCATATTGTAGAGGTTAGTTAATTTTTCTGTTCACTGAATCTATGTCAAGCTCATACTTTGTTTATTTTCTTAGAGTCAATCTTATCTCTTCCTTCAAGCTCAGTAAATAATTTTTGTTCGTGTAGTAGACGTTTAAAATAAAAAGAACAACAATCACTATTAAATACCTCGACTTGGATTTTTAAATAGTTTGAACTGAACACATTTTATAAAGCAAAATAAAATGGCCACTGTTCACTTGATAATTCCGCCATTACACTTATTTGGGCATAGACACGGTGACAGTAAGTAACAGGCAACAGCAGCTGAAAGTGTCAAGTACTTGATAGCGCTGTTACGTCAGCACTGTTGTGACTGTGATTGTAATTGTTGCATGCTTCCATCTTGTAAACATTGGTGTAAGAGTGACATATTGTGACATTTCATGAAATACCTTGCCGGTTGATAAATGCTACGTTTTCAAGCGTAGCGGAGATTGTGTAGCTAATAAAATCAACATGAATTAATTTTACTTAGGTCCCATATACAAATACAGTAAATTATGGAAGTTTTCGGTTAAAACTCAATTACTGATTCAATCAAGCTATTACAATTACATTTACAAAGGTTCTCCCAAATTGTTTTCGATTTATCAAACTTAAATTTAAAATCAATTTGTGTTAGTACATAATTATTTTTCAAGTCTCCCCCTAAAAGTAATTTATTAAAATTCAATTTTTAACAGAGCGTAATTTGTTCTGATTTTCAAGAGACAGCTTTTAATTAACTCCGTTATTTCATCATCATGACATTGTTCTCAGCAAAATTTTAAGATGCTTTGTCCAGCCGGTTTTAATTTCCAATGAAACACTCTAGCTTAGTTCTTCATTTCCGACAAAACCATCAATGTTACAAGAAAAGTAAATTCATTTTTAGATTCAGCGCGTGAAATTCTATCGAGAAACAGTAAAAAATTGCTGATAGGCAGCTAACTGTAAACAATTGAAATTGAAAAATATGCGAATTCCTCGATTAGTGAGGTTAGATTTCATGGTATACAGCGACACCTAGGCTGAAGTAGTCAACTCAAAAGATGGGGTTTCAAAATACAAATTTCAATATAATAATTATTCTTATCTTCCAATAAATTATTCAATCCAATAATCTATCTCTGACTTTTATTTTACTATTTTTAAAATTATTAAATTCTGCTTTTAATTAAATTAAATACTTTTTATCCAAATCATTCTTTAATTAAATCAATAATTCAAATATTATAATAAAATCTCAAGAGACTCATAAAATTACACTTCTGGTCCGTCAGTCATTTTGGACAAAAGTCGTCATGTTATCCGCTAGTTATTTATTTTATTATTATTATCATTATAAAATTTTCAACATCAGACGCATAGTATTATTTTTTTGTTATCTTGTTTCTGGAAATCATCAGGACTTGCAACTTCATTTTCATCTCTTTCATTTTGTCTGCTAACTTGAACAAAAATATTATTTTCAGATTCTGTATATTCTTGAGAGTTAAGTGGTTGTTCACACGCGTCGTTTTTACTGGTTTATGATTTTTTTAAATAATGGCTAACTCCGTAACAGCTTCATTCGTCACTTCATCCATTCTATCAGTCGTTTTTCGACTAATCTTTCATTGCTGGCCTTCACATAAATTTTTTTATCTATAATTTTATTGATTATTTAATTTTGCTTATATTTTGCCTCAAATTTTCATAACGTTAATTTATTGTTTGTCTAAAATCTTTATTAAATTTTTTAAGCGAAGCCCCACTTTACTATGCGCCAATCGAAGTGATTTTTAATAATTACAGTTTTCTGGCGATTTTTAACTTCAAAAATAGTTTCGTTTAAATTAACAATATTATATAATTATGAGCATGAATTTGCACTGGTATCAATTCTGATTTCTATTTTTTTTTAATTATTTTCTAATTTAAATATTTTATGAAAATCCCACTGTTATCCAAATAATTTCAATTATAATTTTAACTTCTATCAAATTTTAATATAATTTTTCTTATCTTCCAATTATCGTATATCTTGAGTTTTCTCAAAATTACCAAATCATTTTTAAAATTATTAAATTCCGCTTCCAATTCAAATTAAATACTTTTTAACCAAATCACTATTTAATTAAATCTGAAATACAAATTTTATTATAAAAAACAAACGGACTGGCAAAATTACTTGCTAATATTCGGCAATTATTTGTGTAAAGGAATATTACTATTTTGTTGTTTTATAACAAATTAAAATGCAATAGATTAAATTCCTTTTGATTTCCGTGCGTATTTCGAATTAAAATTTTTAACCAATTTACTCTCGGCGAGTATTAAAAAAAGTGTTGGCGTGTAGCTAACGGATTTGGATATTGAAACAAAGAAGATCTTTACTTTAATATCAAATTGGTACGTGCGGTACACCAACCAGCATCACATTGCAGTAATGTTAGGAATGCGACCTGTTTAAATAATTTAAAAGGGCAAAATAACGGAATTGTGAACATCGGGATGCTTACCATCTCCAATCGATTTTTTTACTAATACTTGAATAATGACGAAAACGAGCGTAAAATTGGGTGATTCATAATACTGGTTTGATGTTCAGGCGTAAAGCCGCAATTCTTCTTAGAGCTTTACAATAAATTTCCTACACTTGGAAACGCGTAATTGTCATGACTTGCTTCTTTTGTTAGATGAAAAAATGAAATAAAATCCTAAGTTACGTTTATCTAACACATTTTTTCTCTAACGACACTTTACGATGCGATGGCTTTAAAAGATGAAATTAATATTGCAAAGCCGACATTTGCAAACAATTTTTATGCACTGTGTACTTTAACGATTAACATGTTATGAATTAAAAGATAATTAGAATGGATTAAGATTTTTCGAGCTCCGCTGCATTAATCAGCAATGTCAGTATTTAATCCACCTTATCTTCTTTCTACGTTTACATTCTTTTAATAAAAAAAACATAATTTACTAAAACACTTAAATAAATGAGAACCATCAAAAGTAAACGCGTTTAATAATTTATTTGTGTATTTTCTCTAACTTCATTTCCTTCCATTTTACAGCATAATAAATAAAATACATTGAGCACTTCTATCAATTTCTACAATTTAAAATTCTTAATTCTCTTAAACAAAATTAAATGTACTGAATAAAATTCGTACTATTGGTATTCCTATCAGCACCATAAAAAAGAGTGTGATGGCATGTACCCATAGAGCAATGTGCACTGACTAGTCAAATGCAAAATTGAAAACATATGTTTCCCGAAATCGTGAGATCCGGAGTAACATCAATTTTGAGTACATTAAATGAATTATTGATTATAATTACGTACAAACTTAACTAAGCATTAATCATAACGGCGTTTCTTTATTGATTACTTGCCTTATTTCAGGCTCTATTAAATTTCGATCAGTATAAGTTTTCTTTTTCTAACCGATGTAAAGATGTAATTAATATTTTACGTAATCCAGTTTGTGGATTAATTCTTAGTGGAGTAAACATTGCTATTAAGCAATAAATAAATAATTTTACAGCCATAAAAACTATTACAACTTCTTTAATAATATTCGAATTTTACTTGGTAAACAAAAAGTTTTGTCATTTTGTCACCTTCCACTCTTAGTTATGAAAAGTAAATTTACGCAAACATGCTACTTTTATGGTAACATAACGTTCATTTTTATAATACTTTTACAATGTAATTTATGGCATTATTCTTTCAAAACTTTTGATTCTATCACATTATCAGAAATGGCTTTATATAAAATATCAAAGAATCACAATCCCAATGTCGCACATTATACCCTTTCACACTTATTCAAATTTATAGAGTCAATTTACATTATTACATAGTTTCAAAGTGAACTCTCAGAAAATAAATAGTAGGTAGTTGAAAACTTGTTAATTAAATAATAATTTAGGATCTTCCTAACGACAGACATTTAAAATTAAACAAAAAAGCTTTTACGATATTGACTATTAACAACTTAGACAATAAAGTAAATTATATAAATTAACTACTATATCCTACGTTCTACATGTTGGTTTGCAATGAATATAATCCCATACCTAGCTTTCTGCCGCGCTTAAACGCGTCGACGCATGCACATTGACCTTCACATTTCATTATTTTTGATATTGCTCACACCACCAATTTAGTAATAATTAAGAAATTTTTGAAATTTCTGAGTTCATGAAGTATTTAAATTTTTGTTTTGAATTATCTGCTAATTATCAATTATTTTTCGGATTATTTTCGTTCCGTCGAAATTGGTTCGTATGAATGTATTTATTATTGTGTATTATCCTGATAGCTTTAGCTGCACAGTTATTCCGATCCGCTCGTCGCGTCGCCGTCGTGCAGATTGCACCCGGTGTTTTCTGATCACCGACGCTGGCGTTTCATGGAATAAATTCAAAAATTTATGATATTTTTACACTTTAATATGTACCGGTATATTCAAATACGTTTGGGTAAGTCTGAAATTATGTAGGCAATTAATTTTCATATTAGGATTTTATTATGCCTAGCTTTCAAAATTAATTATGTACTTAATATCTTTTTTATGATGACAAGTTGTAAAGTAAAAGAAAGAGAAGAAGAGAATTGATCCCCACCACGGAGAATAGATCGTAAAGACTTTGCACAGAAGTAGCTATATTCCAAATGGGAATGAAAGTTTAATTGAATAATTGAAGAAAAATTTAAAGGTCTTGAAAAGCGTGAAATTTATTTTTAAAACGATTAAATATAATGAAATAAAGTGAAACACGGTGTACATAAATGTAATATGGCGCCATTTAATCCTTCTTTTAAACCTGCATTTATTATTATTTTATTAATAATATTAAAACTAGAAATACGTCGAAACATTGGCAATAGAAAATATTGTTATCTACCTATTTATTTCCACTATAAACCAAGAATTTTTGAATAAATCTAGAAAAATTATTTTAAAAAATTGTAACTTCCACATATTATCCTTAGCCTTAGATTATATTAAAAGCCAAGACCCTGTATTCTGTAATAACTAGGAAACGTAAAATACATTAAATTGCAGTTTTGGTTTTCCCAACATTTTTAGAGTTTAAAAAACTTAATTAGTTTAAATACCAATAAATCGTAATATGTAATATATGTAATAAAAAAAAAATAAGGAAGAAATTTTCAAAGGATATCCTGGTATCATTAATTTATCGAAAAATCTTGAGATATCTTGCCAATTTTTATTTTCGGTTTATTACGAAAACTTTCTTGTTAACTAATTCGCAAAAAAATTATATTAGATCAGCATTAATTACGTTTTGGAAAAGCGCAATGCTAACTGCTCAGATATGTAAATAAGTCCGGTTTTTCTCGAATCGCTAATCCTATTTGGCACATATTCGAATGAGAAGTGCGAGTTAAATTGGAAACTGTAAGTTTTCCGAATTACAAACTATGTTCAGTCGTAATCTATGATGAACTACAAAAACAATAGTTGAAGCGACTTATATATTAGAAATGCTAACTCAATAGTAAAAAAGCATTTTTACTAAATTGGAAAAACGCTGAAATGCGAAATTGCCAGAAATATAAATTGAAAGAACAAAAGTTTTTAGATAAATCTTATTTATAAAACAAAAATCTTAGACTGCGTTGTTCTTGAAATTTTAGAAATTTTCATTGTGTGGCATTTGAAAAGGTCACACTTCAATGTATAAGATTAATCATGTGCTTTCGGTGGATGCACATGATTTTAATAAGAAAAAACTGATTTTTTTAAATTCTTTAAAAGCATTGCTTGAGATTTCATTTGGTAGATGTTACTTTTTTGTTTCGCAATTAACTTGTTTTCGAAATGAAACGATATAACTTTTTATAATTTTATTCCATTTCCATTTATTAGATATAATTCTCGGAAAGCCTTAAGGATGCGTTAATGCAGAAAAATATAAACAAAAACCACATCAAAGAAGGTATGGCAACAAGAATAAAAACAAAGAAATCTCGGAAGTAACAATGGTAATCAAGAAATTAATGAAAGGAAACTGCATTAACTGTTTTAAAATGTAGCTGAAAGCAAGGTGAGAAGTATAAGATAAATAAAATAGAATAAAGGTGAGGAAATAGACATGAAGAAGAGGCGAAACATCAGATATGTTTTAATTTTCGTTTTAGTGTTAATGGCAGTAAATCATCAACCCAGAGGTCTTATGATTTTATGTGCCCTCCGAACCACGGAAACAGCAATGAAAAAGTTAAGAATCCCTCCGGACTTGAATAAGCTATTTTTTGTAGATCTCAGTACCTCTGTGTACATTCGTTATGACCATCTCATTACTCCCCCATTACACCACCTTTTCTGTACAAAATTTCAATTCCACTAAATTATCTGTGCAAATGTTTTTAGTATTTGCTCTGGTTTTGCAGAATTTTAGAGAGCGTGATGTACTTTACGAAGTAAGCGAACGAATACTTCTTATGAGTATAATATTTGCATATTTCAAGTACTTATAGCTGCGAGTCGAAGCAGCAATTAAATTAGGTAATATTTACATTAAGTGAGAAATATTTACGTGTAGCATTTTCAGTATTGCGTGAAATGCAAAAATTACCTCAAACTTTTGAATTTTGTGATAACAACGAAATTATGATGTTCTTATTAACATTTTTTAATCATTTGATTATCTACTAATTTTCTCTTTAAATTCTTTTCTTGCCTCACTGAGATTTTTAAAATATCTCATTCCAATCGCATTCACTTTGTTCTTGTATTTATCCCGGAATATTCACGTTTTGCAACAACTGGTTACAACAAATTTGCTGTTAACATGTCACAATCAAAATTCCTTAAAAATTACATTATTTTAACGAAACCGCTCACATCCTTAAAATATCATATGGCGTTTCTTTTGACACGAACCTCCCAGACGGCCATCTTCCTACCACCTTCCGAATGCATTCGTCAATCTTTTAATTATGCCGTCTATTCTTCCCTATTTTATAGTTTAGATGTTGCACTCGCAATTAGATTACTCCTCAATTTCCATCGATCCACCAATCAGAAAATAAAAGCAATATTTTTTAATATTTGAAATATTGTGTAACCTGTAGAAAAAATACGCTACTGTAAACAGAATTTGGTATTTTATCAAAGAAAACCCTCACATAATGTAGCTTTAAAAAATCATTTCCTTCTATAATTAATTTATTCTATTTAAGTATTTTTGAGTATTCTTTATTATTTTATCAAGATTTTATTTTTATTTCTTTAGCAAATTAAAAACAGAATATTTTTAAAAAATTGACCACCTCCACAAAATGAACACAAGAAGTTAATATAAATTATAAAACCAAGCGTTTAAATTATTAAATACCTTGCTGAAGTGTAGCAAGTTTATCTTTGGAAATTTAATAACCTTGTATTTTGTAAATTTGAGGCAAGTTTAACTTCAAAGAAAATCGTACAAACATAAAATTTATAATTTAGTTGGTCCAATGTCGTTCTGCAAGATTTTGTGTTATATTCCAGTACCCTTCAAGGGCTATTTAAAGTTTTGACAAGTTATATTTACACATAAAGTGGCACTACATAATTTTTGTATTTAACAAAACTAAATTAATTTAATTAAATTTAATGTTGACTTGTTAATTAAAGCAACTACATTGTTACATCTTATGGCATATTTGTAATATCACAAACTCTTAAATAGAAAATATTTTTTTAGCTGAAGAAAATAATTTCTTTTATCTCTTGTCTACTTGTCAAACTTTTTATTTCTATTATGCGTAGTAATATTTTATTTATTAACGGCCTTATTTTTCTAATAAATCTCATACATAAAGACCATATGGAAAACTTTCATTTGTACATACAATTCATCAGGTCTTGGCGAGAGGTTTTCAATATGCAGAATTTGAAAACAAATTTTTTTTATTTTTTTTAAATTAATTTTATTCACAGCACTCATTGTGGGAGATATAAGCAAAAAACTGAATAGCATTATAAAGTAATAGTATTTTTCACCATGAGTTTAGAAAAGGCAGATTACTGAACGAGTGGATAGATTTACACACGATCTGCCAAGTGAATAGGTACATGTTATAAGCAACTGTAAATTGTTTTCAAAAAAAAATTTATTTGATAATGAATCAGTTTAAATACAATTTTTGAGGCCAGAGAAAGCATCTTTTCCCAAGCATATAATTTGCCCTATTTTATTTCACTGACATTTAGCACACGTGTGCTAATCAAACTACAAAGCAATATTAAAATGTATAAAAGCAATTATTTTTTTTGTATCCATAAAAAAATTTATAATTGGCATTATTTTTTAAATACAATTTCTTTTGCGATTGATAAGTTTTTTTTAAATCAAGTGAATTATTTTCAAACGTAAAAATAAAGTTACAAAAAAAAAACGTCTTATGGTGCGTTATGATATTCAATATTCACTTCAATTTCGGAAGTAGATACATCATACTATTATTTTCGCTTCACTACCCTCAATTATTATAAAAAAATATAATTGCGGTCGATATACATACTAATATAATAGTATACGACATACTGTTATGTTGGATTACTTCGTTTTTTATCACTTAACTTAGAATTATTGTCTTTAATATTTACTTTGATTTATTTTATTAATTTTATGTATATTATTCATATGGATGATTAAAGATTGATCATGTTTTTCATGTTTATTTTCTATAAACAGCATTGCTTTTTATACATGAACAATCTAAAAAGATAATTGATTTTTTTTTAGAAACAAAAAGGAGAGTTTGCGAAAAATAAAATAATTGTTAAGTGACAATTTTTTATTGTCGCGTTTCTTTTTGCTTGCCTTGAATATTTTTGCTCTAATAAACTGCGTTATTTGTCCTCGGTAATAATTCAAGCAATTTTCAAGAAATATAACTTTTTTAAATTATATTAAAAATATATAATTTTTACTTCAAATATATATATAATTCAGTTTTGGCATTGATGCATAGTAATAATAGTACATTATGCACCAAGGGAATAAAGTGATCCTTTTTTGGCCTGAGGGTAAAGGTTTGTTTGCACGAGGCGTAGCCGAGGGCAAAAATTACCCTCAGGCCAAAAAATTCACTTTATTCCCGAGGTGCATATACTGTTTTTTGCAATTGCGGGAGGTAAAGTACTTACTTCGACAATAATTACGAAATTTTAATTAAAATTTGTTCAATAAAGCACGTGGTTGATAGTACCAAAGTAAATGAAGCATAATTGGTTATATTATTATTGCCAACTAGAATTTTTTCACTAAAAATTTTTTCACTAAAAGGTACTAGAATGGTTCAGTTACATTTGTGCCTTTGAAGGAATAAGACGTGTCAAAAGGCTAAAACGTTGAAGTCGTTGACCATGTGGTCGCAGTATTCTATGATCAAGGCGGTCACCAAATTGGAAAATAAGATTGACATCGGCAATTTCCACAAGTTATCCGCTTTTATGAAGCGGAAAAACGCAGGATATGTTCCGAAAAAATCGCGCGTCGTAACCTCTGACCACGTGGTAAAATTTTTAAAAGGGCGCCTCGTGAGAATTTTTTTGTAGCTAAAGTAAGTGCTTTTTATTTATTTACCAATTTATTTCACTGTAGGTTGCACTAATATTGGAATCACAAATTACGGTCAAGTTAACATAAATATAAATGTTACAAAAAAATGAGAATTAAATTGATAATAAAATCTGGTGACTTCTTTTTTGCCCGGCAGTAACTTCTTTTTTACCCGGCAGTAACTTCTTTTTTGCCCTAGGGCAAAAAAGTACCACTTTACACCCGCCAATCAGGGTCTAAAGTGAGTACTTTACCCCCGCTATTGCAAAAAATATAATATTAACATGATTTCCATAATATTCAGTTCCATAGAATTTAATAAAATCTTTAGAATTTTTAGTTTTCATATTAATTTTTTTTTGAATTGTTTTGTTTGTTTGAATTTGTATTAATATTGAAATTTTTTTGAAATTTAATTAACTCTTGCCTTTCACTAAAGCAGAAAAGTCGAAAAAATAGTGTAAAAATATTCGCGTTGGTTTAAAAACAATATTAAGTATAATTTTGACTTCTAGTTTTATGTCTATTACTTATTAGACGAAATATTGCACTAGTGCGGTAAAGTAACAAGTAATAACATAAATTAAACGTGTAGTATGCCATTGAACAGAATGGAGTTGTTCAATATTCGGACCACTATAAAGAATTATACAGATACTAAAAACAAAGAAAATATTTAAATTTATGATTTTTAATTTTTTTGAATACGGCTCACCTTTCCAAAAACTCTCAAAAAATTCTGACACAGTAACTATAACAAGAAGTTTTAAAGTTTTAAAATAAAATATAACTTTAATATCACATCGGGCTTGAAAGTTTCTTTTTTAATTTTTGGGATGGTCCTAATGGAAAAAAAAATTCAAGAAAACGCAGAATATTATTTTTAATCTTCATGATTTTTTTTATAATTTTTTAGACTATAAAAAAATTAAGAGTAGAAAAACAAAAAATTCTTTATTGCTTATTGCACTGATAAATGTTGGGAATTAAATCTTGCATTGAAAAGGTAAATCAACACAATAAATATTAGCAGAGAAGAAAAATTAAAATATTTTCGATTTCTTTCATAATTTTATGGATTTCAACTGTGGCTAAGTCCATATCAGCAATCACCCGCATGCAAGGTTGCTGCTGATCCTTTAAAACAATGAAGAGTATAGTTTTAACAAACCAAGAATATTAATAATTATATTATCCAAAATACAGAAAATTAAATAAATTTTGAAAATATTACTGCAGAACTTAACAATACTGACTCCCGATTATAAGAGCAAATAAAATAAAAACTTATCTATTTTATTTAGAAATACAAAATTACAAAAATAATAATTTAAAATTCACAAAGCAAAGTTTGTTTGCAAGCAATTTTGTTAGATAGCAGAAATATTCAGATTAATGAGATCTGGGTTATCAGAGTACATAATACAGAAGTTGCACTGTGCTTAAATTAATTTAAACATATAATTGAATTTAAAGTTGCACGGGGAAAGTTATGCAGTGAACGCATTGTTTTGAAGTAAAAAACAACTTAATGATAAACTAACTGGAACTAAGCATAGAGCTGGAAAACCATTATTGCGCGATTACTGCTGATAATGTAAATTTAAAACATATTTTTAATATAAATTATAGCATTGATCTACTGTTCACTTATAGATGACACTTTAAGTAGTAATATATTATTTATTGCATTATAATAAATTACAAAATATTTCGTTTTGCTGCTTATGAGGATCAATAATATTTATTTGTTTGTCTGTGCAATTTAATAGCAGTAGTGGAATTACGTAGACATCGCTCTGAAGCGTTCGCATTTAGGCGATCGCTTCAAAGCGTTGGTTTTTAAAAGAGAAATATGTAAATGTCTCAAATTAGATAATTTCTCAATTAGTTAAAGGACGGAAATGTAATCCCACTACTGTTATACTACTACCGTGGGATATTCATAAACGAGGTAATGTGTGACGTCACTTGGCACGCCATCAGTAATATATAAGGTAACTGGTATTTTTCCCGAGATTTCACTGATTCTTTCAAGTCTATTCCACAACGTAAATTTTCCGAAACTGAAGTACTGTCAGTCGTTTTGGATGTAGGTATTTCCAACGAAATATTTAACACGTGCATCGGCATCTGATTAACTTACTGGTAGATATACCTTCCTTTTATTGACCAATAGAAAGAAACAACGGTTCTCGCCATTATTACTGGTACCGGCATCCTGCACGCTATATATCATTTTAGATTTTATTACTTTTTGAGGTTGCGTAGTATTTTACAATTCAATCGAGCAATATTACATTGCTTGAAATACAATTTACTTAAAAATTATTAAGAATAAATGAATGTTAAATTTTGAATAAAATTTGATTTTTGTATAGAAACTATTTTTTACCGGCACTAAAAGTTATATTTACTCTAAGTAAAATTGTTAAGTTCGAAAATTGAATTTTAGAGTAGAATTTAGTTTAGATTTAAAATAAAGTAAGTTTTATACATTATGAGTACATTAACATTTTTTGATGTATTTACATTAAAATGTTGTTACTATTAATAAGTTAAGGATGTTAAAAAAAAAACAATTTTAAGTGAACGCAAAAACGGACGTAATTTAGAAAATATAAACTCAATTTGTTAATGTAACAAAAAATATGCAGCATATTTGTAATGCTCTTTGTTATTCTTTTACAAAAGAGCTAACTCTTCAAAGAATAAAAAGGCGAGCAAACTTAACGGAACAATTTTATATTTCTCTCTCTATTAAACTTCATTCAAAACTTTTAAAATTTAATATTGTTTTCCATCAAATGTAGCGTATAATAAGTAACTCAGTGTTAAAATGATATTTGTCTTAACAGTAATAACAATTACTAGCAGGCAAATTGTAATAATCAAATAATTAATTAAAATTTTAGTATCCGTGCTGGTTTTAATTTTCACTTTGTATTTTAGCAATCTTTTCAATTACCTTCTTAATCTGAGCTCTAAAACTTTCCATGCTCAAAGAAACAACGATCCCGGCTAATTTCTTTCTAGATCACACCGAACGATGCAGATAAAAACAATTTGAGAAATTACATTATCAAAAATCTTCAACTAACAAATCCAGAAACACAGGGAATAATTTAATATTACATTGTAAATATTTTATTAAATTCTAACTGTTTCACATCAAATGGACTTCAAAATAAATTTCAAGAAAATGTGTTATTTAGTATTTATGTACTACGTACAATATCATATTAAATACATTTGACAGGATATGATTAACTAGAAAATCAGCGGGCGCGTCTACTCCGCTGCTGAAAATTGATCGAGCGTAACAGCAATACAAGCAATGCAAACGAGATGCAATCAAATGTTTAGGAAATTACTAACTTATGCAATCATTTCTTACAAGTTTACTTTTACAAGTATTTTATTTATTTATTTTTTATTATTTATTTATCGGGCAAATGTCACAAAGTTGTATTTATTTGCAAAACTACAGCTATAGGGCTAATTAATGAAGTATCACACTAAGCAATACCTATTACTGATCTCTTGGAATAGCTCGCACAAAATTAACCCAAAATTGTTTGGGGAGCAGGCTATGACCCGATCAAGCCGTCGAAAGCTCTTGCTTCGTTCGATCAAAAAGATGTTTTTCAAATTTAAATTTAAAATTGTTTTGGGAGCAAGCTATGATCCGATCATGCACGCGCGACCCTATCAAGCCGTCGAAAGCTCTTGCTGTTTCGTTCGATCAAAAAGATGTTTTTTCAAATTTAAATTTTTAAAATTCCATCAGGTTGCAGTGCAGCCAACTTAAAATTCCGGCAGTGCCGTTTTGATTTTTCTTATGAATTTAACCATCAAAATTTAACCAAATAATGAAAAAACTTAGTTCATAGAAAATCAAAAAGTTATATTGGGCCAGACTATATTGTGTAAGTAAGTAGCTTATTATAGCTAATTACTTTCTTAAGGGGGTAGCAGGTTTTCTTGTTATTTTTCTTTGTTGCAGATTTTTTTTATGTAATATGTACCCTTAACAAAATTGAAGGGCTTGGTGCAATAACCGTCTAAATGCAAAAGACATAATTTTTCAGGAAACGACAAAAACGTTTTAGAAATTAGTGGTAAATAAATTTATGATTTTTTCTTATCAGTCACGTTAGTTGACTAACCTGGAAATAATTGACGTTACTTATTATTATTAAAAATAAACTACCGCCCTGAAAATTAAAAAGCAAATTTGCACATAGACGGTTATTGCACCCAATCCACTTTTTTTAACAATGAATAAATGAAAAAAACACATAATTAACAAACGAAAACATATATTTCTAAACATAAATGTACAAACAAAACTAAAAATTATTTAGAATCAATAGGAAACTTAAAAAAATTATTTTTAAAAGAAATTAGTCACTAACATTCACCAATGTTAGTCATACGTTTGGAGTAAAAACCGGTTACAAATGTTAAACATAGACGGTTCTTTCACCAATCACAATACGCTTTAGGTTTTCTAGTATTTAAAGCTATCAGACTTGGACGGCTCTTGCACCAAACGAAAGATCGGATTTTTCTAGGTAAAATACATATGTAACTAATTTTTCACAAAATTGGCACTTAGACGGTTATTGCACCAGGCCCTTCAATTGTGGGTAAGGGTTAACACATCAAGTAAAGTTCTCTTTTGAACACATTATTTTTAAGTTTCTAAGTTAATTACGAGACTGAATAGATAATCGGATGATTTCACCCCTTGTTGCCTTTTCAATAAAGTTCCAAGTTATATGTAATAACAATATATCTGTTGTAGCGTATAGAAATTTATCCAAAATAGCTATAGTGAGTCTACTTTCGGTAGTAGTTTTATAGCATTGCTCGAGGTAAAATTATTATTTGCCAATTAAGATTAAATTATTATTTTTAAATATTTGTAGCTCTAATAATATAAAACATTAATACGTGTTTGCAATTTGCCTGTAATTTGCGTATTTTAAATTTGATGACCTATAGAAGATTCATAAAGCGTGAAAAGTAGTGGAAATGCAATAGAACCCCGGACTAGAAGTAAATTTCTAGCCTCAATATAAAGTAGAGTCAGCATAAACTCAAACTTTATTCCTAAAAAATTATTATGCGTAACATATTCTTTATTACAACACGTTTTATATAAAAAAGGTTGTACCTATAAAATAATAATGGAAGAGTTACATTTAAAAACAACGAAAAATCGATCATTTACTTTTTATTCATTTACCTTACATTTACCTGATTTACAACATTAATTTGAAAAGGATTTTTTATACCTAATGTTTGTAAATTTATTTCACTATTAAGTTATCGCCGCCCGGAGTTCCGGTTATTTGAAAGTATTTAGGTATCTGAAAAAGTTATATTTTCGAAAAATAAGCTATAATTATATTATTGTATAGATATCGTTTAGGTCTAATCTTCAATTTTCATAAAACACCGAGATCTCGCTTTAGAAAACTTATTTTACCAAAATTGAAAAAAAACTCCTAAAATATTTTACTCTTATAATATACGGAATATTTTTGGAATAGAAATCTTAATTTAAAATAATCTTAATCAAGAAGTTATTTTATTTGCAAATAGAAAACTTAATAGGAGTATTTATTCAGCTTAATTGATATCTACGAAAATTTTTCTAATTTTTACCAAAAAAAGAGATATAAAAATATAAAACCAATGAATATTCAAAAGCAACATTAACACATGATTAGGTGCTACTGCAAATGAAAACAAATCCAAAATTATCGATGAAAATACAATATTGGTGTTTAAAATTCACAATTACAGTTCTCAAATGCCCAGGATGTTGTATTCAAGTTTTACATGAAAAAAAATTGTAAATAAAAAACAGTTTAAAATAAACGGTTAAAGTGTAACATTAAAAAATATATTTTTCATAAAATCCATCACAACAAATAATATTGAAGTAGGATAATTGATAAGCAATCTAGAAATACACTTCATAAAGCGGTTGGAAATTCCGATTTCCCAGTTTGTTTAATAAGTGTTATTCCTTTTCAGTAGCCTTTTTCATGTCTCATACGTATACCTCCCATAGGATACGCATTAAATATTATATCCTTCCTGTGCAAGAAATTGTTTTTTTTTTGTTTATGTTGTGTCTTTTCATTTTCAAGGGTTTACCAACTTTAGAGCTCGTGATTTTTTTCTCAACTTTTTTACTATAATTTCTAGATGTCGCTGTCGTTCAGTTCACCTATATAAGTAAAATCGCAATCCCTGCAAAAGATTTTATATACTCCGTCGAAGTTCATTGTGGAAGTTTTTTGTTTTGCGTTACTGGGAGAATTGATGAGATTAGTCTTCTTGGCTCAAATAATGATGTTCCGGTTTAGATTTCGCTGTAAGAGTTTTTCTATAGTCAACCGACGACAGTATGATTTTTATTTCATGTATTTTGTCCATAGCAGACACAAGGATAGCGAAATCTCGGTCAATAAATTTATACTTTTTGCGAACAACTAAGTGGTACGTGCTTTTTCATTTTAATTATGAAATACTTTTACGTGAGATTGATCCTATCATTGCAATATAAAATTTGAGTATTGAAATTAAGTATTTAGGTAATATAATATATTAATATTGCAACATACCTGAAAGTTTTTGTTTATGTTTCCACATTGAAATTTTGTTTATAAACAGTAAGTTCTGAAAAAGCAAGCTTTGTAAAATTAACGCCCAGCTTTGCTTTTGCACTTAAATTTGTTTTTTAAAATTTGCATTAGTGGTAGATACTTTGTAAATATGGAGAAAATAGAAATACGATTTAACTAGAATTTGCAAAAGTATTTTAAAAATATTGTGTTGGAAATACAAAAATTCTGTAAATTATATGTTCAGATCTGCTTCAATATTCGAATAGATATTTTTATGATTTAAATTTTCCACAGACGTGTTAGAAAAAATAACACATGTGACAAAACATCAAACAAATTTTATTATTTTTAAAACGACGTTTTTTGTCACGTATGGGATTATATTATGTGCGTTATTTAATATAATTTTCAATAAATGTTTGTTTTTGATATTTTGAAATATCTATTGCACAGTTTACATATCTTAGAATTTTCCCGCAGGGAAAAATTGTTGTTAGATCACTATATATTTTTATATTGTAGTTTTTGATATTTGTACTTCATTTTTAGTTATTATTTCGATGTATTTCCACCCCCCGAACATCAATTGTTGCGTAAATTGACCAACTTAAGAATATAGTGCCGTCGCGACGCAGTCATATTTTCTTAAAATATTTTAAACGCAAATTTATTTTGGTAATATTATTATTATCAATTTACATTTAATAATTTATTATTTTTTAATAGTTAAAGCCAATAGTTTATTTGTTATGTTATGATATTATAAACATATCATTAGCAGTGTATTTGCTAATCAAGTAATTGATTGACACTGTTCACCAAGCAACCCGAAAAAAATATTGCTTCAAGTAGATAACAAGTGTAACAAAAGGACAAAAAGAGTGGAAAATTGGATTAAAAAAATTTCTTTACAGTTATTTTATAAACAAAAATTTATAAAATTTTAACTGCGCAGCGTTTACAAACTTTTTTTCATTTTGTAAATAACATCAATTTTAAATAACGAGACGAAATTAATTCAATAATATTGTAAATGCTTTAATCTTTTACATATAATTATTTATTCCTTTTTAAAACCTACGGTAGTTATTGATTTAAAAATTAAATATTAAATGTTTTTAGCCATATTTATAATTAATTATTAATCTTGTGATTGTTTAGTCGTTGAACCTGAATATTGCATGGTTTCATTATCTGCGAACTTGGTTCATCAAATATTTTTACATCCATCACAATACCAGTATGATATTTAGTATTTAGCCATGTACTCTCAGTTAATGGCCACCATATTAGAATAATATAATTGCCAGACCACCCAAAAGTAGTCAAGGTAATAAAGAAGTTCAGGCAAAGAAGGAATACATGAAGTCTGGGGGTGGAAGTAATCTGCTCGAAGGATAAACCACAGTCAAAATATCAGACTCTCATTTTTCCTTTGTGACCTAATTTTTTTTGCTCGTATACTTTTTCATGCAACCGGACTTCCCAGGACTTCCCCGGACTTTTTCCGATACAGATGAATATAACGGGTGGAAATATTAACAAAGAATAGAAAGCAATGATTTAGAATATCTGCCAAGCATGAGTTTACAAAAATTGCAGTGCAGTAAGATCTGTTTTATGCACTTTAATAGGAGTATTATTTTATTATAATGTGATTTATAATGAAGCTTGAAGGGTTTCTGCGATGAAAATAATGCGCTGTTAAAAATTAAAAAAATGTCGAGTTTTTTTACAACGTCAAAATTGTAAAAGGATTTGAGGTGCGCTTACTTACAAGCGACGTAAATTTTATAAAATAAAATGTGTGTTTTAGAAATACGTGTTATATACTACTCCAGTGTTTGCAATCTTCATTAATCATTAAGATTTATTTTCTATGTGTGTATTAAATGATATAAGAAAAAATTCGCGATCCCTATACCACTAAAATTGAGAAAAAGAAACGAAATTTTCTATGCCAGCATATCATATTCTTTAGAACACCGAGAACATTTCTGAATGCAAGTATTTCCACTACCTGTTCCTGTTTCCTGTATGTATGATGTCGCAAAATGGTATTGTCTACTTTTAACGAAATCGATTTCAGTTCACAATGCTATTTTATTTTCATCACAAAAACAGCCTTTTGATTGATGTTATTGTTACTTACCTCTTCACATTTATAATTTATTACTTCATTTATATTACGTAATTATAAATTTCTTTAAATTGATTGCCGTGCTGCTTTTTATTGTTAAATAAATTTATTAAATATGAACCAGGATATAAAAATCGCCTTTGGGAATACTAATTAAGACTGCTACGATTTCAATAAAAGCTTCAAAATTTTTTTTTTATGTTTTAAATTTCTTCTACCTAAATTGCATTTAACTCAGAACTCTGCAAAAACCATAAGAAATAGACACTTTTACAGGCAATTAAGTTTCCTCCAAAAACGTCCGTGACAGTATATAATATTTATCTTCTATAGTTGACGCGAGAGAGATGAAATCAAAGATATAAATTTATGAATTTTTTTAATGCATAAAAATCGATAAATGCAAGGAATTTATTCTCAAATTATTTAAGTAATTCAAAATATGATATTTTAGAATGAAAATATAGCTGTTGTTTACATCTGCGAGCCTTTGGCAGCTCACTGACCTTTCACCGCTTTACCACAGAATTTCCATCCTACAGTTTACATTGAAAATTTTAATAGCTATCACGAAATGTTGAGATTGCTACGAATAATATAGTGGTCTGAAAAATACAGTATGCACTTTGTCTTTGATGCTCGCCATCAGTGATGTTAGCTTTTGATCTGCCGTATTATATTACAAATTTCTGATTATAATAAATATGGCGACATAATGCTAGCAATTTGGCTAAAAGAGATTTGATATCAACTGCCACACTCGGTTGATTAAACGAGAATTCCTTTGCCGAAAATAATATTGAGATTATTGCAAAAATGCCAGTAAAAATAATTATAATCTTCCTTATAAGGAATAAGATAATACATAGATTTCTCTTACGCAAGTTAAATATTTTCCAAACCAATTAAGTTTTTTTTGAAAATTATATTAAATTTTAAATTAAATTTTTTGCAAATTTACGTTTAGCAAATATAAATTTACAAAAATAATTTAAAATATTAAAGAATTCAGAGTTAATAAAATAATTATCATAAGGAGCTGAGATTTGTTGGTCATTCAGAGCCATGTTTTTTTCAAAATCAGAGGTGCAAATCTCATTTTTAAAAGCCAAATCGGATAATAAATTTAGTTGAGAATTAGAAACAAACCGACAAGTCGATATTTATTTTGTTTCCGATAAATTTGGAATCAATTTAATTTCAATTGAAATACTTGTACAAGTGTGCGACGTCGAATTGTTTACGAATAGTTGAAGGCCAAGTATACCGCAATGTTGCCAAAGGTGAAGAGAAGACGCACGCCAGTATTGTATCAGTGCTTGCAAAAGAGTTCAAAGTAACCTAAGGAGAAATATTGAAATTTCTTCTTTATTTTGCGATAGTATTTAGTTATTCTTTGTCGAAAATTATTAATCCTGGATAAACTGAACTGAAAGCGATTATACATCATATTATTTTATCCGAAGCTACATACTTCACTGTTTATGATCTGGTTATGTTACACTACGTGAAATATTTCAGAAAGAAAATTCACAAAACTGTTTCAAATAGGGTAAAACATTATATTGCTTCTTGAATATGAAATTGATTGACATTTTAGAATTTGAATCAAATTGAATGGATACACATTGTTTTGAAAACCTATTTATCCGAGTTTTCAGTTTCAGAATATAGTTCGAGAAATTTATATTTGTCTATATTTGTAAAAATAAATTCTTAGAAAAAAGCACGTTTGCGAAAATGACTTCGACATTCGAAACTGATAAAAATTTAAATCAATCCTGGAAAGTAATCATTTAAATAAATAAAAATTTCCCGACATATCCTTTATTTTATTTTTTTAATTTAAACATTTAAATTCTATTAGTTGACGAATTATGGAAACTACAAGAGTAGTTCAAATAAATTATTCGTTTTTCGAACCTCTTTCAAGATAAATGAGAACAAGATACGCAGTAATTTGCTTTGTGGGGTAAACTTGGAATTTTATTCCTTTTGCATTTATAGGAGTGAAAGTTCAGTGAATACCTTCTATTCTACTTAAAGCTTTGAAAATCAACGTTTTACCATTGCGGTTTTGTGGTCCCTTCACCTGATGGAATTAAATTTTAAAAATATTAAAATCCGTTTTGGAATGCTTTTCTTTTTAATGTATTTCTAATGATGAACCTGCAACCTATTTAACCGCGATAAACGGTTAATATAATAATAAATGCACTTTTATATTATACTTAACTAAAGAATTTTGTTCTCGTCTAGTAATAATGGAAAGGCATTGTGTAATTTTCTTAGAATTTAATAGGAATGAAATGGCGAAATCGTTTTGCTCAGATTCCGGTCTTTCCATTTTCTCTAGACAGCATTGCACGCTGGGCAGGAAACTCCAAGACACAATGATGTAGAAATAACTGCAAGAAAAATGCAAAAAAACACATAGGTACGTAAAGGTCCTTTATGTGTTTGAAAACGATTAGAACGTATAGAAATTCATAGATCAGAGCGACACAAAATCTTCAAACAAAACATGAAAGTACAACGTTCACGATAAAAGTACAACGTGAACTGAATACACTTGTTATTCATAGAAAAATTCTGTGAATAAATAAGAAAATATCAAGCGTAAATCGATAGATCTTTTAGGCAACTCTTGAATAGTATCGCCCCCTAGAGCTATTACTAACGATTATACACAGCTTTCCCACCAAATTATATCCGAAACCAAAATTTCATTCCTTATTGTTATGTATTACATACTGAAGCCCCTGACTTTCGGTCCCCACTCTTATTTCCCCTTTGTCAGTATATATAATTTTTGATTAGATTATAGTCAAGGTAAAATTATTTAAATTTAATAATTTTATGTGCCTCTAGGAATTTTCCAGTCTGTCTAAAATATTAAAACAGCTAATAAAGTAATAAAATAAACTTGGTTAATACATAAACGTGTATAATAAGCTAAAACATTGCATATTTTTATTAGCTCAGTTAATGTTTTACACTAAAAGGTTTATATACCGCCGGTGTTTAATTTAATCAATAAGGAACTTGAATTTATATGGAGCTTTTATTGTTTCCCTATATAAAATCGTATAAAAGACTTGTAATCTTGTTTTTGCGGTACGTGATTCGTTTTACTTAGGTGCGAAGAAATTTTAGTATTGCTTCTAGGCCTTCTTTAAAAATTTCAATTAGATGTGGTAGTACAATCCAAATATTAATAAGATGGGAAGTTAGTAATGCCTGGTAATTTTCAACTTGGGCGTGTGATTTTCATCAAGGATAAATTTAATTAATATTAGTTGTAACGGCACTTGGAGAAATGGATTGTAACTAAATCTCTTACGAGTCTATAAAATGGTCAATTAAGTTGTAAGTGGGAGTGTTTTCTTTTATTTGCAGAGAAAACTTCTTGAGAAAAATATTAAATGAATGTGTAGTTACGGTTGCATAGAAACTATTATACAGGTGGATGTACTAAATTAATTACCTTAAGCAAATCTAAAAAAATAACATTGTTAACAATGAACTGTCACTCAAAACTGTCATGCTTTACCTGTCTTCCAATCCATCGCGTTCTGTGAAACTCATTTTTTATTTGTCAAGTTATTTTATACATTTTTCATTTATTGGAGAAAGCAGTTCAGCAGCGTCAATTTTCTGTCGATATAACATGAAGATATTTTTTAAGTTGTTTACAGTTTTGATTTCCAAAGGATTTAAAATAGTACGGCATACTTTAAAATAGCGAATAGATCAAAGAAACGTTGTCATCGACAAAGTGCTTTCGAATACAATAGTATTTCTCAAAAATTACAGAATAAAAATAAGTTTGAAAGAATTCCAGTTTAAAGTTTTTTTTCATAATTCTGAAAACAAATCTAGAAGATGCATTTTTACTTTACAGTTGCTCATTTTTGAAATGGGCTATTGGAAAAAATAGACGAAAGTTTTAAAAGTTAAGCAGTATTAAATGAAAATCTTCTATTCAAAGTTTTCATTTCATAAATTTAATATGCAATAGAAGCGCACTAATGCAAGCTATCTGCTAATTCTCTGTTTCTTTGGTATTGGAAAATAATAACTTAAGCGTTGCAGCTTACGTGTAAAGTTAGTGCGCAAAGAAGGTATTATGATGATTGAGGTTAGAGACTGTAAAGTTGTTCATTGCTGAACTACTGTAACAAATAACTGAACAAGAAGCTTATATATGCAAGAGATAAACAAAAAGCAGTTGTAAAGGATATTTTAATTTTTGTGTAAACTGTCCAAAGCAATAAAATTTTTGTTAACATATACATTGAGAACATCCGGAAGTCTATTGCACAAAATGCAGAATTCCATGTTGTTCACAATTACGTTACTTTTAAACACTTTAACAAGTGTCTGTGTAAATAAAACTGTTACAATTTGACAATTTAATTGCAACTCAACTAGCTCATTGATAATATTTCTAGTTTACTCAATGAGTAAGAAAAGGTACATATATGTGTTGTTTGCGTGCACTAGACCGCGTTTCTATTGGTTAAAAGTCACAAAACAATGTTGATGCAATATTGCAAGATTCGGCCAATATTGAAGAAATATTATTTTTCAATATAGTTAACCAATATTGGTATCCTTGCAATATTACACAAATATTGCTTGCCGATCTTCATTTGATATTGGTGCAATTTGTGTTTTAATATTGCGAGAATATTGTTATTGCCTGCTGATTTTCGTCTTTTATTGATTTAATATTGTTTTCCAATTTATATATCCAAAATTTAATACAAAATATTGATAACCCATATTGCCTGCTGATCTTGATCCAATAATAGGGTAATAGGGTTTCTCAATATTGCATCAATATAGGTAATTAAATAATACCAATACTGGTATATAAATAATTTTTTAATTATTGTACTAATATTGCACCAATATTGTACCAATATTTGTGTTTTATTACAGAAAATAAAGCATATAAATTCTTTACTCGACTTAGTCACTACTGCATGATGTACTTTGTGTAAAACAATATTTTATGGTAAGATTTTTTCCAGTTATAGAAAATCTGTAAATCCGTAATCTGCAAATCTGTAATATCGAAAAGCATAAACAAATTGGAAAGAGTTGAGGATTTGTATATGACAAACAAATCAGTAAAGAATCAAAAATAACTTAAAATTGAACAATATTGGAAAATAACAAAATAATTTTAAATCCTGACAGAATCAACGTTATTTGAATGAAAAGTTAACTTTTCCAACTTATTTTAATTTGTCAGTTAGTTACTTTTCGCAATAGTACGGGAAGTTATTTATGATAAAGTTTTCTTTGCTGACAATAATTCTTGAGTAGGTATATTTAATTGCTTTTCAATACTTATCATATCAGACGCCTTTTACCTTTCCAATAGTTTATCCAATTTTGCATACAAACTGTTCTCGTGCACCATACTTCGGGCATTATATAGAATATCCGTTGGTAATACTTATCTAGGTGAAAAGTCTCACCTCCCATTACATATTTTTATGTTAAATTAACAGACATAAAGAAAACTTATACCTTCGCGATATATACTATTTTTCATGGACTAAACAAATCTTAAAATTCAGAACAATTTTCAGCATCATTAGCATGCATTCAAGTTGTGATCATATTTTGTATATCTCGATTGACTAACCCTTACGATTGACTGCACAATTTTGATATTATTCCACATGCGATAAATTTCCACAAAAGAAGTATCGAGGAATTCCCTACAATTTTCCGAATGCAATATATTAGAAACTTCAGACATAGTGAAATATCTGGTAGTTAATAGGCAACTTTAAAAGTGCATTTATCCGACTATTTTAAATTTTACCAATATAAACCTTAAATGGAGTATAATTATAAGTACCATGGCCAAAAACAGTACAGGCCCATGTGCAAAATTATTAACGAAAGCTGAAAATTGAAAAAATAGCTCGAATGAAATAAATTGAAATATCTTAATAAATTACAGCTGTTTCATTCTTAATTCAAGCTTTTACACCCGATATCAGAATTGATGTCAATTTAATGCAGATATTATTGATCGCAATCTTAATAATTTAGAAATTTAAATTTCAGTTTACTCGATATTATCACAGTATGAGTATTATTGATTATAAATGTAAATTGTGTTCTATTTGCATTGTTTGAAAATTCTTTAAAAATACTCGCTAAATTATGGCTTGACCTTAACATCGCTTTCATAAAAATTCCAATTTTAACACGTCAATGTGAATTTCAATAACTCCAGTTAAATTTTAATTTCAATTTTAATCTAAATTATTTTTTCGATTTTACAAAATCTTGAGAGTAATTCTGGGGAATTATAAAAATGATATCCCAAAATCCCGGGATTGCAATCTCTAATTGTATAGTGGTTTTACGTTGTGTCTTGAGTAATTATAACGAAATGGTCAGCGCCAGCAATTATTTAACTTTAGCAACTCATGGTTTTAAACAAGAAACTTTTTTAGACAAAAACCAAAAGCTGAAATTGGATAATCACCTTACAGTTAAATGTAATTTGATTAAACGTGATATGAACCAAGATTTAGCTTTTACAGTGAATAAATTATCTAAATATACTTCTTGAACAAACATATTAAGTCATTAAAAATATTTTAATTGCATTTGGTCGCATTCAGAGCCAGCTATTATATTATGTCGTTCATACTTAACAAAATGTGTAGAATTTTAAAAACTTAAGTTGAGTAGGGTGTAGAGGGAAAACTTGAAAACATTGAAATGTAATTTATGTTGATATGCGTGTAAAAAACTCATTTCAGCTACGTTGCAAACTACATACTATTGCTTTTGAGTATTTCGTCATTGGAGCAAAATCAACTATACCTTCAACATACCTGCCTACAGCTACACCAAAGTAAATCAATAAAATTCTCTCATTAAATTTAATATTAGAATTTATGTGTAAGTCAGCAGATATATTTTGAAATAATACTAAAAATTTTGCAATAATAATAGTATATCTGCTGTATAATTATATTATACTGGAAGGCGTTAAAAAATGGCCTAATTATTGCACTCAATTACAAAAAGCCTATGTTTTCCGTTCTGGAAAAAATTGGTATCCGGAAAAACGCAAATTTACAAAATTTACAACGTAAAAATGGTAATGAACTCTTTAACGATTATCAGCGGACTTATTATTCTTAGGGTCGATCTTTTCATCTTTACCTAACTAACAAAAAGTTATTTGGAAGTTTATTGGACAATAAAAAGATCGGCCCTTAGAATAAGAATCATCTTTTAAAATTCTTTAGTGAGTGGATAACATTAGCTTGTTTATGGTGCCAAAAACTCTTCTGCGCCATACTAAAATTTTTGCATGTGCTTGCAGAAATCTACAAGTCGGCGTCGTTGATAATTAAATTTTGTGATATGCAAATTGTTCGTGTTGTTTAAAAGCAGTTAAAAAGTGCTTAAAAGTAAAAAAGGAAATGTAAACTGGATTTAAACCGCTTTACAAATCGTGGTCAGTTGCAAATTACAATAAAATTGTTAATAAGTAAATAATATTTAGCTGTGAAATTTTAAAAAAGTAGTCAGATGGTTTTTAACGGAATAACATTTTCTGAATCCGCATAGAGAATTTTGCGGATAATTTTCGAATTTGAAGTCGTTCTAAAAGTCGTAACAGGAGATTTCCAACCCAGTTGGATGAATTTTGTGTAGTTCAATCAAACCAACTACCTTCACTTACCTCGGTCGTAAAAATTCGACGAGCTGTATAAATTTGATTTACAAAAACTTGTAGTATTGAAAAAAATTCAAAATAAGTATAAGAAATGCAAAAATATCGTTTTGAGTTTACTTTCCATAAAAATGATATTCATTTCTTTACAGTACTGAGAGCTGGGTCTAGGCGTGACCTGTGGTAACGGGACATACATAGGTTTTGAAATGGAGGTGAAATTTCGTAAATTATCATTCAAGACCATACGTTTTTCCTCAATTACCATGATAGAAATACTCAACTTAGACAAATTATTACAATCTTTATGTTAAATGTTTTATAATTTATTCAAAATTATGTAACAATACAGGAATTTCCTATTTATTGGATTTAATTATTATTAAGTAGCTTTTATATTGTACAGGTGCAATAATGACGGAAATCGATTTATAGATTTATGCAGGGTGTACCGCGACAGCATGAGTGTCTGTTGCCTAGAGCGCATTTGAAGGTAAGTAGACATAGACAGTAGACATCGAATATCGCAAGGCAAAGCCACCACAACTGAGCAGAGTTTGATTAGCAGAAAGTACAAGCTACAAAGGGTACCACGACAATGGCTATGGGAAAATGGAAAACAACCCCAGTATACCGAAGGAACTAAAACAGCAAGCAGCAATAAGTCCCTTACTAGAAATGGCTTATGACCTAAGATCAAAAAGACAGAAAACGGTGAGAAAAAAAGTATGGTAAATTTGAAAATACATTGGAAACCAAGAACAAAAAAGGCTAAATATTTACAGAATTTCAAAAATTAATATTCCTGGAACTAATGATAAATTGATATTGAAATTGGGATAATTATACATATATAAACTCTGCAAATGTTTGGAAAACTTAAAATTTTCGGAAAAAAAAGTGAAAAATTCTTAAAGTTTAATCTGCGACTTAAAGCTAATAACAGCATATTTCTTGAAACAAACTTGCTTTAATTTGGTCAACAATTAACCGAGAGATGATTTTTTTTAGTTTTGTATTTTCTCGCTTCCATGGAAAAGTTTGAACGTGTGTTTTCCGCGATTAGCTCAAAAGGTAGGGGTTCTGTCAAAAGCACATTCAATACATAGTTGAAAGGTAATTTAATTGTCTTTTATGTAACCTTTCTAGGGCGAAAATTGGCCAAGTTATGGTTATTTGTTTTAAAAAAAGTAGATTTCTATGAAAATCGAAATTATTAATTTCGATATTTAAATTGTAGTATAACAAAAAAAATTCGTAAACAAGCTTAAGTACACTGAAAAAAATACTGCTAGAAAATCTTGTAAAATTGAAAAAAACTGCAAGTTATTCCAGCTGTTAAACAGTTAGATGCCTATCAGGGATAAATTATATCGAAAGTATACACATCAACAACTCCAAAAGAAGTGAGAAATAAATTTCATCCAATTAAAGGAATTGAAAATAGATTTTAGTTAGCTGCCCTAAAAATTCATCAAGTTTACCAATAACAACCCACAGCAGCAATAGATATTTCGGGAAAACACTGTTGTAATAAATTTAGCACAGAAATTTGCATTATTACAGAAAAGTGTAATCCAATATTTTCAAGAAATATTCAACATTCCAGTTTAGTAAACATATGTACAAATAAATTCCGACAATACAGAAACATATAACGTAGAAATAAACACAGATATTATTTAATCGTAAAAGTGCAAGTCCAGGTTCAGATGATATTCACGATTTAATATTTATAAAACGCCTCCTTCTATCTGCTGAGGAAACAATAATAAAGCTGTTTAATCTTATATGAGAAAAACGTGTCTTTCCTAGACAATGGCGTGATTCCATTATTCTCCTAATTCTGGAACCTGGAAGATGCCGCACCGATGTTAATAGTTACAACCAATATCCCTAACAAATTGCCTCTGCAAGTTAATGGACAAAATTGTAAATGAAAACTTTGACTTTTAAAACTTTTTTTTCATTTTTCAATTACGTACACGAAAAATATTGGATGGAAAATTTCAAATACCTTCAGGAACAACATTATCAGATCAATACCATCAAGAAAATGGAATACCTCAGGGATCTGTATTAAGTGTAACACAGTTTCTAATATCCATCAATTTATGCGGTTAAATATATTAAATATTCAATAAAAATTGCACTTTATTCTGATGATTTCACCATAATACATCGCAGACAGGAATATTTCATTTTTCGAAAACAATATAATATATAGAATGCTTTAAGAAAATTTAGAAAATTTTTAAAAAAAAAAAGAAAATTCAAGAATAGAACGGAACTCTTTTTATGGGAGCCAAAAATTTTATCTGCTTTAATTATGTAATATGATTAATTTAAGGTATAAGGATGTACAGGATATGGACTATTTCAGATTTTGTAACTTTTGGGGATTTTCTTGATAAATTTGACCCTATTCCGATTTGAATATGTTTTAGAAAACTTAAGGTCTTTTTTTTAATAGTAAAACAGGTTCATATAAAAAAAAAACATATTTTTATCGAGTTATTTCCTAATGACTGGAGTAAAACTGAAATAAAAAACCTCTTAAGTACATTAAAAAATATTTTTTTCAAATTTTCGAATTACTTGTTTATTTTTTAAAAATTATAGATTATACTTGTAAATTATGTAACACTAGTATATCTATAATGCTTTAAATTATTCAGGCACTTGCAAACAGCTCTGGTTTTAAAAACATAAAATCATTATTTTACAGTTTAGATGAATTATTAATTCAAAAGTAAGTATAGCTATCCCACTGCTTGATGGTTTTTGAAACCAGTTGTTTCCACTAAGTTAATTTTAAAGTGAAAGGTATGTTTATTTTCAACAAAGCTTTTCTGTGGTTAAAGCTTTGTTCCATCTACAACAGATAGCTAAGGTATAATGGAAACACTGACAACGTTGACATTGGCTTATATTGTCGATGACTGCTACCTACGTTTTAGCTTTGTATCTCTGGATTACAAATAATTTATATTACAATACTAAAGCATAAAGTAGATACGTATTTATTGTTTTGTTCTACCAAAAATAACCTAGATTATCCTATTTAAACTATTGCAAAATTTTATCCCCAGGTTTTATAATGCTATTAGCTAAAGCCAGAAATTTCGCGCAGTAAAAAATGACGGAATATTATGGCATAAAATATGCGTAGAAAGTAATAAAAAAATGAGAAATGTAATGTAATTGATATCTATAATGGATTAACACGAAAAATCACAGATTATGTAATTTTTAGTTCTGATGATTTTCAAGTTAGAATTTGGCAACATTTTTTGAAAATCAACTCAGCTGTAATTCCCCGGTTTTAATATTATAATAATCCCAAAAGCTGCTCTTTCGAGAATATTTTTTGTAAGCAAAGAAATTAGCTATTAAATTGGCGAATGAATAATTAAAAATGTTCAGCTAAAATTAATATAAAATAATTTTAATATTATTTTGAATATTACACAAAGCTTTTGTGTAAGTACATGCAAAAATATTCAATTGTAGTCATTAAAAAGTGTCCTTTTGTACGTGTGTATTTTTACATGGATTCGTACTTGTGAGATGAAGAAATTTCCTATTAAAATGAAAAATTGAGTTGGAAAATAAAAACAATAAATATGTTTACTTTACAAAATGCAATAGAGGTAACAACTACACTTAAAGTACTCGTTTCAGAAACAAATTGGTTTTTTCTTGTTTTATTTACAACACTTCAGTTTTCCCTTTCATATTCTTTTACATAAAATTTAAATAAAAATACAATAAGGCCCTTACATATGTTTCATAAAAATCTAAAATTTGATTTTTTCCAAAGATTTCATATGCAATGTGTAAACCTTATTTAAATAAATATTACCTCTTGTAATAGTCCTATTAGCCTTACTTGCACATTAAAATTTAGCATGAGATTCTATAACGATAATAGGCACAAATTTAAATTAGCTAATAATCCTTGTTTATAGGTATTTAGTGCTTTTCTAAATGTGCAATAGAATTGTAACAGCATGTAATAGTTAAGGGTTCCATAAAAGTATCATATAAATCTAACGCAACGCAGACAACAATTATTTAATATAATAAATTTTAATTTTCGGTTGAATATGTTCATTGATATGGGACACCCATATGGTTAAATAGGTATAAAATATTTTTTTTTCTACATAATAAAAGCATAAAATAAGAATTATAATAAAAAATCAGAAATCAAAACTCAGTTATTCTTGTAAAAAGTATTGGCACAGGAATATTTCAAATACAACAAATTATGCACTGCTCTTCTGGGATATCGTATGTAATATATCACATTTTGGTAAGAAAAGCGCCAAAAAGAGGGTGGTTTAAATAAAATGTTTTTGTAGTAGGTGCTTTGTAGCAGGTTGATAGTCATAATGGGGGTATTGCATAAATTTCAACTAAGCGCAGCTTCGTAATCCGCCCTGATAGTTTTGTTTCATAATGGTTTTTTATATTTAAAATTAATAGTTAAAGTTGTAAAAGCGTTACTTATGATGTTAACTATAAAACTGTTTCAGGAATTATTATTTAAAAATATATTAAATGGCATTATTATCTTGGTTTCGTTCCCACTCCCATTGATTATCAAAACTACGGTTGATACGCCCTACCTATTGCATGCTGAATCTTTTAAGAATGTATATATATAGGCACACACTTATATTATACCACAAAAATTTGCATATATTTTATACACATTAAATGTGAATTAGTTTTGAAATGTATAAGATACACGCAAACAAAAAATGGAGAAACACTTCAGTCGCCCAATTATTATTTTAGGAACTTGACAGATTATCAGTTTATATTTAAAATTATTTGTAAATATTGTGACTTACTTTTCTGATTTATTATCTAAACCATTTCAATTTCCTAATTCAACAACATTTATTTCAAATTAACAGATTGTGGTAGGCATATAATAATATCTCTTGATAAATCAAATTTGACATATTGGTTGTGGTATGAAAGGTCATTGTTTGTATTGGGACGAATAAATAATGCGATTACAACTACTTTAATGATTTTATAATATAATTAAATTCAATAATTAAAATCGATCCACAAAACATAAAGAGGAAGGTAAGAGTAATTGACGTAAAAATATTTTTAATATAACATGTAGTATTTTTAGAAAATTAAAATAATATAAAATAAAATACCTTAATCAATATGAATTTTTATTTCACCTATTTCCAAATAATATGAATAATTAATTCACCAATTATTTATTCATAGCATAACTGCGACATTGTCAATTCATCGATTATTTTATATGGTAGGTTATTTTTATTTGTGCATTATCCAATTTCGTCTTAAGCTGTTAAATTTTTCTTATGTCAACACAATATTAAAATCGATAGATAAGTAAGTCTTAATTTTATTACCGCTAATGCTTTTGTTATTTTAATTAACACTGCTTTGCTAGATTAATCAGGCTGTCACAGGCGTTAATTAATTTATGAAATAATGTTATGTAATAAACTTGACCGCTTCCGTTTAAATTCTAACCAAGACAGTCAAAATTAGTATGTGCTTAAGTAAATAACACACGCACGTAACAAAATACTATCCAAAATTGCAAATTTTTACCTAGAACTCTAAAAATCTCTTTAGGTTCTTCCTACTTTACAGCCGTATACATCAAATTAAACTTAACTGGCAGATAAGTAGCAGTTAATATTACTTATAATTTCTCAAAAAAAATATCTAATTTTAAATATCACTGATTCAGTTTAACGCGCTATTTCTGACTTAACTCCCCGTTAGCGACTAACTGGGATTGGTGAATACGGCTATTAGCCGAAGTAGCGTATGCACAACTCCAATTAAATAGAAATCTAAATTCTGATTAAAATAAAAATTCAGTAGGATTAATTTTTTGGCAAATTGGTATCAGTTTCTAATCGGTTAATCTCATACATTTGATGTACAGAAGTACATATTTGCCAGTATCAAATAAACTTCTCAAAAAAGAATTGGGAAATTTAAAACTTGAACTACACAATAACTTTTTTACATTTCTGCATTGCAAAAAATTTGAGTAAAATATTATTACCAATAATTAGTTGGTACCGACATTATTGTAGGGAACTTAAATTTTATTAACGTCGTCAACTTGTCAAGTTATTAGATAGTAATAGTTTAGTATTGATAAAATAAATCTAAATATGAAGTTGAATTCGAAATGAAATAAACCTTATCTTTTGCAATGCTCAAAATGTACTATTGATTTGATCTGCTACAGTTACGTAAGTAAATGAAATAGGACCAATGTTCATATGAAAGTTTTTAATTAAAATCACTTCCAGAAAGTTTTTAATTAAAATCGTTTCTTCGGTGAACTGTTAAATTTGTTAAATCGTATATGAACCACTTTATATGACATTTTAACAATAATACTGTCGCACGTTCCAGAAATTTATAATTCAGAAACAGGGTCGCGCTTTAGAGAATTAAGTATAGGTTAAAAGAAAAATAGCTCGGAAAGGGTTGAAAAATACCCTAGTCTGATAAACTTCCGTCGAAATAAAATGCAGAGCATCAGTAAGCTAGAGTTTGCGAAATCCGAAGTACACGAACGGCAAAACGTGAGAATCATGAAATATGGTTTTTGCAAGAAATGATTGGTAGGAAAGCAAGAGTTTTTGGTTGATTGAATGAGGAAAAGAATTCAGCTTTACGGATGTGTTTAGTTTGGCGAAGACGCGGCAATGGAAATTTCCGGACGACTTTCTGTTCCCTTTATTCGCTAAGTTTACTCTAATGTAAGTAGTTTTAAAATTGTAAATATTAGTTTTAAAGTTCTCCCTTCAATATTTTAAATAAATAATAAAATTGAATATGCTGTCTCTAATTGAACAAAGTTCCCGAAGAGGCGGATTAAAATAAATCGAAAATAAACGCGACAACACGCTAAATCAACAAATCGATGAAAAATGGGGATTAGTACTCTATTTAGAGTACTTATAAATATATCTTGTTTTGATTCGTTTGTAAAAATTTTATTTATGCAGATTTATATTAAAACAATTTTATAATTTATTCTAGTAAACTGAAACTGCTAAATGCAAAGTTTCAGTATTTTCGACTCATATGCTGCTATCGGTTTTGAATTTTTTCATGAAAAATGCAGAAAAAACAAGAGAGCAATAGATCAGACGCGGTCAACTCGGCGACCGGTCAACTCGGCGATGGTCAACTTGGCGACGGTCAACTCCAAATATAGAAATTTCCACAAACAGAAGAATAGCAAATTAAATGGAATAAGATTGGCCGATGCACCAAATAATAAAAATGCAAACGTATTTACGATTATTTAGAAATAAAAAAGTTAATTACACAATTTTGTTCTTATTTTTTTATTTTATGATTTAACTTATTTTTGTGCCATCGCGAGTTTCACCTACATAAGTAATTATTAATAAATTGCTCGTTTTAAATTAAAAGTCGGTAATTAAAAAAATGTAATATCAGAATTTAAGTAATCCTGTATAAAAATGCCAGAATTGATTAAAATTTTATTTTCAAATTGGAAACCGTAAATTTTAAATGACGCATTTGATTCAATTTAAAAAATAATTACCTTCTATTGAAGGTTGTCTTGACTTCTGCAGTATATGAATTCTAGATTTTTATAATAACAGTAAATAAAATATTTACAGTGTGTTTTCTACAGAGTGCAGAATTACTTCACGCACGGTATGACAGCAACAGTAAATTCTTAATGGTAAATTATTTGCTCCTATAATTGCTTTAGAGATAAACTGTCAAGTTGTTTTGGTAAAGAAAAAATAGAGCACTTTTTACTTTTACCGCAGGTAAACCGCAAATTTTTGTTACTAATATCAGTATTGCTTTGGAATTTTTGATATAAAACAAAATTGTCTTCTTAAATTTTACTTTCAAAACTTAAATATCGAATAACTCAAATTTTAATTAAACTAACCAATGAAAATCTAAAGTTCCATTTTATGGGCGGAGCTAAAACGAAACAGTCATTTTTCATTGGTCACTACCTAAAACTTTAATATTTAAAGGAACTGCTTATCTACATTTTTCTTTACAACCTGGTTTATAAAATCTTCAGTTTGAATATTTGTGCTCAGGAAAGTTTTTGGTATTTTCTGGTTATGTTATTTATATGATATGTAGATTATTGTAATGCGCTGCCCACGTAGTTAAATTAATTTAAAAAAGTTAGCTACATTGTAGCAAAACGTGAAATACGATCACCGGATCCTTAACTTTCAGAACTTTATCTGAAAGGTACAATAATGTATTTATGAAGAATTATTGTTAGGGTTACAATAATATAGGTATATAATTTAAATATTTCTGGTAGGTTAACCCATATACTCGTAGGCTTACCCATCTCTTTAGATTGATGTGTTTTATCTTAACTCCTCGTATCGTGATTGTGGAAGCTTTATTTCCTTTATAACCATAACCATAACTTTTATATTATGTATAAAACTTAAAGATTGCAAAACGTAAAGCGACGGTATATTATGTTAAAAGTACAAAGCAAGAGATGACAAGACTCTCTGTTACATATCGGAAACATAAAACTCAAAACTATATTCTCCGTTTCAAAGAATGAATTATATAGTAAGAAGCGTTATTATTTTAGATTATGATGAAATTTTAAAATAAATTGTCGGAATAAATTTTCAAATATGGAAGTTTGGTTAGCTTCTTCAGAAACTGTACTACTTATTTAAACGTAAGCTTATTGTTCGATATTTTCAATCGGTATATAAATCATTTGTTCTTTCAAATAAGGAAAGTTTAAAATATTTTGCTTAAGCTTTTTAGACAGGTTTACGAATATTAAGTTGACGCATTTTAAATAATTATTAAGACAAAGCACATCGTAGCGACCGAAGTTTTCTTGGTGATTTTTTGTTCTTTTGCATTGGCATCATTTGATGAAATGTCACAGATTTGTGGTTTATAAATTCAATGACATCGGCTGAAGAGTTTTAGAGTAATAAATTTTTATAAAAATTAACTAAAGTTCAATTGGCTTTTTTAGTATTTGTATGTATAGTATTTATCAACTGTTCTGCAAAGAATGCTCGAGTACATATATAGGTGAAAGAGTAGAACGATATAAAGCAAAACTATGGAACTTACCATAAAGAATCAAAATTTAACTTTGGTATCCATTTGCAGAAAAAGAAGCAAGAGAGGGATTGCTGGGTTACCTAAAATTACCTAAGCAGAAAGAGACTGTAGAGACAACTTAGGTTTATGATGTAGAGAAATAGCAAAAGTATACCAAAGGCAATATAATTTTAAATGATCAGGTTTTATTTGGATATAAACCACTAATTTGCAGTTTAATTTGAATTTAACATCTAGCTGTTACTTTTAATCGTATTTACGTTCAATTTTTATTTCGATTTGTTTCTATTATTAAATAATTGGTTTAATTATGTTTGATATATTTTTCATAAATTTTTATTTTGTAACTTGATGTTCGAGTAATCATAATATTTTATTAATATGTTCTTATACGGTTATATTCTGATAATGGTCTAATATACCGAAACCGGTCCAAACAATTGTTTTTTTATTAAAAACTAGCTGGATACCCGACTCTGCCCAGAGTTTCCTTAAAAATAAAATATTTTGCATTAGTCGACGTACTCGAACGTTTCCCAGTCTTACTTCTCGTTACTCCTTTGTTTCATACTAAACCTTTTTTTAACCTTCTTATTGAAATTTATGATTATTATCGTTTTTGAATTCATCATTAATAAATTGTTAATTAGCTAGGCTTATCGGGTTTATGTGAATCTCATTAATCCAATTTATGCGCGTCACAAAATTTTCTGAGATCTCGCTCTCCTCTCAACCTTTTTAACATTTTCTTCCACTATAACCATTCATAAGTCTTACTGAGCAAGTGTGCCAAGTTTGGTTCAAATCGGTTAAAAGGTCTAAGAGTGCATAACATACGAACATACAAACAAACATTCATTTTTATATATAAGATTAAATACCTGTAAATTAACCATAATAAAAGTTAATCGAAATTTAATTAAATACTAAAGTGGAGTATTTATTCTATTTGAATGTAAGGTAACAATATAAAAAAAAATTAGAATGAGTATGAATGATTTTTATCTCAATAATGTTGAGTTATATTGTTTAGAATTTTTTTAATATTTCTAAAATCTTACCAAATGGTTATTATTTAGCACTGACTTAATCAGCATGAGTTAATACTACTTATCACTAAATATCTAAAGTTTTGTAGAACAAATATAACCAGTATGTTAGAGAAAAAAAATTAAAACCCAGAAAATAAAATTTGATTGATTTGCCTATTGCGTTTTATTATTTTTTAGTTTCAATTTAAATTAAATTGCAGCGTAGGAATTACTAAACCTATACTATCTTGATTGAATAGTGCTCTACATGCTATGCCATTAAAAAGTATAACACTATAAAGGAGCTCTAGATATATTGCACTGAAAAATTCTATATTTTACCAGAGCAGAGGACAATATTTCTATAAATATTTTCAATGTTTGTTATTGGTGTTCATTGGATAATTGGCAACCTGGGAAAATAAACAAAATATCCTATTTCATATGAAGGAGATTGAAAAAATATCGAAGGGGTATTTCACGTTGACACAACTAATGTGTATTAATAAAACTCAATGTTCATCAATTTAAATGTTGAGCGAATTGGAATATGATTTTGGTAATAATTCGAAAACATAAATTCCGAAATAAATTACAGGATAATTGATGTAAATTGCTATTTCTATACATTACATAATTTTCAATTTGCGAAATTATACAGAGTAGCTCATAAATATTTTTATTTTTAATTATTAAAAATTTAAATATTTTCATCTCGATTTTCAAGTTTTATCAGCCGCTTTGTGATTCAGTTTAAATAAATAATGATATTAAAACATTTTGATAAATTTGTCAGCCAGTCAACCTTAAAAGAAACAAATAATGAGAATCAACATTTTATCAACTATTACACTTAACACTTATTAAAGACATCGTTAAAGCAAACAAAAGGAACAAAGGCAAATACTTTCAAGTGACACAAAGGCAACTTCGAGAATGTAATTCTATAACACTACTTCTTCATGTTACTTACCTACTTATAAATTAACATAAATAATCAATAATTCTTTCATTTTCTTTCAGTAAATAAAAGTTGCTGCTATTAAATATATAATTTTGTTTTATGTGCTATAAAACAAACAAGTTCATTAAAATTTGATTAGTTAAAAGTTTATAATACATAGGTAAAATTAATTAATTTTCTTTAACGCTTTTGATAAACTGTTCCGTAATCTTTTAATGAAAACAAATTTGTTTGCAAGCCATCATGGCGTTTATCAATAGGTAAGCAGTAATTTATCACCAAACGTCAAAAGTCCACATACAAAATAACTTTCATGAAAATTAAAAATCTGAAATGCGCGAGGTATTTTAAAATTTTTAATTTAAGAAAACTTTTTTGGAACATAATTTTAATATTAGAGATAAAAATAAATTGGGATATCGTATATTTACAAAAAGCAATTTTAGTTTATATTTATTTTAACGAAGCAGATAATTTCCTAATAGTGTGTTGATTAATTTAGCGAAAGCTCAAATAATTTTCTAAATAAAAGCGAAAGGGATGTACGAAAACGCGCGTTATTAACTTCGATCAAACAAATTCAAGTATAGAAGTCAATGATATACGTTCAATTTGAATTCTTAGAAAGTTTATGATTTGTTTTGCCAATAATAAAATTATAATACAACATAAAAGATGATTGGCGACGGTTAACGACTTTGAGCAGAATAAATTTTCCTTCAAAATCTAAACTAATTAATAAGCTAGGAATTGATTATTCTTTTAATCTATTATTTTTAAATTTTTAAAATTCTATTTTACTAATACTTTTCATTTAAATTCAATTTACCTATGTGTCGATAAAAATTTTAAAGTTTTTCTTTGTTCTAATAGATTAAATTTAAATTTTCCTCTGAAAAGTCTTTTAGTAGGATTTTGAAAATAATTATTAAGTACATTTTTATATGAACCTACAATACATAATTCCATTAGCCTATTATTTTATTCATATACATATTAAATTTCCATTAAAACAATATTATTGATTTTTCATGGCTACATTACAAGGAAATACACGAATTTACTGTTTGCTATCTTTTAGCTTATCCAAATCTCGTTTAAAATTCAGTAACCATATCGAAAATAAAACTACTAACGTCAAAGATAAGAACTACATTTCATTTCCAAGATACCTAGCTGCTGTACATGTACAGGGTAATACAGTAAATCCTAAATTATAATTCTCGGATATCTAACTTATATTTAAAAAAAAAATATTATAAAGTCACCTGCAGCACAGAATACTATATTTATTTCATTTTATGCATTCACAAAGTGGATCAAAAATAAATAATAAATAATTTTGAATTTTTTTTTATTATAAAATTACATAATAATGTGTAATAATTAAATCAAATTATAAATATCTAATTACAATGTTTTCTAATAATTTAATCATGAAAGTTTTTAGTACGTGCTGTTTATTTTTAGGGAAAATCTAACTAGTGCTATGATTATCATCGGTGTTACAGCAAGTTAAAGTCGATGAAAATTTAATGAGTTTTTAAAGGTTTTACCATAATTTTAAAAGTAAAATTTGCATGCAAAATTTAGTGACATTTCAAAGTTATCTGATTTACTTTAATATTCATTACTAATTCTTACCGAGTAAAAGCTTATATTGATTGCACTTATTCAATATACATGGGTGGTGTCTTTAATGGTAAATCCCCGCAATGGCATCAAAATTAACAAATACTAATTGGGTTATTTCCCGACAGGTCAGTCAACATATTGGTCCACTGATGGAGGAAAACATCCGGAATTACCATATTTTAGGTTACAAGGGGTTCCCATCGGGTTACTTGTTGAAGAACTCCAGTTTAGTCATACCCACAATGGAAACTATTCAAATCAATAATTGAAGAAAATGTGAACCTAACCTACCTCTGAGGTCTGGCTACAATCTAATCATCGCAGTGGAACAGCTGGCGTGTACAATACAAGAGATTGCATGGAAATCCACTCCAAAATTGATCTCCCCAAAGAACAGCCTTATCCATCCCATCTAAAAATGGCAATTTCTGAAAGCGTAAACTGCAAGTGACACTCGAGTGAGAAGGAAACCGGTTTCCCGAAGTACAGATAAGGTAGTCTCGCCGTCTCATATTTTAGTTCTAAAATGCATTTATTTTCCGACAATTTTAAACATATTGAATGCCAGTTGATATTGAGTAAGGAGCACACCGCATGTTAAGATGGAAATTGTATCCTTTTTTGGATTTTCGTTACTTACCCTTGGAAAACAAAATTAATTTTAACAAGGAACATTCATATTAATATCCGAGTTTTGGCTGTCTCTAGGTACAACGCTAGCAGTGCTTAGGTGGGCAAAATTCTCTAATTTAATATTATTTAACGCTGAATTAATTACAAGTTTTAATAGAACAACTAAATAATTACTAACAATTAAGAACCTACGTAATTCAAGCAACTTAATGTAATGTATCATATATCCATTAATTTTATAAACCCCACTGTATAAACTCGAGTTAATTGTTAGCAAAAGATTGACTTTGCTGTTCATTATTGTAATAAACAATGAACTTTTATAGGTAATTTATTTAAAAATAAAAATGGTTAGATAATGTAAAATTGTCGTGTTATAAAGAATGCATAAAAGAAATTTCAGAACAAAAATATTATTATAGGGTACTTTTGAATACAATGATCTATTCAACTTGAAAAGATCATTGTTAACACTCAGGCTTAAAAACAAAAATAAAGTTCCGGATATTGTATACACTTTGAAAGAAAAACAAATTTTAAGTTTCTACAATATCTAAGATACAATTTTTTTTATAGATTACATTTAATTTTTATTTTCGAAAATATTATTTTTCCTATCTGTTACATTATTTAATTATGTTCTTCAAAAGAAAGAAACATAACTTCCCCTATAATTTAAATAACAATGCATTATCCTGAGGGTAGAAAAATTATAAATAAAATAATAAGATATCTATATTGTGTTCATCCTTTGTAATCGATTAGAGTGTAAAAATCGACTGCTAAAGGCACTGCAGATTGTATAAATTTAAACAAAAATTAGTTGAATTTTAAAGGTAATTACGATATAATTAAATGGTCAAACAGCATCAATGCGGAATTTGTATAATTCTCAAATACACAATTAACTAACAAACATTATTTTAATTTAAAGTGTGTTCTATATTTGTTTATCTATATAAGCGAATTACATTGTAGCTGAATAAAACAGATAATACAAAAATTTCGTGCAATATAAATTAGGTAAAATTAACACACCCGGAGACTTCGTTTTCCTCGCTTCCGCTTGAACTAATTACAAAATTAATTTTTACTTATTCAAACACAGGGGATTTAAGTTTTGTATTTTGAAATGAGCAAGAGAAGGAATCTGCCATGTAATTAAGTGAACCGTTACAGATCATTTTGCATGTCAGAGATGAATTTATTACAGAGTAAATAGGATGAAACAATCAACCAGTTAATACACACTTGACTGAAGTTTCCGTAATATCTAGGGTAGGTGGTGATAATGCAGGAGGTATGTTACGTTATATACTTTGCGGTTGAATTATATCTATGAGAAAATGAAGCTTCTAGTATAATAAAGAGAGTTAATTAATTCAGAAATTCTAAGTATTTTCAAGAATTTATCTATTCAAATTAGTGACATTAAACGTTCACGTAAAATATGGAAATATAGCAAAAAATTTTTTTCCCGGATTATGATCCTCAAACACTTAAAAAATTTCAAGAGCTGCTACAGAATTCATTATAATCTTCCAGCGCTCGATTTTATCCAAAAAATTTCCAAACATTTTTTACTTTTATTATTTCTTAATTATAATATCTATTTGTCGAAATAATACGAGAACATTTAATACATATTAATATTTACTAGCGACGGAACTTAATTTGCTCATATACTAGCAGGAATTTCAGCAAATATTCCGATTATTTACTTTAAAGGTATAAACGTAGATTTTATACACTATTAGATGTACCACGCAATACCAAATTATGTTATTATTTCAACTATAACATATATGAACTTCAGGATTATGAACCTAGAAAAAAAAGGTTCTTGATAATCAACGTTTTAGTTAACGTCAAAAAAATATTCGAAATTTTATGATTATTTCTAAAAATAATTTCGCAAATTAGATTACATCTTTAAATTTTCTCGAGATTTTTACCTGAAATCCCGCAAAAGTAAACTTGTAATGCAATTTCAGCGTTTTTAAGAAATTGCAGCATTTTTAGACTGAAATTTAATTTACTAAAATTGTAGGAGTTAATTTTTAGCAACCATTTATGTCAATTCGTTTAGTCCTACGTTTATAAAACCTATAGTTATAGTGACCTTTTCGGGAAACCCCCGAAGTGCCTGATCGCTCATTTAATAAACCGGAAGATACCTTATAAAACGTGATTTAAGAATGTCGTGAAATTCAAATCTGCATTTAAACTTGATTTTATTCCATTCAAAAGTTCCCTAAATTTTTTTTATATTAAAATATTTCGTCACAACTAAGACTTGTTCATCATCTTTGTGCAAGAAAGGTTTGTTTTTTTTTTGTATTTTCTATTATTTAAGAGACCAAGTTTAATTTAAATTAGTTTAATAATACGTAAGGAGGTGCCCGCATACATATTAAATTAACGTAAGATAAATTTTTTGAAGCATCATTAGCCCGGAGCATGTATAATAATTTACGAGAGAAAACAGACATTTCCTTCACAAACTTTTAATTTTTTATTTTATAAGAACTAATATTTGAGGTATAAATTGAACGGAAACTTAAATTACGGTGTTTCTTATCTTAAAATCATAACTTAAGTTGTCGGTGTTTTGGAAGATACAATTAGGAAACCCCAACCTTTTGAAATAGACTTAATGTGTTCATCAACGTTATTTCATCCTGACTGGAAATTCAACAGAAAATCAATATGATATTTTGTATGATAATAATTAGCATTTGTATTTACTTATTCAGTATGTTAATAAAAGACGTAATTTTTCTGCCATAATTCAAATCCGCCTGTAAGCTGCCAAGGTAGTGTTGCATGTTATATATAAAATTTAAATTGAACTGTAAATACAGCGCCGAACGGTTACCTCAAGGAATATGAAACCTCATAGCTTATTAAACTCGTTAGCAACTAACTAAATACAACTTACCTATTAGAAGCTGATTGTTTTTGACATTGTTATGTATCCAATATAGATATAATTAAATATTCTGGGTTAATTAATTGGACAATATGATTTGAATTTCCTTTCTATAAACTAATTTTCTCTTATGACAGCATACTATGTTTCATTTTTCGTATTTACAGAAATCAACCATTCCATTTAAAAAAATGGAAATTACAGCTTAACGTGAAATCCAAACCATCGTAAAAACAATTCTGACGTCAAAACCGCGTGAAAAATAAAATACTTTGAAAACAACGCTCATTGCTTCCATAAATTTTACAATTTATCATAACATAGCTGATTGCCTATTTAATTAAATTAAATTGATTTTGATCTTATTAGGTTACTAAGGTTTTTCAGTTTATTGAATTAACTTGAATAACATTTTCCTCCTAATATCACGACTGAAACATCAATTTAATTTTCCGTCTTTCATTTAACCATTGTTTATCTAGTACAACTTTGTCAAAGTTCTAAGAATGCTTTTGGTGTGATATTTTTGATAAAAGTTAGTAATGGTGGATATTTTAATAAATTAGGAAAAAACTAAAAAAACTTTGACATAAACAAAGCTTTATTTCATTTAAGATAGTCCCACTTCAGTAGTATCTAGGGTAGATTTACAAATTTATTCAGAAGTGAGATTAAAATTGGATATAAATTTTATAGTCTGTTACAAATTGAAGATGCGATAACAAAAATTTAATTTGTAATAAAGATTTAATTACTTTAGATAAAATTACTTACAGAGGTTATTCTGCTATTTCCAAGCATTTAGGTAATTGATAGAATTAATTGTATATGTTTTCAGTAATTATTGTAGAGAGGCGGTCATTGGCGTAGTTTTTAACACTATAAATTACTAACCGATTGCTAATCGGGCTTTCGAGAGCACCTAAAGCCGTCAGTTATGCTAATGGCAAAACAGGGTCACAGGCACATCTGTCTAGCAAGCTACCTCAAATAGATCAATTGCTATGCTAATAGTACCAATGCATTTATTTCGAAATTTAAAAATTGGACATAAGGTCTTTTTTGGTGTGAAAAACAATGCGGGTTCTTTCATTTTGTATAAACACAACAACATATTTAAACGAAAACAACATTTGGAATATGATCCCGCCAAACTGGATAATTCGGAATGGATTTTGTCTAATGTAATTTAAATATTTAAAACGTTTCATGTTACACTTCTTGCCGTGAAAAATGAACCAGCACGACTACCTAAATTTGAAATTGACAACTGGTTATTTAAATTGAAAATTAGTAGTAGCAAATATAACAAAGACACGCATAATTTAATACAAAATATTTTTAATGGGATACAATACGTAAGATAGACAAAGATATTATTAGTCTACATAAATAAGAATCTATGTAATGATAACTCTTCTTCTACAATATTAATTGATCACAGTGCACATAATTAATTAAATATTAAAGCCTAGTTGGCTTAACCTAACTTAACCTCAGTAACTAATTAAAATTATATTTTCAATAATTTTATAATATGTAATTAACTATATTATTATATAATTATCTTGTAAAATCTCTAGTTTGTCTGTAAGTCCCAGGTAAATCCCCGACGATTTAAAGCTCAAAAAGATTATCTTGGTTTCCGGGCGTATTATAGCTATATCGAAATTTTTAATTACCTGAAGACGAACTTCATCGGAGCCTGTCGTGTATAAATTAATGAGATTCTGATTAGTTGAAATTAGGCGTTCGACCAATAGCATAATTATTATATTGAAATATGTCATAAGAGGTTATATTCTGATAAATTTGAATTTGACCAGGAAACCAAAGAGTCACTAAATTTATTTTAAATTGTACTACTTAAAAAATTATGTAAACTTCGAAAAAAGTTCAAGACCTTCAGGTCGAGAACATTTTTATCGAAACATTTGTTTCGAACAAAATTTCAGAATTATTTCACCAATTGAAAATATGATATATATTTTTATTTTGCATGTTTTGGAAATGTAGTGGAATTATTTTCCATGTTCGATGTTGGAGCTAGGGTAGTTTTCAGAATTTCAATATTCACATTTTAACTACAGATATTGTTTTATTGAATTATTCCTCTATACAATATTTAAAAAAATTACTAACTTCAGTTGAACATTGAATTAGTTCGTTATTTTCATGTTTATACCATTAAATTATAGCATTGTTCTGAAATCTGTAAAAACTTCTTAGTAAAAAATAATATAATGTTTGTTAGATTTTCGTTGCCATTGCCAAAACAGATTTAAAATTCAATCCACGATTATAATTATCCAACAATATAACTATGCGTTTTAATTATTGTAACTGTGGTTATAATTTTAATCGTAGCTTAAATTTTAAAACACTGGTGAAACCCACCGTAAATAAATAAAACTTTGTTTACAGAAAACACCGCGGGTTGAAGACGAGCACTTATTTTCTAGACATTTAATTTATGATTTAAATTTTTAATATTTCAATAATTTGTAATTGCATAAAAAAAATTATGTGAGAATTTCAGAAAAATACGATCCTTAGCTATTTTAATTTCTTTCTTAATTTTTGCTACACAATGGAGATGTGACGCCAACGTTACACACAAACAGCTCTTAATTACTTAATCGTAATATCAACACTCCTCAGTTAGGTTAGGTGCACGTTGGCAGGTTCCTTTGTTCGTTCAGAATTATGATAAGTTTAAATTTATCTTTTCAATAATTTATAATTTTTGTAATTCTTAAGGCGGTGCTGATTGCTGGTGGTGTTTTATTACTAAGTAGATAAAATCGACCCCTCTCTCAACCTCTAAACTAAATTCTTGAAATTCAAAAAAAATTATTTTTACTAATTTTTTATTTAAGTTTACCATAGTGCAAAAGTTTACTCAGTAGGATTTGAATTACTTGATAGCCAAGTCGATAATCAAATTAATTAGAGATTAAATTAACAAATAAAGTTTAAATTAAATAAAAATTGAAGAAAATATAAAAACAAATATAGAAAGTTAAATTGAAAAACCTTATTTTAAATGCAATAAGAAAATAAACGCCAAAGTAAGTAGATACTTAATAATTACATTTTAATCTTAGTTATAAGCGACAAGCATCTTATTAAGCTAAAATTAAATTAAGGGAAATTCCAGTTTACCTTTCAACAATAAACCTTGTATTGGAACATATTAATTGTTTTGTCTGTGATAGTTGGCTAAGTTTGTCGTATTGCTAGTTAATTCTACACACTGTTTTTATTCCTGATAGCGGCAAATTGTCAATCCAGCGCCAACCTCACCACTTAAATAGTCAATTTAGTAGTTTATCTAATTTAGATAAATGAAACAATAATCGTGTAGAAAATTAAATATTGTAAATCCAACGGTTGACTAACTATCAATACTACTTTTTAAAAATATAATAATATGGTAAGTTAACCATTTTTTACTGGCCATCTTTTTGGTTAACAATTTAAAAAAAAAATTTTATTTTTATTTTTATTTTATATTATATTTATTTATTTAGTTATTTTTTTTATATTATATTTAGTTTTATTATATTTAGTTTTTAAATTTTAATAATTTTGTGCTGATAATTTACTTTTTAATTATTAGCGTTCCTCTTTTATAAAAACATAAAATCCACCCCAATTTAAGACTTAGAAACATAACAATAGATTATATACTTAATGGCACAGTTTAGGTCATTAGGTATGAGCTGTCCAATTTCTTTAAGAACTAAGGCAGCCGATATCTCTAAGACTAAGACAGTTCTTGACTAGTAATAAGGTAAAATTCGTCTTTTTCAGATATGGATTTCGCCTTGATCAACAAAGTGTTTGCCAAACGGGATAGAATTTGTTTGGCACTTCGCCGCTCGTTTTAACAATACCGTAAATATATGAGACCTGATAAATCAATTATAACGGATATCTACTTCAGCTAAGCGCATGAAGTAGCGAGAAATCTTGCGATTAAGCAGCCGAGATTGGTCACTAGAGACATAAAGACAATCAATCCTCTTGCAGACAACGCTTCACCACACGTCAGACTTATTACGCTGCTCAAAGTACAAAATGAACTTAGAAACTCATTTAAAGTCGTCTTAAGCAGTGTAAAGAGATTTTTCCCACACAAACACTCAAGATAGATTTTTATCTAACAGATGCCAGGGTTCTTTAAATATCATATAGATTGTTTAATCGAAATTATTCCATTATATCGCCAAATTCGGTTTACAACTATTACATGTTTGTTTTGACTTGTACATTATTTTGGTAGATATCATTAAAATGAAGCGATTAAGCTATGGATGAACCTCAAATATCGATTTTTTCAGGAAATTTTGCATGCAAGAAAATCCTACTTGTTGGAAGTGGGTGGGACTTAACTCTATTCTGTAGACAGTCCGTACAATTTGCACCATTACTTCAATCTAACTTTTTTTAAAGCAAAACTTGGATGCTGAGATTTGAACACTTAACACACAGCATAAATTTATTTTAAATTGGATTTCATTAATTATGACTTGAGCTCTTCTATACCAATGCTTTTAAGATAATTGACCTTACTTTTAGTTATTTGTAGTTTAAAGTGAATGTTTTTACTAAAAATAATAAAAAAAACTATTTATATACAAGCAGGTACATCTATTTATTATAAATGGAGTGAATGGGCGGGTCTAACCATACGCTAACAGCCAATACAAAATTGGCATTCGATTTTTACAGTTATTAGCCTTATTTTTACAATTCTGTTTACAGTACTTGGCGCTGTTACCTATCTTAATTGCATTAGTTAATTTGTGAGCCCAAATATCGTGCTATTCCCTTATACACGAAAAAGAAGACTCTGACAAATTAACCGTCACATCCAACTCCAAAGAAAGAGAAAATGTTGCTCTCTGTATTTCTGATGTGGAAAAAATTAAATTTTTTTTCGAGTGAAAGGTGGTTTTTATGTTCATAATTGTCATTTTGAATAAAACCAAAAATCATATTCTAATGATAAGAGAATATTTTTAATTTGATACTTATACAGCAATCGACTAACAGTGTTTGTAATGAATAAGAATTGCATATAAAGAGCTAATATAATATGTATTTGTGGTTAGTGGTTACACACAACCATTTCTGTGCTTCTATTGTGAATCGGATTGATAAACAAACCTGTTCAAATATAAATAAAATAAGGCAGGCTTTGCCTCTCAAAGGCATATTTATTTATTTTTTAAATTTCTTTTGATTCTGTATGCTAATGCGATTCAATATAATTATAATCCAAATAAGTAGGGTTAGTTTTATGTAACAGTTTTTTCCTAGAAAAGACATCTTTTCGCGTGTTAGAAATTGTAGAGTGGTAGATATTGTTCAATGATATTCTGCATCTAATGATGACTTTCTCACGCGAAATTACATAAAAGGTTGTACACCACCTGTGCTAAAAATTGGCAGCTTATGCTTAAATCTGTCTGCTTAGTTAGTAATTTGTTATTATATAATATTAATGATTTTAACAATATAACATTAATAAGTTTTGGGAGAACTGTAAGTTTCAAAAATAATTAGATATATCGATTTCAACGACTTACCACAAAAGCATGTACATTCTAGTATGATTTGTAAAGGTTGACGTACCTGAAACAAAATAGAAGTTTAGATTACAAATACAATGGTTAAAACAGCAAATGTTTTTACAAACTGGAATGCTACCTAGCATACTGTACGCGTATAGCTACTCAACATTATTTTAAATTGAGTTCGTACTGTTTGTTTAAGCTTTGAAGTTGATAGCTCTCAGCACCGTCTCAGTCACCGCAATTTTTAGCCATTCCTGATTGTTCAATCAATATAAATGAAATAACTTGTTTGGTAGTGAAACCGAGAATAATATGTTAATATTAATAGCAAGAGCTATTGTTGTTAATTGAGGTTTACCTAATTAAATTGCTATAGTTAAACAAGAGTCAAGTTAGGGTAAGTTCGGAGGCCTCCATCTGCTTACCATAAAGTAGCTTTGCTTAATAATATTTTTGGGTGAAATATTGCATTGGTAAGTTAAGTACCCACTAATTTATTAGTTTAATAGTGTGGCATGTAATGGCTATGTAACCTGAACCATAATAATAAAAACGTAAAGTTTGGTAACTTCCGTGTTTAAGTTTCCAAAGCAACCCTAGTAATTAGAAATATTAGAGCTTTAAAAATTACACGTTTGTAATTAATTAGGAAAAGTATTATTGTACTAAAGTAGTTACTGCGTAATGGGTAGTTTGAAATATGAATTCCCGTAAATAATGAAAGCACCCACAAATTATATATTACCTGTTTAGAATTTCAGACATAAACTATTAAATTTCTAAGTTTTGGATTTGTATTATGAGTGTTATTGTTTGCCTTAGCCATTGTTGTATTGAATATACTACTTCGGCCTTTCAATGGCTTCAAATCCAATATAAGAAGATTTTTTAAATCTATCCGTTCAAGTGCAGATGCTTTGTTTTCAAAATATAATATATATTTTACTATTGAGATATCTTTGACATTATTTATTTTATTACTAAAATATTATAAAAAATGTAAAATTTTGCCAATAATAATGACAGATATTACAATTTAATATTCCATAGTTTAGTTATTAGTATGTAAGCCCAGTAGATCTTCTGCCTTTGGCCCCACCCAGAGCCATTTCCATAGTATTTCTATGATTATCATATTAAAATTTTTATTCGTACGCGAATAGTAACACCTCAGGTCAGAAAGCACCACTGTCTTCGACCGCTAAATCTCTATGTGGAGGAAAAGCCAGTGTAGGTTGATGTAAGAGAGCGGGCATGGGACCTTTGGACCCACAGGTAAAGATTCGGTAGATTATATGCGGATCCTAGGTTTAGGTGGTAACAGGATTTCTCCTAAATATGTGTTTTACTGGAGGTTTGACATCCTACCGAATTCAAGAAGAACTGCCGACTCTAATACCTGCTGTACACTCTCGCCGAGACAGGGCGAGAGCGAGAGTGTAGATGGGAGCGCTCGCCCCGTCTCTCTGGTCTCGGTGTTCCTCGTTAGCGCTCCATCCCAAGTCGGATTTTAGGTCCGAATTGGTCCGAATCAAAGGGTCTCGCTTAACTTACGAATGTGTACAATTGAACTAGGCTAGAGTGTACATGGTCATACTCGGGCACTGGCCTCTCGCCGAGACATTCGGGCGAGAGCACTCGGACGAGAATGTACAGCCTGCATAACATGCTGACACGCGTGGTTCCAAAAGGCCCAAGTAGGACTTAGGTTCAAAGCATAAGTGCTGGAATATATTTTCTCAACTACAGCTGGATATATAAGATTAAAATCGGAAATAGTTCAGAAAAAAATATTCGGGGACCAAATAATTTAAATGCTCTACACATCTTGGCACTAAATGTAATATCAACACACAATGTCCTAACTCTTAGTTGGGTAAAAAGCCAAAAAAATAATAAAGGCAAAAAATTTCGAAAATCAATTTTATAAGTTTTAACAGCATATCAGGTATATCACAACCAGAGCTGTACATAGTACGCGGTGAAAGTAATTCAATTACTAATTACCAAATATACTTTGTTAATATTGAAAGTCCTTGAAATACCAAATACTAAATCTTCTTAAACGTAGTTGACTTGTCAATTATAAAAAGGATTTCAATTATAAAAAGTAATTCAACAATCCCCAAATTACCCAAAATCAACTACCAAAGAAATATTTAAAACCCAATTATCAAATACTCAAATACTTTACCGAAGTAGGTACTTCGAATAAATACCAAAAACTTGAGGTAAATTTCAAAAGTAATTTAATTAAAACAATTTAATTACCTTTGAGTATTTGAACTACTTTATCCAAGCCTTTTAATTGAATTACATTCAACTGTGATTACGACACATTTAAATACATTTAATGGTAATTATGTGTCGTTGTGTAAGTACCTGATCCTTTGTTAAAACTTTTAAAATTCCTTCAGTTTGCAGTTCAGCTAAACTGAGTTTAAGCTCTTATTGTAAAATTGGCCCTTAGGGAATTAAAATTATTTGCCAAATTCAACATCATTTATTTATACCTCAGAGTAGATTTTGGCTTACACTTTAGTTTTTTACAGTGTTATAATGACAGATTACCACAGTGGGGAGCTATTCCTGGGCTGAGGAATGACGGTTAGAACAGCTATCTTGCTCAGTTGGGGTTTAACCAGAGATCTCAACTTACAATGTTTTATTTTAGTGGTCTGGTTTTCATCTCCCTGATGAAAATTCTAAGGGTGTTGTGATTTGACCAAACTAAAATTTTTTTTCAAAGGGGTCAAATAATTAGAAGTCTAGAAAATTTATGAAAGAAACACGAGGTTTCTGAAAAACTAAACTTTCAACATTAAAACGTTAGCTTCTCCGTCATAATTTAATAGATTTGATCCTTGCAGTGTATCATCCTTCACTTATCAAAAGACTCTTCCAAATCTAGATAAGATTAATTTCTTAAATAAGGCTTAGAAAGCATTTCCTTAGAAGTTCATTTCATTTTTATTTAAAAAATAAAATGATGGTAAATACAACAACGAAATGTTGTTTATAGTTTTAAGTAGTCCAGTATATTTAAATAAAAAATGGAATCAACTTAAACACAATCAGTATAAATAAGCTGCCACTTTCAGTAACGACAGTTAAAAGGGTGTAGTTTTTAATTACAATTTACATGTCATTCATCACATTCAAATGCTAATTGAACAACATTAGCAATGCTTTGTTCTGCTTTTTGTTAAAAACATTATTTTTACATTATTAAAAAAGTTAGCTTTTATGAAAATTTATGTGAAGTTTTACAATTTTAATATGCGTTGTAATGTATTTGAAAAAGTAACGCACTTTCGCGTGATGTTTGAGAAACACTGAGCTAGAGGCATAGTGGTTCGTTATCTGAGTTAACCAAACAAATTGCTCTACAAAGAACGGTCATTTACCACAACCCACTGAATCAAGATAGAGCCCTCGATCTGTCAATTCTTCCGGTATTCGAATCTGGTGAGTTTTCCGCGCAAAGAGAAAATCTCAGTTAAAAATGACACTGCGTAGCAATAATCCGGCTATAATCTATTGGTAATTATTTTATAATCCAAATAAGTGGTACTAATATAATTTTATGAAAGCTCGTCAGTTAGAGCTTTTAATTTTATCGCATTAACTATGAAGTGAGAATATTAGAAACGATGAAAAGGGTAGATAAAAACAATAAAAGGTTTTACAAAGAGAATTTTATATTATTCCACTGATGGATAATTATTTTTAGTTTACATATTATACAACCCTACATTATAAATGGGAGTATTAAAATGAGGAAACAACCATGTCGATATTATTCGTCTATTTTGCATTCTATTTGCAAATACTTACTATTTCTAAATAAAAGTTGGGAGATGAACAAAGTTATGAAATGGCATCACACAACGCGACATCAAACTGATACTACATAACCAGATATTATGTTTTGCTATAATATTGCAAAACACTTTACAACATGTATAAACTCGAAGCATACTAAAGAGGAAAATGTTCTCTCAAACATGTATATGACACTCTTTAGGGAGAAGCAAAAGATACCTAGGGTAAAATAATAACATAATATCGCTTCCTGTTGTAACTTGATTGTCAAATCGATCCAAAATTGTTGTTCATCAGTGAGAATATCACGAAGAATAAAGATTACTTTTAAATAAAAGTTTTCCCAAATTAAATTAATTGTTGATCTCATAACTCATATTGATTTAAGAAAGGTTGTCATTAAACGCGAAAGAGGTCTTCCAGAGGATATTCGTTATGGTATTATGAAGTTTAATCTACATCGTGAGTTAGATATGAATGTTCCTATAGAAACGGTTGCATATCTGGTATAATGTAGTACCATAATTATATGAGCTTAGCACGAACATTTAAAAATTACTTTTAAATTGAGTTTGATAAATTTTAAGAACACGTTTTGTACATGACAGTTTAAATTAGGTATATGATATCAACTTTGTATACACACACATCAAAACTTTCAACTTTCCTTACTAAATTTAATTATATACCACAAAAATATTAATTTGTGTGTCTAATACAGTGGTTCTCAACCGCTCGACAGTATACTGCCCGAAGTTGCTAGATCCTACAAAACTTCGACATCTGCAATGCGGATATTTTCAAAACGATCAAAGTTCTGTTACCATAATTTTAGACGTATATGGTTCTAAGCACCACAAAACACCGATCTTTAATTTTAAAATTTAAGTTACCTTATTTTAGTAAATCATATAGAGCATACTTGAATTACACAAGTTGTCAGTGCAAGTAAACTGTTGAATATTGCAAACTTTTGTGGTCACCTGCCATTGTAGTCAACAAACTTTAATTTCAAGGTAATTTCTATATTAGTTGTTGCTCAACTAACTTTAACTAAACTGTTCAAAAAGCTTCATAGTTCCCACATCAGCTTAAGAGTCTTAAAGACACGCATACGTACATTCTTGAATTTTTGAATTACTTAAAAATATTTCCCGTGTAATTACTACAAATTGCGCCCATCTAACGCCGCGCTCAACCCAGGAATTTTAAATTATTGAATTATAAATTTCTGTACTTAGTCGAAGATCTAATATTCAATCCATTTAGCCATTTACCTGATCGCTAATTACTACTATAATTACTATAGGCTTATAAATGTGACGATGTAAAGAACTGTAAATTTTTGTTATTTTATTTTGGTATATTTCTCATCTCAATTTTTTTAATTTTTAAATAAACGGGTAATTCAGTTGGTTTCTTCTTTGTGTTTGAAGAAAAGTTGTGGAGATGATTTTTATTCTTATCTTAGTAATTTAAGTTAGCTTTTAGTGTAAATACTTAGCACTGTTTCTTAGCACTATGTAATTTTATGTTTTTTGCATTACAAAGTAAATTATTTGAATAGCTTTAATGTTAATCTTATCTAACGCAAATATATCTTTTCGTAATGTAAGTATAATCATCTCTAAGTTTAAGCAACTTAAACAAAATTACATTAATATATCAACTTGTACATTAGTGCAGCAGTAAGGATTATTATGATATTTATATGAAAAAACGCAACAAAAAAGTACGTGACTTTACACATAAATCTGTTAGAAAAAGTGCTGCAAATAACTGCTGCTATATATTCTTATTTAGGTCTCTTATAGGTTCACTACTTAATGCTACTCAAATGTTAAATATATTCTATTTAGTTCTTTAATATAAAATACGAGTTTTCTTTGAAAACCCAGTCATTATAACATTTAGTGTAACGGAGTGTAAAAATGTAAACAAATAATTTTATGTTAGAAATGTTTTATTTTTTTGATCATTTTCAAATATTGCAATTAAATAATTTAATATTATTTGTAAAATAAATAAATTATTAGCTATTACTAAATTAAAAATTAGTTAGTTCAGTAAATTTTCATTCAATAAAATTAAATAATAATAATACATTAATTGTGTCCGACGTTTCGGGTTATGTTATTGACCCATTATCAAGACTACCTAAACTAATTATGGAGTTTTTGAACTGATTTTCAGTAAGAGGTAAGCCTGTATAAGGTAGTATTATAATCTGCCATAATTATAATTATATAATCCAGGTTTAATATCTACTTCAACGTCAATTATATTTCATATAATTTTGTCATCTAGAACTAAATTTTCCTCTTAATCGAAATCTTCAATCTACAGGGTCAATAATAAACTAAATTGAAAATAATAAAATAAATTTTTACAATATACGGAGACAGCCGATTACAGTAATTATTTTGAAACTATTTCAAATTGTTTATAACTTGTAATCTGTAAATTATTAGTCTAATAATAAATGTTCAACAGGTCCCTGGTGTTACAAGTGACTGGCACCCTCTGTATGGAGCGGGTAAATTAAAATTTTGAAATGACAACAAGCATACCAGATTTTCTCATGTTTAGGAATATCAATATCGGGTTATAACTTCAACATAATTGAGTTATTCCTAGTTAAAAAATGTCAATTAAAAAATACACCTTAAACCCCTCCCCCTTTTTATTTTTAAAAATGTTATAAATATTATTTTTTTAAATTCAATTTCTTGATCTGAAATTTTCAGATTTTGACTTTCAGGAGAAAATTTTCAAAATAACCTAATTTTAAAAACCTCTTTATTAAATTTTAATATTTTACTATTCATTAAAATATCGCAAATAACAAATTTTGATAAAGGAATTAAAATTTTATTTTACGGCAGCTAAATATTTTAACAAATACTGACTAAACCGATTGATATTATTATTGAACAAATTTAGATCAATTTAGTTCTATATTTTTCTATGGTCAGTTATTTGCTATGTTAGGAGTTTCGGTTTACTCCCAATCCTTTTAAAATCTTATAGCTTATAAGGATAAGCACAAAAACAGTTTGTTGCTTTTAAAGGATCTCTGAACTTCCTTACGCGATGCTGTGATAACCTGAATTTTGTTTTATTTTTATTAAAAACTTTAATTTCATAACATTAAAAAAATAAATTGAAGTACATTTTTGTTGGTATGCGTAAGTAATTTTAAATTCTTTTGAAAAATTACCCCGATTAGGCTTAAAAAAATGTTAAATGAAATCGTTTTACGTTAAACGTTTGAAATAAAAATATTTTTAGCATCATTGCTTTGTAATAAATCAGGAAATCTACAAAAAACATGGACTTCTGTTCACACTCTTTGACAACAGAAATTGAAAGTATTTGCTAAAGTGATATATACCTACTCCTAGACAGGCTTGTAAAAAGAAAATGAATAAAAAAGTACTCGAGTGATTTTTGAAAAAAATACTTCGGGATTCCAATTAAATTCTAAAAAAAATTAAAAGCGCTTGTACCATAAAATTCGTAAAAATGAAGTTAATTCCAATATCGAATATAATCGTAAAATAAAAGAAAACAAATACACAGGTTTTGTCAATAATATCTATGAAGTATATACGTAAATACAAAAAGAAATGTATACTTTTGTTTTGTTGTAATATAACAAGAAGCAGAGTAATTCCCAAAACTAAACAAATAACATTGGAAACGTCTCAAAAGTCAGTCGACCTTTTTGTAGACATTTGAAAATTTGTTTTATTGATGATTTATTTCTTGGCGAGTAACATTTTAAATACAATTTTCTGTTCTTTTTTACTTTTGTAAATATTACATATTTGTGCAATATTGTAGAAGAAATCGATTATGAAAGCAATTTCAGTTAAATACAGGATTCAATTTAAAATTACTTCAAGACTATCAATTTCATTACTTATAAAGCTGCTTGTTTAAAGCTTTTTATTTATTCATCAAAAGTTCTGCCCATTTCTTTTTAGAAAACCTGGTAATTTGAAATCTTAAGGTCTGCTTTCTATGCCTAGATAAAAAAATAATAGGTTACTTAAAAATAAATTATTAAAAAATTCAAATTTTATCCATTCAAACTGAAATATCAAGGTAAACTGGAATTTTATTTTTTTTTTCAAAATTAATTATAAGCTCTGATTTATTATGATTTATTAACAGTAGCGTAACTGGATGACTTAGCGCCCATGTGCGAAAAAAGTTTTTGCGTACTGTAGTATACTCTTCAAACAGCAAGCGGAAAGAATTATTTTACTGAAAATTAACCAGTATCAGTAAAAGGAAATTACACCAAGTAAAGTTTTCAGAAAGCTTTATTTGTTAACAAAATTATTTTAATAGGATATTTTACAATCAGAATCTTTGATATTTTTTCCAAAATAGTGCAATAAAAATCGCAAATGTATGTACAACTGTAGATTTAGATTAGAAATCCAATACAATTTTGTTTGGACGGTAACGTAGCTTCAGACTCGGAACATAAATAAAATTCAGCATTGCGAAATATTTTTAAGTTATTTGTTTATCAATAAAATCTTTGAAAATATGTATTCCACCCCATTTGTGATGGCTATTGTATAATTTTGTCTCCATTTTTCAAGTATTTTACTCCTAGCACCGCTAAACTTATTTATTGCTTTAAAAGGTTTCGGACACGTTATGAGATATGATATTTTTATTGTGTTAAAAATTATAAATTTCGTGTTTTTGTAGAATGAATTCCTGTCGTGCTTAAATCATTTATCAACTGTAAATAAAATAAAAAAAGTATTTATTTATAAAAATTATATTATATAAAACAAGAACTGGTTCGGTTCTTAAATTTTGATATAACTTTACAACATTAATTAAGCTAAACTAGTCGAGATAGTTTTTTTTTTAATCTACTAAATAAACAACATCGGAATAAAACACCAGTAGAATGAAAAAAAGCAAAAAAAAACTCAAACAACTATATGTTTCGATGTATGTTTCCGTGACACTCATTAAATTTTAATAAAATAAAATTTACCATAATTCCAAACAGCTATGAAACCTGACAACGTGCACCTAACTGCCGAATGTCCATATTGCGATGAATAAAGAATTTGTTAATCCACCGTTTACGTATGTATAAAAAAATTAAAAAAAAAAAAAGAAGTTGGAATATAGGTACACCTAGTTTCGATGTATTTTAACTTAATTTTTACCCCAATTCTAACAACACGCAAGTATGTTAATGACATAGTTAGCTTAATCGCCGATGAACATTTATAGTTGTGCTTTTAATAAAATACGTTTTACTTTTGGGAATTTTTAAAATAATTAATGAAATAATTTATTATATGCTAGGTTTTGCAAAATTTCATATTCGAAGCCTGTGCGGCCTCGCAGACCTGCTCAGAGTGACAATGCATAAAGTTGTTTTTTGATGACAATTTTGAATTATATTAATAGGTGTAAAATTAATTCAAAAAATTTACAACTAATTGGAAAGTTAATAACAATAACAAAAATAACAAATAATGTGAACTTAAGCTATACATTAAAACGGAAAATATCCAATTATAAATTTGTTATTTAACATTGTATATAATATTTCAAATATTAGGAATATTTTATAACATTTTAATAATAATTATATTATTAGGTACATGGCAAATTGTTAATTATGAATTTTATGCTCCAATAATCTAATTCATTATTATGCGAAATAACACGAAGAACAACTAAAAAAAAGACTCCTGTAAAAACTGTTACACAGTAACATATTTATGTATATTTGTACACTATTTCGATTTTTTGCTAATATTTAATTATTCATTGTTCATTGTTTCATATTCAGTGTACTGTAGAAATCAGTCTTCCATTTTTAGAGAATCTGCTGTAATACAATATATAAGAAAAATAAATTATGAAACTTTTTTTAACGATTTTTTAACGCATTCAGCTATAACATTTGAAATTTATTTATGAAATGTATTTACAATACATCATAATGTTTTATATTAAATTTTAAAATAGCAAAGATAATATAATATTATGTAAAGCTAAAAAATTATTTATTAAAACACTTTTTAAGGGCAACTCCCTTGTAGTGCGATTTTGTAGCTGTACAATTTACAGCTCTATTATAACAAAGAAGATAGATGTTCGGTACAGGACATCAATCACTTATTTTAGTTTCTCTCACCTTAAACAAATTCACAATACTACTGGTATAGTGTTTCATTTCATAAATAATAAATAGCTAAATTTGAAAACTATGTTTCTTAACACATTTGGCTAATTGCTCTCTAACACGAAATGCACATTACGCCCGAACTTAACATAACTCTAAAGTTCAAAAAATAAAAATCGTTCTAATTATATATTTTTATGTTTTAAAACAAAATAATATGTATTATTATTATTATTAGCTTTACATTCAGGTAGAATATTGCTATCGTTTGGATTTACAGATCCGATAATTTGAGGTGGATCAATCCTCATTATTACATGTTTGTATTACCTATTATTTACATTTTACTTTTTGTTAATCACATCTTTGCGTGGGTCGCGGTTGTCCTGACAATCTCCTTCCATCTCTGTCTGTCTTCCGCTTTTCTTTTCCATTCGTTTATTCCCATCAGTTTTAAGTCGTTTATTACCTGATCTTTCCATCTGATTTTCGGTCTTCCCCTTTTACGCTCCTCTGCAGGTTTCCACAGTGTTATCCTCTTCAATACGTCGTCTTCGCTTTTCCTCATGATATGCCCCAACCATCTAATTCTCATAGATTTTATGTATTTTACTATATCCTCACCTTTGTTTTCCTTAATAATCTCGTGATTCATTAGGGGCCTGGGCTCATCGTTTGCATCTCTTTTGGGTCCTAGTATTGTGCGTAACACCTTTCTTTCAAAGGTTCTTAGGGATTCTGCTTCACGTTGCGAAAAACACATTGTTTCCGCCGCATAAGTCACTACTGGTCTGATCAGGGACTTGTATATTTTCATTTTTGTCTCTTTTTTCAATTGCTTATCTCTCAATAATACTTTGTTTAAGTGGAAAGCTCTATTACCATTTTGTAGTCTTATCCTCATTTCTTCCTCTCTACTGCAGTTCCTGTCTACATTTAACCCCAGGTAATTGAAATTGTTCACTTCCTCAAATGTTAGGTCATCTATGGACACCATGTTCTGCTTGTGTTTGTTTCCGTTGTTATTGCTTTTCATGTATTTCGTTTTTTCTTTGTTGATTAATAAACCCATCTTTCTTGCGGCCTCTCTCAATTTTTTAAATATTTCGGCTAATCCTTTGTATGACCTTGCTAAGATGACAATGTCGTCCGCATAAGCGATTATTTGGACTTCCTTTGTGATTATCGATTCTTTAACATCCAGATCATTCAAAGCTTCTTCCAGTACTATGTTGAACAGTGCGGCCGACAGGGCGTCTCCCTGTCTCACGCCACTATTTATCCTAAAGCTCTCAGTTTCTCCTTCTTCCGTTCTGACATAAGCCTCTGTATGTTCCATCGTCATCTCTATTAGCCTGATCAGCTTGTGGGGTATTTTCTTTCTTTTCATCGCCTTATATAACTCTTTTCTCACCACTTTATCAAATGCCTGTTGGAAGTCTATGAATAGTATGTGCAGTTCAATATTATGTTCCTTCATTTTCTCCATGGTCTGTTTTACAATATGTATCGCGTCTACTGTAGATTTACCCTCTGTGAAACCAAATTGATACGGGCCTATTATTTTCTTCATATGTTCTTTTAATCTTTTAAGGATCAGCGTAGAGAGTATCTTGTAAGTTGAATTTAGAAGCATTATACCTCGATAGTTTTTGCAAATGACGTCGGAGCCTTTCTTTTTTATAGGGATTATTACACCTTCACACCATCCCTTGGGCATTTTTTCTTCATTCCAAACCTGTGTTATCAGTTGGTTCAGTCTGTTATGTACCTCACTTCCTCCGTATTTTATAAATTCCATACTGATGTCATCTCTTCCTGGAGCTTTGCCGTTTTTTATTTATTACTAGCATACATACAAGCGCAGCAGAAACGGTCGGATATAGAAAACTAGTAAAAACCAGGGAGTGGTATGATGATGAATGCAGAACAAGATCCAGTCAAAAACAAGAATACAGACTGAAGTGGTTAAAAAGTGGCGAACAACATGACCTAGACGTGTATAAAGAAAGTATAAGAGAAGCCAACAAATTGTTCAAACAAAAGAAAAACAACTGGTATTCAGAAAGAATGGATGAAATTGAGAAGAGTAATAAATCAAACAACGCGAAAACATTTTACCAACTGTTAAAAAGACAAAAAAAGAACTACAAATCAAAACGAAGGGGTATAACTAACGAAGCGGGGGAAATAGAACATGACACAGAAAAGGTAAAACAAGTATGGAGGAGTTACTTTCAGAGGTTACTAAACACACGACAAGACCAAGAGGAGAATAGTAACACCGAGAGTCCCTATGATACCCAAGATATAGAACCACCCTCAAGTGAAGAAATAAAAACAACAATATGTATATTAGTCGAAAAAATAGAAATTAGTGTTAAAAGTGCTTTTACTCTGAATAAAACCTGTAATTTGATGCCCAAAAATAAAATTTTCCCATTTTATAAATTTCCAAAATGGAAACAATATAATATTTTATTATTTCTAATTTTTATGCTACAATACATTTTGTAATAATGAACAAAATTTCTAAAACAATAAGCAAGTATACTATTTACAAATTATAAACATTTATACTCCATACCATGAATAAGGTTAAGAAGAGAAAAACAAATTTCATTGAAATTTTATTCGTATTGTCTTTTGTAACAGTAGTCTGCTTCAAAATTTAATATTTATAGTCTAAAACGTTTACATATAAATTTTTTTTGCTAAATAGATATAACTTTAAAATATTAATGCGTTGGGAAAATACTTCAAAATTATTCTAAAATGTAGGGCTTTGTAATATATAATATATATCAAAGATTTATGCGAATAACACGACAGCATTTCTGTATAATAAAATTAGATATTCGTAATATCGTAGTATCAAAAATAAAGGCTTTAATCTTTTTGAGTGTACAAAAAACTAAACAACATAAAAGCACTTAAATCTGTTGCTACTGCTATTTAAGTTTACAGAAAATAATTATTATTACAGCCATATTTTTTGCAGATGTTGGTTTATTAAAAAAAATATATTACGTGATTTTACATGTAAAACAGCAGTTTTGAAAAGAAATTCTCCAAATTTTGATTATAAAAGGCGTATTACATCAAACTATACAGCAGAGGTTACTTTAACCCCCCCCCCCCCCAGTTTCAATGTGGATTTGTGAAAAAACGGTAACGGTGCTAGCTCTAATATTTGGGTGTTAGATGGTAATAGTTATATAGATTAGGGAGATAGCTTTTGGAGCCAAAATATTAACTGGTGGAGGTGGGGGGGTTAGCGTTACTTCAGATCCCTCCCAGTTTTAATGTTGATTTGTGAAAGAATTGTAATGGTGCTAGCTTTAATATTTGGGTGCTAACCGGTGCTAGCTCCATAGATTCGGGAGCTAGCATTTTGGCCAAAAATTTTAAATGATGGGGGGGGCATAGTAATGGACCCAACATTGGTATTTTTAGTCTTAACAATATTTGGAAACTTAAAAAAGTTAATATTTCTTCTTAAAGTACATTATCACCATATGTATTGAGGTGTTATACGGTGACTATACTTAAAAATTTGAATTATAAACAACCAAAATCTAAATTTGAAATATTCAATAAATGAAAAAGAGACTTTACAAGTTTTAATTTAATTTAATTATTAAAAAAACAAAAATAAACAGTTAACACGAAATTAAAAGTCAAACTCCGCACGCGCACAAAAAGTTAAATGGATTATATCACCTATTTTGTTTCTATCTGCTTCCAAAAACAAATTCCAATTTCTGGTTCTTCTCACTCGACAATTTCCCAAACTTAGATCGTCGGTGTTGTCCAAAAAAATTACTGGTCAGACGAACGTGGACCACACGTCGATTTTCCTTTACGGAACCAAAAGAAAACACACTTTGGCAAACGCTGCACACACGTCTTTCCTCTTATAAGGAAACGAAACTCAAATATTTTGCAATGCGTGGAACACACGACTATTCTCCTTCAAAGACCCAAAAATACACCTTGGCATACGTGGCACACACGTCTTTCCTCTTATTAGGAAACGGAAATCAAATATTTTGCCATACGTGGAACACACGTCTATCCTCTACTAAGGACCCTCGTCAACTAACTTTTCTATTCAATTTTGTTTCCCCGGTGATTTTTCTTTTTTTCAATTTTGTTTTCCCGGTATATAAATTATTTTTACATAAATTTTAATTGAATCTTTTTTTTTTTTATTGAAATTTCTTTATTAAATTATTTTCGAAAATGTCATCGCATAACCCCCTTACGCTTTTCAAATAGGAAAGCTCCTGAATGAACACCGCAGTATATGAAAAAAATAAATAAAAGGTGTTTTTGAAGAAAAATATATTTATCAGAAATAAATAATTATTATTATATTACCATTTTAGTTCTCAATTTATCTGTCTTAAACGCTGTTCTTTTTTCCTTGTTCTCATGTACTTTTTCCATCCCATATTATAATTTTCCCTCCGTATGTCCTACATTAGAAATTTTACAATATGTTCCACTGTAATTATTAATTTGAATATTTTATGATTAAACTTTTGATTAAAAATATTTTAAGTTTAAAATGTCACAGTTTTGATATAAATTTAAAACAGCTTCCGCAAGGAGTGCGTGGGAAAATTCATTTTTTTCCTCAGCCAACTTAGTTAAAATTTTCATGCCGATTTTTAATACCAAAAAATTGTAGCTACAATCTTAACTAATTGGAAGGTTTCAATAGAGGAACAGAAAGTCAAAGGATGTCTTTTCAAGACTTTATATAATATATTAGTAGTGTATCGCTACTCTGTACAACCCACGTGATGCTTCATAAGCAACGCAATTATGATCTGCTGCCTACTACGCATTTTGTGAAAAACCAAAATTTAAAATTTTTTAAAAAAGAGCGGTTGTTAATAAAATGTTTAAAAGTATTTGTGATAAAATTGTATGCAAAGGTTTAAAAAACCGTAAATATCAACCGGTAATTGTGGTCAGTAAATTATAATTAATCAAGTATCACCTACGATTAATTTTCGATTTTCTTTCGATTAATTAATTTAAAAAAACAAAATGTTTTCTAATAAAAATTAAACTATTTAAGTAAGCAAATTTATAAAACCTTCGCCGTAGTATAATCAATATACCTTTGGATTTTGCTTAAAAATTACACTGTAGAAATTAAATAATAAATTCAAGTTAATACTGCCGTAATTCTACATGCCTGTTGATAGGTAGAATAATTGGGTGTAATGAATTATTAAGCGAATTTACAATTTACTCTTTATTAATCAACTTTCTCTTTTAATTTACTTAGTTTCTTCAAGTAAAAATTTTTTTTTCATCAAATTTTCTTGATGATTTGAACTTGTAATTGCTAGCCTGATTATTGATTAACTAAATATTGATTCGCGTTTATTGTATTTGTAACATTGTATTATTTAACGCTTAGTTTTCATCTCCAGTTATCTCCAATCGAAGTTCTTTATTTGTACTATACAAATAACTATTTGTTTATTTTAATTATTTTAAACAAAACACACTTGGCAGAAGAACTCCAATATGGAATCCATCAAAAATTTCATACGTCATTCGACGGAGAAATTCCTACAACAGCTTAGATATCTCCAACAACCCACTGACACGCGAGATTAGTAATTACCATACCTTTCAGCCCCAAGCACCCTAATTCCAATTCCCTACCATCCCATGTTTTTCCTTTAGTCTTATCCATCCCGTTGAAAGCCTGCAGATGAACAAGAAGAAGACAACCAATACAAGGATATAGGTCGTAGACCAGATACTTTTAAAGCCAGGATGACCAGGCTAGGTTAGCAATATCGTTTTCACGACAAACATCGAGTGAGATTCGAAATCTAGAAGTCGAAATTATTTTGATTTTTGATTGTATTAAATAGAAAAACGAAATAACAGTCGACTCAAATTATTGCGAACTTCAAGAAATTAACAATATTTGGTTTAATGGGGATAATGTCGTGTAATTTTTATTGAGGTAGAAAAATTGTATAAAGTGGCGAAAAATTAAATCAAAAATTGTATTGCAAGCCAAGCGCGGACTCCATGTATTAGTTATAAGAAATATTCGATCAATTCCATTTTAATAAAATAAAATTTTACATAGAAAACTGGAGTAATTTAACATTAAAATATATAAAATGATATATCACCGGAAAACGAGGAACTGACAGTTTCAAGTACAAAAAAAGTTGAAAAAAGAAATGCTTAGTGGTACTTTTCCTAAAAGTTGGTTAAAATTTGAATCGTGACCCTATTTATGAATTTAAATTTTTTTTACATATGTACGTACAATCATAAAAATAAAAATCTACAGAGAAAGAATAAGTTTTAAATTTTGCAAACTAATACAGACAAACTACGAGAATACCACGCAATTATGACAGATAAACAAAACATAATGAGATAACACCGTTTTGATAATCCCACCCTGGAAATCTCATTCTGATAATCCCACTAAAAATTGTTTTGCACGATTTTCAAAATTTTTTATACATTGTTTAAATAATTGTGGTAAACTAATTTATTGTTCCATAATTTTTTTTTGAATTCTCTAATCGAATGCATCTCGCGGAGTATTATCGGATATTAAATAAAAATTTTAAATGCAACTTGCTCATTGTGGGGTATTAAATTGAGATAAAATATCTCAAATCTTATTAATTTGTTTCTGATAATACTCCTCTTGTGGTATTATTGTATAAAATAAAGAGAGATCATAGCAATATATTAGGTTACTGTCAATCTTTTAAGAGCACTTCCTACAAAAGTACAATAGAAAACCATTAAATATTCTGAAAGAGCAAAAAATTTAAGCTTTCTTATGAAGTGAGCATAAATAGAATCGGTCCAACGGTTACTTCACAATTTAATTTTTAAAATCGACTTTTTGATGAATATTTTACAAGTTTTCTTTCATGTTAGCTTTAACAAGCCATTCTATTGCCGGTACGTGTGCTCTACTTGGGTCATTGCAACCGAATTTAGGTGGGAAGACCTATCCCCCCCGTACCAAATCCCACATCCTTCCACCCCGCATTCCTGGTAGCACCATTTTGAAGGCAGAGCCAGGCTGAGGCTGGTCTCCGTCCCTTTTGTTTTTTACTAGATATCAGAAAGATATCCACCGCCAAGCATCCATCACAGTTTCCACAATGAATTCGGCAAATTCTTCCACAAACCTCGGCTTGATGTCTCGAGTTTGACTGATACTCACGCTCATAAACACAAAGCAGGGGCACTGGAAAACACCGCGCACCTTCACCCAGATATGCTTTATCCATCCATCACAGCAAAAGCGCCTGCTTTTCATTTCGCCGGTTCAAAACGAAAGACGCGTAAAAGCAAATGGGTATGCTTTGAAATTACACGTTCGAAAACTGGTTCGTCCAAAAAAAATTTTTGTCTTAACAACAAAGTCCCACAGACCGACGTGGGAAACCGCGTCAGGGTATAATTTGTTTTCTTAACCTCAACGCCAAAAATGCAGACACCAGATGAAGAAAATTAAGGTGCCTGCGACATCAAATGCTTGGCATTGTCACTCCGCTATGCTCGGTGGGGAGAGAGCGTGCTCATTCAAGTGCAGGTCATTTCCGTGATAGCATCGTTCAAGTTCCCGCATTATCGAGTGCATTTACGATCCGACGCGACGTTTGTAATAATTCAAACAGGAATTGTGGAAACCTTCGAATTTCGTAATTTTTCGAGTTCCGTGCTCTCCCGGGGATGTTTTTAATGAGTTTTGACAAGCGAAACCACGGCAAATCTCGGATCCAAAATTTTTGTTAATTTTAGAAAAACTACTAAACCATCCGTAAATATTATTATTTATATCTACTATATAGACCATTTCCTACCACCCAGTGCAAAAAATTAACCGAGATTCGAGCTCTTAAAACATCGGCCGACCTCATATATTAATTATTTTAACCTGAGTATAAAAGCACTTTTACAATTATCAAACGAAAGCTTCCAATTATCCAAGCAACTTAAACAATTATCGTTTAATTTGATGATATTGGTTAAAATTAACGGTGTCGCTGAATGGAATTGCCTGACGTTAATCATGTGACGCATGTGTGCAATAATCGTAATAACTAACTGATAGGAGAATGATTTTAGATTTCGGACATACCCAACAAAATGATAATAACAAAATAAAATTAACTACGCTAAAGTGTTAACACTAAACGCACATTATCGCCGAAACCAAAGATTTTTGGGTGGAGGTAGCTTTGGTGCAATCGTCCATCTCGCTTTAGGGATAATATTTTATAAGGACACCATGTACATACATATATTCCAAATGTTTTTATTAACATTTTTTGATAGAACTGGTTTTGGATTTCAAATAAGTAAACCTTTTCAATTAGGTTATTAGCTGGTATATTTTATTACGTTATACATTTAAATAAAAAAATTCCTTTCGCGTGGGTTGAATAAAAATAAAAACGCGATGTAAAAACCTGAGCTTTCTATTTTAAATTATAAAGAAAAGCTGAATACATGCAATTAAATAAAAAAGGGATTTCACTTAAAGTAAATCGATTGCACAATAGAATTTAGTGATTCTGGGCAAACTAATTATCTGGTACCTCCAATATCAATTGATTCGTATCCGAAATTGTTTATTACTAATAATTCAATATTTCATCATGCATTTGCCTGGTTTATTTAATATTATAATTTTATTGAAGAAAATATAATTTAGCAAGCAAGAACTAGGATTATCCTTAATTAGTTACCTAATTATTATATAATGAACCAATATAATATGTGAATTTGATGTTTAATATGAAGCATAGCTGAATAATTAAAAAGTTAATTTCAAATGTTTGATTAGTTAGTTTTGGGCTTTGAAAATAAATACAAGCGCCAAATTTTATATCTCTAAATTGGGTTATTATTTTGAAATATAGAACAAACAGCTTCATTAGATTATTTAGCACTCAAATTTCTAAATCTTGAAAATGACGAGTTCTGAAATTCCAAATCTGCGTCAAACTTGAGCACAATAACTTAAAGTGCTTATTTAATTGTTTCAGACTCTCATTCATGTTTGTCATTCATTTTCACGTAGCTATACATTTCTTTGATAGATATGTATATTTAGGTAAGGTTCTTTGTTATTTTGGCAATTACAAGAAACAGAGAATCTAACACGTTTATTTTAATTGAGTTACAAAATAAGCGGCAGCATTTTATAAACTACTAAATAAATTTGTGTTACCAAAATGTACGACAGTTTAACAAGACACGAAAGTAATCACGGAATGGATGAAATTAATTGTCAGTGACACTGTAGTTAAATTTTGACAAAACTAAAGCAGATAGCAACTAAGTTCATAAACATCTTTAAAGTTTACTTAAAACTTAATTACAAAAGTTTTCGAGACAATCTGAAAGCAAGTAAATATGAAGTTACACCATTACGCATTGTAAATGCTGTTTTTACCACAATTAAATCAAGTTGAAATTTTAAATGTGAATCTTGATAAATTTCTTTAGAATTTTAAGCTACATAATTGTTAAAGCGTATTTACATTTGTTATGGTAATAACATAAAATTTGAATAGTCGGTATACGATGCAGATGTAAATTCATTATTGATTATTATAAAGTTTTGTCATTTAAGTTCTTTGGGTTACGCTAGTTGATTTAATTAGAATTTATTTACCTTATATTTTATTTAATTTATACCACTAATTAAATTATGATAATTACTTTCTTCTAAATCTCTCATAATATTCGCACTACATAACCTATATATTCCATCAAAATGCAGGGCAAACTTCAAAAATGTAACTGCAAGATAAATCGTGCGGTCGTTTTATGTATATTTTGGTGGTGCTTAACCGTTTCCCCTAAGTCGTTCACAACCAAGATGTAATGATTACAGCTTCTTCCCTTGATTTTTTATGATGTGGTAAACCGTCTTTTAACAGCAATCTTACAAAAGAAAGATTAGTATTGCGACCTAAGGCCAGCAGGTAGGCATTTCGTAAAAGAAATATAGTACCCGATCCCTACAAAGTCAAGTTCTACTTATTGACGCAATCCACTTACTATGCACTAAATCAAACCTTAATGAAATTTAAATTAATCCAAAGCAATCCAGTAGATACGAAAATTAGCATCTGTTAATAAATTAATTATTTACATGAATAAGTTTAAATACTATAAAGTGCAGCTACCAGCTCTTCTGCAAAAATTGTACCTCTAGCTATATTGATAAACAGGCGAAAGATTATATAATTAATGAAATATCTTAATGATGTACATGTTAATTAAACTGCAAAAATTGAATTAAATTGAAAAAAATTTGATTTTTAACTTACGTAATAATACAATGAATTATAGTTTATGACACTTTTGATCAAACGTGTTTCGTTCTTCGGAACTCGTCAGATAAACCTTGTTAAATAAAAGAGCTAGTAAAGTTAAATATCAATTGAATGAAATGAAAAATTAAAAATTAAAAGTCAAATCGCTTTGACGTTTATTAAAATAAAATTATACCTACTTTGATGCCAAATTAATAAAAACAAAAATATTATTAAATTTTATGAAAATTCTAAACCGATCAAATAAAAAAATATAATGAGAGCGATTTAAAAAAATAGAAATCCCTATTTCAAGAACTCATGTTTATGAGCATTCACAAGAAATATAAATGAGATTGAACTACTAATTAAATAGTTAAATAAAAACTATAACTGATATAACTGATAATAAATTGATAGGAACTTTACTAGCTCTTTTATTTAACAAGGTTTATCTGACGAGTTCCGAAGAACGAAACACGTTTGATCAAAAGTGTCATAAACTATAATTCATTGTATTATTACGTAAGTTAAAAATCAAATTTTTTTCAATTTAATTCAATTTTTGCAGTTTAATTAACATGTACATCATTAAGATATTTCATTATATATTTCACATGTTACGAATTAATCCTATCAGATTATATAATTAGAGTCGCGGAACATTTAAAATTTTATAAATTAATCCAAAGAAATCCAGTACATAGTAATTATTCTCATGAATAAGCTTAACTTATATTATAAAGTGCAGTTTACCAGCTCTACTGCAAAAAGTACCGCTAGCTGTATATTAGTGAACAGGTAGAAGATTATCAATTTTAGTCGCAAAACATTTAAAATTTAATCTAAAGGAATCCAGTAAATTCGAAATTTGAATCTGTTATTTTAAGAAATTATTCCCATGAATAAGTATAACTTATCTCTAAAGTTCAGTTTATCAGCTCTTCTGCAAAAATTGTACCGCTAGCTATATTGGTAAACAGGTAGAAAAAACAGCAACAGTAGTAAAAAGGTTTCTGGTTTCATATTACATACATTGTCGTGGTATTTTGTGTACAAGGGGGGGGGGTTACTTCTGTTCTGAAATTGTATTTTTTATTTTATTTTTGTGAATTTTGAAATTCCCGCTAGAAATTGATAGTAGCGACAACTAGCGAGGAATAGGGGCTTTTCTCGTCCAATATGGCGGAGGAGCGAAAGGGTTAAAATTTTGGAATGTGATTAAAATAATAATTATAAAAGGTTGTAATTTTTTTTTAAATAAAAGTATGTTGTGAATAATCAGTGTTTAGTTATAAGAAAAAAAAAATTAATAATCAAAGTGATGTTTAAACAAAAAGTAAATTTTTTTTTTTTGAAGGAACGACGAATTCTTAAAGATGATACCTCGGCACATGGGAGTCTTATCTAATGGATTGAACGTTCCCATTTTATAATAAATTTATTTCTTATAGTTTTGAAAATTTAAAAATAGAATAGATTTCAATTGGGGCCCCACGTTAAGCGCCAATTGAACTGTAATTATTTTATTCTTATATTTGAATTTTTAAAACTTTGAATCAATTTTTTATGAAAATGGGAATTAATTAATAAATTAAATTCCAAAATATACGAAAAGAACTTTAACTTTATTAAATAACATTTTATAATGGATTGCAATATATTTTATTTATTCTTTATAATAATATAACCTTGAAGTTTTTCCTATTTTGTATTTACAATTAATTAAACTGTTTTTTATCCTGTAATCCTGCAAAAAATATTATTTTTACAAAAGTAATACAATAAAATAAAAGTATATTATATTTTTTGTGCTACTACTTAATTGCTATGCTTTAAAATATATAGCCATCAGAAGCAAAAATACATTAATTGAAATAAAAAATTTTTCAAAACAGTTGCGTAACTTAAACTCTGAAAAATTAAACTAAGTACAAATTTGAATAAAAATCATCGTAAGTAGTATATTATTCAATCACATGTTAATCTAAAAATAAATATAGCAAGTCAAACTAAAATCTGACAGATTTCATAATCAGTGTCGATAAATTCAGATTAATAATCGTCAAAAATTTAAATTCCTTAAAAATTCGTAATTTATTTATCAAGACAGTTAAGTTAGACTCGAAAACTGAAAAATAATTAAAAAATTTTAATTTAATCTACTTAGAAACTCTTTATAAAAGGTGATATTTAAGTTTAAGTGGGAGTTAACAACTTTAATAATCTGAAACATTTAATATTCTTTTATAGATTTTTTAATTACAAAATTTTTATTTGCTCTGGAAAGTTTTTATACAGGTTAGTTATATTATTTGAGTTTAATTAGAGATTGATAACTTCAATTTTGACATTTAAGTAGGTACTAATATTTTTTTTAAAGATTTGAATTAATAATTTTTTAATTACGGCCTCTAAAATATAAAAGTTTAAATTTTTTCACATTACCTACCTACTTTTTCGTTCTAGGACGGAAAAGTACATACTTTCCTGTAGGGCACACAAATGCGCATATTAAAAGGAATCACATTTTTATTTACTGCAAAAATAATATTTACGTTCTATTTTTTTATATAATGAGTGTTTTATTAGTTTTTAAATGTCAACACAGTAATGTGATGTGACAAATATTAAATCTGAGTGGAAAATATTAATTTCATGTGGCAAATATTAATTTAAGTGGTAAATATTAAATTTAAGTAGAATTTTTATTATTTATAATTGCATGCACAAGTGACAAAAAAAGCATTTTAATAGCATATAATTTGTTCACTTAAAATAGTATTCACTTAAAACAGTAGTCAAGATCCTTTCTTTTTAATAGAAGAACTAATTTTATAATAGGGACAAATTGCGTGGGTATTTTACGTAGTGAGTTTTAAAAATCTACCATTTCGCATATTATCTATCTTCGTTGATTTATGTAGCTGGTAAACTTAACGTTACGTTACTTAACTTAAGCTAAACTAAAATGCCATTTTCATCCAATTAACGCTACGTAAATCAGCACAACATATTTAAAGTCCGGTCTTTTAACTTAATCATCATTTTTAATCATCATTCTGAAGAAAATTAAGTATTAAGAACTTAATTATCATTCTGAATTCACTCATTAATTTCAACGTACTTTACCTGTTTTAAATTATGTTGTGGTGTACTTTACGTTGCGTTAATTGAATGAGAATGGCACTTTAACCGTTATGTATATTATAAGTGAAAATAGCTCTTAAATGGTTGCTAAACAATTATTATTATTAATTATTGGTAGTTTTTATGTCTACTTATTTAAACTTAAAAGTAATCAAGAAAATTTGAATTATTGTTAAACAAAAAAAATTAGTAATAGTTAACCTGGGAATCACAGATAACTTTCGTATTACAAAAAAAACTGATATAGAAATATAATGGCAGTAATATAACAATAACAGGAAAGAAATTAACAAGAAAAAGAAAACATAGTTTAAAAACTATTAATAATGAATAATGAAAATATTGAAGTCAATTTGAAATAGATAAAATTATAAAAATAGGTAGTAAATACATAATAGGAGTAATTAATTTGTCAAAATATATAATTAAAGATGAATTAGTGTTATTGATTAAAAAACAGCCATTATTCTGTTCCCGGATTGGTGGTTAATTAGAATTTAATTGTAGCTATGAACATATCGACCTAAAATTAGTGTGTGATGTGTACGTAGAAGTAAAACGATTTCACAGATTCTGCTGATACCAAAAATTAGTTCGTCCGCCTTAGTCAAGTGACCTAGAGCCGGTGTCGTGAGGCTAGGGTCAAAGTTAATCTGTGATTAACTCACTGTTTATCTTATCAGAATGGCCCAACACTGTGTTAATCCTGGGTTAACTCTGGCCCGAACTTTATACTACTAGCCCTTAGATAGCTAAAATCTCAGTAGATACTTCGGATTTGATCTACCTGATCTACTTTTTATATCGTGTCTTCTAGCGCAAAAAGTTGAAACTATAATATCAAATAATAAATACCCTGGTTTTGGAATATATCCTACCCAAAATAAAATGTATCTTAACGTTCACTTGTTTCAAACTTTTTTTTTATTTTTCAAATGTAAATTATAGAAATAGAATTATTGCTCTCATAAAAATTAACCATTCAGTTTTCTTATCTAGTGATATAAAATCAAGATATTTTGGCATTTGGAAAATTTGTTTTTGTTTTATTAAGAGCTAATGTTTGACTTTTTCAAATTCGAAGAATTAACGGACAAGTGCAGAAGTTTCATTAGCTCCGAATAAACCATAATAGTATTTTTGAAAATATGACAAAATTATTAAATATAATTAACATAATCTTAATCCCTAGGTACCAAAGTACTTTATTAGAAGAAAAACAATAAAAATATGTCCATGAAAAGTTACACTGTAACAATAACAATTAATTGATATAAACTTTTCATATTGCTTTCACTAAAAATATATTTTGATTGAGTATTTTATATTGATTATTTTATAGTTTATTTACAATGTTGGTAATTTACAATTTCTTTATTTTGGCTTGGTGTTGAAGTTATAAGCCTAGCAACTTTATACCTAATTACAATACTTATAGATTCTAAAAACGTTCTCAACTTGATCAAAAAGTTAATCAAACAGAAAGAATTCTAATTTTCTTAGATAGAATACTATCAAGTTAAAAACTAGTTTATTTAACAGAAACAAGTTGGTATGTGATTTATATTATTTATGCGACGCATTTGTATGCATTTTTGTATTTTTTGAATTCGCTTTACTGCTTATATGTTATCTGGCCCCGCTTAAAACAGCAGACATCAATGAGAATATGTGCAGTTCACTCGTGCGATACAATGTTTGTCGTTTTCTTTGTAAGCCACTTAACGTACATTTTCTCCGAATAAAATCTACTACTTTTTTTAAACTTAGAAAACTTAATATTACGAAAGTAGGTACTATGTCGGCGTCACTAAAGTACTTTTTGCTTTTAAGCAATTGGGTTCGCAAAATTGACATTATAACGTTTATTGATTAAACTAAAGTGTACTTTCATATTGTTTTCAGAAAAACTAACAGCAATATGAATAGTCAAAAAGTTGGCTACTAACTAGCATCATTTTAAATCATCAATTCATACATATTTGTTTAATTAATAATGTTTAGATTGGCGTACGAATATATTTGCATTCAGTATACATATACTAGAGTATGCAATGTATGATCATATTATTTATAATTAAATTAATTTAATTAATAACATTTAATCAGTGCTGCGTCAATAATGGTCACTCGAAAAAAATATGAAAAAGAGACTCTATAACACATTATTAATTGGTGCTTGCAACAGAAATTTAATTAAAATTTTAGAGTAGTAAAAATTTATGGTTTATAGTTTTTCCTATCGATTGATATAACTTGAAAATTTTGTTTTAATATTGCGTATACAAATTGATGGATGCAAAAATAATTAGTTTCTGCCATCAAAAGATTTTTGATAAACAAAGGTATGGTATAATAGCACGTTTGTGGAATTGACACCACGCTCTTTTCTGGCGCAAAGCAAAATGGTCAGTAATGGTCAGCCTTCTCGTTTTTACGAGACAATTATTATTTAAACTAGATTGAAGACTTATGCCTTCGATGGCGACGTTCAGATCGAATCAAGATTTTTGTAGTCTCTCTTGTACATATTTCATATTTAATATCTTTTTTCACTCCAGGGTTAAATTCGTTTTCGTATTTTTTGAAATACAGAATCAATATTTCTTGGTAATAAAGATTTTTTTTCAAAGAAATTGAAATAAGAATTGGCTAATTTGAAAATATTACATTTCATTTGATTTTTTTATTTACTTTTTTTTACATAAAAAGCATAAACTTTTCAGAGAGCTTTTCAATAACCAGTTTTGTGATAAAAATGATTAAAAGAGGGTAGGAATAATTAAAATCGCGCCTACATTGTTATATTTATTTATGTTTCCTTCGCGATTAGTAAAAATTAAAAAATATCAGACGCAAGCTTGTGGAGCTTCATGCAGGACTATCCCTCAGGAAATCAGAGAAAATAAATTGAACACTCTGGGGTCAGTGTTGGAAAGATTTGTTGTAAAGCAGCTGATGGTCTTTGTAAACAATGCTTATAAAGTAATTAAAAAAGGTAAAATTCGTACCTATGGTAATTATAAGAACACAAATCTATAATCCGATTATAAAAGTAGAATTAATGGCTTTTATGTTAAAAAAAACTAAATGCTATCAAAACTAAACTCGACCCAAATTTACTTTCAGCCATTTTTCATAAGAGAAGAAGGATACTCGTCGAAAACATTTACAATAAAGTTTCAAAATTACTAAAACTGTAAATTTGCAAAAGTTAAGGGTAGTTCCCTTTTCATTAAAGAAGAGTACCTAAGTTTGTTTTTTAATATAACTGTAACTCATTTAGTCACTCATTTAAAAGATAGATTTTAAAACAACATTAAATTTTAAAATGTGTGAAAATTTAAATTAACAAAAAAGGTTTGTGTGTTTATATGAAATTGTTTGTTCAGTAGGGAGTGTTATTTTTTAATTAAAATTTGTTTTAAAAGTTTTTACCTTGGTTCATGTAAAATGAACATAATTTTTATGAAACCAATCTAGAGTACATTCAAATTGTTCAAGATGGATTATAATGAAATATTATAAAATAAATTGCTTTTGGAGATGTTATAACCTCTACGAACAATCCCTCTTAACGTAGTTTAAGATAATAGAGGGATTTGGTTGATAATGTATGCGTTGCAGCTTTATATAAGAGACAACTGAAATGAATTTATATCGTCACTTGAAAGAAAACAGTTGGAAGTCCTTGCACATCCTACTCTAGTTCGAAGCTAAATTTAGTTAATCCCTTAGTTATAATTTTCTTCAAATAATAAATTTACCAACACGTAAAAAAATATAATTGTCAAAATAGCATTAAATTGGGATCACAAAAAGGGGAAAAACAATTTAACGGCTATTTGGTTCGTAATTTAATTTTGAGAAATTCTTAACGGTTAATTTTACAGTAGCTAAATTATTTTTCTTACTTTCAGCTTCTTTCTATTCTTTGAACTGAAATTGGAACAATATTCATTAGCATTGGAAAACCTTAACTTTTACTTTTTATCCAATAATACAATTTAAGATGTCCAAATTGATCAATTCATTCTGGTGTTATTTATTTACCTTTTAACGTTTAACCTCGATTTTGAATTGAATTCTTATTTTGTAACTGCAATAAACATTGTGAAAGGGTAACTTTTTGATTTCCATTTTATTAATGAAATCATCTCCTTTTACATAAAAAAAGATTTTTTATTTACTTTTTCTTTTTTCTTTACTGCAATTAATGTTTAATAATTTAAATTTATTTTTACGATTTTTGAGATTTTTAGAACCGTGGTTACTACTAGTAACACACTAGTAACTGGTGGGGGGTTTTATAAAACCATTTAGTAATTTTACATATCTACTGTAATCCCGCACAACCAATTAGTGATTTTATAAACCTGTTATATAAATTCGTAAACCTAATATAACTCTTATAAAACTTACACTTATTTGGAGTCATGGATATTGTTCAGTGACTAGCAAAATATAAATATTGCTGTGATCATGTACCATAATTTTAATTTTAAATTTTTAAAGTGAATAAAATTTAAAAAATTAATTTTTAGATATAATTAAAAAAATAAAATATGGTTTTTATTGACAAATTAATAATAAATTTTTAATAAATTTTAAACATAAAAAAAAACTTGTTTGTAATAAATTTTCATTAGATATATTTAAAAAAAAAGGGTAGAATTTTGTATAAATAGCAAAGTATATTCGTGACAGCATGCATTCGATAAGGAGGTATTCACATTTATTGAAAAATTTAGATAATTTTAGAATGCAACATGCAGAACATGCACCTTTGTGTTTAGGATTGAATTACAGCAAGAAAAACGTAAAAATCGACATAAAGTTTCCTTAAGAAATAATCCAAGAAACATGTCTGTTGATTGGCTGTATTTTAATGCTTCAAATTTTGTATATTTATTACAAAATGTCGGCAATTAAAATTTAAATTTTTGAATTGAAAATTTATATGGAAATATAATTATAATAACATATTTGCACACGATTATAATATTATATCGAAATACGTCATGCAAATATTTCAATTTATTATAATTACAATTTTAAGTTTAATTTAAACTGAAATTAGTGAAAGAACATAAATAACGCATTAATCGATCACTTATAAAGTTACTGCTCAAATGCTTAATTTATTTAGATGAATTGATTATTAGCTTTTACTCAATTCGGAATTATCTGCTAATTTACTTCTCTGTATCTTTTTTTCTTTTACTTTACAACTTAAATTCTTAACGTGATAATATATATTTTTTTGTTATAAGAAACTACACTGAATAAGTTCTTGATTTTATTCCGCAAAATAATTGTCAAGTATTATGATAATTTTATTAAAAATACTATATTTAAATTGTTTTTAAACAATAAAAAAAAGTTTATTAAAATTCATTTAATAGGGGAGCAATGAAAACTTTAACCTGGGTCTTACACGTATGCTATTACTTTGACTTACTTTTAATTTTTGTGGTGATTAGTATTTTATTTATTAAAAGTCAAATATCATGTAATTACAAAGTAAAAATAACAATAGTAACAGGTAAATAAACGAAGATTCAAATCAATAATATAATTATGAAGAAAACCATTAAATATATTAATTTTGTTGAAATAATGATACGTAAACCCTTCTGTAATGTGATTAATTCCTACCGCGTTATATGGAAACCGCGTTGTATGGAAACCGCGTTATATGGAAACCGCACTACGAGAAACTTGTCCTTTTTTTGTGATATATTGGGAGAGTAGACATGTTTCAGATTATTATGTAATGTTTTATTTTCTTCTACGTCGCAGTAATTTTTGAATCCGCCCCCGTATGCAGATGTTGTTAATAAGATTCCCCCAATTTGTTTAATTGTTGCGTCTTATAATTATTAATATGAGGTTTAGCGCAACAATTTGTTTGTTAAATATTCGAGCGAACACAAGGATTAGAGAGATCGATAATTTGTAAATGGATATTATGCAAAATTTTGTTAAGTACTTACATATTTCTATTATACAGAAGCCGACCATCTTGTAAATATTTCAACCATGAAATTTTTTCCCTCTAATTCCATAAGTTCTTCTAGGCTTTAAATCCCGACTTCAAGTCCAAATGTTTTGGGCTTCACATTCAAGCTTCAAATTCATGAATCAAGTTCAAATCTGTCTAAGCTTAATTTTGAGTCGTATTTTTTGTAATATTGAACAAAACATTCAAACTGTAAAGTGAAAAATACACAAGAGGATTAATTTAATACTTTAGACAGGGCAGGACTGAGAATGTGGATTTTTTTGAATTGCGGTTCATCCAGATTAGAGATTTTGGAATCCTTTATTTATGTTGACTTCATTGATTTATCTGTTCGAATGCCAAGATACACCAGGATAGTTTTCTCACTTTTTGGGACATTGAAAATCCAATTTATATGAAATCAATGCTTGACACAATAACAAGGTAGTAAACATCTGCGTTTTTACATTAGCCGAAACGTCGCGTCGTACAGGGATTTAATTGTAGATCTAGTATATTTTTGCAAGATTCTTTAGTAACTTAAAAAAACGAATATATCGCTAGTGGCGCTATAGTGGCCTACAGTGGCGTCCATTATAAATTTAATCTTAACATACCATACATACCAGATAGTGGAACCCACGATTGCTCTGCGACTACATTAAATGATTATGAACGGTAGTGAATTCAATACCGTAAGTAGGGGCAACAGAAAGCTGAGAGTGAATATCAATATATTACAGGGACACTTGTCCCGCTGAGAATAGTCTTTATAAGTTAGATATGTTTACCAGTTACGCCAATCTAAGTTCAACTTACTTTATAATCAGATTAATTTGCTTTTATATCAAATAATGTAGAAATATTTTGATTTAAAGTGTAAGTTAAAATTTTGAAAGGTAATATGGTTGAAATCTCAAGAGTCGGTGTTAAAACATATTTAATTAGTTAATGGCTGCCATTTCATCTAGAAAAAATGTCATTTACTAATACCTTTAGTACGCAAAAGGTTATTGCGTTAATTTAAAATCTAGGTTTGTTACAACCAAAAAATTAAATTAACTTTAAGTGAATATAAACGGTAATAAAAATTAAAAAATTAAAAATTTTAAAACGTTTTAAAAATAAATAAAATGTAAATTGGAATAACCCTTGAAACTCGAACCTAACATTATAGTATCTTAAAAGTAAAATTTACTCAAGAAAATCGGCCCTCTAATCACTCACTGAAAACTTTATCGCTAAATCAATGTTCCTGAAAACCGCAGGGTTCTTAGTCAAACAAATGCACTAAGAACGTCTAAACTAATTAACACATGTGGTAACAATTAATGGAGTAGTTATTTGGTTAGGGGTGTGTAATTTATAACACTCTTTGTTTATTGTAGTTTAATTACTTTATGATAAAATAACAAAAAAAAAGTTAGATTTATAGTATTACACTTTTAGGAGAGCATTCTTGAAATGTGTTTTATAATGATTTAATTAAAATAACTCTTAACCATTCAAAAATGTCGTTCTGCAATTATCATGCTTCCCTAGATATTAACCACGGTTCTACTGCATTGATTTTTTGGTCTAATGCCAGCTCTAAGGAGATTGCAACTCTTTGCACAGTTTTGCTAGATTTTTATATTATAAAAATTAATTTTACTGCCACTATTATAATTAAGATATGGTAAAGAGTTAATGAATCCTTAAAGACACAGTTTTATTAACATCAACTTTATAGCACTAGTTCGGTAATGAGTTTTTATTACAAAAATTGCAAACGAAACTACATACTAGAAGTTCAACTTTTTGAACAGTTCGTAATTCTGTTGCGTTGATACGTTCAAAGCTTTTACTTACATAATATCATCGACGATAGTTCGATTCCTAAAATATACTTCAAAGTCCTGAAAAACTGACAGACACCAGTAACCCCCAAGCGGTTTCTGTGTGTTTTTATTTCTTTTTCGTATTTTTCTCGGTTAGAACATTTTGATAATTGCCAAATTTAATCAAATTGGTTAATAGGACATTCATTATTAAAATATTGGAATTATCTAACTCAAATTAATAATATAATTAAGTATTGTTAATTACAATCCAATTGTAAACCAATACAATAATTATTAGTTATCCTGCCCGTATAATTATTAATAGTTGATTTTGCACAACAGTCGATGGTTATTTTAATTTTAAAACAATTAATTAAAACTTTAATTAAAATTAATAATTTTATTTATTAAAAATGTTAGAAACGTAAGGTGAAGTATATTATATCTATAGAGAATTTGAGCTGAAATTCTTTAGAAATACTCTGAAACTGCAGTAATTATATTTACTAATTCATAAAGCACCTACGTAAAGCACCGAACCAAAGAATGCAAAACCTGCGTTGCTTTTGATGACTAGGATTATTTTTGGATTAATTATTTTATTTATAATTGAAATATATAAATTATTAATTAGTTTCGAAATATAAGTATCTAAAAATAACTTGTATAAAAACTAGTACACGGTAGGATACAATGTTACGAGGATGTAATAAAGCGTGAAACATTGTATCGCAACTGCATAGATAATTATTTTAGATAATTTATGTTGGTACATTATTTCGTGCCCATATCTGGTTCTGAAATCAGATTTAATTTCTCTTGTCATGACTAACTACCCAAAACCGAAATTGTGCAACAAATGCAAATGCAAAAGTTTAAATTCCCGGTGAAAATTTTAAATACAAAAAATCTCAAAAAGATTAGCTGCCACCTACATCATTACACTATCAGTTACTATGTAATATTATATCATATTTTCAATTTCAATAGAAATCAATAAGCAAGTAAATGATAATATAAAACTGTTACTTGGAACTGAAATTTCTTTTCAACTTTGTTAGTGAATTCAATCACAACGGAATAGAAACTGTTCAATGTCAGCTCCACAACATTGCATTATTACAATGTAATTTTCTACGACTTCCTAGAAACCGATACATAACACACGGTTAAGTAGGCATGAAAATTGTCAATATCATCCAGCTGTGTGTTAAAAACAAATAAATCTAGGGTTTTTCATGCATTCGTGTGATATCCGTTACTCGGTTGGGCATTGTTACAAAATGTGACACTTGACATACTTGTTATATAATATACTATTAAGTGTTAACCCATTAGTTTGCATCGTAATAAAGGTTTTAAGTCCTTTACATGGGGTTCGAACTGGAAAATAGCCAAGTTCTCTGAAACCACAAAGAAAAAATTTTTTTTGCTCACCCCGGTAGTTAGAGATTTGTGAATTATTATAAAATTATGATTCCTTGAAGAGTCATATCTCGAAATATATTCAAGTTACAATAAAGTAACTTGTTTTATTTTTAGCAGAACTTTATTCTCTGTATTATATGTAAGATTCGTTTTGCATCTCAAATACAGAAAAATTGTGTTATTTGCAAAAATGTAAAAAGTGGCAAAAAAGAGAAAATTTTATCAATTTTGACAGCGGAAAGCCAGGGACCTAGTGAGGCTAGAAGGTTACTGTATGCGGCAATTTATAGAGAATCAAGTCTAGTTTCATTGATCTGTCAGCAACCTTTGCTTCACTTGTATACAGGAATAAAAGTCTATTTCAAAAATTGTACAATACATTATTTCAGACAAATTTTGAAAAACTACAACAGTGTATTTCTTTTAAAACTAAGTTTAAATTTAAAATTAATGTGTGACCTTGTATCGTGATTGGCTGAAATTTATACCAAAATTTGTTTCTCGATTGACAACTGTCAACTATTATTATTTATTGTATTGAACGGTTTTTAAGTTTTAATTGTTATATTTAATAAATGCTATTATTATCAAAATGATGAAATAAAGGTTCCTAGACACATTTCCTAGTTAATGTATGTAAATACTCTTGAAACCGATGTAGTTTAGGCAATTACGATTATTTCATGTACAAGACAAATTTTGTTCTTTGACAAAATTGGCCATCTTTCGGTCCGTGAACAAAGTAGATAAAGAACGGCTCTTTTTCCGATGGAAAACTAAAGAGTAAAGCAAAAAATTGCATTTCAAAATTTTTCCTCTATATACTAGCCTTATTGTGTCCACTCTTGTAAACACCTTTTAAACTTAAATGCCTTTAAACTGTAATTTAAAGTTTTAATTTGAAAGTGGAAAAACTGTTGATTTTCATTGATCACTTCAAACTGTACTTAAATCTTTCATATTAAAAGGAACGACGAAAATCAATTTATATACAACTAAAAAACAGAAGAAAAGTGTACAGACATAAAAGCAGTGTTTTAAACTTTTAATTTGTTTCAACTTTTTATCTCAGTTCAAGTTGGTACATACACAGCACTTATGTACTAGTTAAAGATAGAGAAGTTTATTCTTCAATAATTACACGAATTTGCTTGTATTTTTTTTTACCGGTTTCGCTTTATGGCATCTTCAGCATAAACTGATAGTTTCAATTTTATTGTGTTTAAAATTTAAATAATTCTAAATTGAAATTAAAATTAAAAGTGAAAATCAGCGACTACTCTGATTTAGATGTACATCATTGCAATATATTAGCTAAGTTATTTGTGTTTCTAGCAACACCGATGATATGTCGTTCTTTCGGTTATAGTTAGGTAATGCGAGTAAAATTTGCAAGTGCATTAGTCATTCTCATTTGCACATTAGCGGCACATAGACATTAATTATCTTTATTGTTAAGATTTATTGTGTATATTTTTTGTATTATAATATTTTAAAAACATTTTGTTTTATTATGTAGATAGCAAATCAGTTTATATAGTGTATCAATTTTATGAGATTTTCTACTTTTACGAATATTAAATAAATATCAACTTATTATAACTGCTTTTTTTACTTATGTATAAGCTATATTATATTTTAAGTTCTTGAATATAAATAAGAAAGAAAAAATCTTTTTTGAATAACTTTCACTTCAAGTATCTACTTGAGATTTTTATTTATATTTTTTAAGTGTTCATATTGTGGAATAATGGACATTTTTCAATTATTTTAAATCATTTACGTGGAAGTAGCACATAAATCAAAATATACGATCTTTTAGAAACCTTTTACCCCCCGTTTTTTTAAAAATTTTTATATAAATAAGTATTTAGCTATTTGGACAATTTTTGAAAAATGTTTTTCTGTATGTCTGTGGAACCAAAAAAGTACTTCAACATTTCAGGGGAAAACCCGATAATTACAGAGTTGTGGAAAATCTGAATCATGCTTGGTATTTTTTGTTATTTTATATAGGAAAATATATAAATGTTTATTTAATTTAGATTAATAGTTTCGCTAGTTCTAAGGTTAGTAAAGTCATGAACTGTTCTGGTTTAAATTATTCAAAATAAAATTGTTTTTTATTGATTTTGTTTCAGAAATTTTACAAAATATCCATTTTGTTATTATTTATATTGCGTGCAAATAAAATCAAGATGTGTATTGTAGTTAATAACTACAATGATTTATTAATAATATTTCTGAATATTCATAATATATTAACTGCGTTAGTAACTAAAGTTAATTTTAATCAATTAATTTAATGGCTTTATTATGTTATCCTGTATCCATATTTAATTTTAATATTAAAAGTAGACTCCGGATAAATAAATTTTATGTAATACCACATAATGTAAAATATCAAATATGTAATTACTTTTTTGTTATAATAATTTACAGTTACCAAAATTGAAAATGTAATACAGAGTGTTCTTTGCAAATAAAAGCAAAATCATTATACATATGTGTGATATGAATATTTTTTCCTTTAGTCTTTTATTATGATATCTAAAAAATCGAGACTTTTATATAACTTTAATTTTATTGTATGCGCAACATCTGTCGACCACGACAATTTTCTAAAGAGTAAGTATAAAATGAATTTTATTTTTTTAGCTCTCAACTATGGCAAGAAAGTATTGATAAAACGTGATTTTCGTAGGCATCTAATTCCGATAACTTTATTTCGAATATTTTAATTATCTCATAATCTCATCAAGGTTGCTTGTGAATGGATTAACGAGACTCCGCTAATTCTAAGTGTTGAATACTAAATTGTTATAGTAAATCTGTCATAAAATTATATAATTGATAAGCATTTAGAACGGGTTTAATGTCTAGTTTAATTTAAATTTAAATGGGAAAATAAGCAAATTGTGGAAAAAAAACAAATACTCGTACAATGGAAACGCTGCAAAAATCCTAATAATCACGAAAAGTTACATAAATATAGAGAGTTCATTGAGAACTTTCCTATAAAACCCCTCTCGGCTTTGGAATATTTATATCAATATAATATGAAAAAGAATTAATTTAATTTCGAGACTAATAAAAATTAATAAATTCAAAAATGGTTTAAATTCTTTCGCAAGTCATGAATAAGAAAATGCTATATACAAAACAGTTTATTTTAATATTTTCGACTCGAAATCTTCTTCATAACATAATATTATGTAGGGGCAAAAAAGTTATACCTTTGCACTACTTTAACATTTCAGTTTTTTTTTCTCGTAGATTATACCAATTTGGACAAATTTAACTTTATAACTGGAAAGCATATATTATTTTGTTGCGAAACTTTAAATAATTATACTAATTGAATGCACGATATAAATTATTCCAGCTCTTAATGTTGGTCGTTATATTTAAAATGAGATGATTTCCGGAGCTTAATCAAGCTAGCACGTTGGGTGCCATTAATATGTGGTGAAACCTTGAATAATTATGAAAGCAATGTTTCGAAATCTCCACGATTGAGTATCCTGAAAATGTCATTATTATGATTGAATTTATTTGACCTAACCGAATACTACCTTTGAAATGAATGCAGGTGAAAACTTTAAAATTAGTTGAATTTTGTCCAATTCTTTTTCCGTTCCGTGTTGTTATTTACGTATTAGCGTATTATTAGTATATAAAGTTTTGCCTGTACTTCCCCGCAAGCCGTCGCCTGATTCCTTTTGACCATCAGTTCTTATTCAGAGTTTACGGAAAGACGTGTAATAAGTTTCAAAAATGTGACTTCGATTGAGTTCATTTCAGATAATTCGGTTAGTGCTGATAAAAACGGTCATCGCAACGGTTTTTAACATTTTGAAGTTTACGTTACATGGGGGGAATTCCCTAATTTTAAATCTGATTAAAGGGATATGAATCAAGAAAGTAATGCAAAGTTCCTGAAGAGAAACAATAGTATATGGACAATATTATATTGGGAAACTATTTGAATGGCTTAAGGAAAAGCAGATCAACGAAATCCAGATCCTAAGTCACGAGGACAAACTGAAAACGCATTTATTACGCTATTACATATTTGTCGGTTTCGAGGAAGCTTACACGACAATATCAATATAAGGCAACTGTTCCTGGCACTGCAAGAGTTTTAAATCCCTACCACATTGATGTAACTGGTTAAAAAACAGAAAATAAAGTTAGAATGAATGAGATGCTATCGCGAGATTTCACGGTGGAGAGACCAAGGTAGAGCGATCTACTTTTAGCAGAATTGTTTATTGTAGCTCTTGAAAAGGAATTTCGAAATGGTAGTAACATACACAAACAAGGCAGCATATTGTACAATCTTCACCAATGTCTTGTCTGTGCTGATGACATGGAAGTACTTGCGAATATTAAAGATTAATTACAAAATGCTGATATGAGCTCAGGAATTAGGTCTGAAGGTGAAAGAAGAACTAAATATTTAATTTAAATATTTAATAAATAAAACCAAACTGATGAGCATAAGTTCGAGCAAGTGGAGTCGTTTACATAACTAGGTACTGTAGCAGCTGGAAAACCTGATGCCAGCAGAGAGATAGCTGAAATAATTGCTACGGGAAACAAGAGTCCATGATCAGTTCTGGATAGAACAATGTTTGCAAGAGCAGCGAATGTTAAGATATTGAAGTGTACTTTTCGAGATTAATAATATAACAGAGACGAAGTGTTTATAAATAATAATTAAGATCAAGTTTTGTTTTACATGATAAAATTACAAAACCAACTCAAAATAAAATGAAATTATAACATTGTTGTAAAACCAATTAACATGAAGGTTATTTTTTATTATTCATGAAATAATGTCTACTAAAAATTCTTGAAAAATATAGTTTTGCAAACGTTGATTATTAATTTAAAATTGTCAATTTTTGCAATTCCTAAATCTACAAATGAAATTAATTATATTATTGACGCTTGGAGATAAAATGTTTATCTCTCAATAAAATTATTTAAAACTAACTCGCAAGGTTTCACCAAGTCCCTGATAACTTAGTTCAGGTGTTCTAAAAACAACAAAGATTTTTGCTGTTCCTACAAATTTTATGGTGCCACAACCAAGTTTTGCGGTTCAGAAATAAAAAAATTTGTTGAATCAACTAATTCTCTTTTCTGAAGAAAAGAAATTTGTTCTGGCAGCAAAAAATTTGTTGTTTCAGCAAAAACAACTTTGTTTTAATTTTAAAAGCTCGATTTGAGTATAATATTATGCATTTCTTTCAATTTTTACAGAGAGTAGAGTGAAAATTAGATACTCGTGCTTTTAATTGATTACTATGATGTGTCTTGAGCTATTGAAAGTTTTTCACTTCAGCTCCAAGAAATTGTCATTTGTATCACTGTGCTTTGGTTTAAATGTATTATTTTAATAGAAGCCATTCGAAACTATTTGATTTTTCAATAAATTATCTGTCGTACTTGAGAAAGTCAGAAATAGATTTTACGACATTTTGGATAAAAATGATACCAGGCTACCACCCTCTTCCACTGTAAAATTTTTCTATATAAAGTTGAGGTAGATACTAATTTAAATGCATAATATAATATTACGATGATACTAAACTATAGTATATATTATGATATGGTAATATATGGTAATGCTGGCAATAAAAACATTTACCTTGTTCTTTTATTAATTTTCATACAACAATAAGTCAGAGTTCTGTGAGTCAGCCATTAAATACTAATAAGGCAGTTAAAAATATATAATTATATTTCATAATTTAAAATATTTTTTTTAGAATAATATTAAATTTAAACATAACTAAGGAATTATTAAAAACTGTGAGTGTTTATTTAAGAAATTTCATGCTTGAAAACTTTCACAATGTAGGCCTAAATGTGAAAATAATTGCCTGCGCCACGCGTCCGTAAGTTTATGGAAATAGAATGAGAGTGAACTGTGCAAAAAAAGCTCTTTGATATTTTCATCTGGCAACCCTTTTGCTTTTTATCAAAACAAAAAACCAACCTTAATGTTCATGTTTTGTCATTTTCCTGATACTGCCAATGACTGACACGGTTTAATTTATCAAACTCATAAAAATGTATCGATTTCTAAAATTCCAACTACTATTTTTAATGTAGTACCTATATATAAGTCATTTTTGGAAAAATATTAACGAAAATGTATTTTAAGTTTGATTTATTGTATCAGTTAATTATGTGTGAGTAATAATTGACATTTTAGCAAATAACTAAAAAATACCTTTTTATTTATAGTATCCATCAAAATTAAAAATTATTATTTTATAAGCTCTGCATGCTTTTCAGGTATATAACGATAATCGATTTCCGTTAAACATTTCAAGTATTTATTTATTACAGCAAGTGTAAATGTATTTATGTAGCGCAATATTTCAGGAAAATATAAAATATTTACATCCTACTGACGAGAATCGACACCGTCGAAACACATGTTTGTTTATTTGACATTAAACAGAAGTTTTCGATTTTGTAAGAATTATTTTACCTCTACCCATAAAAATTTCTAGCAAATTTAGCAAAGCGAGGTAAAACCACAAAAACCTGTAATTTTCTAAACTAAATGAAAACTATTTGAAAACCTGAAATTTTATATGTTATCAAATTGACGACAATTTTCCGGTACCAACATGGTTTTTATGTTTGCTGCAATAACATTTCTTGAAAACAAAGTTATTTATTGAGACATTTCCATTTGGCAAAAGGAAAGTTTCAAAGTATCTTTGAAAATACAAAAATCCCACTTCTTTACTAACGGTAATGGAAGCTGCTGTTACTTTCCTTACGTACGATAAATTCATGAAGGATTTATACATAGTTTATTTTACTTTTTACCAACTATCATTTACGCTGCTTGATTGACATTACTCCAAATCACGAACTGCAGCGTTCATATATCATCATTAAGGAATCATTAGGGGTAGAAAGTTTTTTTATCAAGTCTTTAGACCTTTTAATTTATTTATGTTAAAAATTGCTGTTGGGCACAAAGTAACTGTATAAGAAAATCGAAGGCATAAAAAAGCGATGGAAAGTTAACGTATAAAATGTAAAAAATATTTTACAAACTTTTTACTAACAGGGCAGAACAAATAAAAATAAACACTGTACGTTTTAATTACTAAAATTAATGAAAGGCTGGCATTTTCTTTAAGAGGCTATAAAAATTCAAAATAACTTTTGAAAAGGTCGTCAATTTTATGTTGTGTGTACATATGATATGTCTTTTTTAAAGTGGAAAAATTCTATTGATATCAACTGAGTTCTTCCAGAAGATTACTCTGTATTGTGGTTTACATGGTATCCCATTATATTTCTATCACACTTGAAATCACTTGTAATACATATAATGTCGTAATAGATTTTAAAGTCAATTTTCATATTCAACTTTTATATTTTCAAAATATTTTATATAATAGATCCGAATTTTTTACAAGTATCTATTAGTAACAGCGAATAAAATTCTCTCTGGAAAACTTAAATATTACATTTTTTGAACTTTTTTATTTGCGATAGAATATTAGTAGACACGAAGAAAGTGCTATGATGCTGAAAATATCGATACTGGCATTTTTAAGAAAATACGCACTTTAAAAATATCCTTTAGGTTAAAGATATTTCCGGATTTGTGTCCGCCCTTTTGTTTTCTATTTAACTTCATGTAAACACTAAACAGAATGTTTACAGCCTTAATTTATTATTTTTATGTAGCATTTTATCGCAAAGCTGATAAAATAGCTATTAAAAACTATTAAAATTTGTAATTAAATTCATATGTTGTACCAAATTATTTTCTAATAATATATAAATTATGTTTAATAGTAATAGTTAATAAAACTACTATTTTTTATTGATTAACAACATTTTAAGTGTGTATTATGCACATTATTAAGATTTACATTATAAATAACATTGTTATTAAACATTGTTATATGTCGAAGTTGTGGGTTCGATCCCCTGCCTAGTACACCAGGCTGTTTCAACCGTGTCTCCCTCACAATATGCTGGCAACATCTTTGAGGTTTTAACTGACTTGAAAAACCCTTCTTTAAATGAAATGGACGGTCATTTGTACAATTACTATCTGATCCTGTAAAATTCAACATTCTTGTAAAATTACATGGTAAAATTACACTATTCCTTTGTGTGGTTAAAAGAAACCGCGTTCAAAATACAAGATTTCAAATACATATAGTTATTCCACCAAGAATTTTCGTTTTCTTTAAGTTTCCGGATCAAATTAACTCAAGACAAAATCCAATCTAATCAACCATTCGGGTTACTCATTATGGCCAATTAGCAGAAATTATAAAATTCAACTAATGACCTTTAAGGGTTTGGTAATTACCATCAGGTAAAATTAATTTCAGGTGTAAAATCACCGGTTAATTTTACATTTTCAGGTTAATTTACATCGACAAAATGTACTTTTATCATAATTTCACATCAATGTTGAATTTTACAGAATTAGAAGGTAATCTTATAACATTGTAAGAAATAAATTTCCACCAAAATGTTGCTACCAATTTTAGAGAAAATTTACACCTAGGTGTACTAATACTTTTATTTTCGGGGGAATTTCACATTTTCTTGGTTAAAACATGAAATTACACCATTTTTAGGGTAAACTTACTCTTATGAACTGCGGGTAATTTTCATCGGTAAAATTGCACCTATTTTTTTAAGTGTACCAGAACTTGATAATGCATGTAATACACTCAAAACATGTCGTTAACCAATAAAAAACAGTTGACTATTATTCAAACGAAGAAGCTCATAATTTATATATTATTAAAGCAAGCTTTATTATGCATACAACCTATTGTTTTAAATCACAAAGTTTTGTAATTACTCTATTTTCTGATAAAACTAAGTTCAAATCCATTAGTAGCTTGAATTTGGTCTGCATTCTACAAAATATACAAACATAAATTAAATTAACAATAATATAAAGTTTTTAACATAGGGTTAAAACCAGGTAACCATTGCTCGATGGCAATATTTTTCCATGATTTTCTGTGCAATATCTAAATTGCTCTTTGAGCTAAAAAACGACCAGAATTGTTGAGTTATTGCAAACATCCAAAAACCAAAATTTGGCTTTTGTAAACATAGTCAATATATTATATCTACTACATTCTTGTCATGATTGTCTGTAAAGCGTCATAACCACAACTAGGGGGGTTCGGTTCCCCAAAATCACAATTTGCCCCCCATTAACAATTGACTGAAGGCAGTGTCGGTGGCGTTTCGTTCTGGGTCTGAACGTCTTTTCATCAATATTAATCCAAATTTTGCTAAAAGCAAAACTAATAAATTGCCACTGTCAGAAGTTAGTTGTAAATAAAAAGAGATTTCAAGTTCGTCAATGCACTTTATTTTCTCAAAAGAAAAGCTATAAAAAGCTCACTGTACTTCCGAAAGTGCGAAAGAATGTACGCAATGAAATCCGCTATTTAGGTTGAATATGGCAATTACCTGGGGGTGTGAGAAGTGTGTTTTGTCATCGAGAGAGTTTGAAAAAGCCTACTATGAGATGTGGCAAATAATAAACTGCCAGAACGCGTTGTGACTGTTTTACAGCTGCCACGTCGACTAATTTCGGTTTTCGTATATTTGACAAAAAAGTTTTTCCGCGCAATGAACAATTTAGATGTTTGCGCAGAAATTCAAGGCTGCAGATGATTAACATTGTCACAGATTTGTTGATTTGGGAAAACAAAATGTTTATAATGATTTTACTAGAAAATCATGTTTAGTTATGAAGTCCATTTCCATTTAAATGGAATTTAGCAAGCAAAATTATTACATAAATAATAATATAGTAGTGAATTTTGTATAATTAAGGAATGAGCGATGAACACTGTTGTTTTTGCCTAATTAGCCGTCTTCAGTACCGCATACACGGTATATTAACTCTTAATTATGCAATGTTGCACACACCAGCTGAAGTCATCCTGTATGTAAAATCAACATTTCGGTCTCACCAGAACAGTCGACAATATCTAGTGAGACCGAGATATTGTGTCCACAAATGCAAAAAAAAAACTACAACAAATGAGTGCAACATTGTATAATTATGAGTTAATAGAGTGAATACGGTACTGAGGACGGCTAATAAGCCAGAACCAAAGTGTCTAGCGCTCGTTCCTTAATTATGCAACATTTATTGAAATGAATTTATTAATATTTTCAAAAACGTTTCCGTTTTTTGTTTGGGGTTTACCAAGGGGTAAAGCGCAGATCAAAATTCTACAATTTCTATGGACGACCTCTAATCTTGAAGTTCAATTACTTCTTAGACTTTTTACGTTCTTGTTTCTTTTTACCTAGATATTGAAAATTTAGATAAAGGGGTGGTTTCGTGTAAAAGAAATAGCACTTTCATTGAAAACATTTGTTACAATTAGAAGATGTAACAACTGAGACCACCTTGATTGAGGCCAAAGGCCGACCATCAATAAAATTGCGTGTTAGAATATTTTAAAATGTAATTTTTGGCTTCAACTTTAGTTTCCTTGCTTAATAAGATAATATAATTATTATTGCTTTGCGATGAAATTGAAAAAGTGATACTTTGTATGTGAAGTCACTGAACTTAATAAATGTCAAGAAAATAAATTAAAGGTCTAAAATACAATAGTGCCAGTCGTGCCGTCTTATTATTTCTGTGTAGAAGTGCAAAATACATTTATTCTTATTAGGGCAAGAGTTAATAACAAGGTGGATAGCATTTTTAATTTATTCATTTTATTTAATTGCATGTGATTCTTACACAGCATGTTTATTTTGACTTGAAAACAAACAACACTAATTAATAGATAACAGGCTAGTAATAGGTTACAAGTGTACTTTTGTATGTATATTACTAAAAAGCACATTTTTCAGATTCTGCTAGGAATAACAGAAATTGTGTACATTGAAAAATTGAAAAATATAAGCTTATTATTTCAATATAGAGAGCTTTTATTGTAACTGTGATATGCGATATTCAATTATTTTTACAGTTTCAGGTTTATAATAAACTGATTCCGAAAATGTTAGACAAAAAATTGTAGTCTGGGTAACAGAATCGTTAGTTGTATCATTGTAGACAGAGATATTATCTTTGTGTTCCAAATTATTCAATTCAAATAAATGTAATAAAAAATTATGTTAGAAATCAATAAATTTTAAATTTTAAATATAATTTTAAATTGAAGCAATGTTCATACATCACAAATACGGTAACTTGTAATCCTTCAGTTACACCGAAAGCTACTCTAATCCTGTTAAATTTTAATAGCATTTTCCATTTTACTCATATTATTCAAAACAATAATATACATATTAAAAACAGTTCTTAAATTTAAATAAATAATAATAACAATAAATAAACAAGATACTTACCTGTAATGTATAAAATAATTAATTTGATCTTTCAAGTAATTAAATATTATATTATTAAAATTTAAAAAATTAAAAATAATATGAAAAATAAAAATAAAATAATAATTATTAGTTGTAATATTCCCAAAATATATCAATCATGGGCTCTATCCTATCTACCTGTAGATATGGTTACGCTTAGAATTTTAAGTATCGAACGGATACCACTTCCGAATTTGATATGCTAAAGAAACTGGAAATTTTCAATTTATATTTATTTTTCTTTTTATATTTTACTTTTCCAAGATTTGTTTTACATGGTTTATGAATGTAAATTGCATTTTATCCGTTTTTATTAGCATAATAATTATATATTATGCACAAATTAATGCCCCGTTACAATGAAATTTATAAAGAGTAAAATAAATAATTATATTCCAGTTTTCATAATATTAATTTGACATAGTAATATGCTATTTTATCACTTATACTGCTTCCATTGTTTCGTTTAATTTTATACAATGAAAATACAAAATTTTTGTGATTACAAATATTAATTTTAAAAGTAAAAGGGAAAACGGCACAAGAAAGCTTCTTATTGTCTTCAATTAAGTCAAATTTCACTTTCAGTTTTATTTAACTTGCCCATTTTGTGGATTGCGTTTCAAGTAAACCTATAGGTCCTGCGCGTATAATATCCTTAAAAGAAAAGTATTACCTTTAGTAATATTTGCTCTTCTTACTAACTTAGTCTCTTTCATATTACAGCATTGCATTTATATTGCATTAATTGTGATGCTATTTAAAGTTTCAAAGCAAACCCGGATGGAAATGTTCATAATATCAATCAAAGCTTTACAATTCGCTATAACGAGGTCGTAAAATTTACTAAAATGAAAACTTTCCCAATGCTCAGCTATACATTTTTACATCCACCAATCACCGATTATATGAAGAGGATGGTTTTCATTGTCTGAATTTTATAATAAAATTAAAATTTTATTATTTCAAAAACAGAGGAAATAATTGGTTTAATCTAAAATTTTCAAAATTAAGTTTGATCTAAGATAAAACGAAATTAATTAAAAATTATTTCGGTTGATTGGCAATTACTTTTTGTAATCTCGTATTTGTTTGTAAAAAGAAGAACTTTTCCTGTTTTTGATTTGAGAAAAAACAAGTCACATCGTAAACTTAATTTTCTGATAACAATTTTTCTTAAAAGTTGAACGATAGATATAGTTAGAAGATTGCCTTATATTAGGGAATCAGTTAGCGAAGCGGAATTAGCCCGCGGGTCGGATGTTGTTCACCCTTGTTTTAATAGAAGCGGTAGTTTACTTCATAAAGCTTTAAATGTAATAATTTGTCGCGTAAAACAGTTTTAGTATTGGTAGTTAGCATTTAAGTATTGGTATTAATGTACATGGTATATTCGAAGTATTATTGGTTTGATTTACAGCGCCGCAGATGGTCAAAGCTGGGTCCGCTACATTAAATTTATTATTTTCTAATCTAATTTTACATTAAATTTTCAGCGTAATTATAAAATAAATATAATTAGGTATACCAACCAAATAGTGCATTGGTCTATAAACAATAAAAAAACCTAACTGGATTTGCCACGGAATAAACATAAAACTAATGTATCAAAAAGATGAACAAAAGTTTCATATTTTATCGTGCTTTAAATTAAATTTATTTAGAACTTGCAAGCAGAAAATTGCATATTCATGTACAGAAAATACAAACCCCATATAATACAGCATAATAGAGTGCCAATACAAATATACGGCAATCTTAACTGCAAAAAAGTTTGCTACAGTGCCACCCGGAGAGTTCCATTTAACTTAATTAGAGCAGATAGCACAAAGCTATGCTCAATTAATATAATGCTTGTTTAGACTGAGAACCACAATATCAAATTTGTCAATGCTTCAATATGTTATGTTTTAATGTCGTATATAATTAGTTGGGTTAGTGCATAGATGGGTGAGCTCTGGGCAGTTAAGCTGTAGATCCACATTTTTGTTTAGTCAGTACAATATCCAAAATCCAAAAACCGATGTGAAAAATAATAGGTTTTTTCAGTCTGTCCAAAATAAGCAATAATTGATTCCAGTATTTTTTGAAAACATCTAAACAAATTAACTCGACATAAACAGTTTTGGACCTTTGGACATATCGATTTGGTATTGACAGTACAGTAACGAAAGTGAAATTATGTTCCAATATGATCCCTAGTGTCTATTTTATGAATTTGTATTCGCCATTCATTAGTCATCACTCAGGGCTGATTGTACCAATACCATTTAAGTGTTTAACGCACATATAAAATTGAAGCTAGCAATCATCATTATTTAATCCAGTCAGAGTGTTGGAAAAAGTTCTTAAAACATTAACATTAAACTTTCAAACCAAACATTTCCGAAAAAGTTTTGTCAATTAGGCTCAGTTTTTCACAATCTCCAGTTATCCCTATTTTTTTCAAGAATTGCATCTATTCAAATAATCCGTTGGTTCGGGATAACCGGATATTGCACAACATCTTATATGAAAATAAAATAAAATTATGGATTATGGATTATTTAACGCCAAATACCAACACAGCAAAACTACATGCGCCGTGCAATCAATATTACAATATGTTTGAAATATTCATTACTTGGTCCAGTAATTCCACTTTGTTCGTTTTGGTCGTTAAATAACTCAGAATAGATATCGTAATTTTACGTAATATTTTGCTGTACAAATGAATTATAAATTATGATCCAGTGTCTTCAAGCACGCGGGCGCTGGCGCGACGCCACGAATATTGAATTACATACATAAACGAGCAAATACAAGTACGAGTACATATTCCTATTTCTTGGTTTCCAATTTATGAACTGTAGTTTGTTTTTCTAAATTCATCAACTTTATCGCGTTTTACTTTGTGTTGGTATACAGTCAGTTATATGAATTTTCAGTACTAAACGAATAAAAGTTTAAAATTCAATAAATTTTCTTTGAACTTTCTTACATGATGTTAATTTGCATAAATATCTTGAAGTTTTTCTTTGAATGGAGGAAAATCTCAAGTTTTCGGAAATTAAGACCGATATGATGTGTTAACTAATTAAAATCAAGGGGGCCAATGATTGAAAACGGAGTAGTGAAGGAAATTGTGAAGTTAGTCGGGTTTACTCCAGTTATTTTTTTTCTAATAATTTATGGAATTGAATCTCTGGGCCTGTGCAAATGATCCAATTTCCTACAAATTTTGGTCACTTCAGACTAAATCAACTGCTTTATAGAGAATATTTTAAAATAATGGATGCTTTAATATTCGTACAATTTCAATGAGAAATTTGTTAAAATTTTCATTCTAGGGTCGACTGGTTGCAATTAGTTTTTAAAAACTATTCAAATAAAAATAAATGCCCAACACTAATATTGTAGATTTATTATTTTTATATTTTACTCTTTGTATCAGAACATACTTTGGGATAAGCCGCAGTAAGTTTTTGAGTTTATAAAGTTTTGGTGGCTTTCAGAGAGTCCGGTAATCTGTCCGGCCACGAAATTATTTTACCTGTTAAATGCTCTAATCTACAATGAATTGATCAATTCATTATGGTCGAGTCGGTTTTTTAACGACGATGTGCGTTTTAGAATAAAGATTTAATTCCAGATTGAAACATAATTAACTTGAAATTTTACGTAAGCGCTGATTATTTTTCTATTACAAAATACAACGTGATTTTATTTGTGCAACTGATTAATCCACCTATTGTCTAAAACTGGATTTAATTATATTTTTGATTCTTTTTTTCTAATTTTTAAAACTGTGGAGGTTATTTGTGCTTATTTAATAAGATATAAGCAAAAAAAGATAATTATAAATATATATTAAATAAAAAAAATTAAATAAAAAAATATATTTAATTTTTTTAAATTTTGACCATGAATGACATCCTTTGAAAAGAGTTGACTATCCTGTTTGTTGCATCACGGCGTGTTTACGACAATGGCGTGTATTAATGTTATTATATAGACCGCAAACCCAAAAATTAATGCATTGAAATTAGCAACGCATTCATGATAGTGTAACATAACCCCAAATTTTCCTTTTACTAATTTTGGATTATTCCAATCTATTAAAAACTGCGGTCTTGTTATTTTACTATTAACAATATTGATTTGTAATTCTATGAACTTTAACTGATTTTTACGTGTAATGTTTGTTTATGATTGTTGTTTGACGGAAAATTGAACATTGATAGATGTATTGCGGTTGTAAATGACGTAAAGTCAAAAATTGTACATTAACAAAATAAATCTTTAGGAAAATGTTACATTATTAATTTGTTATAAGTTATCGTATCTCAATTTCTAACAATTTATTTATACTTTTCTATTCTCTTAACAATCCTTCATTTCTTTTTCAATGCCATTCTTTCTTTTTTATTTTTATTTCCAATTTTAACTTATTTCTTTTTAAATTTTATTAAGAATTCCTGACACCAACAGCCGGAAAGAAAGCTTCCACCCAATGTCATGCTGATCTGTTGGATGGGACGCATATACTATTCTGTAAAATAATGGATTACTTTTCTTTAGGTAGATCAACGTAATATTTTAACCTTACTTCGTAACTTTGTATGGAAAATTTTCTTAAATAATATATACATCCACCATAGGATGGTGTACTAATTGAGAAAAGCACTAAGCGAGAAAAGCTTGTTAAAATTTAAATCACCCACTTAAATCCTACTCTATTTGTAAATTATTACCTATGAAGTCACTCATCAATTTATCAAGCAGTGAACGCACGTACTGGAGACAGCTTTAGTTGAAAAGCGAAAAAGTATTGCTTTTTATTGTAAATACGCGCAGTTTTTAGCAGATTAGTAAATAATACAGTAAACTCTCGAAACAGTGTTACTCGAAACAGTAGCATCCGTACCACGTGACCACCGTTATTGTAGCATGTAGAAATGTATCGCTCCAGACTTATTATATAAACAACGTATCTTTTACAATCTAGGCGTTTATATTTCAGTCGACGCCGAATCTGCAAGTTGCACAATAATATTCTTGCATTTAATTATATATCAGTGCGGCTGCTTATTTGCAGGCATATCTGTTACCTCTCGAAATAGAAGAAAACCGCGAAACAGTGTAATGTTTACATTCCCGTGCGTTCTTCTATATCGAGAGTTTACTGTATATTGTAATGACATTGGTATCAACCTTCCCACAATTATGTAAACATAACCTGTAGAGCATGCCAGGTCTACAGGTTAAGAGGATGCATAGTTTTCAACCTGTTCAATGCAGAAACCGTGAAAACACTAACTGAAACAGTTTTTGTTTGTTATTGTTTCCAATTACAATCTGAATTTCTTCCTGTATGCTTCGTAAACATCGACAACTAAATTCGTGTCAAGAACGGTTGATCTATTGACATTAAAAACAGGTGTACATAAAAAAAAATTCTTTAGATGTCTTTGTTGTGAACACGGACTTTTATCTGAGCACATTAGGCGTCGTCTCAGTTTGTACCACTATTGGTACTAAGTGAGACACTTGAGAGATTAAAGTATTATACTTTTATTTGTATATTTTTATGTTACGATAAATTCTTTATCTTAATTATTAATTACGAATTACCAACGAATTAAAATTTAATTATAAAAGTTGCTTTTTTTACTATATAGGATATTATTATTATAAACGTGTTTGACATTTTAGCATCAAAAGGGAAAAAAACGATAACTTTTTATTAGTGAACTAATAAATGAAGCTAAGAGATATGAATAAATGTTTATATTTATTACTGGGTTAACTTATTGTTATTGTTATTATTACATAGTATGTTATTGTTATCTGCGATGCTTGATTTGAACAAGGTTAGATTGTAAATCAGGCTCATTTGTAAATAAAGTTGAACTCCTTTTAAGGTTGAATTGTTTTGGAATCATTTCCACTGGGCATAATATATCGTCGTTATTCTGGCAGAAATCACCAAAATTACAAATTTTTTAATAGAATTTTGAAAGTCCAATATAAAATAATAAATCATACATTTTTATAAAATTTACATGCGATATTATGAAACATGAGTTACATTATTGACTTTATTTTGTTATATTAACGAAATTTTTAGCCGACCGAACCGCGGTTTAAAAAAAAAGTGTTATGGTAAAAAATTGGACTTTCGGGTGACTTTCGCCTGAACAACGTTGAACAAACCTGTAAAACCAATAGTTACAATTATCTAATATTATTATACGAGCAAAAATGTAAAATGTAATTTATTGAACTTTTAAAATTTTTATAATAAAAACTTTTATTCGGATTTTTTTAGGAAACTTAAATTTATTTTTTTCGCACATCAATATCTCGTCTTTTTGTGATGAAATGACCAAAGTAATTTTACCCAAACGTAGAGATCAACCTGCTGAATACGATGGTGCAATAAAAAAATCGCAAAAACTGACTTAAGCACCTACTTCTTTCCTGAGATCACAGAATTATTTATGAAACAGGCATTTTCAGTATTATGCCCATGGTGAAAAGATTTATAAATGCAAAATGATGAATTCGTGCATGTTCACTTCGTTCAAAGAAAATGTTTATTGTTTAAGAATTTTCAGGTTTTCTTAATTACTTAAAATTTAATTGTTTTTGCATTTGTGAAATATATTTAAATATTATTTATTAGTACAGCAATTTGGTTCTAGATAATATAGGTATTGACGTATGAAATATGAAAATTGACGAATTATCCTTGAAAGTACTAGTTGAATATACATAATTGCTTTCAGGATTTTGGAATTTGAAACTATTATGCGCCATAATTTTGTTCTAAAATTTTGTTTTAAAGTTTATTTATTTATTTTACCATCATTTGAATTAATTAATTATTAAAAAATAAGAGTAAATTTGAAAGTAATGTGGATGTATGCATATTAGCAAAACAAAAAAGCGGATATTCTGATCCCAATTTCGCTTACCCTCATCATGGCCAACTGACGGTGATCCATGAATTGTTTTATACGATCTTTTAAATACAAATTAAGCGGCATTTAAACCAAAAAATTATTTTAAAAACCAAAAAAGCCGGATTAGTTTTTCCAAAAGATGTGACTTCTGCTCGAAGTGGAATTTTGAACGCAGTCTGCCGTTGACAAAAATTTTACGTTAATAAATAATTTTTGCTTGTGATAATAGTTTAACCAATTTATGTAATTTTGTGTCGTAGATCTAGTAATACTGAATTTCCCTGGGGCTGTGATGATATATGGCCGGAAATAAAAACCTCACCACTTTTGCTACAGTTTGAATAATTTTATCAAAAAGACTTTACATGACGTTTATTACGCATTAAGGCACTTTTGTGAATTTAAAAGAAGATGTAGTGGCTGTAATTATATGCGGAACACTTAATAGATTTCTTAAAATAGTCGATTAATCGATATCTAAGTAATTGCTTAGTACCAATTTATGATTGCAGTTTAAGTTTATTTATTCGGCTTTGCTTTACATTACTATCAGATTAATTTAAAACACGCAACAGTAATAATAAGCACGAGTGTTGTTTTGTTATAGCTTTTTTGATTAGATTTATGAGTTGTATAAACTTGTATAAACTTAAAACTTACCTAAGCATGAGGTGCTAAAAACAAGACAGAATTGCAAGATCCACTTCGCCATATCGGTGAATAATTAAAACGACTAAAAAGCATCACATTTTCCTCCTTTATAAAGTATTTACGCTCACTTTATCGTACAGTTATCGGGCTGTTAATGTATATCATTATTTTTTAATTACTCACATATATTTTAAATATTTTTTTATTATTATTAATTATTTATTTTCTTACAAAATGTTTTAAATTTTTTTTTAATTATAGTTTACCATAACTTTTCATATTGGAACATCAAGACATACAACTAATAATAATACTACTTGCGCAGCGCAACTTTTACGTTTAATGGAAAAACATTTCCCACATGTGCAAGTAACAACTCACTATGCTAAATCTGAAAGCAACCCTCGTACTGACTAAAACGCCACCCTGAAAATTGTGGAGACCTGACAAAATAACCTCGCGAGTGCGCATTTTATGAAATCTATACTTGCTCATCAACAGCAACAGCAATATTTTAAAATAAGAAAGTGTCCCAAAAAGTTAGTTAAGCTATTTGTACATGCCATTGTAAAAATCTTATTGATGAGTCGATATCAACTCCGGGTAGATATAATTTTTTGTTGCACGATTCTCACGTTTGCTTCTGCCATCGCCTTTTCACAAACCATCAGCCAGTTCTATCTCAAAATTTTAAAATAAATTTTTCACTTTACGATCACACATTTTTTTCTGCAAAAAGTTAGATGTTTGCGGAATCTTTATGCAAATCATCTGTGAAAAATATTAAAGAGAAAGTTTATAAGAAATTTTAATCGCCGCTTGTTAAAAGCAAAAGTTAAAATTAAAATCTATTTATGATTGCGGGTGCGGGAAAAATAATTGCTTGACATTGTGTTTCAAAATTATCAATTTGTACCCCGAGATTTCGAATTAGTCAATAACTACAATACATTTTTTATTTTATGTAATTTAAAAAAAAATTAATTATAATTTATGCCAAACATACAAATCAACCCATTGTAGTAGCAGATACTACTTCTTGCAATATATAAAAAGTTAATTTACTTAAAAGCTTTACAAACTTTTCAAATAGTACAAGTTTTGAAAATGTCGCCCTTTCAAGAGTTTAATTTCAATTTTAATCACATCAAATCTAAGTTAATTAAATTGGTAGGTGTAAATTACTAGTCTTGTTTGTTTTCTTGTTTTTACTTAATTAAATTTCAAATATCAGTAAGATTTTGTCCCACCATTAAGTATGTACATTATACCTACCCATAGAAAACGCGATAATGGGTTTTAATTGCTACGCTTTCAGGAAACATTTTTTTGGTAAGTATTTCCAATTAATCATAAATTACTCACTTGCTACAAACACCTACCGAGTGTTTTAAAGTTAAAATAATTAGAGGCAAACCAACAGAGGATCAACAAAAACCAAACTAATCAATGCTTACACTTTCATATTACCAATTCTACTGATTTAAATTGAATTACTGAAACTCTTACCTTAAACTTTTATTTCAATTTATTTCTTCCATTATACGGATTAGGTGTACTTGATTGCTAAAAGTCAGGTTCTTCATGAAATATTCCTATGGAATTAATTTTTATTATCTTACATTTTTAGAAATTATCAAATTAAATGGAAATATCAATAAATGGTTTGAAAAACATTTCTATTAAAACTTTTCTTTATCGTTAACGTAAAAGCCACTTTATCTACAAATACAGCGATTATAAGTTTTGCTCTTCAAGGTTCGAGTTGATAAGTTTTCGGCCTACTATGATATAAGCGAGGAAAGAAATAACAATTCATTAACAAATATTTTTCTTAAGTCAACTTTTAAGTTGATACATTAAATTTAATACAAAGTTCCATCATACTTGTATGTCCTATAAAAAGTTGTTTGTTTTGTTAGTAGTAAACCCACTATACATTATTGTAACAATGTATCATTAAAAATATTACAAGGATTAATTAAATATTTTGCCTATTTTTCCTTTAAGCTTTTTTGTAGATCGTGATTAATTATACAATTTACGTATGATATTCTGTTTTGCTATGTTTTGAAAAACAAGTTTAATTCTGTAATACTTTGTACAGGGTGTTCCGTAACCCGATGTCCTGCTTGCAAAGATTTCGATATTGAGAAAAATTTTCTACCCTATTTCGCTACTACTCGTGGTTTGCTACAATATTTATACGGAATATCCTGAAATATTTATGTTGCCCACACAACTTTTCCATTATGTTGTTGTTTCTGCAATTAGAACTTCTTAATTAGTTTTCGTTAGCTATTTCTCAACTTTTTTATTAGCTATTCTACTTCAAAATTAAAATCTGCATATTATAATCAATTTCAATTTTATATTTTATTCAATTAAAAGCCTTTTGATACCAGATATTAAAATCCGTCAATGAACATAACCACACTTCTAATCATGAAAATTATTAACAATATTAATATTTCAGATTTAATTATTACTAACAAGGAAATATTGATTTTTTTTGAATTAGTAGTCTCAAATAATAATTAATTTACCAAACGTAAAAAAAATTGGCACCAATGGTGACTTACGTAAATATGATATTTAAGAAAAAAACAATATAGTCATACCATTTTATCGGCTAAATGCCACCAGGGATCTCTGGTATTGGGGAGCAAAGCTGTAGAATCAGCTGCCAAGGAAGCTGATAGACTGCTTGATATATTATTCACTGGGAACGTAAAGAAAACTTTGTAGGATAAAAATATATGTATACAATTGAAGAATTGTCGTGATATTATGTAATGTTACCTGATTTTTACTAATTCCAGGCTCCCATTTATTGTATGTACGTAAAATTTGCTTTTGTGTAATTTTCATTACATTGAATAAAGGTTATGTATGATATTACTTCACCCGAGTGCTTGGTCAGTCACGCACTTAACCGTCGACCTTACATCATGACCGTCTTATATACAATAGTAAAATTCAAATTGTTTTATTCAAAGATAATTACAATAAAATGTATTTATAACAAAATTCGTAAATTTTCAAAAAAAAGTTTTTCATGTAATATTATGGGGGGTGGGAGGCAGTATGATTGTAATAAGTCAGTGGCAATGCAGCAATGGCCAATTTATGCTTAGCAACAAAACGAAAATACATAAAGTGTTTGTAAGAGAGTACATACTACATCCTGCAAATATACATCATTCAAAATAACTTTATACGAAAGTTTTTCTGTGTGAAAAGTTTTCCAACTCTGATTTGCAATCTCACGGATCGAAAACATCCGATAAACTAAAACAACCGCAGCTAATATCAATGAAATTTAAAAAATTTGTATTACATTTATAGAAAAAATAAAATGTTTTATTCGGGGACAAATGTTCCTCGGCTACAATCCGTTCGTACGACAATTCAATAAACTTGCCATAACAGGTCAAATATTTGTTTCCAATATATTAATTAGTTTCGAATGAAACTCTCATTTAATATGAATTAAATGTAATAATTTTTGTTTTCAGAAAAATGTTTTATTCGGAAACAATGTTTTTCGAATTAATCTAAATTGTGCAGAATTAAAATCAAACTAATAAATTAGGAAAATTAAAAAAAAGTTAACTGAAAAATTCAGTATTAAATTTTAATAAACTGGAAATATGTAAAATTATCGGCATAGCTCAAAGATAACAAAATTAAAATAAATGAAGAAAATTTGCATATTTTAATTAAAATATTTTATTTAAAATATATAATATCATCTGAAAATGCCTCGATGGCGTAGATACTAACAACTTTGTTTGCTATTCTTTGAGACTTGCAACTAATTTATATTTTTTTCAAAATTAAACTCGATGTTAAAATATTTGGATTTTAAGAGTAAAGTAAAGAATTCACGTTTAATTTCTGTTTAAACAGAACTAAAAGCCCATTAAATTACCACTTTACACAAGCTAGGACTAAGAATATTTATATTAATTTAAATAATAAAGTAGAAAAATAAAAAATATAAATATAAAAATACCAAAATTAATAAAATATTTTTTTAGTGATTTTTAAATAATAATTTTCTACGTACGTATTCTGCACATATCGGTTAAAATTCCATTATTTTGACCCTCCCTTTATTTTTCTTAAATACTAAATCTTACAGTATACCTACATATTAAATTACTCAATTTACTTGAAATTCTTATTTTATAAAGTTCACCAAAATCCGACTTCAAAGCAATTATTTTCTTGATAACTGTTATCAACGCAAAAATTAAATAAATACCAAATAATCTTAAGTTTATTATGAAAAAGAATTTATATAGACGAAAATTATTGCAAGGAGCAATTAGAATTGTAGATACTTTTCAAGCGGATAAATTTTTAAAACAGATTGGTTTGATAGACGTACTTTAATATTATGTCCAAAACATTTTTTTTCTTTTGTTACATCACACTCGTATCATAATTGATATGAAAGCAAAATGTTAGTTCGGTAGTGAATTATGATGAATGCTACTGATAGACACAAGTTTTATATAAAAACGGTAAATAGCTAAATTGTTAGATCCATTGTTACAATTGACACTTGTCACAACTGATACCGGTGTATTCTGTAATTTTCAAAGAAAGGAACAAAAAGTCACAAGGGTAAGAAAAAAAAGCCTATTAGGAATAAAGAGTTGCAAACCATTACAAGATAGACGATGTAGAGATAGTAATAATTGTAAAATAATTTAGAAAATTCCACTGAAAACCTTGGCAGATAGCGTATACCATAAATACCATTATAACTATATTAAATAGATCATTCCAATGAAATCAGGTTGTCAACAGTAGCATGCGCATTCCAAAGTGCATCCTTCATCAGAATGCCAATCCCATGAGACCAATTGTTCACTCTCATCCCGAAATCTTTAACGAAATTGTTAGATTCTCTCTTGCAACTGCAAATATTCCTAGCGTCCTACAACCCTTGGGAATTTCATGAGATGATGATAGATGACTAGATGGGGTAACCTTGGTGCAAGCTAGTTGCGAATTTCGTGTCAAACGGTCAGTATGTTGGCGACGGAAGCGGAAACTTTTAAACAAATAAACAAATCAATAAAAGATCATAATGATTTCTTATCTTTCGCTGTAGAGACGCTGGAATAAAGACACAAAGAGCTGCCTAATTCAATGGATCAGTTTGTGCATTCAATGAGGAAATTCAGTAATATATTGATGTTGATATTATAACTTATTAATTTTGTTTTTATTGTAAATTTGTTATTAAATTGTTTTAAATAAAATAAAATCAACAGTATGCCACAAAGGGTCACCAACATACAATTTTTAGTCGATCAGTATCTAAAGCAGCACATGCTGTGCAATTGAGTTGTTGTGTTGGTTACACTGTATTTCTAATTGTGACGTCAACGACGTCATGTGACACAATAATTTTAATATAAAATTATACATACGAGTAGATAAATTTTTTTTGGCTAGTCTACTATAATAGTTCTTATTTTACAAGTTTGCAGATAAGATATTATACGCATTAAATTAATTGAGTAATAATATATTGACAATATATATTTTTTTTTATGTGCTGTACATTTTTAGAAAATAGTTTAACATTTGTTTGTTATAATTTATTTATTTATTATGGCTTTGTAATAATCTGTAATTACATATTGAGTTTTGTTCAATATTTACAACATATTTTGTTTTTATTTTGTTAAAAACGGTGTAAAGGTCACATTATTTATTAATATATTTTGTTTAATTTTTTTAACAAATCCTGATGAAGTTTAATAAAAATTGGTTGACGCTAATAGGTATCAGGTTAGAAATATTGAATTCTTTTATTGCATCTTCACAATTCCAAGACGCTTACTGAAAATTACTGAGATCGTGGTAATTTCAGTGAACTGAATTATATGAAAAAACTGATATTTACTATCACAGCCATTTCTTTTGAAAACCCAGAGCTCTCAGCTCAAAGTGGTGACATTACATTGCAGTGACAACAACAAGCATGAATTTATTATCAGATCATTATCAGTGATGAATGACATGATGAACTATCAGCAATTTATATATTCAGTACTGGTATCACTGCTATCACTAATTAACGAAATACTTGATTGTTCCAAGTAGGAAGGAAGTCAACAAATTTTGCTGTAATTTAATTACAGCAAAATAATTACGTATAGGTAGAATAAATAATTCAGCGTAATTTTATCATTTGATTTAGCTACGGCTGTTCATCTTTTAATTCCCAAAAATATTATTTTACGATGTCTTACTGGTACACACTTGTAACAATGAACGTTAAAGGGTTAAGTTGTTGTAAACTCTATATCTGGTTGGAAAAGTAAGCCAAAAAAACTTTTTGCCGGTTGAAAACTAAAAGTAAATGATAAAATTATATTCCAACTTATTAAAATTTAGCAATGGGTCGATAAATAATTTATAGTGAATAAATAATAGGGTGCATGTATGAGATTTTAATTTGAATTAAAACTGCTTAAATCTGTAGGTTATAATAGGGGAAGTCAAGTAACTATTTTCTTATGCATCGTAAATGAAAAGAAGCAATTTAAATTGCATTAAAATTTAAATCTTATCACGTGCACTTGAACGCGTTGATGTAATACAATATTTTATGGTAAGATTCTTTTTCAAAATTAAAATCCACACAGAATTTGATTACAATAATTTGTTATTATTTTATCTAAAAATTGAATATTATGTAAGATTGATAGAAGATTATACACTGTGTAGTGCGAATGTCACATCGTGACGTCACACCCGGTTTAATTAAATCTAATCTATTTATTTTTAAAATTTGTAGTTAGTAATAAAGGCATCATTTATAACATAATATGGTAGAATTAATGGTAGATTTTAGTAAAGAAATTTAGAATTGTTGCTGTTGCTTGTTTGTTAAACAAACAAATTTAAAGTTAGAAATTAGCTACTACAATAAATTATATTTTAGTTGCTATAAGTAAACATGTACGTGCTTAATGCAAAACCGAGCATAGAATATTTAAAACGCAATTGAAAATACTAACTTGTCTGTTGATATGCCACTCAAAGTTTATTTCTGACTTTTACTAGGGATTTTAAGGCATTATGGGGATGGTGCTCCGTTTTGTTGGTACCATGATTGTATAAATTTAGAGCTTCGTCGTTTGAATAAAACTTGGGTAAAAAATGAAAGCATTCTGGTTCCCAAGATTGTTCCAAAGATTATTGATAAATAATAAATGAACAGTATAATTTTACATTATTAGAAATGCGACGAAAAGATATAAATAAAGAAAGACAATTCAGAGATTGCCATATTAACATGTCTAGACAATCACAATGACAAAAAATGTAATATTATCTGGTTTACAAACAACTGTGACTAACTCGCTGTCCTTTTTAGCTCACCTAACAATTATTTCGGCATGAAAAAATATGTTAGAAACTAGTCAGAATGTTTTTTGATCTAGCATCTCATATTACACCTTAAATGATGATAGGAGCAGTGATAGCAGCTCTAGGGAACTTTGTAATTGTTAAATTATATAGTGTCAAGTTTGATAAGTACTTTGTTGCTGAAGTAATTATCAATAATCTGGATTCTTGAAAATTATAATATTCTACGGTAATGAGAAAATTTAGGAATTATTTGCACTTAATAACTTTTTTGTGAAACCAAGCAAAATAAAACTACAAGACACAAGATACTGAGTAATAGTGCACAATCGACCCAGTTTAAGATACAAACCCCCATATGTACCAAGAGTCAGTTTAGAAATAAGTTATTAATTTTTGAAGTGAAACTTCTTTAGAAACGTATTCTGTATGAAATTTAGTGCAATAAGTAGAACTCAACAAAGGAGAAATAAGAGTGGTGACCGAACGAGAAGGGCTTTGGCAAGAACGAACGATGGCGGGGATGTTTAAAAGCATTATATTATTAATAAAAATTGTATTTCAAATATTTAATAAAGAAACTTAAATTCTTAGTATTTGTATAGATATTTGAATACAGTTATACAAAAATATGAGCGGAAAGTTTCACTTTCCCGTGAGCTTATGCGGATGAGGCTCACTCCTTTAGTTTGGTATTTACATCTAAATAAAATAATTATAAATTAGGCAAATTTGAAGCAAATATAATTATTGCATGCTGGCCGAAGTGCTTGCATGTCAACGGCTGCAAATTTTGCATTAGTTCTTTTTGTGATTTAATTCTAGACTTGTTCAGAAAAGAAACACATATTTAAGAATTCTTGAAGTGCAAAAACGATTTTCACACCATGGCTACTGTAAAGGTATATCAAAGATGCTAAAGCCACGAATACATCAAAGATGCTTGGTCATCTTTGATATTTGATAGGTATATCATGCCAGATATAACCATGCTTGGTTTTACAAAGATAAGTTGAAATTTAATGTATATCTACTAATTCAAGTTTTACTGCAATGCATTTTAATTGTTGTGAAATTTTAATCATAGATTAAATTTTAAATCACCTCTGTGAAACCGGGCATAAGACAGGTATTATGGTCTGAATAGTAAATATTAACTACACTAATGAATTAAGTACATTAATTTATTGCTGTTATTATTCGTGGAGTACAATATCAGCCATTTCACATTCAGAACTATAAAATTTAATGTAATTTACAGATTCATTTTATGATAAAATTTCAGTGTTTCAGATACGTAAAAACACGATTTCAAAAATATTGAAAGGTAAGGAATTTTATCTTTAGGAAAGCTACTTATTCTTGCTACTATAGATGTAATCCTATACTGGGGAGTCTGATTTATGATTTTATTAATGTGGAAAACCGCTAGATATTTTCTCAACTCAAAAACTTTTATCGAATTTAACTTTTATAATTAATTAAAATAAAAAAACATAATTAGAAATACGGAAATTTTAAATGTTGATTTATTACCTCAAAAGTTTTAATTACAAATAACAAGCATGAAATTCTTATTCGCAGGATAAAAAGCTCGGTGATACATTTTAGAACAATTAAATTTCCTTAATAATTGGAAGTACATTGTACGGAAATAAAAATATAATCTAAAGATGGATATAAAAACGGAAAGAAATAAAACGTTTTAAAGTCAAATCAATATAAAACTAATTAAAAACGTTTAATTAAAAATTGACGAAAATATATTTTTCAAACCAATTCTTCCAAACTTACAATGAATTTATGTTGGACTTTTGTTACATATAGCGAAATAGCTAGCGTGTAAACTAAAGCTTTGCGTGTTTTTATTAAACAGCTCACCTTGCAATTTGTAAATAAATTATTACTATTGATTTACCATTCACATTTTTTATAAAACTAGAAATTTTAATTGGAAACTAATTAATTTATTTCAAATTTAATGGGTACCTATATGATTTTTAACAGTTTATATCAAGTACAAATAAAAATTTTAATATTAAATTAACAGTTTTCGTTAAACTGTAAGCATTATCAAAGTTTCCATGTGGGTATCATTTTCCATCCCCTTAGGAAGTATTATCAAGATTCATGTGCTCATTTATAAGTTCTTTCCTATAATGGATATATCTCTTGCCATAGTTTAGTAAATAAGAGAAGTTGGTGTTCAGTATACGGTCCTACGAACTTTACTTCTAAATTATAAAAAATGGTAACTAGAGCTGACTTACCGAGATTCATAGTTTTTATTCTTTCAAATAAACATTTCGGTCCTTTCATTTTTCTTCCCTATGTCACATGCAATTATTTATTTTTGAAATATTTTGCAATTAATACTACCTTTTCAGTATTGATCAAAACAATAAACTCAGCATTATGTCTGGCATATATTTTTGTTTAGCTCTCAGATAACTAGCTGTTATTCGAAAACAACAATATGATATATTGGACAGATTTTCAAAAATTTCAAGCGGACTGCTTTTAATGCTATAAAACAATTCAAACAGCTTAGTGATATCGAAAACCGTCTTGGAAGAGATAAAAACAAAAAAAATGTTCGGAGAAAAGATCTTGAACTAAGATCTCACAATAAGCTCCGAACAGTTCAATTTTACCAGCTGACAGGATCAACAACATAAAGGATGTTCCATGTCATGGAAATCTTGAAGATTCCATTCATATGTTTACCAGGCAAGCCAATCTTGTTAGAGAACACTGTGCAATTCATAATATATCGAATCAAACAGCATCTTTGCATCTCTCGTGAACGGAATTGGAAATCAAAATTTTTGATCGTTTTTAAAGAACATTTTTCACTCCCCCAATGAATGGAAGCCGTTTGTGTTTTATACATGCGATTACATGGTCAGCGATTATATTTGCATTTAATTACTTGATACGGTGTTTTATTAGCTTCACTACTACATTAGCTCCTGGTGCTTAAGGTGAATATTTTATCCAAGACGACAATTTATTCGCTGGGAGTATTTTCATTTGTCATTACTTAATTACTTTATACATGATTTTGCAGTTTTATGGGGAAGTCGTTAGTTATAACGTTTTATGTTGGATACCCTTTCCTAGAGTGGATTATTTATTATACCAAATATTTATGGATCTAGCTTAGGCTCTGTGGGAAAATTTAGGAGCAAATTTTTTTAGGAATTTTTCTGCTAAGATTCCATCAAATTTGGTGGACAACAAATTGATACAATTTAAAATTTATTTACCGATTTCGCTTTTCTGGCTCTAATTGAATATGGATCGGGTGCAAAAATTATTTAAAGTCTCCAATGTTTATCTAATATAAAGTAATTTTTATTATTTTTCATGATTTAAAAACTCATTTTTATTCCGCATATAAAGTATTTTCCACATTACTTATGTACTTAGAGATTAAGGTGACCGTACTGCCGCCTGGCCTGTAAATGTTATATAAAATTGAGAATAATTATTCTTTCCAAATCAACCACGTTGGCATTAAAAACCTTTTGATCTCTTGTTAAATTTCATAAAATCTTATTTATGAATCCACTGATAATAATAATTATTATTGTTAGCCAACATATTTTCACGATAATTAACAATGATATTTAGGTAGCGCTATATCGACAATAAAAATTTTATCATCGCTATGAAGTTAATAAATTCTAAAAATATAGCTGTAGTTATTAATCGCTTTGTGTATTTAAATCACGCTATTAGCTAAGGTTAATAAACCACTTTATTGGTCAATACATTAATATACTACAAAATATTAAAAGCAAAATTATTATGTTTCCATATTTTTTTTACAAAACTTGATTCAAGATAAATTAGGTTTTTCCACCGTCCGAACTTCAACAAATAAAATTAACTACTTTTTATGTATTCTAGTTAGTAACTTATTTTTCTCAACACGAATGCGTTTATTTCTTTGATTTTTAAATATTTTATATTCAAATATTGATTTACTTGTAATCCGCTTTAGATTTTAATTTTGAACAAATTTACAGAGAGCTGAAAATTGGCTTTACGTACGATGGTTTGATGCTTCGAATAATGTGTCAAAAGTCACATATATCGTTGTGGCTTTGTGGAGTTTTAGGCTTAACTTTTGAGAGCGCTTTAAATTGCTAAAAACGTATTTAAAATTTTTTTAAATTTTTTCTAATAATTAATTTCAAATCTCTTTTAAAGTAGTTAATACTTTGGTTTTATTTATGTGTAGCCCCCGACTTTTGCAACAGCTATACTGATGCGGAGGCTAGTTCGAAACACGAGTTCAAGCAATGTGTAAATATTTAAATTATTTTAATTCAAATTTTTAATTTAATAAATGTAAATTATATTATTTATTTATTTATTTAATATATTTAATTTAATTAAATACAAAATTTAATTTAATTAAATATATAGATATTATTCAAAAACTGTTAGAATTTCTTAAAAATTACTGAAATTTTTAGTTTATAAATTCAGATTTAGTCTGAATTCTTTGGAAATCTTAGAAATTCTGAGTCCAGTTTATACAATTTTTTTAAATGAACACTAAAGATCTCCTCCCCCTGGTAAACTAAGCAGACAGCAATCGCGGATAAGTAATTTACAATTAGTTAGGTTTGTATTTAAAAGCCGAGCCACAATTTTATCAAACGAATTCGTTGTAAAAGCTCCCGATTAAATTTGTATTTTGAAGGCGCAAATATTTTATTGCATCACCGCAACACCGTTGAAAAAACTGGGCTGAATAAAATAACACTTACGAAAGAAAAAAATAAGAGAAGCGTTAATTGTAATTCGATCGATTCCTTAAAATATTTATGGTTTAGCTAAAAATACTACCTTTAATTATTTATTAAAGGATAATTTAATTTGTTTATTAACATACGACTAAAACTTAATGAGTGGTAGGTAACTATTATTTACCGAACTTAACAATGGAGATTATTTGCATAGTTAAACTTCATACCACAACGGATACTTTAAACCACACTGAACTTAGCAATTATGTAAGTGTTCATGGGTTTGAAATATAAAATTGAAATATTTTAATATTAATTTTTTTTTATTTTTAAATTAATCTTCATTTAGATTCAAAAATAATTTAAAAGTAATTTGAATATTTAAATAAAATATTAAAAGATGCAAAAATATATTCATAATGTTATGGTAATTAGGCACTAATAAGTATTTAAATTGAAAATTATGATATGGGCATGCACCTAACCTACAAAATACAATAACACCATTATCACAAAAAAATTTTAATCTAAAAACGTTGTAGATCATAATATTTTAAGAGCTTTAATTTAAAGTAAAATTTGATGAAAATGAGTTATAGGAAAAGTTTGAAGTATTAATTACGTAGCCAAGTTAAGGCTTGTTAACTTTTCACAGTTAACATCTGTTGTATGCTGTATCTGTTAATTTAAATTGTTTTGCTTAATAGAATTACCAAAAGTTACACTTTTTACCAAAAAGGTATAAATATTCCCAAGTCTAATATTTAATTAAAATAACAAATTTCTTGACTTGTGAAAAAACCGACGAAAATTTATTTCACTTTAGTAAATTTTCTTGTATAAGTAAGTAGATAAACCAATAATACTAAGAATTTTTTATTAACTTTTAATTTAGTTTCCTTCTCAACACACTTCAAATAAATGGAAATGCATTATTAAAAATTAATTTTCCATATTTAGTTACAAACACAATTTTAAAATTTTTTATAATTATTTTTAAAAAAATGTAAAAATATATAATTTTTTAAATATTGAACCACAATACAACAAACTTTTTTATTTATTATAAAATGGTGGTGAGCACAGTGAAAATTTAACAAAAGTTACATTAATGATGACTTTTATAAATAAGTAGAAAATAAAGGGTTAAGCCCATTATCAGCGACAAGCTTGAAAGGTTTTCGAGGTAAATATTTAATAAAAACCAATAAAATGTGTTTGTTAATATGAAGCGTTATATTTATGCACTGAAGACTGCTTTAATTTATTATTATTACATTTTAAAAATTATTATTCTAAAATGAATTTTTCTAGTTCTAGAAAAACTTGTGAAATTATTATGAATAATATCCAGACTAATTTGAAGTAATACATGTTCTCTGGCATATATTTTAAAAATATTATAAAAATTTATATAACAGTTAGTTTTCCACAATCTCATAACGTTCCTTTATGCAAAATCAAAATAATCCTGTGAACTACCTATATCCATTGAATATCGCAAAAAAAATAAAAGATCGGGGATTCCCAAAATCTAATTTAACAATACCAATTACTATTAATATCATACTGAATTTATTAAATCCTTATTTTGGCCTGCTGAAATAAATTTAACTTTCCCAATTTTATGAAATCCATTACTCTCATTAGATAATAGGATTCGGATTCTAGTTCTTGTTTTATGCATGCTGTTAACTTTTACATGCAGAAGCTATATTTTCTTCGATCTCTTACATTTTTCTCTTGATACTACCCTAGACTGATGTTGAAATTTCGTAGCCTAAAATCATCTTCTCAAATTTGATCTTCCAATTTAAATTGATGGATGGATTTGGATGCAGGAGTAAAGGTGGAATGATTGAAATTATGGTACTTGGGGCTGCAGAATCAGTTTAGACTGTAAAATATATTAATATTTTAATAATATTGTAAAAAAAAATTGTAATAGATTTTATCTGCCACAGTCTCGATGCAGCTGCAAGTTGTTGACGAAGCAAGGGACCCCATGTCTGTCTCTCGCTCGGCTCCACCTTGCTTCGAGCGGCTCTGAGCCGTTTTGACAGGCGCTAAACTCATTAAAAACATCTGACGGAGGGCCCGGACATCGATTAATAACGAAATTCGAAGTCTGGGATCCGAGATTTACCAATGTAAGGAGCAACCTCTGTGTAAATTGTTACAAATGCCGGATAGCAAATTCACTCGATAATGCAGGAACTAGAACGATGTTATCACTGCCACGGCATGCACTTGAATGAACACGCTCTCTCCCCACTTAATTTTGGATTGCTAAAACCCAAATAGAGCACACGTACCGGAAATAGAATGGCTTTTTAAATCTTACATGAAGGTAAACTTGTAAAATTCACATCAAAAAGTCGATTTTCAAAATTAAATTGTGAAGTAACCGTTGGGGCGATTTTATTCATCCTCACCTCATAAGAAAGCCAGAATTGTGCTCTTTCAGAATATTCATTATTTTATTTCCCTACTTTGAAGGAGCAGCCATAGAATACTACCTCTAACCTAACTTGGTTATAGAAATCTATGAGGCTGCTTTTTGTGATGCACCCGATCCCGTCTTTCTAGATTCGCACTTTTCGAGTTTAAAAAACAAAGACAAAATTTCCCATTTTTGATAAACTAGCGGTAATTTGACTTAAACATTATTCTACAAATAACTTCCAAGTTTAAATAAGATTTCCAAATTAAAAATGTATCTAATTTAAAAAAAAATGTCCTGCAAGGATTATTAGAAATAGAACTGTATAGTACATGTTTTCTGATTAACTTGTGGTTAAAAAAAGTAAATAATTTAGAGTTAAGAGCTTTAATTTTATATCAAACTTCAAAAAGATTTAGGGGACAATCTCGATGTAACGCTTTATATAATAATAAATAATTATATCTCCCCTATAATAAATATAAATAACAATTTCAATTTTTCTATATTATTTACTTCTAAAGGTATTGCCTTAAGCTTTTCCATCATCGCACCGAAGCTTCGTATGCTGCAAACATCAAATTGTATTACTTTTGATTCCATTTCTTTACTCCTTTTTACATAGCTTTCTAAAGCAATTACATTTGTGACCTTGATGTGAGTATAGAAATTAAATATAACAAATATTGCCCCTCTTCAACGCAGAATGATTTAAATATTTAAAATTCAATTTTATTTAATTTTTGCAATTTAATATAACAGATATTTTATTAAATATTTAAATAATATAAATTCGCATATATTAATTAAAGCGAGTGTTGCACGACTGACACACACATTTGCTGGAAAACAAATTTTATGAAATTCTTCCCATAAAGCAAAGGACATGAAACGTTTCTATTTGTTCAAAGAATACCGAGAAATGGGGTGACTTGAGAACCTCAAGTAACTTTGTAACACGATATTATGCGGAACTCTCAGAATATGGCCAAAAATATGACCCAAAGTATTTTATTTTATTATTTTACTCCAATAGTTTAGGTCAGATAATCAGCCAGAGGGTTTAATTATTATGTTGCTCTGGTCCGAAATAAACTATATTCTATCGAAATGCATATAATCTGGTATAAATAATGAGGTAAACAGCATATTATGTCAGCGTAGAGAACACACGACTTAAATTCCACCTACATTGTTAATCCAACCGTCTCAGATATGCCCCCAAGTACTGCTTGGTGTAAACATTTATAAGAGGGTTGGTATTAGGTTAAAGCGTAGGTCAGGTAACAACTTCAACTACAAGAATAGCCTAGCTGAATATGTGGTATTAATATTTAGTCTCGAGCAACATTTGCACATGGCTCAAGGAAAGCTTTAGATGTAATTAATTGTAAAATTTGAAGTGATCTGATGTAAATCTTGCTTTTTATACAGTGCAGTGGTGTAACGATTTATTATTTTGTTACAAATCCAAATTGAATTTATGACAATATTAGATGGGCATTTTATTTACTGAAAATTACTGAAAACTTAAAAAATTGAAAAGCTCTTAAAAAATAAAGAAAACCATTCGATTAACTAACATTTAACTTAACATTGTAATAAATACAACAAATCTCAGGAGTTAGTACGTCTCGACATTTCTAGGGTCTAGACTGCATTTCATATTTCAATGAATTTTTAATCTTAGAACAGCTCTGTTTCAAGACAGTACCCATATTTACATGTATTTTATTTCAGCTCCTTGACTAGTAGTATGTAAACGAAGTGAAAATGGAATTATAGTTTAGAATATAGTCAGCTAGTTAATGGATGAATCCAAGGGATGTTTTACTTAATAAAATTTTGTTAATTTTTAAGTAAATGCATATATTTTATAAGCCCTATATCTTAATTCTTAATATAACATTGATATATGTTAGTTATGTATATTTTAAATTTCATTCACGTCAGATCATTTTTGAGAAAGTTAAATATTGCAGATCCAAGATAGCGCATGTTTTTTGGAAGTTTTTTAGCACTTGAATCTGGTTTGGCGTCATCTTAATCATTTGCCGAAAATCGCATCAAATTTGGTGCATTTGTTCTGAAGTTATGAGGGAACAGACAAACATATAAACTAACATCACACCCTAAACGCATATATCCGCTCCGTTTCATCGGGGGTAAAAAGAAAATGCTAAATTTCAGCAAGCTATAAATTGGACTAGATAAACGTTTGACGGTGGTTCCATTTATAGAGTCTAAATTTTAAATTATTGTGTGAATAATAGTGAAATCAAGTATATTACCATTAAAAATAAATAAACATATAGAAATAAAACACAAAACATTTTTAATATTTCTTGGAAACAAAAATTTGTTTAATAGATGGGGTAAATCTGTAATGTCTTTATAGCTAGTGTAACAGATAAGACGAATTAGAACATACATCCTAGTTCGTCCTAGAAGGTAATTTGATCTACACACGTAGATTGTATATTTTATTACTTATAACAGAAAACTCGGGGTCGAATTTCGGAGATTTCATTCAATTCCAACTGTGTCATACAGTTACTCCAGAAATTATTAGAACACTCCTATGTTAGCAACATAAATTGTACTTTTTGAAGGTATTTCTTGTCCATTTCTGAGCTACAGTGACTTAGAAAGATTCTGTAAAAATTAAATAAGTATTGCTGCAAAAGTGATTTTTATATGACAAAATTGTTTTCAAAAAGTACAATTTACATTGCTAACTTGGGAGTATTCTACAAATTTATGGAGTATCTGTAAATGTAGAGTCTACGTTTGCATTATTCCTAATTAAGACACTTCGTCTATAAATTCACTATTATTTTTCGGCTCTCGCTAGAGGGCCCAGAAGTAGAGATGCGAAGGCTTTAGCTCTTCTTAATGCAAAGGATCGGCTGTACTCGGGTCGATGCCTGCGAAGGAAATTATGAACGAATTTTTCATCTCACTGAATAGTTAGCTGTTTATATTATAATTTATAACATATTATTTCTATTATTGTTATTAATTTATAATTTATTGTAAACTACACGTGTATATCATCAAAAAATGATATTTTCAATTTTATTGAGAATCCAAAAAGTATTAAAATCTAATCGAGATTTGAAAAGTTTGAAATTGAAATTTCTATTATTGCCCTTTAGGGCTAGGTTATACCATGTTGACACATTTATCCTATAAGCTATGATTTATTTAAATCACAAACATGAATTTTTGGAATTCTAGTAAAGCAAAGGAACTTTATTAAACCTATAACTTTGAATTTGAATTTTAAATAAGAATGGTAGATCGACCCAAAGCAAAACGGCTCACCGAGCGATTGCTCAATGAAGCAATAATTTTCTTCTGATTATTATCCTCCTTGCAAACTTTAACTCTTCTCAAATCTTTGGTCAATTCATTATGTAGGAAATTTTATTGCATGAGGCATATTATCAAAGTGAATTTTGAAATTAATTTATTATTCTTGTTACCGAGAAAGCCTTTGTTGTTTGTTTGTAGGTACAATTATTATTATTACCATTCTATTTCAAAGCTTACTATATTCATAATAATTATTATGGAATGTACTTTCAGTCGTCTACTTTAATTATCTGCACATGGCTTTGGCTCACATATTGTATACTATACCCATAAGTATAAAGTATACAAACATAAAAGCTAAAATAATATATTTTTATAATTAAAATTCAGCATAAACTGTAACTGACAATTTAAATTACATACAAATGCCTGTTCGAGTTAAATAGCATAAATAAATAATAATTTAATAATTTGCAAAATAGATTATTATTAACTTTTAATTAGCACAAATAATTATTTCATTTACTTAAATGTCAGGTTTACTCTATTATTAAAATTATACAAACTTCGTTTTTTTTGTAGTATAATGTACTCGGTATTTTAACGAAGCTTTTGAAAAGAAGTAAAAGTTCTGCTGACCTTTATTGTAGTTTCATTAAAACAGTCTATTTTACAAAAAAAAAAAATTTAATATGGTAGAAATAATATTTATTTAACACAAAAATTTCCTTTTCCACTAAATATGCCACAAAATTCCTCAGATATTCCGTTTAGCTTACCTAGTTTTTACTTTCATGATCGAAAAATTAATGAAGTCGTGTGGAAAACATAAAAAGAATAAACAGACGAAAATTCGCAATGATTCACAAATTTTTGTTTCCATTTCTTCAGGACATGGATGCTGAGAACTTGTAGTTTCAACAAGTTTTCAACTTTCAAGTTTTCAACAAGATTTCAACAATACACTAAGAACTTGTGATTGAACACCGCTGGACTATTGTTTGTCGGGATTTCTGAAGTTTCTGGTCAATGCAATGCGGAGAAACCAGCTTCGATTAACCCATTGAAAATAATCATAAGACTTGTCAGAGACGGTCGATGTATTAAGACTTCGGATTTAGCCGAAATTTTTGCACATAAAATATAAAATTTTGTGGAATATCCAGTACTTTTTCGAAAATAACAGAATTCGAAAATTACAATTTTAAAGGTGATGGAAACTCGAAAATTGCGAAATTCAAATACTGGGATCTGAAATTTGCCGATGTCAGGGGTAGTGAAAACCTGTGTGATTTATTACAATCGTCGGATCGCAAATGCACTCCATAATGTAGGAACTCGAACGACGTTTCCACAGGTATCGCTTGCGAGTGTTATGAATCACGCTCTCTCCCCACTTAAAATCCGATTTAAGATGAGTACCGTAGCGCATACGTACCGTCAACAGAAAACTTTAGTAATACAAATTGAAATTTTCATCAAAAAGTCGATTTTAAAAAAAGTTTGCATTTTTTTTCTGTTTTGCAACTTACAGCTTCCTTTTTTCCTAAGGTGCCATTTCCTATCGGAGGTTGGCAATCAACATCTCAATGATTGATAAGGGACTTTTCTTGGCAAAGTACCTCGGTGGTTTGCCATTGCCTTCTGAGATAAAACGGTTAGAATTTCTTGCTTCGCTCGGGATCGAACCTGGCTTCTCTATTTAGAAGTCGACACCCTTAAGCGCCAAGCTATAACCGACAAAAATATTCTAAGCATCAGATGAGAGCTGAGCCAATAATTCAGAATCAAATTTTGATATATTTTGGATCTCTCTCCCAAGTGCATTTTACGAAATGCATAGGTAAGTAACCCTTCATATTCATTTAGTGAATTAATTTTATGAATTCTCGGAATCACCAGATCAGAGTAGTTACCTACCGAGTCCACTATCCGTTACAGCTCTTTTGTTGCTTTATTAGAAATACTCGTCTGTAGATCCTGCAATTTGTACAAAGGGTCATGGAAGACTGAGGACAAGCTTCCACCTAACTTATAATTTTAAATTTAAGTTTATCTGTAAGTAGTTCTAAGTTTCTACGGTTTTCCAATTTTTAAATAATGTAATTTAAAATATGTTAAACCGCTTTTAAAAGTTGTATATCCTTGCAGACGATTGGCACAATTTAGGATCAAGTGAGAAAGTCCTTTTGAAAGGGTAAAGGAACTTTCCTAAATCGGGGATGCTGGAGCTCGAACAGTCAGCTTCCCCCTTTGAGTTTGATTTCTAAATGGAATAAAGTCGTATGAGTGCAACATAATCGAGAATTGTCTGAGATTAAGGCCCCTACGCAAGCTCGTCGTCGGAAGTTCACCGAAAGTGCGAAATGCTAAGTGCCAAATTTATGCACCCAAGGGAGGGTTTAAGAAAAAACAAAAGAAAGTTGTAGATTTTTTTATGATCTACAACTTTTCTGTAGAACATTATATTGTTTGAACATCAAGTTTCGCCGGAAAACGCAATAATATATTTTGCACACCCTTTCTACCTCCACCCCCCACAAATTAACCCTATACCACCCCGGGCTTGCATTTTCATTTTATACGTCCATTACAGCCCCTCCACCATTTCCAATATTTATGAATGGATCATGTGTATTCAAGTGTAAAATCGATTTTGGGATTCCCCTAAAAAATTAAATTTAAAAGAAAAAAAATTGTATTGGAAATTTTTTTATATATACACGATAAAAGAATAACAACATGTGCTAGACTTGATTGTTAGACTTGTGTATAATTTTCTCAAGATATTTTTCTTAATGTTCTCTTATTCCGAGTGAGAATTTATGTATCGCAAAAAATTAAAACCTGTATAATAAAATATCGATTAGTATAAAAAAAAAATAGAAAATTAGTTGTTTATACACTTGTATCGGTAATGTGGAATATAAAAACAAACGAACTCATATTTTTTGTATTTACTGCTGTAATCTTATTTTAAAATCGATGAGATTCTAAGCATCGCACCGTATTCTTTGATGTAATACATTTACCTTTAGAATCTAGTTAATAGAATTGATGTATAGCCTTTCTCGTATGATTATTAAATTTATTTAGAAATAGAAAACTCAAAAGATATAGAAAAGTCGGTAATAGATTTATTATAGTGTAATAATATATCGTCATTTCTTCAGATATTAACCGCGTCTATTATGAATTTCTTTATGAAATTTTATACCCGATAAACATTTACCAAGGTTCCATCAAATTTATTTAGTAATTAATTATGGTTTTAAGTTCACCCTAAAGTTGTTCGGCTCATTTTACACTGCTTATTTTCATTTTATGTACTTATATAATAATCTTTCACATCTTGAACATCTATTATCTGTTTACCAAATAAGTAAATCTGTTTCTTTTATTATCTTGATACTTACTTTTCCTCACCTCATATTATAAAGTACCTTACCTATTTACAAAAAGCAATATAATATCAAATTATAAATTATAAATTCTACCTATATAAAAATTGTTTTTCATTTTCACAAAAGCGCATTTCTATGGTTGTTAATCGTCCTTATAATAATTAAATTCAACGATGTTTATTTAACAAGTGATTTTTTCTTTCATTATTCTGTATGTTTTTTTCTTTTCAAATAACTTTGTAAAGATACATTTTAGGGTGACAGTTAAATATAGCTTTATTATTTGAAATTAAAGAATATGTCAAGGAGTATTAAAAATATTACCCAGTATTTTATTAAAAGAAGTCAAACTGGCAGTAATTTTTACTCAAAACCTTATTGTCACATTTAAACTAAATTCTATTCACCCTGGAATATCAAAAGTACTTTGCCTTTCAGCAGAGAACTTAGAAGAGGTGACCTGGTTTTTATACATTCTGAAATGAAAACCTACCTATATACAAATTTCACTTTCATAAATAAATGTACCTACGTGTTTCTTTACACATAAGCAATTATCACTTACACATTATTAAAATCGTTGATTCATTAATGAATATTAATTGATCGCCCTCAATGGCAATAATTTATTCTGACGCTTCAAAATTCACGCCTAATCAGCAGAAATACAATAAATTATCCGAGTACAAAACCACAAGTTCTGCACTGTTTACCGTTAATTGAGTTGGAAATATCACTATATTTCTGCACCCAGTTTTCCAATTTTCATTATTAGCTCCGTCAACTTGAAACTGTTATCTACTCAATTTTTTATAATTAGTAAATTAATCTTTATATAATTACTATAATGATAGCGAACATTTCTGTACGCTAACAACAAAAATTAACTTTGCAACTTTCCTTAACAAAAGAAAACAGCTAAGCCCCTGCTAAACAAACCTTGCTAGATAAATCTAGTCCTGTAGTTAAGAATTTCAGGGTCAGTTGCAGGTTAGGTAAATTCAATTTTTTCGTTTGCCGATAAAATAGTATACAATTCTCTATTTAAAAATTTTCTGTTACGATCAATTTTCAAATATTGCTCTGTAATATTAGCTTCTCCAGAATTTTTAATAGCTTCAAGCTTTTCTTTAATAATTCTGAGTTAGTTTTACCCCTAAATACCAAAATTGAATGGGTTTTCAAAAGAAAAATTTTAAGTTAAATTAGAATGATTCGGCATTATAAAATGCTGAAAAAATTAGAAAAACAAATTCCTTAAATTTTCTTCCAGAAAGGAAATAATTTCGTGTAGTGCAGAAAGTTAGCCCCCTCCTCTTTTTCTGAAAACTAAAAAGTTCTTTTTTGTATTGTATGCAATTTGCATTATTTATATTGTAACAAATTAATGCCCTAAGCTTAATATTCAAAAATATAAATAGAATAAAATTATAAAATGTAAAGAGGAAAATCACGTTGAAAGTCTTGCTACTGTTTGAAAATCTAAAAAAAAATTTTGATTCAAAACTTCTCAACTATAATGCGATTACCTTTTAAATCATTGTTAACGCAAAAAAATTTTCTTATTCTTGTTATTCCATTCTTATTCAGTATAATATATTATAAAAATAATGAACTTTCTATTATAAAAAGAAGCAAGTGGAACTTATACATCAATGCAAAGAAAGTAAAAAAATATCTTATCTATGTATTTATGAAAAAATTTAAATATTTTTTGCTCATATAATACTTTTACGTGTATAATATACCATTGATGTACTTAAAGAATGCCTGTGGGGGGAAACCAGATTAATTACTCAGATTCTCGTTAATCCATTCATACGCGTCATAGGCAAAGAGATAACTGGTTATAAATATAAAGATTAACAATATAATAGGATTATTAATACTATTGTAACTGGCGAACGGTACTAATGGAAAATTATTTTAACTTATTATTTAAATCGTGAGTTAATCCAAATTTTATGGTTAACTTCGACTCCTGGCCAATCAGAATAGTCATAACTCATATTCATTGAAAACAATGAATAAACTCTCAAATAGTAAACTTACAAACAAATTGTGTGATTGAGTGCAGTCAAAAACCAATTTAAACGATATTGATGCAAAATATCATTAGAAAGTTTTTATATAGTCGTCCAAACCTTAGAACGGACAGAGGTAAAATAATAAAAATCATCTAGAAATTCCCGCTCCGAAACGTTTTGCACCAAACTGACTGCACCGAAACGGCCTAGACCGATATATTTTGAATAATGCTAGCTGATAGCAGGAGGGCGACGACATGGGGTTTTGCCTGTTTCGAATTAATATTTTTTAATATAAATATCACTCATTTCAAACTTACATTTATATTCGTCACTCTTAGCTGTCAAACGTGTCCCGCAAACGCAGTAGCGTAACTAGGAAACTGAGGGTCTGCCTGCAGTACACTTAATTTTAAACATCAAAAATTCTTTTTACCCTTACCAGTAAAATATGATCTTAAAGTCATTTAGATTTATTTTCTTGCTTGCCCCTTTTTGTCCCTTTTTTCCAGAGCTGAAAAGCGTCATAATTACGCCGAAAATTTATCAGAACATTTCAGAATAGCTTTTTCGAGCTCTGAAGCGAAAAATATGCTTTGGGAATTAATAATAATTCAAGCAACAAAATATTGGAACTTTTTCAAATTTTTGCTTCTTTAACACGAAACACTCTCAAAACAAAATGCTCTGGATAGTATTATATGTAGTAAACGCGCTTTGTTATGTGCCGAACATAACAATACAAAGAGATTTTAGCTGCTCTCTATAAAACAAGAAATATGAAAATTCACTGAAATATGCAGTAAATGAGTGAAAGTGCATCTCACCATACTAGCAAACAGACTAATGGAGGACTCGAATGTACTTAAACGACTTAAATGTTTTTAATCTAGATCTACCGACTTAATTTGATTTAGTTTAATGTAGTTAATCTAAATTTAACTAATTAATGTATCTGTTTAGTTATTTAATCAATCGATTTGTGTTAATTTACGAAAATTAAAGCGAGTTGAGTATAATAAAAATTTGTCATATTAAATAATTATTGTCATTGTAAACTCAGATTGTATGATGGAGTGAAGTCAACAAAATTAAAAACCAAATTTAAATTAACCACAAAATAAGATTTTGTTTTAGACTTTCTTTTTCAAAAATTATATTAAAAATTGTTTTCATTGTATTCCTATTCAATTTGGATTGCGCTACAACATAAAAATTGAATTCCTAAATTTAATATTATCCGCGTATACCTCTAAATGAAATTTCTGGTTTTATTTCTGATGCGGAGGAAAATTATTGGTGCTCAGAGAACCAATAAGTGTCAAGAGTAGACCTCTTGGTACTTGATAAGAAATAAGTGGACGTGGTTCCAGTGGCTTGGTGTAATCACTGGCTTAGTTACTATAAGAAAAATTTTGGGTTTGAATCGCGAATTCACGAAGATAGAAGCGTAAAAATTGTTCCGAGTATATTATTTTAAATCATCGTAAAAATAAAAGCATAAGTTTACTTTTCTCCGGATATGAATGTATGATTGAATTTAGGGGGTGCCTACACCGTCATATATTTTTATATTTTTATTACAATAATAAAATGTTCGGTGTATGTTCGACATTATTTAAACTGCTTTAAAGAATTCATAACAATAATTATTATTCTTAGTTAAAAATAAGTAAAGCAAAACAGGCCCAAATCGACACGTTGTTTATGGATATCTAAGCCTTGTATTAAAAATATGTAATGCTAATAACTTCCAATATTATAAAACGTAAATGTTCTTTAAAATTAAACTTCATTTATATTAAAAAGTAACATTATGTCGTAAAAGTCATCGTTCAGGAACAACTTCGGTTAACAAATTGACCCTATATAATTTGGCTGCATTTCAGCTTTATATCAGCCCGCGTTAGATAACTTACTCTCTCCCACATATCCCCAAATTAGGGTGCATTAAACTCTACCCCCACAGTAATCTACGTACATGTATTTTGGGGCCGGCTTTTACTGCATTATGCGGCGTTTCCACAGCTTCTATAAGGATTAATGTTTTTAAATTAGACCAATTTTCTTTAAACAACTTTCGATATATTTACTTTAAACCCGAGTTTTTTTTAAAGGCATTAATTTGTAATTTTAATAGACTTTTTTAACGGACTTCTTTCTAATATTAACTATTTATCAAATGCAACACGTGAAAGTCAGGAATTAGCACGTTACATTCACGCATTATAAAACTAATTACCTTTTAATGCAGTGATGTCACTTTTTCTTTACATTACGGATACGAATCCATATTGTGGTATTAAGGAATACATAAATTTCAGCATACCATTCCGCTGAACTGTTGACTTTAATTAAATGTTATCAAGTTTTCTATTTCCTTCTTCCTTATAACTAATCCAACTTCTTCTTTCTATCATACATAACATATATGTTATATACATCATACATCACTTTTTCGCAGCAATGGTTAATGTAAACGGATAAGTAACATTTTAGCATTAATAGCAAATGTTAACCCTTCAATGCCCGATTTTTTCTTTTGACTTAAAAAAAATATTATTGTGCTTTTTGCGGTTTCCTGATATATGGAAAAATAAATACAGAATAACAAGCAATAATACTAGATTCGCGTCTAGCAGAGAGTAAATTACGGAAATCTGAATATCTATTTGAATTAATACTTGTTGCAAGTGCTACTAAGGATCTCACATAAGTCATAGCATTGTTTAAAATTGAAATAACCACCACAAGTGAAAAGCAAAATAAAAAATGTTTATCTGTGAATTAAAATTATATAGCATATCTGCTACACCATGCAACGAAGGGTTAAATGGCCTATTTTTTGAACAAACTAGTTAGGATTATTTCAAAGCTGCAGTTTTGACTGTAATTACTATCATTTCCTCGGGTATTTAATTTACATAGATTTCTCTCCGGATGGCTGGTTTGAGCTATTTATATTATTTATTTTGATGGAATAATTGTATAAAGAGCTGGTTTAGGAACCACCAGGATTTCATCACCTCTGCGTAATTTAATTATGAATACATGACTGTGCCGCCACATTACTCCCTTATAGGTAAATCACAAGGAGGAGATTGGAGAATAGAAAAAGAAAAGAAAGAAGAATAGACATAATTAATTGAAGATTTTAGCAAGGTGAACAATAGTGGTTGGTATAAGTAACATTCACTCGGCTACGTTTCATTTCGTCTCGTATATATAAAACTTGCTTGTCAAGAAAAGTTTGATAAAAGCTATCTGCAATTTAGTTTTCCGATTCCGAAAATTTACAAGGTTTAATGCACTTTTTTGCTGTACTTTGAAACAATCGTGATACCAGCATAAACCCTTTTTTTTAATCTGATCTCCTGATTAATATTTTTTCAGGTTATATCTTCCGTTCAGATGAAACAAAACTATTGAATTCATTTAATTGTGATTGTGTAGCCTGGTCTTATTTCCAAAAATCTGTCAGCGAAGATAACTATTTGATCCAGGAGATGATCACAGATAGCAAGCTTACTTAGTTTATTTAGTATGATCATTACTTTTCTTGGAATTTGCCAATTGGACTTTAATTTGACAGAGCCAAATGCTTGGTTGTGGTCAACTGCCAAACTGAATAACAAAGAAATTCAAAAAATCAATATAAGGACAACTCGAAAAAAATACTTGGAAGGTGCATGAAAAGATATTCTAGAGAAACAACTAAAACAGCAGGCAAAATAGTTGGCAGAAGAAACAATAAGAGATCAAAAGGCTGGTGGAATTGCAAATATTAGAAGATTTTGAGAGAAATTAAGGCGTACAAAAAGATATAGACATACCCGAAAATATACACAAATACACTACCGTTAGATGGAAGGCAAGAAACATAACAAGAACTAAGAAATGGGAATATGAACAGAGTATAATGAAAGAGATGGAGGAAAACCGAATCTGAAACCACCATAAAGTGCTTTATGCCGAAATGTCCAAGCCAAAGTTAGGCATTAAACATAGTTCCAAAAGCTTTCTTAGAAAACCAAAGAGGTGTTACAAACATGGGGAGAGCATATTTTTAATGAGTTACTGAACGTAGACAGCCCAGAATTACTTTATCCAAAGATTTATGCGACCGCAGACTGTCAGGCACTTTTAAAGAGGTCACAATATCAATCAAGAAATTCCAAAATCAAAATCAAAATATAGAGTACATCGCGATATTTCTTTTTTCCGAGTCAATAGGTAAGTTGGGAAGTGGGGTCAAGTCAAGTAACATTTATAGATTAAGTTGAAGGGACATTTAGCTACGGGACATTTCGCTCCCGGACATTTCGCGTCCGAAATTGCGAAATATCCGGTTATGAAATGACCTAGAATAATTAAATAAGTAAGTGGCACGAGTACACCTTACAATGAGCTCTGACCAACAGTAGATGAGTAAGTAATCTTCCAATTTTCTGACAAAATACCCTTAATGTTTTTCAAAAAATTTATGGACAATGTCGTAAACGATTGAATATTTCTTTCATTATTAATTATAACCTATGTTATTAATTATTATTATTATTTATTAATATTACTTATGTAGAAAAGTATAAACACAACTTAGCAATTTTTAGCATCTCGAGATTTTCGTTTTCAACAAACCTTCAACAAAGATTTTTATTTTAGCTATTAGTATGATCATAAATCAGGCAAACATCCCTATTTCATTGTAGGATTACGCTCCTGACAACAGGACTTGAAACAATGTTTTATTGCTGTAAAGTTATCAAAATCTTAAGTAAATTTTATATTCTATTAGCCTAATTTTTGCACTTTCATTATGATTTTATAATTTATTTCTTTAATAGATTTTAATAATGTCTGTCTTTTAATAACATGAAATTTGTAAAATAATCTTGAATAGCTCTTTTAAAACTTTTATAAAATTTTAGTAAATTAATAAATTATTCTTTCATGTAAAAACATTATAGTTCAGGCAACTTAGCGTTATTTTTAGAATTTAGAAGAACCAAATACGAAAGTTCTAAAATTTGGCGTTAACGTTTGTTTGAGGAACTTTGCCATCTGGGAAAAAAGGTGCATTTTAACAGTTTTTTTTTGCATATAGCTCGTTATTTATTGAGTTTAATATGAAAAACTATTGGTTACCACAATTAAAGAGAATTAAATTCCACACAGAAGATAAAATTATTTTTTTGTAAAATTTTATGAAAAAATGTATGGCAAATATTAATTTTCCTGGTATTGTCCATGGGGATATCCCCAGTACCAAATATACACAGAAAAAATTGCGTAAGTACAAATAATTGATCTGCTTATTGTTCGTCATGCTCAGCACATTGCTAAGTTTTTTCAAAATTTTTGTGCCATTTATTTTAAAATATTATCTGAATAAAAATAACAATAAATTATTTTCTAACCCCTAGTTTTAGGCAAAAACCGTGCATCTTTTTTTTTAAGATGACGGAGTTTTCTAATCTTGAAATTTTCAGAACCATTCACAAATTTAATAGTAAGGCCAAACAAACGTCCACATTAAATTTCAAACTTTTCAATTTATTTCCATCTATTTGTACTTCGTTGCCTGGACTATTAAGTAGATATATATTATTATTCTTCATAAAACAATAACATTGAAATTATTTCATATTTAGATTTTAAATAACAATAAGTTCGTAACAACAGTAATAATTAGTTCAAATTATTTTGTTAACCATGTGTTTATATATAAAATTGTTTATTAATAAAATAACAATTTTGATAAAATACACTTGCAGTTTACAACAAATTATAAATTATTAACTATAACACAAATAACAGGTTATTAAAAAATTAGCATGAAGCTGTCCAGTAACATGGAAAAATTTGTTCATAATTTCCGCGTTGGAAAGTCTATTATTAGTATTTATCTATTTATAAATTTATCAGTACCTATTTTGAAATTAGAAACAAAATTAATTATTTTTAAATACTTTCAAAGGGGAAATGGAACAAATACGAAAAAAAAATTAGTCCAGTGGGGAATTGAACCAGAGACCTTTCGGTCTACTGCGCACGCGTTAGCATCTAATCGGCTGGAAGACTTTTGTATTATAATTGCAATGCAATTAAAAATCATTAAACGCCATTTTCTCAGAAACATGGGATTTAGAAGAACAACAGGTAATTTTAGTGCTCTTTTAATCTATCAAAGCTTGTCACGGTCTTAGAGTTACACTTGAGGGTTTCTCCTGGTAAGATGAACTTTTTTGGTTAAATTGGTAGTTTAATCAAGATGATATATTATTTCAATCTGTTAATTTCCACAGCTTCCAAAAATATAGTATTTTGCTTATTGATATAATATGTGCACTAACAATAATTGTGTACTATGATTAATTTCTATTTCTTTCGTAAATTTAATATTTGCGTGTTGTAGATTAATAAAGTTAAAGAAATATATTAATAACATAATATCAAAACACATGAATCAAAAGATTAAGCAAAACAGAAAGATTGTTTGCAACGAATTGTAGTTAAAATGACCGGCTTAAAGAGTTGGGAGTTTGTTTATGAGATTGGGGATGAGTTTACATACAAAATGTATGATTCTCTATGTTTTGCACTAATTGTGAGTTAATTTGAAAATTTAGTTGCTATCCCTGCACTATTAACAAGTAGTACTTTTAAATTAAAGTCACCCGAAAGTGCAATTTTTTGCAAAAAAAAGATTTTAAACTAGATGAAACATTTTTTTAGATTGGTTATTATCTTGTCGCCCATTAAGGGCCCAAGACAGCGGTATCAAAAATTCAGAAAACTATAAACGAGCTGCATTTATGATGGTCGTAGTGCAACAGGATTAAAATTATTCAGCACTAAAACATTTGGCGACTTTAGTACCACCCCTTTCCATTTTAAAAATTAAAAGAAGTACATAGAACAAAACAATTTGAATTTAAAACCTTTCAACAAAGATAAATAATTTTAATTATTAAGAAATTCTGTAACATTTAGAAATTATTCCGGTACTGTAACAACCGGTTTCGGTTTATTAAATCATCATTAATTATTCATATGACAGGTCAGAATTAAATTGAATACAATAATTCCTAATCCTAGTGATGGGACTATATCCTAGTGATAGGAAGATGAGACTTATTGATTCAGGCCGTTCCTTCTAATGTAGTTGTATTTAATTTTATTCTGATCTGTTATATAAAAATGTATTTAATTAATTTTGAAATGTTTTGAAAAATAGGTGAGTTCGCGCGCGACCAACCGTGTTAAATAACCTAGCGACCAATTGTATAAATACAACAACAGTATTTTTTATTTGCGTCGTAAAAAGTTACATTTTTCGTTCTTGGATCGTAAAATATGTATAACCTAAGAATTTTTTAATGTTTTATCATTGAAAATTCCAGTTATAAAAAATAAGGTATTATACTGATAGTTTGTAATGGCCGAGGAAAACTTTTATATGTCTAGAAAGTAAATAATATAAGAAATAAAAATAACAAGCTGATAAGTTAGCAATTTTAAAGAGTATAATGTGACGTTTATTGGTGTAGATCGGTAAGCTAAAAGACCTAATAGAAAATTTCTCAATAATTCGTTCTGGCAACGTGAAGTAGTAGCTGTACGAGTTTTGTAACTTTTAATTTCCTTTGGGGCTCAGTGATTGCTTGGCTGATAGAGCTATCAGGTCAATCGATACACACGACATCTGTTAACACACTTTGATTTTCAATGTGGTAACATAATATGCACTTGTGCACCTTTGTAATATCTTCAACAGTTGTCTTGGTTAAAACAATGTAATAAAACTTTACAAAGTATATTCGTTTAATATGCATAGTAAACAATTTAAAACGCGACAGAAAAATACTTCATTTGCAAATTCAAGTAAATAGGTTTGATTCCCGCATCCGCATGGTGCTTATATCAACACAGTTATTAAGATACTGCAATATTCATTCTAAAAATTTTATTTTAAACTTGAAATAAGCTAAAAATGTAAATATACCGTCAAACTTTCACCGCCAAAAGCTAAGATTAATTAAAAATATTAATTGAGTTTCGTTTTCGGCTTGTTGTAAATTTAAAATATTTATTATTATAAAATTTTGAATAAAAAGCTAAATTTTTATATGCATCCGGAATTCGGTCTATGTTTAAAAAATAAATATTTTGATAAATATTACTCCAGCTATGTAATATTTTTTCAAGATATTTAATATCGAAAACTTTCATTTCCACTCTCACTTATAAATTTAATGTATTTTTTTTGATTTTTAAAAATTGAATAACATATCACCATTAAAATAATTTATAAAACTTCAATAAAGCTGTTTTCCATAATGAAATTTTTTAGGTATAGGCTATTTGAAAATTAAATATAAAATTTTATGTTGATTTTATAAATTTCAAACTTTACAAAAGTATTATTGATTTACGTAGCAAACTTTTTATTGATAAAGTTTTAAAAGTTTAATAATATTTACCTGATAAATTTAAGACGCTGCTAAGAATTTTGTAAGGTGAATACAACAAAGGAAGTCAGATAGAAGATAAACAAATATTAAGATGTTTTGCAAATAAACTATAGGAATATGTAAAGTTAGATAATGAAGCAAACGTAGGTGGGTGCTTTTTATTTATATACCAAAGAAAATCTGCTACCGAGGTTGCTAGAAACTGTATTTACATACTTAAAAAAAAATTTAATTTCCTTATGTTTGCTTAGCTGTATAAGCTATTTCAGGTAATCGACGATATTGTTTATCAATAAGAGAAAATCTCATTAATGTATAATAAAAATTAATGCAGCCAAGTTACACAACTAAGCAGTAGTAAATAATCATCTAAAATAGAAAATTCAAGAACATGAAATTGTGGTCACAAGTTTTCCAATAACTGAAGTCGAGTTATTTGTTATCCCTAACGGACAAGAAAAAGCTGTATATCAACACATAGATATAATACGAAGTTATTGTGAGATATTTATGGACAGAGTACATGTTTGTACGACGTTGTTTATTTTATTTTCTGTGCCAATGTCGAGAAATGTGTTCGTTTTTCTAATCTATTTAGAAAGCTCTTTCGAATGTTCAACAGTTCATAAGCTTCGTTGCGTTCTAACTGTTAGTACACTCAACTCTACGAATACTAATTGAGCATATTAATATTAGAATTACAAGTAATTAAATAAGTAGGTAAATAATACATTACATTACATATAATTAATTTTAATTAGATTAAGCACAAATATTAACAATAATTACAACATGAAATACTATACTGTAGATTTGCACAGCAAATAACGTCTGGATATATATTGGGTTACTAATGGCAGATTGCACTAACGTCAATTAAAACTACGTAATAGTCTCTTTAACTAGTAGTCTGTTAGAGTGCAACTCGAACTTGTACGTACGTAATTCAAAAATCTCCTATAGTAGTTAAGAGGATATTGAAGTGATCAACAGAATTAACAAGCACACATAGTTTTCATTTTAATTCAACTGACACTTTAACTCATGCCAATTTAAACATTGTCTGCTAAGATTTGAAATTACCACAGGCATTTATTCTCAGTTCAATTTTTGTAGTAAACTAAAATAATATATTGCAATGTTGGAATATTATTAGAGATAATATTCAAAAATATTCCAAACTTTTTCACGAAAGAAAAATCGATTTTAAATTTATAAATATAACAATTCATCCAGGTATCGACCCATAACTTGCTTGTCAAGCATTTATAAAATATTAATATTAATTATTATTACAACAAAGACACACATAATATTGTCACATTTACATCAAAATAATATTAAAGCACAAAAGGAATTCAAAAAAAATTTAAGTATACACTTTACAAAAACTGTTTCATTCTGTTCCTTATTCATATTTAATCAATATTTAAAAAGTATAATTATAAGGGTGACTAAAAGCCAATAGCTTATCTTTAATACGCATTATGAAACATTAGTCAAAAAATGTACATATATATTTATTTGAGATGGAAAACCAAAATATTTGGCCTTCGATTCTCAATTTTGCAATATGTATTTCATATAGTAAGGTATACATTTTATTGATATTTTGTTAAAAGGGGGTTATAAAAAATTTTTTTTAACGTAAACGTAAATCATTTGACTAATGGCAAAAAACGTGGCAAGTCAAAATTTTTATTTGTAGTAATATCAATGAAATTTTATACAATAATACAAGTAAAAGTATTTGATTGATGCTGAGCGCATTAATAAAATGTAATTTATAAATTAAATCAAGAAGATTAAATTCAAATTGATGTTAGAAAATATAGCAGTGGAAACAATAGAAGTAAAAAATCAATAAGTAAAACATAATAAAGTATCTCATGAAAATTACATAAAATCATAATTATAATAATAATACAATTAATTGGAATAGAGAAAAATGACAAGATTTTAATTATACTCCTACGAAAATTTTACAAGTTTGCTATGAATATTTTTATATAATTTTGTGGTAACTTCTTTTCTTATTTTTTTGTTATAAAAATTTTGTTATAAATTTGTGATATAACAGAAGATGTATTTAATTTTATAGCTAATCAAATAATAAAAGGTATTTTTATTTTGCAAATTATAATTCCGTAGTAAAGCAGAACCAGAGCATATTTAATTTTACTTTGCAACTGCAAGCAACCAAATACTCGAGCGAAACTCAAATTCATTAAATTCCATTATCAAATTTTTTTAACAACATAAAAATTTGAATTTTTTTGATTAATAAATGTTTCTATTACAAAAAATAAATAAAACATATTGCACTGTACGTATAATGTAACTACATAAATTGTGATGTATCCAACTAAAAACAGTCATCATTGCATGATAAATGATAAATTAAATAATTTAAACTGTCCGACGTTTCGTGCCGAGATATTGACCCATTTTCAAGGAATAAGATTGAAAAATATTATTGAAAAATTGATATGGGAATAGTAATACGTAAAGTACTAGGTAGTTGAGGACGTAATAAAATTTTGAGGATCATTCAAAAATAGATATTAAAATCCCCCAAAAACTTTTCAATTGCCTTACTCCATAAACTTAGCTCCGCCTATCCGAAAGGTTACTTGTATGCGTAATTTTCAAATGCCCATTACTTATAGTTCACGTCTAGCAATTGCGATGGTAAAATATATATTAAGTAGTAAAATATATATTAATTTTATATTTAATAATATTGTCTATAACCGGGATTGAATTTGTAATATAAAATGTTATCTGTTATAATAAATGTATGTTTTCTGAATTATAAAGTTGACGTGAGATTTTCGTTAATCCCCCCCTCCCCCTTGGTGAGATTTTGTCGGACCCCTCCCCCCACAATTTAACCTCACGTAATTAATGGATGCCCCCTTATCAGTGCTAATCTTGACAATGGATCGACAAACAGTCCGAAACCTCGGACAATTTATTATATTGTTTTAATGGACTTAAAATTCAACAATAATTTGACAACAATTATTTGTGTTTTACTCAAGTGGGACAGAACCTTCAGTTTTAGTCACCAATTTAACTTGTATTTTTATTTTATTTGTGGTATGTTTGTCTTATATTCTGGAATTTAAAATACTTGTTGGTGTCAATTTTCAATTTGTTCACCTAAGCAAAATAATTCTGCGATATTCTGGCTTTGAGAGCTGTTTAAAGATTTAAGTAGTCGCGCTTTAAATCAAAGGAGCAATCGAGATAAATCTATTCTTGGGCAGAGATCAGGTTAAACAATTTAATAGCATCCTCGATTAACTGGTGTTTATTTTTATCTGCAATCTTAATAAAAAAGCTGGTTTTCAATTGTATTCCTTGAATGGTACCTACGTAATTCAACACGATAAAAATTTTGAATCACAAACTTCAAACTCCAATAACCTATTGGCTATTTGGTTTGGCTGTAGGTTATTGAGCTATTTTTGAATTGGAGTGGCAGATAGAATAAATCGAGTATTAAAGCTCAAATAGTGGATTTTCAAAGAATCTGATAAACTCTTAGTTATTATTTACGTTAATTCGACTAACGATCAAACGGATAAGATTATAACTTAAGTATAAATTAAAAATGAAATCTTAATAAACAATCTAAAATTAATAATAATAAATCTTAAAATGAAAAATAGAAAATCGGAAAATTTTTGTAATCGTAATCTCATTTATCAATGAAGTTGGTATTAAGAAAATGTTTGATGTAATACTCAATTATTCGAAAATGTATTACATTTTCGCCAATACATGATTAATAAAAAAATACCTGATTATTGTTAATATCTCGTACTTATGGGTCAAAATTGAATTCGACCATTTAACACTGTTGTACAATGCTAAAATATGGTAGAAAATTGAAAACCTCACATTCAGCATTAGTCAGAGAGGTTTCAACAAATTGGGGTAACAGGTTATGATAGTAAAAGTTAAATTAATTATAAAACATGTTTTATAAGTCTTAATTAAAAGTTTTGCCGCAATAATACAACTTTCTATTAAATTGTGTAACACAAAGCAATTTATATTCAGTAAGATAATTTTGTTCGTAGAAAAAGTTTCATTATCTTTGTCGAATGAAATATTGCAAAATGAAATAAACCGAACCTTTATAATAAAAACTAAATTAGATTTATATGATGCCAAATATTATATGTAGTTTGGATATTATTGTATTTATTATCAGCCCGATTTAAATTATTTAAATTGAGAATATTATAATTTATAAGTAATGGGATATGTTTTAATTTTCGATCACGTCAAGTCGTCGATTTTTCATTTTGGATTTTGAGAAAAATACATTTATTTTAAATATAAAATGTATTTGTGATTTAATTTTTTCGTAATTAATCATCAAACTATCTGGCCACTTGACAAGAGTGTCACTAATATTCGTCTTGCTGTATTCAAAATCTGAATACCACTTCTGAATACCATTTAGCAATTTAGTGCTTTTCCTATATTACCTTCGTCAACATTAAACAACATTAAACGCATTAAACTGGTCGAGAAATACGTTTACAAAAGATTTGCTCTTGACTGTGTAACAACCCTGTATAACAAATTAACTCATCTTGCTATTAATAAATTTATGTTGGAGGTAATTCCTATTGACGAAATTATTTCTCAAAAATCAACGATCTTCTAACTCAGCAAAATTTGCATTTAGTAATCAATAAATTTCGTGTTATTACGTTTAATTTTAAATAATTAAGGTTCACTTAGGAGAGCAAGGGACCGTCACGTCCGCTCAAGAGCAATTTCTAATAATATGCGTATCCATACACAACTACTACTAAAGGGAAACATTTTCCGGATTCCGGAAGACCAGTTAGTTTTAGAGTCAAACCATCAAGCTCGTTCGAGGTTCTTGCTTCTCTGATCACATGTTGTAATTCTGGTAACATCCTAACGCTTTAATATAAATGTGAGCTGCCAAAGCACGTGTTTGATTTGCGCTAAGGTAACTGTGATATATTATGCATACTAAATGGAAAACTCCATGTGATTTTTCTGCCTTAAAATTTTCCTTGTAAGGTAATCGCGTCTATGTTTCCAATTGTCTAATGTTTCCCGAAGTTCATAATTTTAAAAAGCAATTTGCTAGAGATACAACGTTTTTATTATCAAATTACGTTTTGAAAACAATCAAGGCCCGTTTTAATCAGGTTTACATTACATCAGCTTTTTTGCTTTTGAAAAAATTTAAGGTGCAAATAAAATTAGAAAATACCAAAACTTATTCAGTATACATAATATTTTGAAACGAAGAATTCTGCAATATTTGTATAACTGAATCGGAAACTGAAAATTATTAATTTTCCATGAGTTTTCCAATATCAAATATTAAACTTTCGAATAAGATAGTGCCAACATATTTACAATGCAAACAAAGGAAAATTTTTATCACAAGCTTTTAATTTGATTTTTTTGTTATGTTGAAAAATTGTATACCAGAGGTAATACAATGGTTTGTCACATGAAAACTGGGGTTATTAAAAGATTGTATCAAAAACGAAACTCGATTTATAATAATTTTATACAGGCTATTTGTATCTACAGCTAGCAAATTACAGATCTAAATTCTATTACAGATTGAAGTAGATATTGTTTAACAATATTATCTACTACAAAATTGGTTTGTAAAGTTTTGACCCCCAGTGTACAATAATAATTTAAAAAGTTATTGATAAAATTCACAAAGCCGGTCGTAAAAGCAGATCGATCAAGAATTTTATATACTAGTTTGTTTTATACAAAATAAAGATATTTTAATAAATATGCATCATTTAAGCAACTATCCATATAGTGGAAACAATTTTTTTTTCTCATCTGTTATGGAATTTTCAATCTTCGCTATTATTTTCCAATTTTCTTGTTGCGTTGAAAATGAAATTCCAAAGAATTACAGTTTTCAGAAAAATACAGATGTAATCTTGGACTTATAGATTACACAGATGCTAAATTAACCCCCCCCCTTCATTCCATCAGTTACCCGTGAAATAAACGGAAGGAAATCGAAAATATTCCTCATCATTGTATATTTATTTTTGTACTATATTCTTCAATATCAACAAATCAAAAATAACTCAATTTTTGAAACAAAAATGTTTTTACAGAGGTATTTAAAATGTGCTTACCTTATTCTTTGAAAGCTGCTTGCACAAAATGTTCACTCTTACTGAAGTATCACGAGATCCTTAGGGGCCAATTCTAGTCAACAGCAGATTAAAAACAATTGAAATATAACATGTGTTTTCTTTCACCCCATTTCCATTTTCCCCGACTGACCCTATATGATTTATAAATCGCGGCACAATTACACTGACTTGTAATAGCATCGTTGCAGTATAATATACATTTTATATAAAATATACGTTCGAGTTTTGTAATATCCGCTAGTATAAAAAATGAATGTCGACTCATTTGTAATCTTTCTTTAAATTTAAAGTATTATAAAATCGATTTTTACAAATAAATAAATTATTTTTCTCCAAACTAAAGTGAACTGTTCAGTAGGTACCAATTTTAAACACGAAAGTCAAAGTTTTCTATTTCAACATAATAATCGAATTTTACCTTACGGCGGAAGGTAATAAATAAACTTTTTTTAAATAAAAATAAAATTTTTATACTATCTCTCTATTCTAAATTTTTATTTTTAATTTATCTATCACTTCAAATATGTATTTTTGAACATTAATAGATTTGAACATTGAGAAAATTTTGAGCATCAAAATTTTGTTTTCTTAACTATAAAAACTTTGCAGTCTAGTATTCTAACCAGGCCCAGAAGTTTTTATAGTTATCACTAAAATTCTTTCAGAATTTGAAAGAGGAGATTAAAATGAAGCGATTACATTCTGGATCCACATAAATTTTTCTTTGAAATTTCGAAATAATCGAATTTGAAAAATCGATTTTCGCATAAGAAACTACGTTTCAGTCACATTCTGTTGGCGGTACGAATGTTAGACGTGAGTAGTGGCGATATCGTGTTTTAGAGTGGGGAGCGCAGCTCAGTCAATTTGAAACGAGCGACTGTTCACATCGCTTAAAAATTTGTCATTTTGGAGTTTTTCCGGGCTTCAGGGATTTGCTTAATGAGTATGATTGACTGAAAGTAATTTTGATTTGCCAGGTGATTTTCCATTCTTCATCCTTTCCACGATCTGGGCTACTTTTTTATTATGTTGTTTTTCTGTTTCTTGATCAGCAGTTACTATGGCCTCCATTTCCTCTATTTTCTCTATTCATTTGTCTTTCTTTTTCTTGTATACCTTACATGCTTCTCTTTTTCTCTCTTTATAGCTCTGTAAATCTCCCTCTTTCTTTGTTCCCAGCCATCTCAGTTTTGCTTCACTTTTCATTATTCTCCTATATATACATTCGTCGTCAAACCATTATTTATACTTTTTTGTTTCTCTGTATCCTATTACTGTCTTTGCTGATGTTTTTACAATATTAACGTACTATTCCCAAAAATTGCTAAATGTCACAATTGAAGTTGCGCGATTGCGGCAACTAATTAACCACAAATTTGTCACAACTTCTCGATATTTTTTTTTTGATGTTTTACGAAAGTGGCGGCGTTAGCTTGATGCAGGTTACTAACCCGTAACGATCGGCCAAAGACTGATTTTCTGACCAGCTCTGCGAGACCTTCGGGATCCCGGTTTGCTTCTGGACGCAAAACTCCAGTAATCCATCTGCATCGACTCCCACTTCTTTACAAAAGAGTGTTTTTTTGAACCTATCTGGAACTGAAGACTTTTCGTAAATCGGCAGTTTACCTTGGAAACGTTTTGAAAAATTTGTTTCGAAATTACTTATCGATTTTACTTACAAACTTTCGACTTTCTAGTGCCAGCCGTTTTGACCATACATTTTAAGTTTTAAAGTGTACTTTCACAGCTAAAAATCACGTTAAAAGTAAGGGACGACCATGGATTATTTTATAGAAACTTAAAGAAAAAGTTGAATAGAACACAATAATACTAAAAAATCGAAAATCTTGATAATTTTTTGGTACATATTTATTTATAAGACTTTCTTAAATATTTTGGCAATTTTTGGAAATGCTGACATTTATGATTGTCGAGATAATGACGAACCCGTCGCGTTCAGTTAACACAATATAAAAATATATAAATTCGCTTCGCTCGAACGTTCCGGGTCGTTTTGACAGGCGTTAATCTCCATAAAAACATCACCCGGATCGCGACAGAACTCGAAATGCTCGAAATGCACTCGATAATGCGGGAGCTCGAACAATGTTTCCACTGCAACCGCTTGCAGTAGAATGAACACGCTCTCTCCCCACCTAAATTCAAATTGCTAAGACCCATGTAGAGTGCACGTACCGACAAGTGAATGTTTTTTAAAGCTAACACGAACTTAAACTTGCAAAATTTACCTCAAAAAGTAATAATTAAATAATTATGAAATTTACTAAAGCTAACTACATTTTGAAATGCTCCTTACATCTCTTATTGCACTCTTACCATAATTACACCATATTATGCTAAATGTGGTATTACTTACGTAATACGATTAGCTATGATTGCAACGATTTTTCGATATTATATATTATAATAACAAAATCTAGGTATATCTAAGTATAAATAGCCAGTAAAAATAGGTAGATACCTATTTTACTATTGTTAAGACCTGATCAGAAAAAAGTTGTCTGAAAACTACGGTTTTGAAAACTGTGTGTTAGATAGCAAGGCTACCTATCGCATGTAATTCCTTCCATCTAGCAAATAGTGGAAAAACTTGAACAGTTTTTGCTACACATAATAGTGTGATATCATAAATTTCCATGCAAAAACCACGACAAAGTTTGGAACTTTTATCATCAATTGAGTAGCATTCAAATTTGCAAAATAATTTTAATATCTATCTTGTAATGCAAATAATGCAATATACAATTAATTTAAAATTTTTATAAGGAATTGAATTAGAATAGCAGTTGAAGGTCGAGGAAAAATTAGATAGAAGCTAGGGAAATTAATAAGACGGGTGGTGGGATGGTAGAACGTTTTACTTTGTTAGATCGAGAACTGCAAAAGATTTTCATTTGCAAAATGTGCAATTTAAAATTCTGTTTGAAGAAAATTTGATTTTTCCTTCCGTTTACCGAATTACTAGAATAAATTGTTTATTGTTAAATTGCAAAAGTCGATCATGTCGACTGTTTCATGAAATTTACGTAGTAGGATAAATTAGCCCCAGTTTTACTCTATACGAAGTTTTGTGGCCTCAGCTTAGTCTAAGTGATATCAATTACCATCACTATTCTGTACTTTGAACATAATATCGATTTCTTATTTCCAAATTCCATTTATAAGCTTTATATTAACTTACTCTGATATATAATCTGTATGTACTACGATAAAAACTTTGATAAAGAGACGGGTCGAGAACAAAAGATCCAAAGGTAGACCAAAGTAAATCTAGACAGAATAATCAGTATAAAAAAGGCAGTTAATTTCATAGGTGGGTTTCAAGAGACCAACGGTAAGTGTTAGATCCATTGATTGGGATCAAAAGGGTTCTAAATGAAAACCAGGTTTATAGATTTTTTATTTTAATTTCATATTATATTTCAAATTAAAAAAAAATTTAAGAAAAATAATAAATTAATCAAAGAAGAACGCAGATAAAATGAAACATAATAAAGCCTGTATAATAAAAATTAGAAGAAAACAAGAAATTAAATTGAAAAACCGACGGTAATCCGAAAATGCAACAACTACATAAAGAAAAAGATTAAAGTTAATAATTTGGTAAAAATTAGTCTTTATTTTTAAAGAAGCTCAAGCTTACCAATTATGGAATAGCCTCCACAAGCTCTCGGGCTTTTCTTTATAGCAAACCAGTACCTCCAGATCCGTATGTTGCAATATATAAGCAAATTCAACATAAAAATCACAGATATGAAATTCGCTGTAGGGCAATTAGATAATTTAATTTGAATTGTGCTGAAAGCTTAATTTTAAAGATATATAACACAAAATATTAAATTTACTCGAAATTCTTGTGAAATCAAAAGTTAAGTTTTACTTTTTTCTTTTATAAAATAAAGAACGTCTTCCATCTACAGTAATCCTAAAAACGATAAATTTTAAATTTCAACGTATTACGCACTTCTCTCTACATTTATTTACATGGTGCTATGATTTAAGTGGTTCAACAAGGAAGACCAATTTATTATAATTATAAGTGAAACAGCTGAGGTTTGATGAGATAAATATTTTGTATTGAAAATACGAGTAGACATAATTAGTATTTCAAAGTCCAGATATCTCATATCAAAATAATTTCTTAAGGGGGAAATCGATTTATCGGGTTAAAAAAATTTAAAAACATTTTATTGTATAAATTCTAAGTCCGAAGCCGCGACCTTTGACAGTTGCTGTTGTTCTGTAGATATAAGAGCTTAAGCATTTAAAAGTTTTTTTGTTTTGTCGAATGCTGTTTAAATATACATGATAAAAATTTCAGAAAGGTTGGTTTTATTGTCTAACTCAAATTTTTTTTTACAAACTACCTATTTTTGCGTTTTAAATGATTTCCCCCTTAAGAAATAATTGTTGCAAGAATTGCATCTATAAAAATAAACCCTTGGTTAGAGATAACCTGAGAGATTAGGAGACTATGTAAATGTAAAAGAAATAAAAATAAAATTCTATGCTCTTTAATTTAATCTTTATTGCAAAAATATTATATATTTATCCAAAATATAACACAATACATTGCCGAAATACATAAAAGGAAACATAAAACTCCGACATTATTATGAAACTTATATTTTCTACTTGTTGCCATACTGAACTTTTATATATTTTTTTGCATTTATCAAAAATACAGAAAAATGTATTTAGGAAAAAGATTCCACTTATTAATGTATAATTTTTAAATTTCATTGAGAAATTAAAACAGGAAAAGGAATATTAAATTAAATAAACAATAGTAGCTATATTCACTAGTAAATTAAATATGAGATGGGGAGACCACCTTACAGGTACTGCGGTATGATTAATTTACGTATAATTCACTAAAAACTTAGGTAAACCTAAGGTAGATAAACCTACGTAGATACTCTTTAAAATATCATATTCTATCCTCGTATCAGCTCTATTATTCATAAATGGCATCCTACATGTGATTCCTCAAATTAAAGGTCTTAGGGAATTTTGTGTGTTGGAGCAAAGAAGATTAATCCCATATAATGTTGTTTCTGAGACAAACTCAGCTCATTTAAGTCGTTAAACTAAGTTGATTTTGGAATACCTCAATTAACTGATCAGTGTTAATTCGCTGACTAATTACATTGTTGATTTTATTAACTAATAATAAATTATCAGCAATAAACTTAAAAATAAATTTTAAGTATTTCAAGTAAATTTCTTCATTGTTATATTATATGTTAGTTCTCCATTGTTAGTTACATACGACGTATTTTTATCTTGTTTCCTAACGTTTTTCTTCTTTTTAACACATTATTGCTCCTACCCTGTCTAAAGTGTTGCATTAATGTCTTTTCATTGCTTTTTTTAAATAATAAATTTTTACGTATCTTCACTTTGCAGTTAAAATTCTATTATTTTAATAGTCTGTTCAGTTTTTATTTAATAATAATTATCAATTACTTTCTTTTCAATAAATTTTGTATAAGAAAAATTAATAAATAATGCAACTTCTCTGACAAACTTAGGAATATGTATAATGAAAGAACTTAAGAAAACTGTTTTGAAAATATGAATTTTTCTTAGCTAGATAAAAATATTTATAGATCATAAATGTTTTTAACAATTAAAAGTTAAATTAAATGTTCAATAAAACATTATAACTTTTGTATTTTAAGCACATTTACATCAATTTGAGTAAAATAAAACTTTTTTATTTTGGTTATATGCTGCAAAGTGGGATAGACACTTCTAATTGAATATAAATAAATAAAATAATTAATAAAAGTTTCTACTTGTTTATTTAAACAAAATAAAACTTCATGTTACACAGGTTACTGAATCCATTTCAAATCATGCAGGCTGGCAGGGCTTACGTTTTAAAATTCGTTTTTGTTAAATATACATTGTTGTTTATCCAAAAAAAGGAGGCCCGTATTTTTTTCACTAAATAAAACGCCCGATCCTCGATAAACTCATGTTAAGATTTCGAAATAAATAATGTTATTCCCAAAAATCGGTGGATTTTGGTTTGCAAATACTGTAATTTTGTAGCTTGTAATATTTTTCTTACTTAGAACATCGTAGGTACTTAATTTTTGTAAATATAAAAACTCAAAAAAAATAAAAACTAAAATTTTGTAATTTTGCAATTTTTTTGATAAAATTTAAAGTCGTTTTTCTCAAACAACCCTTCTAAATGCTCTTCCAATTTTAATATTGATTATTTAATATAATTTACTTTCTGGGAAATTAATTTTTGAAATTTTATAATAATTATGTACAGCAAGACCCCGTTTAACGCTGCTCCACTTAGCTGTTTCGGTACCACACGGTAGTATTGAGATTTCCCGAAATCGCACTCAGTGTTGGTATTTCCCGAAATCGAGATGAACTCGTTTAATACTGTTTCGTTTAGCGCTGGAACTTATTGAAGTATATCCCCCGAGTTTTAGAAGCTTCTTAAAGGCTTCTGCTGAGAACCTAGCTTCAATTTAACATTGTAAAACAACCAACCCGCCTTAAGGGCGTAGTTAATAATTTCACCTGGAATTGGTGGTATCCAGTAATTATTTGTAGTTGTTGCCCGCTAGGACACGAAGTCACCAGCCCCTGCTTGCTTATAAGCTTGCGGAGGCAAAGGGGGTGGATCGAACTTCTCGTCGTTAATTGCTTTCCCTGCAAAGAAATGTGAACAAAAGAAAACACAATTTGATCAACAAAATATTTAATGATTTTAGCAGATTGACTCGTGATTACAACTTCCAACGTATCCAAATTTGACTCGGCTATCTTCAACTTTTGAGTCACCGACAATTGTGATAGTAAAAATATGTGTTCGTCTGCACAAAATCTAACAATAAATAAATGACTCACCAGTACTGATGGTCTCACAAAAAGTAATACGACAAGGTGTATCGTCAGCTTCGGTACAGGAACGATGTTAATTGATACTTCCAACACTTGCCAATGACTTCCTGATAGCTCTACAGGTGAACAGATGACCTTGCGAAAACAGACCAGTAGTGGGATTCGATTTACAGCAACAGATGGTTCGGTGTGGAAAACTTTCACACTTGGAAAACTTGATCGCGAACAAAACAGGTACCCAGGTAACAAAATCGCATACAACATTCGCATAGGAACTCTTGGTTTCGTGTTACTAAATTTATGATCTTCCATACAATTGCAATTGCGGCTCGACAAAATCAAACAGTGCTTGAGCGTTGTTGAAATTTCTTGTACAACACAAGTTATTTCGTTTGGGCGTTCTCGGGAACTCACACGGATTAAAACTCGTAGAATTAAAACAGAATACTACTCCGGAGTATCACCTCTAACCACAACATAAACGCACGACTTCTTAGTTTGCCGTCCAAATCTCAAAAGCCTCGAAAAATACGCTGTACGCCGGGACCTTGAGGGCGCGTGGTACCTTTTAAGAACGCTAGGGGCCGAATTCCATTAGCGTCGCGTATGGGAATTCTAAATAGGAAATTATTTAACATAATTCCGTTACACACCCCCTCCCCAAATATCTCCTCGGTAGATGGAGATAGCTATCAACTAACCCAAAGTCTGCAAAAACTGTGCTCTTGCGTTGAAGACGCAGCCCCCTAACTGTAGGATAAACTAAAAAACTTCGGATCAAAACTATCCTAATTTCCCAAAAACTAAACCATAAAATAAAAAATAAGGTAGGTATTCAACCTGATAACGAAACGTTACCTTTAAATCCGCCTAAGCGAGAACCCTCATGACTAAGCTTGGTAGCTTCAAAAAGTCATCAACAAAAAAACTGCCATTTATGCCGTCACATAATGGACTTAAATGCCCCTAGGCTAGTACAGCTCCCCATAGGACCCGTACTAATATAAAAAACTCAGATTCCAACGAATCTCAACAATACACCCAATGGCTACGCCGCCCAATGGTGTTTTGGAATGGACCGCATAGGACCCATTCGTGCCTGCTCGAAAGTGTATCTAATCCCAACTAACACACCCAGCGCAAAAATTCGTTCCGGACCAACGCACTCAGCGTCGTTGGAACATAGGAACTGTAAGTAAAAATAAAAAATAAACTTCCGTTTTAATCATAAAAACCCAAATCCTCTACAGCTAGTAGACTACGCATTCCTAAGCGTGAGATTAAATCTCAGATGGCGCAATTAAAAGCTTCCGATGTTATGCTAATTAATTGAAAATTTAAAACCCAGGAAAACAAAATATACCCAACCCTTCCCAGGAATGTTACAAATAGGATCCCAATGTGAAATAGGAAGGAGGTAGAAAGGAGGAAAGGTAAAGGAAGGTAATAGGAAACAGAAGGATAAATGACTTCCGTAATTAATGGTTCCCCGCAGCAATGACGTAATCGATGATTCGTCCTCGCGTATGGATGATAACAACGCGTCGTGGACCGCCAATCAACAGATCATCGCCACCGCAACGACAAAACACCAACGACTTGGTCGAATTTGAGGACGGGAGGAAAGGTTACCCCGGGGAATGACAGTATGTCATTGAGAGCCTGAAAAACTCACGTAATCCGCCCTCAAAATTACGGTCATCGTCCGGGACTTAAATGACTGAGTTCCGGAGACTGCACGACGAGAGACCTCCACAAACACCCAGGGCTACCGCTCGCAACGTTAACACGGACTTTCCAATTGACCAACCCCACCGCAACGGTGTAGCGAAGCCTAGCCTAAACAGGGTCTTCAGGTGTAGTCAACCTTTGCGTACGCGCAAAACGAAGGATGGCTTCACAGCACGCTTGGCGTGAGAGCGAATTCCCCCGCCCCTGCAATAACCAGAACCGAAAAAACCAAACGAGTCGGGACTTAATGACTCCACGGAAGACGGTAGTCTGATGTACGACATACGGGCTAACAGGTGCTTGAGCAGAACCCTGTAAAAAAACTCTGATCTAGATGTTAACCGACCAGGTTGTGACAACATTACCCAACCTCCACCCATTATGTTGAATCACTCCATCCCACAACCTTCCTCTGCTCTATTATCCTGAGGATGCTGCTTCAGATCTTTGATGTGGAACACTCCCACATCTTTACCCCGTTCGTTGACCAGACGGTAGGTCAAAGGACCTGTAACCTCCTTAACTCTACATTTGACATACTTCGGTGCAAGTTTACTGACGAAATGCTTACTAGCGTTGGACAAAGCGAAATTCCGGCGCCATACCGTCTCACCCACCCTAAAGCGCGTGGTTCGCTTCCGGAAGTTGTAATGTGAAGCATTACGGCGGTAAGCACTCCCTAACCGGTTCGTAACATCATTGTAGAGCTCATTCAGTTTATTCATCTCTTCCGCAATTCCTTCGCGACTCCCTAAGGTTACGTCTCCCTCCCCCAATTCCAACACGCGACCGTAATAATCTCCCTTCGCAGGAACGGTCCTGCCTAAATTTAGGAAAGAAGGTGTGAACCCAGTCACCTCATGAGTTGCGGATCTAATAGCGTGGGCAATCTTGTGGATTTCCACATCCCATGTCCGGTGGTCTTGTTTGACATAAGATCTGATCGCAGTACCTACTACTCTATTCACCCTCTCTACAAAATTAACCTGCGGGTGATAGGCTGCGTTATACCATAGATGATTCACCTTGTAGTCGTTCATGAGTGCCCGAAATTCGTGACTGATAAACTGAGGCCCGTTATCCACCATGCATATTTGAGGAACTCCAAATAGCAGGAAGACTTGGTTCTCTAAAAATTCGCAAATCGACTTTGCGGTAGCCTTACGTAAGGGTTGTACCAGCACAAACTTAGAAAACCAATCACAGACTACAAGTAACATGGTGTTACCCCTAGCAGAACGCGGAAAAGGACCCATAAGGTCGACAGAAATGCACTGGAAAGGAAATCGAACTTTTTTCGGGTTCCCCATTAACCCACTACGCCCTCCCTGACATGCCTTAGACGACAAACACACGGTGCACCGACGCACATACCTAGCCACATCCGCTCGCATCCTTGGCCAATAGTAAAGTTCGCTGATCTTATTCAAAGTTTTAAAAATTCCCAAATGAGCCGAGGTCGGATCGTCATGGCATTCCTTAAAAATGTCCTGGCGTCGCGACTTGGGTATGACTTGTTTCCATTCAATCAAATTGGAAGTCACATCATGATTGTTACTAATAAGTTTGAACAGAAGCCCCCCCTCTATGCGCCAATCAGGATAATTCACCGGATTTTCGCGAACTCTGGCCAACATGCGTCGATACCACGCATCGAAATCGCCCTCGGACAAGTCAAGAGAAGACACCTCCAAAGGTGCGCGTGATAGTGCATCCGGCACTACGTTCAATTTCCCTTTCCGATGCTGGATGTTAAAAGAATGTTGAGCTAAACGTACGCTCCACCTAGCCAGCTTATTCGTGGGACTTTTCATCGATAAAAGCCATAACAAACTGTAATGGTCCGTAACCACCGTAAATTCGGTTCCCTCTACATAAGGTCGGAATTTCTCGATGCCGAAAATTACAGCTAAACATTCCCGTTCCGTCGCAGAATAATTCCTCTCGGCTTTGTTGAGGGTTCTCGAAGCATAGGCAATTGCACGTTCTTCGTCCCCTTCCCCTTGACTTAAAACACAACCCAACCCGTAGTTTGAAGCATCACACTGTATGTAAAATTTCTTACTAAAATCCGGACTAGCCAAAATAGGCGCAGTAACTAACAACTTTTTTAAGTTTTCAAATGACTCATTAGCGTCAGGAGTCCAGGTAATGGATTGACGCTTGGCCCGTCCCTTAATAAGCTCGGTGATGGGAGCCGAATAATTTGAAAAATTAGGAATGAAACGCCGGTACCAACCAATCATACCTATAAAACGTTTGACACCTGTCGTGGTGGTCGGTTTAGCTAGTCGTGTGATCGCTTCAACCTTATCTGGATCCGTGTGAAGTCCAGTTTCGTCGATAATGTGACCTAGAAACTTAAGGCTTGACCTACAAAATTCACACTTTTCCAAATTAATGGTTAGGTTGGCTTCCTGTAGACGAGAAAACACCTGTTCGAGCAGATGTAAGTGCTCTTCGAAAGTTGCCGAGATAACGATGATGTCGTCCAAATACACCCAAATTCTCTCTCCGAGAAGAGATCCGAAAATATTTTCCATCAGCCGCTGCTGAGTCATGGGAGCGTTAGAAATTCCCATGGGAACGACCACGTATTCGAACAACCCTCGACCCGGTACTGTAAAAGCCGTCTTCTCGCAGGAGGATTCAGTAAGAGGTATCTGCCAAAACGCCTTCTTTAAATCGATGGTCGATAAAAAACGCGCGTCGCGGAGAGATGTAAGAATCTCCTCAGGCGTGGGTAACGGAAAAGCATCGCGTTTGCTTAACCGGTTCAACGACCTCCCGTCATAACACAAACGGTGCGACCCATCAGATTTCTTCACCAATAACATTGGAGAAGACCACGGCGATTTTGACGGACGTACAATGCCCATCTCCAACATCTTGTCGAGCTCTGCGTGAGCTATCTTACGCATAGCCGGAGACAACGGATACGCCCGTTGTTTAAGAGGAGCAGCATCCCCAGTATCAATGTTGTGAGTAATCTTATCTGTACGAGTAAGACCATCACGAGAAAGTAATTTAAATTTATTTTTAATTTCAGTGAGAGCAACCTGTTGTTCTAGGTTTAAGTCCCCAGCAGATCTTATCAGTTTCAACGATTGGACCTCGTCCACAACGTACTGATCTTGACGGAAATCTGCTCGAACCCCAAACAGCCGGCAAAAATCTATCCCTAAGGTCAACCCTATATGTATGCTTTTACATACCAGAACCTCTAGTGGTCGCACCACTCTGCCAATACATAATGGTAAATTGACCTTACCCAAAATCTCCTGCGGCGTTCCGTCCGCAGACCGCAAAACCGAAGTACCCCCCTTAGAAAGTATAAGGTCGAGCTTATCTACGAGGTAATGACCCTCGGTACCTAAGATAGATACGCTAGCACCTGAATCTAGCAACGCTGTCACTGGCTCTTCACCTACTTTTAAATTAATATAAGGACGTTGATCGGAAGTAGGATGGAGGAAAAGAGTAGAATCATTGGAGGCCGATCCGCAAAAATCGCGTATTTTTGCCAACCAATTCTTCCAGTCTCCTTTCGCGACGATTTTAGCTTTTCTTAACGCCGCGAGGGACGCGCCGCGACGCCTCCTCGCCCTACGGCGTTTTTTTGAACCCTTACTACAGTCACACATGTTGGTAGCTTTACCCTTGCGGCCACAACCGCTACAAAAAATGGAAACAGGTTTAGGGCATGATCGAAAATGGTGCCCCTGCTCTGAGCAGTTCCAACAATTACCTACATTAAATCTCCGTTGAGAGTTCGGAGCGGGTGGAGTTACAATTGAATTCTCAGAGGCGAGTGTCGACGCGGACACTTCCCTAGCAGTCCATTGTACTAAACGTTCCGCTGCCTGGGCCGTTTGAATAAAAACTTCACGGTTCGACGTGAGAGTCGGTCCCATGGCTAACGAAATTGAAGGCAATAAATTCCTTCGAATCACCCACAATTGATCTTCCTCCGAAGGAACTGGAGAAATTCGCGAAAACTCGGCAAACATTGATTCAGCAAAACTACGCACCGACTCGCTAGGTTTCTGTTTCCGATTACGGATTTGTTCAATGTACTCGCGACTGAAATCGAGGGACAAAAAACGAATTTTTAATTCCTCGACCAGCTGCGCCCATGTGGTGATAGCAGTAGTACCTAACGTCCGATACCAAGTTAATGCTTCGCCTGTGAAAAATTCGACCGCCTTATCGAATAATACTTTTTCGCTTATTCCCCGAGAACGTGAAAGTTCCTTTGCTCTCTCAATAAAACTAAATAATTGCTCGGACCCCCCTTTACCATCGTAAGACAAATTCCATTTATGTACGGCCGAGTTGGAATTTTTATTACTAATTAACGATTGTAACACAGTAGTTAAATCGGGATTACTAACCGGTGGAAGTAGAGATGACTTACGCATCGGGCTCTCAAACATCGAGATCCCGGGATCTTCGTAGACTTCCTCTTCTTCATTTTGAGTGATCACATTCTCCAATTTAACCCTAAGCGCAAGAATTTTTGCTAACATTTTTTCCCTATCAGCTTTAGGAGCACCCTGTACTATCTCTATGCGGTTGTTATAATGCGCGAGCCGGTTGGTGGTTTTCTCGAGCGCTTTAGCGTCAACCGTTCTTTCAAGTTCCTCGATAGAAATTTGAATCTCATTTAACGCCCTATTTGTAGCTTCGAAATCAGCTATTAAATTCGACGGACTATAACTGTGTGGATTGGTGAAAGATGTAAATTTTTCACTACGCATTAATTTATTAAGTTCTTTACGAAGAGAAGTAAGGTGTTGCGGCAAAGTTGAAAGGTCTTTTCCTCTAATAAGAAATTCCACATGAATTTCATCGCGGTTAAGTGCATGAACGTAATTAGTAGCCGACATGTTAAATTAAATTTATTAAAATAATTTATCGTAACTGTAGATAATGGTCGAAAAGCCAACAAAATTGAATGCAAGGTCATACAATCAAATATTCGCATACGCAAATACCTGGTTCAATCTTCAAACAAAAGATTAATTCAAAAATTTTATCACGTGTTCACACTATGCTACTCTTGTATGTATTTCGACGTACCACCTGTATAAAATTTGATGCGAAAAAAAATACCACTGTTGCTGTGACTTCTAAAACAATCTACTGCCCGCAAGTCAATAAAAAAACCGAACAACCGTTGGAAATTGTAACACAGCAATCGTTCAGGGAAAGCAATCAAGTTTAAAAAAATGGTCGGCAACTACGTTGGGCGCCAGTAAAACAACCAACCCGCCTTAAGGGCGTAGTTAATAATTTCACCTGGAATTGGTGGTATCCAGTAATTATTTGTAGTTGTTGCCCGCTAGGACACGAAGTCACCAGCCCCTGCTTGCTTATAAGCTTGCGGAGGCAAAGGGGGTGGATCGAACTTCTCGTCGTTAATTGCTTTCCCTGCAAAGAAATGTGAACAAAAGAAAACACAATTTGATCAACAAAATATTTAATGATTTTAGCAGATTGACTCGTGATTACAACTTCCAACGTATCCAAATTTGACTCGGCTATCTTCAACTTTTGAGTCACCGACAATTGTGATAGTAAAAATATGTGTTCGTCTGCACAAAATCTAACAATAAATAAATGACTCACCAGTACTGATGGTCTCACAAAAAGTAATACGACAAGGTGTATCGTCAGCTTCGGTACAGGAACGATGTTAATTGATACTTCCAACACTTGCCAATGACTTCCTGATAGCTCTACAGGTGAACAGATGACCTTGCGAAAACAGACCAGTAGTGGGATTCGATTTACAGCAACAGATGGTTCGGTGTGGAAAACTTTCACACTTGGAAAACTTGATCGCGAACAAAACAGGTACCCAGGTAACAAAATCGCATACAACATTCGCATAGGAACTCTTGGTTTCGTGTTACTAAATTTATGATCTTCCATACAATTGCAATTGCGGCTCGACAAAATCAAACAGTGCTTGAGCGTTGTTGAAATTTCTTGTACAACACAAGTTATTTCGTTTGGGCGTTCTCGGGAACTCACACGGATTAAAACTCGTAGAATTAAAACAGAATACTACTCCGGAGTATCACCTCTAACCACAACATAAACGCACGACTTCTTAGTTTGCCGTCCAAATCTCAAAAGCCTCGAAAAATACGCTGTACGCCGGGACCTTGAGGGCGCGTGGTACCTTTTAAGAACGCTAGGGGCCGAATTCCATTAGCGTCGCGTATGGGAATTCTAAATAGGAAATTATTTAACATAATTCCGTTACAATTGTATAGTTTAAGGTCATCTCCAAAGATGCTCTATGTGAGTATATTGCATTTAACTATATAATTCTTTTAGTATTGTTTAATATACTCTAGTTATAGTACAAACAAGACTTTTCACACTTTTAAATCTAACATCGTTTTCATTTCGGCATAATGTGTATGGAGGGCTTATATTTGCTTTTTGTAAAGATTAAATGGGATATCTAACCTGGTACTGCTACGCACTCTAAATTACGCCCTCTAACCCAAGTTGAAGTGTCACAATGGACCACAAGCCGCAGGTAAGTTTTGTGTTTAAGTTAAATAATATTTTGCACGCGATACACAGGTTTTAGCGTTATAACTTATGCCCTAACTATTTCTGGTGCTTGCCTACACAGATTTCTTTTTGTTAAGGATTTTACGAAAATACAATGTAAATGTAAAACTAAATTTTCAGAGGTTTTTTTGTAATTACCGTAACTAGATATTTGTACAATGCAAAATACAAAAAATACTTTTAGGGCTACAATAAATGGAATAAATTTTTTTACTTTTTCCAAATCCTAATTTAGTGGTCTTCTTCGGTTGAAATAATCTTCAAAAATATTGCACCATAGTCGTACATTGTTAATGAATAAATAATACCGCTCTGAAAGCATCAATTGTAATGATAATGAATATTATGAAAATATGGGTATTATTTCACCGACTGAGCTAACTGTGTAGGCAGTAGTTCTCTGCCAAATTGAATTTTGAACGCTAGATCAAATTTTTGATGGTTACCTCTGTTGAATTATTATAATAAATTCGATTATAGAAACCTTTCGGAGTAATTAATATTGAAATCTAAAGGGTAATCGATATAATTATAAATCCACGTTATATCTAAATTATTTAAATTAAACTCATTTAAAATTATAAAATTGATATTTATTGAAACGGTAAATTTTAAAGCAAACGCAGTGTATAATATTATATTATAACACAGTAATATAATTGCATTGCAAATGTACATAATATACATTCTATATTCGGGTATAACAAGCCCACCTTGGTCGTTTAAGGGTTAAGTCCTAATGAAGTTCTACATGAATTGGGGATGTCTGAATTATTTACAAGCATTGGTTTTTCATAATACCGCTATTTTTTTAGCTGAGATGATCTCACATACTCTATAAATGACTTCTTGATTCTTCTTAATTATATAGAATTTATCAATCAAATTATAATTAATTAGTAATTATGCCGTAAAAAAGGACTATTATTCTAGCTATTTAATATTTAAACTTGAGAAGAAATTTGATTTAAAATAATGTAGGAACTAATTTAATTAGGGCGATGCGTAAACCTACCTATTTACAAGTGATATATTGTTGGTACGACGAGATTGCTATACGAGAGTGTTGTTTGTAGGGCCCTTCTCATATAAGCTCACAATTACGTCAAAAACAGACGTTCTTTTTCTGATAAATCTGTAATAAAGAAAGTAAAACTAACTCATGGAAACTTTTACAAGGATAAAGGTTAAATATAATTTATAGTTTTTGAAAAGAGTTAGGGAACATTAAATTAACATTATTTACTCTAATTTGAAAAATACAAATTTTAAACACTAGGTATATTGACTTCAGCTACATTGGTATAAAATGAGTATTTAATCAATAAATAAACATTAAACTCAAATTCAAAATTATACATTTCTATAAAAATAAAAAAGGAAAATTAATTGGTACAGGCTGTTACGCTATTTAACTGGCTGTTATCCGTAACAAAATTTATATTTTAACAAATTAAGGAAAATCAAACTCATAACAATATATTAAATAAAATTTAATCCTCGTAATAAACCAATGAAACGCCAAATTTAAATCATTAGCAATATAATACCTACTTATTTCTTTTTTCAAATATTTTTAATTTATTTATATAATAATAAAAATGCGAAAAGTGCTTACATTCAGCTGTGTACCAATAATAGGAAGCGAATCGCGAGTAGCAAAAAAAAGCGAATCGCAATAAAAATTACAAAAAAGACCTATTACCAAACATTAAACTATTTGCGAGGGAACTTGGTGGGACACCATTGTTATTAATTAGTAACTTGATTTTAAATTTTTGGTGTTCCACTTCCTACCTAAAAATTGGAATAAGCTAGTATTATTTTAAAATTGGGGTTCAAAAGAGTAGTAAAGCTTAATAATATCAGACGACATATCAAACTTCTTCTATTATCTCTCTTCCTCTTCCTACAATCTCGACCCTCTTCAAGCTCGTGAAGTCATGGAACCTGAAAAACCGGACTAGAGATTGGGTAACCAACTTCGGTGGAAAAACCGCTCTCCAAGCTAACTGGAGCGAGAGACTCCCCTTCTAACAAGAGCAACTGTAGGCAAGGTTAGCACTTTTCCTGCCGATGTAAAGCATCCCTAGGGCTGTATGGATCTTGAAAGGCGTATTAAATTAATCCATAATTAACCGAATATAATCTAAAATAAACTTAATAAACTATGTTAGCACGAGGACGGCTACAGCGTACTACTCCCCACGGCTTCAAGTCAACTGAAACGGGCTTCTCCCACTGCAACACACTAATGCATCTATTTACCTCGAGCACAGGTACCGTCAGTAGAATGTGATTTTAAAGCTGCCTTGACTTGAAGCTGTGAAACTACAATGTTAAAAGTTGATTTAATTTTGAAGTAACCACTGAACCTAAATAAATTTCCTTTCCTCATCAGAAAGCTCAAATTGTGCTCCTTCAGAATATTCATAAGTTTTCTTTCCTACTTTTAGAGTAGTTTATTACCATCAACCGATTTTCGGACCGCACTCTCAAGAACCGCGTAGCTAACTATCGCGTAAAGTTCATGCACGGTTAAAAAAGTGACTAGATGTAGAAAAACTTGAGTACTTTACGCTACAGTGAGCTTAATAGGTAATCGACGCCAGCTATCTCAAATTATTTAGAACCGCTTAAAGAATTATATGTAATAGCCTTGTAATTGTGCTGATATTCGTTAGAAGACCGAGCTGAAAACTTTCAGCAAGTTGGAAAAAGCGTCCAGATGTCTAACAAAAATAGATACTATAAGGTGGCTCTGTCGCGTGGCTTCGACACTACAAAAAATCACACTATACTACTTTTGCTAAATCACAGATTTGTTGTAGTGGAACAAGCACTCAAGTAAATCAAATTAAATTATTGGCTTAAATACTTCCATTCGTGGTTAAGATAGGATACTGCTTCGCAGATACAAAATACTTTATTACCTCGATATGATACCACGAATTCATGCATCACCAGAAGTTTCAATCAAATAAATTAAATAAATAAATTTGCTTCGGGAGCCCGACTCCTTAAAATTTGGCTCAAACTCTGCACCCTGAACAATTAATTTCTTATAACCGGCGATTGAAGTGGTTGTTTGAACTTCTGCAGTACTTAAAGAATTGATTTCAAAATTTTATCATTTTTTTAATTATTATCCCCCAAACTCTTCAGGTTTACATTACAAGACATTTTTTGCTATAGTTAAATATTAGTCACACCGACAAATAATTTGTCAGAGGTGTTGCAACGTAGATATTTATGCAAAACTTCGTATTACTTATTATTTTACTGCCGGCGACAGTAAAGTACTTTATTGCCGCCCGCCATCTGATTATTTTAAATTAATTGCGTTTACAAACGTGTCACATTTTATGTTCTTTTAAATTCGTTTAAATATGAATTTTTACTTAATTACGTGCATAATTATTATGCAATACGTTTTGTTACTTAGCAGAAATGTTGAGTCTTTAATATTTTCCCGCGGAATGTATTAAGCAGGTTAACAAGAAAATGAAAATTTAGCTTTTGAAGCAACATTGCATTTTAAAAAATTTCAAAATTAACTTTTTGTAAAAGGAAATCTAAAAACCTTCAAGTGGATTTTTAAAGTTTAAAAAATTAAAGCTAAAGTTTATATAAAACAACGCAGCTTTGATCTTCTTACCTTCGTAAGAAAATACTTTGTAATAAACATGCAGCTTACAGTTAATAAGTCTTATATTTGTTTGAGCGCACAACAAAGCAATTTTCGTGGTTTTACTAAGAAGATAAGTAAAGCACCCTCGAGGGACTTTCAGTAGAGTCATAACCCGAGCCTAAAATTGAGCAGTAGTAACAACTCGATTTGGTAAGTCGTCGACGGATGAGGAAATTCTTTTTTTCGGTGGTTAAAAATACTATTACCCACTCAAATAAAGTAGACACTTCTATTTTTTAGATATTTAGATAGGTATAATATTAAACATTGCACTTCCAACTTGAAATTCCTTTATAAAATAACTTTCTTCTCTGGAAGGCTTTTTATTTAACTATATTATACAACTAAACGTATCGAGTTCTTTTATTATCATAATTTACATAAATAGACTTAAGAATAAGAAAAACTGCACATTCTTGGCAAAAGTTTAACTTTTTTTTAATTCGAAAGTATAAAAATCAATAAATATCATTTAAACACGCAAATAAACCACACATTTAAGTTTAAACGACATTATAAAGCAAAATTATTACAAAATTCAATTTTGTCACGAGTCCTTAGAAAGTGCATAAATTTGTATAAACCGGTCAAGTACACAATTTATTCACTTATAACCATAAAGCAGGAAAAATGAAGGTTTGCGATTGATTTAATGACGAACAAAGAAAATAGTAATTTAATAACGATTATTGATTATCCTAGGGATCCGAAAATTTACACTTGGAAGGTTTAAATAAACCAATCCGTTTTCAAAATTGTTTAAACTAACCTTCCGGAATAACTGTGATTTGTTGTAAAGGTCTCTTTTAAGGGAATTAAATAAATTATTTAAATTAAAATCAAACAAATCAAGTTTTTGATGCATAAACTGTCACAAATCAAGTATAACCTCAAAATGATCATCTACTTAGGCCAAGAAATATCAATTCTACAGAATTAAAGTGCTGAAGTTGATAGAAATACTTTTTAGGTTGGTAAAATAATCGACCAATCAGAGCTCAGTAAGGTTGGTATAAGAAGCTGACCAATTAAAGAGATGTTACAGAAAGAAAAAGAGACAATGATAGTTTTGTATGTAATTTTATTTTTGATTAATTTAATTTTATTTAACTATGAATTAATTAATTTTATTTATAATTATTTGATTAATTTATTGCAACTAACGTTGACGGTTAGTAATGACAATGTAATAGCTTCACTTTTTAATAATATTTTAATTATATATTTTTATTTTTCGAAGAAGAACTTTTCCGATTTCATAATCATTTTTTATTTTCTTATGATATGTCCAATTCGGCCCTGTCATATTGTGATAAATTAAATGTTTTTAAAGTTTCCTTTGAATGAAAAACTTTTACTTATCTCTTTACACTTAAAGGTTAAGTTTTTTAAAAAGATTTATAATTTTTTTTCAGTTTAACTGAAACATCTCATGTGAGTTTTATAAAAACATGACAATAAAAGTGTAAGCTTTAAAAATGATAAAACGCAATAAATTAGGATTATTTAAAATAAATTTATAGTATTTCGTATCGCTGCGAAACCCAAAATTTTCTTGATCATAACATTAATGTAAGAACAACGGATCGGGTATGCAGATCAAGTTCGTTAAGGATAAATCCGTGTTTTAGTGGTGGAAACCTTTGAATTATCTACAAACCTAAACCGATCTACATTTAACTGTCATTTCAAAAAGTTTATTGTTTGTAATATTAAATAATCTCCAAGATAAACGAATTTTAAAGTATTTTAAAGTATCATAGATTTTCGCTAAATTTAAATAAAGGACTTGAACTTTAATAATACTCACATAGTTGCTTTGCTACGAATATTTATTAAATTTTCTCAAAATGTAACATTTGTGTGTTGTTTATTTCTAAAATTTAAATAAAACTTTAAAACACGGGTTAAAAATGACATTATAATATATTACATACGAATAGTTAGATGGGTGCCGCTACCCTAACTCTCGTCCGTAGTCACCCCATTATTAAATTATAACAAACTTGTTAATAGTTGTTTATGTTTAAGTGTCAACTAAATAAAATTTGAATATTTACTATTTTAGTGACTTTAAACGTATTTTATGTAGTGTCATTATTGATTTCTAGAATAGAATTTTACTAGAAGATCAGGCGGCCTGACGGCCGTCATGTTCTCCTATTGAATGAATACAGTGGAACTCTGATTGATGAGCAACACAAATAATATACAATTATTCGTACGTATCCTTATACTTTTGAAAAATTTTTACATTGCAGTTTTTTTTCATTTCCAGTGTTAAAAAAAAGAGATTCACCGGTCGAGCTTAGGTTAATGTTAGGAAACAATAAAATCTAAAAAAAAAGAAATCCACAGGCTAGCTATCCGTCCGCAGTTTGTTAATAAAATAAATAATATTGCACTATTTTGGTTTTTTAAATTTATCGTTTCTAAAAGAATTCATAAAAAAACATTATTTAAAACAAAGTAAGTTATTTATTCATTTTCATCTTAAAAATATAAGCAATGATGTTTACTTCCAATAATTATTATGAAATAAATATTACGGTAAATAACCAGGAGATATTGCTACTGAAACAAAAATCTTTAATTGTTATTATTTACGCCTACAAATTTTCTGTGTTGAAATTGTCTTTTCATAAAGTCCCTTAAGCTAAAATTTGTTTCTGGAAGTAATTCCTTTTAAGCTTGAGTTGTTCAGGTATTGCAATGTTTTTTTGAACTGTTATTTGATTTCCTACAATATTAATTAATTCCAACTCAATATTTGTAAATAATAAAAATATGAACTAGGCAAGTAGGGGAAACTGGGTAACATTTTTTGGTAATTAACTTTTTATTTGCTTAATTATTCAAGTACATCTAAGTAATATGTGTGTACGTAACTTACTATTGTGAAAAATATATTATAATAATTAGAAGTTCATAGCTTGAAAGTAACTAATTCTGATCTTAAAGTAGTTAACTGTAGTTATTGGTGCCTTTGATGCTCTTTTGTTCTTTATCACTCTCGTTTTCTGTGTTCAATTTATTATTTTTGTCCGAAAATTTATCTTTTCATCAGAGCTTTCATCGCAATATATCGTATAATAATTTATAATTATTTTAATTAATCCTTACTATAAATTTATCCTCATAAAACGCAAAGATCTGTTTGAATAATTATTATTGTATAATTTGTAATAGCATTGTCACTCACCCTTACAAAGGTGTTTATTGAACTCATCATAATATATTATTTATACTTACATAAATGAATGATGCAATTAAGATGATTAAAGTAATCATTTTATGTAATTAAAATAAGAAAGAAACAATGAGGAAATAATGAAGGTAAATTGGCAAATGTGTTTTACCGGTAATTATACCGGTATTCACCATCATCAAAGGCATTCGTAGCACATAATGGACAGATGATACGAGAAATTTAATGTTTCTAATGTATTCAATAATAATAATTATTATTAGTGTCTATAGTACACAAACATAAAGAAATAATTTATGTCAATGGCAGTTGTATAAAATTTGAATAGTAGGCTTGCTTACAGTGTTTTATCAATAAATCACTATCTAACTTAATATCCAAGAAAATTAATCAAAGCAAATTCGATGACACAAACATGGATGGAATGTTTTGAATCTGGCACCTGGTTGTAGAAACACATTCAATTCTCAATCAATAAATGTTGCACTTTAAAATGCTAATAATTTTTAATAATGATACAAAACGTTCACTCTGCCGATTATTATTAGAATTCCCGATAGACCGATTAATCTGAATGGTGTAATTTAAACGCACGTTTAGGGGTAAATGTATATAATTTATTTTAATAGTTACCCGAGAAGCCATAATCCTAATGTTTACCTTGACTTAATTTTGATCACAAAATCCAAATTTAAAAAATGCTAGTCCAACAACTATTTATTACAAATGAGCCACTAAACGTACGCTACCTCCGAATAAAACATGATATTTTTCTGAATAATTTTTTATTAGCGTCTAAGCACTAAAGCACTTTACTGTCGGTGACAAAAAATGTATTCCAACAACAATAATTCCTACGGAAATAATTCTTTAGTTAGAGATAACCGAAGACAAATAAATTTTCAGCTAGCATATCAACCTTGCTGTTAATCCGCAGACTGTTCAAACGGTTGTATCGGTATAATTTATAACTTCATAAGAAAATGCAATGCTTAACAAAATGAAAAATTAAAAAACATTTTTCCTTTATTTTTTAATTTGAATTTTTTTCATTTATTATGTACAACAGCATTTGTTTAAAATATTGCTTTTAATATATAAGAAACATACTATGAGTTCTACATAAATATAATAATGTATTTTGATTAACTGAAAGCAAAGGGTAGAAAAGAATTCCAGGAGTTTTTCAAATATTTTAATAAAAACGCTTAATAAACTTGAAAACTTATAATGTACTTTTTGAAATTTAAATTACATTTTGAGCCGTTAAAAGCTAACGTAAGAATTGTAAAGCTTTTATAAGCATAGATCAAAATAAATTTTCATGTTTGTTGATTTAAAATTGACTTCGAATGTAATAATATAAATTTAATAATTATAAAAATCAATTTTAAAATTCTGGCAATAAAAAACCAACTAATGTACCTTATAATTAAAATAATAATAATTTAAAAAAGTTAATACAAATTTTGTTTGCAAATGAACGCTACGTTAATGTTTACTAAAATTTTATTGTTATGCTTAAAAAACTTTTAATGATGTTTTGGTAACTTTGTTGAGGGTTTTTAAGAGAGACTAATGTTCGTACTGAAATTATATAATTTGAATTTGTGTAGTATAATATTTATTATAAATTCTTAAATTTAAATCTCATAATTATCTACCAACAAAACATTAAAATTTTATTACATATTATTATGAAATCTATTAAGTATTCAGTAAAGGGCATGACCAATCATTACTGAGTTTTTTATTTTATTTAAATAATAAATAAATTTTAAATCCAGTTTAATTCAATAGAGGATTAACAAATAATGACAAAGTTGGTAACGAGGTAATATAATTATAAAATCCTTTATAATTAAACATAATATTATTATACTTTAATTTAATACATTTTAATAGTTACAAAAAAATTGTTTCCGGGTGAAAATCGATTCTATGTTCTATTTTATTTGCAAATAAAAATCTCCTACAGAGATCTGAAACAACCGAAGGAGAAATGATCGGAACAGGTCAACGATCTAATCTATTAATCTATGATGGAAGTGATGATGATGATGGTTAAATCTTTTTATGTTATTATGAGTAAATGAATTTTCTAACTTTTTATTTTTATTGCTGGTTTTAGAAAAACTACAAAATTTGGCCTATGTACAAAATATACTCATCGTATAATAGCGGTGGGATTTACAAAAAAAGATCTATCATTATTACAATAAATTTTAATTGTCTGATTGGTTGAATACATAATATATAAATAATCAATTCCTTGAAGGAATTGGCGGTCCAATGAGAGCACTGAATGTACGTACATGAAAAGTTCTTAAAGTGGTCACTTGGTGCGCTGACGTTGCAAATTAAAATGTTGCACTTTGCATAATAGTTTTTTCTTTTTTACCCCGAAACAAAACTTTTGCATCTCGTGAAAACAACTGTTTTGCAACTTGTACAAAATAATATTTATGTAATACTTAACAGAAATTTCAGCACACTGTGGTTTAACTTTTAGATGCACTTTTAGATTAAATTTATATTAAAATGTTCAACCTTTAGGCGACAATGGCTACATTTAAAACGAGAAAAACCAAATAATAAATAAAACACTCGAAACACCGACTATTAGAATTTAATCGAATTTAATAATGCGTTTCGGTATACTCACAAAAATACCCTTTTGGCCGCGTTCAATAACATGAATTGTTAAAAATAAACACTTTGACATATTAAACTAGAATCACTTTTAATTCATTTCACTACCGTAGTAATTTATTTACATTAATTAAACGATCACACATCACACCATGGACCACTACGTAATTTTTACTGATCATTGAGGTGGCTATTAAATCATTGGTTAGCTGCATGAAAGTCGATTGGTTTAACGCTGTTCTTTTGCTTTATATGGCAACAAATTAGTAACAAGCATTTCGGGATTTATGAGACTTTCGGGATTGTTAACACTCCTTAACGTTTCTGTGATATTTTGGTTGATAAACTTAACGCATGTTGTCCGATTCCTCCTTGTTCTCCTATAGGCATTTCCTTAACTCTCGTCTCTCTTATTCTTCAGATTTTAGCTACATCTTCTTTTCAACTCCAACTTTAGTAACGTGACTTACTACATTCTTCTATTGTACGATAGATCAGTTGTTCAACTTAGACAACGCTAAATAGTCAACGTTTTGAATTAAATTAAATAACAAAAAGGAAAAGGAAAATTTTTCAAACAATGCTAAAATACCTGCTAGTCCAGATAATTTACCCTCAAACTCCAGAAATAACTGTAAAGCAGTCTTTAACATCGATCGCAAAACTTCAATTATTCATTTTGTCTCATTATTTTGTTTGTTTACTTCTCGTTTATCCGGTGATGTATAATAAAGATTAATAGAAATACCTTTGGTTTGATTTTGTATTTTGAAAAAAATAATTGGTTCAAGCTATGCCTGGAGGGATTTTGCTTGGATGCCTTTGCCATAGCTTTGAGTTTTCTTTGAGTTTCCCAATAAATTTTTTTGCCGTATACAGGTATTTAAATACAGCGAAATTTTTTTGATTTTTTTCAGTTTTTGCCAAATTACGATTAAAATAAGCATCTGAAAGAGAATGTTTTGGGTACCTTTTTAAAGTACATGAAATTTTCTACTATTTCAGATCAAAAAGACTTTTCTAGCTCTGGTAAATTCCGAGTTACAGCTCTTCAAAAATCGGCAAAATTTCCCTAAATTGGTTTTTACCGTAGAATCGCAATTCAGAAGGTGCGTGCTGAAAAGTGGTTGGAATTTCAAATTTTGAAATTTTGGGAAATTTTGTTGATTTTTGAAGAGCTGTAACTGTGTAAGCCATAAAGACCGAATAAAATCCTGAAACACAAAAATCTGTATTAAATTTTCGACAGAGGAAGAAATTACCGGCAACGACAGTAGTTTTGCTAAAAAACAAGTTTGCAAAATGCAAATAAAGTTGGAACTTGTAAAATTAAGTTCGTCGAAAAGCTGAGTCATTCACAAAACTTTCTTAATCGTACATAATAATAAAAATTAATAAAACATTTTTTGCAATAACGGAGTAAAGTATCTATTCACTTTAGACCCCTATTTATGGGTGTAAAGTGGCACTTGATTGCCCAAGTCCATAAAAAAGTAACCAAGGGCAATAAAAATGTCACCAGATGAGTGACTCACTAGAATGAAAAAAACAAGTGAAAAGCTAACCTCCATGTTGCCGGAGGTTAGAACACGCAATTTCTTCACACGTAGCCTTCGTTTATCGGCTTCAGAAAAGCCGTTAGTCGGTGGAAACTAGCTATATCGATGTTATTTTCCAACTTCGTAATGGCCTTGATCGTTGAATAGTGCAACCACATGGTCGCGACGACTTGCACTTTTAGCTTTTTCATAAAGAAAGATAAAAGTACGTCTTCCATGAAACAATTGGTCAAATATTTCTTGCCACGCCACTACAGAAAACCATCGTACAGCTTTGGGTACAGCTTTCTTGATTTTTTCCGCAAAGATCTGCCCACGCCATCTTTGCTGCTTCGTTAATTTCCAGGTTTTCCGTGATGGATGCGTCTTCTCAATTCAATAGCACAAATTTAAATGAACCGTTTTAGTACTTTTTAGTGAAAAAGTTCTAGTTAGCAATAGTAATATTACCAAATATAGTTCATTAACTTTGAACTATGGTTCATTTACTTTGTTACTATCGACCACGTGCTTTATCGAAAAAAATTTAATTAATAAATTTCGTAATTGTCAAAGTGAGTAGGTACTTTACCTCCCGCAATTGCAAAAAAAAACGTATGTGCACTATTGTAACTTCCTATTTGCTAATATTCAAAAATTCTAATTTCTACTTTGATGGATAAGAAAAAACCACCGGCAGTTAAATCGAACCCATCCCGACAATTTTCAGGAGACTCCAGCTCCACGACTAACAGAAAACAAAATGTTAAGTGTTCTACGTCACTAAAATCTAGAATAAAATAATTTTGTTCAATTTTCACTACGTTCAGCTTTGATTCTTGTAGAAAATTTAAGAATAATTATTATATCGCAGTTACAAAAATTTCGACAAAAATCGAAAAGAACAAACACCATAAGAATACAATTTTTGAGACGACGACCTACGTCGACAGCGTTTGGAACAAGAATGAGTGCTGAGTAACCGTTTGATAGTTCATTTTTGTAATTTGTAATGACTAAAAAGAGTTTTCTAGCTCCAGTGGTATTCAGTATTCAGTAATTCTACGATTACTCTACTTTGAAAGTTATTGTACAGATTTTTACTGTATGAGTGGTAATTTAGATAGTACAGGGTGAAAAGTGGCTGGAATTATCAAATTTCTAATTTTGGGAAGCTGCTGATATTTGAAGAGATCCAACTTAAGGGTGTAACTCGGAAATGTTCTGCAAATATTTGATAACTGTCCGAAAATTATAGTATTTACTCTATATTTTTCTGTAAATTGCAAAAGAAAGTTCTTGTTTTATGCAAAGACTTAATCGTTTGAATTTACAGGAAATATGAAATATATCACGTAGTTTTACATGATTTTCCGACTATTTATTGTGTTCGATATTAAAAATAGAAAACTAGACTTTGGTGATGGGATATAATCCCATTTTCATTGTGCACTTTAAAATTTATTTAAAATGGAAAATCCATTCAGCTGCTATTATATCTTCCAAATATAAAACAACAAACACCATTAACTAACCGGCTTTAACAATGAATTCGAATCGATGGCATAAGACCTAGAAGTTAAAAAAATTTATTTTCAGTTTGATGTGTTTCCTTTCCAGTTTAGCAGTTCTATCTATAACTACAACCGCTAAATCTGTTTACCTACACTGCTTGCTATCTGAAAATCTCGCTATGCTTGAACATGGCGCCGACAGACGTCTACGTTCTAAATCAGAAAATGTATTTATTAAATTCACCATCTAAGTTATTTAAAGTAGAAATTTTTTATCTTCCAAAAGATAAAAAGTTATATTATAGTGAACCCGAATTTATTAAAATTGTATTAATATAAATTAAAATTTACGCTCGTCTAGTTTCCTGTCAGTCATAAAAAAACTAAATTACTTTGGAAAAGCCTAACTTTGGTCTGGGATGGGAACTAGGAATTAAACAACGTCCCAAGGCATTGCTAAAAGCGAATTTTAGAAAAATTAAAATTTTGAATATAATAAAAATTTAAAGGAGCAGAATGCCGCCATCAAAAGGATTATAATACTTAAAAGTTGTTCCCTTCATAATAAATGCATGTGGTTTACAAATTTATAAGCGCATAAAAATGTTTCAGGCAATATAAAAATATATTTCAATATATTAAATATAATAGACTAAACAATGGAGATGATGGAAAGCATCGTTTTACCTATACAATATAAAGAAAAGTGGATGTTTTATGCTAACCTTAACCTTTATGAGTCAACATTCCAATTCAGTTATTTCATATTGCGTTGATATGAGACCATATAAAATTCAATTTCTGTATGTCAATATTTCGCAAGGATGGAACGCGTTATTCTTTGTTTTCGGTTTCGGTTGTATTGGAATCAGTCATTCATTCACGTATCAACAATATGTCTCGATAATACCTTTATTTTGTATTTTCTCAAATTACATTTAATGCAATTTCACCATTTATTTTTTACCAGGTTTTTTGGGAACAAACTTTTTCATTTTTTGTTCTTTATTGACATTTTAACATTCAATATTGTTACTTAGTACTTATTCGGATTATAAATTTACTTTAGAATTAAATTTTTAATTATACTTTTTAATAATTTTCCTTGCGGAAATGTGTTTGAATTAGAAACTACCTTTAGGCGATGCGTGGGATTTTAAAATTATTTTGCACACAGATTCCGTTCATATGACAAAAACAATTTTTAATGGCTTTTTTTTAATCCAAAAATATTAGTTCAAAAATACAAGGTAGCTAGTGTTTTATTTATTCCTATTTTTTTTCTAAATGATTGCTTTATGAATCACAACAGAATACCAACTGCTGAATAGCAATGCGTATTTAAGTAACAAATTTATTTTCAAGTACATTGAACATGATTTTGATTATATGCTCCGAAGTAAATGTCACGTTTTTTACATATCGGTAGGGATTTCGATTCTGCGATGTTGATATTACGGGATCAGTTGCAATTAAATGAACAAAACATCATAAAAATCAAATAAACAACGAAGAGAAAGAAGAAACTAATGTATAAAAATAAAAATCAAATCTACCTTTCAACATTTTAGAAAATTCTTTCTATTGATCCCAGATCTTACAACTGTAACTTTTCAAATATTTCAGTTATAGAAACTAATTTGCAATGGACAATGGGGATTTCCCCGATGGTCACAGTTTTTAATTTTCTTTTTTGCTAACTTGCCAATGGTAATTATGTCAGTTTCTCCGCTGCGCTGGCCAAAATATGGTACTCGGGCAAAACATGTAAGTTCCACCGCCACCGCACCGGTACCAACTTAAACTTAATCCTGAAATTTGTGAATTAATTTTGTGTTTTGTTTTTAAATTTTTCCATCTTACTAGTTTTTCATTTGATACAGACTTTATAGACCATCCAACCTATTATTAAGGTTTTTTTTTAATGCACACTATTTAAGAAGCTAATATAGTCTACTCCGATTCTTAAGGGTCAGGTGTATAAAAAGTTAATCTAGGGTCAACTCTCTGTTGATTCAATCAAAGTGGCCAAAGCCAGAGTTAATCCTGGGAATTCTGTGGATTAACCCTGATCCGAGGATGATATTTTGTTATACAACTTGCTCTGAGTGTTATTCGTAACCTTCGTGTTATGAGTTCTATTGTAGGAACAATGCAGCTTTGAATAAAGCTTCGTTTAGAAAAAAAAATTAATTTTGGAATTAGAGAGAAGGATGTACAAAATGATATAGTGGGGTAAAGTGAAAAGGCGATCGTTTATCGACAAAAGAGCGCCGAGAGATGTTGCAATGCCGACGTCAATCATTATGCACTTTTCTAATCCCGCTTCGTTTAGTTGGCGTTTGACAGTTAAATGAGATGCTTGTCGCATTTATTTGCTCTTCGCGCGTAAAAGTTTACATAGTGATGTTTTTAAATAGAAGACAAACATCAAATACAACGATCCAGTACGTTAGTAATTTTAAATTAGTTTATAAAAATAACTACTACATGTTAAAAAAATGTAATTATTATATAATTTTGATCCTGTAAAGTAAAACGACATAGCATTTTTACAGAATATTTATTTTTTGTTATAGATGTTAAAATGCCACAATTGTATTTAAGAAAAAGAAACAGCCAATCATAGAGTGCTACTTCCATGATAAAAGCAATAGAAGCCGCTACCAGTGGGAAAATTGGACGGTTAATGCCCGGATTCTTCATAATTAACAGCGCAGTTAACTTGACAAGCTGTTCCAGACAAACACGAATACGAGTTCTTTTATAAAAATTAAATATTCTAAATATTTTATTTTTATAAAAGAATTCATACTCCTGTGTTTCCTGAACAGATTGTCAAGTTAACTGCGCTGTTAAGTGTATGAAGAAACTGGGCATAAGAGCATCCAAAGTTGGACGGCATCCCTTAAGCAACATTTGGAAGGCATGGGTTAAAAATAATAGAATACTAAAAGCAGGAGAGAAACGGCTTGGCAGATTTACACCAACGTTTCCTGTAGAAATAGAAGCGCAGCTTATTGAACACCTAAAACTGCTTAAATCAAGGTTTTTTGAACTGACAAGAGAAGAGGTTTTCAAATTAGCCTACCAGTTATCTATTTCAAACGGGTTTCGGCACTTCTTTAACAGCGGAACGAAATTGGATGGGAAGGATTGGTCTAGAGCAGTAGTTTTCAAAGTGGGGGGCGTAGGGACCTGCAAAGGGGGCGCGGGCTACCTGTGTAGCCAAAAAAAAATTTCATTTAAAAATTTTTATGTATTTGATACCCACCCATATCTTTAACACGGTCTGCTGTTGTAAATATAAAAACGAAGTACCAAAATGAACTTAATATTGCTAGCAATTTACGCTGTGAAATTTCTAATATTAAGCCAAGAATTGGAAACCTTGTGAAATCCACGCAAGCTCATCCGTCACACTGAAATAACCTAAGTAAGTTGTTTTTTTTTATTTAAGTTATAATTCAGTTTTACTATATATTATTACATTTTATTATAACATGTAATCAATTAGATCTTTCATTACATATTGTATACAGTTCCGCCAACCTTGGAATAAACTTGAGAAAGCGTAGCTGGCGCTAGTAAAATTTAAAATGTACACTCAGATAAAGAGTTTTCTCGGGGCAAATATTTAAAATCACCCCATTTGCAGATCTTATAATGCTGAAATATAAATAACACGAAACTCAATAAGACAAACAACTACGACAAATGTAAGCATACGAAATTATTTGTAACTTTTACAACAGAATGTGCTTGCAAAATAACTCAACGTTCATTGTTTCATTCAAATTTTTTTTACAAAATAGTTGTCATATTTTCCGAGTCCTTTCTAAGCTTGGCGAAGCTGTACTTGCATTTAAATTACATATTACACATTAGTGTAACAAGAACACATTAGTGTTACCTTGGATAGTGCCGCCCGCATGCATGGCTTCATTTACCGTAACGCACAGGATCTTCGTGACTTTCGCTGCCTAAAACTTCTTTTCTACAGCTTTGTTCGTTCAAGGTTGGAATACGCTGCCCTGATCTGGCACCCGATACATGCGTGCCACATCAGGAGACTTGAGTCTGTTCAACGCCGATTCTTGAAACTCCTGGCATTCCTCCAGGACGGTGTCTACCCGACGCAGGGCTTTGATCACAGTATGCTTCTGGATAGGTTTGGGTTCGCATCTCTTGAGAGCAGGCGCTTTGTCTCATCTGTTGTGTTTCTTTGCGGGCTGCTGAGAGGTGTCATCGACTGTCCATCTCTGTTGGCCGAAGTCACCTTCTTGGTACCTAGGGGTTCCTCGAGACAGCGCAACATTTTCTATTGCAGGAACAGCCGCACAAACTTTTTGGCTTCTTCTCCTGTCTCCATCTGTTGCAACAACTTTAATTGCATCGCCGATGTTGCCGACCCCAACCATTCGAGCCTTAAGGAAGTCGTCGATATCTGCTACAGGCATATTGGACGACTTACCGAACCTTGATTATGCGTTTTTTGGTTTTTTTTTTCTTTTTTTGTGTTATTATGATGTATAATAATTTTCATTTTTCAATTTATATATAATGTATATATCGTTCTTATACACACTCCTTTTAATTAGTGTTTCTGTTAGGAGTGTGTCTAAATTAAATAAATAAAATAAAATAAAATATTAACATTTTTGAATATTAAAATTTGAATATCTGTAGAAAGAAGTTTCTAGTAGTAAAACAGTATGCACTATTTTAATATAGTGCTTTAGTTATAAGATTTAAAAATTCAATTCTGATTTTAAATTGTAAAATTGTATAGGGTATTTACCCTATAATACCGCAACTACTATAATACTCAGTGTGAATTATGATTTAAAATTCTATCCAAACAACACGAAAATTCAATTATTTTAGGACATAAATAGATAGCATTCAATCAAAATTAAATACGAAATATATCTGGAAACAGTTTGACGTCGTACTAACTAATGCGCGAATTCTACGATTATAACTATTCTTACGTATAGTTAGTTATTAATTAATTAATAATTATTAATTCAAGTATGACAAACTTTAAATTAATTTAATAGAATTATGGTTTAACAACTGGAGTATAATTGATTTTAAAATGGCAATATAATATATACCATGCCGAGTGAAATCGTATATGTTGTAAGTTGCTTAAAACGAACCTGTCACGTAGTACGTTACAACGTATACTATGCTTTGCGCCATACCGCGGTTTATTAGATTTCAAAATGAGTTTAAACTGGAACTTGACACAAAAGAGAATAAATAAAGAAAATATCCATAGATGTTTTCAAGAAGATGTAGAGTTTGTATATCAAAATTGTACTTATATTTCAGAGAGTTTTCAAGTTACATGGTACGGGATTGCAGTTATTTTTGAAATTATTTTAAGATAGCATATTAGTATGTGGCTTAACAAAAACATTTAATTGGGAAAGATATGTTTAATTGAGGTGGTATTTCATTAAAGTGAATTATTGTTGTAATGTTTAATGTAAAATCACACTCTACAGTAATATTGATTATATCTTATATTTTCTTGGTTTCCATTGAAGGTGGTAGACATCCTGCGAAAAGTTGAATTGTATGGTCTCTTTTATAAAATTTTGAAATTTAATTTATATTCAATTTTACTAAATATATTTATTATATTATACATAAAATGAAAAGAATTTCATGCGAACACAATTTCTAGAACACTCAGGTCACGAACCCACACTTACGTTTTTATTAGGTTAGCGAGAAACTCGAAAAAGGATCTTGAAGTTCTCCAAGTAAGTGTCGTTTATCTACTCCAAGCAGTTACTCTGTTGATCGTTTATCCTGTTCGTGTATGACCGATATTTTATAATCGCCAAAATTGCTTTCAAACTCTCTAAACATTATACAATATCCGGTAACGAGCACAATGTAAAGAGTTCTTGATAATTACATTAAAAACTTAAGCCCTTGTTTGTAAACTTTAAACATAGTTGTTCAAACGAAGCCAACACGTAACCCTTAAAAGTTTTTGCACGGAATACATAATTTGAGCAATTTTAAGTTTTCGATTTACATGACGTAAAAGTGAGTTTTTAAAATTTGCATTTATACAAAAAATTTATATTTGAAGTGAATATACTTTTAGCTGTAAAATACGTTAGAAAAGAGTTTCTTCCCAATTTTCAAGTTTCTAAGTTTCAGACCTTATAAAAGTACTTGAACTTTTTTATTTATTGATAATAGGAAAAGCAAAAAAGTGTTGTACATAAATATTTTAAATTCTACTTCATCAATATTGATGCATTTATAATATGGCAATATAATATTTATATTGCTAAATATAAACTTTAACATTTGAGCGATTTAATATGTTGGTATCTCACACTGCTGTGTAAACCGGATTAATAAATTACAAACCACGAATCGAAAAGATTTACTGAAGCAAGATTCAAAACTTGAACATCAATAAACCCAAATACGGTTTATGACGTTTCGGCGCGACCGATTTGGTTCAGCTGGCTCGGCGCGACGGCGTTTCGGTGCTAAAATGTTTTTGTAAGCAATTTATTAACAATCACCTGATTAGTCGGTTTATTTATATTTAAGCAATTAGAAGTGCAATTTTGGTTAATAAAAATTCAATACATATCCGCCACAGCAATTGGCTTCAGAATAACCATGTGTCCGTTGCTTGGTTGTTCGGCCAATTCGCGGGAAACAGCAAACATTTCAAAAATACAAAATAAAATATTAATTTTGAACAACTGCTCTTCTATATTAAAAAGGGACACGACAATATACATTGTGAAATATACCTAAATATTATAGTGTAAATATGAATTAAACAGTATGTGCCCCTTAGGTAACTTTTTGCTAAATTAATTATAATTATTACAAATTTATACCAATTATTGTTAAATTTTTAGAACTCCGGATATATTGCGATATCTACTTGAAATTTTATACTTTAAAGTCTGCTACATAAGCTTAAGCAAGTTTGAAGACTTGCCTTAAACCCACTAGTGTGTGGCAAAGTTAGAGCTTGAGTTGAGCTCGAGGAAAAGAATTTCTTATAGCTTTTATTGAATTTTTATTGAAAATTGTCGATTAAGTTAGTAGGTACATGTGGAGACCCCGGCGAACAACAAACTTTTTTATCCGACTTATATTTTCAAGCCAAGTCTACCGATTAGTTTGAGTGTGTGTAATTAATTAGCTTTACTTTCTGCACTGAATAGTTTTCTGGATTACAGTCAAAAAATTAGGTGACCACTGATGTTCTTAAATTACCAATTTCGAGCTTCAAAAACCATTAATCCGGCAAAAATAAAAAAACGTATGAGCCCCATCCACATATGCTCACGGGGTAAGTGACGCTTTATTAGACATACACGCAAAGAAAATTTAGTTTTAACTTTAAAAATGTTTGCTTTTGATTAAAAACGTATTATAATTTTAAAATTCAAATTACAAAGAAAACTAATGATCATTAATTTTAAATGATTTAAATTTTCAATTAAAACAATGGTAAATTATTTGCTTTCAAAAAAGCTTGTATTTAGAAATGTTAATTCCAAATCAAAAGGAATGGTTATTAAATAATCTACATCTTTTGCAAGTTGTTGGAATATTAACTTAGGCGCGTTGAGTCGCCAATGTGTATACAGTTAGCTCAAAATTGTATCAAATTTTTATCATTTATTTAAATGTAGTGCAATCGAATGTAGGTATTTACAACGATTGACTTAAACGTTTTTAAAAAAATTCGGTTCATCACTGTTTCCTGCACAACTCATCCCCGCCAACGTTCGTTGTTACCGAAGCCCTGCGCGTTAGGTCACCACTCTTTTTTAACGCGAATTCAAATAAATGTGTAAATACCTATTCGATGAATAAAGTTTATTCAATGAATAATTTACATTGATATTGTCATGAATAAACCTTATTTTATGTTGGTGAATACGAAATAGTGATTTTATTCCACAAATAGTGCTATTTGTAGTTGGTGAATACGGGCATAAGTTAATTATTTGACACCTCTGGTGCATAAAAAGCACTTTTGCCTTATTTTTAACTGTGTGGTGTAAACATTTTCTTCTTACGCACGTAAATACGAAACGTTCTTCTTATGCCTTACGTTCATTGTGAACGGGCACTAAGTGCTTAACAGTACAACATAAGAAGTGCATAAAACATAAAAGTATTGAATAATTTTGATATTTTAGGCTGCATAATATGGAATGTTTTTTTTCCGAATATCTAAATTACTTCAGCATTAAGTATTAAATTCTCTATTAAGCTTTTATTTTTTCTTGTATACTTCTTATGTCTTACGTTCATTGTGAACAAGCACTTAGGACTTCTTGCTATTCTTGGGATAAAAGCTTAAAATTGGAAGATGTATACTCCATACCATGCAGATGTTTGGTTTTTTTGAATACTCATCAGCATTTACCTAAAGTGAAGCTGGAATTGTGTAGAAAAATCAATCAATATATACCATTTCTTACTTTCAATAAATGTTTCCACATTGCTAACCTTCAATATAATAGATAATATGTATGTACATACATAATAGATGTATGTATGTATGTACTATGTCAATTCAGTTATTTAGAGACACTCCTTTTTCCATTGGCGTAATAATATCTAAAATGAGTTATTTCGTTAAATATTAAATTAGATATTTTACCACTAGCCGCTGTTTCAAATTTACCTCGGAAAATCCACACCTACTCAGTCCTAATTACTTTATAATTTAAGAGATGGTAACAAAAGTTTGCCAGTTGACTTTTAACGCTTCTGAAACGTAAACTATGAGGTGTTGGAGTGGAATAAATTATTATTGAAGCATAGTCAAAATCTTAATTGCGCAATGAATAGATAATTGGGTTATACACTATTATATTATCACTAATATAATGCTATTTTAGCCTCAGTTGCTAAAATACAGCTTAGAATGACTTCAGCTGAATATTATAAGTACTATAGTTAACTTGACAACTGTAGTCTACAATATATTATTGTATGGTATGCTAAAATATACTGCTATTTTACAAGACTGCACTAACTAAATGTATTTTACTGTAAGGTTAATAAAATATTAATTATAATAACTCTTTAACGGGGTTCAATAATTGAATTTTGAAACTATTTAATGAAGCTTCCGTTGTATATTTAATGAATTCTATTATTTAGGAGTGATTTTAGGAGCCACTTTCGAAAAGAATATGAACTTTTTGTCACATAATTCTCTATGCCACTGTAAAATTTTAGAATCAGCGAAAGCCTGTACATATAACATTAAAAAAAATAAACCCAATGATAAGTCAATTTATTAACGATATATTTAGATTGGAGATGTTCTTCTCAGGATAATTAGGCCGCGTTCGAGTTGGAAGCTTACGTTGCTTTTCTAACCAATGTTAACTCTTTAGACCAATCATTACTCGTAAAAGGGCATGAGTTAGTACCAACAGCAAAGCCATCACGTCGTAGCTTCCAACTCGAACGCGAGTTTTATATATTTAAGTTTTCAGGTAAATTGTTAAACACTCCGTATTTTATGAATCACCGTAACAAATGTGAAAGCTTTGCGCTTCAGTACTCTGCTATGAAAAACACTCTGGAGCTGATATTTTTAATATTGAAGTAATAATTATTATGCTCCTGAATGAAAGTATGTAGTTCTTTGCTAAAAATCAATTCGGCATGACTATACACTACTTGGGTTGGAACGGAGTTTTAATTAATTTTAAATATTCTGCTTAAAAAAGTTCAAAAATAAAGTCAACTCAGCAAGAATTCCGCTTGCCAAATTTTTTCCTAATTTGCGTGAGTTTATTTTAAATAATTAAAAAAATGAAGTTATAGCCACGCATGCCTATGCAAGTTTATTGATATTAGAACATTCGGCAAAGGCTTCTTTGAGTTAGCAAAATTTAAATATCAGTAAACATATTCAAAAAATAAAAAATATGTGTATTTCGGTATCAATGTCACGCAACGAGCGTGATCTGGTTCCCACTTTTTCAAAAGATTAATTTTTGACTCAGATTTACCTTAGATAAAATAAAGATTTATAAGAATACTTTTATAAAAAAATATGCCATTGTAATCAATCTGAGAGTGTTTGAAAATGTTTTGAAAAGTTTTTGATAACCCGTGTGTGTAGCCGATATTTATATCTTTCACGTCAATATTGATTACTATGCTAACCACGACCAAAATAGAATTCAGTTTTGTTATAAATAAATAAGCACCACCTGCCGTTTCTAAAATTGCACTAATCTATAATGCATACAACTAAACTTTATTAATAAATTTCGGTTTTGTTTCGGCATATGATTTGGACATAATGTTAATTAAAACAAAAGCTATAAATTATTAACATTTTTTTAATTTTAAATTTTAATTTACAGTCACTACCGTAAAATTCGCAAATTATATTAAATCTAATAAATTAAAAAGATTTTATTCATAGCAAGTTGCTGTAAAGTAACTTCAAGTTTTCTGACAACTTCGGGTGTTCTACGTCACTGTAAGTTGCGAGTATTAATTTTAAGCCCGTATAGAGTTTAAATCAGTGCTATAACTTGCTCATTAAAGAATTCATCTGCTTACCCACTTCATAATTTGAAAATTATAACTTTGGATATTTCCTTTATTTAGTTTATTAGAAAGAAAATTTAAAAGTCGATATTAGTTGTTCAACAAGTCGCCCTTGCTGTAATAGTTACTAATATTTATTGGGATCATATTTGACAATTTTAAAAAATCACACCAGGAAGGTTGTAATAAATTGACGACCACGTCAATGCAATTCACATTAGCCGAAAAAAGGGGGAGCGTAATAAATAATAAAATTCAAGTTATTGTAATTTTTAAACATTCAGTTAAAAATTTATGACAATATTTGTTATAATATTCGAGCAATATTAGCAGCACCTGCTCCAACCCATAGATATGTACGTGCTTTATAAGACGAGAATTCAAAGGAGAAAGAAATGTATCTAAGATTTAGGATTTTTTCTTTATTTTCTGATGGGTTAAGATTAAATTTGAAAAAAGCTAAATGTCTTTGTCATGTTCTACAGTAGGTATGCTTGGAATTTTATTATCGTTGTATATTTTGTTTTATATTGTAGAAGTTGGGTTTATTATATTTCATATATAAAATTTAATCACCACGCACATGTATATAATATACTTCCATACATCATCCACGTCCAAATGTAAAACAATAAATTTAATTAAAAGATGTTGGCTAATAAATTAATTGTATTGTTTCAAAATTACATTGCTTTCCAGTTTCACTAACCGCACTAGTGCTGAATCTACTACAAATTTTTACGTAAATTTATATTGTTTACCTACTGCTTAATATTAAAAACACTGACATTTATAGTTAATACAACAGATATTGCAGACAATTAGTTGAAAACATAGAATTCGTCAAAGCTGCTGCACAAATCTGCAGCACAAAGATCGGGATAAACCTGCATTTTACGAGCAATTTCATTTAATTCTTCTAAACCTTTGACTTGCATAACATTTTATTTATTTCGTTTAAATCACGTTACACACTCTTCTCTGTTTACTTTTATTTTTTTCTATACGCTTAATAAATTACTTGCAATTTTAACAGCATCACCTACGCTCTCGGCGTTGTAGCATAAAGGTCCAAGTTAGCCGATTAATATCGAACATTACTGCTAAATCCAGTAGCGCAAGCTTATTCACAATAAAATATGTTTATTATACCAAATTGATCCATTCATTCAAACAATAAATTTAATAGATTAGGTAGTCGCGAACCAATTCAATAAATGATTTATTTTATTACATTGGCAATATAGTAATGTTATGGTCAAGCTATAAAATGTAATTGACATTTGAGCAGGTTCGAATGATTTGTATCAGTTTGAATTGTAAATAGTTACTATTTAAGTAGTATATCTTCGAAATACATAATATTGGCGACTGGAAACGGATCGGACCCAATATATAGTAAATTTCTAAAATTTAAGAATTTAATGAAGAAACTGAAAGTATTGAAGATTTCATGTCAATCAGATCCGAGAAGATGTGCAGGCAGCGTTCTCGGGTTCGATTCCCAGTTTAGGAACCATAACATTCTACAAAAAATTTTAGTTCAACAATAAAATTGAAATTTTAAGAAATATGTTCCATATACCACCATAATCACAATTAGCAAAACATGGGACTAAACCCAGCTGCCAAGTGTGTGATAATCCAGATGACATGCTAATAGTTCCGAAGGCCCAAATGAACCGTGGATCTGTAGCGTATGTTCAAACAAGCAAACCGTAAGCAACAAATCACTTCGAATAAACTCCAAAGCGTCAAGTAGACGGCGAAGACTAGAGTGCTGGAAAAAGAACGTGATTTGGAAGAGAAACGACGGGATGCTCAGAAGAAAGCTGAAGAAAAATTTATAGAACGCAAACGACAACTACATCGATAACAAAAATCATCATCTTTGGATGAATAGAAGCCGAAAGCAACACCAGGAAGTGTGTAAGAATATTGCGGTTGTAACGGAAGACAAAGGAGTGAGTCGAATTAGAGAAAAACAGAGTCCAGCACAAAACCGAATAGTTGACATAATATGTCAACTAACAGTTGAACGTGCCAACGAATAATGTGCAAAATGAACATTATTTGTATGCCAAAAAAGCGCAAAACTCGTGCATACAAGGTCTGTTCCGAAAATATCCGAACATTTTCAATTACGCGCCAATGTGGATATTTATTGATATGCGGTTGGCAGCATTGAGTTGTGCATAACCTCATTTGTCCCCACATATTTTCGGAATTTTGATATCTCGTTTATTTTTATTTTAGTGCAACGTCTGTATGTGTTAATGAAGATTTTTAAAATGTGCGATTATCTGGAGCAGCGATGCAACATGAAATTTTAGGTGAAATTGGGGAAAACTTTCACAGAAACGTTTTAACTTTTAAAACCAGTTTAAGGCGATGATGCTCTGGGTTGTACGCAATGTTCAAATGGATTTAATGATTTAAAAATGATCGCCGACCAGAAAGACCTTCGACTTTAATTGATGACTCCCACGTTCTGGTGCGTGCATATCGCAGATTGACTATCAGGGAATTTGCAAAAGATGTTATCATCTCAACTTGGTGATGCCATAAAGTTTTGACTGAAAAATTAAACATTCATAGAGTTGCATCGAGTTTGGATATAAAATAGTTTAAGTACGAGTACCTCGTTTGTATCCGTTGTACCTTCGTTATTTTCGTTTGTGCCCACTTAGTTTTTCAGATATTTTAAAATATCTTCAATATGCGTATTTCGACAGACCCTCTCCCCCATTTTGAATTTTGTTTTCGAATTCGAACTTGGGAGGTGCGGTGAAATCCCCATTTTGGATATTTTAAAATTTCTGAAAAACTAAATGGGCGCAAACGAAAATATAGACAGTATAGATGGGTACAAACGAGGTACAAACGATTTAAACTATTTTGGATCCAAAATTCGAAATGGGGGGAGTGCTGGTGGAATGCACCTCTTTGGAAGATGTAAAAAGTAGATTTTGTTTCCCATACCGGGAATCGAACCCTGGCAAGTGGAAACATTTATTTCAGCGTCAAATGGGCAGATGATGAAATAGTAATTTCAGTAAAAATAAAAACTTAAAAACCGTCTCTGTTAAAGTAATAGTTTATCTACCCTTGCGATTAAAGTGTCCCTTGGTTTACTATTTTGGGTTGAACAAACTGCATTTTAACATCTGCTATAAACCAAAATGAAATACCTCTATTTTTTTTTTTTTTTTTTATAAAACTCTGAAGTTGCAGGAGTATAGAAATATCACATCAATTTACCTCCGCACCGACGACGGCAACCGGCGCCGCTGTTACATTTATTTGTGTAGCATATAGGCGGATTTCAAATTTGCATAATATAATTATTATAATAAATTAGAAAATTTATTCACAAAAAAATTTTTTATTTAAAAACAATATACGTATGCATACCAATACATACCAATTATTATTATACAAAAAAAACATTATAAAACGACAAATTTTAATATTTTGTACCTTGTTCATTTCATAATAATCTAATAATTTCGACTTATAATAAAATTTAAATTTAAATTCAAAATGACATGGTTGTCAAGACTTGTCTGTTACCATTTCCGTATCCCTTCTCAATATACCGACAGCTTAATATAAAGGGTTAATTTTATACTAACAGTTATAATACAAGATAAATATTATAACTTATTAGATATTATTTCTTATCAGATACAAGATGATTATTTAAAAGTAAATTTATTATAACAAGCGGATTAATTTAAGGAACTAAAAGATGTTCAAATTTTGGTAAAATTCTATACGAATTTGATATTTATTCTTATTGATCTTACATACACGATTTTGTATTCGTTTTAATTTTAATTTTTGTAAAATTTAAAATTATAATCTTTAAAGAAAAGAAAATAGTTGAATCCAAAAAGTCCATCGGAATAATCCGAATAAATTTTCGTTAATAGTAGATTATATAAGTAGGGCGTTATGAGGCTTATTAATCGAAAGGTTAATGGTATGACGTGACGATTAGTCTTATTAACCACACGGGCGACTAATAAGAACTTTTTCTCATCTCATGATCTCGTACCCAAGATGGTGTAATACACTAACAATACATATAAGTGAATTCGCGTAGGCATATTAAATCACAAGAGTTGAAACAAACCCCAGAAATATTCACAAAAGAATTACCAGTCTTGAGGTTTGGCTTCCACGTCAAGATGACTAGAGAAATGAAAATTTATTTTTAATTATTTTATTACCACAGACAGATGTATTGTTTGATTTATTTTAAATTGTTTAAAGCTGTTTAATATTATTTTTGTTTAATTTATTTATTTAATTTCCTTTAAATGCTTGCTAAGTGTCATTAGTATACATTTGTTCTTTCAAGCTAGTGCTAATTAGAACTTTGAGGTCTACAAATCTAATAGCGTTTTTAGCTCGTAAATTGAGTGCTCATTAAGTTTACGTTTGGCTGCACTTTACTAATATAATTGCTATTGGTTAAATCTGAACTTACCGTCAATGTCCATCTATAATCAATCTAGGACGCGACGTTCAAGCGTAAAAGACTTCCCGAGTTTAAATTGGTTATATATTTTATAAGTTCACTTTTATAAATTAACTATATATTGCAAGGAGCAAATATTAATAAATAATTTAATAAAAAAAATTAATTAAAAAAATATAAAATTAGAGTAACAATAAAAAAAACATATTTATAAAATTTTAAAAAAATAAAAAAACTACAGCTGCTTAAACCGGATTGGGAAGTGAAAGTGACCCTGTTCAATAGTTGATAGAAATGACTATAACAATAAGTATATTGTTAATAACATTGTACGAAAAATGTTTAATAATCCAAGAAGATTAGAAAAAATTTTAATTAAATTATTAAATATATTATATTATTTCTAAGATCAATTTATTCTTGGTGATATAGTAGAGAATTTAATTTTAATTCAAACAAATTAACGGCATTCGAAAATATCAATCTAAAATTACAAATTTATTTTATAATACTTCTGTTAATGGCAGTCATTTATTTTAATATAATACAATTTGATTATGAGTCAATTTAGTTACTAATAGATACAAATGAAAGCAATTTTGAAAGCATTTAATCAATATGAAATATTGGCATAATAGCAAACAATGCATCAAAAAGTACAATAAATTTTGTATTATTTCACAATGATGCGCCTGTCTTATTAAAGTCAAGAACAATAAACAAAAAAGTTTGTTTGAATGAAATCCAAATGTAATTTTTAAAAAAGTCATACGATATACAAATAATTACGTAGTACTCGTATATTATTTATTTTTTTATTCAATGAACTCGTAAAGTTTGAAACAAATTCGATAAAATATTCAGAAGAATTTTCTCACATAATCCTCGAACACGTCAACCTTATTTTTTTTTTAGTGTTTTTAACCTTACTTTATGCCATTTTTGACATTTTTGTATCGTGTTTTGTTTTTTAGCTGTGACGTCATCATAAATTTATTTTAAATGACAACCCTTACTTTTTGTTACATATTATGAGTATGAAAATGTAAAAACACTGCGATCTTGAAGTGAAAAGTTACCGAGATAATCAATCCTAGAGTAACAAAAATGCATTTAATCAACGACCTCAATAAACCACAGACCACGGATTAGCACAGATTATCTCGAACACTTTTCGTTTCAAAGTTAGAGTGGTTTTACATTTTTATACTTAGAAAATTGTGCCTTAGCCAAATCCATAAAGAAAAATAAAGGTTGCCATTTAAAAAAATTTATGAAGACGAAAGAATTCTTCTAAAAAAATTTTTAAAATTTGTTCCAAACTTTATTGGCTCTCTGTATATGATATCATTTTTATTATTTATACTGTACTATGTTTTAAAATACAGTTTAAAATTTTTAATATTTATTTCTCTTGTTCACTGCCGCAACTAATTGCTAGAAAAGTTATACTACATACAAAGTTCTGTGATTGACAAAACATGTCACAAATAGAACTCAAGTTAAATTAATTTAAATCACCTAAAATTTAATAGAACCAATGTTGGTGATGTATGTATTAACGATAGTCAAACTCAAGTACGTAATAAAATACGAACTACTAATCTAACAATTAATTATTTAGAAGGTATATACTTTGGTAGAAAATATATTTACTTTAATTAATTTTAAATTATACCAACCTTTCCTTGCTTTGTGTACTATATTGTTAATGTCGGATAAACCAAACACAATTACCATCAAACTACCACCAATATCAATCTCTTAGTTCTACAGCTTACATTAATACTTCTTCTACCTATCCCTATGTAAAATCTATTAGAGTAAATAAAAAAATAATGGTATGCTGGAATACAATTAAATTTCTTTTATTTAATTGTCTGGGTTGAAGTGTGGAATGTTAATATGATAGCCATAACTTTCTGTAGGCTGGAATGTACCTCTGATTAGTAACAAAGAAATAACGACCAATCAGACAGTGGTCAAATAATAAAAACTGAGCGTGTAAAAAGTAGTACATATTTTATTTCTAAAAAAAAAAATACTCTTACGCCGAAACGTTTCTCGCCGATACGTCTTGGCGCCGAGTCGGCTATGCCGATACATCGTATATCGTAATATTGCACCTCCAATATTGTTAAAATACAAAATTTTGGTTTGTGATGTTTGTTAATTATGTAATTGATGTGTTCTTGTACAGTGTGTCCGGTTTTAGATGGCAACGCCTCACCACAGAAATATAAATTCGTACATACTGTTTTATTTTCCCTTTATGCAAAAAATTCCTGTGTGTACGATGCCAACTGGCAATAGTGTAATCAAGTTGCGATAGAAATTTGTATAATTAAACACGTTTAAAAAAAATTTGGTTACCTTTGAACTAACTTTCAATCCATTGGGGTTCTATTCAAGCTTAAACTATTGTTAACTTCAAATTATAAACGAAATAGGCGTTTTACATCTACCCGCTGCAGTATAATAATAAAGTTTCCCATAGGAAAATATTTCTGTTAATCTGAGAGAACAACTACAATAAACGGACGATAGAAACCTAAATAAAACTCAGCATAACGTGTTAGCTAATTTTTATTATTCTATTAAACAAAAAGTTTTGGAATTCCTTAAAATTAATTTATTTAAAGCTTACGAAAACTTTATAGTTGAGGATTCGTCGAAAAAGTTATAATTATTATTCTTCCTGTTTATTCACTATAATTTTGAGAAAACTTTTATAAATATTGGCGATGCTTCAAATAAATACTTAATGTAATGTTTAATCATTAAAATGCCAAACGTGATCTTTGATGATCCCAATTCATGTTTTTCCCTCATATATTTATTCAGAAATAATATTTTTTGCAGCTTGTTTAAATCGTTTAAATTTACACAGAAAAGTGGTTTTTAAACGGATATGTTTTTAAATTAGATGATAACAGAACTCCGTTTTTGATATGATTGCTATGGTGATTCTAGATTGAAAATTAAAATTATGAAATGCTTTTAGCTGGTTTTTTTTATGCGCTTCTGATTATTGTTTAATATTAAAAACTTCGCTATATTATATTATGACAAATAATTTGATATATTTTATATATCAAATTTGCAAACACATGGGACTTCAGTAATAGCGTTAGCAGCTTACTCATCAGCAAGCCAAAAATTAACTAATCGTAAAAGTCGGAATTTATAAGCATTATGAGCAACTATACATAGACTATCAAGGGAATTTAGAGGTAATTAGTAACTCAAAAATCGATTGGATGAAAATTTTCATAGGTAAATTTAATAGGTGTACTTCCAGATTTTAATTACGTTATAAAATATAGTCGTAATTATGTATGATGTATTATGTATTATTAAAAATGCTAAGACTGATATTTTTGAGCAAGGTTAAGTTCTCCATATATTATTAAATTGATCGTCAGATGCATGTAGGTTTTTGATGCGATATATCCGATCATATTTATCGGATCGGAATGAAGTCGCGCATTATCAAATTTATTATACATGGATATCGTAAGCGATCCCAATGAATTTTAACCCACACGAATCTTCAAATAAATAACAACAAATACATCTGATCAGATGGACCAAACTAAAGTTTGATATACCATATTATAAAAATGCAGCTGACGGCTGCATTAAATATTAAATCGTAATTACTGCCAGTTTAGTAAAATTTTGTTTTATCTATTTATATTGTATAATGGTAAAGATAAACAATTTGTCAACGTTTTGCTCAACTGAATCTGAATTACTTATTCTAATAGTTAGGTGCGATATAGCATACCTACGCATTTTTCACATATTAAATGTATAATCTGTCAATGTTACTGCAGAAAACGTCCCGGGTTGCGTTATAACTATCAAGAACTTTCTTAAATTTGTATATTTTAAGTCTTGTATACACCATTTTTATTTTTACATATAATATGATTATTCCTCGAGCTGTTTCATACTTATTTCCGACGAATCGGAGAGTCGCATTTGGAGCTGTCTGAGCGGAGACAGATGCTTGTGCATATGTCATGTGATCTGTCGATCGATGATTGGCTCAAATTCTGTCTACGCTCGAATATTACCCGGTCAATGTTGCGTACAGAAATCTTCAAAAAACCAATATTTCAATATATAGCTCAATCAAGAAAATTAATAAATCCAGAAATTAAACACAACATGAGTTGACTGAGGTCGGCAGTCAATTAATAAAAGAATCATTGTTAGTAAGAGCTACTGCAACCTAGGGGGCGTCAGGAGTTTGATTTATGAATTAATTTATACAAAATACAATTTAATGTACCAGAAATACGTAAAAGAAATGAACTTGAAAAGAATGGATGGTGAATTTTACAACGGTTAAAATAACTAATGGCTAAAATGATACTAAAATCCACTTCACATGAACTATGTCACGGCGTTCAGTTCACAAGCGTGGCTTTAGCCTTATGATGGTTACCAGCATACAGGGCTAAAATAAATTCAATTAAAAGACTTTGATCAACAAATTCAAATAATCAAACGTAATTGAATAATTTTTTAAAGTAATCTAAAGTACTTTATATTTTAAATACATCAATTAAGTATTTAAGGATTTGGTAATTGAGTTTTACATATTTCTTCAGTAATTGAATTACTATTTTATTGATTGAAATCAAAGACAGATTCACTTTAAATCTTGCGGGGAAATCGACTGTTTTGTAATACAATTTTAAAAAATATAACTTTTCATTTTTCTTTGTATAATTAATAATTAGAAAGAATATCCAATTGATTGCAGCTCAGAATCAAACAAATATAGTCTGTTTTGCCGACGTTTCGGAGAATCTATTTCTCCATTCTCAAGACTACAGACATTTACGATGCACACATACCTGATTCAAGATGCGCCTTTTTAACACATAGCTGGGTTTTTGTCGCTGTCGCTTTTTAATTCGACAACTATTTTACAGAATAACACAGAGCTTTTTTAGGGAAATTCCCGGCTTAAAATTCATTATCGAAATCTGAATTCAGCGCATTTTGTTCAAAATTGCACATGTCGCATTTTGAAAGCGCAACGACGTTATATACTTTAGGTAAATTGGAAGTAATTGGCCGAACGAAGTGAGGTCTAATCTTAAACTCGACGATTTTGCATTTGGTTTGTCTGTATGTTTGTGACGCGATTACTCTCCAACGCGTTGTCAGATTTTGATGAAATTTGGTAGATACATGTTTAACATGTTTAGAAAAATTACGGATTAATTTTCGGGCTTGATTCGACCACCAGGGACTCTATAACTAATAAACTGGTTTAGTATACGGACGGTTTTTAAATAACTCAATCCGGCGTATATCGAGAGGCAATGCAACTCTCTCGATTGTTCATGTATTTTCCTACCTTTTAAAAATTATAATGTTACCAACTACTATGTACAGGTCTGATTGTGTTTATTTCTCCCATTGTTAGTTACGCACTCATCATTTTCAAATGATCATATTTTTTTTATATTTTATTTCAGTACATGTCATGTTCTACCGAAACTTTGAGTCGAAAAAACTTTCAACGTGTTTATCTCAAAGTTAGTGGACATTATATCTCAAAAAATAATGAACCGAACTTTCTACAATTTTACCCACTTCTTTTAGATAAGATTTACTTGGGGGTGGACGAAGGATTTTCTTTTTCAATAATTAGAACTTGTTTCACAACGAAAACGACTTTCTACAAAAATCCAAAATTCAATTTTTAAAGTAATCTACTAACGAAGTCTTTTACGTTTTTTGATTTCAGATAATCCTGTCTTGACTTATCATGTCCACGGGAAAACACTTTTATTTTAGGACTCGACGAATAATAGTTAACAACTTCTACAATTATAAATATCAGTTTACAAAAAAATATCCAATTATTCTTTAAATAAACATTATGCAATAATTTTTAAATAAACATATTCAACAGGTTTTTCGAAAAAAATCGAGAAAAAGCTTCGTTTTTCGCCCTCATGACTGCGTATTCCCCCTTAATCGTGTACTTGTCCGTTTTCTCCCTTCTGAGTGAGGTCTACAGTTCACAGAACTACTAGATTTTTTTTTTGTATTTCAATTACTTTTACAAAGAATTTGATAATCGAATTTCAATTTTTTAGTGTAATAATTTAGTAATTCATTTTAAGAACAGTTAATATTTAATATTTCAGGCGCTTTCAATATCAACATAGTATTTAGTAATGGTAATTGAATTACTTTCACCAAGTGCTTTGGTGAATGGTCAATGGCAAAAAAACTTTATCTTCTAGGAAGCTATAACTCAAAATTGCCATTTTGGACATTGACGCTTTTTTATCCAAGCTATATAGATATAAGCAACTCTTTACTAAATTTTCTGCTCACTATGTAGCTGTAATAAGGGAAGTTTGTTATAGTTTTCTAAGGTTTTATTACTGGAATTTTGTTATCCATTGTAGATTATAGACTAACTTTCAAGTTAGACGACATAATTTAATGATTGAAATTTTTTGCTGCTGGACCTATTGTTCTACAAAACAATTATATAATTTAGATGTTGAGATTTAGATTCACCATAAAGAAATACAAATTGGGCACTGTTATTACAACTGAGGATTGAACAAGTTTGAAGGTTTACTACCCCTATAAATAACCCTCGTGATCAAGTAGACAGAATTGCACTTTTGTGATTCACGTACATATTACAAAAAAAAGTATTATTTTGTGACCGAAATACTTAACTCCAAAACATTCTTTTTAAGAAAATAAATCAAAGATTTTTAAAAACCGCAGTAGTTACCTAATCGAACACGTAATGGGGAGAGAAAACTTTCGGCAAGTTAAACATTTTCCAAATATATTGTAGATGTAGCAAAGATTTTCTCAAAACAAATTTTACAAATCATAATCTCCCATGCATTCTCCTGCCTTCCCATCTTAGTGGTTCCCACACCGCGGGGTCTATGGAGACACTTCGCCGCTTCTGTTTATGCTACCAACAAGCTACTCCGCGGCTACTTTTTGTATAAGCAGTGTGTCCTTAAGATGAATATTCGCACATAAAAGACTATATCTTAAACTTTTACTTGTATTAGTTACTACCACAGTATAAATCTCAGCAAAGCTTCAAAACTTTATCAATAAATTATTATATGTATCCCACATTTTTTTTATTCAAATGTGTACCTACTTTACTTATTGATTTAAATGAAATTCTTATATTACAACCACTTACATTGGTTTCAGTTGTCTAGTTAACCCTTTCGAGCTTCGTGGTACATTGAATATACCACAAATTCTTTTTTTGATGCTGATTACAGGTATATTGGAAGTACCTGTAATATACAAATACAGGAGAAATTACGATTTATAAATGCTACCCGCAAAGGGTTAACCCTTTCAGTACCGGACACAGCAATCCTGCAAGAAACGCGTAGCAGGTATATTGTTAAATTATAAGCAATATATATTGTGATTATTTTAGAACGATAAGAAAAATTAGTAATTTTCTCATTTAAACTTGAAAAAATTATACTTATTTTAATGTTAATGAACCGCGGAATAACAATGTAGATAGCGTGCCTAATGTTTTCTGAACAACACAAACAATGGTTGTAATAATTATATAACTTGGGGAAACTTTAACTATTATTTATATCGAAAAGGTCACAAACACAATAACCCTCTTAACTTTGAAAACCTACACTTATTTAAACATTGAAATGGATCAAATACTACACTTGACAAACTCAAACAGTAGTAAGATAGTATCTTTAAAAAAGTAATTTGAACGTTGGAAAAGATCTTAAAACTTGTGGATAAACAGTATAGCAAGTAACTTTTTTACTGCTTAACTTTATTTTTCAACCAGCCAAGTAATGTGACAAAGTATAAAATTTTTAATTTCATTTTAAAATTAAATTTTTTTTCTTTTTTCATAAAATTTTTAAAATGAAAATTTAACATGTTATTCAGATGTGGTGCTGAAATATTTCGGTTCTTGATGTTTTGGGTATTTTTTCCTTAATGAGGCTGTAGTGCCCAAGTATATCATACAGATCCTTTCTTATCACAGCAACCAATCTCGGGATTATTGATGCGCAAACAAAAGTTATAGCCCAGCAGAATAGCGTGAATATTACAAAAACAAAGAAATTGTAAATTACCATGCTGTAATAGGGTGAAAATCAAGTTTAATTTTTATTATCTATATAATATGTATAATTAGAAGTTTTAAATTAATAAATTGCTTAAAATGTAATTTTTTAATTTTTAAAAATTCATGTAAACAAATTTTGTGTTACCTCAACTTTTGGGCAGCAATAAAATTAGGGTATTTAAATTATAATCATAATAATATTTAATGTAATAAAGCAATAATTTATGTACAAGCATAATAAAAAGTTTTTGTTGTTAAAATGATAATATAAAAGTTTATATATGAGCGCTTCCTGAAACTGGATTTTTATGTATACGGGACGAGTAATATTTTATAATACCATTAAACGCTATTAGTACGCCGAATATAAATTTCAATTTAAAAATCTTACCTTAAAAACAGCGTTCATTAAGGAAATACGTTAGGGTATTTTAAATTTTTCGTTTTGTCATTTTGAATCGTGGAATTCAAATTTTAAAATTTTTATTTGATAGCGATTTTTTAAATGAAAATTCTACAAAGGAAAAAATAAAAATAAATAAATTAATATATTGACTTTCAGAAAATGATATATTTGTATATAATAAATTTTGTAGAACAATTACGTATCTTGCTATATATCATCGAAGAACATTGTAAAGACTTTTCAATTAAGAAAGTTTTGGCAAATCTTGATAAACAGTAAAAACTTCATTACTTTGGTCAGTATTAAAGTTATAAAACAATCAATATTTAACTTTATCACGTTTTCCACAGAGCATTAGCTCCCTTGGCCAAGGCGATATGAAGTCTAACGACATTTTGCTAGTCCTATCAACACAGACTAACTAGAATATGATGACATCAACATTGCTACTTCAGCAGGCGCTTTGATGGTATCGGATAACGGATTTGCTCCCAGACCGGAAAACCCGGAACTTGGGATATCTTTAGTAAGTTGCACAGTAGCTCGCTTATATTGTTGCAGACCTTTAGCTAAACACTTTCACGTCTGAAAGGAGAATAATAAGAGACAAAGTGTCTTTTGTAAGGAAGCAAATTGATGTAAATTTATGGTTTTGCTTTAATTACTTTTAAGAAGTGCAACTTTGAATTCATTGTTATTTAAAGTTGTAACTGTACATTGTGCTAAATCAATTTATGAAAGAACGCCGTTTGCCAATTCTTTCAGCGCGATTACTAAATCAATATAACTTACTTAACATAACACATCCATTCAGCCACCCTTTACCGCGTATAAGCATGTTTTCTCTTTTGTGCAGGAAGATCTAATTGTCGCTATATTATATAACTACGCAGTTACTTCTTCCAGTTAAAGTTCCAAAACAATATTAGCTAGGATAATAGTACCTTTCTCCCTACCCTCACCTAATAACTTAAATTTTAATAAACCTCCTTTTATTCTACTATATAACGTATTAAGTAGTTTACTACTCCCAATATTTGCTTCTGCCCGTTTTCGATAAAGTAGCTACTTGTTATTCCAGTTTTTCTATATCATTGCTTTGCTGAAAGTTCCGGAAAAGTGAAATATTTTTGAAAACGAACAAAGTTAGCCAGAAAGTGTTTTGTAAAAAGTTAAAAATTACTTTTGGAAATGTTTTAAATTTCCGGTAGCTATTTTGGTATACTCAATCTTAAATTACAAAGTGAATTTTATACAACAGGGAGATTATTTTTACGTAAAATTTGACTTACAATCTTTGACATTTTAATACTGCGTAAAAATGTTAAACTTTTATTTTTCTTAAAAAGACTCCTTAATTCCATCACAAAGAAAGACGAACACATAGTAATAATGCAAATTTTACATTATGCAAATATTGCACAAATCTTAGCTAAAAATGAACCAAAACCGTTGGTACTCAGAAGTCAAGACTAATAATCTAAACCCCAGTTGGAATGATCACGAAAAAGGTTAAATAAAATAAATGTGCACATTAAATATCTCTTACTATTAGCAAAAAAACCTACTCTGTGGTTTCAAAAAATTAGATTTTCTACTTAAGAACGCAGAATATATTCTAAGCTACAAAACGACCAAAGAATCTTCGAAAAGTTTTTAGAGTAAGTCTATAACTTCGTTTGCTATACTCAAGTTTATTATCTACCCACGTTTGCACTTATGGTACCAAACCTATCTTGAATGAAAATATTGAGATTTTATTGCAGTTTAAGTTTTTCTAGTGGTTAATTTCTATTATTTAATTGCGTCGATGAGATCAAAAATTTTATAATGACTACTATATTTTAGTATACCTAATTCTTATTGAACTAAAATATTAATTTAATATTTTTATATTAATTTTACATCATTATATCAATATCTTATTAATAATAGTAATAATAAATATAAGATAAGTTAAGTGACCCTACGCACTCTCCGCTTCGATCCGCTGCGCTCCAAGCGCTTGGAGCCCTTTTGACAAGCGCCACCACGGCAAAGCAAAGCAAAATATACGCTTTCTTCAATTTATTTTTGATATATTTCAGGAGCGGTTTCGGATAATCCCAAATTTCCATTGAGCGGTAGAGCGCATGTTCATTCTACTGCATGCGGTTCCAGAGGAAACATCGTTCGAGTACGTAAATTGTCAATTAAAAAATTTAAAAAATTGCAAGATTCAATTAACTTACCTTTAAACCGTTATCAACTACTTGAAAGCTAATTTGCATAGAATTTAGCGCTCTTTAATTTTTATAATAAATTACTCTTTTTTTTATAAAGTTTATAAGACAGGAGTTATATACAAAAAAACATTTAAATGCATGTTTTTTCTAAGGTGACGAAGTTTCTCGACCTTAAATTTGTTAGAACTTTTTACAAATACAAAAGTAGCATTAAACAGAAGTCCATTCCAAATTTCAAAACTTTCCGATTTATGTCTATCCATTTGTGCTTCATTGCTTGGGCTAGTAAATTATCAACTCTTATTGACCCAATCGCAGTATCTGCATAAAGTTCAATAGTAAAAATAATTTTGATGTAAGCTATGTAAAAAATGTTTATATACATAGCTACCCAATGTATTAAGTAGGTATTTAAGTATTCCGTATTTTAGTGAGATATGCACTCGTTCTGATTAAAACTATAGTTGATTCTGCGTTGGAGTATAACAGGATAACTAACATTATCATAACATTATGTTGTATATTCGCTATAATATAATTCAAGTTCGTGATGTTCAGTTGGAAATATGATTCGTCCCATAGTAACTTTATGATGATGCATGCGATCTTTTATTATCATTACTCGTATTAGATTTAAGAAATATTTTTATAGTGCATATTAAAAATACATAATAAAATTAGTATTCCATATTCTTCTTTTTCTTCTTCAAAAACCTATTTGCATCTTTTGCAATTTCCTGTTCCTGTTACCGAAATTTTAATTTCTTTAGTATAATTTTATTTTTAGATTTCTATGATTGCGGTTTCAAGTCGTCATTACACCACAATATGTATTTTAGTGTTATAGATGGTCCAACCACGTAACCATTAGTCAAATCACGTAACAATTAGTACGAGCGGACGAATAAGCAGCTAAAACTGGCGTAGCATGTATGTATTTCAACATTAGTTTGCATAATGTCCATAGTTGAGATTTAAAACTATAGAAGGTCTTATAGCTTCCTATCCATCACAACTGGTTTCAAAAAGTTAGATAATTTCAATAAATCCATAAAAGCATGTGGAGCTCTATGATTTAACTATGTCCATTTTACCACCAGTGCATCAAAAATGAGGAAGCACTTGTAGTTAATTGAGATCAAACAGTATTATAATTTTGAGGAGAATTAAAGTAGCACAGTAGTAAGTTTGACTATTTGAGAAACAACATCATCAAACAACATTTCCGTATGAGGTCAGCATTAGCTATCGGCAAACAACCAGCATATTTGCATATCAGTAACAAAAGTTTCTGAAAATTATTATAATTTGTAAATGGTAAAATTAATAACTAAAACAGCTTTCTGGAAATTTTTAGATTTCCATACAGGTTCTTAATTCATGATTATTGGCTGCAATATACAGTATAGGTACATTTTTGTTTACAAAATAATTTAATTTGTTGAATAATATATGACTACCGCATAAAGTAATTATTTTGATAACAAACATAGATGTGCTAATAATAAATAAAAACAATGTGATGTGGGGCCATCCACACAACTTTATCATATTTTTAGAAAACAATTTAAAAATATAATCGATATAATTTTCATTTAAAATTTGAAAAATAAAAGAAAAACTTTTGAAAAAAAATTTATTTTATTCTAAAATAAATAATTAACAAACTAAAAACGATATGATATTATTTACTGACTATCAGTCAGAGGAGATAGCTGATACATCGTCAAACATCTTTTCAGTCAGAGAGAAAGCCCAGAATTTTAAAAAACCGACGGAAAAAATGAAAAATGTTTGCGATTCAACACATTTTTATGCTGACATGGTAGGTAATAATTATACCTTATATTCCTGATACGAATTCCGGCTAGGGAAAACTCATAGAAGTTGTGATTGAAAGGAATTTGAACAAAGAATGGAGTTGAATGAATGATGAATAAGCTATATTGCAGGTAAGTTTACTAAACTTTGAGTTGTCAGAAACACTTGGTTAACCTTGTATAACATATTAACTGAATAAAACTATGTTGATCAAATTACAACTAGTTTTACCTAAAATCTAGTTGTGACGGAAATTAGTACATTTCAGTCAAAATCTGTATTAACTAAATAATTTTTAATGATTTAATTAGCTTTGTTAAAACTACATAGAATTTCTAAGCTAAATTGAATTTTAATTCGTTTCTTATTTTAACACCGAGGAAGTAATAAAACTACAATTGGCTCCTAATGAATCGACAGTTTTTCACTAATGCTATCCTATGTATATTGCCGAATATCATATGCATTTGTCTGCCCCGCCGTACTCACATGCATTTAGCTACGGTTAGCTACTAACCGATTTACTTTAGAGAATATCATAAGGCGTTATATTTATGATAGTTCCCGGTATACACTTTTTATAAATAACAAAAAAGTCATAGATTTATTTAAAAGCTGATAAAATAAAAATAGAATTTAAAAACGTTCGAAGCAAAAAGTAAACACTTTCATTTAAAAAGAATGAATGTGCCAATGTTTCTGTTCGAAAGGCTTCGTCTGTATAATCCGTTCCGGCTTTGTATAAATCCGTGTCTTTCAAACGTTTTAGAAGAGAAGTTATGTTGTAACTCCTGAAAAGGTGCTGGTATTATTTTAGGAAGCTTTAAACGGTCGTGATTTTGAGGTTCGTTAATTAATTTTATTAGTTATTTGAAAATTATAGATTGTATTATCAATGATTTTGAGATTTAATGAAGTGATAAATTTAGGAATGATCTTATACAGCAATTAATATAACATAGAATTGTATAGTGTAGGCAGTATACTACAATATAGCATAATATAATATATTGCAATGTCCCGGGGTAGGTTTCTTATAATTTATATAAAATGAACTCCCCTGTCCGGAAACATTCATCTTTTTATATCGCTCGCTTTATTTTCCCAGTTCCTAACATTTATGATGCTAATCAAGCCTTTCCTTACATCATTCTTCCAACGGTTCATGAGTTTGTCTCTTCTTTTCACTTCTTTAAATTCTGAATCCCATACGTTCTTTGACGGTCTTGTATTATCCATCCTCATTAAATTCTCAGTATTTTGATCACACTCACCATATATATTTATATCTTATATCTTTTCGCCATATAATTCTTCTATATCTCTATTTCTTCGGCTGATATAGCTGTCATCAACCAGTTTTCTTCCAAATATATTTTTCTCATCATTTTCCGCTCGAATATTTCTTACTATTGTCTTATGCAATCTTGACTTCAGTGCCGGAAAAACATGCTACCGTTATTATTGCTTTCATTTCGTTTTCACTTCCTCCCTGTTTTTCTATTATTGTGCCCAGTGTAGAAACCTCCACCTCTTCGTACTTTATTACATCCGATTCGTCCAATTTAAGTTTAAAGTGACCGTGCGATTGCAAAGGTCTGTCTTCCCATACGATAATAATATAAAGGGTGATTCATTTAGAGGTACTTTATCCAATAGGAATTTTATGACAGATCCAGCTTGAGTTGGTCAAACTATCATGGTATTTTTGTTCAGTGTTGTTTTACATTTTATTATGAAAAAGTTAGCCCAGCACAGCGTCTCCAAATCATTCAACTGTATTTTGAACATAAGGAGTGTGTTTCGTGCGCGCTTAGAGAAACCTTTGGTCCACATAATCGCCATCCGAACGAACAATGAGCTCTACCATAAAAAAAATGGCTCTCGTTATCGCGCCATGATAACGGACTATTTGCTGCCTGAGATTGAAGCCCTGATCTCGACAACATTTAGCCAACTAACCATGGCTTTATTGCGAGAGCAAATCGGTGAGAAGTTATTTTCACGCGTCAATCACACATCTGAACTATTTTCCTTGGGGCTACGTCAATTCCAAGTCCACATAGATAAGCCGACCACGATTGAGGAATTGGAAGCCAATATTACTCGCATCATTCGCCAAATATCACACGAAATGCTTGATCGCTTGATCAAAAATTGGAACTTTAGAATGGACCATGCTAGCCGCATTTAAGGCCAACATTTGAAAGACTAATATTTAAAAAGTAAATGTAAAGAATGGTTCTTTTGTATGATAATAACGATTCCCCGATAAATTGAATTTTGTTATTGATTTTAATTTTTGAAAAAAGTACCTCATTATAATAATAATCTGTTGTTATTATTATTAACTAACGGGTCGTGGTTCATGAGACACCCACTGCACTGAAGCTCAAGCTTATTGTGCCCCTCGTTCCAAGCCTCACTCCACAAAATGAAGTAAGCGGTTGTAGGGTGCCTGTGCTATCTCCTCAGTTGCCGGGTAGGGAAAACCAAGGTGACGTAGTCGACTCGCAGCCAATGCCGGGCATTTACATAAGATGTGGTGGGGAGTTTCAACCACCTCACCACACATCCTACAAGTAGGATCATCAGCAAACCCCATGATTTTGAGGTGTCTTTTAAGGCGGCAGTGTCCTGCGAAAAGTCCTACTATCCTTCCCAGCTGATTTCTACTCAGCTTGAATATCTCATTTTTGCTACTCTCACTCAATGGGCCTCAATAAACTGCCTGGACTGTCTCAGTCCAGGGAGGTCCGCCCAGTGAGCAATGCGTTGTTCGCCAAGTATGTTCCTTACCCTTCTTTTTGTGGTCTTGTATGAAATCACACGTTATAATATATTAAATAATATTATATTCTAATGAAACATTCCTCCAATATTTGGAGGAATATTTTTTTAAATCAGGAATAAATGCAGTTTAGTTCACGGCTAATTTTTTTTTTTTTTTTTAAATAGTATCTACTATCTACATAAGCTTTTATGTTTCATATTTATTTTTATTTTGGACATTTATGAAATAGAATTATAACAACTTTTAATAATAATAAATAATAAGAAAACAAAAAGACAAGTTTTATAATTTATTGTATCGTAAGTATTATAAAAAAACATTTCCTAATTTCTTAAAAAAAATTTCATAACGCTCAAAATAGTTATCTGAACCAAATAAATTTAATTTATTGTAATAATTACAGCAACCAAAATCAATATTATTTATAAATAAGAAAATAAAATGGTTAATGGCTAATATTCAATTAATAACAAAATTTAATAAAACGTCGATTTATGTTTTCACCAAATTTTCTTTGAATTTATTATTAGCATTCCTATTAAATTTAAATACTTTCAAATGCCATTTTAATTAAATTATTGGCTACAACAATAATTGCTTCTATTGAAGACTTTTTAAATGAAATTCAATAAAACTTTTCTTTTTTGCTGTATTGAATGAAATTGAATATTATTATTTTCTAGCTTTCAAATGAGGCTGTCTAGAATTAAACTTTTAAACTATCCATGAAAAAATAAAATAATATCCTTGCTTCAAAAATCAAATGAAATTCTGTAATTATTAGTTGGATAATACATAATTAATTACCAATAGTTCAGAATAAACTATCAACTTTAGTTTTAAAATAAAATGTTCATCATCTAAGCGACTAACTCTGTTTTCTTTTGGTTTACCCCCGATTGCACCTTTACTTAACCTTTCTCTTACATAATTTACGCCTACAACTTTATACATCACAGAAAGCAGATTTTCGATTTTTCTTGTTGCTTCTCTTCTTACAGAAAATTATTTTCTTAAATCTGAAAATTTATTAAAACGACAATGGCTGCCACATTTAACTAGCAGTCGCATTAGGAAACCTTCGCTAACAAATCATATACTTTTAGTTTCTCGCTGTTTCTGAATCTTAGAAAAATTTACCTCGATGTCTCCAACTTTGCTATAATTTTTTTACATACTCTATGAACACATAAATTAACCACATAAAATTGTTTTCCTTTAGCATGCCTGGTTTGGATGTTATGGTAAAATAAACAGAAAATCGAAAATATGCTTCGCTTAAATAAATTTATATCTCCGATTCTATTTACCCTACAGGCTTCATTAAAAAATCATTTTGAAGCTATTTAATAAAGCTTTCGTTGCATATTTATTAAATTTAATGAAAACAAAAAATCTATTTTTATAAGAATTTTATTATTGATTGTGGTGATTTTCCAAATAGAGGTACTTCCCCTTGAAAACTTTTGAAAAAAATATAAGCTTTGGTGGTCACTATGTTATCAAAACAGTAAATGATTTAAAAGAAACATACGAAGATCCCAAGTTGGTACGTATAATATTAAAAAAAATAAACCCAATCATGGCAAATTAATTTATTTTCTACTAGATTATTTCCATAGGCGAGGGTACCACGGAGTAATTTTTTTTTTTAATTGAGCTTGTAATGTTAGAAAATCAATCGAAGATCTACATAATAAGAGAAGTGCTCCGCCCGGAATCGAACCCAGCACGCGACATTAGCAGTCATGCACATAAGAGCGGAATCTCTAATGAATAAATCATTATTCGGCAAAATAATGCTGATTATATAAAATTATAATTATATGTAAATTTACATAGTAATTACTTTTAATAAGAGTGAATATTGTACATACAGAAATTTTGTTTTCAAAATGCACTTATAAGTTTTGTTATAAATTCTTATCTCGATAGCCATCTTTATATAAGCTTGGGCGCCTAAAGCAATATTGTAGATGCATGTATAGCCAAACAAGGATGTTTACTGTGCGATTGTTATCAATATATTATACGTACAGTTTCGTGCTTAAAATCTTAGTTCCCACATAAAACATTCAAGATCAACCCAATTATATTGTAAAAACCATCAATAAAACATAAATCAATTATATTTTTATTGAGCTTCCAAAAGGGCCAAGAAATTTTATTTCCTTGCTATTATAATAGTGAACACATTCAAATTGTAATTGCATTTCGAGTTTCTTATACTTAGGTGTAATGGAATCCTTAATGGGTCTTAACTCGAACAATATAACTCTTTTATATTCATCAGTTATCCTAGTTTAACCTTATCTTAATTAGAGTTGCTTTACAATCAACTACAAACCAAACACGAGTTAATTACACATAATCAATAAGAAATTTATAAACAAAATGGTGTTTGCTCCAAAAACTTGACTAACGAAACTACTAATTAAAAGCTTTCTAACTACTAAGTGCATACCAATGTCGTAAATTATTAATAGTGCTTTCAAATTTGAAATCTAATCAAAGGAATAATCAAAAAAGTTTTCGGTTTTCAAATTTTCAATTTAAAATTTGGTTCAATTACTTCTGAAAACAAAACTTATTTCATTAAATTTAATGGTCAACACATTTCTTAATTATTTTACCAAAAGGCTTTTATTTCATCGAAGCTTTTTAAATTTTTTTTTCAGGGATGTTTTATTTTGATTAATGATCGCGTGCGCCACCTACCAAAAATATACTGCACTGAATTTATCCAATTTTCATCAGTGCATTATTTGAAAAACTCAGACATAGCCTGACATCTGTGATTTTATCAACACTTCACCCAATGTAGAAAATTAAATATTTACAACCTTTATAATTTTTCTTTTATCTTGGTTTGCCTTTTTCCTATGAGAGTTCAATATAAAAGACCCGAATATTAATATTTAAAATGATAAAATAATTTAAATATGAAATTATGATCTAATAACCATTTTTATGCACTATAATTTTTTGCTAGTTTTGAAATAAGTTTTTACAGAAAATAGTCGAAATTCATCATATTAATTAATATTGATTACATAACTTAATTATTTGATATATCTTGTGAATAATTTAGTTTAACTTTGGAGATATATAAACTTCTAAAGTGCCTGCCCAAATACAATACTATTGTCTAAGGTAATTAAGTTGCCACTCAAATTGAATTAATATTACTAACATACATAGGTGGCTACCTATAGTTTTACATATTTATACCTAACCTAGAACATAGTACTAATTCAACCAATAATTAAATGCAATTAACATGTTAGAACGTTTTAGAAACTTTTGTACCTGCAATGCAGGACTGAGTAATTTCTACTCATTTTAAGTAATATTTTGCAAGAAAATGGTGACCGAACAGTTCAGTTTAAATCTTAAACAAAAGACGGTGGTTCCCCTGGATTGATCATTTGCAATTGTGATGGTTTAACTTCATAATAATTTTTTTTTTTATAATTTTTCGTAAACATCAGGTATTAATGGAATACCTGAGAACTTTATATTTTAAGTTATCCAATATCTAGGTAAAACTTTCTATATTCTTCGCTCAGTTTGATACATAAATTGAATATTCAGCTCTCCATCTAACTATGCTAGAAATCCGAAAAGGTAGTTTTGAACAACAAGAGAGTAAAACGAGTTGAGACAACCAACCCGTGTAACAGCAACCTTTAGGCTGACAGCCAGACCCGGTCTCCCCTTTTTCCCATATTAATTGATAAGCTGCTTCTAAAGCAATTACAACACCAAAATAATAATAACAGTAAACAATACAAATATTTTGCTAAATGTTATTTTGAATACAATCACATTACACATTACCTAATTCTTGCCATCAGATAAGTGCGGAAATATTTATAAATTAAAATCAAATACAAAATTCTTATTATATAACAAGTATCTACTGATATGCGAGTAATATGTTATTGCAAAATTTTATTTAGTATACCATCAGTGGCGCCGAAAGAGTCAAATATAGAGGAGGCAAAGTATTCAATTCTGTTAGGCTATATGATTTTAAAGAAAAATTCTAATATTTTACGAGTGCTAGCTAGGTTAGAAATAAAAAATTCAAGTTTCTAGGGGGGGGGGGGGGGAGTACCCTGCTTTGCCCCCCTATACCGGCGCCTTTGTATACCATAGTTTATTATTTTATGTAAATTAATTTGTATACTTACTGTTAAACCAAGAAGTCACTCCTGAGTGCTGCTGCTTGCCTAGAAAGCTACTTTGCACATTATTACTATCCGTTAAAACAAATACCATAATTTGTCGAGCAATTAACATTACTATCAGAAGTTGTTACTTTTGACGGATTATCCTCCGTTTGACCAAGTCAAAAATAACGATTTTATCAGGAAATTCTCATATGATTCAGTTTCTGGTCTAGTGAAACAACCATTAGGTCCTTATCATACCCAGATCTCATTTCGGCTAAATGGAGAAATAAAGATGTTCTAGTGAACGCCAGTGGACACAAATAAAACTAAAATGAAGCGAAAAGTCGATTTATTGTATAAACAAAAATAGAAATGCAGTTGATGTCGGGTCAGGTTAGGTTTAAGGCAAAAATGTATAAACTGACGTCCAATTTACAAAAAATACCTATATACTATTGGATTGACATATGTCAGTCTCGCTCCCTTAAATAATGGGAACTTCCCACCAATAGCAAACTTTATTAATTTCAAAAATAAACAAACAATCACAATATTGGAGTAGTATGTTATTATTGTATTTCCAACCGGTTTCGCTTTATGAGAAAAAATCTGATCTTATAAAGATCAGATCTATGCAGACCTTTCGATTAATGACTTGGCGAAATTATTTATTTGCCATCAATTTCTTGCTCTCAAGTTTATTCATAGAATTTTTCTTCGCTTTTATCTTTTTACTAACTATTCCTGTATTCTTCGGAGAAATTGTTTTCAATCTTAAAACTGAAATAAAAAATTATTTGAGTGACCCATAGTTTTTTCTTGCTCTGTTTTGGCTTTTATTCTTATCTGTGTCTGGATCTTCCTTTCCTGAACTGTATAGTCGTCATTGATAAATATTTTGCTTCCCTTCAGTTTTTTCATAACTTCCACCTTGATCTCATATTGCTCCAATTCTACCACACATCTATCTTGATCAATTCTGTATGCTTTAAGTATTTCTGGTTAGACTTTCAATTTGATAGAACTTTCTACTTCTACTTTGATGTCTTTATTGCTAGTTAAGAACTTATTGACTCTAACAATAACCACATTGTTTCTTCTGACCCTTCTCTCCCCTATTTCGATTTTCTGTTCCATCTTCATAAGACGTACCTCCAAATTTTTCCGTTCTTCTTGCCATTCTCGTCTCTCACTTGTTTTCATTTGTTTGTTTGATGTCATCCTTAATCTCGGGAATTTGCGCCGTAAACTGTCTCTTCCTTTCATTACCCGCTTTTATTTCTTCTTTTATTACGTGTGTCATCCTTGATATTTCCTCCAATATCTTTTCGATGTCGTACTTCGGGATATCTTCCTCTGTCTTGCTTGTTTTTCTTCGGTGATCTTAGTATCAATTTACTTCTCTGAAACGGAAATTCTTCTTTTATCGATGAATAGCTTTTTCTGTTTCATTTTTCGTATTTTGTGTTATTCATTAGTATTTTACCCAAAATTACGTCGCTGGAATTTGTCAAACTCAAACAAGCTTTCTGTTTTTAGTCGATCATTTTCACCAAACCATCCAATTTAACTCCCAGAAAAAATAATTGACATCAAGATTTATAAATATAGCTGTGCTTTGAAAATGCTTGGCAATGAAATGAATGCTAGGCTAAGCAGAAAAAGAAAACTTGGGCATAAAATTCTTGGTTTCAAAGATAACACTAGTTTTTCTAATCTTTCCCAAATGGAATGATAATATTGTGCTATAATAGCGCATATTAAAATTTTGATTAAAAAAAAGTTATTCGTACCTTCATACCTACTATTGGCAAAAGTTTTGGATTGGTTATTAAAGAATAAATAAAACTTTTCCATGTGATTGAAAAAGTTTTTAAAAGAAAAATTTGGAAATTTTAAAACTTGTTTTTCAAGAAACTCGTCAAACAACTGTAATTGTTATTTTTTTTGAAATTTTGGCTGTTTGTTCATTGGTAATAAAGATTTACAGGTTAAGACACGGCACAAAAGTCGAAATAAACAAATTTTTCTTGTTACTACTAACTACTAATTATTTGAAAATCTTTAGCAAAATTTTATAGTTTTTTCTATTTATTTAAAGTGGCATGATTTGCTTCAATTTTCAGTGACGTTTAGTTGCCAACCTCTTGAAATGAAAAATTGAGTTAGGATCACAATAAGCGTCTATTTCGAAACCCGTTTAGATTTTAAAAAGACTTCGTTTTAGACGCAAAATAAAAAACATTATTATCTTATTTTTTGTCATAATTTTTTTTTTTTCGCTGAGATACTAGGGTATCTATTAGATACTAGAGTGTGTATTAGAGTCATATTTATTATCGCGTAATATGATTTCAATTTTATAGTAATTATTATTGTTATTGGTAATATCATTATCAAGTAAACACTTATTAAATAATAATTTCGGTATATATTAGCTATATTTTAGATATTATAGTATTTATACAATTGGTTGTAATAGAAGTAACAGCAAGTTATAATTTTTTATTGTGAAATGTTTTATTGGCACTATTTATTATTTGGAATATGTTTCTTAATTTGGCCCTTTTCGACAGTGGTAATATTTTGAAATTTTTGCAAATTTTAACTTATTAGTGATATTCTTGTAGTTATAATATTTTTTTTATGTACTTATTGTTGTAATAACAAGAATATTGCTAGTGGTAGAATAAACTATTTTATTGTGATCTTGACAATTTTTGAATCCATTGATATGCAAAAGTCAAAGGATGTAACATATTTAAAACTTACATTTTATCATATATGCATATATGGATATCAATGGATTCAGAAAATTATTAAAATGAAATAATTGTAAAAATAGATAGGTAGTATATTGTAAAAAGTTATCTCATCTTGAAAAAAATTCCAGGATTTACTACGCTTATCAAATAGTTTTCAAAGATATCAGAATTTTATATCATAGCCATTGAACAATTGAAGAACCTAGTAATACGACGTTTCGTTTGATCGTTTAAAGTTCTATGATACTTTTAATTTTCTCATTGTTTTAAATATTAAAATAAGTATTTATCAATATCTGTATTGTTATGCTCAAGTATTTTACTGAACTACCAAGTGTCCACTTTTAATAATGATGTTTAATGCTACTTATATAGGGGGTCCATGTAAAATCTTATCTTTTTCAAAACGTTATTTTTTAGATAATATATTTATCTTTTTATTTATAATAATTACTTGTATATTTTAAAAAGCAGAAAATTCCTTTAGCCTTTTTAATATTTTGCAATTATATGGTTTTAAAATAGATTATTAAGATTAATTACTAAACCATAGAAATCATTTTTCTCATAGCGGCAATCACTCAACTCAGAGCGATGAGAACTTGAAAGGGAATTATCAGAATTAATAATGCAGTAATACGATTAGACTAATACATAATTTATATAACATGAAATGACGATATTTTATCTAAATATCAACATTTCGCGCATACGTGCAAAAAATTACTTAATTAGTAATTCATTCCAGCAAGAACGCCAAGTTTGGAAATGATAAATTATTAAATTTTTTTCTGTGACTTTTTTGCCTCGTCACTACTTACACCTTGACGAAAACCCTTTTGCTTTTTGATACACAAAATTTTAGAGAGCAGGTATTTTATCAGCAATAAGTTTTACTCGTTTTCAAAATATTTTTTGTATCAATTTTTAAATTATTTATATTAAAGGTGTCCATTACACAACCAAGACGAATAATACTGGACGTTGATGTGGGAAGTGATGACGCTTTTGCCATGCTTACCCTATTAGATGCCGAAAAATTAGGTTTAGTAAAAGTGGAAGCCATTGTATGTTCAATGGGCAATACAAACTTGGAGAATGTTTGCATAAATGTAATCAGAATACTTGAACTGCTCCAAAGAACAGATGTAAGTATTTTCAATTCAATAAAGTAGATAAGGTGATCGAATGATAATAGAGAACCTGATAAGATTCAATTTTTAAATCATTTTTCTAATTAATATTTTTTAATATAGATTCCAGTTTACAAAGGAGCTGTAGGTCCACTTATAAATCCGAGAGAAGAAATTGAGCACTATTTCGGTAAAGACGGATTAGGTGATTTAGAATATGAGAGCAGTCCTGATTTAAGTATAATAAAAAATCAATCTGCAATTCAAGCCATACATGATATTGTAACGAAAAATCCAAAAGAAATAACTTTAATTTGTGTTGGTCCATTAACAAACGCTGCATTTTCAATAAAACTTTTTGATGATATAGCACATAATATTAGAGATATGTTTATAATGGGCGGAAACTATTTAGGTATAATTTGAAAATTAACTAAAGTAATCGAGTTTAACTACAGAGATTTATAGGAATTGGAAACGCAAAAGACGCTGCTGAATTCAATTTTTATGTTGATCCAGAAAGCGCTTATACTATTTTGGAAGAAACTAAATTTCCTATCACCATATTACCTTGGGAACCTTGCCTATATACACCTCTAACATTAGTAAGTGCTTTATAAATGTAAATTAATTTTTCTGACATGGAAGAAAAAATTTTAACTTTATTTGATAAGGGTTTTTGTAATGTATGGGCAAATATGAGTCTTTTTGTTGCTACGGCAAATTTTATGCTGCTATAACAAAGATTTTTCTGTTCAGCAAAAAAATTTGTTGAACCAACTAATTTTGTTTGTTAAATCAATCATAGCATAAAATTTGTTCTAGCAGCAAAAATAACTCTGTTGCGGTAACATATCCTTTTCAATATTATTTTTTAAATTTTTTCTGAACTATCTCGCTTTCTGTTGAAGTTGCGGAAGAAAACTGTTTTGTAGCTTGTAATTTTTTACATTGTTTTGGGGCTCATTTTTTATTTCCTATAATAGAATTTATAAGGACTGAATTAATATAACATTTTTTTGTTATTAATTTAGGATTGGCGTTTCCGTGAACTAGGAAAATACAATAGTTCATTTATGGATCTCTTAAATAGAGCAGAGAAAAAGATCTTTTCTGATAGAACTCTAGATTATCCTTGGAAAGCTTGTGATGTATTTACTACTATTGTTGCACTTCATCCAGATGTAGTACTTCATCAGCAAAAATATAATTTAACAGTTGAAACTTGTGGAACATACACCAGGGGTCAGATGGTAGTAAGAAGAAACGAAGGGCATGAAAATTCAAATATAAATGTTATTCAACAATTAAATTATAGCAAAATTAAAAACATTTTAATTAACATAGTTGAAAGATTAGTTTAAAATTTGGAAAATAGGTAGTCAATATTTTGTATCAAATTGTAAATGTTAAAATAATAATAAATTCCCCTAAATGAATTAATTAAAAATTTACGAAATTTATTATAATTTGAATTTTTTTTTTAATGTTAATTATGGCAGACCGCACTTATTTAGGTCTCATATTGAAATGAAAAATTGCTGCCAAGTATTGCAGAATGCGTTTTATGCAAAGTTGGAAGCATGTAAATGTCGTTATTATGCTTTCATTGCTCACAAAGCATCCCTGTGAAAATTAATATAGCGGAAGTCAGTTTACCCCTAAGGGTCAAAACAGGTTAAAGCCCTAATAAGAAACTGTGGTTATCAAATGGACTAAGTTAAATATTGAACTAAAAAGCGGAAGGAATTAGATGCATGACAAATGAATGCATCTTTTCCCTGATACTAATTTACTAATTGTCATCCTTTATTAATGTAATGAATTTCTCTATTTACAATAAATTAATACAATTAGAAAGTGTTTTCTAAAATACAATTCGATATTAATTTATATTTATTTATTTCAGTAAATTCTTTGTTCTAATTTGTAAATACACTTTATCAAACTTATTGTTTAAATTTCAACCTTCATAACTCTCCTTTCATCATGAAACACGTATTTCTGTTGCTTTATTAATATAATAGAATAATAATTATTGATTTAATCAATTTTTTAAACCCTTTCAAGAATTAAAAAGATTAAGAACGGCTTATCAAGCGGGGCAAATGTGGGGTCAAATTAAAACGATATCAACAACAATGGGCAATTTGCATGATTATTTAAAACTGTTGCATAGCCCTATGTAATCACGTGGTAGAAATATTAGAGCTTTACTAAAGTTTGTTAATAAATAAATAAATATTGAAGTTTGTGGCGGGAAAATAGCATTTCAAACAGAGTGTGACATCACGAAGTGACCTTTGCACATTTATAATTTGCCGTTTTTCTCATTTTTAAATCGAAGAGATTTATTAATATTGAATAACAACGCATACGTGATTATTAAAATTATTTTGCTTTAAATATTTTTGTATATTTAAAACTCAAAAACTAAACAAGTTAAACAAACGATAGAAATTCTTAAGATCTTTAATATTTCGATACAGAATGTATCTTCATCAGAAATATAAAATATTTTTGATTCCAATATTCAGAAATTCGGACGAGAATCTTACCATAAAATATTGTTTTACACAAAGTAAAGTACAGCAATATAAATGCGTTGGTGATTTTAATCGCTTCTTGTTCAATTTATGACAATAAGAAAATAGTTATTTTACTTTTAGTCGAAATTTACTATTATGTACAAATTTAAACAGTTTTAATGCAAATTAAAATCATCAGAATTGTGACAGATGGGAACTGATGTAACTGTATGGCTTTGGTAGAAACACATCTAAAGAATTTTTAAATTTTTGTAAAGCAATAACATAAGCATCTTAGTAGAGACAACCGATTTTTTAAAATAATCCACTGGAATTAAATATTATTCAATTAAAATCAGTAAATTTTGTTATCAGTTGTATGTGTGCTCTAAGTTAAAATGCGTATATCCCACGTTATGTTACAATATACTGAGTAGGTAAGTGCATAATTATATCGGGCGTAATCAATTTTATGATCGGATTAGCCAATTCGCAAAAGAGATATTAAACTGACACGCATCACAAGATGCATCAGCATCACTATCTGGATAATTTGACTAGGTGCTTTAGATAATAATTATTGAAGTAGGTAGTTTACTAAATTTACGAACATGTACAATGATTGAGAATTTTTACTTATTATTCATTTATTTTGTTGTATAAACGAATCAGTGACGTGCCCGTGTGGGAACGGGGCCCAGAAGTAATATACAGCTTCAGAATTCGACAAATTTTTTTGAAAACGCGGTAGTAAATGGTAAAACAGTATACATAAAAAATATAAAATCTGCGGAAAACCCAGTAGTTTTTCCAAAATTTTCATAAAGATTGGCTACACACGGCAGGTTAGAAGAGGAGCCTGTGAGTTTTACTTAACAAACACAAAGTTTTTTCAGATTTGCTTTAGTTGGGCCTGTCATAATTGTCTCTCCTCCAACCTCCCTCATGCGCTGAGAGCCGTTTTGACAAGGGCTGAACTCGCTAAAAACATGCTTGAAGTGTGACCGAACTAGAAACCTGGGATCTTAGTTTTCCTGTTAAATTCGGCCATAATTAACCGAATACAATCTAAAATAACTTTATTTAACCAAGGGGGCTTTAGTACGAGCACGGCTACAGCGTACTGCTCCCGCACAGCATCCAAGTCAAGTGCAGCGGGGTTCTCTCGCTACAATACGCTAATGCTAGTATTTACGTTGAGCACACGGACCGACTATAGAATGTCATTGACTTGTAGATGTGAAAATATATGTAAAAATTTGATTTTCAAAATTGAATTGTGCAATAACCGGTGGACCTAATTCATTCATCCTCACCTCATCTGAAAGCTTAAAATGTGCTCTTTCAGAATATTCATTGGTTTTTTCTCCTACTTTGAAGGGAAAAAGCCGTAGAAAACTACTAGTAACCGCCTATCAACAACTAGTTTTTCAAAAAAATATGTCGAAATCTGATGCCGTAGATTACTACCAGCCCCCAAAAATATTTTAATTTGAAACCCATAGGTACATATTATTTGTGCTCCTAAAAATCGGCAAGTGTCGGTAAAATTAGGTTTGTTTGGTATGCTGCACTAGCGTACACACGCCCACCCTTTTTTAGATTTTTACTTTCTTCATAATGAAGTAAGCAAGAAAAATATTAGTTTGTTAATTGGTTAAAATCGGTTAAGTATACTTTTCGAATAATTAAATATGTAAGAGAGTGTCGTATAGGTTGGGACGCCGATCATATAGGTTGAGACAGCTTGTCTATGACAAGCAAGGCGTAAATTGTCGTTTAAAAAACATGTTTAAGGTAGTTTCAACGTGTGAAAATTGTGGTGTTGCGGAAACATTTTAGAAAAAAAGCTATTTCGTAAAGGTTGGGAAACTCATATCGTATAGGTTGGGACAGCACTTTTATTTGTTCCAAGACACTGCAATGCCATTTGAATTATATTTTTATAATATTTGATTAATACAATTGTAAATATATTAACTTTAAAACATTTATTTATCTAGTTAAATTGTTTTGCAATGTCCCGCTACGTACGACAAACCGATCGTGGAATTACCGATTTTGACCGATTGGTTGCAGCGATCAAGGAATTTAGCTTTCAAGGATTTGAAACATAAATTTTCAATAAATATTCTGAAATCATAACAACACCATGCAGCTTTACTTCATTTTTTGCCTTATTTTTCAGATTTTTTATAGTATCCCAATCTATACGGCAAATCTCTTTTCGGTCAAAAAAGTTACCTTCATTAAAATGGATATAACTTTTGACTCGTTTGCGATATCAAGTAACTTTCTACAGCAAATTGTAGCCAACGATCATACCTTTTTATTGGTTTATTGAAGTTAACATTATTCCCATCCGTTTCAAAACTGCACACCAAAAACGAAACCTGTCCCAACCTTTACGACATTCCCTTATTTATAAATAAATTCTTGTACCGTGCGCGAATTTTTCTTGGTCTCTCACAAGGGTATATATTTTGAATATATCGCGTGCAACACGTGACCAAAGTCAGCTGATAATTAGTAATAAGCTTTATAAAGTAAACAAAAATTAACAATTTTCGTGGTGTAAATGTAACAATAAAATTAAATTAACATGTATAGCAAAAATACACGTCACAAAAATAAAAAAATTCTTAATATATGGAATTATTGAACGAAATTACAAAAAGTTCTGAAGGGCAAAAAGAATATCAATATCCTATAATACTTTCGACATCCAGATTAATATCAAAAACTTTGTCAGTTCATGTAAAAACTGCGCATCAGAAAACTGTTTTTGGGTTAAAAAATAAAACTAAAAAAATGCTGATTCTCAAAATTGAAAATGTATGTACAAAAATTTCAAATAGTTATATTTAACTATACAAAATTTTAATTGAAATTGATTGTAGCCAATAACATAACTGAGGTAATTTTGAGCAAAATGGTCTCAAGAATCATCTCGGTTATCGTAAGAGATAGGATGTCCTTTAATACAAGCTGCATAATATTTTTGGCAAATAATTTGAAAAAATGTAATCTATCATTTTCAGTTTTGTCTAGATAAATGCAATCGAGATTAGAAATCGGTATTTTCGTTTTATTGCTTTAATTTGAAAACTGATAAACAAAGCATTGTTTATCAACATTTCATAGTTTTCAGCTTTAAAAATAATGCTTTGAAAATTAAATTTTTAATAAAAACTTTTGTTTCATTCTAAATGCTCGAATTAATTTTGAGTCTCGGCGTTTACATTTCTGTTAATTCCCCGAAAAATTGCGATTTTTACTGAAAAACAACTGAATTATTCTAGATATTATAATATCTATCATATAAATATCAAATAGTTAACTTTCCTCATTGGAAAAGTTTTGGAAATGTGAGTAAATTCTGAAAAAGAAAAATCTTACTTTAGTCCATCTATATTATATATATTATCTCTAAATTTTGAATAAAATCCTATTTACCATGTGAAAACCTTATAAATTCTGGTCCTCTGGAAATCTAAAAATAATGCTTTAATGGTGGGTTTCATAAAGGTATCTTAAAATTTAAACTACGATTAAAATTATAACCATAGTTACAACAATTAAAAAGCATTGTTGTTATATTGTTTGAATATTATAATCCTAGATTGAATTTTAAACCTCTTTTGTGAAACCCAGCATAAATAAATTATTATATCAATATTCTCTATAATTTAATTAAAGCTATAAATTGTAAGGTTTTTAAAATTGCACGAACAAAACACTTTTACTGCAAGCTTAAAATTTTTATGGCTGAAAAGCATTTCCAAATTGCATTGAATAATAAAATGTTTTTAAATCGTAGATGAAATTACGTCTGACAATGGTGAGTCCCATCGATCGTAGTAATACTATGGTGAAAACCGCAAGTAAAAATAATATTAATTTTTTTTTAAATTGTCTAGTTTGTAACTTTAACCTTGGCGTAACATTGAACTTGCAATGATACTTTTATAGGAAAGACCTGTAATTACCCACTGCCAATTCATAAATTATTTAAATAATTTTGCATTCTCTAACATTTTAAACTTTTACGTATTACCCACAGATAAATTACCTTCGTGATAAAAGTGCTTGATAAAAGTAACGCGATGCACGCAAGTCAAAAGGACAGAGAAAATTGCGTCGGTCGTTTCGGGCTTTGCAACGTGTAGGCGTTGCGACGCTTAGATAGTTGCAGTTTTCATCCAAATACGGACTGTTTTTCGCTCGCGGAAATATATACGCGATTGTTAAATACCGACAACTCTTTAAAAGTAAAATAAAGTTTATATTTTAATATGAAGTTTATTTTTGAAAATGGTTTTATAATATTCATTGTATCTTATTATTTTTGTGAAGGTAAGTAAATATTTTAAAAAGTTTTAGTAGTCAATAAAAAAGTTTTATATCTTACAAGTTACAACGAAATAATTAATCTGCACCCTCTATTTATTAGTTATAAATTTAATGAATAACAAAACGGTTCCTATGGTTAATTACTTGAGTTAACAACTTTCAAAACCACTTATTAAAGATAAAACAAAATTCAATCTTCTTGATTGAATCAGTTATTGAAATTATTGAATATTTAATAAGAATGCACTTTGAAAATAATGCAAAAAATAATAATTTATTCTTGCATAATTGATGAAATAATTGATTATTAATTAGTTAATGCGTGTCACCTATATAAACCCAAATAATATAATATACTATAAATAATACAGGTAACAATTATTGATTCTCCGATTTTTTGTAAAAATAATCTTGCTTGTCAAGGTGTTTTTAAACAAATTAAAAAATTATTCTATTAATTACATTAAAAAGCGTGTGATATGTTTAATTATTCATCAAGGTGTTCATAGCTGCTATAACAGATAAAATCAGCCTGAGGTGGGATTAGTAGTAATGGCCGAAACGTTTAGAACCTTCTTCTTTTACGTCTATGAAATAACAATGTTTTTGGTGCTTATTTGTGATAAAAAAATTTAATTTATTATATTTTTCCCAATTGATTTTGTTTTATTTTTAAATTTGAAAAATAGGATCTGGCAAATATGATTGCATGATTACGACGACCTAGGCTATGTTCAAAGAAAAGTATAAATCAAAAATTTCATAATTTCTATTCACTTCATGTGATGGAATCACGCCCCTACATGAATCAGCCAGCATCGGATTTTCCACTTGCTGCTCTAGAACTGAAGGAAGAAAAACAAAACCTTTTGTCTAGCATCCCATATTATTCATAGCCCTTCTATCTCTATTCCTGAAATACTTCTGATTCATATGAAACGAAAACTATTATACTAGCCGCAAGTCATAAATTATTATCTACCTAAAATCGAAAATATTTTAGGGCTTGTACTGTGTGGAATAATTTACATTAATATAAAATGTGTATGCCCAAAGGATAAACATATTTTATGAAAGGGTAAATGTTAACACTTAAGTAACAGGTGTACATGTTATGAATAAAAATATTGATTTTCAATAAAGTACTAATATTATTATTGCATGCAAGGTTATTTATAAAATTTGTAGGCTAGCCTAAATTAAACAGCGTTTGTTACATTAAAAACCAAGTCTATACTTAAAAAAAGAACACAAAATGTAGAAATGTAAATCTTAATTTCGCTTGCGAAAAAGCCACTGAATGAAATAACTGAAAAAACAATTTGAATTAATCGAATCAAATCAAATAAATTGGATTTTAAATTAATCAAAAAACTGATTGAACATTTTATTCGACAAAATCTAAAATATTTTACAAGCTTATTTTCATTCAAATTTAACTAATCAACTAAATTTGCATCACGAGAACTTTTGCAATAAAACGAGAAATTACGACTATTAACCAAAAATCGCCTAGGACGCTATTATTTCAATTTGCTGATTAAGCTATAGAATATATTATTATTTAAGAAACTTTTATTTTAAATATTCACTGAAAGCCAATTTTAGGTTCACACGCAATCAATTGTTTTTGTTGTCGTTCAAAACTTAGTAAATATTTAATTTCCAGACTAACATATTAATATACTAGTTCAAAATTTTAATTAAACTTTTGGTGTTGGTATGCATTATTAAAAATTTAATAGGTATGAAAATTATTCACTTGAATACTTTAAGCTATTTCAGTTTTGCTTACATGCAATATTTGAATATTTTGATTGGAAAAATAAACCAATCATGGCGAACTAAGAATTAATTTTATAAGGGAAAAACATAAAGCATGCAATTTTATTTAATTTTATATGCTAATTTTGTAATTTTAATAACAATTTATTTTATTTTTTACAACTGAGAGGTTGTAACGGCCGTTTAAATGATGTTTAAGTAATCATGCAGCCTGAATGCCGCAGTGACCTCAGTTGACCAGCAATGTTATAAAATCTTCAAGAAATAATTTTTATATAAGTGCTTGTACTATGTAGGTAGTATTCGAGTATATTGTCTAATATTTTCAGAATGTAACAAAAAATAATTGTTTAAAATCCCACCAAAGAATCGAAAACATTCAAAAATTGGCAAAAAAGTTTTATTTATGAGTTTCATTGTAGGTACAAAAAATTAATGCTTTCGTGAAGTAAAATAGTAATTTTTTACAAGATGTTCAAATGGAATTTTATCAACGATCGGAAAGTGTTAATTCATGAGCAACAAAATTGCGAGCGAATTATATTGTGCGATCAATAAATTATTAAATTTTTCGTCGTGTATAAAATTTAGGGCCAATTTCATAATAAAAGTTAACAGAGCGTTAAATTTAAAAGGCGACTTAAAGCAAAACTGATGATTTTTATTGGTCTGTTTTGTCTTAAGTCGCCTTTTAAATTTAACGCTCTGTTAACTTTTATTATGAAATTGGCCCTTAATGTTTTTCTATAGCAAACGTTTAAAAAAATAGATATCGAGTGCTAAACGGCAGGACCTCGTAAGTGTAAAAAATTTTTTTTTTGAAAAGCTGTCTACAAGATAGAGACACATTTTTTCAATAGAATGATACCAAACACAAAATATTTCAAAAATGCGACTTACGAGGTACTGCCATTTAGCACTCGATATCAAACATCAATCTATACTTTGCAATATTAAAAGTAATTTTAAAATAAAATACTTTATTGACCCTTCCTGTTAAAATACTATTTTATCTACTCTTGCGATTAAAGTGTCGCTGGTTTATTATTTTTAGTCGAATAAAGCGCACTTTAGCATCTGCTATTGAAAAAGTAAATGGTTTTTGTTTGCAAACTACCGGTTTTGACAATAAATCACTAATTATGGCCAATTCAAGCTCCAGGTTTGACCAGGCAACGACCATTACAATATTATGTGTGGTTATTTAATTTAAAAAGTGATTTTTAAATGAAACTTATTTTTAAGTAATAAAATATATTACATATCACTTTTCGAACAGGCGCTCCCTTTTTGAGCAGATAAAAATGTTGGAAGAGATTTTATTGTTTTAAATCCTTTATTTGGAAATCACAAATACTTCTAGTTTATGATTAAATCTGTAATATAGTATAAATTTTATACTTTGATGATTAAAATATAAATTTCGGAAGAAAGTTTATCTTTATCAGTAAGACAATGTTTTATACCTACCGTTTTCGGTTTAGTGTCATCTTCAGAGTACATTGTCAATTATAGAAGAGTTATTCCTAAATTTATTTGGATCTGGCTGGCAAGACTTCAAATTTTCACTCTCCTTCGAAATCTGTACTGACCATTTCGATGTAGAAAACGTAGAACAAATCGATTTTTGTATTATATGTCGTTTTCTCTTTATTGTACGGTGAGAGTATAACAAATTAAAGGATCCCGCTGAACGGAAGCGGAAACTACTTCGGCATTTGTTTGTACTTTAAACTTTTAGAATCAAAATAAATGTTAAAAACAAATTTTAAAGTGTAAATTAGATAAAACTGAAAAATAAAATAATTTAACAAACTTAAAAATAAATGAAAAGAACAGATTTTATATAGGAAAAAATACAGAATAAAATTAAAAATAGGAATGCAATGTAGACCCCATTCCCATTATATGATTATTATCAATCAACAGTTGCATATAACCAAAGTAGTGAGAATTAATCCTTAAGAATGACTATTTTGAAATAATATAAATTAAATATTTGATTATCTTTTGCAACAGTAATTAGAGAGAATACAAATAAATGTAACTCGTCATGCATGTATTTTCATATTTAGACCTGAAATTTTGTGAAAAATTTCACACATTCAATTCAGTTCATTCAATTAACTCCTGTTAAATGTACAATATAATAATTATTATATTATACAGGAGTCTAGTTGCTCATGAATTGGACTAATGAAATATCTAACAGAATTTTATTTTTCCGAATAAATGATTTATAAACTATAACGTTTTTTAATCTCTGGATCAAAATTATTTTCATTTGATAGGCCTGGGGATAGGTAAATGAAAGTCATTTTAAGACAGGGATATTCATATACTGCAATCGTAATGTTACCATTTTTGCAGTATGACATGATGCGCCATCTTGTTGAAATATATCACCCTTCTGGCAGCCATTCTTGTTGTAAAATGGTCTACAGCGGTATTATCAAATGACGAAAACAATTTTTTTTTCACAACCTGGAACAACATTCAAAAATTATTTTTACACAAAGTGCACGTTTACACACGTTACTCTAAGAGCAATTTTTGTTTGCATTACAGGAGGATAATTTCAGTAAAGTAATTCCTAAACCAAAACATAAAAAATGACCAACACTGGTCATCATCGTCACACATATTGTGAATATAATATTTTTTGACTAAAACGTAGTAAGTTGATCCTTAACCTCCTTTTTATATATTGGAAAAGTAAAAACTATATATTATTTAGGGATCAAAATTTAATGTACTTTCCTATAATGTATTAAACAGCAGCATCCATAAAAATAACGGGAATTAAAATGTCCCTATCAAACCGTCATCATTTTCTATTGCTTATAAAAGTTGAGTGTATTGTTTCATTGGGATTAAAATGCGAAATTCTTCTGACAAGCAGGTTTTGCTCTAAACTTGCGGATCAAAAGACATTACCATTTCGCCAAGTACATACATGCATATTTGAATTGGAAGAACTTCAAAAAAATTTATAGAAATGGGTGTTAAAATTGTTCATATCTCATTACTTACTTTTTCATTTTAGGGTGGAAAAGTACATATTTCCTCGTTCATATTTTTTCATATATGGAAAACAGCAAATTTTATGTCTGAAATTGGTACTTAAATACCTCCCTTCCACTCAGTTTAGAGAGAAAAATATTTAATTTAAGAAGCAAAGTTTCTTTATAAGCTTTCATTTTCAGAGTTTGATATAAATAGTACTATAAAATGTTTTCCATTATTTGCAAAGCTCTCTAAGTAGTAAAAAAGTTTGTTAAAAATAAATTACAAAGATTCACGCAAACGTTCACCAGTCATGTTATTTATTTATTTTTACCTTGACTTTTTGTCAACTTATCTGGCTTTTGTAAATATAAAACCAATATTTAAATCTACTGCTTGTGGCTGTTTGACGGAGAGCCTCTCTACATACTATCCATGACGCTAAGCTAATATCGTCATTAATTTCAAGTTAAATATCAGCTTTTAATAAAGTTCACTAATTTTTTTGAACAGTCCGATTTTGTTTATTATAAAATTATTAATATGTATTAAAAAAGAAAAATATAATTTTCACAAAAATGGTAATATCTTTGTTAACTTGAACTGCATTAACTTTTTATTCGGTGGATGCCATAACAAAAAGTATAATTGAAAAGATGTGATTAATAGCCCTATTATCGATAAATTTCACATCAATCACACAAATTTCGATTTCAAAATTTAAAATGAAATAGGGTAGTTTTAACGAAATGTATAAAAGTTGGTTTATGCAAATTGCAGGTGTATAAAATTTTAACACACACTATTACAAGCATTAAATGAATAAGGTGTGTTACGGAGGGTTTCCTCCACATTTACATAATTACATTTTTCTCTATTCAATTTATTAAATAAATACTACATGGTTTATTCTCAAGTGTTTAGTTTTATAAATAAATATTGATTATTATTAACTTTACTAAAACATAATAACATCAAGTTTTTGTGTTTTAAATATGAATAGTAATTAAAAAATTATTTTAATTACATTACACTTACTTTTTACATGACAGGTATATACTATACCTATAATAAAGGGCATTTATTAAGGGTTAGGTCATATACTTACTATAATATAATCGATCGATTCGTTGTTTAAGTAATGAAACTCGATAATATCATTAACCCAGTATTATAAAATAAAAAAAAATTACAAAATTATAGAAGCATTTTTACACAAGCACAGCCGAGCGTACGCCACATGCTCGCCGCGGACAAATGCTCAACGAGTCAATTTTTATAATAAAAAATTTCAGCTTGAAATTGAAGAATTATAAATTCTTCTATTTTTAATATAAAAAAAGAAAATACGTTCTCGATATATTCCTGAATGTATATTTAATATTAATATTTATTATATAAATTTTTCTCAGGGAAATCCTACCCTTAAGTAAAAATAGATCTGAATATTTCAGAATCCAGCACTTTTATGCACGCCTTTACTACACTAAGCGTCGCGGGGGTGCAATTTTGAAAATTCAAAGAAGTAAGGGACGATTGTGGCGAGGGGTGTAACTTAAAATTCAAATCAATATTAGCTGTAAACTTTCCTCTAAATATTTAAACCGACTGCTTTTTGTTTGTTCAATTTACTTAAAATCGATGGTTATTAGGACTGATCACTTTTACAATGAACGCATTATTATTATGTTTTTCTTAAGCAGCATGTAATACCAACAGAGTTATTAAATAGTAATTCTGTGATTAATAAAGAACAGTTAATATAATTACAAACATTTCGAAACCTGTACTTAACTTGAATTGCTATTATTTAATTAATCTATTTCAATGTTTTTCTTATTTCTGTTCTTTCTTAGTGAACTTATTTTTATCACGCACCTTTATGATTTATATTATAGTAAATAGAATTGTACCGTAATAAAATAATAAAATTTAAAGTCAGACAGTAAATGCGTATCAGCCGAGAATTGCTAATGATGCCGCATAACCGGTTTGACTCCAGGGAAAGTAAAATTTTTCTTCTGACCGATTCCTCCCAATATAAAAACCAAATATTGAATTGTAGTCTACCTAATAAGATAAAACACTGTAAAAAATGTTTTTGTTTTTCTGATAAAATAATTTGCTGGTCAACATAAAATTAGTTGCTTCAACCAATAATTTTTTCAATCAACAAAATATTTTTGCTGTTACAGCAGAAAAACTCAGCTGAGGTAATTATTTTTTGTAGTATTTTATTTTGTCATCGTAATATGAACATTCGGTAGTTAGGTTAGGTGTACGTTGGCAGGATTCATGATCGTTTGGAATAATGAAAGTTTAATTTGGTTTTTCAATTGCCAGTATAAATCTGACGAGATCAACCGTTGCATAAGATGAAAAAATATAATTTTTTTTCTTGCTATTTTTTCATTCGTCACTAATTCTTAAAACAGTCCTGACTCTGGTGTTTTATTGCGATGTAATTTAATTTGAAATTTATCTACTTTATAGATTAAAACGACCCCTGTCCAACTACCATATTTACTGTTATTGTTATCGGGTTTATAAAAATATCCAAAATGTGAGCAAAAACAGAAGTTACTAATTATTTTGAAAATAACTGCTCTCCGTTAATGGAGATGGTAATGCATTGAAATTAACAAGGAAATTAACACCAATTTACATACATTTTTGGCTTGAGCAAAGCCAGCGACATTTACCTTTATCGTGCTATAACAAGAACACTTCAACAAAATCCCCTCATTAACACATTGTCGAAATCCTCAATCCAGGGAGAGACTACCAAACGAAATAATATGTAATATAAATTTTAAAATTATTCCGGATAAATTTTGTATGAGTTGTTCAGATGTAATTGGATGTCAAGACATACCCAATACGTGTATGACTATTGGCTTATTGTATGTATCTACTATATGATGTGATTAGAACAATTTGGATATAAATATTATATTTTCTGGATTGATCATAATTCATAAATATTCCTGCCTTTTCTTATAAATTGCTTAAAATCCAATTCCTACTAGCGTATATCAATTAACACTCTAATTAATTCACATTTTCTTCCATTAACTTCCGATAGTGTTTCTATACCAATAGGTGTGCATTCAATGATCTAGGTTGTGCGGCCTGGAAACCGCGCTGACCTTCACTCTTCCCGGTTTTTAAGTTAGTAACTTAAAAAGACAGGGCTGTCGCTTAGAATAGCTGTGAAACTGCTGTGATCTATTTATATTAGTTACAATCACGGGCGTATATCAGGGGCAGGGGGGGAATTACAGAAAGGATTATAATAATAATATCTACTAAGAATTTGAATCTTGTGAGAAGCACTCCAATACGCGAAAATGTAGTTATTTTTCAATTTTCTGAATATGCCAAGTTTCTCAATATTTTATACCGTCACATATCTGAGGGTATGAGTTTCATATAAATCACAAATAACATCTGTGTACATCACTTGTAAAGATTAACTTAAATTCTATGTTTTAGTTGCCAATCGGCAACCAACCAGTGAGCAACTTTGGCCTTTGATGGTTTTTGTGACAAAAACATCATCTATCTTCCAACATCCTGCAATACAACAATCTAATATTACATTTAAGACATAAAATTTGAATTGTAAATTTCAAAATTTAAGATCATCCTTTAAAATGATTTATGTGACAAAAAATAATATTTGTCGAAACTAACCAAATTCTTTTCTGATTAAGCTGCTTCCTGAAATTTAATGGAACTCTGCTCGATTACGTGCTTTTTAATCAATTATCTCAATGCTTTTGTTACAAAAGATGGTATTCAGAATTTTAAGTTTCCATTGAACAACTTATTCTTCATTAATATTTCATTGAAGCCGTAAGTTTTGAATAGACAATTCGAAATGTAGAAATAATTAAATCGCAAAACACTAAAAAACTATTAGTAGTTGAAGTATGTTAAAAATTTTCAGTTCGCCAGAAATTAAATTAATTATTCTTTAGAACTTAAACAGCAAACACGAGTTTAATGAATTTTCATATATAAATTAATTTTAAGCAAGTGCTCTTTCGGGTGCAATATAAAGCTTTTAAAACAACTAGGAGTAAACCTGTTTTAATTTTTTTTCAGCAGCATTCAGTTAAGATTTTCAGCTTTGTATCTCGGCTTCGCATGCTATTCTGAAAGCCCAAAATCAATCGATAGAGCAATGTTAGATCCATACTAGAATGAATCAACAGTGATCATAGAATAACATAGTGTCCAAAGTACAGATCTTTGCTAACAGTTCGAAATAGCCAGATTTTAGAAAAACGAAAGTTGTTTTGCTGCTGTTCTGTAAGCTTTTAATATTTTTGCTCATCTTCCCCACACAGCGTTAAACTTTTATGAGTTTTGCAAACTACACAACCTTGATCTTTTGGCATAGCCACTAGGCTATGAGATATGCTGTTTATTAACTCTAAAAAATTGAGATCGGAGCATTCATTCTCAAGTTATTTCAAAAAATATTTATATTTTCTTTGGTTTAGTTTCATATATTTAGCGAAAACGTTGCTTTACTTTTGGAAGGTCGTCAAATTTTTCGAACTTAGCAAATGTCCGCACCTTAAATTGCATACTTAATATGTAATATAGTAATTATATAATTTCTAAATTTATACAGATATTTATATATTATATATAATTCTTATAGTTTAAAAATTCTGGTGTAAATCCTATTTACGACTACATAAGTTGTAAGAAAAATGTTAGCATCTGCAATAAAATCCGCAATATAACGTGCGAGGATTTGCATGTGCCTTCATCGGTCGATTAAATTTATTGTCTTCCGTATTATCCATTTAACGAACGTGGATGCTCTCTGCCATGTCTCTGATGTATATGTGTTTTAAGTGTTCTCGTGGTAATGGTTTGCTGGAAAGACGCTTGAAATCAAGCGCTACCTCACCTCAGCTCGGAGCGAAGTACTTCGGAATTACCAGGCAACACACTAACCGCTATGCTATAACTGGTTAATTTTATTTCAATAAATTGCTTCTAAAGCTATCAGAAACCTGATCTAGTGGAATATTCGGTTAACAAAATAATAATTATTGATTACACTGTACTTTCAATATATTCCACTTTATACTGCTTATTGTTCTTAGTACAACCTCATAAAGTTGCATGTTGCTAATATTGCATTAATTCCCAAGTTTTATATGTAACATTTATGTTCGTGCGGCTTAAATCGATATCAGTACCTACGTATAAGTTGTAGGTTCTAGACCACTAACATCGAACTTTCAAAATAGACAATTTATCACGTCATGCTATATAGTTGTAAAATTAATCGAGTACCCAGATAATGTGTTGAAATTAGTTTTCATCAAAACAATAAAAGTTTATACGCAAGCCGTTATGAAATATTAAAAATCAAAATCTTCAAATGTTTTATTTGTTGATTAAATATTCCTAATAAAATAATAATAATCAATTAATTGTTTACAAAATCTCGGTAAATAGGAGTAATAATTTTTTTATATCATTTTTATAATATAATTTCAAGGACACAACTTTGTAGTATCAAACATAATATTTGCATACCTTTTATTATTATCTATTTGACGTGGAATATTTTATTAATTGTAAACAGTACGCGTCAATCTAATTATTTATTAAAAAAATAAAGGAACAATTTATATGCATCTTGTTTTAGAAGATTAATTTAAAAATGAATTCTAAATAAGCTTCCGACTATAGCTATAACGTAGAAAGGTTTAAAGTAGAATTTGGAGATAAATCGTGATTTGATCATAAACTTTATAAAACATGTTGACTTACCAGTACCTACAACGAAAAATATGAAAATTTTAAAAGATATTCTAGCGTAATTTGAAAAATGTCACACGCCTGATTATCTTCTTCTTCGTATGCATATATAAAAATGAATGCTTGTTTGTTCGTATGTTATGCACTCTTACACCCTTTAACCGATTTGAACCAAACTTGCCGCACTTACTCAGTAGGACTTGGAAAAGGTTATAGTGCAACAAAATGTAAAAAAAGGATAACCAGGAGAGCAAGATCTCATGAAATTTATTCGATGTGACGCGCATAAATGGATTAACGAGATTCTCATAAACCTAATCCGCCTAGTTCATTAACAATTTATTAATGATGAATCTGGAATGTTTTGTTCAAACGGAGCAACAGGTTCACTGAAACCGATTTGGCAAGATATCAATCGAAAATGGGAAAGGGAACCCAAAATCAAAAGTCTCGGAGGCATGTTCATGCAAGTTTTAATTTAACTGAAGAAGGAAAAACTTCGGAAGGATCCTGAACCTGCTTTTCCTCATTTTAAAACTTGGATAACTGCTGCTAATGAATGCTGACTGAAGAAACTAATGTCGCGCACTGGCAGTATAAATACTGGTGAAAAACCGCAGACTGAAAATTTATATCTGCTGCCGGAAAGGCAAAACGAATTTAAAACATTTATAGTTTTCCGACTGAGGCTAAAAATGTAATTTTACAAAACGTATTTGCGCTTTAACCTATATACGCTTACAAACTAATCTATGAACTTCACTACTTCAAAATTCTATGTCAAGTTTATTGTTAAACCTCGTTATCAGTATATCTAGATCAGGGTCAACAAGCACACAATTTATTCAGTTGTGCGTTTTTAATACTCAGTAAGTCTTTGACCGGAAAATCATTAAAGCAAGGTATTTTATATAAGGACTGAATGACATCGCAATGTTATAGAAGAATTATCAAAGTTTAAGGCATCAAACACAACTTCGCCTGGAAAGGTGGAAAGATCCAAACTATCGCTTTAAATGCAAAAGATGACCAGAGCCGATATAATGCACTTCGAGGAAATGACATAGATGTAGCTACTTTACATTCAACATGTAGCTCAATCGTTTCACATTGGTTACCTTACTCTTCCATTTCCATTGCAAAAGTTAGCAAACTTAGCTTATCCAAAAAATTAGGATTTACTCACCAATTCAGTTACCACCAATCAGGTACTACTAGGTCAAGTTTGCCGAAAAATCGGTCGACCTTTTATTTAAAGATAAATTAACCCATGTTTTTGTAAAATTAAAAACAAAACCTAAAACATAATAAACGATAATATTTAAATTACATGGTAAACAGTATAAGAGATAATAGGCAGATTAAATACAAATTGTGATCACCAAAAATTATAAAGGGTAAGATTTGAAATTGTAATTACCTCGAGATAAATTAATCGACTAATAATGAATTTAATGCACATAGCCGTTCAAAATGTATTAAACGCATCTTTAAACAGCTTCGATTAATTTTAAAAAATAATATTTTAATAAAAAATTTTTAATTTTGTTTGGATTTCACAACTGCGTAAGTTTTTCATTTACATTTCATTTTTTACACTGAATGGATACTTAAACGAGTAAAAAACTGTATTTTACAAGATATCAAGCAAATTTTATTTTGTAGGCAATTTTATTATAACATAACTTTAAAATACAAACTTATTCTCGTTGAAAAAATTTAACATTGTATTCTACATCATAAATGCTGAGTAAAAATGATACCACAGTATTAACATTTATGGGTACAAGAACAATTGTAATTTAAGTAACTACATGTTACAATAACATGCAAAAAAAATAAATTTGAATTATTACTTACGAAATTATTATAAAATACCATGAATTGATAGTTTATACACTTCGGTCGAGCAAGCGTGTTTCGTTCTTATTGGATACTCATCAGATAAACCTTGTATAATAATTTTAAAGAGCTAGAAAATTGCGCAATTACCTACAGTTGCTTTCAAGTAAATTATATCTAGATAATTAGGCCGGAAGAATTAGGTTAAACGTGCAAGGTGGCCCAACGATAAGATTTTAAGTCTCCTACAAAATTCGACTAATTCAATTGGTGCCAGTAATAAATGATCCATTTCCATTGGCTAAATATTTGGTTGGTGTCTTGGTGACCGACAGTGACTGCATTGGGACTGCCGCCTAAAATGGCAAAAATCTTTACAGCATTATTTGGATCTTGCCAAATAAGAAGAAATGGGAAGAACATTGTAGCTTGACTGTATACGATATTAAACATTTAGAAAACAAATAGCTGATAAAAATTTAAAAACCTAAAAATAAACGAGATATAGAGCGAATTTTTAACATAGAAGTAGCTTTTGTTAAAAACCAATTACTATCAAAGAAATTTATTTACCTGGGTAAAGTTGCTGTATACTCCGTATAAAATCGTTACGATAACTTGCTGTATTTTAATAATTACCAATTTAAATTCAAATAATTTGTTTCAAGGATTGTACAAATATAAACAATATAATTTCTTATTTTTGTTTATTTAATAAGTTTCCTTTATAATCCAGTTAACATGACTGTAAGCGGTTAGATTAACTAGATCCTAAGTACACAAATGCAAAAATTAATCTGTTACATTTTTCATTTAATTATTTTGTTTTTTTATGATTAAAAACACATTACTAGAAATTATATTATAATTTCAGTATGACTTCGTTTAAAATAAAGGTTTTATTCAGATTACAATATGTTTCACTCTCTCTTACATTCACAAACGACGAAACGGTTAAATATACTACAATAATTGTATTGTACAATTTTCAATACTAAATTTGGTCCTAATGAAAAGATATGCCCCTTAAGTAATCGATAAGATCTCGGTTGTCACTTTAGTTTAGTTTTTTGTAAAAAAGTCTGCTTTTTAGATACAGAGAATAACAGCCTTTAATGTTTAATGCATATTTAACAAATTATTAATGTTAACTATTTATTGTCATGCATATGACATAATGCATATTAATGCATATTAACAATTTTTTATCACTGTTAGATATTAACCGTCTGTTATTTATCCAAGCGTTAAGTTCAAATTATTAGTGAAAATATAAAAATACAACAAAATAATAATAATTTTAACCTGGAAATGAATTAAAAGGAAAAAATAATTTTAACAGAAGCTTCTATCTAAACCCATCCAGAATCTACCAATCAAATGCGAGCTTTTGTTAAAATTACATTATCATTAACACTATTCTGACACAATACAAGACTTATGACTGCCTATTGGCTAGGTTCAAATACCTAACTAATTATAATTAGTACGAATTATCTGCAGTATTCCCAACTTTTCCATAAATTTACAAAAAATATAAACTGCTGTTCGAAAAATAGGTAATTGCATGCTTGTGGAAGCATGTATCATTACTTTGATTAATTGATTGATTACTCAGTTAAATTCGGCTATATTTAAGCGGAATCTTATTTTAAATAAATTGATAATAGTTGAGTTAACTATAACCGCCTCCGCCATCTAAAACGAAATTTTACACCTATTTACGTCGAGCACAAACAACGAACGTCAACAGAATGAGCAATTCGCAACCTTAAAATCGATTATTTCCAAAATTCGAATCAAATGCCGTCCTTAAAATATTTAACAAGCCGTTAAATTTAATAAAGCAAGCAAGCCAATAAAAATCATCCGTTAAATTTAACGGCTTGTTAAAAGTTTTGTGAATATACGGGCATATGTGTAAGTTAATCCATAGTTTAATTGCTTCATTTTAAATATTGTCTTCAAAAATTTTTGCGATATTTATAAAAACCTATGGGCCAAGGTGCCATATCTTAAAGCTTTACATAAAACCGCCTATTGTAGACGAGCACATTCAATAAATTTTGTAAGTTGGTAATCTATAATAGTTTTCCAGATCTTTGAAATCAAAATTTGGTGGTTTGGTGGAGATGAGATCGGTGAAAGTCTATAATGAGTTGTGTCGAGTTCTGAATTTGTCCGCAGAGGGACTAAATTAATTGATATTGCCGATTAGTTACTATTTAAAATGAATTGAATTTGAGAAATTATTCATAATTTATCACAATAATTTTGCAAATAATATAAACAATTAATTACTGTACAATTTAAACGCTTTGTCATTCGCAGATCCGGATTCAGGATACAATATTAATTAATTTCATCGAAGTTGAAGTAATTAATTAGTTTTTGAGGAAATGATTAATTTAACAATGAAATTTGCTTCAAAGACATTATATAGGGTAATTTGAAATATTTCTTTTGAATCCAAAAATTTCAACGGTTAATTCTAACTCAACCAACTAAAATATTTTCTTATAACTGCTATAACTGATCCTGTATCTGAGTCAGTAATTTTATATAATAATTAAAAAATATTAAATTAAAATCAATGGTTAAATGAACAATAAAAACAAATTTTTTTCATATACTTTCATTGGTGGTATTTTGTTATCCGGTGTTTATCCATTGTTCTAAAGCTTAAGAAAACATTTGACAAGAAAACAAAAATAATCCTGTTATTTTTTAAAATTTTGATTTGATATCATGTAACGAAAATAATTGTAAGTCTTTCTTAAATTTATGAATTTTCCCTGGCAATGGAGTAAATTTGACAGTATAAGTTACAATGATGATAGCCAAATTTTTCTTTTCAGTTCAAGCTGCATATTTTACAATGACAAACGTCCAGATGAATATCCCAGGGGAGAAGTCAAAATATCCTTCCACAAACCACGCGCTGTTGACACTCAACGCTCTAGAAGAAAATGAATTGAATCCAGAAAATCGAGGAAAACATTTAAGATATTCAATTAAATTTATCGGAGAACGTCTACTACAAGTTTATGCTAGCACAGGGGACATTATGTTTACCGAGATGTTTTTTCTTAGGGGTAAGTTTTGAAAAGGGTTATTCCAAATTAGTAGTTTTATTCGCTCCATTAAAATATTAATATGTAAAAAGCAAATACCGTGTAAAGGTTAACGCTATCAAATTATCAATCAATTTGCATAATTGATAAGATTAACAAAACTTTTAATTATAATTAATTGTTGAATTTATGTTTAATTTTGCAAATTCTCTAATGTAGTCATTGCTTCATTTCTACAAGTAAGTTCAAATTGAATAACGTAAAAAGTTCTTATACAAACGTGAAAAACGTTCGAGCTTTCCATTTACGGCAACGAAATAAATCAAGTTATAGAGTAACTCACAATTCTTACGATATAATTGAAAATCTATAGATAAATTTATTATACAATTCGATAAATAAAATTTGGAACAATTAATTATAAATAATTTATAACTTTAATCATTTCATTAATTTGATTTTTTTTTGTTTTTTTTTTTAGATGTTTCAAACATATCGGTGGTTGCGTATGTAGAAGATACTGTGAAAATAACGAATGACACCGAGGTACACGTCAATATATTGCAAACCTCTCTAATAGACTGCGATCTAATGACTCGTGATTTATGTTATTGGCAATCTGCTACTTATAGGATATTCGAGAACAGCGAACCAAGTGTAATAGGTTCCCTCAGTTCATCTTATTTAGCAGAAATTTGCACAAAGCATAAAATTAATTACACTCTAATTAAAGGTAAGATTAACTGCATATTTTTCATTGCAATTATGATTTCCCATTAAATCGTTGCCGATATAATAAAATTTAATGTTTTATTTGTGGATTGTAAGGATTATTGCACGAGTCTACAATCCTATGTACTTTATATGTATTTTTCTCGTTAATAGATACATATATGTACATCAATTTCAGTTAAGTGTGTAATAATAAACGAATCGATAGAATTTTCAGCGAAATCCTTTAAAATTCATATGACGTTATTGAGATTGAACTTTCCAATTGCATTAAAAATAAATCACCAGAACAATAAATTTTTCGTATTATTTCAGGGGGAAATCAGTTTTCTCTAGTTCCACCCTCGGATAATAATAAATCCTGGTCACTCCGCACATTAGAATTACTCGATAGGGATGTTCATCTCTTATTACCTCCATTCGATAAGAAGCCAGACGGAACTGGAGGATATCGTAATATAATTGTCAAATGTACTGTAGAAAATGAACAAGGATCAATCAAGGAAATACTAAAGGACATATCAGTACAGGTTTTAGATGAAAATGATAACCCACCCAAACTACAAAAACACACAGACAGTGTAAATATTGAAGTGTTCTCCAACATTGCACACAAAGTAAGTTTGATAATAAGTCGAAAATTTCTTCACAAAACTTTCCTAATCTTTAAATAAAATAATTTCATCCAAAATTCAATATTACTAATAACTATAACTTTATGAAACAATAGCACCAATAATCCTTTTAAAAGATAATGATCAAGTAAACAACGATAAGGTAAATGAAATCAAAGTTAATATTTGCTAAGAAAATAAGAGTCTATGACTTATTAATAGAAAAACGTCAATATCCTTGTCTAATGTAAAGTTTCTAAAGTATCGAGTATTTTATTATTGGAATTTCGACCCTAACCCAACCTACTAGCTTATCACACACTGGTACAAATTCAAATTATCATTTGACAAAAATCTATGAATTTCCAGTTCAAAATATTTGTAAGGAATGGAAGCGAACTTTTTTGTAACTTAAAAAAACTTGACTTTATGCCATTATCAAACTGCAAGTTTCACTTTTTACAGTATTTTAGTGTCGGACACAAACAACTTCCTTCTTTACTTTTAAGATACTAGGCAGAATATAATTGTCATGTTTGAAATTCTTGTTTACATTCCTGAAAACTATACATATTGTTGTTTTTATTTTCGACTTTTGGATATCTAGGACTCAAGTCTGGACCATTGTGAAATTTTTTTATTCATATATTTATTAATAATGACAAAAGCTGATAAAATCATCGCAAGGCGTCTTACTTGAAACAAATACTTACAAGCGCAAGTGATCTGGCGCTGGTCTCATTTTATCGCTTGTTTCAAATTTTTTGTAATTCTTTTTGATACATTTTTTTGTAATTTTTTTGTCACTTGGCGTGACAAATTTCACGCCTCGTGCGCAATCATTATTGATGAATATAATAATGTATCTACATATTTTGTCGTACCTTTTGTTCTGTTTAAGCTTAAAAAAACTTAATTTTGCTTAACAGCAAATTAGTTTACCTATCATTAGAACAGCGTCTAAAAGTTATTCAAAATTAAAGCCACTTACTGTAGATTCTATATTGAAAGCTTGTAAACATCAGAAATGATAATTAATATTTGAGCCCATATATTTCTCTTCGCATTAAAGCAAATATCTATATAGCATCGCCGATGCTATATTTTGTTTAAAGCTTTTGATATTTGTATCACTGATTTTTATCAAAAAGTAAAGCCAAAGTTTTGAAAATTTAATTAACAAATTTTAATATTTAAGTAATGGAAGGTACATTAAAAATTTTCAAGTTTAAATCTGATTATATTAAATTTTTTAAAACATATTAAAATTATTATTCGAAATAAGCTTTTAATCAGGTATTAATTAAAATTTTCTTTCAGGGAGACCTCATCCAACATCAAGACTTAACATTTATTGATCGTGATTCGCCAGCAGTTAATAAATATAACTTCAAAATACTGGACGACGATTTAAACATTTTTGAGCCACAATGTTACCAATTTGAAGATGACCGTAAAGAAGAGATTCAAACGTTCATTCATTGCCGTAAGTTTGTCTTTTAATTAAAATAAAATATTGATAAAATAAATTTAGTTAGGTATTAGAGCTTAAGCCCATTAAATTTATCACTATTGTTATTGCGTTCTAACGGGAAGCCACTTCTAGGAGGTTTACCTCGAGGAGAGAACAATTTCGGAAAACAAATAACAAAGCAGTTATTGTGATTGACAAGCTTAAATAATTTAAAACCTGACCGATGCTTAAGTTTTTTGAACTCAAAAATTTCCTGAAATAATTAAATGTTTGTGGACATTTTCTTGTGCACATTAATCTAGTCTACGCGTTCCGATTCTTTATTTTATTTGAGATATTTTACAGTTAGTTATTTTTTTGATTTTTATTGTGACAAAAATATATTTTTCTATTGCTATTTTGGATTTCCTAGGGCAATGGTTTCTTTTTCAACGAAGCCGTATTTAAGGAGGTTTTAGGGATCAGAACCCCCCCCCCCCCCCCCGAATTTCTTTATCAATTACTAAAGTTCAGAAAATCCGACTGCTATTGTAAAAACATCAGAAAAAAACAATTAAAAATTAAAAAACATTAAATTTTAACTTTAACCCCCCCCCTCCGAAAATTGCCTTTATTACTACGGAATCTTCTCCATATAAAATACCTATAATACTACTATAAAAACAATAGCCACTCAAAATCATTATTTTAAGAGGAGTTTCGCAAAATGGTTGTTAGTTCATAAATCATATAGAATTGCAACAAGTGATTGATTGCCTGTTAATACTTACTGTGATAAAATATCATTTTACCACGAGTTGAGTTACAGAAATAACTTTTTACTATTACGTTTTGACTCAAATCGATGAACAAATATTTAAAATTAAATGAAAATTAGAGTAATTAACACGGTCGCAACTGCACCGCTTCAAAAATGTAATTACGATGGAATACATTGACATATAAAAATTTTATTTAAGTAGACACGAAAATATAAATAATCTTCAATTCTCTACTGTATTATATGGGAGTGTCATTATCAATTTTATTCATCTAAATTTAAATTGTGCTCTTATTAAAAATAATGTATCTTATGTATTTTCCGAAGAAAAAGAGATATTAAGTCAGAAAAACAAATCAACCGATTTAAATAGATGTAAACCATTACAAAAAAAAGAAAGCCCCAGTGCAAATTAATTACAAAACTTTTTGTATAAAAATTTATAGATGTTTACAAAAACTTAGCTACATTGTAAAATAAATATGGGTATTAGGAAACTGAAATTATTTCAAAATTCTTCACAAAATGAAAAACAATTTTAATTTCTAAATGTTATAATATTAACATTAATGACTAGTCATTTTCACGAGGAAAGCAAGCTGCTTCATAACTCACAAACAGGGGTCTCATTTTTAACCGATTTTCTGAACCGAATATACAAATTCTCAGGGATTAAATATTTCAAAATAATTAAATTAAATTTTGTTTATTTTTTTAATAATTTAAAAATTTTTATTCTAGATACTTATTTTTTCTCGCTTATAGATAATATTATATCAAAATATTTAAAAAAAATATGAATTACCAATAATTAATAAATTTCTGCAATGATGGATAAGCTTTTTGAAATAGGTAGGAATACGAACCAAATAAATACTAACATATATTTTTTTATTATATAAAAATAGAAGAAAATACATAATTCTGTGAGAAATTTAATTTATTAAAATAAAAAAACATCTAAATTTGAATTTGTTACTGAGATAACTTAAATCTCATACGATTAAAATTGATTTAAATATCCACTTTGTGGTTCGTTCGCTTAATTTGAATAACACTCAACAAATTTATAATAATCTAATTAAAAGTTTTAAAATGTATAATATTTCAACCCAACAATATTGCTGTTTGGACTTTTAATAAAACCTGTAAAGATAAAATCGATAAATAATTTCATTCTAATCTATTCAGTAGTACATTATTCAGTGGATGGTTTTACTTATTCATTATGGAATATTAACAATTAGATAATGCATTGGATTAATTGCTTCAATAAATAAGTTTAAACAAAAATTAATGATAGAAAATTATAATGAATTATCAGAAAATTTGCGTGTCATCCAAAATTTATTTCGACTAGCCTAATTTATAGGTTTTTTAAACAAAAGGTCGAACACCCAAGTATAGACCCGCATGGGTAATTGAATTAATTTTAAATAATGTTTTCCTGAGTACGCACCTACTCAATTCTCAAAATAATCATTTTCTCATTTTTTTTTCTATTTATATTAAAAATTATCAGAAGTGGCTGCACCCAAAATTTGTTAAATTATCATAACTGCTAACATTGCGTAATTTCTATATTTTTCAGAACTAGTTTTCACCAAAGATGTTAACGTTTCTAGATCACCCTACTCAGTTGTTCTTGGAATAAGCGACACAACCCTCCGCACTGGCTTTGGAGATAAATTGGTAAGTGCTTGATGATTACATTAAATGTGATTTTGTGAAAATGCCGATAGTAATTATTGTGTTTTCTCAGTAAATGTGCTATTAAACTGTTAACAAAATTTCATCAAAAAAGAGTGGCATAATTAAAGAGCTTGACTTAAAGTGCTTTTTACCAAAACCTTTCGTTCGCCTAGATTCCTGCCATATGCGGTTATCAATCAATCAAATGTAGGAAAGTTTACAAAAGTTTAAAATATCTTTTGCATGTTTCCACTGCGAACCTGTTCAAAGACGGGTTAAAATTAACTACCACCTGTGTGAAAATTGATCCATCAGAGGCAGAATTTCCATAATCGAAAAGTAGTAGATGCCGTCTTGTTGAAAGAAGTCACTTTATGAGTTTTAAAAAGAAGACCTAAATATCCTAATGATATTTAATTTTGTTCAAGAACCAACTTTTCAACTTTCAAAAAAAGATTTCATCTAAACTTTAGTTTTCCGACGGTTATCAGAATCTTTTTAGTCCCAAATTAAGTTTCCAAATTTATTCAAAAAATGAAATTTTTGCAAATCAAAATATGGTGAAAAATTCGCTCAAAGTAGCATAATGTTTGGATTAGTTTAAAAGTTTAATTGTTTTTCGCAAATATATTTTCCTTATAAAAAATATTTACAAAAAAAATGGAACTTATAAGTTAAAACATAACATCAATACCCTTAGGGGATGCTGAGGCTGACGTGGTAAAACTTACCTAACCCGAATTTCAAACCAGCATTATGACCGGCAGCAAGTCAATAACGAGAATTTAGTGAAAAATTACGAGATTCCAATATTTGACTTCAGGACTGGATTTGGGTTAGTTAGGAGATAAACCCCAAGAGAGTAAGATAAATACCATAAGTTCCCGGATCTAAGAAATGAGGGATGTGAATCAATATAAAATCATAATTAATGTAAAATTTTAAAATTCCTGTAATAAAAATATAATATCATAATTATGGGGCCGGTGCGGTGTAATCAGGAATATTTACCTCAGTGAAATTTTATTCCCCGGTAAAATTTCCCTAGCGACATTTACCCACCGGTAAATATTCACTAGTGAAAAATCACTAGGGAATTTTTACATAACCTTAGGTAATTTTATAATTTTTGATTAAATTTTAAATTTTACTAATAAACTATCCTATGTAACTATCAAATTTCTTCAAAAATACACAGAGGATATTTTAGTATTTTACAATAAAATATTATGGATACATAAACTGTAATAAAAATTGTTATTAACTGTAACATTTCATAAAAGGGAAAAAATTTACTGAACATATTTTTAATTTATTTACCTCCCGTAAAAATTCACTAGGTAAAATTTTACCCCCATATTTTTAATAACTGAAGGTAAAATTTCTCTAGGGAATTTTTACTGGGGGTAAAATATCCCTAAGATAATTTTACCCCGGGATAAAATATTAGAGGAAATTTTCCGCTTTCGAATTTCGTTTGAGTTTGAGTTCCGCCGTCACCTTACTTCATCTTCATATCAGCAGAGCTAAGGTTGCCATTAGCCCTTTGGTGTGCTTTCGAAGTGCGGTGACTTGCTTCTCCCAGGTGCAGCTTCTTCCATAAAATTGTCTTCCCAAACATGTCGAGATCCTGCAGGTCTATTTTCTCCAGCCGACGACGGTTTGTAGATATGATGCTTGATGCGTCAAGTTTTGATGCGCACAAAGCTTGAATTGTGCTCTTTCAGAATATTTAAAGAAACCCTATCCTACTTTTGAAGGAAGAGACAGGAAAAGATTGAAATATAAATAGCAATTTTCTCGTAGAAAACTTTATCAGCTTTAATTTTGTATATAATCACTTTTAGGCTAAGGCTGAGATTTTTCGAAATATAAGCAAAAAGCCAAAATCCGTGGCATCCTTTGTATCCTTTTGCAGTCCTCTCTCCTCCTAGATCCAGGGACTTAAAACTTGATATTTTTCATCTCCCTCTAGAATCCCTGTATTGATTGAATTGATATCTCTCACTTTTCCACCTTGTTGGTGCATCTACCTCGTGGGCAATTTTCATTGTGCATTTTCGTTGAGCTTTCTAACTTTGTAAATGGTTGTAAATGAAGTGCGGTTTTCATTTAATAAATCTTAAGTTTATCAAAATATTTTTTTATTAAACATAAGCAAATGTGACATAAATATTTAGTTTCATCTCGGATAACTTTATTATATAAGGTACAACAGCAACGTCTAATGGTTACAATTGCTATTGTCCTTCGCCTAAAATAAATGCGGGTTGGGTTTGCTTGTAGAAGTGTGCTTAGATTACACAACCCTTTTAATCTCATTTCTTTGTAAAGTAATTAATAAGAGTTTCATTTATAAAGATTAACTATAACGGTTATTCGTCGCAAATAAGCTTTGTACAATTACTAAATTTTATATTAATTTGACGTTTATTACTTTTCAGATCAAGATACCCATAAATATTTACTTTACAACTTTCCACAATTTCCCCAAATCTGCTGCAAAACCTATGCCTACTACAGAACCACCTAAACCCCTTCTACTATACCCTTCAGGAGAAACACATATTTTTAGGTAAGTTTTTTCACTAATTTACGTAGTTTCAAATACAATACAAAAAAAGATCGTTTTATATTAATTTGTTAAGTGGGCCAAGTTCGACGATAAGCAACCAATCAAGTAAATGAAAAAGTTGTGCTGAAAATAAATATTTGATTAAATATATCCAGATATTTGTAATAAAAAATTTTTACAACAAATACAAAATTATTGTTGAACAGCAAACAAAGAATTTTTTGTGTGTACGTAAATATTCAAGAGATTTTATATATTTTTAATTAATAGCCCAGTTGTTTTGGAATATCGCTTATAAAAATTTAGTTTCTACTTAAATTTTAGTGCAATAGCTCTCCATATTACCTTGTAACTCTCAACTTGAGAAGAAAAACACTTAAATGGAGGTGACATTTTAGTTGGATTAGCTGGTTTGTTTCTGAGTTTGTTTTTCAGGAAAAATTGAAAAAAAAACTGGCTGTAAGGCGAGCTGGAAAGAAGCCTGCATTTTTATACTGTTTTCCTCTTTCTCTCTCTTTCTCTCTCTCTCTCTCTCTCTCTCTCTCTCTCTCTCTCTCTCTTAGGCATATTCTTTTAAAAACTTGATGAACTGATGGAGAAGAATCATTAAAAATGATAATTGAACTATTCAGATTTGTGTGATGACAGACTAAAAGCGCTTTATATATTGACTTCCCCCTATTCCATGTCGTGCCCCATTTTAGTTTAAAAAGTGGTTTGGATAAAAATGGATATTTTATTTTGTAAATTGTTAATTTAGTCAAATTTTTAAATGCTTGTGTTCTCCCGCGGCTGTGACTGGAGGAAAGTAGGATGTTCGCCTGCAACCAAGGCGACAGACGGATGTCCGATATTTGAGTTTATGCAAAATTGATGACATTTTAGATATCAAAATTCAAAAATAAAAAGAACGGAATTTGGAAAAATATTGACTACATACAGGAACACACTGTACACTCTTTTATATATGGGAATGATCGATTTAAATCATCAGAATCAGCACAATAGCTTTTATTAATAACAAACGCTGAAATTCCGCGTTACTTTAAATAAATACTTTCCATTATAGAATCTTGGATTCTCTGAAATATCTACTACTATAAGCTCGTTGTAATTACTTGCCCATTGTAAATGTAATTTTAAATCTTAAACATACATTAAATATTTCAGAACCGCGTCTCTATTCGCTAGAGTTACACAACCAAGTAGAGGCAATTTAGGAAGTAACATAAAAGCATTTGAAATTAATCAGGATTCTACACATGGAGCTTTTAATGTAACCTTCACAGAAGGAATTGTATATGTAAATAACGTTACATATTTAAGAAACTCATCCCATGCCGTGTAAGTTCATTAATTTTTTATTGTATAATTTAATAAATTTTGCATTTGAAGATTAACTATCCAATGGAAAAATGGAGACACTATAGAAATGGACAAAGTTCTTATAAAAATTATAGCCGAACCCACCCATACGTGCACCGAATATGGTCCACAAGGGAAAAAATGGGGATTTTGCGCAGGTTTTAAAAGTAAAAAAACCTGCATTAAAGGTTGTGGTTTATCAACTGGAGGAACACCAGGTGTACAACGGCGGTAAATATTTTACCTTATTAATTCTGCATAGTGCAATAATCTGTCGTCGTCATTTATCATTTCTTGAGGAAAATCTTACATTTTATTTTTTTTAAATAAGAAAAATGATTAACCAAATCGAGAGATGTATGTGGAGAGGGGAAGAATATCCGGGCAATAATACTACTCATTTATATGCTACGTGCACACCAGATATTTCAACATGTCCTGACGGAGTTTGCGATGCGTTGGAAGATTTAAACGAGCTTATCTGCCCTCAGGATTGTGCAAGACATAGTTAGAAATTGTTTAATTATATCGATTATAAATATATGCCAAATTTTTAGATATGATTGGTTTTCCAATGTCCATCAACAGAAAAACTGACCGGGGATTTGATATCGGTGCTGGAATATGTTTTTGCGAACACTTTGGTTGTAGCTGCGAATACGCAAAAAGACCAAAAACCAAACCAAAAGTTATCACAACTACCATATCTCCATTATTTTTAACCGTCGCTTCAATTTTGTACAACAGTTCTGTGACGGGACGTAATTTTACCTATGAACAACCGAATGTTAGCCGACAAATCAGTAAATATACAATTTAGTTATTTAAATTTTTTATACTAAAAATTTCATTTGCAGGTACGGATTTAGCCAGATGTGGAACAGCCTGTATTCTGGGTATAGCTGGATCTGCTGTATTTCTACTGTTTATCATTGGCGGAATTGTATTTCGATGGCAAATCGAACGTGTCCACAAAACAGTTCGCGAGAAATTCTTAACTCATACAACAGAACTTCAAGTTCCTTTATCAGATTACATTGATCGCGGAGGGCCACCTGACACGTTACAATTTAATTTTGATGTCACAACAACTTTAACCAACCAAATGAATGGAATCGAGGTAAGAAAATAGCTATGTAAGCAAACACCTATTTCGAGAATAGCTTCATTAATATTACATGTACACCATAGTGTCATTTTTAGTTTTAATTAATTCCAGTGTTCATAATTATTTGCTAATTAAAATTATGTATGGTAATCGGGTTCCTAATACCCCTAGGCAAAAAATGGAGAAACAGTCCAAACGATTTAATAAAATTTTATCGAAGTATTAAAGTTTCCGTGCAAAAATTCAACCAGAGTCTTATCGAGTAGGTAGAAACTAAAGTTTTGTGCTATTAAGTAAACATAAAGTTTTACGCACAACGCCATTCTTGCAAAGTTTACATTTTAAGGGTGAGCCGTTCTTCTTAATTGTAGAACACTTCAAAATGACTTTTAAAGATGAAACCACGCGCTGTGCAGGTGCAGAATGCCATCTTGTTTAGATGGTAATAAATTTGTACTTAATTTATTTCATTATTTTTATTATTATTTTTAACCCCCCCCCCCTTATGACCGCTCTTAATTATAGCAGTGTTGGAAAAGATAGAGGTTAGAGATTACTAGGAACTGCAAGAGCCGCAGTGGAAGCGACGCGAGTTATGGCGGTATATCTCAAGCGTTATCGCCATTTATTTGGTATCACTTCGATTCCGCTACCGCTGTTCGGATTGGTTTAAAATTTTATCGCGAATATATTTTGATTCTATAATCCATAACAGTATTAAATGAGGCATCATTATATAAAGCATTGCTTTGTTTTTGAACGGGGAAATTGAGAAACTTCATTAACAACATAATAAGTTGATGAGATTGGAGAATTGGAGATTATTATAAAGTATTCCTTTATAACTTCAAATTGAGTCTACACAAACGGGGGGTAAAGAAGCAATACAAGGTATTGGTGGGAAGCGATAAACAATATTACTAATGAAATTGTAACTTTAAACAAAAAATCATTGAAAAAAATACTAAAGTGATATTAAAACGGTTTAAAGTAAAATTACAAAAGGATCAATAAATTGTTGCTTCAACAGAAAGTGTACAAAAACATAGGGGTAGCTTAAAAGATAACAAAGTAAGAAGACGTGAAAATGTTCAACACTTTTACAGCATCAAGTGGATAATATTCCTCGAGTTTACATGGATGAAATAAATTTCACTTTATACGTATTACGTGCAAAAAGAGGATCCAAGAAAAATATCCGCTTCAGCAACATTTTTGCAAACAGTAGAGGATCTAATATGGGGTAGAAAGTAATCTATAAATTCGTGATTTAAGTATATTGAAACTAGAGAATAAGGAAAAACCGCACTACGTACTTTTTAAAACTTATATGCACCAAGTTTTCACGGATAAAATACACTGTAAAAAAAATTGGAAACGTTTTGACCTTCCTACAGCATCATCAGTTGACATAGCATAATAATATGGTAAAACTTTTGCATATTTATACTTTTTTTTAGAAAGCTCATAGCTTTACTGTATAAAGCTGTTTTTATCTCACGAAAGTGTTTCGAGCGTACTCTTCAAACAGTTTCTGCTTCAATCCAAATTCTTCCTTATGAATTTGTTTAGTAGTTATTATTACTATGTAGATCAGTTTTAATATTTAATTTTGAACAAATTTATCAAAAGAAATTGACAAAAAAAAATTAAATAATAATAATAATAATAATGAAGAAATATTCCTCCTGCATTGTTGATATATTAAATTTTTCATAAATTCCAATTTTAAAAACGACCGTGCTGACTCGCAATATTTGATAATATTTACTGTTCTAAATAAATCAATACTAAGTTTTGAAATTAATCCGTGATGGCTAATATTTGATAATTAATTATTTATTAGAGTTAAGAAATTTCTTTTGAAATTATTTTTCACTATATTTAGGTTTATTTTACGTCTTATTGTAGTTTCCAGATCTTTTGTTATGTCGCGTTAAGAATTTGCAAAATAAATTGATAATGAAGATATGAATTTTTTAATTCAGGTCATTACAGGATACTTTCCCCTATAAGCATCAGTTTTTGACAATATAATTGAGCTTTTTGCGAATATAATATCGTTTTTTAATTAACTAAAGTTTTAATTATTATGTCGTTTCAATGTAATTTTTTGACTTAAAATTATACCCATGAAACCCACGTGGTATTACATACAGCCATATTTTAATATCAAGATTTGGATAAACATTTGAACATTGTTCAATATGTGGTGTTAAACGTTAACTCTCCATGAAAGGTGTAAGATTGACATTTCTATTTGTTCTTACATTAGCGATTTGCTACAAAAACGATCAATATTTAAGTAGGAGAAGGCGGAATAAAAAGGAAACAAAGTAGAATTTAGCTTGCGATTAACCAAATTACCTGATCTTTTAGTGTAAGTTGTATAGCAGATAATCAAAATTTATTGAGGAATCAGAATAATGTGTAACAATAGTATTTTATGTAATCAGTGTATAAAGTAAATCATTATCGAACGCTCGTGATACTGCAAAAAAAGTCGTGATCCGAGTTTTACAATAAAAAAGTAATGAATTTACTTTCTAACCCCATGTTGAAAATAAGTCACTTTCTGTACTAGTGCGAAAAAGTGACTTATTAAGTAACTCAAATCAGTGTTGAAAATAATTAATTACGTAACGGTAGTAGATAAAATAGGTTTTTAGCACTTAATAATAAAAATTAAGGTAAATAGGTCAAAGAACCAGTCCATCGGTTAAAATCATCCCTGTTATTTATAGGCCAGATGACCATAACGCATGGATTGAGTTGGGCAGCAATCTATGTTTTCTGTAAAAGCAGGATTCTATGTTTTTAGGTATTTTTTGTTTATATAATTAACGAAATTCATTTTAAATTAAAAAAAAAAATTAAAACGCTACACCCAAGTCTACATAGCGTCTAAAAACGGTGAGTTGGAAATACTTGTGTAAATTACACGGACTATTAACAAAACGAAGTTAAGTCTCGCCCACTTTCAACAAGTAGGTTTCTTTTCCATAAAAAATGTAATATCGTTAATAATAATTATTTGGGCCATATTCTGGAAAATACAAAGTATAATCAAAGTAATAGAAGGGGAAAATTGACGAAAAACCTGAAATTAGATAAGTTACGTTTTTCGCAGTTGGTAAAAATATTTTTTACTTTTAAATTTAAAAATTCAAAAAATGATGGAAACCTCAGATTGGTACTAATTGCAACTGGCACCACTTTCCCCTAGTCGTACCTAAAAAACTTCGATGTTACCTACTGCACTAAAGCTTTGTGTTGTTTTGAAACCTAATACAACACAGGTATTCTTCCTTGTTGATGCGTTTTAATTACATTCCTGACAGGTCATTCTTCGATGAGTAAATAATAAATATACAACCTTGCCAATATATTAGGTTAACCAAAAAATAAATTACACACTTTTAAAAACGAAATTTCAACCAATTTTATTATTATTAAAATTTATTTTAATAATTAAAATTAATTAAAATTAAAAATGTTTAAAATTAATTAGCTGTAGTTTTGATCTAATAATATCTTGTAAGTTATGGAGTTAAAAAAAAAATTCTAACATGAAATTTATTTAAAACTTATTACAAATTTTAAATTTATTGGATTTATTGAATTTATTGAATGGTGGATTATACCCACAATTCATTTGAATATGAAAATTTACTCTTATACGTATTTTTTGATATGGCTGATTATTGATTATTAAACATTGTCAATGTCTCAAATAGTTTATAAGAACTGAATTTTTAAAAAATTTATTTTTCAAAAATTTAAAAAATTATTCTTAGGATACATACTTATATCGGAATTGATTAATGCAAATTATTAGAATTTGTACAACTATTTTCATTGACATTTGAGAATCTTAAATGTTTAATATTTAATTAGACCATGAATAATCTATACCATTCAATGGGCGCCATTTTTGTTTTATGTAAAACAATTAAGCTCTTGTGTTTCGTGGATTGGCTTTTCATGGATTTCATATCTAATTATTTCATATTTTTCGAAATTATTCGAAGTGTGTTTCTAATTAAACTTGTAGTTTAATCAAGAATGATTGGTAGACACGTGATTTTGACCTATTAGTCGTCATCAGTACCATATACATATAGAAAGAAACTCTTAATTACTGTTACTCACTTAATTACTATACTGTCGATATAGTATGTAGAATATGCAACCGGAATTGCACAGTAATCTGGATAGACTACTTTCAACTTGTAATTCGAATTCCTCTGCTCTAAGGCTAAAAATTTGAGCTATTAATATATGCTTGTTGTTCGTCATACTCGAAACATTGTTAGATTTTTTTTTAATTTCTGAGCCAAATTGTTAAAATGCTAACTTAAATAACTATAATCAAAACAACAACGTTAGGAAATCTCTACAATAAATTATGTAAATAAGTGGAAAGGTTATTGGGGAGAGTTAATCGATCTGATTACTATTCGCCACGCATTTCCTCGTAAAATGTTAGTTTTGCACAAAAATAAATTACACCTTTTTTGTAGGGAATTTAATGTTCTTGAATTTTTATAACTTCTGTTTTCTTGATAAAGTCGATAAATAACGAGTTATATGCAAAAAACCGTTAAAGTGCATCTTTTTTCTAAGATGACGGAGTTTCCATCCTTGAATTTCCCAGACTTTTTACAGATTCAACAGTACGATCAAGTAAACGTTCATACAAAATAAAGTCTTGTTACATGTACTAATAGGAAAAAACGATATTCCATATAAAAAAAATTTCGGGGTTTAAATTCAAAATAAAATAGAAGGAATTTTCACAAAATAGAAAAGGTAGATACAAATTAATCAGCCAAATCAAAAATAAAATATATTTCGACGGTTGATTTGGGCATGGAATGCAAACTACTTCAGACGCGAATATATCGATTAAATAAATAAATATATTATATATAAAATATAATGTAGTATTATTATGGAATATTTTGTTAATACAAAAATATAATATATTCGTAGCAACTCTGTAAAAGAAAATTTGCGTATTGCGGTTTATCGATTTAGTACTTTAAATGCAATTAAGTAGTTTGTATTAGTTTAAATGAAATTTAACTCCTTAAGGACCGATTTTTTCACTTCCAGTTAAGTTAACTATGAACTAACCAACTTTTCGTTACTTGACGTTGGTAACTTTTTTGTTTTAGCGCCATTTAAAATTAATACTATGGAATATCGTCACTAAGTACCTAACGAAAACTTCGTTAGTTGATAGTTAGCTTAACTGGAAGTTGAAGATTAAAAGATTTATTTAACTAAACTAATTTAAAACAACGGAGATGTTAATTCATATTTTTCTACTAAATACCTTGCATAATAATACACGAGAATAAATTAACAAGCTGTTACAAACATGTAATTGCCTTAATCCGTTTATCTCTTTAAGCGTTTAATTACAATGTAAGTTTATCCTTTAGCCTGATTCTAAATGGGAGTTCCCTCGAAGTCAACTTATCATTGAGCAAACCCTCGGAGAAGGAGAGTTTGGACGTGTTCTTAGAGCGCGAGCTTTTGCAATTGCGGGACAATCAGGTAAGCACTTAACTTTTTTTTACAGAACACATCAAGTTATATCTACGTAAAAAATGTTTTGATTTAGTACTACAAATAATATATAATTTGAGATTATTCTATCTAGAATGGAACACTTTATCCTGCAGCGCAATATTGCTATTAGCAACCCTTACTTTCCCTCTTTTGTATTATTAATGGCACAAAGAAAAATCATGCTAACTGTCGTATTGTATACATAAACAAAATTTATTACCAAATCATGAATAACTGGTATTATGATCTTTAAAATAAATGTTCATTTTGAGCAATTATTTAGAGCTTCCAAATGGAATGGTGACATTTTCTATGAGATATTTAAATAATTTTGCATTATTAAATAAGCCATTTATTATAGACACGTTGAAAATGAAAATTTAATATCCTCTAATTTTCAAATAACTGCAGCCAAGCTGACTGCATAATTGAGGTTTTGTTTGATGCAACATTGAATCCTCTCTTTGCTCGGCAGAAAGTTTTTTGTTTTATTTTTCATTTTTGTTTTATTTATCAGGTCATACAACTGTAGCTGTTAAAACTTTAAAGAAGGATGCAGGCGAACGTGAACTGTCTGACTTACTTTCCGAGTATCAACTTCTGAAAGAAGTTTCACATCCAAATGTAATTCGACTTCTTGGAGCATCAACGTCACCTGGTGGCCCATTTTATTTAATTATTGAATTTGCTGAACATGGATCCTTAAGGTAATTTATATTATTTACAAAGGTAATTAATAATTACTTATTGCAAAGTTAGAAAAAAAAAATTCTACTCGACAGAGGCGACAGTGGAACGATTTATTAACAGTTTATAAATTATAACAAAGGGACATTTAGTATTCCGACAACTTTTCACTGTGTCTATTAAACGCATGAAAGGGTATCTTCTGGAATTCAGTGAACTACTTAATACCCGTTTACAATACATCGTCTATCACATAGTTGTGAGGAAATTTATTTTCATGAGCTTCACGATTTCTCTAAACAAAATAGTATATTATACACCTAGGCACTAAAGTAGGTTTTTTAATACCTCGAAGGTATTAAAAGACACTGAGATATATAAATAGGTCTAAAATTTCTTTTATTTTGTAGAAATTATTTGAGAAGAAGTCGTCACATTCAAACAGAACCTGTGACAACAACCGACAAAGTAAATCAATTTCGATTTTCAAGCGGTAGTTACGACGAACCCAAAATATGCCAAATTACTCCTAAAGATATTCTCTCGTTTGCTTGGCAAATTGCAAATGGAATGTCGTATCTGAGTGACATAAAAGTAAATTTTTTTTACAGTATTTTTGAAAAATTAACATTAATTGTTTTAGCTCGTCCATAGAGATTTGGCAGCCAGAAACGTCTTGGTGGCTTCGGAGAAAATTTGCAAAATATCCGATTTTGGACTCACTCGAGATATTTACGAAGATGACGCATACTTTAAAAAAAGCAAAGGAAGAGGTAACTTGCTTAAGCTTAGTTTCCAGTTTTTATCTTGATATTTTCAGTTCCCGTAAAGTGGATGGCACCTGAATCACTCTCAGATCACATTTATACTAATAAATCAGATGTTTGGAGTTTTGGAATTTTATTATGGGAACTCATAACTCTTGGAGCGTCTCCTTACCCAGGAATTATGGTTCAATCATTGTTTCACCTCTTAAAAACTGGTTACAGGATGGAACGACCAGAAAATTGTTCTGTTGCTCTGTAGGTTCAACATTCTAATTCAAAATATTAAATTAATCACATTTATTTTAGTTACAAAGTCATGAGGAGTTGTTGGCAATTAGAACCCGAAAAGCGCCCAACCTTTTCAAATTTGTCTTTAAAATTTGAACAAATGCTGAGCAATCAAGTTCAATATTTAGATCTCACTGGAAATGCGGTAAATAATAGAGGATACTTTTGTGATAACTTAAATGATTCTGAAGGTATAACTTTAATTTTGGAAATATTAATTAAATCACAATGAATATTTTTGTAGACGATAGAGAGTTTGAACATAGCGAACAAAACCCTAAAGCAGAAGCTAGTAACTATTTGAACAAAACCTTGGACTACGAAAAATGTGGAAATTTGGTCAAAATCCAAATTCCAAATGAAGAAACAGATCAGCTACTTGTAGCACCAAATACAAATATAGAAAATAACGTTGGTTATGAAACGCCGATCAAGATTCCAAATAAATCAGAAGAAGTGAAAACTCCAGGAAACGAATTTCCACAATATGGGTATACTGACATGAGTGCAGGATCTACAAAATAACAGCAGTAAATAGCATGTAAAAGGTTAAATATTACTATTATGTATTACCAAAAAAAAGGTAGAATGAATATTTTTCTACAACAAACTATCGCCATGCTTAAATAAAAACAATATAATATAAAGATGCCAACGCCGCGCCAGAGAAAACCATAATGTTTTAGAAATAAGGGTTTTACAGTTTCTTATTGTAACCACGTTTGGATTATTTTCAAAATTTATATTTCTTCCAAAATCAAAAATATGAAAAGTTTCGATTTAAAGAATTTCATCAGAAAAACATAGAAATATTATGATATAAAAAAGGAAACTTGAAAAAACAGTTTTGAACATTATTTTACTTCTGATTTTTGAAAAACTGTAAATTTTGAAAATAATTTTATTGTCCATTAACGTCAATTTATTCATCACTAACATCAACATTTTTTTATAGAATTTTAAGGATAATTTGTTTTAATTTTCTATAAATCAGTGAAATTAATCCTCATCGATTAATAATGAGAAAAGGTTAATTAAATTATCTCATTTGTTTGCATACGTCCCCGTCGATGTCATGCTTGTAGGGCATTCTGAAATTTTCTACCCTCCGGAGTAGACCTTCCTATTCTGTGCAATTTCACATATTATGTATTCTACACAAACTTTCGAGATTTGGATAGGGAAGGACAGCCGGACAAAGTTTGGATAAAACAGATCAACTGCTTAACCCTTTTTGAAAACAACGATTACAACGACGCAGACGGTGTCATACCGTAATAAAACTGAAAAAGTTAAAGAATTATTTAATTTAAAAATAATAATTATGCCGAATGCGTTTATTTTATTATTTTGCGGCAATTTTTCCCATTTACTTTTAACCGCATTGTAGTTTGACTAATAAAGATAAAAGAAAAAGAAAACAAAAAATTAATTGACCCGTACTAAAGCAGCTCTGTGTTTCTGCATATTATAACCTCTTTTTTTTAAAATAAACTTGCATTTTCTTGCATCATAATTAAATAATTTAAATAATGTTAAGTAGATACTTAATGATATAAAAATAAATCATCCATAATTAACGATAAATAAAGAAAATATTAAATCACATAATCAGCAGAGAGCATATAAGTATTTAATCCTGGGTCTTTACACATACTTAATTGCGTACTTTGACTTACCTTAACTTATTGGTAATTAAATTTGAATTTATTTATAAAATTAATCGTTGCAAATTTGTTTGCGCAATATAGTGATAAACAAATTAAAAAAAGGTTAGTAAAAATAAACAATTCAACATAATATAAAGAATAAATTTCTAAATTAATTTTTTTTTAAATAGAAGTATTCGAAAGGGGTCCGTATATTATTACATTTCAAATAATTTAATTTAATTTAATTTGATTAGACAATTAAAATAGACAAATAAAGAATGGTTTCACAGCGAGTTTGAAAATAACCAGATTACTAAATGAGGAAACAAAACTGCCCTACGCGAAATGCACGAGTTACACGAGCAGTGTTTATCATTTTATCTTATTTCGTGTAAAAAAGTTGTCATTGAATTTCTAAACAATATTGACAATGAGCCACTTCAACACAATTGTTTATGTCCAACAAGTCGACTTTCTTGAGAAAATTGGATAATAGTGTACTACTTACCAAGAGTCCCAATGTCCCGTATTTTTATGAAATTACATCAAATAAATTATAGTGTAGCCTTATTTTATATAAGAGGTAACACAAAATAAAATAAAATAAAATAAACATAATTTTTTATTTTTGCGATTCTTATCGACCGACGACGGGGGTATGGGGTATCACAGGGGTTCACACCTGTATCACTCGTTTAATGTGTAACTAATTATTATTTTTTACGGAAATAAAAAAGTACAATATTTATAATATTTATAAGTAGAGTAAAGAAATGAGTGGAATAAATATCTAAATTGTTACTTGTATGATAATATAAAATGTATTTTTAAAAGTGTACTTTTTGAACGTTTTGCTATATTGTTAATAATAATAAGTAATCATAATGTTTTATCGGTAACGCTGTTATTTTTAATTCAACCTTTCCACCAAGTTTTCTGATATTATACGCAAATATTTTTTTATTTATCTGAGCAGTTAAAAGTTAGGAGTATAAAAATTAAATTAAATATTATAAAATAAACCTTAAATTTAATTTTATAATTTGTTAAAATCTAAATTAAATATTTAAACAATAAATAAATTAAGCATATGAAAATAATATTATATCTAATAAATATCTATATTATATTAATATTAAAATATTTTTTTAATGAATTTTGTAAATAGATAATTATTTTTTTCTAGTGAATTTTAGGTAAATATTTGCTTCGTTATTTTTGTAATTAACCTAAGAATATGTTATATATTCAAATGTATTTCAAAAGTAAAATTTATATCAATGAGTTTTGATTTATTTTAATAAAAATTTGTGTTGTTTAACATTATTATTTTTATAAGGGTGTCCCCGGATACTCTTTACAAAACTTAGGTGGTGATAAAGGACACTTTTCTGAGAAAAACACTTAACTAAATTTTTTTTTTGCTAAATTCAAACCCTCCCGAGTTAGGTCTCTTTAAAGCATTTTTTAAATCTCCACCTTCGCATGGCCCTAACCCCGAAAGTATTGATTTTTCAGTAAAAATTGTTTAGTGCTTTTTTAAAGTACGTGAAGTAATCTATAAACTAGATTTAAAATATTGATTGTCTTAAGTCAACGGCTTTCGAGTTATGAATTGAAGTAAGTAAAAAAATTCGAGCATGTTTTTTTGTTTTTTTCAAGACCCTGTATCTTTTAAACGGAACATTTTACAGGAAATCTGACGCCCCATTTCGGATAATAAATTTAACGGACTATAACTTTTGTCTAGTAAAAATTTTTTTTAAATCAATCCATTCCAATGAAAATCAGAAAATAATAAGCAAGGCAGATACAAAACAAAAAATTAAATTCAGAAAATTTTTATTTTTATTGAAAAATTATTTTATTAATTAAGGTTCAACTATTTAATTACTTGAATAAATGTTCAAAATGACCACCCTCATTTGAACATTTGTCATTTTGAACATTTATTTAAATAATCTAAAGTTGAACCCTAATAAATAATAAAACAATTTTTCGATATAAATACAAATTTTGTGAATTTACTTTCTTGTTTTGTAGCTACCTTATTTATTATTTTCTAATTTTCTGTGAAATAGATTGGTTTTTCAAAAATTTTTTCTAGATAAAAATTGCAGTCCATTAAATTTCATATCCGAAATGGGGAGTCAGATTTTTTTCTAAAATGTTTCGTTTAAACAGGGTCTTGAAAGAAACCAAAAAATATCGTCACTTCTGCCGCAATACCTCCAATCATCAGCATACCAAATTTTATCTGAATCGGTTATACATTCCCGGAGATATGATGTCATTTTCATTTTTTTAATTTATTTTATTGTGGTAGCCCTGGCAAAGATTTCTTTGCCAAAACCTTATTTTCACCACTAGAGCCTACAAGACACACGTCCAAAAAGTTTGAATGCTATCGACGTAGAAATGTCGAAAAAAATCGAGGGACAAGGACTTTTTTTAAATATTCGCAAAAAAAATTTATTATTTTTTTTCATATTGTATTCCTGATTTTTATCAAAGAGTTCCATATGCTGTGAAGTCCTTTGAGGGCAATGGTCCTACATACCGAATTTGGTTGATAGTTATTTACTCTTTAAATTTTAACTTTGACAGCTTGTAATTTTTGACAGATGACAGGTAGAAAGTTCATTTCATCTATTCTGGATATAGCTTTTCAAGGTCTTTAAAATAAACTATCGCAAGACAAAATCGCTTTTAAAAATCTTATATCATTTTCTTGTAGTGGCACTACTGATTGATAGATCGCGACGAAAACCTTATTTTCACTTTTCTACCGTAAACCCTACTACTTTACCAAATTTGGTCCTGATTGGTTGGATGGTTCAGGAATAAATCTAGGGACAAAATCTGCCGACCGACCGACCGCCCGACCGACCGCCCGACCGACCGCCCGACAGACTGACACAGAAATTTATTTTTTATTTTTTGCATATCTTTAAGGTAAGTACATGCACTACGATTTGCGTTTTGCGGAATGCGATTTTTCCCATTTCTGATGTTTGATTGGTCAAATTGGTCAACTGCCTTCAAATTCGACCAATCAAAACAAAAATCGCATTCCGCAAAACGCAAGTGCATGTACTTACCTTTACGTTTCTGGACACGGTGATCTCGAAAATGTAAAAAAAAAAATTGAAATTTTTTTTCGATTACCATACCTCCAATTTTTTTTGGTTGATTGGAGGTAAAAATTAGCTCTACGTACAGTCGAAAATTAAAATCTCTTTCAAACTCTTTTGCTGATTTATTTATTGTTGTTTTATGCTATATTTATAGCCGAACTTGAACCAACAATTTATTATTTCTCACACAGATTTCGAAAATATTTTCGTTTAGAAAAAACCAAAAGTAGAAAATTTTACCTAAAACGCCTAAAATCTCATCTGGTAAACAAGGTTGAGATGGTTTCCTACCCTTAATTTTTGACAAACCAACAAAATGGACCTACCTGTAACAAAAAGAGAAGTTTGTTAATATTTATTTTTCATTTCATGTTTTCAATTGAATTTACCTTTATCTCTTTCGTTCTGCCGCAATAAACCCGTCTCTCCACCAATTCCATCCTAGGACACCAAACACATGTTTATAATTTTTAGACGGCCACGATAAAAAAAATTTAATGAACACTGAATTAGCAAAAATTAAACACGAATATTTAAAGCTTCCATTAAGCTTTTCCACAAAATTTCGTACTCGACACTACACTACCGACCGCGGAAACCGACCGAAGTAAAAACAATTTTCACGTACGCGATTCCCGCACAACTTATCTGTAATGGAAAGAATTAAATTTCAAGATTAGTATAAATAAATGTTTCACGGAAGATTGCGGACCACCTGAAAAAGAAAAGCATCCAATAATATTAATTGTATGAAATCTCAGTTGTTCCTAATATGGAACATAATAGTTAAGGTAATTAAGGAAAAACTAAAGTTTCCTTACCGTATCAGTTTAGTTTTCACACTATTCCACAATAATTCACTGCTACATCACTCAAAATTTTTTTTGATTAGCCCAATTATTGACAAACCCACGATGGGGAGCCTACCTATAAAAATAAAAGAAGTATTAACATTTATTTTTTTCAGTTGGTGTTCGTAATCCAACTTACCTTTATTACCATAATCCTGCAGCAATAATCCTCGTCTTTCGTCCAATTCCACCCCTGGACACTAAAGACAAGTTCAAACTCGCGCACAAATTTTTAACGGCCACAAACGAAATTTTTTAATGAACACTGATCACTGCTGTTAACACCAAGATTAAATCAAAAATGAATCGCGATTATTTAAAAAGTTTTCCACAAAATCCCGACTGCAAAAACAGAATTTTCCACAATTAAAAACGAATTCCTGCAAAATATACAATTTTAGGTATGGAAATAAAATCAAATTCAAACTTGTGGTAATGCAAAAGTTGCTTCCACCAAATACAATTTTGAAGGAGCAAAAGAATTGACTTACTTTCTTATTGTTCCACAAGTTTTCCGGAAAAATCCACCATCCTATTTGTCGAAAAACCGAAAACCAGTATTTAAACAAGTGACTAATAATTTATTGCGCAATAAAATATAAAATTTTCCACGTCACACCGCCCGTTGGAATTTAAAAAAGTACTGCGTTTCAAAATTCCGACCGTCATACGAAACCACCCGAACTTCGTCTTACGGAAAATTTTCTTTTCCATACAAATAACTAATTATTTTTAATTTAGCAAAGCAATAACGGCCGAATATGATTCTGTAATACAAAATTCTGAATTATATTTTTATTTTAGGAAGATCACCGCAACCACAGTCGGTTTGCTAAAGATCCAAGTTTGAAGAATGTCAAAAAATTGAAACTTTAAAATTAAGTTTGTGCAAATGCCGAGTTATTTACAAAAGCTTCTTTACGATACAAATAACTAATAGCTTTTAACTTACTTTCTTGGTTCTTGTAGTTTTTCGGAAAATCGATTTGATGCTGACTAAATTTCCTTCTTCGAAATGACGTCGTCTGCACCCAAGTAACATTTTATCTGTCAATCTGCAGTTTGACAATTTTACGTAATGACACGAAGCTACGGCCGAATGGAATTTTGCAAAACCAAAATCTGTATTAAATTTTCTATATAGAAAGATCACCAAAACTACAGTCGTTTTTGTAAAAACCAAGCCAACAAATTGAAACTTGTAAAATTATGTTTGTCCGACTGGTGAGTCATTCACAAAATTATCTTGCAATGTTTTCGTCACAAAAGCGTACACTACCTTCAGGTTTGATTCTCCAAGAAACTCTAGCAAAAATTATTACATCGCCTACCCAAAAAGTTTTCACACAAGTGGAAAATTTACACACACAAATAACAAATTTTTGATACAACATTTCTCGTCGGCGCTTAGGGGAAGTTTAACTAAGTGGTAAACATTTGACAGTCAGGTAATTTTTGTTTTAAAAATTATTTGAAATTTAAAAATGCATCACTGATGACGATGAAAGCCTGAAAGTGAAAAATTGTCGAATAATTTTCACTTTTCAACAGACCGGCTAAGTGCGGTAAGTTTAAAAAATAATTTAAAGTTGTTTTCTTTTAATGCAGAAAAATACAGGGTGTCATTTCAAAAGTCACAGTTTATCTTGAAAAGAATTTTCCAATGAACGACAATTTTTCACTTTCACCTTGTAGATGTTTAAATGTGATTCAAGATTCATTTTAATTTATTCAAGTTCCGGCTTAACACATGCAAAAGACTGATCGTTATCGGTAATGCAATTTTAAAAAACAAAAATTACCTGTTGTCAAATGTTTCGCACTTATCTTCCTCTGGGCGCTGACCAGAAACGTTAGATCAAAAATTTATTTTTTGTGTGTAAATTTTCCACTTGTGTGAAAATTTTTCCTTCAATTGTGGATTTGATTTTAATTTTTAAATTTTCATAGTATAACTTAGTGCTAATTTTCTTCAAATTCTATCTAAAAGAAAAGCACCAACACTTCTTAAACTAGACAAGTATCTAATAACTTTTATATAATTTTTAATGTATCAAGATTTAGCAACTTGATTTTTGATTTTAGGCTTCATAAAGGTCTTTACTATTCAGCACCTCCGCCTAGAATGAATTTTTATTCTACATTTCCTTAAACCTTTCCGTTTTTCTGGAGGGGACGTTTTATCAGCACAAATTCAAATTTTGTCCGGTGCACTTTAATTTTTAAATTTTTAAACGCACAATAATAAATACAAACTTTCGAATTTAATACCATAGATGACATCGTTTTGAACAGTGTTTTCACTCATTCGAGAATCGTGATTAAGGACATCCTTTTATCAAAAACTGGATGGAAATTTCCAAAATAATCAAAATCACTGATGAATTTCCACCTGCGTAGAAAATAAATGAAATCTCTTTCGTATTTTCGTACACAATTCAGCAAATTCTTGCTTCACATGCATAACAAGAAGTCTGTATTTTATTTATTATTAGTAATAATTAATTGTGCTGTTCCAGTAGCATTAACAACTTATTTTACAACAATTATTATATTTTTGCATGAAGGCGTTTAATTTAAATTTGCCATCTATTGATATTATAGAAAACATTATTTTCTGCTTCCCACTTGGAGTTGACGTAATTTACGCTAGATGTCCAAACATTTAATAGTGAACCGTATTTGGTTATTATGAAAAAGAGAGGTGTGCCTGTGTGTATGTGAACGTTTTTGTTAAGTGATGCTTTAATTTATATTAAAAAAACTGCCAATAGATAACCATAAGGTTGGTACTGATAACGATATCTTATCTATATTTGCAAGTCCTTCATTTACTTCAAAAATTATCATTTTTCTTTATGTAATCATAAAATGTACTAAATATGTATAAATTACACACACAACATGGTAGTTTTTAATGCATTTTTCATACTTGACATTTTAAAATTTCCATAAATATTTAAATTTCATTTCAAATTTAATATAAAATACCATATTACCCTAAAAGTGTGGGTGTTTCTTTTAATTGTGCGTGCGCACCATAATTTAATTTAAAAAATAGGCCAATATTTGTTTCTAAATATAAATAATTCATTATTATTTGATGAATTTACATTAATTTTAAATAAGTTTCAAATATTGCAAGCACCACATTTTATTTATACCAATGCTCTTTAATCGAAAGTGACTAATATACTAGGTGCCGAGAATTTTATTAGAACACATTCTAAAAATAGAGGGATGATAACATGAAGATCCAAAAATATCAAGGAACCATCCACTTCCGCTTAATAAGATCTATAAATTTCTTTATTTACTTTATTTCTTATTTTATTGAATTTCTACTTAAATATCTATAAAAACACAACATAACTACAACTAAACACCATCTGCTAATTTTTATATCTTTTGTACCCAACAAAATCAAATAAAACTTGCTAATTTCAAGTTATTCCGCCCTTCTTTCATTAAATTAAAAATTCTTACAAGTTTCCTTTTTATACGAGGGCTCTGCAGTAAAACCGGAAAATAATTTAGAAATTATCTTGATATCATCTGATTCATCAATCTTTATGTCAAATTGCTTTGCGATTAATTAAATTTTATTACTTAATAATTTGGGTTGATCACTAATTCCATTTTGAATTTTTTTTAAATTGATCAATTAAATTATAAGTTGGGAACCACCTAACGATCTGCATAAAAATTCCGTGTTTGGCCTTCACCTTTATTTCTCATGGGGGATGGGCTACTATAAAACCGTAGTATAGTATAGTAAATAACGAAGAAACTTTGGGATCGACTATAATAAATAACTCTGCCATTCAGCCAAAATACAATTTTGCACTTCCTAATAAAAAGTTTTTTTGTATAAAAAGACACACTTGATTCCATCCCCCACGATGCCATACTTCGTGAATTAAGAAGACCCAAAGTGTCACGACAACTTTTACGGGCAGAAATATCTCTATCACAATCGGAAGAGAAATTAAGCAAGACGACCCATTGTCACGACTTCTTTTCGACCTGGTTGTTGAGCTGGCAATATGCGCGATCGAAGCCCCTTCGGGATTCGAGATACTCTCAGTGGTGGCATTCTTGGATGACGTGTTTTTCTCTCGAACGACGAAAGAGATCTGAAGCACCTGCTCAATATCACCACTGAGCAGTTGCACAAAATTGGCTTGGAAATTAGACTGAACCTGGATCGAGGAAACTTGAAAAGAATGGAGTTGCTGTCCAGATTTGTGGATTTCGGTCGAGGATAAGGCAGATGGCAAATCATTCAGATCTAAACTACCATGTTCTAGACTCCACGTGATGAGGAAGAAGCTCGAACTAAAATCGAAAGTCAAATTGGCACTACGAATAAGATAAAATATGAATGGTTTGATCCCAATTGGTTCGGATCTGCATAAAACTGTAGATCTTCTGTGGCTGTAGATACTAGATCACACTCACTACAGACATAGAAGAGAAGGACGAGATAATGGCGTCAGCTCTGAACTCAAATAACACAAGAAATAAATTTTGAATATATCAATATCTCGTTACTAAATAAGGGTTGAACTTTGATAGTTAATTAACGTAAAGTTAAAATTATTTAGGAATGTAGGGAAGCTATTAAAATTCAAAGGAGAAACCGAGCTAGTTTCTCGTTCGTGCGCTCAACTCCGCTCTCGTGGGCAATAGACAACTTCACACACTTATTGCACAATATACTATTATTGGAAACTATTTTCTCGTTTATTAAATAATGAACTAAGGGCAATAAAATAGTCAATAATCAATTATTTATTAGAGTAAGACTTGCTGCACATCTTAAAATAACTAAAAGATGCTTCTGCTAATTGGTGATATGGTACTTGAAGCAAATGTTGTATTAAGTGCTTTATGAATAAAAAAGTTGTCGTTCAAGATTTCTGATGTGAGAAACGTTTATTGTCCTGTTAGGTCACTTGAGGTCGAGTACGTTTAATATCTTATCAAAAGTACACAATAAATATTTTACGTTCGTTACAATTTATTTTCAACTTGAGAAATCTGGAGTTCCCAGACAAAAAGTTATTAAACAAAAAACGTTCCCGATAGATTATTATTCCTCGTATAATTTATTTATTGAACCAAAGGAAATTTATATGTAAACTACTCATTGCCTCTTTTGTAATTTATGATCTGTAATGTAGTTTTCAATAACAAATAATAACTTAAGATTACATTGCTTACAAAAACAGTTACAATTATTGTTAGCATTACCCATACAAAAATAACTTTCAAGTCTAGATAGTGACTTCTACTTGGACTTTATTTTTAGTAAAATACAAAATCATAAATTGCCATTAAGTTTCTAAAACTAAAAATCCGGTAATTACAATTAAAATTGTACATTGTCGGGGGGCGATCTCGACCCCTTTTATTATTGATTTTAAATTTTTATTTCATTATGCAAAAAATAATAGCTCAATTAAACAATCAATTAAAATATCACTAGAATAATATGTATAAGTAAACTAAAATCTTTAACAAATCTATAGTAATTTTTGTTGTTAAGTATACTCATCTTATCCGAGATCTTATCTTCCACTTCAGTTAAATCATTGCTTTTTTATCTAACTTCTTGAGGAAAGACATCTTTTCTGTTACCAAAAATCGTGTTCAAAGTGACTCATTGTCAAAGCACTTTTGGAAATCATCGCGTGATGAATATTATTCAATGATTTTTACAGAAATCGTTGAGTAATATTTATTTATTTTTGTATCGATTTTTATTTGCTATAATAAAAAAAAAGAAAAACAGGTTGCTGAACTTTCAGACTTATCGTACTCGCTTGGCAGCTCGTGCTTAAAACAATACCTCTTATTTTTAAAACCTTCACTTGTCCTATAAAATAATACTTTTTATTTTTAAATCTGGGTTTGATTATTTCTTCAACCTTTGCTGCTCCAGGAAAACTGGAACCTGATACACTTACCTAACTGCGGTGTCAATATAAAAAATTAAAACCGAAATGAAATTACTAACGCCATGAATGGATTAACGAGATTCTCGCTCAAAGACTTCGTCTAATAATAAATTAGTGACGACTTAAATGGGTTAATATTTAAGATTTCATTTAATGTTATATATTGATATAGTAATTATGTTGAATTAAGAAACAATTTAAAGAATCGAAAACAGTAAAGCTTACTTCGTTTAGCTGGACTAATTCAGACTGAATCAAGCTTAATTATTATTGTCTATTATGTTGCCAACAGTTTGGTGAATTTTAATTATTTTCAATGCTACTTTAATTTTCCCAAATGCACACCTACATCTCGTCAAGTTTATTTTTTATATTTCAAAGCATAATTTTTTACAGGATGTCTTCTATCAGTCTACTTTTTATAAATGTGTTGCTAGTCCTTATAAGTATAAATCAAATAAAGTCTGAAACTTTTGGGACAAATAGATGCATAACGAAAACAAAATGTAATGAATGCATCCAAACACCTTCCTGCGCGTGGTGTTCTGAACCTGTAAGTACTGAACTTCTAAAAATGTGCATGATATTTATAGTTGCATTTAATTTTTAGTCGGATACATTTGGTGATCATCCAAGATGTTATCAACCTGCTGGACAACTAGCCCATAAAACTTGTGATCCTAATTATAAGTATTTCCCACACAATAGTTTTAATTTAAAGGAAATGAGGCCATTAAGTAAAAGTAATCATGATCGAGTTGCTAGAGCAGCCCAGAATGAACTTGGTGGTACTACTTATGATGATGGTTACACCACGTATTCAAAAACGGAATATACTCAAACTACTTTTAAGGGAGATTCAATTTCTTCCTCATCGTCATCCTCTTCTTCATCATCTTCATCAAGTTCTTCATCGTCATCTTCTTCTTCAACAACGACAACCACTACGACATCTGATATAGTACAAGTTAGTCCACAAAGAGTCGAAATGAAACTTAGAGCACGTAAGTTTTTTAAAATACAGATTGTTTGCGATACTCATTTATCCTGTTTAGGAGAATCACACAGTTTCACAGTTCAATATGTACAAGCTAAGGATTATCCTGTCGATTTATATTTTCTTATGGACTTGAGCAAATCTATGGAAGATGACAAGGATAAATTGTCTTTGTTAGGAAACCGTCTTGCCTTAACGATGCAGAATATAACTAAAGATTTCCAACTTGGATTTGGAAGCTTTGTTGATAAAGTAGTTATGCCTTACGTCAGCACTGTACCATCGAAGTAAGTAACATTTCTTTATATTGTTTGGCTCTTTGTAACGTTGTTTTTGTGTTGACATAATTTTTTTTATGCAAACTTTTGTTACTTATTGATGACAGGAAAAAGAAGCCTTGTACCAATTGTACTGCACCATACGGATATAGAAATCATTTGACACTCAATACCGATACCACTCGTTTTTCAGTAAGTTATTAATATTGTCACATTATTAATATTCCAGCCTATCCTACCTAAATCAGTTATTCCGTTCCAAATCATATTTGTACATCTTTGTTCCATTTTTCGCAAATATGTTTCAATTTTGTTGTTTCTCAAATTAGGATTTTTTGCTTATCATCAATAATTATGATTCTGGTAAATTTATAGTGGTTTCTTTTCTGCTACTGTTTCCTAGTGTAAATTATAGCATGATATTTTTTGTTAGTATTGTTAGCGCAGTATTTAAATTGAATGGGAAATCGATGGTAAATTCAAATGCAAAGCAACAAGTTTTGACATTTTTAGACAAAATTAAAGCAAAATGAGCTCAAAGTTGGAATTTGACTATTTTGTTTATCAAAAAAATTAAGACTGCTCAAAATTTAAGAACCTCTATAAAAATTTCAAAACTTAGTTGTATCTTCTGCATCAATAAATTGGCTTGTTGGCAATTTTAGCACATTTGGACATTTGAACTTCTAATGTTTTTTTCAGGAATACACGAAAGCCGCATGTGGCATGTTAATATTAAAAAACATAGTCTTTGTATTTGGTAAACATGTACTTGTCTACTTTTCTGCAAGAACTTTTCGTTCATATACAGGGCGAATTCTTCTATTGCGTCTTTAATAGTAAAATTAGCTAAAAGGAATTGAAATGCTATGTACCTTACTTGTAAATACATAGTTTGGTGAGTGTTTCGTTAAAGTACAGATGAATACAATTTTCTTATTTAAAATAAAATCTCCGCTGCATCCATACATCTGTATTCATTCCCTATACACTGTTAATTTTTATTATCCCCCCATGTTGAAGCATTAAAAAATTAATTACCGATAGAATGCAATTAGCATTTAAATAAGGTATTCATCAGAATCAATGATTAATAAACATTTAAATTAAATTGAAGTTATGTCATTAAATCAAAATGACTCAATTTTATGATTAAATGCTAATTTTCACTTTATTTTATGATGCAGTCAGCTCTTACATATTAAAAAATTATTTTGAAACATATTTCTAGAATTTTACAATTACAGATGCTATAAAGAATATTGCCATAAATGGCCCCCCCTGTAATTCCAAAATAAAATTTGAAAATTTCTTGTAATAAATGATATTGTAATTATTTTAAGGTTGTAAGTCATTGCTGAACTAGATAATGAAAAGACTTTTCATTTAATTGAAATTTATGACTTTCATCTTTAAAAAATTAATTTGTATTACTGCATGTAGGTGTTAGTTAAGTTTGTTATTATAGTTTAAAGCATCCCTGCACGCATTGTTCTCCACCCTACGGTTTCAGCCATTCAATGACGTTATCACAGAATTGGAGTGCATTTTCAGTAAGTTCTGCGTGTTAATACAGCTTTTAATTGGTTGTGGTGATTTCACTCTTTTTTTTATTAATAATTTCAGCTACTCATCCAAAAGTGGTGGTTTATAACCAATTTTCTAATGAAGTTTTGCATGCACTTACACTACCTTTTATATCCAACTTTTCTTATCCCAACTAATAACACGATTTAAATTTTTTTGCAGATTTTTTTAAATTAGTGCTTCCATACTTAAAATATTAAAATTCAATTTTTTTACTATGGTTTGTGCATTTACGCTTTGAAACTACTCTCCAAGTTTTTTAAAAAGTGATTTAAATTTTTTAAGTTTGGAAGCCAATTATTTTAGAAAAATATATTTTGTGTTGCATTACTAGGACATGGTTAAAAGTGCCAATGTATCGGGCAATTTAGATGCCCCAGAGGGAGGATTTGATGCAATAATGCAAGCTATTGTTTGCCAAGAACAAATCGGCTGGAGACCTCAAGCTAGAAAGCTTTTGGTCTTCTCTACTGACGATGGTTTTCATTATGCTGGCGATGGAAAAGTATATACATTTTTATATAAATTGTAATTAGATATTTCTAAAAACTAAATTTTAGCTTGGAGGAATAATTAGACCAAACGATGGTTTATGCCATTTAAAAGACGATGTATATTCGTATTCTAAAATTCAAGATTACCCAAGCATTTCTCAACTCAACTTAAAAGTCAAGCAAAATGCGATTAATGTTATATTTGCTGTTACTAACAAACAAACTGAAGTTTACGACCAATTAAAAGAGCACATTGAAGGTTCTTCGAGAGGAACTTTAAGCAGTGATTCTTCTAACATAGTAGAATTGGTTGAAAAACAATATTCTGTACGTCTTCATACTTATTTTGAATTACCGTTCTAAATTGATTTTTTTTTTTAGGAAATATCTTCGACCGTCGAAATGACAGATAATGCAACTGGTGGAGTAATTATTAAATATTATTCCAAATGTTTGAACACATCATCGGTTGAAAATCAAACCAACACCTGTTCAGATTTTAAAGTAAATTTAATTTATTCAATTTAACTTTAAAAAATTAACTCCAAGTAAGCAATAATAAATTTATGACGTTACCGAATGATCATTTCTACAGTTTAAATTTTTACCTTATTAATTAAAATCTGAATTAAAGAACAAGTAATTATTATTAAATACTATTATTGCTTTTTGGTTGTTAGTTTTTGAAAATACAACTTTATTTTTCAAGTTTATATTTAAATGTTTTTTAAGGTTGGGCAAGTGATAGATTTCAGACTAGAGGTTTCTCTTAAAGAATGTCCTAAGGATCGTAAGAAGTGGAATCAAACAATACGAGTTTATCCAATTGGTTTATCCGAGAGCTTATTCATTGATTTAGAAATGCTTTGTTCTTGTCCCTGCGAAACTGAAGGCACAGAAGAGGTAACGTAAAATCTAACGAACAGAACTATATGTACTGACCTATTTACTTTATAGGAGCAGCTAAGTAATTCAATTAAATATTGTAATAGTGCTGGTAACTTAAAATGTGGAATTTGTGAATGCGATGAGTTTCACACTGGAAAAGATTGCAAATGTATGCAGGGATCACTATCAGATTCTAAAAACACGACAGGTTGTAAACCTCCTGGATCTAAAGATGCAGTTGAATGTTCTGGAAAGGGCGTTTGTCAATGTGATCAATGTGTGTGCAATCAACCAGAGCATGTTAACCAAGTAAAGTTTCCACCAAGTTGATTTATTCAAATGTTACAGCATAATTTGTAGGAAATATCTGGGTTATGGTGTCAGTGTGATAGTTTTGCTTGTTATCGTCATGCTGGAGAAATTTGTGGGGGCCATGGTAAATGTGATTGTGGCAAATGTTTGTGCGATGAACCATGGACAGGGCAGGCTTGTGAATGTTTTAACGCTACAAACACTTGTTATCATCCATATAAAGAAAATCCTAAATTGTGTGAGGGTCATGGTACATGTAAATGTGGCCTTTGTGATTGTGACGATACTGTGGAAGGTAAATACACAGGACGATATTGTGAAAGATGTCCCGTAAGTTTTTTTTTGTATTATTATACAAGATTTCTGTAATGTAACATTTTAGAATTGTACTGACGTTTGTGATAAACTTAAACCATGTGTTCTTTGCCAAGTATACCACTTGGGTCCTTACCATAAAAAGGAATGTGTCGAAATGTGTAGTAACTTTACTCCGATAGAGGAAGATACTGTTCAGGCTGATGAACAAAATGGAATATATCCTTGTGCTGGTTATGACTCCGAAGATTGTCGATACGTCTTCACTTATAAAGAAATAAATGATACGCATTATGATGTTAAAATACAAAAGGAACGAGAATGTCCTGCTAAGGTTTTGCATTCATTTTTGTTAATTTATGAACAACTTATTACATTAAATCTTTTAGGTGTTCCTTTTAGGCATAGTGTTAGGGGTAATAGCAGCTGTAGTACTGATGGGTCTGGCTATTTTACTGCTATGGAAATTGCTAACCACAATTCATGACAGAAGGGAGTTTGCTAAATTTGAAAAAGAAAGAATGATGGCCAAGTGGGACACTGTAAGTATTTTAATGGTGTATTATTGAGTGAAAAATTTAAAAATGTGTGTATTATACAGGGTGAAAATCCAATTTATAAACAAGCAACATCGACATTCAAAAATCCAACCTATGCAGGAAAAGGTTAAACTGCTTTGAAGATGACGAGTTTTCAACTTCATATGCTTCCCTATTTCGCCATCTTCCCAATTTCTTCCATAAAAATATTGTAAATACGGATTCTGTTCTCTTCTCCTTATGCAGTTTTATTTTACCCTCGTGACAAGATTTAAATCTTTTACCTTAATTAAAGTGTATTATAATGTAAAAAATCTTAGTAATTATTACTAATTACTTAAATTCTAATATGCCATATTATTATTAAGTTAAAATGATTTGTTAGTTTGGTAGTTCTGTAAGTGTTATAACATTTATTTGCATTGTTATTCAGGCAGCTGTTCATTTTGACTTTTACTGATACTGTTGCTTATTTAAATGTTTTATTTATTTTTTATTTTTCTTGTTTTACATTTTTAGTTACAATAAATTCAACTATTCTCGAATTTTATACATCCAATATTTTTATTTATTAACTCTAATAATAACTAAAATTGTTAAATTTTTTGATAAAAAAAATTGTATTGCGTATCTAATGGTATCGATAATAAGAATTTGTTCTTAATTTAAAAGGAATGACTAGAGGTTTATATTTGCTAGTAATAATAACTTTTGAATAATTTTGATAGATATGTACTTAAAAAGTGTCTTAACTACTTTAGTAGATTGGTGCCTTTATATATATCGTCGCTGTATTGTAAAAAGGGCGAATAAGCTATTATTTTTAATAGCTTATTCGCCCTTTTTACAAAACACCGACGATATGTAAGTGAAAATATTATTTTTAAAGTATTTATGTAGGTATAATAGTTTTATAAGCACATCGAATAAACCAAATTTTTTAATAATAATATAATTAAATACTGCCAATTTGTTTTTGAAATAACAGGCTTGTAATAAAATTTTTATAACTAATTTTTTCTTTATCTTTTCCAAATATAAAGATCGGTGCTCGGCTATGTAAAGGCTTTGCATAAATCTCCCCAGCAATTGCAGTAAATCTATAAATTCTGTAATAAACTAAATTGGATTCTATTGATGCTCATAAAACGCCTACCAATTGCAACGGGAAACTTTCAAGTTTCATTTATGGGCTATGCAATGTTAAAGAAAAAGGCTACAAAATGTAGTTTTGAAATTGAATTAATTAACTCACCCATAATCTGCTATCACCAGCTTATTTTGATTTGCAACGTGAACTTGTGGGGAAAACGATGAAAGATTTTAGAAGTCTTTTAAGTAATCTGGAGAGTAAATCAAAGCTTATTTACCTAGTTTCGTATGGAAATTGTGGCCGGTCTTATATTTTGCACAGACTACGCAGTGACTACATAAACGATTAGTACACAAGGGTGAATTTAAGAAGAGAATGCTGAGCGGTAAAACTCACATAGACAGTGTCTTCTCTTTCCCGAGACTACTTTATAGTGGTGCGAATTGGTGTTGGTTAATTTTAGAAATGTATTTACTTCTTATGTTCTGTTGGTTGCAAAGTTTCTGATTGTAGTCCCGAAGATGAATAAAATACAAGCTCGAAATGTCGATGAAAGGTTAGGTTACTTTCTGTGGTTTAAGCTCATGCCAGAAGCTTAATCTGTCGACTCATTGGGTAATTTTATCCTTTAGCTACGCATTGCATAAACTACTATTGTGAACTCATGGCGAATCAAATCAGACCAACGGAGAAAGAAAAATTGTATCACAATTTTTTGTTCTATCTCTGTCAAGTTGTGTGTAGCTGGCATTGATCACTAATTAAAAAAAAACTAATCAATTCGATTTAAAAATAAAACGTGGAAATGACCATGATTCGTAAAAAACATTGATACTGCAATGACAGAATGACATTAAATTTGCCCTTGATTGACAAACAATAACATTGACTGACGTTTTAATAAGAGGTTATGTTATTATTAATTTAATAACATTTCATTGATAAATTACCAATTAAAATATTTTGATAATACGCAAAAATTATGGAATTACGTACGAAGTGCCATGTGACATCCGAAAATAACCGAGTGCGGATTTAAACTTGGTATGGTTCGAAATCGAAAATGGGTTCTTATTTCGCCATTTCGTTGTAGTTAAACGTTTTTGCACAAAGACACATTTTGGTTAGTGATTTTGATTGTTTTTAATAGAATCGTGAAATTTTTGGTGTAACTTGAATAATAACAACAATAATAAGTGTTTCATATTTATTTGTGTTTGTGTGTGGGGGAGTGTAAACGTCTATTATAATAGTGTAATGCGTATTTTGTAAACAATAGAATTATATTTTTTAAAATGGAGTTAATGAAAAATACAATTAACAGATATTTCTGTCGTTTTATAACTCACGAAGAAGTGGAATCTCGTATAACTAAATTAGATTCGTATTTCAATTCAATTCATAGAATTGTAACATGGCAAGACCGCGATTTGACCGTACTTGTTATACTTTTCGTCCAGGCTATTTCCTAGTTTGTATTTTAATGATTGTCTACAAAGCTTTATTTTAATTTTTGTAACTTTTAGTGCAATCTCCTTTTTCGATATACAACTGTATACCTTATTTTGCTGTTCGGCGTTACTTTTCATCCTGGGTCATCTTTATGTTGAAAGTAGTAACATTAAAACTGCACCGGGACCCTATTCTAATTCGGAAGAGAAGATTTCCGTTTTTATTAAGTCGAGAATTTTCTATTTACAAAAGTTGCGACGAGAAAATCCAGCTGCGGTAGGCTTATTATTGTCGATTGTATGTGGAAAACACTGAATTGAATCTTTTTTAGTTTTGTATTATGATGTCTGGATTATTCATTTTATTATCCTTTATATCTCGGTACCTGTCAGGACTACAATTACTATATTTGATGACGATGTCAATGTTTGCTGGACCTTTAATATCATTAAAAAGTCCTAAATTTCTTGAGAAGATTTTTGAAAATATCATGTATGAAGGTAACTTAAGTCCTTTCCAAGTGGTGCTGGGAAAATTAAATTTTGTATTTTAGGCATACTTGACGAGTCAGATTTGTTGTTCGATGATTTTGAAGATTGTGATCATTATAATTTAGAAAACATAGATGCTGATCCTACCACAGGTATTGCTACAAAATAATTTGTTTTTATAGGATAGCCTACATGATAAACTGAAGCATATTTTGACCATGTTTATTTATGACGGCTAGCTTTCTTATCGAGTTCATATGTGATAAAAAAATATCAGTAAACAATATTTCTTTAATAAGTCATCCTCAAATGGTTTTGCTAAACGAATGACCTTGATCTTGCCACGCAATTTTAAACAATAAGTAAATATGATTTAAAATTCAAATCTGAACACTAAAACGTATTTTCAGAAATGTTTTCAAACATCTTTTGAAATTGATTAATTTATATAAATGTGACGTTGAAAATTGGCAAATTATCAACATAAATTTAGATGATTTTATATTGTGTGCAGATAGTTACGGCAATTGAACTGTAATTTTTCTATTACGTTCAATATTTATTTAAAAATATTACTCAAAAACATAAAAAGGTAAAGCAGCAATGGCCCTTATGTAAAAAGTAAGCTGCATTTGTAGCGACAGTAACTTGGAAGAAATACTCAAAATAGTATCTTATTTATATATTTTTTAAATAATATGAATCACCTTTAAGACCACTGACCCGGCTGAAGGAAACTAATTTTTTTTTGTTTTTATTTAAATTTTAATTGCAAATTAATTTTTTAAGGTTGCTCTACAATTATAAAACAGATTTCTACTTTAATAATATTAATCTTGGCATACTTATCAGATTTATAACATTGGACCACTTCAATATTTAAAAAATATTTGTAGGTACCTATCTAAGAAAGAGATGATTTCATACATTTTTATTGTACCTACCTCTGTTAAAAAAGTCAAGGTTTTCTAATATGATAATTAACTATGATTAGATTATTATACGGTAGCAGATGATTGTTGAAAATTTGAAGTTTTCAACATTTAAAGGTTAACTACACGAAGTTTTCGAATAAGTGATGAGTTCTTTACTTCCTGCAAATGTAGGAAAAGGTGATGACATTTCCACAATTATGTTTACACATAATAATCAACCAGTGCATTGTTTGATACTAATAATACAGAGCAATGGTTAATTATGCATTAATTAGCATAAATGAAATATTAAAAAATACTTGTTTGTATAATATATTGCTTTATTTTGATGCAAGAAAAGCTTTTTTGAAACGTTAAAAAAAAATTTGGGTAAATTATAATCACGTAATTTTTATATTAAGTGCTTAAAATTGTATTACGTTACTTATATAGGGCCATGTTCTTCATTCCTTACTTAACACACTTCCGATTCGTTCATTTTAACCTGAAAAAATTGGGAGATTTCGAGAGAACGATGGGGTCATAACCTGGGCAATTTAGTTTTTTAATCTTGTGTTGTGGTGCATCAATTTCCTTTCCAAATATTCATATTTACTATTTACTACAATTATTATTCGTTATTCCATAATTCTTTGTTGACATTTCAGGTCTTTATTTTACTCTTCTTCGGCTTTCGACTACTTAAACTGGATTGGGAAGTGTGCCTGTAAACCCGATTTTTATTGTTGATGTGAAAATAATCAACGTTCATATCAAAGTTAGTCTCTCCAGATTTTAAACAGGTACCTTAGCATTAGTAGTTGATCACATTAACTACTCGGCCAATGACTTGCCTTCCTTCTCCCATCTATTTTAGCATTGCTCTCAACAAATTAAGGAAAATCACCTCAAGTTTTAGGTTTCTTTTTACTGAGTTATTATAACTGTTGTAAAAAGTAAAAACCAGTCGATCCACAAATAAATATAAGGATAAATTACTAACTAAAAATAAATAACATTTCGGTATAAATAAATAATATTTAAGTCATAAATATTAACTCTAATATTTAAAACAACTAAATGTGAAAATGTTATCACCTCAGTCCAAATAAAATACCTTTTATAGTCCTGACAAAGGATAAAGTAAAGATGGGAGCACATTAGGCGAAACGATGTGACGCCAATTTTATCGCTTAGAGAAGTTTACGTAGAATCAAATGGGAACCCGTACATTAAGGCGAAAATTCCTAACGTAAACTTCTCTAAGGGTACAATTATATTGGAGCTGTGATAACCGCTAGAGCCGCGATACTAGCGAAGTAGAGAAAAGCAAATCGTTGAAGTATATGTTACTTATTATGTTGAAGCAGTGCACAAGCCAATGTTAATTCATAAAACAGCGATTAGAGCTAAGAAATTTCTTTGCTCTTTTCACTTATCACAGCTCCAACATAAACGTACCTAGGCCATAAAGTGCAAATGCACTGAAAGTGCTGAAGATGAAAAAATCTGCAGAGTTACCGTTTCTGGTTCCTCCTTACCTTTACCTCTTTCGGTTTCATTTAATTAAATCTTCACGACTTTCAATCACTTGATACATAGAAATTTCCTGATCAGTAAACTTTGTAGCTGCTAAATTTCTTTAACAATTTCATTATCTTCATCAATGACCTCGTCATTTGAACTTATCACTTTTTCTTTATCTTCTTTCTCATGGTCAAGGCCTTTTGAATTGAAACTATTTTAAGTGATTGATAACTTTTCACTCCCGATGTCCTCAAAATTAATTTAGTTGCCAGCTTTTACGTTAAACCTTGACACTATTTTTTGTGTGTTTACTGTATTTTTACTGCCGAATTTACAATCGGTTGAAAATATAATTTTGTGTTATTTATTTGTTAATCATTTTCAAATTTCCTAATAATTTCAGATTCGATTAGCAGTTTACTTGATAACGAATTAATTGTAATGCCATCTCATTCAGAAGTTGATGGTACTGCAGAAGAACTTACAGAATCTAATCTGATGGAACTTATAGTACCCAAGAGCAGCTCTTCAACAGATTCGAATTCGGATTCTGAACATAAAAATATAAATTTTATACCATCTCATTTCGAAAACGAAAGTTCCTCAGACGAAGATAATTATTTGCCACACATTACTCCACAAATTTCCACCACAAGTAAATCGAAAGAAACAAATAGCGACAGCGAATTTGAAATTATAGATTACAATGAGTTGGGTGGTACATCAACTCAGAAATAAGTTAACTTATACAATTATTTTAAATGAGTGCTTAGTTTTGTGATATTTTTTATGTTACCTAAACAAGGTATTTATTTTATTGATTAGAATATACAATTATTTTAAGTTGACTTTTAATTTTTGCGTTGGATTGCTCGATTTCTTTTTATATTCAATAATATACTTATTATTAAGTGACTTTTGGGTGTAAATTAACCATCAATAATATTTTTATATTTCTGTACGACTAATTAATTTTAACAATTTATTATTATTTTGGTATTTTTTTAAATTCTGGTCCTTGTATTGTGTATAAATCAAAGGTTTTTAAATAAAATTTTATGTTTTATGTACATAAAGGGTAAGTATCGTAATTCAATGTAATTTTATTTGATTTTCTCTAACTTGCATGTAAAAATGTTATGCACTTAAAATGTTTACATTATTAAAATTGACAAGTAATTGTAATTTTTCTAAAATTATTGTGAACCAAGAGATCTGTAAAGTTTCAATTTTAAATGAATTGTCGAGGTAGGTAAGGGAGAAAATATTGGAAATATATCAAACCACAACTTAGGCTAGTAAAAAATACTTGTTTGTTCTCCCTTATATACCTTTTATCATATCAGCAGTCCATGTGTATAATTAAATTACTTTTTGGGATTAACACAACTGACTGTAAAGAATGGTTAAATCCTGGAGACGCACCTGAACAGTATTTTTAATTATTTAATTGTCAGTTGATCAAAAAAATAATGAAAGCTCAATTCGCTGAATTAAATTGCAGTAAGTAAAATTAAAATCAATTTAACATTTGTCAATTAATGAAAACGGCAATTTAATTTTTTGAATAAATATAGAAAATGTGTCGAGTTCCTTAATGATTGATAACCAAAAGGTTTGGGTCACCCAAGTGAAAATTTTTAAGATTGTGATTTATAAATGCAGTATCAGTAAAGTTAGAGTATGTGTTAGATTTAGATGCACCTTTTTAATCTCACTTGGGTGTTTCGAAAATATTGATTTTTTCGATGAGAAAATTATTTCTCTCGGAAACCATGTGGGCATTGTTCAATACAATAAATTGTTAATGTTCAATTGCTCCACATTATTTAAGTAGTAGTGAAAATTTCATTTGTCGTTACCCCATTGGTAAACAGTTTTTCAACTTAGACTTAAATACTGCGGTGCAATTAGACATACGTGACTTGTTTGTGCCTAGCTGTAAACCGTTTTTATAATTAAACTAATAAATACAAATACTTTGTCAAATTGTACATTATTGTCCAATATTTGCTTGTACATAATGTGTTTTATTTAAATTAATGTAAGTATGTACATGTAACAAACTGCATTTGTCATTAAATAAAAATATCAATATTTTACAATATCCAATAAGAAAATAGTGAAGCGATTTAAAAACAATAGGGATTTTTTTAATCTGATATTTCCTCATTCGGCTCCATGTTGATTCGTTTTGGTAAAACACTTTCGAATGCCTCTTTAAAAGATTCACCTTCGCACACCTTCAATATTACTTCAAACACTAAAAATAAATTGAGATAAAAAGGAGTACTACACCAATACAGAGTTGCCGCAGGTGTATTCATAAAATATGCGTTCAAATAGTAGCCAATTTATTAAAAACATCACAGAAATTAATAAATTTGAGAGAAATCCTTACTTTTATTTTTGTCGATTTATTTTGTTTGATTCGCTCAAAAATTGTGAAAATGAGCGATAATAGAAACTATATTTATTTGCGAAGAAGTACCGAAAAATCATTGAATTTTTGGAAAACCCTTGAGTTAGAATTCTTTGAAATCACTGGGAAATCTTTGGAATTTGCAGACTTGTGTACACAAATTTATCTGGATATTTACCCCCTGGTATAAGCAGTATAATATACAGCATTGGCCGAAAGTACTAGATCAATTGAGGAAGTCCCCGATTGAAATTATCCATCGGCCAATCTAATACAGGAATTTTATTTTCTTTAAATCTGCTTCTGATAACTTTAGACATCTGACATGAAGCATTATGTTGTTGAAAGATGTATTCCGGATTATCTTCCTTAAAAAGATATCCCTCTGCAAAATTTATTCTCTTTGCTTTTTTAGCTTAGATATAAATTGTTGAATAGGGTAAATAATGAATATTTTTTTAAAAGGTGAATATGTGTGGCAGTCCTTCAATATATAAAAAAAATAAACTCACCTTGATTAATTGTAAATACTTTTCTAGTTTTCATGTTAAAAAATTCCGTAATTGGCAACTGAGCATGTTCTATTCCTTGTTCCACTGCTTTTTTGTAACAAATACCCTGTTAAAGAAATGTTGATGCTTAATGAGAAATTCTAAGAAAATTACTCGACTTACTTTATGTGAGTTGTGATCAACCAATCCACCAATAATGTAAATTTTGTTATCTTCTAATTCTTTAACAACATTATCGCTTTCACTAGTAAGATACACTAATTTATCTTTAGGGAAAACTTGTAAATAGTCTTGGTCGTGAAAATTCACATCCCAATTTTCATATCCCACATGCTTCGTCATTTCTTCTTTACTTTTTCCAGTGAAGCTAGTAAGATTTAACTGCATGGGTGATTTTGAACGCCTGTTTATCGTATAAATCCTCAAAATTTGTTTAATAACCTTCCCTATATCCTAAAAAAACTTAACTTATCCCGAGCAAGATCTTTTAAAAAGTTTCGAACCTTATCAATCATGAGATGATCAAAACTTAAATCGATAATAATACCAACTTTGCACGCACTGTCTTTCATTTTGCTATTTTTCAACTGCTTCCGAGAAGGCCCTAAATCAACGTTGTTCAACTTGGCTTCGATTTTTTTATTTTTAGTTTTCAATTTTTCTCTAGCCCTTTTTTCTTTTTTAACAGCTTGCCACTTCAACATGCGATTATATTTTTTCATTTGTGATTTAGTCAGTTCGGATACTTTAACACCATTAAACAGTTCTTCACTTTCGGCAGTTTCATTAGATTCCTCTAAATAAGGTTTTTTATTCGATGAACTCAAGCTTTCTTCACATGCTGACTCTAATTTATGCTTCACAGCCTTTGTGTCCTCTGAAGCTGACATGATATTTTAAAATAATAAGGATTGTTTGAAAAATATGTGATCAAGTCAAATTTAACCTCAAATTTTAAGCAATTTGAAAAATTTCCAGCACATTTCCAGATGACGTTAAATTATTACAAATGGATTATACTAGATGGCATTTACTAAAGGCGTATTTTCGCGAGGTACCAAAAGTAACCGGTTGGTTGTTTGCGGTTACGACTGGTACTTCTCCCACTACAATTTTTAAATGACTGCGAAAATGGAACCTAACCGTACTTTTTTAAATGAAAAAAATTAAAAATAATTTACGTTTTGCGAACATAAAATGTAAATTATGTATCAGAATTCATTAAAAAATTCATTCCAACTAAGATTGGATTGGAGGAAAATTTTAATAAGGTGTGTAAATTAAAATTTTTGAAAAATAATTTAACCGAAGTACCTAGTTAGCTTTCCTGTGAATTTATATAATAATATGTAGGTTATAATCAAATATATATATCAAATATATTATATAACAAAAAAATATAAATTCTAAACTAAAATTATTAAAGGATTTAAATGTAAATGTGAAAATCAAATTTTAAATATGGCGGGCATTTTACTATAACCGCTATTGTAACCACTGTCTGAGAGCGGTTGCTTCGGTTGGTAAATATTTGACCGTAAACTACCTCCCCTACAACCGTTTTGTCGCCAAAATACGAGCGGTTGCAACCGGTTACTTTTGGTACCTCGCGAAAATACGCCTTAAATTTATTGTAGTTTTTAGGAAAAGTAGGAAAGCAACATGGTAAATTATTGTATTTGCTTAGGAAAAAAAGTAGAAACTTTTAGGGGTCAATTTTGTAAACTGTTAAAAGCTAAAACCTGGCCCTCGGACCCTATCTACATTTCATTACAATTAGAAAATCGCGCCATTTTGTGACGTCACACTTCTTCAGTCTGTAAGGAAGTCTTAGAATGGTGTTTACAACATTTTCCTCAGTTGAAATGGTTTAATTTTACCTTTTTATGATGCACTTTGTAGAAGAATATTCGATAGGTGCGGTAAATATGCACCTTTTATTATGATTTCGGTAGTTCGGCAAATTTTTTCGGTAGGTATATCATAATGGCCGAAGGTTATGTATAATGACCGTGTCAAGTAATATCAATTTATGAAATACTTACGGACATTACCACAGACCTATGGAATTATTGAATTGTTTGTTTACTTTTAAAAATTGATTTTCAGGATGCACATTGTTGTTTAAACACAACTTTGTGCAGAGATTTTGGTTTTTTACATAATTATTTCAACACCGCAATACCATAATGGATCCTTTGCTACTGACATTCAAAGAACGCTTTAACGACAGTGTATTTAAAATACTTAAGAACAAAGCCGATAATTGTGTTTTCATAACGAAAGAAAAATATTTCGATCTGATCAATGTGGTACGAGAATTAAAAACTAAATCTTCTCGTAAAACTCCAAGTGACTACCAAAGACTTAAACGTTACGATATAATTCAAGTGGGAAATTGTGATAAATTAATTGCTCCGGTTTCGGAAGACAATCCAGATATTAAATATTTTGTTCACGTAGAAGAAATGTTTGATATTTTACACGAAACACATTTAGCAGTTGGTCATGGAGGAAGAAACAAAATGACCCAGGAACTCAAAGTCAAATACAGAAATATAACGAAGGAATCGATAATGATCTATTTGAATTTGTGTGAAACGTGCGTTAGAAATAAACCAACTAGAGTAGTGATACCCAGGATCTTTGAAAAGAAAGTGGTAATTTTAGCTTGTTTGATTATTTCAATATCTGACTTTTGTATTTTAGATGAGCTTTGAATCAACCGATTGTACTACATACGATGTAAAACCGTTGGAAAATGACTATCTAAATAAAGAAATGAAAGAAGTAAGTATTAAATTTTTCTCATTTTCGAGCAAAGCTTACATTAAAATTTTAGATGGAAGATTGCCCGTTGCAAAATTCTTCTTCTGAAGAGCAAGATTTTGATAGTACGGCAACGAATTATGCAGAGATACAAAGAGAAAATGAGCTTTTAAAGCGGAAGCTATTATTAGCTGAACATAATCAACAAATGAAAGTGATTCAATTGCAATATGAAAATGAACTTCTAAAACAAAAATTAATAAAATATAAACTTAGAAAGTACGAAACAAATTGTGATTAAAATAAGATGTAAATCAGGTTATTTATTGTAATTACATTTATACTACAAATTTGAAAATATTTTACAAATTTAACGTTACTTTATCAAATCCTCTTTGATTATAATCTGTCGGTAGTGATCGCTCTGATACTATGGGGTATTTTGGATCTCCTGGAACAACTCGGCTTCTAGATTGTAAAACCCTCCAGCCTTTAAGTCGGCTCCAATCATTAGCATTATATTTAAAATAATATACAGTGCCAACTGTAAAACCCAATAACATTATAAATCGACCAGCAAACAAACGATATTGGTACACTCCTTTTCCGAAAGCTGGTTCTAGCATCTTTGCCACTAGATCCAAAGGTGCTTTGTAAAAGCGGCGAATTGGGTTTGTAAATTCTCTTTGCAGTTCTGGTACGTATCTGGGTTCATTGTGAGATAAAATTTGATCTTTTAACCACTGCTTCCTCCATTGTCGTTCTTCGCATGTCATACCAATAACTCTTTCTCTTTCATTAACCATGCGCCCAGCAATTTGCATGGGCTTTACACCCCCAGTTTCTGAACTCTTCATTTTTATTTCAAGTTTTAAAGAAACGATCCTTAAATTATATAATTAACTTGATTTTATTAGGTTACAACTACTGCTCCATCTGAAGTGACATTCAAAACAAATTTTTTGACAAATTCAGACAGCGGGCCTCAACATTTCTCCATATAAATTGTTTATCCTATGTACAGTATTAATAAATTTAATTGTTGAGAACCACTGCTTAAAATCTCATTTGTTGAGCTTGGTGCTGTCAAAATATGTGAATAGTCACTTTTGCATTTTGTAGTAATCGAAACGTGAATTTTCTATAAGAGTGTTTTCTAAGTGAAATAATTAAAATATTATAGCGGACATTAATTAAGATGACCGTAATAAACAAGGTACGCAACTAATTGTATTATTATTTGTAGTAAATTTGTTTATTCTATTGTTTATTTCACATGTAAAGATTGTCACGTCAAAATTTGAACGCTTATATTGCGAATTTTAAAATTTTTATATAACTTAAATGGGTTCAGAAGTGTCTTTGCCCACTACGGGAGAAGCTTCCGCTTCTACGAAATTAACTAAAAGCTCTTTCAGGCTTGAGGTTCATTCTATGCCAGATAAACGTGCACCTGTTACAACTCAAGTATTTGTAATTATTTATTATTAATCTTATTCTTTTTTGGACTTGCAGATGGATATCGATGGGCCTTCTCCCAAAGGCGAAGGATTTCGGTCGTATTACATACAAAAAATTGAGGAACTTCAGCTAATAGTAGCCGAAAAAAGTCAAAATTTGCGTCGTCTTCAAGCACAACGTAACGAACTCAATGCGAAAGGTAATAAAAAATTAGAGTTTTAAATATTTGCTAAAATTATGATTTTCTAGTTCGTATGTTACGTGAAGAACTCATGCTGTTACAAGAACAGGGCAGTTATGTAGGAGAAGTGGTTAAACCAATGGACAAAAAGAAGGTTTTGGTTAAAGTACACCCAGAAGGAAAATTTGTGGTGGATATTGATAAAAATATTGATATTAACGATGTGACGCCCAATTGCCGAGTTGCATTAAGAAATGAAAGCTACACTTTACATAAAATTTTACCAAACAAAGTTGATCCGTTAGTTTCACTTATGATGGTTGAAAAAGTACCTGATTCAACATACGAGATGGTTGGTGGATTGGACAAACAAATAAAAGAAATTAAAGAAGTTATTGAACTTCCGGTTAAACATCCCGAATTATTTGATGCTCTTGGAATTGCTCAACCTAAGGGAGTTTTGTTGTATGGACCACCAGGTAATTTATTTGGTAAATTTTGAGATTCATTCAATATTGAACTTATTCTTTAGGAACTGGTAAAACTTTATTGGCACGTGCTGTTGCTCATCATACAGAATGCACATTTATTCGAGTATCGGGATCTGAATTGGTGCAAAAGTTTATTGGTGAAGGTTCTCGAATGGTTAGGGAATTGTTCGTTATGGCTCGTGAGCATGCACCTTCTATTATTTTTATGGATGAAATTGATTCAATTGGTTCTTCTCGTATCGAGTCGGGTTCAGGTGGTGATTCTGAAGTACAAAGAACTATGTTGGAATTGCTGAATCAATTGGACGGATTTGAAGCAACAAAAAATATTAAGGTAAATTGTATTCATGTAATAGATTGATGAATATTAAAATAAATTGTTAATTGTAGGTAATTATGGCTACAAATCGTATTGATATATTGGATCCAGCTTTGCTACGCCCAGGTCGTATCGATCGTAAAATTGAATTTCCACCACCAAATGAAGAAGCTCGTTTAGATATTCTTAAAATTCACTCACGGAAAATGAATTTGACCCGAGGAATTAATTTAAGAAAAATTGCAGAATTAATGCCCGGTGCAAGCGGTGCAGAAGTTAAAGTAAGTAACATTCAAAAATTGTTATAATTAAAAATTATACATCTTGAATTTTAGGGCGTTTGCACTGAAGCTGGAATGTATGCATTAAGAGAACGTCGAGTTCATGTAACTCAAGAAGATTTCGAAATGGCCGTTGCTAAAGTTATGCAAAAGGATTCAGAGAAAAACATGTCGATTAAGAAACTCTGGAAGTAGTTTTATAAGCAGGAAATTTATAATGTGTTAATTTTTTTAAATAAATAAATGTACTTGGAAGTAAAAATATGAAATAGGAACTACAAATTTTTGATTTATGGTGCTAGGGTACGGTACCGTACATATACAGATGTGTGGTGGACTAGCGAACATTCAATATTTACAGATTCGAAATATTGTTAGTTCAGTGGATGGGAACCATATATTTTTAATTAAATTATACAAAAAACTTGATTTACTACAAAACTTTTTCTTAGATTTTACGATGGTTTTATTTAAGTTTGAACGTAAAACTTTAGCTAGTTTATGCAACAGAAATTCAAACATCTTTTAACTGAGTTTGTACAGTGTCCGCAAGTGGATCGAAAGGGCTAGGTCTCTAGGTTTAATTCCCTAATGTAATTATAACGTTATAAAAAAATTTGCTAGCATAAACTAGCTGAAATATTATTAGCACCTCAAGGGAAAAGATGCTATTTAACCGAGAAATTGAAAAATATTTTTTTCCAATTTTTGAACAAAGGTAATTGACATGGGAAATTGATATTCCTGCTTCCCATTATAATGAATAAGAATTAAAAAGAGATTTTTTCTGCATCTAAAGATACCAACAATTAATATTTTGTTTTTTAATTATTGTTAATTAATAATTAAAAAAACTAAATATCAAATGTTAAATATCTTTCCCATGTAAATTCCCTATGTTCAAAAATCGGACGGTCGCCGTACCTCAGAATGCAAAATGACTGAATGCTGTTAAGTCATCTCCTATCACGTTGAAGAGTTAGCATCAGGGGGGTAAATATCCAGCTAAATCTGTGTACACAAGACTTGGAATCCCAAATCCACTCAGATTTTCATGCATTCCAACATGTGTACACACCTTTTTTGGGATATTTACCCCTTGGTAAGCAGTGTATCCTTGCAGTACTCGATATGGTGATTCACTAAGAAATTTACAAAAACTTGCAAATAATCGAGGAGTCAAAAGAGAAGAATTTTGAAGATCAAATTGAAAGAATGCAAGACAAATATCTGGATAACACAATAAACTAAGCTTACAGACAATTGAAGATATTTCCCAGCAAAACTGAAAGTAGGCTGGATATGTAGCTTCTCGAGACGACAAGAAAGAAGAGCACGGGTAGACCAAATACAACCTGGAAGGATAACATCCAGAGAGTGGCGTGTTAGACGACAATCAGAGAACAGATAGCAACTAGAAAGCTATCATCCAATAGTGAATATAGGTAACTCGTGTTCTCTTATTATAAGATAAAAAAGATTTTTAAAAAGAAACTTGAAAGTTGGTAAGTTAATACCAAATATAAAACACTGAAATGATAAAACAGGTACATTTGTGTACACAAGACTCGGAATTCTAATGATTTCTAAAGAATTCCAGGAAATTCCTGTGATTTTCAATTAATTCCATAAATTTCCACAGAATACCAATGACTCCTGGAACTCCAAAGATTTCCAGGGAATTCCAAGAATTTTCATAAATTCCGATTATTTCCAAGAGAATTCCAACCAAGTGTACACCACTTATTTGAGATATCTACTCCTTGTAAAGGTAAGTTGGGTTTGTCTTATCAAACCTAGCTAGGGCTGGAGAATCTGTGGTTAAACAACGTCTTCCTATTTATGGAACACCCTGTTAAAATACAGTATTCTTGAGTGTTCATAAATTTTACAAAATCAAAATACCAATCAAGAAAACAAAATTTCAATTTTGTAATGGAAAATATGGCAACGCAAACAAATCATTATTGCAATAATCTTCATTACAAGCAAACGTTAAAAATTTTGCTTATAACATTTTTTGGAAACAAATCAAAATTTCAAGTGTAATTTAACAATAATTATTTTAAAATAACTCTAAAATGGCTTGTTGTCCACCGTGCTGTGGCCCATGTGGCCCTAGTTGTTGTGTACCCGTACCAGTGTGTCCATGTGGTCCTGCACCACCATGCCCCTGTGCTCCACTAGTGGTTCCTTGTTGTCCAGCACCCATTGTATATGTTCCAGTTGTTAGTCCAGTTTGTCCACCCTGTCCATGTCCGTGTCCTGCTCCATGCCCGCCACCATCAGTAAGTCGTTTTAATCTTTCTTTTCAGATTACATACTAAAATTTTGCTATTTTTTAGTGCGGCAGTTGTTGAATTTTTTATTCGATTACGAAAAGGAACTTCGTAACTAAAATTGTTCAAATTACGTGTATGGGTTACTTCTCGAACTTCAAAATGGAAAAGCCAATAAAAATATTAAGTAATACTGCAATAATCTGTTTAAAGTTTTCTAAGTTTAAATTCTCATCTTTATAATGTACATTTTGTAAAATAAAAGAGATTTTTTAGAACAAAAGTAATCTCTCGAAACTTTTAGAAAAGTTTCAATTCCCAAATGAAAAAGCACTTACACCTAAACAAGATTAAAAATTCTGCAAATATTTCATACAAAGATGCGACGGAGAGGAATTTGTTATTATTTACGTTAGATAATAGTGAGCCCATAAACTACAGAATTCTTGTAATCCCCTGTTTAAATTTTCATGAGAAGCAGGAAGAGATAAAACAAAAATAAATAAGTGTGGGCTTTTGGTGCACACCTTTATCAGTTTCGTGTTATCAATTAACCAATTAAACTAAAATTAATGCTGATTGTGGCTTCTCACAATTATTGTTTAATCTATTTATGGTGAAATTGTTTACCACAATAATGATTGTGGTTTAATACCATTAAAATAATTACTAAATAATGCAAGTAAATTTATAACTAACTTCCTTCCTTTTTTTATATAATAAGTAATTTACGTCCAATGACCTATTTTTACACTAATTTAAATTATGTACTACTGATTAAGGATAAACACATTATAAGTAAATAACTTCATCAAGCTAAGAATAATGAAATACAAAATTTAATTTAAGGCGTATTTTTTTATTTTTGTCGATAGGTATACGCAGTGCATTCTCATATCCTGGCAGTATTATTCTTTGATAAAAACATAAAACTGTGTCAAATTAATGTGTCAGTAGTAATCAAATGGCCACATTCGTTAATTATTTATCTAGTCTAGTACCCCCTATCAAATAATGCAAAGATAGCTGTAGCATTTTTAATTATTTGTTTACTAAATGATAAAGACTGCAAAAAAATGTATAGCAAGTTGTAAGTAGAAATCAAAAGTTTTGTCGGCCTAATTCTTTTATCGTTAATTATGGGAACCGTATCTAAAGGAAACTTTGTGATTTTATATTGGGTAGATACTATCTTATTTTACAATAAAAATGAAAACAGACAATTAATTTATATACTATCAAGATTATCTAAAAAAAATTTATTATAAAAAATAGTTTGAGTAAGTATATAAAAATTGTTATAAAAGTAGAAAAATTAATGCCCATATAAATATTGCACAGTTATATTATTAACAATCAATAAATTTTATAAAACTTGAACAATAATAAACAATTTAAAATTTCAAGTACTACAATGGTAGAAGTGTTTTCTTTTGTTAAGGTCCTGACCATAACACAAATATGTGTAGAAGAGTTTCAAACGTCTGCTTGAAAACATCAATCTCCCTATCGTGCAGTTTAGGTTCTTATGAAAAGAAAAGACTTCTACGTACATAAGTGTGGAATAAATAGGGTAGTTCTAAATATTTAATATTAATCGTACATTACTGGTCTTTCTCACAGCCATAGTAATAAAATGGTATTTCATATTATAAAATAAAAAATATTAAAACTTGCAGATGTAAGGTACAAAAGGCCTTGTGCGTAATCCTGTCAGGATTCTGTTATTTTATTTATTGCAAAGAAGAACGTCGTTTCCGAATGACAATTTTTAGAGAAAGTTATTTAGGCATTTAGACATCTGGCAATTATTAAATCGGATGGATATTCAGCAGTTCTGTTCACTTCTCTTTCAAAATACTTTGGCACATCATTGCAAGCTAAGTCAACTAGAACATTACTGGAGAGTATCTACCTACGAGTTCAAGGAGAGCACAAGCCTTATACCTTGCACACTTACACACTAGAATATTTGCATATTTTTTGAAATTCTTAACTGCCTTATTAGATCCACACTATTATTTCTAACAAAAACTATTTCATTTACAAAAAACATATTCAACTAGATAAATCAGCCTTACTTTAATGAGGAAACAATGGCGTTTGATCACCGACATAGTCTTTCCATATATCATAATATTGCTGAGCACTTACGTTAGTGTCACGTACACCTTGCTGTTTCAAAAACGATTGCCATACCTATAGAAATTAAAAATTAAAAACAAGTATAAGAAATATTAAAAAGCTTACGTGTTGCTCGGGTATGGGTGTGGTAGGTACAACATTTCCCAAAACACCTTCTCGAAAAATTTGTAGCTGATACAACAAATAATAAAAGGTAAACATTTTATCACCATCTTCGATCTAAAATTTGTGTTCAATTTTAAAATGTGTAAAAGGAATTCTCAACTGTTATTTACCTGAAATGTAACGGAACTCGAACTGCAACATTGTGTGGGGTATAAATTGTATTTATAATAATTTGAAAGTAGAGTGCTACCAGGAAAAAACATTTTCTGTAGATTAAAACCATGAAACGTTGATAATCCAAATGTATCTCTAGTGTCTGATGGGTAAATTTTTAGAGCCGCTAAAGTTTTACCTAAAAAATTCAATTTCTAAAATCTTACAATGATGATAATAAAATGAAAGCTCGAAACGTCAACAAAGAGTTAATACTGAGAAAACCGTATTGTATTGAAAAATTTAGTTTTATTACACTAGAGAAATTTAACCGATAGGAAACGAGACGGCATTGCTTAACCAAAACCTTGGGTCTGTATAGATAGATTTTCGCGATTTGAAATAATCTTATTAAAAATAATATTTATGAAAGTCAAATATTATATTTACCCAAGTAATAGTCCTCCATATTCCAAAACGTAGAATCTAATGTACATAAACTATCATTAAAAAGTTTGTTTTTTAAAGCTGACAAAGTTCCATTACTTAATAAATATCCAGATTGACCCGAGTTATACGGCGAACCCCAAAATGTCATGGCGTGACCCAAGTAGTAACATTTGGTAGAATTTAAAGCTGCTACCAAATGACGAACATTTTCAAGAATAGCAAAAGTATTATCGTTTACTACCAAAATCCAATTGAAAACGTTAGAAAAATTATGTAAGGCTTTGCACAATAACGGCCACGATGCATTACTCTTCTTCCTTTTAATTGGTATTCGTTTTTTTTCTGCTTCTAAATTTATAAATACAACATCGTTACACTGCCTAGTCCACGTCCTATTTGCAGAATGAGAATTCTTTAGATTACGAACTAATATGACACACAAAACTTTCACATTATTAAATAAATATTCAGATTCTGTTAAATACTGATCGACACCATATCTTAATAAGTCCATAGAAATACTTTTACGTTTGACATTAACTTTCTTGAACCAAATTTCGTATAAATCCAAAAGAGATGAACTTGGTAAAGAGTAATTTTGCATGCTACTTTTAGTCTTTTTGTGATGTAAAATCGACAAGGCTAAGGCCAAAAAGATTCCGATTAAGAAGCCACAAACAAATATAATTCTTATAAAAAAATGGAACATATTGGCCTAAATTAATTTCATGTCGTTCGTAGTCGTAATTCTACATTTTAAATTTTAAGGTTATGTTGACAATTTTTTGTATGTCAACATTACAGTTTTGACGAATACATAGGCGTATCAAATTCTTATCAAAAGGATTCTACAAAAATAATGTTGAAAAGAAACTACATAAAAATTTAATGATAATGGTGATAAATGAATATACAAAAAGTTAATTGAAATAAATAAATAGATCCTGTACGCAAGAATTTAGATGGATTTGTACCTAGAGTACAAATACAGTGCAGTACAGGTCATCGGGCATTTTCACCAGCCTTCACAAAACACAATAGCGGTCTTGAAACCAAAGAAGGGCTGGATAGGAAAAATAAGCTAAGCAATGAACTTAAAAAATTTAATAGAGGTTCGGTCAATTTAACAGGAATAAGAAGGAACAACGTCTGACAATGACGAAAGTTGTTATCAATTGAGTTATTTGTATTTTTAGGATTTATTCGTTAGATTATATTATTAAATAAACCGCATTAAAATTTGATCAAATATTGTAATAATTATTGATAATCAATTTACCTACTTACTATTTTTCTATAATTAATTAAATTGAGTTTTTATAGAACCCCCCACCCCTAATGGGAGTAATAGTTACAATATAGATAACATACATAGGTTTGTTTCAATTCCTGTGTTGTGACTAAATATATCAATTTACGTGATTATATTTCCTGATATTCTCTCTCTTTACACCTACTGAGTTGTACCCTCTTAATTTAATACGTAATTTATATTTCTAAATGTATATAGTAACTGCAATTAGTATTTTTATGCAGTTGAACTTGTGTGTTGGTCTAATCAATTGAGTAAATTTTTATATAGTAGCAATGTTAATCTAGTGTTTATAGCAATGAAGTCCAATAACTTAGTTATTCTTTTAATAATAATTCCATTTAATTTATTTTATACTAATGGGTATTAATTGTTAATTAAAATTTTATTTTTTATTTATTATAAAAAAATAATTTTAGTGAACCAGAGCCTAATCCAGAACCTCAGTATGTTCCAAAATACTTGAAAGATACTTATGATTGGGCAAGTTCTCATGTTCCTTCTATGGATGTAGATCTTTCGCTTGGATTTGGTAGTGGGTAAGTAAATATTTTTTAATAATCTATGCAAAAATCACCTTTATTGTTTGAAATTAAGAAAAACATAATTTATTATATACCAATTTTTTTAAATTTCACATTCCAAATAATTAATATATTTTTTTATATTATAAATTTTTTTACAAATTACGAAATTATTTATTTTAGTTAATTGTTTAACTAAATAGTTAAAATTTACATGGCAGACAAAATAACAGTATTTTTTCTAAATTAGGCTTTATCTAGTAAAAACCACTTTAAATATTGCAATTCATTATTTTTTTTAATAATTAAAAGTTTCTAATGAAATTTAACAATTAAATAGTCTAACGACGACTTTATCCAAAAAAGAGTTTTTGGGAACACCAACAGAGGATTTCTAAATAATTCCACTTTTTTTATCAACTTAAATATAATTATGTTTTATATTTAATTAGTAAAATGACAGTAAATTATAATCTGAGTAAAAATTCGAAGAGTAGATATACAAAACTCCAAAATCCTTGAATTGAACATTCTTTCGAAATTATGGAGTCTACTACTAAATATACCACCCTGGCCTCCTGGACAAGTGGGTTGATTGTGTTCTGTGATCTTATTTAATGTCCGTCGTTTTTACGCGCCCTCCGAAGCAAAACTACAGTCATAAGAAATTTAGTGTTTCAAAAATCTCATTAAATTTAGAAAAACTCCTGCCCGATTTTATAAAATTTTTAACGATCAGTTAAAACGTTTTCTGTCGATCAGATTAATTTAACGCCCGGTTAAAAAATTTATGAAAAGCGGGTACTATATTCAGCTTGTTCACAAAAAATTTAAAAAATATTGCAAGATTTATTAATTATTTTTTTATTGTTGGGACTTTAGAAATAATCCTTCTGGTGTGAAAACTTCTGGTGGTGTGAAAACTTCTGGTGGTGTGAAGACTTCTGGTGGTGTGAAGACTTCTGGTCAGAGTCAACAAGGACAATCTGGAATTAAAACAGGAGGGAGTTCCACATACAGAGGAGGTAAGTTGAATTAATTTATAAAATAAAAGAAAAATTTCATAATCTTCTTCCGTTAAAATTGTCTTATCAAATATTTTTATAGCCCATATTTTACATTAAAATAAAAATGAATAAAAGTTAAAAATGCATTGTTTTTCATCCCGGAAAGAAATCGAAATATGGTCGATGGGGCTCTTTTAAGGGGTTTGGAAAGTAAAAACCGAATTAACAGTAAATTTTCAGTCAGACAAGAATTAATTAAATTAGTAGTAGCGAATTATATTATCTATCTTATTTAGGAAATGATTAATTACATCATTTTTGCAGATTATTTTTATTAATAAAAATTCAAGGTCGGATTGAGAACCTAAGAAGCAGCCAAAAAAAATTTTTAATTAGCTTTATTCACTTTACATTTTTCAATTCAGTTTAATTCAAAAAAACTCTGTTTTATAAATATTTTATAGGATTTAAAAAGTTTAAGCAATAGGTAGCTTGCCAAATTCCAAAAAAAATTTTTTTAACTTTTCCATTTTGGGAGTCAAAAAAATCTAAACAAAAGTGAGTCTAGCTTATGTAGTGGAGTAACGATAAACCATATTATGCCCCCTCGCAATATTCCATCGAATTCTGAAAAACAGTAGGCGCTCGATTATCCTACATTCGGGTATCCTTTGCGTTACCGATGCCTACTAGCGTTATCTCGTCGCGACGCGGATGTGATCATGTAGACAGACAGATTGATTACCGTTAATCTGCTTACATTATATAAAAATTTAAAAAAAAATTAAATTATAATAATATAGTATATTATACCTTATAAATATTATGTAGTATATAGTATAAATATATAGTAAATGGTATATAGTATATCGTATATGATATATAGTAGATAAGATAGTATAATATAATATATACTACGATATACTGCATATACAATTTTGATATATACAATTCAATACTATACAATACAATATAATACAACACAGGCAATATAGTTTATATAGTATTATATTATGACATACCACAATATGTCGTTTTACCAACCGCTGTTGGCAAACAGAATTTTGGTGTGTCATTTTAAACGTCATATCAATATCGTATTTTCAACAATTTTTAATGTTCCCCAGCATATAATAAAATATCATTTTATTTATTAACTAGGATGTACCAAACCTCCAATAATCCACAATGCCGAAACTAAATGTTCTCTCTACAGTGGTTGTCGTTCAAATTGTGTAGGAGATTTTAAATTTCCAAATGGACAAACTACATTATTTATTAGTTGTGTAGAAGGAAAATGGGAAGTGGAAGGAACCGAATGGGAGACTATTCCATCATGTGAACGTAATATTTTTTAATATTTTAATTTTATTCTTATAAATATAAAAAAAGTTAATATATCTCATTTTCCCGATAAATTGCTGTTTCGAGTTATTGAATTAATTTGGCGAAAATTACAGCTGTTTGTAACCCCGCCTGCGCAAATAACGGAATTTGTATTGCTCCAAATGTTTGTAATTGCCCAGAAAATTATTTTGGCGCGCAGTGCCAAATCGAAACTAAAAAATGCGTTAGTTTTCCACCAATTCCGATAAATGCAGCACGCAAATGTAGCCACACGTAAGAATAGAAAAATGTTTGTATTTTGCTGCTTTGTTACCTTATTCTTCATAGATCATGCACCGTAACATGTATGAAGGGCCACGAGTTTTCTGACGGTTCAACGATAGCTAACATGGTATGCAGTAATGGAGTTTGGATACCAACAAAGCCGGAATGGAGACAAATTCCTGATTGCAAAGGTATTTTGCTTTAATTTCAAATCCAAAATATGAACATTTATCTCAAACCTAAAGTCCAATTTTCGGTATTTGAACTATTGAAATTTTTAGCAACATGTACACCGCCTTGCCAAAATGGTGGAAATTGTTTATCCTTTAATGTGTGCCAGTGTCCCAAAGACTTTAGAGGACCGCAATGTCAATACAGTTAGTATTTTTTGAAAAACCTAAGAAAGCAATTACTTAATTCCTTTTCATTTTATAGGTACCAGTGCTTGTAGTGCCCGAAAATTGAAATTCAACGGAGGTTATAAATGTTCTGGAACAGGCGATTCCTTTTCATGTACATTAAATTGTCCTGCAGGCATTAACTTTGATTTTCCTCCTGCTCAAAAATATACATGCGATTATGCAGTTGGAAAGTTTTTGCCGGAACCTCTGCCTCAGTGCGTTTATAGTAAGCATTGCCATGGTACAGCAAAATATTTAATATAATAATGTTTTAATCATTATCAGATGCTGGTATGGAAGTAATTCCTATAGGTGGAAGTTCGCATAGCACATATCATTATGTAACTGGAGAAGACTCTTTTTCGTCTGGATCTCATGGCAGTAATCAATTTGGATTTGATAATGATGTCGATATTCGTATTAATCATACACACCATAGCGGAATCAAAGTAAATTTTATTATTTTAAAATACCATTTTCTATTTACAAATTAAAATTATATTTTATTTGCCCTTTTAAGAATCCATTTATAAACGAGAAAAATCATACCGTGATACCAGGAAGAGAAGTCTATGGAATAGATGAAGATGGTAACGTGATAATCAACCAGAAATTGAAAACCGGAAACTGTTTCACATGGGGTGGATCTCATTACAAAACTTTCGATGGACAAGTTTTTAGGTAAGTAATTTTCTGTTCCGTTTATGTCCAAAATATCTAATAACATCCAATAACATCTAATAATATCTAATATTTTTAGCTTTAATTCCTTATGCTCGTATACATTGGTTCGGGATGAAGTCTTTAACTCGTTCAGCATTGTCATTAAAAATAGTAAGGTGTGTGCTCATCATCCAGAAAACTGCCATAAAACAATCAAGATATATCATCAAGACAAAGAATATACATTAAAGCATTCAGGTTTCTCTTTTGACTTATCACACCCAAAAATGGTATAACTTAAATAATTTTCCTTAGGCCAAGGGGTTCCAGTTTTTTCAATGGGAAAAAAAATTTTACCTGTCCCAGGTCGAGTTCCGGGAATTCGCATCGAAATGTCGGCTCATTATTTCATTGTTATGCTCGATTACGTTGGTGCCAAACTGAAGTGGGATGGCAAGGTACTGCGTTTACTTTATTCTAATTTTTGGAATTCCAATATAACAGCATATTCATTTCTCTAGCAATTTTTACAAGTGGAAGCATCAGAAACATTATGGAACAAAACAAGTGGTTTATGTGGTAAACTTGATGGTAATCCCAATAATGATATGGTTACGAAGGAAGGCGTTAAGCCCAGAAGCGTTGTTACCCTAGCTTCAAGTTGGCAAGTGGATGTAGTAGGAGATACTTGTGAAGATTCTCCAACAGAAGAACATGTTTGTCAGGACACCCTGGTCAAAGGCAGTGACGGGCATCAAGCTATGGCATTTTGTAGCAAATTGCTTAACGACAAACGGTTTTCTCCATGCGCTCCGGTAAATCTTGTTTGACATGAAGAGAAACCTTTTTATCAGTTTTTCTTTCAGTTTATGGATATTAACTTGCTAATGGATGCTTGTCGCTGGGATTATTGTAGCAGCAATTCCACCAATCGCCGAGAATTTGCATGCGAAACATTGAACGTTTACGTACGCGAATGTTCCGTAGATGGAGTTAAAAAATTAACAAATTGGAGAGATGAAGATACTTGTCGTATGTAGTGGAATAACTTTAAAGAACAATGTTCTAAAATTATTCGTTTTAGCTATGACATGTACTGGGGGAAGAGTTTACATGCCTTGTGGACCAGTTGGTGGACAACAAATATGCGGAGCTGCTTCTGAAAGAAATGACGATAATGTACCTTGCGAAGAAGGTTGCTATTGTCCAGAAGGAACTATCCTACACAATTCAAAATGCATAACAAAAGACGAATGCCCATGTTTATACCGTGGAAAGTATTATCCGCCCCAAACAAGTATACCCAGTGATTGTAATACTTGCAATTGTGTCGAAGGAAAGTGGATTTGCACCCAAGTAAAAAAAAATGTATTAGATTTATCTATTAGTAACATTTCAATTATTTAGGTTACATGTGGAGCGAGATGTTCGGCTCTTGGTGATCCTCATTACATAACATTTGATGGAAAACGTTACGATTTTATGGGACAATGTACTTACGTATTGGTGAAACACGATAATTTTACAATTGAGGCCGAAAACGTTGCTTGCGCAGGATCAATCTCTCAGGTAATAATATTTCATTTAATAATAACAATTTTACATCTAATAATTTTCAGGCTATGAATTTCCCAATTAGCGTAAGTTCCGGTTTACCGTCTTGTACTAAAACAGTAACGATAAAAATTTCTGGACAAATCATCAAATTAAAGCAAAATCATGAAATTGTCGTTAATGGCCAAGAGGTCACAAAAATACCTATTAATGTTGCCGGTGTTCAAGTTAGAGCAATTTCCTCCATATTTTTAACAGGTAGGTTGGTTAACATCCAATTTGGAAAACATTTCTTTAATCCAATTTTTAGCTCGATTACCAAACGGCGTAGAAGTATGGTGGGATGGTCTTACCAGAGCTTATGTTGACGTGCCAGCTTCATTTGTTGGACAGACTAAAGTAATTATTGAGTTTTACTTTACCAAATTAATGAGATAATTTTGAAATTTTTAGGGCCTTTGCGGAACATTTAATGCGAATCAAAAAGATGATTTTCTAACACCTGATGGTGATGTAGAGCATTCGACAATTGCGTTTGCTAATAAATGGAAGACAACTGAAAAATGCAGCGATATCCCTGATAAGCCATCATCAGATCCATGCCAAGTCAACGTCCAAAATAGGGCAACTGCCGAGGAACATTGTGATATCATCAATTCGATATTATTTTCTGGTTTGTATGCTTTGGGAATTTTGCTACTGAACCTGATTTTGTTATTTTTGTTAAGATTGCCATAGCGAAGTTAATCCTGTTCAATTCTACAAAGATTGCTTATTTGATATGTGCTCTTGTGAAGCTAAGGTAAATTCAAAAATTGGCCAAAAGGAGATTTCTATTTTGAAATTGATTTTTTTAGATTCCAAAATGTCTATGTCCAATCATAGCTGCTTATGCATCAGAATGTGCATCAAAAGGTATTAAAGTCGACTGGCGAAATGATGTTAGAGAATGTGGAGTTCATTGTTCTGGAGGCCAAAGGTATCAAGTTTGTGGAAACTCTTGTACCAGAACTTGTAACGATATAGCTAATAACCTCGAATGTGTACCGCAATGTGTAGAAGGGTGTAATTGCCAAGATGGCGAAGCAATGGACGAACATGGCGAATGTATACCTATTGGACAATGCGGATGTCAGCACGAAGGATTAACCTACAATGCCGGATATAAAGAAGTTAGACCAGCTAGCAAGGCTCCAGAATTATGGTGAATTACATCCACAAAATGTAATTATATTGCATATTAATTATGCCATTTTTGCAGTACTTGTCTTAATGCGCAATGGAGCTGTAGACCTGCAACGCCAGACGAAATTATCAGCTTTCCAAAAATTAGTGATATTAAAACAGCTTGTAGAGCAACAGACAATAAAGAATTCACCACATGCGAACCAGTTGAACCTGTCACTTGCAAAGTAAGTCATCCCATTCCTCCAGTTTCTATGTAATTCATATTTCGCATTCTAGAACATGCATTCTGATGATTACTTGGTTTCTTCTTCAATTTGTCATGCCGGTTGTCAATGTAAAGAAGGATATGTACTGGATTCATTCAATAAAGTTTGTGTAAAACCAACGGAATGTCCTTGTCATCATGGTGGACGAAGTTATACCGAAAACTCTGTAGTTCAAAGCGATTGCAATAATTGGTAAAAACGTTTTGGCTTGAGAAACCTTCGGGATATTATTAAAGTTGATATTTCAGCACCTGTGTGCACGGTAAGTGGAGTTGCACCAACGAACCTTGTCCATCCGAATGCAGTGCTTGGGGAGATTCGCACTACAAAACTTTTGATGGAAAATTGTACGACTATCAAGGCGAATGTGATTATATTTTGGCCAAAGGCTCCATCGATTACCTTTCTTTTGACATTTCAATTCAAGTGGGTAAAACATTATTCCATTTGGAATACATTAAAACCATTCAATTTATAGAACGTTCCATGTAGTACTCTAGGAGTCAGTTGTTCAAAATCCATAACAATTAAAGTTGGAATGCCACCAAATGAAGAAAGTGTAACTTTAACAAGAGATAAAGAAATTCCAGAACATGCAACATTGCAACACTTAACATTGCGCCAAATTGGTAAATATGTAATTGTGGAAGCACCAGAGACAGGATTTGTTGTGAAATGGGATAAAGGCACCCGAGTATATGTTAAACTCAATTCTCAGTGGAAAAATAAAGTAACCTAGTACTATTTTGATTTACAGAGACATTTGACCATCTTATTTTCCAGGTCCGAGGTTTGTGCGGAAACTATAACGATAATGAATTAGATGATTTCCAAACTCCATCTGGAGGTATGAATGAGGTCTCCGTTAAGCTATTTGGAGATTCCTGGCGTTTGCAAACTTATTGCCCGGAAGCAGTTGAAATTGCAGTAAATTTTCTCAAATTTTTTATTAATAGAAAATTAAATGTTTTAATGTACTTAGGACACTTGTGCGGAAAGACCCGACCGAAAAGTATGGGCGTTACAAAAATGCGGAATACTGAAATCATCCGTTTTCTCACGTTGCCATTCAGAAATTCCAGTTGAAACATATTTGGAAAAATGTATCTTTGATACTTGTGCTTGCGATCAAGGAGGAGATTGTGAATGCTTGTGCACTGCTTTGGCTGCGTATGCACAAGAATGTTCCAACAAGGGAATTCACATTAAATGGAGGACTCCCGAATTATGCCGTACTTATTCGATAAGTTTATGATAAAATGTTATTAAACTTTTGTTTTTAGCAATGCAATGCGATGAACATTGTTCGAACTACAGTCCATGCATTAGTACATGTTTAGTTGAAACTTGCGACAACATGTTAGTGCAATCCAGTTTGGGCCAATCGTGTGGCAAAGACAGTTGCGTGGAAGGTTGCCAAGTGAAGAAGTGCAAGCCAGGTTTCATATATCTGAATTCGTCATTTGTGGAATGCGTGCCAAGAAATGTTTGTAAACCACTTTGTTTGGAAATTGGAGGAAAGCAATATTACGAAGGTGATTTAATAGAAGAAGATTCGTGTCATACATGTTATTGCTCAAGAGGGAAGAAATCATGCAAAGGACAGCCTTGTGTTACTACAACATCTGTAATATAGCAGATAAAATTTTAAACATTCCTCGATATGATAACAAACTTGTTCCAGAAACCTGCAACAGAACAAGATGAACAAAAAGTCAAATGCGTCGACGGGTGGACAGAATGGATTAATCAAGATAAGCTACCACCTTCAAAAACCAGCACCAAGGGAAAACTTATTGACTTGGAGCGTTTGCCTGGGCCTCTCGTAATGGTAAAACTTTTTTCCCCACTGTATGAATACCCAAAATACTTTAAATTTAAAAATTTCAGAATGCTTTAAGTGGAAGTCATTGCGATGAGCAAGACATTGTTGATATCGAATGCCGCACTACTTCAACGCACATTTCTGCAAAGGCAACTGGCTTGGATGCTGTGTGTAGCTTAGAATATGGACTTGTTTGTAAAGCAGATAAGAATGGTGAATTATGTCCAGATTTTGAAATCAGAGTTAAATGTAAATGCGGTATGTTTACAATGTTCAGATGTGATTTAAGCAGTTTTAATATATTTTTTTATTTTAGAGGCAGCAACACCTCCCCCCATTGTTCCTTGTGAACATATACATTCCTTCTTGCCTCATCCTTATAATTGTCAATTGTTTTATCAATGCTTACCTGGAGAACATGGCAATCAGTATGTGATCCAATCATGTGGACCTGGTACTTGGTATCATCCCATTAATATGGTTTGCGATTTTCCGTACAACGTGGCACAAATTAGACCAGACTGTGAAGGTTCAGAAGTAACCAAGACTCCTTATCATACAACAGAGAGCAGTGGAAGTATAATAGAGCCACCAGGTATTTCTCGAAATATTGTAGCTCAAAGTGTTTTTATATTTTCGGAAACTTTTAGGAAGCCTGTGTCCGGATGACGAAGAATTCGATCCATGTCTAATAAAATGTCAGCAATTATGCCGGCATTATTCATATATAGTACAGCGTCAGGGCCATTGCAAAAATCAGCAGTTATGTATGGAAGGTTGTTATTCGGCCGAAAAATCATTAAGTTGTCCTCCGGGGATGTTTTGGGCAAATCAAAACACGTGCGTTGCCCAACATGACTGCATGTGCGTTACTAATAAGGGAAAACCCGTCAAGGTAAATTATAATATTACGAAAGATTTATTTAATATATTTTATTGATTGATTATAGCCTGGTGTAATAATTTACGAATCTTATTGCAAAGTTTGTCAATGTATTGATAATTATTATACTTGTGATGAATCTTCGTGCGTTCATGGAATAGGCTCTACTGAAAAACCTGTTACATATAATTATTACGAGAACGCAACTGGAGGATATACTCGCGAAGAAATTGTTATATCTAACACTTACACACCTCCTCCTGTATGTTCAGAAAACAAGTAAGTTACCAACTTGTTCTTAGCTCTCCTTTTGATCTTTGTGGTGATTTTTTAATCCACTTGGAAATCCAAACATACTACAGTAAATTTCCGTTCATCCTGCATCCAATTAGCCGGCATCAAGATCCTACAAGCGGTACGTAGAGAAATGCCTCGCTCCAGACTTGTAATAAACACATAGTATCATTTTCTATCTAGAAGTTTCAAATTTTATACATCACAATACAACATATTACCTCTTACATCCTAATTAACCGGAAAATTTCAATCACGCGGCATGTTTACTAAGCCGGTTGAACGGGAATTTACTGTAGTACGATTTAAGGTGTACCAGTGATAAATGCAATTTGTTCTCTGTTTACTCCACTTGACTCCAATAAAGTTTATTCACCTATTATGTAAAATTTGATTTATTTAATTAAGAGAGAATTTCACAAGTTAATTAATTGAACTTGAATTTAATTCGGTATGCGTAAGCTTTACAAATAATTTAGATTTGTGATTGAGATTAATTTAAAACTTAATTTTGTAATCAATTTTTGAAATAAAAAAAAACATTCTATGTTCCTTAGGACATTTTTCCTGTTAAGCTTGTTTTGTTTAAACAGGATCATGAGCTGTATTTATTTTTAATTCCATATTTTCAGTTATATGAATCTGATCGACGGAGAAATACCACTGAATGATGATGCCTTCAGTGCTAGTAGCACAATGAGCAAAGACTTTGCCCCAAAATATGGACGTTTACCTAAAAGCAAAGAAGATTCGGGTACTGCTCAACAAATTGAGTACAATTTCTTATTTTTGTTAAACGGGATTATTTTTTACAGAAAAAAGTTGGGCTCCAAAACTATCAACTAACAACCAATACTTACAAATTAATTTGGGCAAACAGGAACCCGTATATGGAATAATCCTTAGAGGAAATCCTTCTACGGGCAAATATGTAACCAGTTTCAAAGTTCTTTATACTCCAGATGGACATTCGTTCAGTTACATTCCGGACTTCAATAAAAAACCACAAGTGTTTAGAGGATCCGTTGATTCAGCTACACCCGTAAAGCGAATGTTTGACATTCCAATTGAAGCTCAAATAATTAAAATAAAACCAGACACTTGGAGCAAAGGCATTGCTTTAAACGTAGAACTAATCGGATGCGGGAAATACACCGCCATAACGGAACCCACGATCACCACTCCCTCAACGTATTGTATCGATCCCATGGGTGTAGGAGATGGTATAATGGCTGATCAACAGATTTCTGTAAGCTCAGAATTAATACCACACCATGCCAAAAGTCAACTTAAAATTAATAGCAAGTTAGGATGGCAACCAATAACGAATTCTCCATCTGAATGGGTCCAGGTAAAAATGTTCACTTCAATGTAGAATCTTTAATTTTCTTTATAAATGTACAGTTTGATTTCTTGGGACCACGTAACATAACTGGATTTATAACTAAAGGTGGACCCGATGGATGGGTAACTGCCTTTAACGTCAAATACTCGGCAAACGGCCGTGATTGGAATCCAATTATGGGTGACGATTGGAAAGAACACTTATTCTTGGGAAATTACGACGAAAACACACCTGAAATCATATCATTAGATGTTCCAATTCAAACTAGATATATAAAAATAATTCCAGTCAATTGGCATCAAAATATACAACTCAGAATTGAACCACACGGTTGTTTCGAACCATACGGTTAGAAAAATTTAAATTATTTTCGAATTAAACTATCTAATTATTTTTTTAGAGAAATTACAATATACAACTCAGTTCCCAGCAACTGCATGTAGTACTTGCCCTGGAGCACCATCCGCTGAAATGGAATTAGGTGCTTGCAAATGCAATGTAGGCTTGTGGTGGGATGGCACAAGTTGTGTTACGCGTACACAGTGCCCTTGTATTATTGGAGATATGTCGTAAGTTAAAAAAAAACAACACCAATTTTGTTTAATTATAGTATTTTAAGGTACGCAATTGGAAGTGTTTTTGAAAAATCCGATTGTTCTCAATGTGTATGTAAACTTGGCGGCACCCCCCATTGCACTACAAAAGTTTGCCAAAAGTGCGCAAAAGTAAGGTTTATTTATAATTTTTGCTTTAGTTTGTTTCACATTTTTTCCCCAGGGATTACGAAGCGTTCTTACTTCCACATGCGGCTGCAATTGTAAACCATGTGATGAAGGAACAAGGCTCTGTCCAACTAGTAATATCTGTATCAATACTACAGCATGGTGTAATGGAGTTAAAGATTGTCCCGATGATGAAACTGGTTGCGAAGTTACCAGACCACCTTTTGTTCATACTCTTCCACCTCCTACTGCAGTGACGGAGCCCCCAGAACCTATAAAATGCCCAGAAATCACATGTCCACCAGGATATAATGTTATAATGGTCAAATCAGGCAAAAGTAGTATAAAAACAATGTTTTCTAAAAATACTAAGAAACCAAGCAGAAAATCTGGAAGCAAAACTGGTGTGAAAGGAGGAACCAAAGGAGGAACTAAAGGAGGATCAAACGAAGGTGTGAAAACTAGTGGTTCGGGAGGTAATTATACATAATTGAAGATCTTATACTTACACCCAACGGAATACTTTTTTTATTAGGACGAAGAGGCGGAAGTGTTCAAAAAGTTGTGGTTCAATCTGAAAAGATAAATAAAGAACCAGAATGCGCAGTTTACCAATGCGTTCCAACTATGCCGCCGCTACCACCTGGAGAAGAATGTCCTGCAGCAATCTGTCATATTGGATACGTTCCTCACTTCGTATCAGCTCAAAATAAAGAAGATAGTTGCCCGACGTAATTTATTATATTCCAAAAAGAGAAGATTGAAGTTTCAGTAATTAATATTTGTTTCAGATATGTTTGTGATCCAATACAACCACCGGATTCCATTTGCAATGTAACTGGACGCATATTTAATACTTTTGACTCAACTGAGTACAAATATGATATTTGTAATCATGTTATAGCTCGCGATGCCCTCAACGACGATTGGGAAATTTTATGTAAATGCTTTTATTTTGTTTATGGTCCAAATATAACTTTGAAATATTTTAGTAAGAAAGAACTGTTCCAAAACGTGTACACGTGATCTAGTAATTAATCATGGAAAACATGTCATTGTGATTCATCCAGATTTCTTCATAGAATACGATGGTTACAAATACACCGTAGAACAAACCAAATTAATTGGAAACCGTTTTCATCTTTTTGATATTGATATACTTGGAGAAAAACTTCTGTTCAACTCTAATAAATATGGATTTTGGGTTGAGTGGGATAATGAGCAAAATGTCAAAGTTGGTGTTTCGAGAAAATTACTGGGAGAAGTCGATGGATTGTGTGGTTATTTTAACGATAAATCCAGAGACGACAAACGCAAACCTGATGGAACACCAGCTAAAACCACGGTTGAGTTTGGTGATAGTTGGGCAGTGCCAGACAATACATTGGTTTGTGACAGTAAGGCTTGCCCAGTCGAAGTCCAACATCAAGCTTGGAGTATTTGTAATTTAGTCAAGTAAGAGTAAATTGATATGCAAATATTTTGGTGTATCTAATGCTCATTTTAGGGAGAAAACATTTGCACCATGTGGAAAGGCAATAGATTTGGACACTTTCGTTTCTCACTGTTTAGAAACAACGTGTACTTGTTTGGAAGCCGCTGGAAATGATAAATCTGCCCAAGAAAGCTGTCGTTGTAAAACATTACAAAACTTCGTCGTGGATTGCTTGGTTACCGATTCAAATTTAGAATTGATCGATTGGAGAATGATACACGACTGCCGTAAGTCAAAATTTTAAATTACCCACCTACAATATAAAAACATCCATATTTTAGCTGCTGCATGTGAAGCTCCATTGGTTCACAATGATTGCTACAAACGGCGTTGCGAACCAAGTTGTGGTTCTTTGTCAAATCCGGATGCTTGTCCAAAATTAGATAACGTTTGCTTCCCTGGTTGCTACTGCCCACCGGGTTATGTACGGAAAGGCAATAGCTGCATTCTTCCCACCAGTTGCGGAGATTGTGAATGTAACATTTTGCCCAATTTGAAATACGAAACCTATGACGCTAACAATTTTACTATAAATGGAAACTGTGTCTATGTTATGTCACGAGATATTGTCGACAACAAAAACCAAGATCACAAATTTCAGGTAAATACTGAAATGCAGTCAAAAATGTTCCTTCCTTCAAATTATGTTTTTATTTAAGGTTTTAATAACAAATGCTCCATGTGAAGATAAACCCAATCAGATGTGTGTCGGAAAAATTACAATACTATACAATGGTCACAAAATTCACGTCATGAGAGATTTACCAAGAAAGAGACTGCGATTGATAGTCGACTCCGAACACGTATCCGATTTCAGTGAAATAAAAAGCTGGGTAACTGTAAAAGAAGAAATGAAGCATTTCAAAGTATTCCTAAATGCTCTTCAAATTAAAATATCTGTTTATTATCCATCACTGGGTGTTGCCGTCAAAGCTCCATCACTTAAATATGGAGGCAAATTGGAAGGTCTTTGTGGAGATTGTGATGGTACTAACGAAGATGATCTTAAGAAATCTGATGGAACGATCACACAAAATATTAACGATTTTGGAACTAGTTGGTTGTATGAGAATTTACCAGGCGGCCAAGATATAGCCAAATGTAAAAACATGGAAGAAAAAGTTTGTAAAGAAGTGCCGGTAGAACAAGATCCTTGCATACAGTTAGAAGATGTCATGAAATACGGGCAGGTAAAGGAAAAGTTCCTTGCGTCCAATACTCTGTTTTTTCTTGTCGTTCAAATTATTTGTTTTAGTGTCATCCTGTTTTGAATCCAGATTTGTTTATCGAGTGGTGCAAACATGATACTTGCAATGGAAATCCCCAATTATCGTGTCAATCTATTGAATCATATTCTAGCGAATGTGGTCAATTGGGTTTCTGTGTCGATTGGAGAACTAACTTATGCCCAGCAAAACCATGTTTAGCTGATCAGATATATAAACCTTGTGGACCCAAATGTTCTGAATCATGTGAGTCGCTTAAAGGAAAAGAACAGAAATGCGATAATCCACCAGTAGAAGGCTGTTTCTGTCCCGAAGGAAAGGTAACCTTGAATATTTCAGTCTAAATGTTGACCTTAACATTTCAAAATTGAAGGTTCTACTAAATGGCACTTGTGTAGTCAAGGATAGATGTGAAGCATGCGATGATGAAGGTCATCATTCGGGAGACTCTTGGAAGAAAGATCTTTGTACAAATTGTACATGTGAAGGAACTAACGTAAAATGTGAAACACAAAATTGTCCCTCGGTAGAAACAATTTGTCAAGAGGGCTATAACGCATTGAAGGTTACTTCCGCTCAAGAGTGTTGCGAAAAATATATGTGTGGTAATTATTTTTGGTGCATTTGGGTTTTCTAGGAAAACATTATTTTATTTGTCTTCAGTTCCCATGCCAACTTCTTCCACCACTTGTGAACCTCCTCAACAAATGCAGTGCGGTGCCGGACAAATAATGAAAATGATAACAGGCCATGATGGTTGCCAACAATTTGTTTGTTCTTGTAAGCCCATAGAAGATTGTGAATCAATTAACGGCACATCTGGTGCAACACCGACACCTGGCATTGTCAAGACGATAGACACAAGCGGATGTTGTCCGGTTATCATTGAATCGTGTGATAAAACATTATGTTCCAAACCCGATCCTTGTCCCCAGTTTTATAAACCAGAAAAACTTGAATTACCTGGACAGTGTTGTCCAGAATATTTATGTTTACCTCCCGATGGAAACTGTATAGTTGAACTGCAGTATACAGCAAGTGAAAATGGTGGTGAAAGGCCTAGAAATGATTTTGAGAAGAAACAAGTTTTAAAAGAGGTAAACTTCAAAATTGTGATGTTGTTCTGTTTAAATAAATTGCTCTGATTTTTAGGGCAACGACACATGGAAAGATGGTCCATGTAGAGATTGTATTTGCAACAAGTCACCAGTTGGTGATTTTTATAGTTCTTGTTCTGTGGCCGAATGTCCATTAGTAACTGAATCCGTTGATCATAACGATTATCTATTAGCACCTGAATCAGTGGTTGGTCAATGTTGTCCAAATATCAAAAAAGAAGCTTGTAAACACAATGGGAAAGTATATAAAGTAGGCGAAAAGTGGCCAGTGGAAGGAAATTATTGTACCACCATTGAATGTGTCAGTAATGTTCTTGGTATTCAAAAATTAACTAACGTGGAAAACTGCGAAAAAAATTGTGAGCTTGGATGGGAATACATTCCGGCAACCTCAGAATCAAAACAATGTTGTGGTTCTTGTAAACCTGTCGCTTGTGTAGTAGATGGAGTGATTCACAAAGTTGGTGAAGAATGGTCATCGCTGGATCATTGTGTCAATTTCTTCTGTTTAAATTTGAATGGATCAGTGAGTAACGCCGAAAGTTTTCAGGTTCCTTGTTTTATCAAACTTTTGTTTTACCATAGATTCAAATTCAATCGGTAGTGGTAACTTGTACAGAATTATCAGAAGAATTACTGAACGATTATATTGTCGAAACCATTCCAGTAGAAGGGGAATGTTGTCCAAATCATAAAATTACTGCGTGCAAAGTTGGATCAAAGAAATATGACGTAAGTGTATTTCATATTCCAAGTACCTACATAGTTTAATTGTATACTTTAGATTGGTAGCATTTGGCCTTCTCCAGATGGCAATAAATGCAAGAAGGTTAAGTGTGCGCAAAATACACTTGGGGAAATCTCGAAGCAGGATTCGATAGAAACATGCAACAAAAACTGCTCGAAGGTAAGCACTAAATTTGGTAAAAACCTCAAATTTTTATTTGATCAACCACAGGGCTGGGAATACAAAGAATCGAGAACAAAATGTTGTGGTGAATGTGTGCAAGTAGCATGTGTTGTCGATGACCAATTGAAGAAACCTGGCGAAAATTGGACTTCTTCGGATGGATGCACTACGTTTATGTGTCTTAAAGTTCGAAATCAATTTACTGTAGCCAGCCACCAAGAATCATGCCCAAATATAGAAGAATGTGCAACCGAAAATATTTACGAAGTTGGTTGTTGCAAACATTGCAATAAAACAAGTCTGTCTCAAGGTAAAAGCATCATATGGACCTCTTTGAGTTTGTGTGCCAACTCTTTATTTATTTTTTGTAGTTAATTGTGCTGCCAAAACCATTGCACCTCTCCAGACAATTGGTGCAGTAGCTATTTTGCGCCCACCCCACGGAAAATGCAGCAACAAAGAAAGTATTTTAGGATTTACAGAATGTGACGGAGTTTGCCCATCATCAACGTTGTATAATGCTCGTAAGTATTTTATTTTGGAAGTAAAAGTTTATGAAAAATTTTGCTATTTAGGAAACGGATTACACGAATCGATATGCAAGTGTTGTCAACCCAAAGAATTTACATCAATAAATGTTCAACTGGAATGTGAAGATGGTCATCGTTTTAAGAAAACAATTTCTATTCCAACTTTATGTGACTGTAATAAAGCCTGCGCCGTTGCAAAAGGAGGAACAAAAACTGGGGTGAAAACTGGATAAAGTGTACATTTTTCAAAGACAAATTAAGTTACGTTAACTATAAAATGCTTAATATTAATTTTTGTTTTGTATATAAGTTTTCCGCAAACGAAATAAAGAAATACCTATTTAAAGTTAGCGACATTTAATCTTGGTCAACATTAAGTAAGTTGGGCCCTCCCCTAGCTCACTCAAACATCTCTTGCTGTTGTTTCAGGCATTGTGTCTGTTTTTTACCAAGGGAACATCGGGTTTGTTGAAATAGTACTCCTATTTGTATTACATTGTTGACGTCATTTTGAAAAATGTTACCAAATGAAAGAGTTTTTTAAAAGCGAACTGTATATTTTTCCCCAAATTTTCCACTTAAAATCCTTTGTGTTGTGCATTTATTAATTTGTGTGCAAAATTTTCTCAACATATTTTATAGAAATACATTTTGATTAAAATATCAAAATTTTAATCTTCTATCCTATTGTTTAATAATATAATAGACAATAAAATAATCTAATCTAATCTAATTAGGAAAAATCCACTTAATGGACTATAAAAAACTAAAAAACTAACTAAAACCAGCAAATTATTTAAAAACACATATACAATAGAATATCAAAATAATTAATTTTATCTAATTATGATAACAAAGTATTACTTTATTATGATTCTTTCAGTTACACAACGTTACACTTTGGATAAGTTAAAATTTGGGATCCTGATAATGTATTAAAAATAAGTTAAAGTGAAATTATCCAAATTATAACGGATTCGGTCATCAGCTTAGTAAGTTCACCGAATAACTGCTAACTCTGCTGTTAAAAACTGTTGAAAGGTACCCAGTTCGAATCCGAAAAGAATTAAAACTTTCATAAGACTGTTTTCGTGTTTCGGAGGGCACGTAAAACCGGCTGAATTACTAAAAAAACGGAACTACATTTCGTATTTTGTACTTTATACAAATTTTAGACTTTCATTATTTTACTAAATTTATTAGGGTAATGAATAATTTTTTTCAGTTTTTCTGTGCATTTTTCAAGTCGGGTGCACATTTTTAGACATTAGAACAGCCAGAAACATTGCACCTGAATTTAAACAAGAGAAACGTGAATCCAAAACTTCAACTTAATTGTTTCAATAAAATCAGGAATACAACATGAAAAAAAAAATAAATTTTTTTTGAGAAAACTTGGAAAAGGTCATTGTCCCTCGATTTTCTTCGGCATTTCTACGTCGATGGCAATCAAACTTTTTGGACGTGTGCTCTGTGGGCTCTAGTGGTGAAAATAAGGTTTTCGCAGAGAAATCTTTGCCAGGGATACCACAATAAAATAAGTAAATTAAAAAAAATGAAAATGTCATCATATCACCGGGAATGTTTAACCGATTCAAATAAAATTTAGTATGCTGATGATTGGAGGTATTGCGGCAGAAGTGACAATATTTTTTATTTTTTTTATTTAATTTCTAAATTTAATTTAATTTAATTTATAACTACAATTAATACAATATAATATTATATTAAAATTTAACAGTTACCGGATTAATTAAACAATCAAATTCGGATTATTTTTAAATGAAGCTTAATTTTTTTTTATTATATTAATTTATTGGAAGTCATATAGAGAGCATATTACTATAAATTAATGTTGATTTGTTTGTTTATGTTAATAAGATATTAAAATGCAATAAATTGATAATTTAAGTTACATAATCGAATTAGAGACAATTTAATCATGGTTTTTAATGGTGAAATAATCACAATTTTGATTAATATACGGAAATAAATAAAAGTAGAATGATGCTTGATTATTAAAATTATAATTTTCAAAGTTTATTCCTGTTTGTAAACAGAAATAAACATATAATAATAAAATTATTATGATTATCAAGATAAAGGTCAATTATATTTTAAAAAAATAAAAGAATTAATTTATTATTAATTTTTATTTTTCTAAATATTTGTTACTAGAAATCAGGGGTCGTATTGGCAGCGCTTAAGATAACTTATAACCGCATTTTATTTGAATGTAATTTTTTTGTAAATTTTCTTAACCAATCAAAATGTCGCAATTAAGTTTCCCCGATTTTGCTAGAAAAATTTTGACGTAGAGAGCTAGGAATAGTGGCTTTAACCTTAGAACTCTTAGCTGAATATGCAGTTAAAATTTCATTTTGATCGAGCTTTCCGTTGTGGAGATTTTGATGGGACATACAAATTTTGTTTTTTATTTATTCTAATTTTCAGCTAAGCTAAGAACTTTCTCCAAAATTAAATAACGAATTTCTCTTTCTACCACAAACTGACGTTAGATATACGTCATATTATATCGTTATAATCATGACGTTACTTAACGTAACAGTACGTAACGGCACAACAATTAAAGCTACTTTAGTGCCGTCAGTCATCTTTTTTTATTAAAAGAATTGCCTTCACGGCAAGTGACACTTTAAGTTTCTTTTTTTTTTACTTCTTCTTTGCTTTGCGTGAATTTTTAAGGATTTTGAATTAATACTCTTGTATTTTTGAGGTGATTTTTCCCCAGAAATTCTGTAATATTTATTTTCATACATAAATAAAGTATAAAATATATTTGTAACAAAACTATAATTTATAAATCCAGATATTGGATGAATACGTGTAGTATCTTGCATCATCATGCATAAAACTACACCAATAATAAAATATTAAAAATAGATCTTTATTTTTGTAATACCAAGCACACAAACAATTAATCACTTAAATCCATTTTATAATTTTCGTCTTCTTTAAACCATTCTTTATTTTCGTCAAGTTTTGTTTTCCAATAATCGGTAAGCTCTTTCATTGTGCCTTCAGTTCCTCCATATTCAATAGGTAGCACGCTTTTATCAATTACTTGATGTAGAGACTCGGTACCGGAAAAATGAACTCTCACTCGATTTTTTAATTTTGTAGACATAAAACTTTTAAAAATATTTAAAACCACGTTAATATAAAATGGTGCATTTACAAATTCTAATTGCTTCGGGCGACAACTATAATTTTGCCAAGCAAAAACAGCTTTCTTAATAACTTGAGGTGGCAATTGCTGAGCATGTCTTGGCCCAATATTGCTCATGTCGAAAATGGCAGAAATGCCATAAATAGTAGCATTTTCAAAATTTTCCTTTATTGCAATATCAAGTATCATTTTTCCCGTTTTGAAAACGTCATCTTGTGAATGGATTTTTGGATTATGAGCTCCAGCACGTATGATACAAATCAGTTGATTATTGTGATATTTTTTCAAAGGTACAAAAACTCCCAAATCAATTAACTCTCGAATTTTTGGCAACGACGGATCTCTATTTTGGAACCATTCGGGTCGTTCACTCTTCATTGTGTAGTAATTTATTATTTTCTGCTGAGCTTTTTCTAGATTAAATTTACATCCTCGCAGAAACGCCAAAATAGTGTGATCGTCTGCTTTTGAATGAAGTTTTAAATTTTCGTTCATCCATACCCGAATTGTATTAATGAGCTTTTCCCTTTTATCGTCCGTTTCACCCAACACTGTCTCAGCAAATCTTTTATTTTCATCACTTGAAAACCACGTACTTTCGTTCAACATATTAAACACCAACTGAACCAATTCACAACGCGAGATTAACTTTTACCGAAACTTGTATCAACTATTGTGTTGTTATAGTGTACCTACTTCGTTGCTTGGTTATCGCTGTAAGTGGAATGAACCTGTACGAAATTATAATCTCGATTTTTATTACTTCAGTAATCCTATTTAATTTTATGAATTAAATTAAAATAAATTAAACTACATAGTTAATACGTCGTCGATAGAATTAAAATACTGGTTGTTATAATAATAATACATGAGTACGTACATACCTATGTACTATGTACGTAATTTGTTTCTTTTACATAGTAGTAATCAAGGTCAATGGTAATACTATTCAATCATCCATAGTTGGAATTTTGGGATTTTTATAAAAATTTTGAATTTTTTTTATATAAAAAATCGTTTTACTTGTATCGGCAATGGGAGGCGTTAAAGTACAACATCACCCCCGTTCCGGCAGTAAAAGTGAAAAATAATAACATGCCCTATTTGGTGAAATTGTACTTTTCATTGCAGTGATGGTCAAATTAACTAAAATGCCCTATTTTTTTTGTTCATATTTTGAGTTCATATTTTTATTTATGATGAAGTAATCTATGTCTTTTCTCACTCATGCGCGAACTAAAGGGTTAATTCTTTCACAATTCGCAATATTGATAATATTATTATTATGTACGTAATAAGATAATACTTCCTTATATAGATAACTTCATCAAAGACACAGCAATTGAAATAAATTGGCACAATTAATCCAATTAGTTGATTGCTAACAGTAATTTAATAGAAAACTCCTAAATACGAAAATTAAAATTAAAAAATTGCAAATTACAATAACATTTCATTATGGCGGCGAAATAAGTTATTTATTAAATTTAATCTTATCTTATTTTTATAATGAGTTTTTAATGATCTTTGTCATTATTTTAAATTCCAAGTGCAATAATTAATTATCGTTGCAAAACAAATATTACAACCGGTACACTAGAAAACTTTTTCATGACCCTGATTAATAGCGGTCAAGGACTTTTCTCTGTACAGGGTCAACGGCTAAAAGCGAAACAAAATTTGTATAGAACTTTCGATTTCATTTTTAATACATTCAAAAAGATAAATTAAAATTTGGATATTATTGTTAACAAGCGGGAAAAACTAAAAAAATATATGCTGACTGAAAAGAAATCGTTTTCGCTGTAATATGCTTTTGTTTATACAAAATGAGAAAACCAGTATTTTATTTATTTTCATCATACGTAGAATATCGACACTTGATCTTTTGAAATTTAAAAATTTTCGAAAAAAATTTTTCCAAACAATTTCAAGTTGTTTTTTTCCAAAATACCCACTTTTTTTAAACTTAATGTTTTGGCGGGCTACTTACCCTTAATGTTTTCCAAATTTCAATATAGAAATGTAAAATTTTTTTTTTTAATAAAAATATTGAAATTTTTTAATTGCAATATTTTTGATTTTCTTGAAATTTTTACATTACAATATTTAAAAAAATTTAAGTGTGTTATTTTTCGTAAGAGAAAAAAAATTAATCCAAAAGCTATATAATTACCGAACTGGCAGCGATTTTTCTCATGTAAAAAATTTATGTAAATTCTTTTGTATAAACAGCAATATATTTAGCGTAAATGAATTCTGGAACATGAGCTCCCGTCGGTCTGCATGATTTAATATGGATTCAATCAGCTAAATAAAATTTGTAAAATTAATATTACTGAAACTAATAATAAATTAATATTGAAATTTGGAAGAGTAGGAATTTAAATTTTTAGGAAAACAGAGATGGGTATTTTGAAAAAATCGACTTTGAATTTTTCAGAAAGTACGATATTCCACGTAAGGAAAATATAAATTATTCGAAAAACACAAAAATTCCGAATTGGTATATGGGCGCCCTTAATGGGGGGTGGGGCGAAAAGCCGAAAATGATCGTTTTTTTACTTTTTTACTAATTTCACTATCTGAAAAACTTGCTAGGACCGCCGCTGGTGGGTAATGTTAGTTTAAAAAAACAAAGAAACTTGCTGTTTTCTAAACAAGAACTTAAATAACTTCCAGAATAAAGAAATTTCGAAAAATATTTTTGTACGATATTCTGTTCTAAGAAAATATAATTCTAAAGAAAATTAATCAAAAAACAAATCTATCGATAGCTTTTCAATGGGCCGTATTAAATACTGAAACCACCTTTGTACTCAAATTATTGCTGATAATTAAAATTAAAATTAATATAATGTAGTTCTCATAGTTAATATAAGAAAGTGTTTGTGTTTGTCACTTTTAACAGATTTATTATTATATTTTATCAATTTCCTCATAAATCATATTGGAGTACATAATATATTTACAAAATTATAAACAATAACTCTTGACTTATTGAAGCTAATGACTTGGCATTTTGCTCTACTGCAGTGGCGGATTAAGGGGGGAGCCCGGGGGCCTTTCCCTGCAAGGAAAGGGGCTTTATTTAAGTGAAATTATTATGATTTAAGGCTTATTTAATTCCTTTTTCGTAGCCATTGAAAGCATTTATTTGATAAAAATTTCATTGGAATTTTGTAGCTACTTTTGTATTACAATAATACCTTCAAAATTTTCTACCGTTTAAACCCTTTTGACTTTGAAAATTCAAATTGTCCCGCCTGTGGATCTCGTGGGGCTTCGCCTCTCTCTGCTCTTTTAGGAAGCCCAAAAATACTTTAGAGTCCCGGACCCCAGAGTGTCTTAATCCGCCACTGCTCTACTGTGCCATTATTTTGCTTTTTGTTATCAGCATTTCAATTGGTTGCTTTCTTACGCCACATATTTTCAATAAAATTGTAAAAATGAATAATAAAAAATATGTCAAGTACAAAATAGTATACTTATATTGTACAAGTGTGGATATATCACTCAAAGACGGAATTGAAACACATCAGTGAATATGTAAAATTATTAGTAATTATATACAACAACTGAATTTCCTACATTCATTCATAATTATAATAAATTCAAATAAAATAAAGTTAAATAAACCAATAATTTTCAAATTATATATTATTGAGCTTCATCGAGCTCAATATGTAATTTTGATAATAATTATTGATTTATTTAATTTGAATTTATTATAATTATAATATCAAAAGTTACCAATCATACACATATTCATTCATTCAGTGGCGGCTTGTCATAAAGGGCACAGAGGCACGCACCCTTCCACTCCAAACCAAAAACATTTTAATATTTTAAAAACTATTATTTTTATGTTTTGCCCTCCCCCTCAAATGTCACGAGCCGCCACTGCATTCATGCTAACATAGCGAAATATTACATCAATGCGTTATGGATTTTGTAATATGCTAAAAACGCGTTGTTGGTAATTTAATTTAATTTATTCTGGGAAAAGACAGGCATAAATTAAAGAAGAAGCGTTCGCATTTGAACCATGAACCAATGAACCATCTGCATTTTTTGTACTACACATTTCTGTCTAGATCGTCCCGGAAAGAAGATATTGTCCAAAACTGGATTAATATGACGGAGCCAACGGCTGCGTGCCAAGGTAGAAAATCTAGGAATACATGTCGCTGGTCCCTTTAAATTGAATTTTCATATTGAAATTAATATCAAATGTTTGACCGATGTTTGAGCCTCAATGAGCTTTCATTCCCGTCATTTGAGCTTCAATCTTCGCGGACTCTTTGGGAAATATTAGAGGGGGTGTATACATGTTTTTTAATTTTCTTCTATACAAAATATTTGCGTAAATTTGGTGTCAATCGATAGAGCTTTGTTTGAGCTCCAAAAAGCTTCTATGTTCATCTTTGTAATTTAATTTCCTTTGAAGTTATAGATGTTTTAAATTTTGTAGACCTCCGAGCAAGTTGCACGTGAAACCTTTAATTTTTATTTTTATTGAGTTTGTAAAGAAAAGAATTAAACTGCAAAAATTAGTCTTATTTATTAGTTAAACTTACTTAACTTATTTGTAAAATCATACAGCCAACCGAAAGGATTATAAACTTGAAGAATTATTTTCGTCCATATTAATGGTTAAGTTTTCAGAATAGTGGACCTTAGGATTGAAATAAAACGTATGTTTACAGCGTCGACGGTTTAATATTTAAATCCTAAGGTCCAATATCTCGAAATGATTATATCAATGGCAGAGACAGTCCCATGGGGGGAAATGGGAAGACCCCCTCCCAATGTCTGAATCATGAAGATGTGATATCATTGGAAAGAACTTAAAAAACTAAGAAAGTTTTGTAAAATAATACCAATAAATGGGAGGGGAGCATAAATATAAATGCAGATCAAACGACAAGACTGAAAGCTCATTAATGCTCAAGAATGTTGAACATTAATTTTATCCAAAAATTTGACTTGGGGGCCATGGTGTTCCCTCCTCTAAAGATTTTGTCAATAGCTCCGCGGTGGTTGAGGATCAAACGACGGGAATGGAAACTTATTGAGGCTCAAAAGTTTAACGCCAAATTTACCCAAAAATTTTACTTGGGGGGGGGGTATCGTGTCCAAAGCCCCTTTTGAAAGTTTACGCAAATAGTTCCGTGGCGATTGAAGCTCATGCGACGGGATTGACTGCTCATTGAATCTCAAACAATTGTTTAACAACAATTTTAAAACAAAATTCAATTTTTGAGGGTACCTCTAATCTAATTTGTTCTTTGGAACACCAAACTGAGTAAAACTGCTAATTTTGAAAACGCCCGTATTTCTTACTGGTAAAACTAACTTTATTTCTTGGCTGGCGAATGAAAAATTTTGTGGAGGTAGTGAGGATTTTAAATTTTGTGTTTTTAAAATATTTAGGAAAATTATTATATAGTTGGTAACAGGCCTATATTTATTTTTCGCAATATTGGTAATTCAAGAACCACTTCAGTATCAATTACTTAAGTATTTTGTTAAAACTCAAAACTGTAACATTACCGATTTTACAAGAAAATATTACATAAACAAGAAAAACATTTACCTATAAAATACTCAGTGCTGATAAACAAAAGTCAAGGTAAGTGATTGTGTGAATTTATGAAAATTTGATGAAATAATGTAATTTTGATAAGGAAGTAAATTTTAATTCAAATTTTTGTTTAAATTTTAAGGATCCACGATATTTTCCAACATGCGTTCAAAACGGAATAAAGCTACGAAATTGGACATAGCCGAACAAAGGAGAAACTTACCAATTTTTCAACTGAAAGAAGAATTAATGAAAACCATAGCAGATAACCAAATTACAATAGTAGTTGGAGAAACCGGTAGTGGAAAGTCAACTCAAATAACCCAATATTTAGAAGAAAGCAGGTATGGTTTGTTCGGAAAAATTTGTTGCACCCAACCCCGTTGTGTAGCAGCTGTAACACTTGCGGAACGTGTAGCGCAAGAATTTGGTTGCGAAGTAGGGAAAAATGTTGGATATTCCATTCGATTTTGTAATATGACCAGTGAAGATACCGTGATTCAATATATGACTGACGGTGTATTACTAAGAAAATGTAAAAATGATCCCGATTTTCTCGAGTATTCCGTTATAATATTGGACGAGGCTCACGAACGTACTATTCACACCGACATATTATTTGCTCTTTTGAAATGCGTGGTGACAGAGCGTCCAAACTTTAAATTAATTGTCACGTCAGCAACTTTGGATGCAGGTAAATTTTCAGAATATTTTTTTAATGCGCCTATATTTACTATTCCCGGACGAACATATCCCGTTGAAATTGTGTACTCCAAAAAAACTCGGGCTAATTATTTTGATTCAAGTATGATAAAAGTTATAGAAATACACTTAAAAGAAGCACCTGGTGATATACTGCTATTTTTTCCCGGAGAAAAAGAAATCATGAAAGCCTGTAGAATTTTAGAGAGTAGGACTCAATATTTTTCAGACGATGAAGGTAAACTGTTAGTTTTGCCGATTTATTCGGCATTGCCGGCTTCCATGCAAGCAAATGTGTTTAAACCAGCGCCAGATGGATCCAGGAAAGTTATAGTAGCAACAAATATTGCTGAAACGTCGTTGACCATCGATGGGATTTCCTATGTTATTGATCCTGGATATGCGAAAAATATGACGTACGATCCAAAAACTGGTCAACAGACTCTCGATTTACAACTGATATCACAAGCTCAAGCAAAACAAAGATTGGGTCGAGCTGGTCGCACTGGGCCGGGAAAATGTTATAGACTTTATACAGAACAAGACTATGAGAATAAAATGCTGCCTTCCACGGTCCCTGCAATAAAGAGCACTAACTTAATTGGTGAAATATTACAATTAAAATTGATAGGTATTCACAATATTCTTAATTTTGATTTTATGGATGCTCCACCGACTAAATATCTTACTACGGCTCTGAAAGAATTGCAATCGCTATTAGCTCTCGACAATGATGAAAATATTACTGAATTAGGAGAACTAATAAGCGAATTTCCTTTGATTCCAAATTTATCGAAAGCTCTCATCAATTCGGTCGAATTCGAGTGCTCGGATGAAATGTTAACCATAGTTAGCTTAATGTCAGCAGGTAGTGTTTTTTATAGACCCATGCTCAACCAAAGGTATCATAAAGAATTCCATCTTCCAGAGGGCGATCATTTAACACTTTTGAAAGTCTATAACGATTGGAAGGATAATGAGTTTTCGTCTTCCTGGTGCTATCAAAATAAAATACACGAAGACAATTTAGTGAGAGCAAAAAATGTTCGAGAACAACTGAAAAACATAATGACACGACAAGAACTGCCTATCATCTCTTGCCATGGTGACAATGAAAAAATAGAAAAAGCGTTTTGTTCTGGATTTTTTGAAAATGTTGCTCTAAGGCAACCCTCGGGATTATATAAAACATTGAGGGGTAATAAAATGGTCAAAATTCATCCATCAAGTGCTCTATGTGGAAGAGGCTTTAAGGTGGTGGTTTATAAAGATTTGATAAAAATGTTCACCACGTACATAACTGATGTTGTATCATGCAAACAAGAGTGGTTGGACGAATTTCGAGGTATTTCAAATCACAACTCAAGTAATTCTAATATAAATTATAACCAAAGTGGATCGAGTTTAACGGACAATAAAAGTTTTCATAGAATGATTGATTTGGAAGATTTCTCAGGTAATGTCAATAAACCCAGTGACAGTCCAGAAAGCTATGCAGACAGTACGTACGATACTGATAGTGGTACCGAATTTAGCTTTGGGTTGAAACATAAATACAGTAGTACGACTGAACTTACTGAAAATACGGATACTGAATAAACATGGAATAATGAAAACTCTGAGTGAAAGCGACGATGCTTTCGCAAAATATTTCTTGACTGGCAAATTTACAGATTTTTATCACAATAATTATTGTAGCACTGATCGTTATTTCGAGTTTCAGATTTTGTTACACATTGATTTGACTGAAAAAAATATAAAGATGCTATTTATTGATTTTTTATAGATATGAAAATTGAGTACCTTTTTAATGTTTTGTTTTATATGTTCACTTTTTTATGTACCTGTTCATGTTTTTGTTCAAACAATTGTTTTTGTATTTTAAACATTTTTTGTAGAAAACAATAAATTGATGTAGTATTATGTATTTTTAATAAATTAATTAACAAAATTTATTTTATTTTAACAAAACAAATTTTGATTTAGTTATAAAGTTTTTGACGATGCTCTGTATTTTGTTTCTTAAACTTGTGACCAGGGCGTTTGCGCGACTTTAAGGATAAGAAAATTGATTAAGGTTTTGACAGCGAGAAGACGGTCCTTTTTGGTTTGACAAGTGGTTCAATTTTTCCAGATTATTTAAAATCTGAAAAAAAGTGAAATTTACTAGAATTTTGGGAAGAATCGTGGATTCCACAGATTTATGGGAGTTGAACTAATATTTTTGAAAACCTAAATTTGGTAATTTCTTTGCGTCCACGTATTGACGGACAGGTTTGATTGGAAGATTCGAAATCATCGCCGCAACAGCAATAATTGAGCTAAGTGCTATTTTCTTTTATTTTAAATTTTTCAAAATATTTCAATAATTTTTATCTGCAAATTTTCGTGCGACGAAAGTTTATAAAAAATGATATATCGACCACATTTGAATCTGCTGAATTGCTATCAATACCCACATTTATTTATCAAACGCTGTTTTTGGTTTATTATTTTTGGATCACAATTTTATTTTATTCCCTTGCAAGTGAATGCGGCATTTGAGCTAGCGAGAAGGAATACATTTTTTTTGATTTGAAGTAAATTTTTACTAGATTGACAAATTAATTTAATTATAAACTTTTGATGGTGGTTTTTTGAATTTTATAAATTTAGAATATAATTTGATTTCAACTATTTTTAATTAGGGTGATTTTTTTGGGAGGAATTTTAGTAGTGCATTGAATCGGCTGAGATAGTCAGGCTAAATTGCACAAACACAAACAAACCATTTGTCGGGGGGATAGATGCGCAAAAAGTTTCTTTATAAATAATATTAAACGAATATTTTAACAATAATTAAAATAACAAAATACTAAATGTTACATAATATCTTCAAATGCGAAAAAAAAATCATTTGATTGATTGATACTAGAAAATAGGAAGTTAAAAAAAAATTTTCTAGGATAATTCCTTATATTCAGGTGTGCGACCGGTGACCCGGTATAAGTGTAATACTTTTATTATAATTTTATACAAATGTGATAAATTAATCAAATTAAAAATCCGCAAATCAAAAATTCAATTAAATAAATCCGCGAATCAAAAATTCGATTAATCAAATTCGGACTTATGAAAAAATTTCAAAGTGTCCTGATTTTTACAATTTTAATTTGCGCTTCCTTACTACTTACTAATAAAAATGAATTTATTATTTTAATAAAAAAGATGCAAGTCCAAGTATTGAAACCTACGAGGGGTAAATTACTCAAAATATTGTATAAACTAAAATTCCAATAAAATGCTAAAAATTCAATAAAACCACGACATAACTGCACACTAAAATTCCAGTGACTTGGCTTTCGTCAATTAGGTTTTAATTTGAAAAGTGTTATTTCAAGGAAGAAGGTGATCGGTTTTTTACAGTAGAATAAAACAAAAAAAATATTAAAATTAAACACGTTGAGTCACCAATTTGTTAATTTATTTGAACACAACAGGTCAAAGGATAAGTAAAATAGGCAAAAAATTTAAATTAACGTAACTTTTGATAGTTGGGAACAATAAATTATAAAAAATAGAAAATGAAACTTGCCAAAACCAGAGAATTTTCTTTTAGGTGCTTTTTTAAGATAAAAAACTTTCACCCATAGTTGGGCTTACAAAGCAATACAACATTGACAAGGCACACATTAAAAACAATTTCTAAGTCAGTATGCGGTAAATTCCTACTATATTAGTAGTACCTATCAATAATTGTCTGTTTGACCAATAAATACTGTATTCCTACGTTAGAAACCAAAGTAGGTATCTAGATTTTTTTGGCGTTTAGCCGACTATACACATAAAAACAAAAACAACATTATAAAACAAAAGTTAGTCTAAAATTAAGTAAACAATGGTGGACCTGTATACAAACAGGTATCGTTCCAATACCATGCAGGTGGGCTAACTTCACCCAATTTGAACACTTGAGGGGATAACTGTTTCAAAACTTTAAAATAAGTGCACTTTCTAGGTCCGTTATCATCGATTAAACTATCGTAAGGTGGTGATAAAATATCCAGAAAAGCTGCCGGCCCTCCTATGCTTTGAATTTCATGAATATTAGCGTTGTTGGGTTCCAAAACACAACATTCACTTGATGCGTCAGCGATGACATCAGGATTTTGTTCTGCCGTGCACAGTACCGGAAAAGGTGAAGTTAAACTATATAAACTGGCCGCTTCTTCCTTCACTGTATTTTGTGTGTTCAATGAAAAGCTTGTAATTTTAACTTTTCCTGCAATAACTTTAATCAGACCGTGCATTTTTGGGTGATCGTGTAAGGGCAATTTCATGTCAGGTTTTAATATAAACACACCCATCGAAAAGTTTTCGTCGTCATAAATGTCAATGTACGTAACAGGTGCCTTGTTTTCTTGCAACCATAGGGCATTGTCCATAAAACGAGCTTGTAAGTCGACATCACTAGCTGTAGTTTTGTTTAAAACATCACGCAACAATTCTACATTTTGATAAAACACTTCCTTTTTGCAGGTAAACGTTGTCATTGCTTGTTTAAACAGAGTGCTCATTTGATTGGTAACCATCTTCGTTAATACTGCAGTCAAAATAACTTAATTTACATTTAGAAGATATTGGAAAGATAAAACTTTTTAAAAAAGTTAGGTTATATACCTACTAAAGATTGTTTTACACTCGTACTAAATGTACAGGGCGGTGTGAAATTAATAATTCGCCCAGGGCAGTATTTCGACTAAATTTTCAGGGGGGGGGGGGGTTAATGTTTTTATTTCAGTTTTGAAGATTTTTTTCTGATTGCAGTCGGATTTCCTAAACTTTAGTAACTGATAAATAATTTCGGAAGGGGGTTCTAACCCCACAACCCCTTAAATACAGCCTTGAATTCACTGAGTCGGGGTCATACTAGCGAAGTAGGATTCCTTCTACATATTACATTAGATTATCTTTCATACTATATCGATAACAATATCTATAAGAAAATTTTGTAAATCAAGCAATCGTAATATTATTATTTTCTATTGCTGCAAAAATATTAATTGTTTTACATATTTTATGTAGTTTGCTAATTTGACCCCATTAACTATGGGGGACCAAAGGCTCTATGTAGCCTCCAAAACACGAAAATGACCGTAAGTCTCTCCGCGGAGTCTGACTGGGTACATTAAAATAAAATTAACAAACAAACGTTGAAGGTTACATACGGTTTAACTTAGAATAAGATTTTTTTCCATTTTCTATAATATGGAAAATTGCTGGCATATTCTACTATATTAACTCACCATAAATTGTATATTAATGTATAACAATTAGGCTGGTGACCTTCTCGGTTAAAAAACAATAGAACAATTTTTATAAAACTTGAATAAAACACAATCATTAATTTTACGAATGATTAATAAAAAATAATTTTTTGACATGAAAATAAAATTTATCTAAGCGTAAAACTTTGTAAAAGTTAATAAAAGTGTTATATCAAGTGATTTATTTAAAAAAAAATTGTAGAAACTATAACAAAATACCTAGTCTATTTTGTGATATTTTAACACCAATAAGTCCATTTACATAAATCAACTAGATAATATTTAAAAAGCACTTCAAGGCTTTAAATAACATTTCAACTTTTTATAAGTATTTACAAATCAAATTATTAAAGAAAAATTGGAAGCATATATTAACAGAAATACAGCATTGCTATTGCCTTAAATAAAATAACTAGGTGTCTCTTCGATGCAAATAAGCAGCAATGTTTGTTTCCGTGTAATCAAGAATTTTTCTTTGACATTGTCGAATGTATTGTTGTTGCTTGTGATATATTTTTAAACATCCTTTGATAGCAATAAATGTTAGTCCGCCCAAAATGGTTCGATGAAAATTTGATTTTATCGAATCGAAGAATAGTTTACCAAACATATTTGATATCGTTGGCATCAGCAATGCTCCGCAAAGAACTCTAGTAGCTGAGATTGGATCAGACAAAGGCGGTATATCATTATCAGTTCTAGTTAAGTTAGGATTTACATCCAATCTGTAAACGTTAGAATTAAAATAAAAGTTTTAACGGAACAACAAACACTTATTACCTAAAAGGCAAAATATATTTCAGAAGAGGTACTTTAACTAAATATTTTCGCATGAAGGTTAAAACTGCATCTTCCCATCTCACCATTTTGCCTACAACTAAAGCTATCGGAATGGCAGGTAAACCTATCAACAAAACCAAAGGATCTGCTTGCTCCATCACTGTCAGACCTTCCTTTTGTCCTACCACCTTAAAAATACAATTGCATTGATCTATTATTATAGTACTTCGTTAATATTACCTGCATAACAGTAATGGCACCATAAGTAACTGCGCACCAGTAAATAGCTCCCACTACAATTCCAGCTGCTAAAAATGGACACCCCTTATATATAAAACTATCTACTGTATCCATAATAAGAACTAAAATTCCCATGTTGGGAAATACGATAATATATTCAGTTTGGCATTGTGGACAAGAAACTTTAGTTAAATTACTGCCTTTCTGTTTTTCGTCTACCCAACGTTGCAAGCACGACTGGTGCACCTACACCAAAATTACAAATGACAAATAACTTTTGTAAGTCGTTATTAATAATTTACCCATTTCGTGGTGCCACGACAATTACAAGGTTGAACCCATGATGCTTCGGTATCTTCCTCGTCGGTTGCAAAACAAACCCAACAATATTTAGACGATTCTCTACTACGAACCGGATTTATTCTAGAGCCAGACTGACCATCATCGAGAACATCTTGTCCAACACCATCATTAGTCAAATTCATTTCTGAAACCGATTTAATATTCACAAGAGCACATTCTTTTACAATAAACTAATAAAATGAGGTTATTTGATAAATTCTATAAAAAACGAGTTATAATTCATGATCGAATGGCATGATTTGTAAAAATTTTTTTTCAATATTTGTTACGAAAATTTAATTATCGAAGTGTCAAAACTGATACCAATTTGTGCATAAAATGATAAATGTCACCAGATTGCACGTTTCCCCAGGGACGTATTCATAATCGTGCAGTGAGGGTTGCGGTTTTTGTCAATGTAGAAGAAATGTCATTACAAAGTAAAATTTGTGATTCTAATATTAAGAATTACTCAATTTCCAGGTGCGATATTCAAAATGCTGTTTTATTACCGGAATATGCAAATGTTTATTACTGCGATACAGTATCGAAGATTTTGTTACAAACCGCTACTAATCATTACCTTAAAAATTTACTGAAAAAGTCTTTCCAAAAATTGAAATTTAAATGGGCGAACAAAAAGCATTATATACGCCAATCGCTAAGAGCAAGCGTTCATTATAAATACGCGCTGAAACGTAACTTATTTTTGGAATGGCAATACAAAGTTATGAAGAGAAAAGAAAAAACACTAACGCATAAAATAATAGATCTACATTATCGCAAAAAAGTTCTGGCTAAATATTGGACACGCTGGAAGTACAGTCGGCAGGTTGACGCCGAAAATCAGAAATTAATAGATATTAAATATAAAATTATTGCAAGCTATTTTTTTCACATAAACGCCGCCGAAATGGTTTCCAGATATTATACTCTGATGGTAGATTATCATATCACGATAATGGGACACGAGAATTTCAAAAAGAGAGTATTGGGTGGATATTTTACCCGGTTGCAATTATATAAAGAGAAATCCATGGTTAAAAAAAATAATAAAGCTGTGTGCAAACTTTTCCTCAAGTTAAAGTATAAACCAGAATATTTGCGACCGTATTTTGAAGTCTGGCAAAATTTTACCCAAATTTCCATCATAAAAGCACTGAAATACACGATTGCAGAAAAACATGACAACAATAAGCTGATTATTCGATATTTTAAAAAATTGGTTGATCACAAAAATCGGAGAATAATTAAGGCCAACAATAAAGAATTGGCCGAAGGATTTTATGATAAAATTTTGTTGTTTAAGTCGGTACATTCGTGGATCAATTTTGCAAATAAGCAAATTAAAATGAAAAAATTGTTAGCACTTGCGGACTATCATTTCAGCGTGAAACTGAAACAAAAATATTTCGAAAAACTACAAAAATATAAAAATTATCAACTACTTTTGCAAAAGGAACTTTTGGAAATCAACGCAAGATTAATATTTAAAATGAAACATAAATATTTGATAAAATTGAAAAAGTACTGCGCTCTTCGTCAGCTTAAGATTTTGAAAATGTCGAAGGCAGTAATTTTTTATCAACAGCAAATAATCAGAAAATATTTTAAAAAATTGCAAAAATACGCAATGTTTCGCAAAGTAAACGCGATAAAAAGGCAACGAATTTTATATATCATGAGTACTCGTAGAAGATTTAGAATTTTACAAAAAAGTTTCATAAGCTGGAATCTTTACAAGTTAAAACGCGAAGAAAAGATACTGAAAATTTCATTCGCCCAAGCAAAGTATCAAAATAGTCTTTTGGCAAAATCCATGCCGGCGTGGAAAATTTTCGTCAAGAAGAAGAAACGGAGGGCCAATATATTTATAATTCTTTCTTCACGTTTCCAACATACCGAAATGTGTCGCTGCTTCAGAAAATTGCGAAAATACACCACAGCAGAATTAAAATTACGGACACAATTAGAGAAAGCTCAAGAATTACATACAAATAGTTTGTTACTGGATGGAATTCGATCAATTCTGATTATGGCTTCAGAAAAACAAAAAGTCAATCAACTTTTGACCGTAAAAAATCTTGAAAGAAAATATGCAATTTCCTTAAAGTTCTTTAAAATTTGGAAATATAAAACTTTAAGAAATGGAATTAAAACAAGCCAAACTAACGGAACCAGCGCAGTTCTTTCCAAAGAAATTGAAAATCATGAAAACTTAGATTTTAATTTTGAAGGTGGATTTCGATGGAATCCTATTAGTTTCGCACCACCCAGAATACCTGCTTATTTTAATTATTCCTTAAATTTTTACGAATAACACCGCTTTTGTTCAATAAATAAGTTTGCATTGTTCACCCTGTATAAAGTATTTTGGTGAAAACAAAGCTTTAAGAGACACTACCATTTTTTTCATGACATTTGCAAACCCTAACCTAATTTTATGACGTTTGTTATGTTTTTCAACCAAAATTACAAAAAAAGTTAAAAATTGTAAAATAATATGAATTCACACTCCAATAATTCAATTTACCACGAAAAGCAAGTTCGAGAGCTGTGTGCGTTGCACGCATTGAACAACTTATTTCAAACAAGGGGCTGCTTTACAAAAGTTCAATTAGACACGATATGCCACTCACTTTCACCAGATGTGTGGATAAATCCACACAAATCTATCTTTGGTTTAGGAAACTACGACATAAATGTTATAATGAAAGCATTACAAGAAAAAGGGCACGAAGCAATTTGGTTCGATAAACGAAAGTAATTAGGAATACAATTCAGTTTAACTTAGCTAATACTTGATTATTTTTAGAGATCCTAGCTGTTTAAATCTAGACAACATTAAGGGCTTTATTTTGAATGTACCAAGTGATTATAAATTTGGTTTCGTTATGTTACCGTTAAGAAGGCGGCATTGGATTACGTTGAAACAAATAAACGGCCTATTTTATAATTTAGACTCCAAGCTTGACACACCGTCACTGATCGGAAATGTATGAGATTTTAATTTTAATCTGATGATATTTTTAAGTTTCAATATTTTCAGAACGAAGACTTGAAAGACTACCTAAAGGACCAGTTAGAATGTAAAGACAAGGAATTGTTTCTTGTTGTTTCCAACGAAGTTGAGAAGAATCAAAGTTGGTTGTTAAACCAAGCCGTTTACATAAAAAATTGTGTAAGAGAACCAGGCGTTGAAGTTCTGCAACTCAAAGATATCATAAGTGATGGTTTAGATGTGACCATCAATCCTTTATGTAATAACAAAATAGAAGAGTTGAGTAATCATTGGTGAATATTTTAAATTTCTCATTTTAATGTTAACGAGTTTTGTTAAATTTTATGTTCTAATTTATTGAATTTGTGCACGATTTTTTCACTTGTCATGTAAACTCATCTTTCTCACTCTCCAACATCAGAAAGTTTCTAATTGCCAAATTTATGTAGTAAATTAAAAAATCAATTGCATTTTCTATCAGCTGCATTAAATTTTGTATAAAATTAGTATTTACAAACTAGTCTCATATATTGTATAATTTTTGTATGTCGAATAATATATTGTACATTTTTTATGTAAATAAGTTTATATGCACATACGCAATGGTTTATGTAAGAATTACGATTTAATCACGTTCTACATTATGTAATAAAATAAAAATTAATAAATTATTTTAAAAATTACTGCACCTAGTTTTTAATGTAAAGGGGGGGACAAATGTTTTCTAAATACTTCAAAAATATTACCAGTGAATTTCCAAGTCATCGGAAATCCCCGAAGAATTTACTTTGAATATTTTTGGGAGTGAACTCTGCTATTTTTAGAAATCGTTTTTTAAAGAGAATTTGAAGGGGGGATTAATTTGTATTAGATGGATTTGGGTTATATTAACTGAAAATGATCATTTCCAAAAACTTAGAACTGCATTCTATCTTAAAAATTAACATTTCTTTATTTTATGCAATGTAGTTTATGTATAATATATTATGAGAGAGACTTTCTCATGACTACCTTTGTGTTCCTGAGGGCACATAAAGTGGTCAACCCCTGTATTGATGATTATCGTCATCAACAATAAATCAGTCCTGTCTAAATAGAATGCCGTTTGCACCAACAATGCTTAAAATTTAAGCATTCCTTAAATTAGTAAGCGCCCTTACTCCATTTGCACATTGGCTGGAAAAAGATTTAACGAAATTTAATATCGCATACCGCACTCGGTTTTCCTTAGTGGTAAACCATAGGTTTCCTCTTGTAGATTCTTTTTCCTTATTAAATTAGATTGTTTTCTTCGTGTATGTTACATTTTTGCACTGTTTCACGAGGTGTTATCTCTACCGTGGCTTTGCATCACATATTAGTTATGGATTTTGTAAACGGTGTATCTATTTATTTATCATTTCACCAAAACAACTTTTTCATATTTAATATCAAATACAGGATTTCAATATATTGAAATTTAAATGATTTCAAAATTTTAACATTTAGTTTCATTAACTTTTAGTGAAAGCATTGATTATTTAACTTTTTGGTTTGAAGAAAATTAAAATTTCATTTGAAGCAAAAGTACTTGAAAAATTTACTCCACTCTTCCTTCTTAATTGAAAACAAAGTAGTCCGATACGGGAATTTATCATGTTCATGGTCAGTCATTTTAGTAGTAAAAAGCAGTCGTGAATTATAGTATATTTATTTATACATCTGAATTTGAAACATACAATCATATATTTTTTAAATGCTTTTGTCTTCAGTCCATTTATCTACATTATAAAATTTACAAAAATATTAACACTTACAGCCATACATATAAAGATTTAATGTAGCATTGAAGTACAAATTTTGTCATTAAAAATTATGTACTGGATTATATCCAGCAGTTTTTGGTGGATCCTTAGAATAAATGAAGAAGAAAGATAACTGAAATCCCGATAAAACACAACCCAAAAAATTAGGAATCTACAAAAGATTGTGTTACGATTTTGTAATAATTTGAGATAAAACATATTTACCTGTATGTAACTATCACTTAATAAAAGACCATAAACAAACCATTGAACGGAAACGACAAAAGTCATAAAAATAATTGGAAACGGTAAACTGTCGGCTGATTTTACTCTGACAACATGCACCAACGATGTTAATGGTGCAGCAAAGAATACTATGGTCGTCAAGCAACACAAAAATCCAATATACTTAGCACATATCTCTCTGTCCCTCTCGTATATAGAATAAGTAATACTCACAGCTAATATTAGCAAACAGCCAAGGAATTGTCGTAAAATAACAGACTAAAACACAACTAGATTTAAAAAATATGAAAATATTATATTCAATAAATACCTTTTTAATGCTATAAACATAAAAGGTAACAATGTATGCTAAATGTAAAGTTGATCCCACCGTGTTAACTAATATTAAAGAGTGATCTTGAATTAAGAAACCATATCGTAACCATAATGTTATAGATAAAAATCCACAAACGAACGGAAAACCAGATATATCCGCTGTAGATTTTTTTTGCACGATTTTTTGGCAAATTAACCTTTTAAGAAAAATTATGCGTTATGAACTAAACCAAAACTAATTTAATAGACTTACGTTCCAGCAAGGAATTGTAAGATTGTCGATATCGAAGCTGTAACGGCTAAAACATTCTTAAAATCCTCGGTATTCATTCTTAACTCATAATGTTTTCCAAATAAATTTAAATTTGTATAAGTGTAACTTTTCACTTTTTGTGAGTTGTCTTGTCAAGCGGCTAGTGTCAATTTTGAAAATTGTAGATGTGGCTATTACACCACATTTCGATTAAATAAAAACTTTTATTCCCATTTTTTCAAAGAAAACACAACTAAATTGCTTTAACCTGATGCCTTCATAGCGTAATTCATGTTACTAGCTATATTAAACCATATTTTAATTATATTAATTCAAAATTTGCATTCTGCCATCATTTCTCACTGCGCGTTATATTAAACACTTCCAAGTTTAACCTTAAAATTGTTTCAGTGTATGTAGTTCACATTTAGATATCTGCAAAGCTGAAAAATGGCACTGTTTAAATTAATATCACAAACTTTTAAAGGTACGAAAATATTGAACCATTTTATTTAATTTTTTTAAATGCATCTAAATTTTGCAGTGGTTCGAACTCCCGAGATGATTCAAGTGTGTGGAATGAAACATTATCCACCTCCCCCAACTTACGATGGTTTGTAACTTTATAAATTTTGTCATTATCTACTGCTTATTGCAAAATTTTTGTTAGATGTTGTCCTACCGGAGAGAAGGAAATTGACTACGGTGGATAGGGTTCCCACTTATCCACCAAGTATGAAACCTCCAAAAATGCAAAAACGATTAAGGTATATGAGAGGACCTGAACTTGTACACAATTTTTTAATTCACAAAAAATTTGGAATTAAGGTATGGTTGTTTATTTCTTTTAAATTTGGAGGTCTATATTTTTAAATTAAAGGCATTAACTGGGGGTCGTTTGAGATGGAAACATTTTGATATAATGCGTCTTACTGTGGGTCGCCAAATTGATCAAAATAGGATGTTTGCAGTGTGGCGTGTAGATTCTCCTTGGCAACCGGTAACTAAAAAGGGACAAGGGCAAAGAATGGGAGGTGGTAAAGGAGCCATTGACCACTACGTTTCTCCTATTAAAGCTGGTACGCTCTTTTAAATGTTAATTTGTATTGTAATTAATTTTAAATATTTATTTTTAGGTAGAATCATTTTAGAAGTAGGCGGTAAATGCGAATTTGCTGAAGTACAAGACTTTTTACAAAAGCTAGCTGATAGGCTTCCGTTTAAGGCAGTAGCAGTTTCATACGAACAGATGGAAAAAGATAGATTATTAGAAGAAAGCAGGGCATCTAAAAACTTGAATCAGTACTCGATGAAATATTGCATTCAAAATAATATAGGAGGATGTCATAAGTGGATATCTCCGTTTGATTATAAATGGTTTTGTAAATATACTTAGGTTCTTATAATAAATGAAATTATTTAGAAGTATATCGGTCTGGTATGTATATTAAAATTCTAAAACCAAAAATTTGATGCCATTACAAAATTTAGGTTCTCAACTAATTTATTACTTTGTCGTAAATCTTGTACAAATATGTTTGGTGGATGCAGTGGTTTCCCAACTGCATTACAAACAAAATTATAATCATTACATTATAACATTTCCAAACCTGTGATTGTTAAATTTTTGTTACGATTTAGCCGAGTCGAATGCGTTTAAAAGGAGTTATAGTAAATGTGGCAATAAGTAGAAGGACTAGGCGGGTCCTGGCACACAAGCTTCTTTTGAAATTACATTAAATGCTTCTGTAAATTTACCATTACCTTTATTATAAAATCTTCAAGTTCGGAAAGCAAAAAGATTTTAAATAAACACAAAATGACAATTAGAAATAATTTATTTTACATACTGACTGAGTGGTAACTTACATATTTTACATAAATACACGAGTTGAAAATTTCAAAACAAACAGATAATATAATTCCTAATTATTGCATTGTAGCAAAAGAGGTGTTACAAAAATAATAATAGTAATTATTAACTACACAATAATGATATAGGTTTAATTTATTTTAATTATAGGTAAATAAATCAGTCTAAGGTTTTCCTGCAACCACACACCGACTATTTCAAACTCCATTGATATGCATTTTATCAATTTTTTGCTTCTACAACAACTTTTGCATGCCTAATACAAACAGAATAAATTTTTATTGCGCGAACTAAGTTGTAAATTACATTATTGAATTTTTTATGGAATGTGAACACATTTAAATATAAAATTAAATTTATGGGTTTCTAGATATCTATAAGTTAATATATTTATAAAAAAATTGAGCCTTACAATAAATTGTCTTGTTACAAAAATTTTATTTAGTTATTCATTACATCATAGTTCATTGCAGCATATACACTGCACTATACAGTGTTTCCCAGTAGAGTAAACTTTAGAAAAACGGCTTTAAATAATAATTTGCAGTTCTGGACAGAAAGCCAAAATTTTCTGTGTATTTTGAAAATCTACGTTAGGTTTTGAATACACTTTGAGTAAGTTACTGCGACACACTGTATAATAAGTTATTGTAAAAACAATTGAAAATATTTATAATTTGCTAGTATCGAAAATGCGGTATGTATGTATAGGGATAAATGAAAGCGTTCCAATTTATAGGTATTTTTGTTCCATTAAACGAGACAGGATAAAGATATCCTACACATATAAAAGTTATAAAACGATAAAGAGGTATTGCGGAATTACCTTTTATAATACTTATTGATCATTTGTACTAATAAAAAAATCACACAACCGTATTAAAAATTCAAGATCTGTTCAAAAAATGCGGATTTTGCCAAAAACTTATAGAGAGCTTTAGTTTGCATAAAATAACGTTATCTAAGTAGAACCGTGACAAAGCAGATACAGTTAGCATTAAATTTTGGTTAAGTTGTAATAGGGGAATCCATAACAATTTTTCTGATTGACCATCAAATTTGTTGGAGTACTTGAGCACACCAATTAATCTCTAAGCATTTTTATATGTTGAAATTTTCTCAGCCAACATTTTTGTCAAGAATTTAAAAGGAAAGTTAAGTACAGTAAAATTACTTTTTTGTCAAATTGACACAAATATTTGTTGAGAGAGTTATCAGGAAGAAAGATTGTACCTACAAAAGCCGATTTTAAAAGCTACAAGCTTTTTAAATTTATTGATTAACACCATTAACATAGTTAGAGGCTGACATTTATATAATTATACATATATAGACTAGAAATGATTGTTTTTAAGTGGTAAGAATCCTTTTGTATTTGTGTACCTACCACAACCCTAAATCTACAATTTGTACAACATTTCGATTACGTAAATAAGCATATTATGAAATCTTGACCGTTATAAAAAAATTTAAATGAATTTTTAGTAAATTGATCGAACCAATTATTCAACATTTTTAAATATATTTAATTTTATTTATTTATAAAACAATTAATTGCTAATAATTTATGCGTACATCAAATATAATTATATTTTTATATTTATAGCAGTTGCGTCTATGCTTTTTTTGTGTTATTTAAAACTATGTAGTACTTATGCATATGTGCACAAATATCAGTCGTAATAGATCAATATACAATCACATTATTTACATAATTACATAAAAATGTACATAATCAAGCGAAAACAAAAAATACTCTTCACAACAACAAAATAAAATAACATAAAATTTTTACACTTATATAATAATAATAAATATTGTTTTTAAAAGCAATATAGGAACCGTTTGTGCAATCTATTAAACTAGTATATTATGGCAGGTTGTTAAAAATTGGCATTAACATAATTCCAACAGTTAAATCCCTAATATTCCAGTGTAAAAGTTCTTTAACTAGCAAAACCGACTCCATGATATGCAATATACCAGGGAGCACGATCAACCTACAAAGAATATAAGATTTTGTGCTTGTTCAATTTCAAACCAAAAATTTTTAACATTTATAAAAATTTAGGGCCCAATGGTTGTTAATTTGTTTTAAAAAAAAATAGGCTTTTATAAACAAATCTTAGTTTTTATGACTAGATGACCGAACTGATCACTGCAAATATCCACCCATCCTCGACATATCCACTGTATAAATTCTTAATTTATTACTGAAAAGTGGGCGATATGTTTTTTGGATTATTATTTATTCATCGATTTACGTAAATAATTAACTTAACACGTATACAATCATTTCAATAATTTCAACACCCTGTATGTGTCGAGCCAACACATTTACATGTAAATTTTACAAATTAATAGATGTAGACAAGGCTTGATTAATTGACTCGACGGCGAACTATTGAAGAGTTTACGAGTTTTTAAGCGTATGATTCGCTTAAATAATCGAAAAAGTATTCGAAATTTTGATTGATGTTAGTTACGTTAGATGGAGAATTAGCGATGTTATTACCATTCAGCGCATTTGCCCGATATTGCTCGCTAAATGATAATAGAATGTTTTGGATTTTTGCAATGATCTCTTCTACTCAGGCATTTGATTCCTGAAAAAAAGTATATGATTAGAATAACACAAAATTTATTATATTAGTAATATGGGTTAAAAAAAAGAAGGTGTACAGGTTTGCAAACGTCTGTTTGGGGTTTGCTTCCGTTACAATTAGCGGTAGTACTATTTTTCAATTGGTACCATAAATAACCAATATTTATATTGATTGCATGCATACATAAATCAACCCAGAAGTGCTTTTGGTATTAAGGTGATTTGTTCATAAAATCCTCGGTCAGGTGTACTTAGTTTAAAAAAACCTAATTACCGAATATATTTGATCCAAATATGTAACCATTCCAATCGGGACTAGGTGATTTGATCCCTTAGTAATTTTGGTCCCAGTAATTTCACCCCCGGTAATTTCACACCTCTCTTACCGGCAGATGCATGGCTAAGCACGAATCTCTCTTTTACCGGAAGATTCACTATATAAATATAAATATCTAACACTAACCTACGTACAGATTTATGGCTACTTACGGATCTCTCTCTTACCGGCAATTATCAGGGACGAAATTACTAGGGTATCAAATTACCTGGGGTGAAATTACCGGGGGCGAAATTACCAGGGGATTAAATTACTGGGGGTCAAATTACCGGCTACGAGAGAGACTTGGTGATTTGGTTTCCAATGATTTGATCCCCGGTAATTTCGCCCTGAGTAATTTCACTTACTTCACTACAAATTATTATTTAGGGGAAGCACCGAAGAATGAAATTTCGAAGACTAGTAAAATGTTACTTAGCTCTTCATGGTAGTTTATGGGAAGACCATATTTCGATTTCAGAACCTATCTAATATATCCAATTTCATCTTACCTTAAGATTTTCAAAATAATGCATAATTTGTTCATAATCCATTCCCAATTCATCCAAACCCGACAATTCCGCTGGAATGATATCATCTCTTGTTAAATTGTCTTCTGCACTGAACATTGGATTTCCAACAATTGTTGCTCTCTTCACTTCTGGACTTCTATTTGCTGAATGTTAAAGTAAATTAAAGGTCGTAACAAAATTTGACATGTTAAATTTACCATTTCCATTTGCACTATCGCTGGATAAACGAACAAATTGTATGTTGTCGTCGTTATCATTTATAAATTTTTTAGGTCTCAGTTTTACAATATTCTCTGTTCCGTCACTAAGAAGACATGGTTCATCATCAAATTTAAATAAAGGTTTTTCGTTTGAACATTCTTGTGGATTATCTTCATATTCGTCGTTTTCTGCAGCACTCCTAGGATTTTCCAATTGATGTTTACTGCTGCGATTTTGACCGTGAACATGAAGTTTACGTGGTGGTGGAGGCGATTCCACTAAACTACTTCGCGCTGTTACGCCTATATTCCTATGAGGAGGTATTGGTGGTTTGTAATCTTTCACTATTATCTCATGTTGAGGCTTATGTCGTTCTGGTGGGATTGGAGGTGTTCCATGTGGTGGAAGAGGTGGAGGTGGTATTGGCTTATTCCTAAAAAAAAATGTTTTATCTAATCAACATTTATAACCCTAAGGTGATTAGTTTCGTAAATCTACTTAAAATTTAAAGTTATTCATGTTTAGACGGTATATGAACATACCATATATCTTTATCGTCATTAGTATGGTTAGAAATCACAATTCCTCCACCAGGTTTACTCTTACAATAAGTTGTGCTGTCGATTTCAGGTGTTGGTTTTTCAATAGCCGTACTACTTGGTAATTCAATATGAGATGGATTACTAAAACTGGAAGGAACGCAATCTTCTGGTTCACAATAATTCATATTTAACGGATTGGTCGTAATTCGCATCTCAATTGGATTATTGTTAATCGTTGACGATCTATTGGAAGAATGTTCTATCGTTGCCCTTCCTAAATAAATTGATAAGTAAATGAGAGTCAAGTATAATTAAGAATTTTATTTACCAAGCCAAACCCAATCGTGAGCGTTAGTAGTGGATTCTCTCGGTTTACGTTCTCTTTGACTGCCAGTTATAATTGGAGCGGCACTTAAACCGTGAGTACCTGGTTCCACAGGTTTAAATTTGGATGCGTAAACCATACATGATACCACGAACACCTAGAAATAAATTTTTTTAAATTGATGTCGTTGAAAATAATACCAACATACCACAATCGCAAAACAAAATGCAGCAAGTAACACGTACATACTGATTTCTAAAGGAGTCATATTCATGGGACTGTGATGTCTCGATATACCTTTTCCTGCTTGAAGTTGTCTGGCGTTTGGTTCGTCATCGTCGTCTTCTCTCATCGACGATCCTTGGAGAAACATAATTATTCTTATGTTCCAATCCGAAAAAGATGATTGTGTTACCTTTTAAAATGTCCTGGAGATCCTGAAAATCTCGGTTTCCTTTTGCATTGCTGTACGAACCGCCATCATTTTGCAAAATGTCTGGCCGATGTGGTAAATCGCTCGCAGTGAAGTCAACCGTCACTGAAGCAGCGGACGATGCTAAAGGTCCAGTTCCTTTAAGTTTTGGTCTAATACTACTTCGGCAATCTTCAGGTAACAGTAGCGTAATCTGCAATAGATCTCCACTCCCTTCACCTACGGCTATTACTCGTGGATGGTGTGAAGCTACCATTGGGGCAAAAGCGACTACTTCTGGTTCCAAACTTTCAACCACTAAATGATAATCTGTGTCGGCTACATCTCGTAACGGAGTTTTGTTGCCGTCCGAAAACTCTAATTCTATATCCAGCAAACCTTCCTGTAATTGATAAAATGTTACTAGGTTCTTGTTTTGTAATACAAAAACTTACTTGATACTGAGCTGTTAGTTTACGAGTCACACTCGTTTCGGCCACGTAACCGTTTTCGGTAACGCTATCGGGCGATATGTTTAGTTGTAAACCTGACACCACTTGAACCGATAATCTGCTTAAACCAACTTTATCGTTCCCCACTCTTATTTCTTTTGCACCTATTACACGACCCGTGATTGGCGAGAGAACCTGATTAATAAAAAAGGAATAAGATTGTGTGAGAGTAACTTTTGAATAAAAGGTTACCTGAACTTCGGTGCGCCCCATACTGCGCCCTTGTAAAATTCTTCCTCGAAGACTTGCGATTCGAGGATCACTAACTCGCAATAATGGAAGAACTAAATCAGTAACCCGAAGCCATGTACGTCGATTAACCAAGTATGTAACTCGGCCAGAATCATGATCGTTGGCCATAAAGTGTGCGTAGACATCAACAGGACTTTGCTGATAGCGTAATCTACATGTAGGCCTTTCTATTACGTTTACCATATCGTCGGGTATCAAAGTGCCAATACCCCAAGAAGCATACGAACGCTTTTTACGTTTTGTTTTTGAAGAACTACAAATAATAAGTATAATTTTTTAATCTACTGGTTTATCTCAGAAGTGAAGAAATAAAGTCAGCAAGTTTTCAAGTAATAATTCAAGTGATTCTAGGGAAAATTGTTAAGAGTTGAAACTTAGTAAATTGTTAAGACAACATAAGATATCTCCAGATAATGGCCAACACGCTTTTGGGAATTAGATGTTCTCGCTTTTTATGCTGGGATCAATTTACTATTTCAACTAATATTTATAGTTATTATCTATAATATATTTTGAAATATTTTCCAAAACAAAAATCCATCTCTTGTAAACGGTTTTGATTAGTTTGAAAACTTTTGAAACTTATTGAATTACCAAGATATACGAGGTAAAATAAATTATAGTCTTTAAAGTTTAGTAATTACCTACCTAGCGTGATAATCAGGTACCTTCCAAGATTTAATTTGTGATAAACGTGTATCTAATACTTGCAAATCTAAAGGAAATTCAGGCATCCATACAGTAAATCGTGCTAAGCCTGTGTATGTACCGTATTTAACTAACACCGACCCATTAACAGATCCGCGAGCTTCACTTCCGTCTACATATACCGAACTACACGATGACGATACCTAAATTATTAAATCATTTTTATTATTTATATTCAAAAACTTCATTCCAAAAATTACTTTTAGAACACTATCATCCTCTGAATGACAAGAAGCTTGAAATGTTACGTCTGCAGCTTTTCCAGCTTGGGAAACTATCAACACTTTCATGGCTTGTGAAACTTGACGTCCAGTTAAAACGGCAGTATTTAAAACTTCCCAATTCTGAAATAAAAAGTTATATAATATATCAATTTGCGTTTGAAAGCTATATTCAAAATAGCGAGAGTAAAGAAAATTTTTAAACTTTCACATACAGTAAAACCTTGATATAACGGACTTCTATTTAACGGACTTCGGATATAACGGACAAAATATGGAAAGTGTCTCAAGTAATTCTTGTACCGAAGCAGGAAATCAGAAATTTAGAAAATGATTCTGAATGTACTACCTTTAAGGTTCTGAATTCTGATTCTAGAACCTTTTAAAGGTAATATATTTTAAAGGTTCCAACCAAAGGTCCAAAGGATGATTACACGATGATAAGGATGAACATTATCTTCGAATGAAGTCAGTGCAAGCAAAGATAATAAAATGCAGTATAAAGTATTTTGTCCGGTCAACAACTAATTAACAACAGTGAAGTGCGTAGTGTTGAGCGGGATAGACCTTCTGATTTAGTTTTGAGATTGAAAAGATAAAATAATCCAAAACAAATTAAACTGTATATTTGCCTACTGTAGCTTGAATTGTTCTGCTGATTGAAACCAATAAGTTCAGATATACTAGGGGAACGAATCAATGGATTCATTCTTACATCCGTATACTCTTAATGGCCATTCAATTTGCTCATTGTGAGTATTTGAAGTCAATTAAAAAAATAATGCAAAAATCACTTTGTTTTTATTACAATAAAGTCTACTCATTACGTAGTGAAAATTTTTTTTGTTTAAAATCCTTACCTGAGATCAACCCGAACAAATGCAAATTTTCCGAGAGAGATCTCAAAAATTGCCTGTTTCCTGTACATCTTATACCCAAAATAAGCCTTCCCAAAATTAAAATAGATAAAATTCTGCGAAAAATATTCAAAATTCCCAGCCCTAATTCTAAGTAATAAAAATAAGACTGGGAATTTTAACACGCTCAACTCTCACTAAATCAAGCTCCCTCTTATTTGATTTGTCTCTAAATCCAATTATTTATTTGGCACATGCAGCCGAAAAGGGTATTTTTAACTCTTCCCAACTCAAATTTTCCATAATTCGAACAAAGTAAATGCATCATGAGAATTCGGTTTACAGAGGGTTACCCAGTTCATACTCCCAGTTATTGCTGCTGCTGTTGAATTGAGTGCGCAGTCAGTGCACATCATAGATGAGAAGATCAAAAATTAGATTTACAAAAAAAAATCAAAAAAGTTAACTACCCGAAAAATATATTGAATGGTTTTATCTTTCGGTGAATATTAATTTCTGGTTCAGCTACCAAAAACTAAATTTTAGGCCAGTCTTTAAAATACAAAAGAAAAAAGTAATGCCAAGTCTTAGTATGGGCAATATAATATAAGATGTAATTTCTTAAAGCTACATTTTATTTCGGGAAAAAATTCTCTTCATAATTATTTTCTTTCACTAGCTTTCAGACGATCCGACGGGGATGGACATACAGAGAGCGAGAACAATGTAGGACAGAGTGAACTGATTTTAAAGGTAAAGGTATTATTAATTTAAATTTAAAGTAAATCAAACTTATTACCCCATAAATGTAAACACGTTTTTCTGTAAACCTACTTTGTAAGTTATCAAAATAATTAGGATACTAAGAACTTTTTTAATAGTAGGTATATTAAATTTAGGTATGATTAAATTTTCGTATAAATTAAATTTCATTAATTTAACGTGGTGAAAAAAGTCAGTAAGAAACATTAACGTAAAAATGCTATTTTGGTTGGATATAAAGAAAGAGGAAATAACTAAGTTTCCAACTTCTTAATTATTTGGTTTGTAGCAATTAAAACTTTTTTCGTATAAACTTAATGGTAAACTAATTAAAATTTTCTACATTTACCGCACATTAAAATTATCTTTAAATAAAATTAATACTTTTGTCGTAGTGTTTAACATTTTACATGAGATGATAAAAAAGTGATAGCAATTCTAAACTTTCGACAGTGTTCGACAAAGTTTGGAGGAGCTAATCATGTTGTGTTTTAGAAGTTTTGTGAAAGTTCTGCACCAAAATGACAGTTGGTGCAAGTTGTGGTTTTCCTATTAGTATTTCAAAATTACTTGCAAAGCTTTGTTATATCCCATTAAATTTTCGCAAGCGCTCAGCAGAGACCAAGTAATAAGAGTAAACAAAAAAATGTCCTGTAAAATGTAGTAACTTTATTATATTGTTTATGGACCAAAAACGTTTCTCTACTGCGGATAACTGCATTTTCTTGTGTATAATCAACCGAGTAAATTAAAAAGTCCTTGTAACGAAGAAAGTTCAACTTTCTGTTTGCCTTGAGCTTTCTTTCAAGCTCGAGTTCATAAAAGCTTCACTTCGCTTACTACAGAAAACGAAATATATTTTTTTAAATTGAAACCAAATTAAATTATTCAATTTGTTAAACTTTTTTTACCAAATAATTTTTAACTTACTTTACTAATTGGAACAACAGCTTGTATGTCATCTTTTTGAACATCCAAACGCGTTGCAGATTTTCTCCCTTCGCTACGATGAGTTTCAGAAGCATCGCCATCATCCTGATGAGGCTCAAGTTTCATCGACCACACAACTCGCGCGCCTTCATATAACTCAGCCGCATCTTCGGTTACTTCTATTAACCAAGTAAATAACTCTTCAACTCTAGAATATTAAGCATATTTAACAGATACGTCAATTTTAAATTATCAACTAGTAACTTACTCTCCAGTGGAAGTAGCCACCGAATCCATATCGACGGATTCTTTTCGTAAAGCCGTCACGGAGGCGCCAGTATGTCTGGGGTTGATGGCCATCGAAATATTCCATGTAGAAGCTTCGCTAGGGGTTGCGCTTAATATTCGTATACCACTTTTAACTCGCCCCCTAAAAAATTTTTATTTCGGTGATTTACATAAAAAAAATATTTAAATAATTCATTAATCAAAAATAGTTTTGTACGCTGATGAAATTTTAAGCAGTTTATAATTATTTAAATTACTAATTTCGAATTTGTTTCGTTATTTCAATCTCAATTTGTTAGATATGACATTATAATTAAATTATTTCCCACCATATACCACATGTAGGTACTAATAAATTAAATTTATACAAATTTTGGATTTCCCCTTTATGGAGATTGGTGCAAAATAATTTGCATAAATTACTTCAATAACGATCCAATATTATATCAGTAAAGTATTTGTTTTTCGAAAGAGAAAATAATGATTTGATTAACATAATCTTCTAATACGAAATTTCTTCATCAACTTGATCAGCCTGTGATCGATTCTTGCCCCTTCCTTTGCCCTAATAACAGCCAGTAGAATAGTTTTGTGACTGCTATTCTTTTCGTGACTTTTCACCCGCTATATAACAAATTCTTCCAGTCCAAAAATTTTTATTTCGTGCCAAACTTCGGTCTGCATTATCAAATAATGTGGAACACACGTCCAATTTTTTATGTCACATAATTATTCTACCGAAACAACTTTACATTTATCGCATTTAGGAAAATCTAAATCATTTGGTGTGTTTTTACGTTTTTCTTTGATATTTCCGGTTTTCCATCTTAAAATTGAATATCATCAACAAACAAAAAAAGAACGTACGTTTTTTCACTACGGCAAATCAATTCCTTAACCGTTTGTTTGCTCATGCATGCATAATATAAACAGCTTATAAACAACTGGAAACTCAAACGTTTAGCTCCGATTGACTTTTACTACGAAGAACTTGGAGGATTTATTTTTACAACGAGCGAAATGAGAAATTACTTCCATTTAAAAAATCTTTGAACAAAATAATTGAACATTCAGAATAGCCATCCCGAATATTCAGCAGGAAATGCTGACCAATCTAGAAAATATCGGCTATCTTGCTGACTTTTGAATTTCATTGTTCTTTGATAAAATAATTTTAATTGATCCAATTAAAATCATATGTATAAGGAAGATTTGCGGATTGATCGGCGGATTTATCTAATTAATTCGCGGTTTGCATAATCCCATGGTTTCAAGACAAAATTTTGTTGTTGTAATTCTATGTTGAATACAACAGAGCAATTATTTAATGTTTGTAATATTCTGAAAAATAATGCAATAAACGTAAATTAAAAATTCAGCGCGAGTTCAGTGAGTATTATGTATATTCAAGAACATAAATAAAGTTAATAGTCGCCAATGTTCAATAACGGCTTTTATTTTTCCTCGTTCATTAATATATTATGTACATTTCAGCCCAGAATCCATTTTTATTAGCACTCATATTGGAAGAAAAAAGATCCAAAACTTATTTCAAAATTTTGGACACGTTTCGTTGGACAACTGCAGAAATATTATACTCTTTAAATATTTTTTTGCTGTATTTAAATTTGAATTAATGTAATTAAATCGATATCAGCAATGCAGATTCGTGACTAACAAAATAAGAAATGCAAAATCACACAAATGGTTTAATGCGCTCAATCGATATTATAATAAAAGCAAATACAAGTATTATTATCGATAAAATAAAACAAAGAAACCAAAAATGCTATAAAGCTCATAAGCTTTCAGTATGTAACACTCAATTTACTTTACAAATTAAAGTAGTATTTATTTTATTTTTTTTACAAAAACTACTACATCAGAAGCTGTAAAGGTGTAAAGTTGTAAAGGTGTAAAAAAGTCTCTAGTTGTGCAGCAGCCTCTCGAAGCATCTAAACCTGCACTTACTGCATTAAGGACTGATTCCGGTTTTTTCAGTTAAAATATCGACATTATCTTTTATTTGTTTTTGTATCTTTGAAATGCCTGAAACATGTATATTAAAGGATGTTTTTGAATTCTGAAAATTTCTCGATCTATGTAAATTTTCTAATTTTTTAGAGTAATTAATTTTTGGCTTATTTTATTACTCGTGAATTTAACGTAGAAATTAAAGTGATATTACTGAAATTCGATGTCGTCTTTTGTTTTTGAGTTATACGCAAGAATTGATAATATTAAATAATGTAATAATTGAAAGGAGGGGAAACCCCCATTAACTTTATATTATTATCTATTCATAAGTATTTCGGCTACCTGGGGCCAGCTTAGCAATTATTATCAGTTGTATAATAATTACATAACATCAAACTAACAATGACTTCATAATATATAATTTAATAATAAGTTATTCAATTATTATTTGATTTTAATTAATTATTTTATTAGCAATATTTAGTGTGAAAGTCAGCTATGTCAATCAATTAATATAAATGCCAAAGTTGCAAAATTTTAGTTTAATTAAAGTGTAATAAATCGTCAAGTTTTGTTCAAGTAAAGCTCGAATAATTGTAAATGTTAGGGGTTGTCACTTTTGTTGAAGTAATTTAAAATAAATGTTAACGTTTCAAATATGCTTAAATTGTTTCATTTCATATAAAAAGCTTTAATTATAAATAATAAATTGTGCAGTAAATTTTGTTTAATTACTATATATTATTGTTATAGCTGTATAAGCTGTATTTACTAAACATATTGTATTTACATAACTAAAGAGTAACAATGTGATATGATCATTGGTTGTATACATAAGTGAAAAATGTTTTATCTGACTACAAAACAATCTATTTTAATTAATCTCTTTTTAATGTTTTCCAGGATAAATTAATGTAATAAGAATTTTAGGGAAAAAGTAGCACAGTTCTAATTTTAACTTTGTATAATAATTTGGAAGGAATTATAACAAAATGAGCTTCAGAAATGGTTTAGAATAATAAAAGCTCTATTTTTTATAAAAGAACTTTGAAATGTCTGGATCATCGGCCACCAGTGTTTACTGGCGAAAAAGACTTTGACTACAACGAATAGAACATCATTCGACTTGGACGAATCAGCGAGCCGGATTCTGGGCTGACTCAGCAGAATAAAACCTTCTCTTATTGTAATTAAATTTTCATCTGATCGGTTAAATATCCGAATTATTTTTCCTCCACCAATCTCTATGCTGCTTTCATGAGGGCGTAGCCCGAAGAAAAGCAATTACATGGAATTGATTTTCGGTAGAAACAGCCCGTGGATGTGATTAATATTCAAGATCTATCAGTGATGAAATTCTCGCAGTCGTTAGGTAAAAATTAACCGAATTAAAAAAACTATTCTAGTACCAATTCTATTCATATAATTGGTGTTTTCCCTATGCGAAATTTAGTCGGTGACTTGGAAGTGCCACATTCACTTGGATGAATACTTTGAATTTATCGTTCACATTTTGGCTGAAGGTTTGTGCTGTAAACGTTGTTGTAAAAGCTACATACATAAATAAATGAGTGTTTTAATATTTTGAATAAATATTTTTCTTTTGATATTATATAATTTATGATATTCTCAGGTGTATAAATAATGTATTCAATAAAGTATTATTATAAGTTTTTACATTATTTGCCAGTAACCTAATTCTTGCGTGTTTTTCAGTCCCATTCCTTTTAATCCATCATTTTGAAATGATTTTTTGCTATGGAAAATATATGATTGATAAATACTTTTGAAGCATGACGTCTTCTATGGTTTTTTAAAACCCACGAGTATAATATATTTTTTCGCTTAATGGATGTAGGATGTAGTACGTATTTTATCTTAGTTTTGGTTTTATATTATTTTCAACATTAGTAAAGAATGTAAAATGTAAAATATAAAATTAGGTCTTGAAGTCGGAGGAAGAATTTTTAAAACCGTCAGTTACGGTTAGAATGCTGTCAAATATTTCGGTAAGAAAAGAATCAATTTGGTTCAATCCTGTAGGGACAATTACGAAATAAGTTTTATTCAAAGAACGATTTCGACTTGATGGTTGACACCGAATGTTCGAAGAAAAGAATCAAAGGTCAAGAGAATTTTTTATTTGAAACTGAACAGTTTTTGTTTTATAAAGGTTTTGTAAACCTAATTAGGTGATGGTAATATTTCGAGAACCTTTATAAAACCTAAATTGTTCATTAGAATGAATTATTTTAAAATGTGTTAATCGATCATATTATTAGTGCGATGTGGAGAGACCATTTCTGTTTCACATTTAAGCAATGCAAATAAGTTGATTTAGAGTCAAATGTAAAGTAAGTGTAGTCTATACTTCAGGAGCTCTACGTCATGTCATCACTAATCGATTATTCTCCTAGAATAACAAGCAAGCTAGCTTTCTAAATTTTATATGCAACTGTTAGTACAACTGCTTGAGCTTAGCACTTAGCCTAAAGATTTTTATTTTACTATTAGTTTTCTTTGACAACTGAAAGACAGCACACTTTTGGTTTGATTGAATCGAGCATGGCCAGAAATTATGGCGGTTAGGCTGGTGAGGGTTATAAGAGTTATTTATGTATAAATAAACACAATCATTAGACTGACACAAATCTTCGTTCATTAAGAGAAAATGTGTAGTGTAAATATTCGGTACAACATTTTTGACAATAAAATAGTTGGCCTCTACTTCATAAACACAACCTTAACAGCAGTACGGTATAATACTGCAAAACTTATGGAATAGACTACATGTAATAAAGGCCAATTATTCAGCGGTACAATTTAATTTTCCCTCACGACGCTGCTCTACACACATGCAAATATTAGTAGTACAACTAATTTTCAACTAAAATCTAGAGTTGAACTGAATTGCGACAAACGGTCTCAAATTGATAGATTTATGAAAGACCAAAATAACAAAAGTTTTGGATGAAAATGGTCTATTTGGTTACTGCCGATCTTTAAAGAGAACTTCCTTCAAAATTTCGATAGAAACCCATTAAATATTCTGAAAGAGCAAAATTTATATTTTCTTATGAGGTGAGGATAAATAAAATCGGCCCAACGGTAACTTTACTATTTAATTTTGAAAATCGACTTTTTGATGAATATTTTGCAAGTTTACCTTCATGTTAGCATTAAAAAGCCATTCTATTGCCTGTACGTGTGCTCTACTTGGGTCATAGAAACCGGATTTAGCCCAGCTTATTAACTTGTTTTCTTAACCTCAACCAGATGAAGAAGATTAAGGTTCCATCGACCGACCCCTAGGCAATGCAAAATGTTTCTCTCCTCAGTCCCTTTGCCCTGATAAGGCCGTGAAGACCGCTTTCTCAATCCTTGAGAAGCGGCTTTCTTGGCAAAGTATCTAGGTGGTTTGCCATTGTCTTCCGAGTCAGTCTTAGAACTTTTTCATATACAGTATTGTTTATTTTCGAGATAGATAGCTGAATGATATCCTAACTCGAAGTTTCTAGACGATAAATGTCATGATTGCCTCTTATAATAAATAATATATATTATAAAGTTTTCTTGCGCTAAAGAGTTTATTGGTTCTTAGACGTATTTGGTCTTAGTTTGGAAGTTACATAAGTAAATTAGCAAATTGTACTAATTTAACTTGGGCTTAAGTATTTAACTTTGCTAGTTGTAACATTTACTCAATTTTATTAATACCATCTATATGTAATAACCATATTTATTTAAAATATACGAATTCTTAACCAGTGAATTGAATATTAGTGTAAAACTTTAAAATTAACTGGTTAAATAATTATTAAAAAAAAACCTTCGATTTTGATTATTTATTTAGAGAGTAAATTATGAACTAAAACATATTTATTTAGCACTAAAAAATACGACCAAAAATATAATTTTGAAAAATAAACAAGGCCTCGGGTTAGTGGTCCTTTTACATTTTTCGTGTGTGGGTTTAGTGAAAACTATAATTAAATTGAAAAGCGATAACAAATTTACGAGGTTTCGCAAATTGCAAAACAATGGAAAAATTTTATTTCATTATGAATGATATTAAGGTGAATTATTTCTGTAATAGGATTTACAAATTTCAGCATATAAACCAATTTGGATTAAAGTTGGTAGCAAAACAATTTTATCAATATACTGTGCGGTTAAGGCGTACTCGATAATGTAAGTGTATTGAATAAAATTTAATTTATTTGTGATAACAGTGCATGTTGAATCTGTACATACTTTAATAAGTTGGGAAAATTGAACGCAATTTTCCAATTCCGTTGGAGACATGTTCTCTAAAAGTAATATATTGCAGAAGCGCTAGACAGAATTTATTCTTCCGGACGCGCGAGTTCGGAAAATTAAATTTTCCGGTTTCGCGACACCAAACTTGTGTTTCTAATATACTTTATACACGTTAAAATATTTAATGTTAGCATTGGTTATATTTTTACCTGAATACGGAAGTGGAGAACATAAATTATATTCTTATTCGATACCACGCGGTTGCAAATTTCTGTTTAAAAATCATTTATTATGTACACAAACTGATGGTTGAAAGGATGTTCAATTAATTTACCTATAAAAACGAGCACTTTTTTTACCGTTTCATTACATTTTAGTTCATCTCTATCGGTAAAACGCCATTTACAATTTTGGAAACGATATTAAATTGATGTTCTCGATATAAATTAGTTTAGTATGCTATTAAACTTGCAGACTGTTTGAATTTCTAAGGTACAAGATTAAAGAGTTTGGTTTTATAATTAAAATAAAACAAGAAACAGCAGAGGTTTGTTACCCTAAGTACCAAACTTAACAAGAGCTTTAAGACAATTATTAATATCTTCTATGAAACTAGCAACCATAGCAATTCCATTATTGTGGTTTCTAAGTCCTTCTCGTTTTATTAAATTTCGAGTTTTTAAAAAACTTTACACTAAACTTAATAAAGAAAACGAACATTATTACTTTGTATGTACATATTATTTTATTCGGAGCGAATTTACTTTTTGTGTAAATTTAAATTATTTTTTACTTTTGACATAGCATCTGCACCCTATGTTGTAGGTGAGGTGAACAGAAATTCAAATTCAAATTTTTAAAATAGATTGGTATTAAGGCTGCTTCAGTAGTACCACCTGCCATATTGATGAGTGCCAGTGCAGGACGACGAAAGCTGGTACTTACGAACGCTCGACGATAACCGCATGTGCTAGGTGCAAGTGAAAATGTAATTGTTATTGATTTATTTTATTGGAAATAAGCATTTCCCCAAATATGTATGTAACAACCACAGTTACAACGTAAAGCTCATAGAGTTTTCTTTTGTAAGTTTTTAATTTATTTAGATGAATGGAGACTTGCAACTATTTGTAAACATAATCCTGCAAATTCCCTGTTTGCATTAAAAGGCCGTAAAGTTTAATGAACATCACATTTATACATGGTTAATTAACAAGTTGAATCTTGTTTCAGTAATCATCATGCTTAACCCATTCAAAATTATTGCAACATGGAGCAATAAAAAGATTTGTTATGTAAAAATTCAAATAATACACAACACAGAAAGTGGGACAAGAAATTAATTTTGAATGCTATGGCGGTAACTGCCTAAAACTTCGGAAAGGTCTAAATATTAAAGAGAAGCCATCAACGACAAAGTTTGTAAGAGCTTCCTGGATAAATGTAGTGTTTGCTTCATGGAATATATTTGCAAAGACGTGGAGAAAGTGTCCGTGATCTAATTAGAAGGGTTTTAGATTACAACCAAAATGTAACCCCGATTTTGTTGTTACATTTTGAAATCAAAGTTAATTTATTTACTCAACCGTGTAAATATAATGAAGCACACCACAATTTTGTTCATCAAAATGATCAGATAACCTAGTAAATAAGTATTATAATAAATTATTAATTTATTACTTTTATAATAATACATATTAGATATATTGTGTAAATAAGTTCTGTCGCCAGAGGACTTACAAAGTTACTTGGTTAAAATCAAAAAATTTGAACAAGCTTTTTCGGAAAAGTTATAAATTTTATAAGATTTGAAAATCAAGTTGTTGAAATTTTATGAATTTACAGGATACCTTTTTTTATATCGTATCATTTGACCCTACTCTGTCATAAATATTAGCAATTCAGCTTGACTAAGGACAGGTTGATTTTTTCAGCACAGAGAATGAGATTGGAATTTACCTATTATACTTCATAAATTTTTGAATTATTGTAATTTTGTGAAGATCAGCATTGTGTTGTTTTTCATTCTAAACATTTATATCATTAATCAATTAGACGTTACTTTTGGTCTTAACTCAAGTTAAATAGTGCAACCCGTAATACGAATCGATAGACATATATATCAATTCGTCCTTGGTGGCTATTGGTCTGTGTACACAGAGCACCATTACATACCTTAGGAACATCAAGTTTAGTTCACCTATAGAACGATATTTTTTTTATATTACAATATATTCAACTAGACAATCGATTATTTCCTAATAAATTAACTGATATTTGAGGTTTGCCCCCCCACCCCCCGCCTGACTCGATAGGCAGATGACAAAACTCATAGCAGATCACATACGCATCACAATGATGATGATAATGAATAAAATTGCTGTCCTACTGCTGCAACCTGTAAATGTATTTTTGGTTAGAATAAGCATACAAACCTTCCATTTTAAAAATCGGGGGGTCTAGAGGGCACCCCTTAGTACATCGGTAATTCATAATTGTGTTAAAAAGAAAAATTCTTAGCACCAATATTTCAGTGTCAGTTTAAATTCGAGCTCAACGAAACAAAGTTTAAACTTTGTTTTTAATCTTTAGCAAACGCTTAATTGTTTTCTTTATTAATCAAAACAAATTTGTGAAAGAGATAAACTTTTGAATAAAACTTTTGAAAGTTGAAAGAAGAAAACAATTGAAAGTTTCAATTGATCAACGTTTTGAGGTTTTATTTCATCGACGGCATGGACGCGACTCACGAAGTTTTCTTTATTGCTTAAATCGCAAAAAATATAGTCCTGTAGTTTAAATTTAGTTTGGTTTAATCTCGGGTTTAAAGTAAGTAATTACCGTCAGCATTGCTTTAACCTTATTCTGGGAAACCGGCGCCCCATGGCTTTCCCATTATTAGCCGCCACGGGAATAGATGTCACAGTATATCCAGATAATAAAAAATTTTCTAGTTAAATTTTGGTAGTTTAAGGCGTAAATTACAGATATAAGCATTAAAATTTATGAAACATCCAAATATTCGGGCGAAAAGGTCTAAAAACCGTAAAAATTTCAAAGAGGCTACTGTATTGCCAGTTTCCATTGGGTTAGTCTCGTCTACGGTGTGTGTTTTGCACTTGCAAATGACTGGTGTAGAAAGGGCGAGAACTCACTCCGGCCAAGGGGACCTAAATGATGGCATCTTCTAAGAGTGGCAGTTCAGATGGAATACATCCGAAGTCGGATCGTGGACCTGAAGACTAATACCTGAAATCAAACCGTGGGTCGAAAGAAAACACGGGGAAGTAAATTATCACCTTACTCAGGCTCTCACAGGCCACGGGTGTTTTAATTTCTACCTTCATCGCTTCAAAAGACGTGATTCCCCCAAATGTCGGACACAGCTGAACACTCCCTATTTCAGTGCGGGAGATGGGTTCGGATAAGAATAATTACGGAGTTGGAAACAAGATTGTACGTCACTCGAGAAACGATCATACCAGTGATGTTACCAAGTCAATACAACTTGAACTGCGTTGAAAGGATGATCCATTTAATAATCGGAACAAAGGAAGCAGCTGGGCGAAAGGATGACGCCGCTGCTAACTTATTACAATTACATGACATATTGCTACCTTGAAGAAGTGAGAGGTTAAGGCAGACCACCCTACCCTTATTGGAAGAATATGGTTCATACGTGATAGCGAAAGCCTAGATGGCTGCTCCGCGGGTAACCGGAAGAAGGGATTTCCCGGTCCCTCGGGGTGGGGAAAGGTTTTAGTGGGTGCGAATCCATCCGAGATTTCCTCTCCCCGCGCAAGCAAAAAAATAAAAAAGTAGCTCAAAAAATTAAAAAATCCCTGAAGCGGATCCAACTCGAAAATTACTAATCTAGAGGGGTTAATTACGGGTTCTAACAGTTAACTGTGACCGGCTCCGCACACTATAACACATTTTAGCACCTATTTACTTCGACCATACGTACCGTCAACAGAATGAGCTATTTGCCGACTTTTATGTAAAAAATCGAAACTTTACAATTGATTATTTCCTAAATTAACTGATATTTGAGGTTCGCCCATATCTTAATCGTTTCATTTTAATGTTATCTATGAAATTCTGCAACAATTTTCCTTAACTGAAGCATCTGACTTTGGAGAACAGTTAAACGGTAAAAAGTTGATCCCAGGAGCAACTTTCCACGGCGTCTGCCAAAAACACCCGCTTATTGAGACAAAAAAACTAAACGGGGTGAAACGAATTATTGTGGAAAATTGTACCGGCACGGCGCGGCGCGACATTTTCACGAGTTGGAAATCATTACATTACTCGGAGAACAATGAAGTTAGCTGCGTCAGGTTTGAATGAGTTATCGGGTCTTGAAACCTCATACATTCGTGTAGTAACAGTTGCAAACACATGAAGTCCGGGTTTCTCTTTGTGTGATAATATTATTTTAGATATCAATTATAGGTATGGTAATTGGATTCTGTCCACGTCCTATAAAAAATTCTTGAATACTTCTTTCACAATACATATCCAACGTATTAACGCCAAATGATTCTTTGTTGGAAATTTAAATTGCTACAATATTATTTTTATCGCATTTGTTATGGTTATCTCAGTGTTTTGTTATAATATCCTGTAATATTACATTAAACTTTTTTTTTTATGATAATTTAAGTTTTTTAATATTTCGAAGATAGCAGAAGGGTTAGCGTGACGGTACATAGCTTAAACCCTTTTCGACAAACTGCTTTATTATTAAAAAAAAATCGCATTAAAGTCGACCTTCCCTTGAAGAGTTATGAAGTCACCAGTGGCGGCTTGTCGGGGTAGTCGCACCAAGCCAACAAATTCAGTTTCACAAAAACATAATTTATATTTATAAAAACTTTAAACTCCTCGGGTTTACACACAAACAAGCCCCTTAAAGGGGTTAAAAATGAATTAAAGCTAATATACCTTAAACATTAGCTTTGATGTTACAATTTATAATTAAAAGTAGCTGGAGAAAAATTAAGAAAAGTAGCTTATTTTAGCTTAGTTAGATAAAAGTACATAACTCTGGTTAAGTAGGCCTGTATCAGAGCCTTTTAATTCTGTACTTAAAATTAGTTGAGTCAATTGAATTACTTCTATAGCATTGAATTTTTGAAATATTTGTTAATTTTCATAAAATAAAAGGATTACCACAATTACTTCTGCAAGAGTACTTTAAACAACGTCGAAAATAAAAATCAAATGTTTCCCTAAGCTGATACGCTGTTAAATAGCTTTCATAAATGGTTATTTGAAATTATCTCACGTTTGCTTTTATGATATAAAGGTTCAAATAAAACAGGTATTTTAAATTTTCTAATGCCATTGTAAGTTAAATATTATTTCCAGATAGTAAGTTTTAGCAGTAATTTGTAAACGTGTTCACGTTGAATTTAAAAATTAACGAATTATAAACATTTTCGCCCATCGATTTTAAAATTCGTACTCTGTTACACGTAGCCTGGCTCTCCATGTCGCATTAAAAGTAACACAATAAAATTTCAATTTCAAACTACGTCGAATTACGTTACAAAATAAACGAGATCCAAATGTTATTCAATTTTCATACAAAAAATAAAAATAAGTATTGCAGAAAATTGCTTTAAAAAATGTGTTGTCTTCTTATTGTAAAATTGCTATGTAAACTGGGGCACAAATATCAAAACGAAAACAAAACACAAAATTGATTTACATTTGGTTTCTTTAAACCAACTTTTCCTGCACAATAAAAGTAGATGTCACACAAAATGTTCAAAGTTTTTTCAATTTGTATAACTCAATTTTGTACAGCAAAAGACGCTTCTCGCAAGAATTATAAAAGCACTCAAACAAGGTGCAGTTAAAATACACTTCAGGCTACGCAAACATAGTGGAAAACCGCAACACAAACAGTTTTTCAGTTTCAGCAAATTATAAAACCAAATTAACTTTAATGTGTTTCCTGCGTACTGTCGATAATGGCGTATATTGCATTTTGATATTATGTGTCGAACCAACAGGAATATGAAACTTGATGAGATAAATTTTCCATCAGTTATTTAGTGTACCGAGATCGTCATAGCCCCACTACTAAATCGTCAACAAAGTTAATTAATTTTTTAAAACGAAACCTGAAATGTAGCACCACAAGTAATAACTTAAAACGGGTGAATAAATATTATTTTAAATATAAATTCAATCTTCTTTCCAAGCTTATTCAACGAATAAGTACAAAATGAAAAAGGAAAATTTCACGTGTTACCGTAACCACCTTATTCACCTGACCTGTCACCTTGTTAATTCTTAGTAAATCATAACTCATAAATTATTCAGTTCAACACAAGAACTTTTCCAAGTAGGTATATAAACTTCGTTTTATAATTTAAATATTCTACAGCAACACCAAATAGTTTGAATAGTTAAAATGCATAAAAGTATAAAACAACTAACTTTTCACCTATTTATCTTCGAATATAAATAAGACCGTATATTATGCAATAAATCTTTGGTTAAGCCAAAACATTTTTAGGTTCCCAACGCCAAATATGTTCTACATAAAGATGAAAATTGTGATAATCTACCATTTATCCAGATGAAGTACGTATTATTCAGCGCTCTTGGGTAAATCGGAAAATTTATACGATGACAGTGAATTTTCCGATGAAAATTTTTGCAGCACTTGAAATAAAGTCAGAACTAATATGTTTTGGTGATTTAACGAAACGGCATTGTTTGAAAAATTGTAATAAAGTTAAGGTTGTTATTCATTTTCGCGAATTTTTACAACCTGGTAAATTGAGATTGAGTATAGCGAATGTCGATAAACATTTCCCGTCAATTTCCTAAAAGTTTAGCAGACCAAAATTTGCTTTGTCAATAAGTCTATTTGCAAGATATTCTCCTAAATTCTATTGTGTAAATAGGAGACGAGCAATATCCATTATGTCAAATTGTATCAACCGCACCTATAACTCATTGTAGACAAACAGCAGTGATGTATCCAACTCATCAGTAATTAATTTCCGTCTTTTTTTCTGTAATCATCCGCCCTTAAAGGGCAAATCAAATCATATCGAGTGAAATTTTTTAAATTTTACCCAAATATTTAAAAGGACCCATCTATTAATATCCAACATTTATTATTCTATATCCTTTTTAATAATTTTGGATATATTAATTTTGAGCACGAATACATTTTGGCCCACATTTGCAAATTATAGATAAATATTTAGAGAAATAACTTAAGTGAGATATTAAAATGAATTAATTTTAGTAGCAAGTTTAATGCATGCAAATTTAATCTAAAATACATTATTACTTGAAGAGTAACCCTCAGGAGTATTTTGGTGTTTACGCAGAATTTTTTTTTGCAATTTACTTCAACTCATGTAATATTTACTTGAAAGTTATGCGCAACGGATTAGGATTAAATTTTTTCTCTGTGTGAGCTTGAGTAATATTGGGTAATAATAAGTAATAAGTATGTAATTCTCAGTAATAAATTTTAAATTCAGATAAAGCAAGGAGAGGGGAAAGGGAATTAATATTACCAGCATTGCTTGATATATTGCAATGTCCCGGGGTGGGTTTTATATAATTTCATAATATAAAATAAACTCCATCTACCTGGAAACATCCATCTTTGTTGCATGAGACTCTTTCTAATATTAATTTCAGGTATACTTTCAACAAATACAATTATATGAAGATTTTTATAATTCTGTTGTAAAGAGAAATTGCATTTACATTTACCTAAGACCTTTAGTATAATATATGAAAGAAAAATTTTTAATAAAAATACAAAAATTCCAGAAAAATTTTAAAGTAAAATTACATCTAATATGAAAGTGACGCAGGCTGCCGAGGATTTAGAGACAAAGTAAAAGAAAATTAGAGATCTTCTCGGCATCTAGCACTAATACTAAAATGCCTTATCATCTCGAGCCAAAAGTTGGAACATTGTTGTAATAACGATTCAAGTTTTGACACGTTATAACTTATGATTATTCAGACAAAACAACCATAGCTACCTATAAATGTCGATAAATTTCCTCAATTGTAATTGATATTACTGCAATTATTAGTGCATTACGAAATAAGGAGCGTTAATAAATTTTGAAATGATTTTGAAAATTGGAATCAGAAATAGGTGCATTTGCATTAAAGTTATATCACGAAAGTTAAAATAGCTATCGTATCTAATAATAAATTATGGTAAACGATGCAAACCATTTCAGTTAATTCATTCTATTTCTATCATAGGAAATGCTGAAAACATGAATGCAATAGCTTTTGCTGGTCATTTTAGGTCAAGTGATTCAATAATTTTCAAACTTGGAACAATTAACGTCTTAAATAAAAAGCTTTGTTTTTAACAACTGTTATGCATATTACATCCGCAGTCACCTGTGCTGGATTAGTCTGTCAGCTACAAAATTATTATTAATACATAATAAGAAATAAGTTGCGCAAATTGTGTTAAATATTTTCATTGTTTTAGCGTAGTTACAAAGAAACATAAACTTATGTTGACTAGAATGTGCGGCCTGAAAGCCGCACTGACAAGTCGTAACCTTTCAATGCTTTCAGGTTGTTAACTGAAAATTAATCAATCAGAAGTGCGTTACGTAAACAATTCAAAGGCAAAACCAAAAGATTTTATATTAAATTAATTTAGAGATAAAATTAGAATAAAATTTATATGTATAATCTGGAGGGCGGTGAACTGCATTTAACACCTGAGGTATGTAACTTTTTTGCACAAGATTTAGATAGTTTTTGCAGTTCTAATTTTATAAAAGTATTTTAAAATGAAGTAAAATTTTGTAAAAGCATTTAAAAATTTAAGAGATCGCGTAGGTTTTTTCTGTTTTTAAAACCCTAGTGAAAAGCTTATAAGATGATTTTTATTAAAGTCTCAAAACAATCTTGTCACTGGAAAAAACTAAGCTTTTTTACATTATCGAAGAACAACACTTGGCATAAAAAGTCAGCTTTCTTTGGTTTAGCGAATAACAAATTTAAGTAGAAACAAAATTTTTGAGGAGCTTTATAAATTTTCACAAATTAAAATTACTAAACGTACTCGGAAAACTTTCTGTTTTTTTCTCTCTCATAAGTTCAGTTGTGAAAATGTTAAAACATTATTTATGCGAAATATACTATTGTTTATAGAATTTATTGTAATAGAAAATTTTCATCAAAAACGAGGCTTTTAGAGTGGTTAAATTTTTAACTTGTTTTTTCCAGTTCCGCTCCAAACAAAATAGTTACTGTTCCAGCACCGTTCCGGGCCCAGCCCCAGTAAGAGTTTTACAATAATTGGTATTCAGCCAACAGGCGGATATCACGACTACTTGGCTTGCAGTCACCCAGTAAAATAACCCTAAAGGTTAAATTTTTCTTTAATTTAATTAAGCGGATGAAATTGAAAAATGTGTAATTGCCAAAAGCGCCGCCCCAAAACAATATTAATATAACATAAAGTATCCATATCATATGTCGGTTATTGGCTGATAGTATTTTTTTCGATAAAAGTTTTTGAACTCTAATAATTATTTTGAATGGCTCAATAAATCATTGCAACTTCTAAAGAAACTTAATACTGCAACATATTGGAACGAAAATTGATGTATATAGTAAGTATTGGCACGTATGTTTCCTATTGGAAAACATTTCAATTAAAAGAGTTTCGACAAAACAATAAATTATAAAGTGTAATAAATAATTCACATTATCTTACTTTATGACGACAGCATTTAACATCTTCGCTTTTTCTCGATCAATAAAAACAGGAACATGTATTCTTGATAGTGGAAATAATGGCGGGTGCGGTATTAACATGGTGACACCTTCGGCTAACTTTAATTCCTTGTACGCTGCCTTTGCAGGCACCAAAGGAATAATTCCTAAATTAGTAGAAGGTTGAAATTGAATTCTCGGTTGACAATTTCCCCCATCATCGGGGCGAGGTTCCAATATCGAATATGTAATTTGAAGTAATCTAGGTGGAGTTTTAGTGGCTTTTCCAGGTCGACCGTCTTTGTCGGGTGGAGGCAGAGGTGGCCACCAAGATGAGGGTATAGTAATTTGTGCTAAACAAACTCCATCCTCTCCGTCGGGACTGCACGCAGCCGTTAATGGTGAACGAGTGCCTAAAGTAGCATGTAAAACAATGCAAACTTTTTGATGATGTCGCGAAAAAACTACTTGTCTACGACCCCCAGGATCAGTTCCGGTGTGAAAAAGAACACGAAGGACTGGCGAATCTCGAGGAATTTCGTTACGCACAATATGTGCGGACATATCTAGATGATGTGTCGCCATTTCTTGTAAATCTGAAGGAGCGACGGAAGTATTTAAAGGAAGAGGATCTGGAACTACATATCTTGCTGGCACTGTTTGTTTAGTGCTAAAGGGGCCGTAAGTGGCTCGCACAGAAATAGGTTGAGATGTTTGAAAAACCGTGAAACGATCTACAGAAAGGAGCGAGCCTGGAGCGACACTTATCTCTGGAGCTGGTTGAAAGTGTTGGCGTGAAGAATGTTTTAAGAAAAAACCCCCATCTTTGTTTTCGAAATGTACGTCCACACATTTTGCATTATCTGAAACAAAAATAAATCAATTAGACACAATCGCAAGACAGCGCTTATTTTATTAATAAAAAAAGGTTTTTCAAAGGCTCGAGGTAAAATTAAGAATTTGATAAATTAATTTTTGTTTTATGCAATTAGATGCTAAATTTATTATTGTATAACCCGTCGTTTGCAGCCCCAACAGACGGTTTGTTATCTAAGCGTTCAATCAACTTCAGGTTTTTAACAAAAATATAAATGCATCAGATAAGAATAAATAAATTGATAAACAACAGTATATTAAACCCGACCTAATTAGTTAAATTTAAACATGGAATATTTAACAACTAAAATAGTAATTACTGATTAATCATAGCGCCGACATCAAGATTTACTGATTATGGTTAGAGATTTACTTAATTAACTACACATTTGTTTTAAGCAGTGGTTCCAAAATGTTGCTATTTATTTGTGTTCGTGAAATTTTAGCGAACATAATTAGGGTTAAATTTTATAAGACTCAGTTTTAACTAACCAAAGATTTATTCTTAACCTCTGGTTAGAGATAACTGGAAATTATAAAGTGGATTTTAGGAAAAACACAAATTTTAATATTTAGATATTATGTAAAAGAAAGCATCATGTATATTCTATAATTATATCTACAATTTTTTCGGATAAAATAACTTTTAAAATAGCTTTCTTAAACCCTCCATATGAGGGGAATTTCAGACAAATGTCCCCTTATATTTTACAGCAGTTAATTATGCCTTTGACAAAAGGGTTCCTCTTGTGTACCAGCTGGGTTGAACTAAAATGACTTATGTTGATTATTCAACAGTCCTTCATGTGGTGTACTAAACAAACACTTAACAAGCTTAACAATGCACTTACAATATTAAAGTAGAACAATCAAAAATATCCCACTCAAGACGAGACAACTCTATATAAATAAATTAAAAAGTTAATTGATTCGCAATATCAACATATAAATTATTTTAAGCTTTATTATATTTGAAACAAAGTATTTGCTTCAACGAAATTTAAAATTTTTCTTAGTTACAGATTTAACTGGAGATTAAAATCTCAGTCAACTTGTAGGTTGCAGTTTAACTAGAAGTATTTGTGCAGTTTTATTTCATTTTTAGTTTAACTAAAAAATTTAGATAAGTAAACTGACTTCAGTCACATTATCTATTATCCAAGAATATTAAAAAAAAAGAAGAATAAAATAGATGTTAAATAAATGAAGAAGATATGGAAGGACTATCCAGTTCACGAAGTAAAGAAGACAGCTGAAGTGATATCGATGAAAAAAAATTATAGTAAAACTTGGTTTGACAAGAAATGTAAAAATGCAGTAGAAATGAGAAAATAAAGAAGAGAAGAAAGAAATGATGACTAAAAACACGAAAAAAAGTAAGAAAAGTTAAGAAGTAGATACAGAAAAGAAAAACAAAAATAATATTTAGAAATAAAAATCAAAAATTTAATAAACTGAGAATAGATAATATCAATAGAAAAATAAATAGATGAAAAATAATACCTTTCATTTTAATATGTAAGATGAAGCAGTGCCTTATTTACAGAAAAATTGCAGAAAATGGAATGGTTGTAAACTACAGAAGCTCATAAATAAAAATTTAATTCAGCCGTTAAACAGCCTAAATCATCGTTAACGATAGAACCTTTAAGAAGTCCACCTACAGGACATACTTACTTACTTTCCTGCTGAAACGACAAATTTTTAAGAGTAGGTAAGATTTATTTTAAACGTAGAATTACATTTAATTAAACCTAATCTGTCAGTATTTTTCATAGTTACCACCAAAATCGTTGTAGTAGTTAAAAGATAATATTGATATGAAGCGGCTAAACAAAGGATCAACATAAATTTTTTCTTTAAATTTCGAAATACTGATTTTTAACATAAAAGTCGATCTATTGACGGTACGTTTGCTTGACGTCAATAGCTGTTGCACTTGTTTTAGTAAGCGGGGAAGCCCACTGTGATTCTATCTGTTACAATAAATTTTGTTATGGCAACATAAAATTTTGTTGAAGTAGCAAAAAATGCTCTGTTCGGGCTATAGCTACTAAAACCTTTGTTAGGGTAACAAATCCTTTTTCGCAGTGCATATTTAACAATTTAACTCAATTTAAGAAGACAATAGAATAAAATTTGTGAGCTGGCTAAAAGGCTAAGAAGTTCTAATCAAAAAGACATTTGTTTGAGTTTATTTTTGGGCGAGAACGACCCACGGTGGAAACTCCGTAAAATACTTCGAAGTGAAGTAAATTAATTAATTTTTTCGGGATAACAAAAATGTATGTACATAGTATATTCTTCCAAGTTAGAACTCCTTTAACTCCATTTAAAGCGGTTGTTTGTATCATTAGTATGTGGAAGTTTCTAAAAACTATTCAACTATTCAAGAAGTAGAAACTTGCCTATTTATAAAGTTTGTCTATTTATTCCAGAATAATTCATGTAAAATTAAATTTTTAATTTCATTGTTCTGTTTAATAGTAATTTTAAGCTTCTTACATTGTACTAACTCAATTACTGAATTATTTTAGAATTCGGAGTATAATCTCATCATTCTATTTATTAATTGATGTAAGTGAAAACGTGCTGTGCCAGGAACGTAAGAGATTGGGGTTGAATCTCATATACGGAGAAGTAATTTAACACCTATTATTGTTTGTTGCAATTTGAGTATAATAATGCCTATCTTCACAACAAAGAAGGGCTTTGGTAGTATAATGAACCTCGTTTCTAAGTCACCCATTTCAAATCTCGTAATACACTTAATACACCAACTAGGTAATTATGTATTAATAAATTCAATGTTGGCATTAGGTTTGTTATATAGAATTATAAGATTCAATTTTGTGGTTTGCTTAAATTTTAGTCAGCTAGCTTTTAACTTGGGAAATGATATGGTAAACTCGGCCGAATTTATCAAGACTTCCTAATAAAAATACACATAAATATGTATATCCAATAAATAACACCGGAACACGCATTGAATCATCATCGACCGGTTTTTGGTTGCTCAATGTATAGGTAGGCATAATAATGAAGAAGTGCAGTCGCATAAAAAATAATATAGATGCCATTACTTTAATTAAAATTTCTACTGGATGGAAGGTAATTAACTCTAACTTAAAGAGCATTTTAGTTTTTCAGAAAAGGTTAATTAAAGGACTCGTACGTTACCGTATTCATAAAAGATGTATCAAAAGTTTCCAAGTTAATCTTACGAATAAAGCACTTTTTAACTTATTACAATGATAAAAAGAACATTTTATAACATCTCCTATAATAAAACGGCAGAAAAAATGTTTTGATATTTCCTGAAGAATATAAAACTCTTGAATTTAAAATTAAATTAGAGTTTCCATCTATTTGAATTAAACTTTTGATCAACCATTGATAATTTAATTAACACAATTGCTTGAAAATGTTCCATGTTAGTGTTATTATGGTAATTCAAATAATATAATGGTAATTTCAATGCCGAAATTGCGTATTATTGTACTACCGGGTGCCAAATCTTAAACCTGAACATTTTATATTAAGAAAATTAAATTAAACCACTACTGAAAAGAAAATCAGCAGAAACAAAAAAGATAGTACGACAAAATGATAAAGAATAAATAGAAAGAAACCAAAAGTGAAAATCGTTGTCAAGTTGGAAAAACAAATAAAATATCGAGGTCCTAATTATAGCTGAAAAATTATAAGAAAATTCACGAAAACGCATTTTGTTATTTGTAACCTTAATGAATTTTTCATAATTTTCTATCGAATATAAAAAAAGTTATAGGTTGAAAACCAAAAAATCTTAAAACTTGCACGTTTAATTTGAGCACTTTTCACCATCTTATCCGGTTATACCCTGTATATGCTGAAATTTTACAAAATATCTTAAAAAAAAAAAAATAAGAATACATAATATGAGAAATTAGAAGTACAAGAAAAAGGTAGGAATGAAAGTCAGTTTGTCGAAGAACAGAATGTAAAAAGTAGAAGAGAAAGAATGAAGTTAAATTTACAAAGCGATCAGATCGAGAGTTTCAAGTTAATAATGAAATTTATTTTCTATTATTTGTATTTGATAATATTAATTCGATATAGAGGGAAGAATTTTTGGTTTTTGTCCAAAAAGGTAAAATTTTGGAGACTATAAGAATTTTAATAAATTGTATTTCAAAAGAGTAGATATGGTGAATAAACTAGGAAAAAAGGTTGACAAAATTTTACATAGATATCCCACCAAAATATGATTGCAACATAAATAAAAGAAACGTAATATTTTCGAGATGAGACATTCTAATAAAAACTTATTGAAATAAGAACCCGTAAAGATAACACAATAACTTGTAAGAAAAAGTATATCTCGAGAAATATCTTACGTAGTTTTACTAGATATAACATACTGGTATGCATATTTACATTGTAAATTTTTTATTTTGAAAGAGTGGAAAATGCTATTAGATTATTCTTTTCTCATAACACTGCTAGTTATTTAAGTTTAAAATTAAATATATAAATGGAATGCTACCATCAAATATTAAAAAAACCATAACTGATAAAATTGATGAAGACACTTTTAGTGCGGAGCATATTGTAAATTAATTTTTTTTATTTAGTTATTTCTTAGTTTCGTCAGTAATCCAAGGGGCCAGACTACTACATGTAGTCAAGTTCCTCTGATTTTTGGCTGAACCTGCATTTAGAGTTAGTGTTCTCTAACTAAAATTTGATTCTACTTATGTATATTAGAAACAATACGAGGTTTGGACCGATGAAGTTCTGGCTGTATATCTCAATAAGTGTCAGTATGAGTTTGCAACCAATTCAAAATCGTTGTCTAGACGACTTCATTTGAAACAGGAAGAACGTAATGCTGGGACGTAATGAGGGACTTTTGGATCCCTTCTTGGCTAAAGCACTGTAGGGCTCATTATCTTGTTGCCATGTTCAGGGAAAAAATTCTTTTTAAAATCACATTTCCGAATTTATTTGAGAACGTAAATATATGAGGTACCTAATCATATATTGATTTTCTCCACTTATTTATTAAAGGTTTAAAGAAGCCTTTTCCGTAAAGGTATTTGGCTTACAAAATAAGTCTGTCAAGCTCGACTACATGATACAACTTGTATCCCATTTCAAATTAAAAGAAAAGCTTGACGGAAAAGTTATTGAATAAAGATTTTTATCTTGGTCCAATTTGCAGTAGATACATATTATATAGATTTTTCTAAGTAAGAATTTCGTATACCGTATTTTTAGAACAATCATAGGAGTTTTCATTGTATAAAATTTCCCGAAATTAGGTAACCACAAGAAAATTATGTAACGTTTAATAACATAAAATGTTATGAAGAAAATTCCTTTGTATAATACTTCCTACGTCTAGTTCAAAGAATATTAGTTGTTACCTAGCAAGGTAACTTTAGTAACAATGAGTTACTCAAATTTCCTACAACGTGACAAGGGTAGTAAATTTTGTGAACGTATTTACTTAATTAATTCCATTAAATAACCAAATAAACTGACAATATTATAAAAGAATGTTCAATATAACTTAATTTATTGCTTATTAGTTTTTGATATGTTCAGTGACGCGCATACGAATATTGATCTCACAAAGGAGCAACGTTAATTCTACGACATTTTAACGTTTAATTAACGTTTATATTATGCGGTTACTGAATTGCCATTTAAAATTTGTAATTTTAATTCACAATGAAGTACTTAACAATTACTGGCGTACAGGAGGTTATCGCAACATTATTTTATCCCTTCAGTTTACCCCCTCCCCTCGTAACTATTGAACTTAGTTTCTCTTAGGTTCTTCGGGGTTATTTTAATCAGAAAAAATGGTCAAAATCGTTAATGGAAAATGAAAATTAACTATCTCTTATTATATAGATGTGCGATTCTACTATAAACGGTTAAACGAGATGGTACTTGAATTTTTATCATGCACCCACTTTGCATACACTAAAACTTGACGTTTTTAACATTAACTATGGCTTGTAAAATTTCTCTTGAATCTTTTGAAAAGATTTTTTTTACCTTTAAATATAAAAAAATCATAGGGAGGTTATAAATGTGCTAACGTGAACACTGCAGATGTAATTTTAAATTTTATGTTTTGTTTTTTATAAACTTGACAAGATTTAACTGCAAAGTCTTTAAAGTATACAAAATATTTATAAACTTTCTAACGCCATTTAAACCACCAAGCACCTAACTACTGAGTTTGCAAAAGTTTAATCGTGATCCTTGTGATTTATAACATAATTATTATAAAATTAGCTTTATCTTTATTTATTTGCTGAAAACCATTTTAGGAAATAAGTTTTTGCATTTTCTTTAGGTGGTTATAGTGCCTCCAATTCCATTAATGTGATGACATAAGCAATAAACAAGATGTATTATGATGTCTTAACATAATGAAATTATCCACACTATAAAAAGTAAATAATTTACCGATAACATAATATTATTATATAAATCAACAAAGCTTTGGCTTTCAGCCAAATTGAATTATGTAGAAACCGAAATGAAATTACATTATGATTAAGGAAAAGTTTAGCATTATAAATCAAAACTAAAATTTCCATGTCGATTAAGCAATTTTTGAATTTTTGCTAAATACAAATTTCATACAAAATTGATCGTACCTATTTCTTATCGGAAGTTGACCGAAGTAAATGATTGGAAAACAGCTAAAATGAAAAAGTACGAAAGGAAGAAAAAAGCTACTGAAACCCTAATACTTGTTTTTCATCGAGAAAAGCTGTAAATATATTTTTCCAAAGCCACAGAACATTGTTTCCGCTTTTACCCAAACTAAAATACGTAGCTACCTGCCTTATATTCTAAAAGTCTAAACGATGCCGGTTTTGATTGTAAAACTAATCCCAAAGGCAATTTTTTCCACCTTATTTTGTTGATAATTACAAGTTTTTCTTCGTGGATATGAAAAAAAAATTTATCTTTTATATTAAAACAAATGTTATTAAGAAATTAAAAATTTTTTTTATAAACTTGAAACAGCATTTTTTTAAATAAAATTATTGGAAAACCACTTTTGAACCTATAAATGTATATTGCCCTATTTCCTCACTTCGAGATATCTCTAAGATATGCAACTATTAGATAAATTAACCAAGACATCAATTCAAATTTACGGTAACTAATCAAAAATTTGAATAATTACTAGGTTTATTTATCTAGTTGATACATTTCCCGAGGTGAAAAAGTCGAATATATAAGTAAGCCTCGAAAAGTTAACTCCTAGATAAAATAAGTTACTGAAATATTTTATGAATTAATATACTTATTATAAATTTGAATTCATCAAGCGTCAGATGCTCAGTCGTAGCGCAAAATTTAATTAAATTAAATATTGCAGTGTTTTCTCCTATAAATTAAGATTAAGTTTTGATTTTATATAATTTTTAAATAACTTTTATTTTTTTTTTTAACTTACGTTAATGCAATAAATTCGAACGCGTTTAAAATCACATGTTCCCATGTGCGCTATTATAACCAAACAGCATTCATTTCTATTGTATACTTTTAAATTTTAATTAATCTTGAATAATTTTACCTATTAAATTTATTTAAATAATTCGCAAAACTAACTATGTTATTTATTTTACGTTTAATATAACAAAACTAGGAGATCAGGTGGTCTCTAAGTCCTTATAACCAACTCAATCGCGTAGGTTGTGCGGCCTGAAGGCCGCTCTGACTTCTGTGACTTATAACCTCTAGATTTCTTAGTTTGAAAACTTAAAATGAACCAATCGGAGAAGTTCTAAATTGCAGTAGTAACAACAAAATGCAATTGAAACAGAAGTTATTGAAGTTTGGAATTGGAAAATAAAGTTCTTCTGCCTGGAAGTCTTTATAATTCTTTAGAAATCCATGAAACTCCGAGTCCTGCATACACAAATTTTCCGAGATATTTCATAGCGAAAATTTTATTATTTTCAAGATATAGTTATAATATTTATTTAAATTTTGAAGTGTGAATTATTTTACAAAATCTACGTTACTTATTTATTCGCGCGGCATATTGTTTCCAACTTTACGTTTAGCTACATTTATGAACAATAAGCAGCTATAAGATGAATTTCGCTTGTAATGACATGCACCCACCATAGGAAACTTTTCATAATATTCCGAAAAATTTAATCTTAAGCGAATAAAAAATAAAGTAATCATTTTTGACGTTTGACGAATTTTTTTTTCTTGCTAGAAATTTATAACCTTGTAAGCCCAGTGAGATTTGCTGTAAGAAAATAAATGGAGATTTTTATAATATACAAATTTTTGGAAAGTCTATCTTTTCTTGGCAAAACTGAAGGAAAATTAATTGAAAATATTGTTTGATTGGGTTTTGTTAAAATAATGATAACTTGTAAACTATTATTGTTACGAAATAAAGTTAAGATAATTTTCAAAATGCAATGAAATTTGAAAACATTTAACGAAAAACCAAAAACAGAAAATTCGATCAATAAGCAATAAATTTCTTCGTTATAAAGAAAATTTAACCTATTTCAAAGTTTAAGCCGGTAGTAATAGTATTCAAAAGAAATTTTCAAAATTTTCAAAATTTTAAGTTGAAACTTAAATCTGAAAACATAAAACATTGTTTTAATTATCTTATTGTTAGTAATTTCGAGTTTAATATTGTTGTAAATTTTATGTGCGTGTTTTCCATTTTATAGTATGTTTAGGATAATTGTTTATTTAACTTGAAAATTTTGATTCGCTTTAATTTAATGTTTAATGTTTCTCTGAAAATGGAAATTGGTGTGTTATTTAAATTTTATTATCATGATGGTATGTGATTTTCCAATTTTTGAATAAACCACAACCTCACTAACTACATTATGTAATTTAGCTCGGAATTAGCAAAATAGAAATCAAACAAAGCAATAAATTGGTTTTCAAAACAAATTTTCTCATCTGAGCTGAAGGCAACAGACCCGTCAGGTTGGGTTGAAATGAACTCTATTATGTTAATTGTACGACAAAACTTGTTAGTTCAACTACTTGAAAAGCGTAGTTTTAAAAAAAAATAACTACAAGAAAAACTTGAAAAGTTTGCAATCATTTGGAAATCTTAGAATTTGATAACTTTTATCATAACATTTTTATATTTATTTTATTCATACCCTTCCTATTCTGCCCTAATACTTTTGTTTTACAAGAAAAATAAAACTGTTTAATGTTACTAAGGGTCGTATTCACTAACTCATCCTTTACATAAAGATCCTTTCCGTAAAGGCAAGGTATTTGAAAGGATCCGTTTAAAAACGCATTCTCTAACTCATCCTTTAGGCAAATGTTTATACCTAGCAGTTGTCGTTACCTAAAGGCAAGGCTGATGTTTTTAATCGTAATAGTAACGTCAAGTATAGAGAGTAATGTGTTCTCATTGGTTGATTTCAAAACATAACCTATAAAATATATTACGTTTGACGTCTTGTGTTGTATTATATTTTGATTTGTATTGTGAAATTGTGTATTGAAATTTAAATAATATATAGTTATATAATTGTGTAAGTATAGTATTATATTAGGTATTATAATTATTGTAAGTAGGTAATCATCAATCATACATAATTATTATATGAATGGAATTCAACCACAAGTTGTTACTAATTTTTCAACCAGGATAATTATGACTACTGAAATTAAACGTGGTCGTGGTTCGAGAACTGCGGCACAACAGTACCAGCTTTATGTGAACTTACTTGAAAGCGACGTTTACTTTCGAGAAAATGCTTTCAAACCCGGTGAAGGTGGAGACTTCTTAAAATTAAAATGGGATAATTTGGTTCGCGATTTAAATAGTTCGGGTGGTCCTAATAAAGACCTGAAAGCTTGGAAAAGGGTTAGTATTTATTAAAGTTATTTTAAATAAAACTTATAGTATTATATTCTATTGCAGACTTTTAGCAATTGGAAGAGTGGTGTTCGGGCGAAAGCTCGTATAATTAAGAACAGTTTTAGGGAGACTGGAAATTGTATGCCTCCTGAAGTTCCTTTAACTAGTGTGGAAGAGAAATTACTTCTATATAGTGGTAATGTGGTTGTAGATGGCATGAATATGCCAGAATTAGGCATTGTAGGTAAAGAAACGATAGTTTAAATTTCTTTTTTAAGATGGAACATATTTTTGAGCTTGTTAACTGCCAAAATGGACACCAACAACCGACATGAAAAATCAACACCAACAACCGACATCAAATATAACCACCAAGTTTTATTTTTAATTTTTAAATTATAATTTCTTTCATTTTAGAGAATCCTATTTTCGTTGAAAATTCAACAAGTTTAGGTCCAACCCCAAGTGTATCGGGTGCGTCTGCGTATACATCATATGAAAATGAAGAAGAGTTGATTGCTGGAGACGAGGAAGTAAATAACTTATCTAGGCCAACATCAATAATTTCAGGTAAGGAGAAATAAAAGGTTTTTAACTTCTACTTTCTGTTTTATTTTAGGTTCTTCATTTTTAACAGAAAGTGCATTACCTTTGCCTCTACCTCGTAGGTACAATACCTTACAAGCGCAAAGTAGGGTATTGACTAGTACCGACACCAGCACCAAAATACTGAAAAGTATAGAAAATAAGCTGGATTTCTTGGTTAATCTTGAAAAGGAAAGATTAGAATGCGAGAAGCAACGATTAGCATGCGACAAAGAAAAATTGGCATTTGAAAAATTGAAATTTTCACTCAAGCATCCTGAATTCAATATGGAGGAACAATAAATAAATAAAAAAATATAAAGAAATTACAATAAAAATTTATTGAACAAAATTATTTTGAATAATATTATTACGAACTCGTCTTCCTAATTCTAGTAAATTATTGTTTATTACTTCGTTATTCAATTCTTCTTCAATTTCTTGAAAATCATCATCTAAAATTTTAAAATTTAGTAGGTAATTACTGCTGTACAACAATTATCAAATTTTTACCAATTACTGCTTCCATATTATGCAATCGCATGATGTTATGCAGGATTCCGCAGGCATAAATAATTTTGGTTACAAATGTAGGGTGGTAATTTAATGCTCTGTCCTTATTAAGACATCTCCAGACACATTTTAGAACGCCAATGCATCTTTCCACACAATTGCGTGCTTTACAATGGGCCTTGTAGTACCTTCCTTCTGGACTATTTGGATCGGCTCCTGTAATCGGCGTCATTAGGTACGGTTGTAGGGGGTATCCCGAATCTCCTAATAACCACGATGTTGTATTGCCATTATTGTAACATGTTTTTAGATGGTTTTGGATATCGCTTCCCTGCCAAATAGCACTGTCGTGTACACTTCCTGGAAAGCGTGCATTGATATTCAGAATATTTAAGTCCAAATCACAAATCTAAAAAATCATTTTTAAGTTCTACAAATAAAAGTGCAAAATAAGAACTTACAATCTGAACATTTAAACTAAAAACATTCTTCCTGTTTAAAAAAGTTAAACGTGGGAATGCCAAATCGCCTAATTTTAAAAAATTTCCACTTAAATTTACATGTGTGCAGTCGATACATCCATTTATCCCTGGTATTCCAGAATATGCATAAAATGAATTTTTTATTGCAGTTATTTTTTGCAAATTCTGCGGAAATTTAATTAGGTGGTGCATTTTATGCACTAAAACATGGACAACTTTATGAATGGCTCTACTGGCAGATGGTTGTGACATTGGATTTCTGTAATCTTGGCCAGCAGATTTTTTGTAACTCCCATGTGCCAGAAAATGCAAGGTACCAACAAACTACAGGAATGTTTATAATCATTGAAAGCTCAAACGTTTAAAGGGTAGGTCAAATTTACCATAACTACAACAGGAATTTTTGTGCATCTGCTATTTGGAGTCTGTAAATCAGGCTGTATTTGAAGAAACAGCCAGGAGGCAACTTCCCTGGTGAACCGATACAGTCCCCGAAACTCTACTTCGCCAATTGAAAATGGATCACTGGCATCTCTTAACAGTCTCTTTAATTGTGCACTTTCTTTTCTAAAACAATATATAAAATTATAATTATGCTCGGATTATTTTATGACTATAATATAATTAATTTTTAATTTAAAAAAAATACGTGTTAGGAAATCGTTTCATAAGAACTTTTTTTTTTAATTTACACTTTATAATAATTATTAACAAAACCACCTACCTTTTGCGTAATTCCTCAAGAATATTATGCAATTGATTATTCATTTTGAATATTAATTTACTTTTTAAGTTCACATTCACTAATAAAAATGACACTTCAATTTCCTTAAAGGCGCCTAATGACAATCCCTTACGTAGAGGATCAACTTGGTGTATTTTGACGCTGATAACGGATCCTTTCGAGTTACAGAATGAGCAAATCCTTTACCTAAAGGCATCCCTCGCCGCGCCGTTCCGTAAAGATCGATCTTAAAGGACAGCCTTTAACTAAAGGATCATTTGTTATTACAGAATAGGTTTTGCCTTTACGTAAAGGCATCCTTTCCGTAAAGATCCTTTAAGAGTTAGTGAATACGACCCTAAGTGAGAACATGAAAATTTTCGTATGTTTGATGTTATTAAAACCATGTACTTTTCGTATTTTCGTTGAAATTACATTTTTGTGTAAAGTTTAACTGATTGTAGATGTAAAAATTGGTTTACATTCTGAAAAACAATTTAAAATTTGTTTAATTAAAAATAAAATTCATTCCTGGCTAATAAATAATTGATTGGTAGTTTTAGGTATTTTTGGAACCGATCTGCTGGGAGTGTTTAACAATTTAAAGGTAAAGAAATTCAAAATTAAAATTTTAATTTTAATTTGAAACTTGTACCAAATATCTACAAACCGGAAACTGTGGGAAAAATTTCAAAAGAATTTAATATGTAATAACTAATAACATTAAACGCATAATAAAATTTTAATAAGCCAAACAAATGTTCAAGTCTTGATATAATATAAAGACGCTACAAGTTAAATTACATACAATTTTGCATGTTGAAAGTTTTAAAAAATTTCAATTCATTTTTATGACTAAACGTGAGCCGAATTTTTATTCGAGCTCATTTTATGAAAAAATCTTAACTTTTATTTTCTTCCAATTTACCAACGATTTTATCAAACACTTTGAACTTTTACTGTGGGAAGTTTAATTGATAATTTTGGTAAATTAAAAGTTTGGATAAGTAAAACTTTTTAAGTAGATAAATTTCGCATTCTACCATTTTTGAAAACAAAACTTTAATACATTTTTGCTAAAGAATAACTCGCACATTGCATCGGAAGATAGACCAGAAAAAAACTTACACGAAGCTTCTTTGGCAGCTCTATTAGAAAATGCCACCACGTAGTTCAGTCACATAAGTCGCGGTTTTTGTTGGTGCAGTCTTGAATTCAAATAAAAAAATTAGGCATTTAGTCATGGTATTAAATTTTAACTGTTTTATTCAGAATCTGGCATATTTTAGCTTAAAGAATGACCTCTCAAATATCTAAGATCTCTTCCTCGCAAAATTAATTTGAATTATTGATGAATAGACCGATATATTTTAAAATTATAGAGAACATTTAATTTTTAAATTAAACTTAAATTCTGATAATAAATGAATGCTGCTCACACAAGTATGCATTCATTCTTAATCTGGATTCATAGTTGATTGGTGCATTCATGCTTAAATGTTTTGGAAAATTTTAACTTCAATATTTTTACAAAGAAAATATATGCTATTCACGCACCTAACATTAGAACGGAAGCACTTGCGTGTTGGAATCCGGAATAACACACCCTTTTAACAATTACAGAAAAGTGTTCTAGGTTTAATGCGACATGAATAATTCTACTATTGAACACACTATTGGCATTTGTATTAAAGTAAACCAACAATAAGTTATTAAATTTTTAAGCAAAATTTAATATATTTGAACCTTTTTTCAAATTAAATAAAGCTAACACGACATACTAGATTTACGATAATAAACCATATACAAAATTGAAATAAATTGCTCAATTTGTGAGTTTATTTTTAGGTACTAGTAAGTACTACTTGAGATGAGATATCTAACATAACATATGTGAGCTAAAAAGAAAAGTCTTATGATGCCAGACTGTTAGTTTTAAAATAATTAAAAAATAATTGAGCACTTAAGTCATAAATTGGGTGTACTTTTACTTCATTATAATTTAAATTTCATTTTATATAAGTACATATTCAATTAAGAAGTTAGTTTGAGATAAAAAAACTCTTTTTAATTTATAACCGATAATTTTTTTAAATGGCAACATATATTATTTCTGTTATTTTATAAGTTTAATTTCTGTATTTAACTGTAAATTATATTATTAGCTCGTAAAGTTTGAAATAAAGTCAAAAAGTTTAGAAAGCTTTTCACAAAAAATATTCCGCATCAGCGTTATTTGTTAAAATGTCACTTTTTTCCGCCATTGACATTTTTCAAATCAGGTATCCTTTGTGAATTGTGACGTTATTGCTATTTTTAAGAAGCAACTCTTATTTTCTCCGAGGATTTGGATAAAACATACTTTTCATTGCATAAACTGCACTGCACGGCTTATCCTTCCTCAGTAAGAAACTGTAAAAATTCATTTTTTTTCAGTAGAAAGCCTCCTACTGCTAGAGTTCAATGCGGTATAAGCAGCATTAAATCCCCGAGCGTGTACTTTGATGACGGGCTTTCGTTAAGAGAGCATATCCAGCATGTATCATCTAGGATCAATAGTGCTCACTATGCTATTCTTATCCTGAAATCACAGGTGTCTAGTAGGATATGTATTGGCCTATTCTTACATATCCTACATATGTAGAGGTTCAAACAAAATGAATCTTATTTTAGTTGCCTTTTCAAAAATTTATTAGATCGACTGAAGGGAAACATGTAAAAGTGTCTGCTACAACCCACATTTCTTACGTTTTTTTTCATATACATTTGCAAATATTTAGATTGATCTCAATCGAAGCTCTCATACACCTACGTTAAAATTGTGCGCACGTCTTCTATGGTTCGAAACCCACGTAAAACTGTGGGTTCCGTCCTACGCCACTGCCGACTAGGTGCTACACTTGTCGGTTAATCATGCGAATGCAAAATATCTCTCCATTCATGACTCCCGGAAATAGAGGCTCAGAGTAAAATCTCTATAAAAGCATCTACATTGATGGCCGCTGATGACTGGAGGTAAGTGGTCAAGCCTTGATACTCCAAATCAAGTTAAGATTGCATTGGCAGTTGATGCCTAGTTGTGCAACTGTTAACATCACATCGTACACTTATTTAAAATTGGATTTTGTTAATTTATAGCCGAATGCAAAAAAGCATGTGTCGAGAGACTGGTCATCTCAACCATTCTGGATTCAAGATTTTGGTTAGGAGGGCAGGGACGAAGTCCCCACGCGCACGTAGGCCACTGAACCGGGCCCATTGTACTGCCTCCAATACATCGACTTCCCCGTCCTGTTATTCCTCAAGCCATACCAGTTGCAGGATGAACTCAAGTATTTTGGCAGGCGGGGTGTCACTGATTCTGGCCATGTTAGGCCAGAAATCCCCTAGCATAGCACCTCTCTTTGACGCTAGAGCTGGATAGTGACAGAGCACATGTTCAGCTGTTTCGTCTGCTTTATTACATCCTCGACATTTGGGGTCAACCATTGTCATATTCTTAAATCTGTCGTTTAGAGTGAATTGTTTTACTGCAAATAATAAAAAATTTAATTTTAATGATTTTGGACGTAACGGGTCTTTATGCCTAAAAACACTAGTAAAAAATATTTAGAAGATGTTAGATTGAACTGAAGAAGTAAAATTGTCACACCCTAAAAGGTATTCCATAAAATTAGTGGGATACTGGGAGGTACTCCATATCCCCAGACCTCCCGGTGCGTACTATCATGACATAAGTATTCAACATTATTTGAATATTTTAGATTGCTCAAGTGATATTCAAATTAACTATATCATGAATTATTATAGGGGTGTAAATGTTATAGGTATACTTGCTTACCGGTGCATGTAGATCTACCAACTTTAATAAAAATTTATTTAGAAAAAATATGTTTTTATTTAGATTTTATTTTGCATAAAAATAATAGGGCTTAAAAAAAACTGGATTTTTAAAGAATTTCTGAAAATTCTTGAAGTGACAGTACTCAATAGTTCCTAATCGATTAACCCTTCGATTTTATGTTTCAAAACTCTGTCAAATATTATTTCAAGATATTGTTAATAACTTTAAAATTTTTAGCACAATATTACCTATTTAAAAATTAGAGCAAAGTTCAATATTCATATCAAAATTCATATTATATTGATAATTATTATATCTCGAAAACCTTTGCATCTGGATAGGCCCATAGGGAAATCGGAATTTTTTCGCGAGATACGTAGAGACAGTTGAGAGTAAATTATGTACTTATTGATTCAATGAAAAATAAATTGAAAAGTTGAAGATGGTAAAAAATATTTTTAAATTTTTTCAAAACTTTTTAAGTTTCCGGAGTCGCGTCGGCGTCGCCGTCTGTTGGAAAAATTGTAAGTTTAATTTATATTTTATATTCGTCAATTTTAGTCCGAGTATTCAAAAATACTTGTAAATTTTACCTATAAGTTTATTTGCTAATGATGGGCGGATTAATACGGCCCTGTACGTTAATTTAGACCTAATACCTCAACTGTAATATTTTTTAAATTTTCTATTGGGATGAATTATTGTTCTATAAAATTTTTCGAGCGTGTTTTGAATGCTTAAAAGTTTTCACACAGTCGAGCGGCCACGTTTTTCGAATTTGATATTGAAAGGATTATTAATTGGAAAATAAAATAAAATGTTCAATTAAATTGAGCTTTTATTTACAAAATAAAATGAAACAAATAAAAAATACGTACAAATATGTAGTTATGTATTTTGCAAAAATTGAAAGAAAATGAAAATTTTCTCTGGAAGGATAAGTTTTGAAAAACATAGAAAATTAAAATCAAGGATTAATTTATTGGATACTATTAAAAATGGGCGTTAGATAAATGCATCAAAGCCATGTAAAAATAAGCTCAAAATATCAATAACAGCAGGAAGAAAAAACAAAAAATGATATTATTAAAATGTGTTTTTTAAGCCAAGGATTATAATATGCTATAGATACATACATACATTTTTGCTAAACATTGGATTTTCGGATTTATGAGATTTACTTTATACCTGACGTTCTGACCGAATAATAAATTGCTACTCGTACACAGAAAAAAAAGTGGATTGTGAACGAATCAATTTAGTTTGTTTTGAAAAATCTTATTTTGAAAACGTCGAAAATCTTGTTTCCCTCATTGAAACACAGCTTTGTGTAAAATTGAAATATTATGTAATTGGCATTATTCCAACTTACCCCAAAATACATAATAACAAAAACTTTTATTACAATTTCCTATACTAAATTTCTTGTTTTTTGAAGCAGCTTCTGTTTTCGTTTATACCCCTATTTAATTTTATTTACTTGCCTGGTAAGTGTAAAAAAATGTTTATATATGAAAATAAGTCCTTAAAGTCGATTACAATTTGTTTATTTAGGAGCCATAACTTGGAATAAGAGGAGGTTAAAGTAAACATCAATAAAGCTTTTAACATAAATAATAAATTTCAGTTTTAAAAAGTTAAGCACCTAGCACACTTTTCTTTTCATTTCTACTGCACGGCTTTGTTGGTATAAATCATTAAATTTATAAATCCAATTGTAATTACTATCCAACTTAAGATATAAAAAAACAGTTGTTTTTTTTGTGCAAACCCCGAAGTTTAAAATGTTTCAATTTAATATGCTGCAGCAAAATTCTCGATTCCATCCAAAAATTTTTGCCTCATGAGTTTTTTGAAAAGTAATAAAGCATCAACCAACGGTTCAATGTCATTCTCGAGTGAAAAATTAATTTCGTGGTGATTCCACGAAAGTTTTGAAATTAAAAATAATAATGAAATGTTAATCAAAATTAATGTAAGTCTGAGCAGTGAACCATCTGGACACTGATGAAATCGTTTTTAAGGAAGAGAGGGTGGGAATATTCAATAAAATAGTTTGAGACACGATGAATCATCCAAATCACCCCATCCCCTATTCGCTTATATGTCATTTTTGTAATTAAATGATAAATTACAGTGAACCCTAAAAAACTTTGGAACTCAAATTTATAGGCAACAAAATTTGCTACAAATTCCCAATTGAATACAAAAACTAAATTAAGAGTTTTTGTTATCGCATAATCGTGAAATAAACTTTAAACTTTTAATGAAAATTGGGCAACGAAAACTTGGGACTACACAAGCAAAATGTGTGCAACAAAAACAAATTAATAACATTGACATCTATAATATTTATTAAAAGAAAATGAGAAAATATACGTATCTAAACATAATTATTACAAATTCATAAATTATAAGGTTTAGACCCACTATTAATTTTTAAATAAAAACTTAAATATGGTTCGTAAACTTTGTAAAATATATAAAATGTTGCGGAACGTTCAAGTTTTCCTATAAACCGTAATCCAATATAAAGACTGAAATATTTTAGTGGTTACTCGAATAATTCCTTACGTCAAAATAAATACTTATAGGTTTTTGAAACATTTCAAGTTTTAAAACTTTACGCCCTTTCAAAATTTGTTAGATATAATACAGTATTAAGCATCTTGGGAATTTCATTTGATATAAAATTAACAGTATTTAAAAAATTTTGCTCATAAAATTATTTTTTAAGTTTTCAACAAAATAAGATGTTTTATTCGGTGCGAATGTACTTTTTGTGATTAGAAGTGTAGATTTTAGAAAACAGTTCTACTGACAGATTTGTGTTCATCAGTATAATATGCAAATTAATCAGTAATAGATAAACTAAGGATATGATCATTGACCTAGTAGTTGGGGTGATCAACTGCTAACACTAATCTACCTGGTTTAAATCTTGAAAAAGCCTAACTTTCTTGTGACTGTATTCGTTTTGAAGAGGATACATAATCATGGTTAATTACCGATAATAAAATACAGTTTGTCCAACAAGGCAGGATATGGGTAGAAACTCTTCTATAAGAGAACTTGTTTTTTTTAGTATTTTCGTAGTAAATCGTGAAGGGTTAAAAGCAGAAATTAAAATTGTATTTTAATTTTTGAACATTAATTCAAACCGTTTTCATTTTATTGCGTTTCCATTAAAATGATGAAATTCAAATTACCTATCCTTACAGCGTAAAAACAAATTTTGCATTTTTAAAATGAAAAATTTAGTATAAATTGGCACACATTGACTTTATAACCACGCATTAATAAAAAGGTCGAATTTACGATAATTGTGTTAATTAATTTTGTTTAACTTGGATTTCTTTCCAGATACTTAATTTTAAACAGTTATTTATGGATAAATACCATAATTTATTACAAGTACAACCTTTCTAAATGGAGTAGTTTTAATCTGCTATCAGCTTCATTACGACGCCGACGTCTACTGCGTAGTAGAAATAATATTAACATTCAGTAAAGGTATGCTGTACACAGGGCCGTATATAAGGGGATGGTTTTGGGGGTTTAAACCCCCCATGGGTTAAGTAATAACTGAAAAATGTACAAAGGAAGTAATAAAAGCTGCAGGTCATTTGTAACAAACAAGCTATAATTTCTTTTCAGAATTTCCTGATTACAAAAATTAAAGTAAAATACGGGCATATCAACTTCTTTTTTAATTCCATAACCCCCCCCCCCATGGCCAATGTGGCTCTTGCCCTTGCTGTACATATATATGTATGTAGGCTAATATTGAAAATCAGTACAATTTTAAAACAGTTTTTTAAAATATTATTAGCGTGGCAGCATTTCAAAATTAAACTTGGGATAAACTCTCAAAGATCAAATTGCAGTTAGCAGTTTTAACATACCGACTGAACGACATATAATGTAGAATCAATAGTTTACGGTGTAATCTCAACCACGGCACAAATAATTTAGAAGCAGCTGGGAATATAATCGGTGCCCTGAGGGGCTGTAGGTCAATTCCCTATATGCACTGTACCTAACTACCTGTGAAATATGCACTATATGTGCATGGTATACCTTTTGCATTAATTAATGAACTTCTGGCAGTTTGGACACCTATTGAAATGGCTCTTAATTTATTAATTAAGCAATTGATCTCGTTATTGGTCCATAGTAAGCAATCCTGATATTTTGACGATAAAAGCCAGTCAGTGAAGACTTCTATACACCTCAGACCATTAATAATACTGTCAATACTACTTCAACTACTTGAATTGATGGTGTAAGGTCTTTCAGTTCAATTGTCTGGTTTTATGAAATACAAAGCTTTTAATACACAAAAATATACATTTCTTTATAAAATAACGATTTGATTTTTGTCATCGTATAAAATAATTAAATAATTAAAAATAAAATAAAATTTTGTTTCAACTTATTAAAGTAGGCTAAAATATTTGGAAATGTTGAGCGCCTTCGTTGACAAACCGGGGTATATAGGCGTTTAATATCTTAAAGATGCTACCAGCACCTTGCAAGAGAGATAAATCGGTATTAATCCACTGTGTTTGGTCGGGAACCAATTAATCCACGACCGAAGTATAACAATCCAACACTCTAATTGCTAGCCTACTATTACTTCTATTTTTAATTTTGTGTAACATTGTTTTCCGTCAAAAATATGTTGAAACTAATGGGGTGTGATTGTATGTTTCCCAGTGAAAACAATCTCTACATGTCGATCTTAAGTTACTGACTCTGAAGCCCAACCTCTTAAAACATAGACTTACACTTCGTATCCTAAAAAATGAATGAAATGTTAAAAAGACCGCATCGACTTAATTGACTATCGGTGGAACTTACATATCGGATTAAAAAAGGTGTAACTTACGATCACCCGTATATCTTACGCGATAATTTGTCGCGCGATGAATTATTATCCGCCAAAAATTGCCGTGGGATGAATTCACTGCGAGGAATTGACATTGATTAATATTTAAATCATTCGTTATAATTTCGAAGCAAATATTCAGCTTGTCTAGGAATCCCCCAATATATTTAGCTTCGGGCCCCGAAAATACTAGATCCGCCACCGACGAATAGCCGGCTTCATTCTTTTGAAATAAATTGAGATATACAGCTTTTTATTTATTACCATTTATTAAATTTTTTTTCTATTTTTAGATATAAAGCAAAGTTTTATAAATATAACACAGTTTCAAGTTTCATCACAAAACAGATTTTAGTAATACATCAACTCAAATGTTAGATAAGGGATAAAGGTAACTTGGAAGTTATCAAAGCGCAAATAAGAATAATCAAATAAGAATTATTGATGATGATGCATATTTATATTCTTTTCTATTCTTGGCATGTAGATCGAAGTAAACTTAAAGTAACGCAGTACAGGGGCTAAGGTGGAACCACCTCACCTTTTAGCAAGACTTTGCCAAGCTTGAAGTTGATTATCTGAAATTATGTTTTATATAATAAAGACTCTTTCTCGTGATTTAATTAGTAGTTTTATTTACGGACTAATTTAATTAAATTAAATAGATACGTGAAATAACCCGCAGATGAGAAACAGCGAGAAAGGGAAAATTTTGTATTCAGAATTACTCAATATTTGTTCGGCTACTGCTACTGGTACTTCCAAATGCTAAGGTTTATATAAATAGAAAATATATAATACGGAAGTAATTTTAATTTTGCGCTATCCTTTTCAGAATAAGAAATAATAAATAATTTCATTTTAATTTAAAATTTTATTATATTTTATTTTCGACTTTCATTATGATTTTTGGTGAATAAAGAGTTAAACAAATTAAATTTTGAATTAAATAAATACCATCCAAGCTAAAATCACTATTATTGTAATCAAATGCATAAAATAAGAATCTACGTTTCAAACGCTTATAAAAAATTCATGAAACTGAAGTAGTCTTAAATTGTTTTAGTGATTAGAAATCAATAGATCGCAAGTCTTATTTTAGATTAATATAGCTGAAAACTTTTCACACAAACGTTTTCAGTTGTTAAATAAAACAATTTTTCACATATTTTCTTCGGAAATAACAAAAACTGGAACTCGTTCGGATTTTTAGCCAACCACAAAATAAATTATTCCACATTAATTTTACAATTGAAAAATTTGAGAGCATGAAAATATTATTAAAAGCAAATAGGTAACAAAAATGTAACAATATATTTTTATAAATATGTAGTTCGAATAAATAAAAAATTAAATAAAAGTTATTAATATAATTTTATAAATATCCTACATAAACAAATTATAGACGTACAAATTTCTATTAGGCAATCTCTTCTTATTATATTAGCCTCAGGTCTAAATTAATGAAAATGGTTTTAACACTGCATTAAAATTTATTTTTATGCAGCTGTGCCAGCCATTATCTTCATAAATATTTTTTAATTAAATAATCCCAAGAGAAAGCATCCTTTATACATGAAATATGCACGAGTAACTAATGAGCTATTATAGCAATAAAAAAATAAATAAAAATTAAGAATAGATGAAAAGTTACTAATCGCATAAGCGACGGTGACGGCGTGATGATAGGGCGTAAAGCATACGGTGTGTTCCGAATAAGTGTGAAAGTTTAATTTAATTTTCTAAGAAATATTTATTCGAATTTGATTTGAATGATTGATATTTTCAAAGTGACGCGCATTAATGGATTAACGAGATCCTACATATTTAATACCTAAAAATTTATTTGAGGGTTTTATTTATATTTATTCACCTTTAAAGAATCGTTTCTAGATTAAGCAATGAAAAATAAAACCCTTGATATCACCGAGGGAAATTTTTCAAACTTTTTCAAAATTGCCTTAAGAGATAAAATAATAATTTTTTTGGATGATTATTGGGAGCTCCTAGCTAGAATTATAAATTTAAAATTTCATGAAATCGTTTAACAAATTAGTTAACTACGAGTTCAAATTTTGTAAAATGTAAAAAGTATAATATCTTTAACCAATTTTGCATTGTAAATGATGAATTAAAATTTTAACTGAAAGCTATGCTGCAAATTCTGAGACGAACGTCGCCATTTTCAACCCTCTACGTCATTCTTTTCACGATGTCTGGAAATATAAAGTATTAATAATTAATTTAGGTTAAAAAAACAAATATCTGTCTGTCCGTCTGACTTGCTAGTTTTATATAAAAACGACGAATAGCCAACATGTTAGGTTAGCATTTGTTGATTTTTAAATTTTAATTATTAAAATTAGCTTTTCTGAATATCGCAATAAATACTCGTATATTTCAGATAAAAACAATGTAATTTTCTCGATACTACCAAAATAAACTAAAACATATAGAATACAATTTTTTTGTATTTACCTCTACCAAATACACGAATCTAACAAAAAAATACAAAAAACATGTTAATAAAAAATTTCAACACAAAATATAAGGGTTTAAATTGAAGGCGATTTATTCAGGTCAGCATAATTCTCCATACTTAACTGAAATTAAGAAATTTTGTTAAATGGCAAGAAAATTCATTTACAATTTTCGGATTTCAAGAGACAGTTCCGGGAGCGGATGGGTGAATTCTTTTTAGCAAAATGTGATTATATTATGTTTTCTACAGTTCAAAAAGTCGCAAGTAAAAACTTTCTTTTTTAATTCTAGCGATATGTGGACTGATAGACTTCACCCCTCCACTGAAGGGTTAAGCACTTTATCCCAAATTGCACAGGATTACTTCAAAAATAAATTATTATTGACAATAAAATTAGTCAATTTGGTAGAGTATAGATAAATATCGTAAAGTTAAAATCCAAAAACATAATGTAATATGTAAAAGATAAATAAAATATGTAAAAGCTCTGGTTCATTAATAAAATCGTCGTTCTAAATAGTGAAAGTTATGAATAAGGTCACGCGTTATTATTGAACTGAATGTTACATAACCGAAATGGAAAAATATAAAAAGCTACTAGCAATAATTATAAATAAGAGAAAATTGGTTAAGGGTGCGCAATTTACAGAAATTTATGATATACAACTCCCAATTCCTACTATAAGATGGAGAAAGTCAATAATTATTTTTATCCATATGAACCCTAAAACTGAAAAGCCACTTACAACATGGTTTATAGAAGTAGATGTAACTTCCACGTTTGATTATTGATTGTAATATTCAACCATCCACCAAAAAACCAGGCTATTAATCAAAGTTTACCAAAGTTTTCACCGTAACTAAGGTTCCGCATTACAATTTAGAAAAAAATACAAAATCTGGGAAAACTTTATGGTGGGTAATTAAGTTTTTTTAAATTAATTTTAAATTGCATTTATTTAAAAATTGATATTATATAGAAATCCGATATTCCTGAACATTACTAAATTGCGTCACGTATTATTCTCATCTTCCTTAGGATAAACAAGATTATAAAAATGATTATAAATTAATTGAACGTATTATTGAATTCTTGAATAAAAGTCGATAGGAAAAAATTTAGCGACATCAAAAGAATAAATTATGAGATCCATCACTTGGCCATTTTTCTTTATGTAGTTAGAAAAACATCATTCGTGTGTTTGTTATTCATTAAAATGAGGTATTTTAAAATTAAAATCTAAAAGGTTTTTCGTAAAACCAAATTTATGTAAATTTATTTATAACCTGCATTTCATTTTTGTGATAGGCGTTTATCTAACTTTACGTCAATTTGATAATTTAGTAATTTATTTAATATCTTATTAACTGCCCATACTGCAATTATTACGAAGATCAGGTATTAAGGGGACATGGCGGTTTTTCGAGTAAAAAAATTCGATTTCTTTTAAAGTTTTGTATATTTGAAATCTCCCAAATGTACCTCTTAAAGGATTTTTCGAAATTAAAAACATTATATATTTAAAACATTTCTAAAGAGATTTTCGAGTTGATATCGTAAACTTAAAAAAAAAGCAATAACAGCAAAATAGAAGCCAATATAATCTGCAGGATTAACATAAGACGACAAAAGGAATTTCTTATGACCCTGGAATAGCTTATCAGTTGTAATTTTAAACAAATAATTAAAAAGTTAACTTTTATGGCAGTTTTTTAACCCTTTCGGTCACGGCGTTCGTTTAACGAACCTTAAAAATGAGATTATTTTAAAAAAGAAAATATCGGAACCGAAAGGGTTAAACTACATTTTTAATCTTTGTTTACACGATTACCCTGGAACCTATTAATTTGTACTTTTTTATTTAATAAATTAATATAATTAGTTGCAGAATAAACCTAAATTCGTCTAAGAAATTCAAAATTTAGAATATTTCCTAGTAGATATATAAAAATTACGGATTTTTTTAAGGAAAACAATTTGTAAGTAAATGTTTCAACTTCAAAATCCCACAATTTTTTCAATTTCCGACTTTTCAATTTAACAACAGCTGTTTATCATGTACACAGTGCAGGCATGTCTTATCCGGATTGCTCTAATGAAATTATGGGATGCATAGTTCACACATTTTATCTGTTTGTTGAGTCGTAAAATGTAGGTCAAACATCAATAAATTTATTGCAAAAAATTGCATTTTGATACTCATTTTCATTTTTAAAAAAATTCACGGAAACTTGCATTATTTAGCTATAAAAACCGGATCCTCCCCTTAAAAGCCCTTAAATGCAGGTGCTAAAAGTATTATAAACTGAAATTCAGATTAAATTAAATCCACGTTGACAATGTGTCGATTAATAATTAAGTTTAAATGAAAATTTATATTAAATATATTGAAATTATATAATATGAAATAATTCACTACAAAATTTTGAGTTTTTTGTTATTCTTTGAATAAATTAACAAACCTATTAATTTTGTTTTAATATTAAATTAAAATGTTTTGAAAAATTACAAGCTAAAATTAATTGTCCCGTGGTTTTGTTTAAATTTTATTAATAGTTTTAATTGTTTGAATATTGCACCCATCTGACGAGTTTAAAAGCGAAACACGTGTAATGGTTTAATTAAAACGATATTAACTTAGTTAAAATTTGCTTAAATACTTTAAGTTCTAACTTTTTGAAAATATTTTAATTTAAAATTTATTAAAAAATAACACTAGAATTAAAATCTCGTTCATATTAATTACTCAAACTAATAAGAAAATATTAATAATTTATCCCCAAAGCGAATTCATTTAAAACAATTCAGCATAAGTAGTTAAATTGACATTAAAATAAAAGTTCTATTATTAAAATAATATTCTCTAGTAAGTGATCGTGATTTCAGCAGAGTATTCCCCGCAACTGGGGAGTAATAGGTGAATCTGGCTCACAATTTAAAAAAATTTCTAATGAAATTTTAGCTGATACCCTAATTAACAAATATAAACATTGAATGGTATGAAATATTCAAAAATATCTACAAGAAATAAAACTTTTCAATAAAAATTTATCAATAGACTGAGCTTATTATATATTGTACTAGATTTCCCAGGTTGTGCGGCCTTTAGGCCGCATTAACTAATTGTTCTCCCGTAATCTCCCTGATTATTTTGGGTTGGAAACGTAAAATGAACCAATCAGAGATATGTTAAGGGGTAGATAGAAATGGGCTATTATAATTTTAATAGATTTAATCCTAAGTCGAGATTCCGCTAACAGAAAAAAGTTCAACTACAATACTTACGCTTTTAAAAATTATTTGAATGGTTAGGTTTTCGTAGATATTGCGTAACCGGCTTGTCAGTTTTCCTGTTCACTACGTTTGTTCCCTTTTGATGTCTAGAAGTTGTTCCGTTTAATTTTTGACTTTTTTAATTTTAGCTTTTGTAAATCATTACCGTGTCCACCAACCAAGATATGCCTGGCAGGTTCAGAGTCTCTGATTTATTATGTCCAATCATTGGTTATTTATTATATATTTTACGAAATAATTCCACGTAATTAATTAATAAAATATCAATTAATTAAATAACTAAAACGAGAGGAGTGGGAATTTGCTATATTGATTTATACAAATTATGAGCTGGTGAAAATTATTAAATGTATTGTTTAAATTTATAAAAGAAAATTAAATAAAAGTAACATTCTAAAAATAAAGTTTGAATAGAAAAATTAATGATTTTCATGAAAATTATAAGAAAATTACGGTATATAAATAAAATTTTATACCCATCTTTGTTAACATTGTAGTTTTGCTTTCCTACATCAATATTACCATAGCACAAGTCACGCAACTCATTTTCAATTCGCAATCGAGTAATTTTTTACTTTAAAAACACGGAAACTTCGATTTTGTAAATCTGATTTCTTTATTTTTTAAATAAAGCTTCTAAACGCGACATTTATCACGAAGTTGATTAACAACTAAATATAAAAAAAACTAACTAAAAATATCGTGAGTTTATATCACAGAACTTAATTTGAACGTCACATTTAAAGGATTTCCTTTGTATGACACAACTAGAATTTAATTTTACATTGGACAACAGCAATATTATACAATATCCTATTTTCCACCATTTTCTTTCCTAAATCATTATTTTGGCTGGAACGCAAGTTTATCTCGTGTCATTATACCAAAAACATTGTTTTTATTTTTCTTATGTGAAATTCTTACAAAGCAATTTTTAAAAATAGTTATTGCGAAGGAAATAAGAAAATAACTTGTCAGTTAATTATTTTGTTTTTCTATACAAAAATGTGAGAAAACGTAAAGAAGTCCAATTTGAGGTTTTTTAAATTATTGCAGCCTACATAGTCCAAATCAAATATTTTATTATTTCAAGTTGAGGATCACCAAATCACATTACGTAATGTTGGTGGTTGATTCAAAATGTTTCCGGATCAGCGGCTATGTAAGCGTAATAATAAATTTTTATTTTGTTTTCCTATCTACAGCAAAATTTCACCGTAAATTCAAAATTTTACTAGTGCGATAGTTTTATGATACCAATAATGAAAACTTTCAAATGTAAAACATAAAAGTTTCCAAGTTGGTTTAAATTTAACATTTTATATTGGGCAAAATACTAAGACTAAAAAAATTCAAAAACTTTGCAAGTACGTTATATAGGTGTGCTGTCAGCTGAATTTAATTTACTATGATTTTGAGGTAATTTATGTTGTGTAAAATTTTCAAAGTTAATCAAAATTTTGTCGTTTAAAAAATTATATTTTAAAAAACATTTTTATTTGTTTTGTTGCCCTCGTTCTACATCAGCTTCAAAACCCTTGTGCATTATAACCAACACATCAAATATCGATTGTACGAGTTTGCAATAGAAAATGTTTTTAACTTAAAAAGGGCGTAACGAATTTTCATAAAATATTGTCTAGATTTTTTATCAAAATTTTTCTTTAACGAGGTGTCGTTTCTCGTAAGAAAATTAAGTTTGGTATTGATTAATATTTCAATATTTGAAACCATTACATAAAATATCTATTTGTGCATTTTGTATTTCTAAAAGCAAAAGAATGTCCCAATGAACTGATAAAAGAAATTATTAATTACAAAAATGTATTCGTACCTTCAAGCTGTTTTTGCAATATAAATTGAGTTCTCGTTAAAAGTAATTACATTGGAGAGTTTCAAATACTCTTTTGAAATTGGAAAATAAAATAATCAATACACAGGCGACAACTGCAGGAATCTACTATGATATGAGATGTAGTATTTTGGGTGCAAAATTTACATGTTGTAAAGTTTCGTGAAGTATGTTAAATCTGCAAAATGTTACTGTTAAAATTATCAGTCAACAGGAAACGCTAATTTGTTAGAAACCAAATTGGATAGCAGTTAATATAATAGAAAATTAATCTAATTCGTTCAACTTGCTCTGGCATTTTGACAATTCTCTACTGTCAGCATTGCGTTTGTCTATTCCATTTGACCCGAATTATGTAATGATTTTCAGTTATTTCAAACTCCGAACGACGTGTTTTTACAAAATTTTGTTAATTTACTTTGTTCACCAAATAAAAGTTAGTTTTCAATCACCAAATAATTACTACTGCTGTTCAATTTTTGTTTTGCTTTTTAACTTCGTTAAAAAAAATGTATCTAAAATATTTGTAACTTGAGTTATCTCAAACAATGCCATTTCAAGTATTCTAAATGCAACTTTAATTTGAACTGCTGTTCAAATATTCTCCTATAGTTTTGCCTCTTCGATGTACGAACATTGATCAGACCAAAAGTAAAATACAGAAACAGCCAAAACAGCTTATGTTTTTAACCAAGCAATTATTCAATTTAATTAGAAAATATTCAATCATAAAGCATAATTTTCTTAAATTTTGATTTGAAAATCTCCAACAGAGAAACTAAGTTAAAAAGCAAAAACTTTTCTGAGTTCAATAAAAAATTTTGCATTAGGTAAAGTAATGCTTACCATGTGAGATCTTTGAACCCATATCAGTTTCACTTATTTAATATTTATTGATTTATTCCTATGCTTATTATTTATAAATTGACTCAGCCAGTAGTAGAGTCCTATTTTTCGAAGGAAGAGAGAAAACTGAAAGTTCAAATAATATGTGATTTTTCTAAGTCAGGAAATTTTACTCTAGTCATGCAATTGTCAAATTTTAAGTTTAATTATCTCTGAACAAAGGCGTTTCGCTCAACCAATTATAGGCATCAAAGTAAAAAATTATTGTTCCATTTTCTTTTTTCAACTCATCGTAGCGTCGAAATTATTATTGATTTTTTAGTGTAAACGTATTATTGCAGTTTTAAAGACCATGAAATTATCCACAAAATTTATTATTCTGAAACTTTATTGTCAAAAATCAATGGTTTTCGAGTTATTAATTAAATTAAGTTAAACAAAATGTTTAAAATTTTGAGTTTTTCTTTTGTGTTTTTTTGGAAGCTTTGTATTTTATAAACTATATATGCTTTGTAAATAAATTAGTGTTCTTTTTCAATAGCAAATTTTACGGACTACAATTTTAGCCAAATAAAGATTTTTGAAAAATCAACCTGTTTCGCATGAAAACCAAAAATAAATAAAGAATTAAATACAAAAAATCATACAAATATATTTTTATTAAGATTAAATCATCAAACACATTTAAAAATTCTAAAAATTTACTAAAATATTTCATTCTAAAGATACAGGATCTTCAAAAAAATAAAGATTTAAATTTTTTCTAAAAGTTAAAATTTCCATTTAAAATTTAAAAATTTTGGTTTCGTCCGAAAATCGATTTTTTGCTGAAATCGTAACCGAATATTTGGCTCCTCTTTTAGTTTCGGCAGAAACCGTAACCGAAACTTGTGTAGTTAAGTAAGGACGGTCCCACGGGGGGGGGGGGGAGAACTTTCTCCCCAATGTCTGTGAAAATTAGATCAAATTTGTAAAAGCTAAAAAAAAGTCAATGGGATACCGAACAAGAGTGAACTTTTCTCTGAACCGACTCTGTAGTCAAGTTAAAATTTCATTATACTTTGAAATCTAGTGTTTTTCCTAGCTTGGTCAACAGATTATTCGATTAGATTAAATAAAAAAACTTCAGTTTGTGAGTAAATCACTATACATATTTTTGGAATACAATAATATCTACAAAATTAATGGTATAAAGCGAGTGAATTCGTTTCGAACATATCCGACAGTGCCCGACATGACACGAACGCTAGTTTTTTCCAATTTTTGGCCGAAACCGTAACTGCCACCGAAACCAGTATTTTTGACCGAAACCGAACCTTCGATCGGTCACTTCTTCTACTTATGAATCCAGGATATTAGGAAATATATCGGGACAGGATCTTGAAAATGAAAATCTAGTAAGTCAGAACAGTTCTAAGAGAAAAATCAAAGGCGAGAATGAAATTCCATCAGCACGGCAGAGATCCATCAGTTTGAAAGACAACTTCTATATACGGTTATATGCTACGGTAGGAGCCGACAATATTTATAATCATTTCTATAGGGAGTGCGTTTGAATGCGCATCTGGGAAAGAGTAAAACGCACCTGGTGTGTGAAAAACTTGCTTTTACGCACTAGTGCGAAAAAGTTTATTATACCTTACTCAAACAAATATCAAAAAGTTGTACTTCTTCAAACGATAATGGAAAAATTCTGTGTAAAGTAAAGACACGAACGCTGAAATATTTTGAAAATATCATGCGAAATGAAAAGTATAAGTTTTTCGCGCATCTTCAGGAGTTCAAGGCAGTTGAATTACAACCTTGGGGCATCAGTGTTTAAAAATGAAATAAATACCTGGAAGTATTATTTTTATTTGCCAATTTATTTATTTCTATAACATTTGCTGTGCTTTCCATTGCAATTTACGAAAAGCTAGCATGGGAAGCCCCGAATATATTAATATACAACTATTACATTATTTTGTAAGTAAAACGTTTGGTGTTGGGTGACAGTTTAAAATTAAATAGACACTGGGTAGAGAGTAATTGCTGGTAATTGAAATTAAATTAAAATGGAAAATTAGAAAATTAGTATAAAATAATTTAACTTAATTGTGATAATTACAAAGCTTGAATTTCAACAATAAAGACTATTTTATTGATCAATTTATTATCTAATTCCCCTATTGTCAATTGTTTTGATGTTTACAAGTTAACCGCAAATTGCATTTTGTAGGTATTTGGACGTGTAATTGCTTTTAGTTAAGCGAATTGTGTGTCCATAGTCTTTAGTTAAAATTACTAGAGTAGACCGCCATTAATTATACACCATTGTCATTATAAAAGAGGGGAATATTGTTGTTAATGAACATAAAAAGCATTGTTCGATGAACACTAAAAATGTAAAATTTATAATGCCATAAAGAACATACTAACTGCTTTTCAAGTAAGTATCCAATTAACAATATTCCAGCCAATTAACAATAAAGTCGCCAACCCATGTAAAAAAATAAGTAAAATAATTAACCATTCTTAATTTTTTTCGCAAAATTTGCGAAAATACGATTCGTAGGATGTTCTTTTGACATGCCATACCCTGTTTAGCCAAACTCATTATTAAGTAAGTAATTAATTAAGTTACAATTAAATAAGATGACCGTGGAACTTACAAATAGCTGTCTATTATAAATTATTGCGCTTGTTAAATGAAATCAATAATATTATGACACGTGATAATAATGCATAGTGACGAAAATTGAGTGAACTACAGGAAAAAAATTTCAAAAAAGAGGATATGTTTTGCTTCTGGAAGTGCTGCGATGTGCTACTGTAACCGGAAGCACATGTACATGCTCTCTTCCTTACAAAAACAAAAATTCAATTTTATATAAGGTGTCTGCACCAGTAATTTTGTTTACTAATATATTTGAATAAAATTGATGAAAAAAAAAATCGTCCTGGGTATCAATGAACGTCAATTGTTGTGAAACTCGATTGGCGTGCAATTGTTTTTTTTAGGTTGGTGAAAAAATTGACCAATCAGAGCGTGGGTACGGACGGAGAGAGCTTTGTATGTAGCTGACATCATCATGTTTAAATTGCAACTTAATTAATTAATTACTTGATAAAAATTACACGCCAGAGGACATCCTAATCATCATATTTTCCGCATATTATAAAATTTCTTGTGCAAGTAAAAATATTAAAAAATATTAAAATTTATCAAAAATTATCCCAGAGAATACATTTTACATATAATAAAATTCTTTTATTACGGTCGCAATAAATGTCAAAAAATTACCAGCGTATGAAAAGCGACAAAAGGGACAAATGATAAGTGAATTAACAATATCGCATTCGTTACAGTGTATTGTCATGCCACCACGTTTAACACACGATGAAAGAACTTGGGAGGTGTTATCTCTTGTCCTACAGGATTCTACCACATCATAAAATAAATAAATATAAAAAAGATTCAATTTTTGCTGCGATCCTAAAAAGCGTCCGGCAATTACAATAAATATTGTTTATATTGAGTAAATTGCAACTACGAATAATAACATAAATCAATACTGAAATTTACATTAAAAAAGTAAAATGAATAAACTTATTTGCTTAGTAAAATATTATTTATACAACTTTATATAGCATCCCCCAATCTGGATATCTGCGTTATAAAAATAAATGAAATAAAAAAGCAGTAAACGATAGGCATAAAAAAGTTATAAAAATATAGTTGTAAAATTTTGAGCATTAAAATGTAGATAGTCACATTATTTATATTAATTAGTTTTGATAAAACCAGAATCTGTAATAAATTTAAAAAAATTCAATTAAAAAGGAATTTGGCAAATTTGAAGTGGAAATGGATTTGAGTTGTAATATTGAAACCGTAGTATTTGTTAAAATTGGTATTTTAATGGAATATCTGCTGTATGGATCATTATTTAAAATAATTGATTTAATTATATTTTAAATTGCATTTTCTATTTTATTTCAAATTTTAAATTGCTTTTGAATTTATTAGTGTTGCGTGTGATTGACGAATGCTAAGTATTTAGCTTGAATGCTTGGATAAATATTTAAAAATCAAAAGAGCTAACTAGATTTTGCTAAATCCTCAAATAAATTTAAAATATCCATATAAATTTTTAAGTGTCTCACAAGGGTACTCAAAAGCTGTCCATTAAACGTTAGCATATTTGCGAGTTTTAAAAATTGGACTTTTACATTTTCATAATTTAGTCGAGCTTTTAATAAAGAAACTTTATTTAAAATATTTTAACCGAAGCGGAGACGCATTTGTTTCAGTTAAAGTAGCAAAAAGCTTTTAAAACCTTGATATTCAAATGCTACTTTATGCATAGAAAGCTTTAACCATAAAATCTACCAAAAAGTTTTAAAAATATTTGCATGCCTCTCGTTACTTTAGCCATCGCTTTTATAAAAACTAATCCAAAAAAGCTCACGTTTAAAATTCAAATTTTACCTTTTTGTGATAGCAAAAGTAAAGCACAATTAGGTGAAGACGGTTCTATAAAAATGGTGTCCGATTAGAGAAACGTCCAATTTTTGAAGTGATAAAATCATCTTAGTCCAGTTAGCTTTAAATTACAAGCTTACGTTGTAAGCCTGTCGCTATTGTTAGTTAGGTGGACATATACCTAATCCTGCGCAAATCTCTTAGAAATGCTAGAATAATCAGGTTTCAAAAAAGATATCGTGATAATTAATAATTCCTTCAAGGGATAAATCGCCCAAGGTTCTAATTATGAGAACCTTCTTTGAGTAATTAGAATTATTTTAATTAGCATTTTAAATAGCAATACGACAAAACGTAAAGCTCCACTTTACAAAGGTTTTCAAAAATTATCCTTAAGAACCTTGGCGTAAAATAATACAGTTTTAATAAATGCTTAAATATTTTCTTGCGTGGATGATTTAAATAAGCGTTTTGCTGAAATTTATCATGAATTCAAAGTGTGCTTAATTTAAAAATCAATGGCAGTGTGAAAATTACTGTACATAAAGAAAAATTTTACCACTTCAAAAAATGTTATATTATTTCAAAGGACCTTTGATATTTTTAACTACACGTTTTTATTTCTAAGTATATTTTTAAGTAAATTGTTTAAATCCCACATCCGCCTATTGGGTGTGCGATAAAAATGCCATAATCAAAAACAAAAATATATTCTTGAGTCAGAATTTAATGAAACAACAGCATTAGATCATTGTATAATTTTGTCGTAATATGATTTAAAAAAGTAATCATTAAATTAGATTAGAAAATATTTATTTAGTTGATAGCTTGCTTGAGTGGTCACAAATTTCAAACCTACGAGTGTACATAAATGTAAGGAATTTTTGGTATTTTTGGAGCAATTTATTAAACATCCTGAACCCTTTTCTTCCGATATGGGTTGAATAACTAAACTAAATTGTTTACAATCTGAAATATTAAAACTTTTTCCTTAAACAGTTTTCCGTTAAACATAACAAATTATTTACATCAAACAGTTTGCAGATTTTTCAATGAGTTTCCGGAGCTTAAGTTCTTGACATAACCACTTGGAAGAGCTTTCTTGTTACTTTTGTTTAAAACGCCTTTTCAATTTCCAACTGCGTTTGTTTACCTATCACACTAAAACAAGCACTTTGTGATGATAATAGCAATAAGTTATTCCAGAAACGAATTTATATTAAAACTGTTGTTTCAGAATATTACATAATAATTTCAAAGTTAAATTACAATGCCTAATCGAAAACAGAATAAAAATTTCCATTAAAATTTGTTGTTAAAGATTAGGTGAAAAGTTGTACTGCAAGGGTTTGTTGAACCCTGCCCTCAGCTAGCTCACACAAATATTTTTTTGAATATTTTACAATTTATAAAACTCAAATAAATAATATATAACATACCATACCGTGCAACGACACGAAAAAAATCGTGCAAGGAAATTCTACAAAAAATTCAAAATTCTTTAAAAAATATTCGCAATAAAAATTCAAATTGAAAACGATTTCCAAAATATTAAGCACTCTCATTTCGATTAAACGTTTAATTAAGGTAATCAGGTCATAGAAGCTTAGCACACCAAATACAGTTTTAGAACAAATTTAAATTCTCATAAAGCTCAAATTTTATACAAACTTTCCAAATCATGACGGTAACAAAATGGTAATTACTCAGCTTGATTATAAAATGTGCAAATTGAGTTTAAAAATATTTGGACGTAATTTTACCTCAGTATAATTGAAAAAAAAGAAATTGCTTTACATATTTAAGTAGTACTGGAAACACTGCAAATTGGTTAATGTTTCCAGTTAAAATTTTTTTTTCAATTGTAAAACTAAACAGTTGAAAGTTTACAACAAAACCCTGTGTTAATTATTTAAAAACTTTTTAATCTATATATTAAAAGTCCTCTAGCATTGATTGCTCTTTGCAAGCAAAACATTTAGAAAATGTATTCTGCAAGTTTCTTATTTCATCGCCATTCAACCGTCTGACTCCTTCGTCCTGTTTCGAGTGTTTGTTAAGCACACAAGGATTCTCTTAGTTCTGATTATGTCCTCGTAAAGGACCCACATACGACCTACATCTGTGGTTATATTATCTTGTTTGCCTGTATGGTATCCCTAGTATGCAATCTAACCAGCGCGAACATTGAACATGATACTACCAACACTACCATCCGCAAAATAATTTTACCCAACGGGTAAACAGGACTCTCAACCCTGGTAAATATAAATATTTACAAAATTGACTATTATGTTATGATTTCAAGGTTGAACACTACCACCCTCAAAGCAATTTTACTGAACGAGTAAATAGGACTTTAAGCTCTACTATTAGTGATATATATAAAAATTTATAAAATAGGTTTTGTATTCCAAAAAAAAGTGTGGGCTACTAACAGACCAGATAAACAGACGACATGAAGCGACACGGATTAATGATTGAATGAGAAGACATAGAGAAATGACCTGAATTAGAACAGGCTTACATCTGACGATGGATGGCATATCTCTTTGAGGATGACGACACAATTTAAGGTTTTCCTTGCCAGTATTTAAAGTTCGTGCTGCAGTATTGAGCAATTCATGCCCTTAAATTCCAGATTTTTATAAAAATTTAGGAACCTCCAACTCCTAATTTTCAGTTTATGCACAAAGCACACAAAAGTTGGAAAATACCTGCCATTATTACAATTTTTGTGAACAGCTAGAAATAAATGTCACAAAACTTAATTACTCGATAAAGCACAGGCCAGTGATCTCAATAATTCGCGATAGCGTTTTTAGTATCGTGAAAACTAAAAATTTACAATATTTAGATACAAAAGTTGCAATAGTTGTTGTATCAAGTTTTATACACTCAACAAACATTTATAATGTAATACCAAACCATCTCCAGTTGAGAAAATATACTTTATATTCTAAACAGTTGTTTGTGGATTTGAGGAAACCTATCAATCATGTTCAATGTTACGAAGATTCTACGTAGTAACGCTAAATTTACAATGATTAATGAAAGGCATCAGAATTGTGAAATAGTACGGAGAAACAAGAATTTTTTATACAATATCTACTAATAATTTCTTACAAATGTTGCTAAACAGTAATGTACGATATAAAGATAAATTTCAAAAACCGATAAGCGCCGGGCGCCAGTGGTTTCATTAACATTAGAATAAAATAATAATTTCAACAGAATAAATTTAAAAATCCTTAGAACTAATTATAGAGCTTCCAAGATCAATTACAGACTTTTAACTATTTTTTAAGTAATTGAAAATTTTAATATCCGCGAGTCAACAAACTGTTATGGCTCGACGAAAAGATCTATTAGACAAACTAAAATTAGACTTTTTTTCAATGTAACTACACCAAAATATAGTTTTCACTTTCATCACAGAAAAAATTTTTTAATTACGTTCCAGAAACGTCGAAACAAAACATTCACAGAGAAAAAAGATTTGGGTTTGAATTTCACAGCGTATGGTTTAGTTTTTCTTGGCTATCGACCTATAGGTTTAAAGTAGCCAGATTCCGAAAATTTTAATAAAAATATAATTTTAGTTCTGAACAAATATTTTTAATAAAATTTCTAGATACCTCTTACATGAAAATCAAATACTTTTGGCTTGACTGCTTTGAAAAACTGAATATATTGTTTATTTCAACATTAATGTTGACATAAAATTTGATCTGCAAAATATTAACCAAGCTAAACATTTCCTCTGCTTTTTACAAAACAGATTTTCTTTTTTTGGTCAAATTTCAATTCCGATATATTAGAAGTATTTCATTTGTTCGTATAAATTATACTGCATATTATTTCCCTATTGAAAAATTAATTATCTAAAATATCATTTGTAAGAACGCACAGAGAACAAAACGGAATATTGCCGATATCTCTACAATAAATTATTATGTGTAATACAAAACATATTAATACATATTCTAGTACCATTCACTTATGATGAATTTCCCATTTCCCTATTTCCTTTAGATACATTCGCATATTATAATGAATGCTTTGTCAAGTTCTACTTAAAATCATAAATGTACCTATTTTGAACAAATTTTAATTAATGCAGATCATTATAATTAACCTTCATTATGAAAGGACAGATCACTGAGCGAGTAGGTAGATCTGAGCACGAGCCATAGGCGAGTCTGTTTGAATTGAGTGCATTGAATTCCAAAAATTCGTAATATTAATAAAATTTCAAAAATATAATAGGCCCTTTAATTGTTAAATTGTAGCTGTTCGGCGGTTTGGCAGCAAATCCGAAGCTCAAAACGTGCTTAGGTGTCTCACTAATTGCATCAAAGTGATAATCTGTAATGAAAGAGATAATCGATATAATTTATTATTCGAATCTAGTTGAACTTTATACGACAGACTTATTAATGTATGCCATATACACTACACGGTCCTATGAATAATGATAATCAAAATAAAACAATTATTGAGTAATCAGGTTTAATACACGTCTAATAAACGTAAAACACATTTAGGTGTTGATTGGTTCCACACTTCTTAACGATGATTAACAATTTTTATCCTGCGGATTATATCGCTCGCCAAAGTAAATTAATGTAAGGAATTGTTACTTAATCATATTTTATTAAGAAAACTCTTGACAAAAGATTTTAAGGATTAGCTAAAAGAAAATTCAAAAGTTCACGAAACATAATGGATATAACACATCATAAAAGAACAACGGCTTTGTAAATAAATTTTAATTACCTACAAAGAACAGAATAAATATTTAGAAGATTCCGTTTTTCGCAGATGCACATAGCAATATTATGGTGACTGTACCAGTAATGGACACTCTAAAGCGATTTCTTTTTCTTTCTTTCGATTAAGAATATTATAGAATTCGCATTCATATATTTTTTTGAAAAACTATTGCATTAGCGCTGACCATTATTGGTACAGTGACTACTAGTGGTACAGTGGCCCTTATAATAACATTTAATGCGGCTTACAGTATATTAATTTCATATAAAACTAAAAGCAGAAATATTTATTTTAAATTAATCTGTAGTATACGATATATCTAGAAATTTAATTTTAAATCGGGTGAAACTAAACTTCGTCCTGTTTAATATTTGATTTAACATAGGGTTTAGGACCTTATGCGGTTTCTAAATATCATGAAATCGTATACAAAGTTCTAAACATCTTTTAATGGTATTTAATATTCCCTTGACATTTCACAACATTTTCAACATAATTACTTAGTAAATGAAATGCTGTTTGAGGTTTCACTAAAAATACTTAAATAGTATGTTGTTTTATTAGGAGCCAATGTTTGGTTTTTTTGTTCCCTAAAAAGGAATTCCCTTTTTTGCTTTTTAGTAGAAAAATAGTATGTTATATACATGAGTAAGCAATGTTTATGTTTATATGTTTTTAAACCACGTGGTTTACGCACTTATATTCGAATATACTATTTAATTCTATAATAAGTTTTTTAACAGAAATAATGAACTTTCAGCAAGTTCATAAATTTTCTGAAAGTACCTATTGTGTTATTTTGTTACGTCCTGAAAATAAAATAGATTAAGCTTAGTTTGATTACAAGTTTCACTTTCTTTTTGTCAAATTAATTAGGTTTAAAACAAAGAATAATAAATAAATAAGTAATTATAATCAAGAAATCAATCAAATATGCAATTAAAAAGTCACAGACAGATTTTATTTTTGCATTAAGTACCTAAGTAATAATTAGTTTGTGATTTTAATTTTATTATTTTTATAAAACAAAATTAAATTATAAAACTTTACTATTTGGTCTAATAGAAAGTCGATGTATAATATTTCGAAGTTAAAAATATAACATGGGCGATTTTTTTATGTGCTTTACATACATAGACCGTTAACATGGCTGTAACTCTGCAACTCATTAATTTACAAAAAAAACAAAAAGATGTTTTTTGTAGACTGCTTAATCCACTTTATTTTTAATTAGCTGATATTTTGCTCTAAAATGAACGAAACTCGAGATATTCACAAATATTCATGAAAATATCGGGGCTATTCCAATATGGCGTCCAAATCTAAGATCGCTAGACCGTGCAAAATTAATATGTCTTTCTAGAGGTCTAAATAAACATAATAAAATTTATTTCAGCTTGCCCTTAATTATTTCCACAATAGCCTTTTTAGAACGCCTTGTCGACTGGCCTAATAGCAGATAAAACAAAGCTTACAGCATTTTTGGTTAAATTAATTCACGAAAGGCAGCATAATTTTTAATATAAACAATCGCCAAGTACAATGCTAACATAAAACAGCAATGAAACTTCAGTAAAATTTTATTTCGTATAACAAACTTCATTTTTAAATCCATAAAAACGAAGAATTAAAATTTGGAATAATATAAAGACATTGTTTTACAATCATTCAAAAACCATCTCATTCGGGTTTAATTTTGTACAATTTAATTATGTTCTAATTTCCGGTAGAAAAATTTTGAGGTAGCATTTTTCCCATGGCCTATGCCAATACTTTTCATCGATATCATTTTTGGAACGATGCCAGGATATACATACATATATGAGGACGTATATATGTGTCGTGTCCAGTTTTCTGGAAAATTTAAGCAGTTACTTAATTTTTTATTTTAGTGCCAGATACACTAAAATTGAGCTATTTGCAATAATTTAATTATAGCAAAAAACTGTCCAAAAGGGGTCAAGTTTGAAAGCATACAGTTAGGGCTCTGTTATAGTTATAGAAAATTATTCTATACACAGATGACTACTTCTGTGTCAAGTGGTCAGAACAGGAACTCTAAATTAAAAGCTGAAAACTACGGATTTTTGGGCAAAAATCAAAAAGCTATGAAGGACGATATCTCGGAAACTAGATGGACTATAATAATATTTTTTTTGCACATTTATGGAGAATTTTATCTACTTTAATTTTGATAAGACCCATTTTGACTGTAGGATGTACAGGAAAGAGCCAATTTAAGATTTTGTGGTTTTTGGAATTGTTTTTGACAAATTCGTCTGTTTCGGCTCGAAGGTAATATAGAAAACTTAGGGCCTTTTTTCTGATATTAAAGTGAAGAGTTTAAGAAAAATAATTTTATTTTTGGGGTATTTCCGCAAATATCCACCCGATAAATTATAACTTGAAATTTATTTTCAGTTCAGCAAAATAATATACAACTTATTGTATTGTCTACATAGCACAAAAATTGTTTTGTCGTTGGATTTAAGTAAACAAATGATTCGCAACTTGAAAAATTTCAATTATTTTGCTCAATTAAAAAACAATTTCTATGTAGATTACGTAGGTGAAGTATCATTAAAATAAAAATGTGGTGATGTGGTTTTTAATATTCGAGAAAAAGCTTTATAAAATTATGTATTTGTTTGTCGTTCTCAGTTTATATCATTACCAATGATGACCTAAACCATCATCCATCAAAATTAAGATTAAACCTAATTATTCAGTGTGATCTCCATTACAAATCATAGAAAACAATGGCTTATTTTACTCATCAAGGATAAAATACTCTAACTAAAATTTGGTCCAAAAAAATATGGCTCAATGAAGTTTGGGGTTTTTAAAAAATTAAAACGTAGGAAACTAAATTCTATCACAAATTATAAAAATGCAATGTTTTATTTTACTCATCAAAGATAAAAAATTCTAATTAAAATTTGGTCCAAAAAAATTTGGCTTATCAAAAAATTGAAACGGTGAAATAATTGAAAACAAATACACCAAGCACGCTTCAAAGCTTCCATATTTTCCAGAATACAGAGAAAAAAATTCCATTACAGATTTAACAGTACATGGTCTTTTTTGGTTTTTGAAATCATCAATATCATCTATTTTTACTGAAAAATTATAAATACTTTACAACTTTGTTCGGCCGTAAGTAATGTGAGCCACAATGAAGGTTTCTGTTTAGCGGTGACATTAATTTATGAAACGGTAGATTTAAGGTGTTCACACACGGTCATGCCTATCAAATGTTTAATATGCCATAGCATATTTGCTGGGATTATGGTTTTCTTTAGAGCGTGCGGGGCGCCAGTATTTTTAATTTTTAAGAATATCTTAAAAGCAATTAAATTGTAAAGCAAATTTAAAATAGATCGGTGAATACTTTTAAAAATGCAGTGGTTTGACAATTTTTTATTTCATTCTTTTCTGAAGCCATTTCAAAGCAGATGATTATAAAAATTACATGAGAATCGCATCATTATCTTTGTTTTTCAAATAAAATTAAAAAATGTGCTATAGCTTTGAGAAAGTTATAACGACAGACTGAGCTTCCATACCTGTGACACCAGGCGAGTGTAAGAGAAAACGCGATATAAATCTCAGCCTTAACAGTGTGAAACAAAAACTCGGTAAAAGAACAAAAATAAAAGTATGTTTTTTACTATATAATATTAAAACTTAAAGAAGATCCAACTTGAAAACTATGCTGTTTAGGAGTTTACGTAACCGATATTGTATAAGAAATTGTACGGAAATTTTCAGAAAACTATCATATAAAATAAAATTTAAATTATGAACATTTAATAATTTTATTGTTATAATGTATTGATTTTATGGTGGAAACTATTATAGTCTGCTAAAACAGTAGTCCAGCGATGGCGCGCCCATAGGCGCCACATCGCCGACCTCTACTTGAGCTTATTTTATCTATATCTATATCTATCATTACATCATTCAGTTCTGCTGTACATAATAATACATAAAATTATATTTTTTACACTAAAACTTCATAATATCTACAATTCATGGAAATCTGAAGAACCGGCGGTAGTTTTGTTAATCACACATTTGGGAACATATACGTTTCTAACGTTAGGAGCGTCAGAAATGGGTTAATGCTTAGTTTTAGTTGTCAAGTAGCCGAAAGAGATTTGTTTTGCAAGATAGGCAATAGGGGACAAGTTTCAAAAATAATCATGCAAAAGTCAAATATCTAAAATCAACATAAAATTTGGCTTTATCTAATAGAACAGGCATAAATCACAGAAACAAGCCCAAAGTAGGAAAACAATTTAAATAATCATGTCAAAGCAACCAAACAACCCAACTAAGTGTTCTCCAGATATAATAAAACAACCAGCCATCGTGTGGTAATTAAAAAAATTCAAGGGTTGCCCTTAATTCCTTTAGACCTTCGGTCATCAGGAAACAAGTACACAAAGACTTTCCCTGGGCAAACATTTCTAATGTTTCATCGTTCGTTTGCGAGATATTAGAGAAAAACTGGATTAAGCTATACTCAATAGAGTTGTCGTGGATTTTAATACCAATAGTTTACTGTTACTGTTTATAACAATATACAGATGAATCATTTCAATGGTCAATATTTTGGGCTTGTATCAAAATTAAATTTCTACCAGTCCAGTTGTCTCACCAATATTTACAATACCTTTTGCACAATTTTGCCCAAACAAATTATGAATCAATTTCGAATCTGATATACTGCTATTTAATTATTTTTATTGTGTTTTCTCTGTTCCATAATTTAATAATAAAAGTTTTCCAAGTTTTTCAAATTCTGACGTCTTATTAGTTAGCACATACTACTTATGAATATAATACGACGCTGTTGGAGACATTTACTTTTTGACTAAATTTAATTAAGGAACTCAAAAGAGATTTTAAATGCTTTGTAAAGAATTTCACTAGATGAAAATTTAGATATTCAAAAACTTTTCTAACTAATACCTACTAAAAATGTACATCATCGCGGATGGAACATGTTTCTCATTTTTTAAAAACATTTTTGGAATAGATTTTGTTAGATTAAGGTACATGACAAATGAAAGTTATTTCTGACAATATACATTGTTATAAGACTTTTAGAATATACAGTTTTTTGATCTTTTGTTTTGTAATAAATTCTAGAACTTACTTGCCTTAAAAGTTTGTATTTTGATTGTAACTATAATAATTTTATTTTAGAAAGACCAGTAAAAATTTACGGTAATGGACTTATATTTTGTGAGTAATTACTTTATCTTAACACTCGTTTAAAAAGTCTAGCAAAGGGTGTTATAGTAAAGATAAAAAAGTCATAAAGCTCAATTAGATACTACAAAAAAGTTATAAAGATACAAAAAGTATATGATAAAATTTTTTCCCACATAATATAACGTGGTGCTGAATCCCACTTCCATACTTTCATAAAAATAAAATAGAATTTTTTAAAATTTCAAATAAAACAATTTCTCATTGCTTCATTTCTTTTAGTCCGGATTCAGTGTTTTTAGATTAAGAGAAAGACATTTTGTTCCTTTCGTTACATAACCCTTTAAGAGCACTCAGAAAACCTAAAAGGATGGAAGCTCGATTCATGGTCTCTTCCTGAAAACATCAGAAACGCAATTTTGAAAGGAAATTGGTTTTAATATTTTTCAAGTTGGAACATTTTACGATTTCGTTGCTCAACTTTCTTTTTATTTGGGTTTAGTAAATATTCTTCCAATAAATCTCCGCCAACAATGCGGTTAATGTACTTCTGAATTATACTTTTGGTTCCTTTTTGTTAACGCATATTGGGGATGGAATAATAGAGTACGGGGTGATTAAATTCATAATACAAATGCCGTTATTACCGATTTCTCACAAAGAAACCAAACTAAAAGATTCCAAATGGAAACACAGGACTTATTGATCCAATTCACTTCCTTCGTACTATACTTACTTAAAAATATTGCTATAAATTAATATGCCTATTTCAAATCAAAAATATTTTATTGGTATTCCTATACAATTAATCATAACATAATTTTTCTGGTATTTTAAATTAAAAATTAACAAAATTAAATATTCCATTAAAAAAAACAACGCAACTTTAAATTTAACAATTACTCCTGTGCAACAATCGACTCCCTATTTTAATTATATTAAATATTATATATGCACAGATCCAATATTAAAAGTTTATATTTATTTATTATACAAATATTTTATTAATTCATAAAATAATTGATTAACTTACTTATTAAGATCGCCATAAATATCCAAACAAGAGTATATTTCTTCATTTTTTATGCCCTCAATTTTGTTTTCCCATATCACCAAAAAACACTATACAGCTCACATTTCAAATGTTTAAAGTTCGGAAAGACAAATTAGTTATTGTACGGCATTTTTCTTTAATTTTTTGAATTTATCACATTTTTTTGTAGTAGAAACGTACTCGTGATGTGAAGCACATGTGTCAATGAATATACACGCGAAAGAATACCGAGACCGAGATAATCCACAAGCTACAGTCAGTGGAGTATTGACCGGGGAGACCGTCTTGCGCCGAGGTGTTTCCTCTCCCCCGCATGCACGCCTCTGTCTCGTTCTATTCCAAACGTTGCACACTAATGCCTCTCCCTTTTTTCCTAAAAGATGTCGAGACTCAACATATCTTACGCACTTTATTACTTCAACATTTAATTTTTTGTATAGCAATCGTAAAATAGTCAAATATGTAGTAAGCTGCTACAACATATCATTTTTGCCAGAAACTTGTTATAAGTGCCGCCGTTATACCTTTTTCTAACTACACATTTTTTGGTCGTCAGGATCAAAGTTCAAAAAAGTCGTGGTCGATCAAATGGGTTATTTGTTTTTCTTTCACGTATTCGTGTTACATTTTCCTCATGATATTGCATGTAAAATGGGATATCCCTATAATATCCATAACCTCAAGAGCGTTGCTAAGATTTTACAAATAATATTTTTTAGTTTTCACAAACATTGCAAAAAAATTAATGAAACTATTTATTAATTGGACGGTAGTTCATTTTCATTCAAAGAATGATAATGCTAAATGCTTCAACGAGGATTTTCCATCAAGCATCCAGTTATAAAATTTGGAAAAGGGTTTACGACTTCAGACATAGACGAGATTTGTCCAAGGGAATGCAAAATCTTGATACCGATAGAAAGTTTAATATTAACACGTCAAAGGGTTTATCGGAAAAAAGTTCTTTGGCGCAGTATTGTAGGTACACGTTTGGTAAATATTCAAATTTTTCAGAAAATTATTAATTAAAAGATTAAGTTAATGTGAACTGTAACTTTTTGCCTTAATTTTATATTTAATAATAAATAACAAAAAGGAGTTAAAAGTGACATCATTTCAAACGCGTAATAATAATGATAAATGTAGTTAAGAAGTATTGAACACATTAACGACAAACGTCTGTATGAACGTTATATGAACGATCGTTTTTCATATTAAAAAACGCAAAATGAAAAACTATTATGCACTTATACCATAAATCAAATTTTACTTAAAATGTGTAGTATGGCTTTTAAGCTTGGCTTGGAAAATTGTAGCTCAAATTTTCTTTTACGAAAGAAAGGAGTAAGCAACATTTAAATATTTATGGTTTAAGTACTTCATGTATTGCACAAAAACACAAAATTGAGTAATAATTTATACCTTTCTAAACTTCTTTTAAAAATATTTTTTTAAACTGAAATGAAAATTTTGCGACCGTTTCGCAAATGGTAAGTATTCCGACCATATAACATAATAGTAGATAGATAGTACCACATATCATATGTTATGTACATATACTATATTGTATTGTAAAATATGTTATAGAATAGCATAGATACATATTTACTATAATACATACTATGCCACATAAGAGTAATATTGCATAAAAAATATAGTTACTATAATTTATACATAGTGTAATGCATATGTATGTATGTGTATGTCTACCAATCAATAGTCTTGTTCAAATTACATAATTAATAATTATATAATTATATTAGGTATTAATAATACCTATAATATTATAATTATTATTAAATTTTAAAAATTATTACAAAAATTTTAATTGAACAATATTATAATTCAAAATCAGACTCACTGGATGATTTTACTTCTACCTTAAGTAAATATTTCTTTGCTTTCCCATTCTTCACTTTCATTTGTTTACAATAAATTAGTAGTATCTTTAAACTCGAAAAATATTAGTAGCCCTCCTTCATCAGTCGACTAAACGGTATGAGATACATTGGACGCACTGTCCATTACATCCCCTGACAGGAAAAAAATTTTAAAGTTGAGGAAATTTATATAAAACAAGTATTTATTTTTATGAATTAATTATAGACATACCTGTAAGACCACTTTTCACCTGCAAATAAAAAAATTACAAAAAATTCAGCTTAAATAATTGAAAACCCTTACGTAGGCACTATCCCCAGTCTCTCCTATAGCAAGCATTTTAAATGAAATGTAATTATTATAAAAAAACGAGGTGGAAAATTACCCAGCAATAATTAATTTCATCATTGGTTAACTTCCGAATAGAGAAAGAAATAAGATTTAATAATTTAAAAATTAACTTTTATTACTTTTGCTGTTAGAGTACGTATATAAGTACCAGTGGTGTTGTGCTAATTTTTTTTTACCAGAACGCGTATATATAATTATATAGAAAAATTAGAAAAAAAACATCAGCAATTAGGGAATAGGGGTAAACTCCTCTAAAAGTACGCAACCTGCTTCTCAAGGGCAATCGACACAAACTATCCCAACAAACAAAAATCCTCTTTAAAAACGCAAGACTCTGGTGGGGCTCTCATATTAAATCCACAAACCAAAAAGCGAGAAACGCAATGACCTCCCTACACCCCCTTCTACATCAAAGCAACAAGCTACTTCCAACAAACAGTCTCACTATTTTTGAAACAATCATCCGTTCTATAACGCATCAACGCGAGGTTGCAGGAGGACTCCAATATGGAATCCATCAAAAACTATACCCGTCATTCAGTGAATAAATTCTACGACAAATTAGAAACCTTCGACAGCACACTAATTCACGGAATTGGCAATTACAATTTCTTGCAACATAAAAGGCCTCAGTTGATGCTTTACTCCCAAGCACCCCAATCCCACGTTTTTTCTTTAAATCTAATCCATTCTTTTAAAAACCCACAAATGAATAAGACGACAACCAATATAAGGATTCTAAACGACATGGTACAGGAATACTCGCGTAAATAAATCAATGGATTGAAGTCCGACTAGACGAAATCCAAGAAAATCAAGACAAACATTTTGCTAAACCAAATATTTAAAAATGTCGTTTAATAGTCACAACAAATTTTTATTTAATCGGTGGATCCGGACAAGACGGGTCTCCCGCGATGATGTGTTTACGTTAAACCTAACGGCTGTGTTCCCGAATATAGTCTCGACTTCAATTCCTTTTTAAAAGGGTACTTACTTTTGGTAGATACCTTAATGGTTTGCTATTGCCTATTGAAGGAAGACGGTCAGAATTAAATTTTTACTCCGCCCAAGATTAAACCGATGATTTCGGTTTAGCAGTCGACATACATACGGACACCGTCATTTCGGCGATTCCAGTTCGGCACCGTCATTTCGGCGACCCGATATTCGGCGATGCCAGTTTCGGCGATTCCAGTTCGACACCGGCATTTCGGCGATTCCGATTCGGAGACAGTAAATTCGACTGCGTCGATTCGGCGACGGGGCATTAACTTTTAGTTTATTCAATTTAATTTTCTAAATTTAAAATCTAAATGTACAAAAAAGCTTTAGTACGGACGTTTATGGCTTTTCGAACTTGTACTTAAAAACCCGTCGTTAAGAGTTGGTTATCTCCCTTCCTCACTTAAGTAGATCCCTTCTTTTGTTATTTGTTCCTTTTCAATAATATTTAGAGCTAATTTCATAATAAATTTTAAAGGAAGCGTTAAATTTAAAATCACTTTTAAGACAAAATAAACCAATCAAAATCATCAATTTGGATATTATTTATAATAAATTTTAAAGGAAGCGTTAAATTTAAAACCGCTTTTAAGACAAAATAAACCAATCAAAATGATCAATTTGGATTTAAAAGCGGTTTTAAATTTAAAGCTTCCTTTAAATTTTATTATGAAATTAGTTCTTATTGTATTTATTTTTCCTTGGTTTTCCCCATTTCAATGGGCCGAATTGACCGTCGCCGAATCGCTGTCGCTGAACTGCGGTCGCCGAAACGACGTGTACCGATTCTGAATCTGAATTCAAAATGAAGGGATCCATATGAAGATAAAAATTAAAAAATTTATGTGGATGTGCCTGGAAATTGGTACCTACTCGAGAATTTTTAGCGTCAGTCCATACTTGAAAAAAAAGTTAAATTAAAGCTTTTGTTCTAGAGTCGTTTGAATATTAAATTATAGGATTAATTAAAAACTTTAAAAAAATGCTAGAAACTATTGACTATCGGTCAGTGGCGTAACTAGCCTCTGAAGTGTCCTGTGCGAGAACTTAAATTTGGGCCCCCTAAGAAAAGAGAATAAGAATTAAAAAAAACTTTTTCGTCGCTTTTTGTAACAAAATGCTTATAATATTTTATCTCAAATAATTTTCAAATTTCCTAGGCACTCCGAGTGCCCCTCTCGGAGGTTTGAAGTGCCGCCTTTGGGTGTCTGGGCCCTGTGGCTGGACACCTATTGCATCTATCTAGTTACGGCATTGCAAACGGTTCTCGATTTCAGCTCGCGTCGATTTTCCTATCAACAAAGTATTTATGTCTTCGAACAATATTTTGGAAATTTCAATGCAGTCGTGGTTTTCATATTTCAAATTTAATAAATAATTGTAGAATTAGTGAGAAATTAACAAATTTTAAAAATATAATAAATTAGATGAACAAACAGGGGGTAAAAAATATCTATCTAAATTTGTGTAGACAAGACTCGGAATTAACAAAAAAATTAGTAACCATTTCTTTTTTATTAGAGGGGGTAGGGGTTCTCTTAGCAGATACCTTGGTGATTTACTATTGCCTGCCGAAAGGAAATAATCAAAATAATTTCAAGAGAAATAACAAAAATTCGAGTTTTGAAAATTTCCAGCAAGTGTTCTAAGATCCGCTTATTTTAACTACTGATTTTAATTAAACTAAAGCATTATTGTAAGGTAACCACTATTTGCACATGTCTTGGCTTAAACAAACATTTTAGTACTATGGTTTATTGTTGTAACCATTTAATAATATCATAAAACTATACATAGGTAAACCTTTGACTTTTATGTATTATAATAATATGAATATTTTTCTGAAAACATAATTTCGTAATTAATATTGGACGTGTAAATCCAAATTAACGGGCACTTATTTTAGGGTTTTGCGACCCAATTCAGATAGGTATATAGAAAAATATGTATGTATAAATCAGATGTACTTACGCAGGAGTGCAGGAGGAGGATGAGTTTTAATATCTAGGCAGTCTCAACAAGTAATGGGTACAGCAAATGAAAGCAGAATTTTCTTGGATTTCCTGGATTTTCTCGAATTTTGTCAGATTTCCTCTTTTCCTGAAACTTGGATTTTCTCAAATTTTCCATCACTCTCACACCAGGTTACCCCAGCGATGCTCCCCCGGATTTTAGGCTCTACAAAAATAATAAAATAGGAGAAGAACGTTAAAGATAAGTTAGATAAAGAAAACGATAAATGAGAAAGTATCGAAAAAATCAAAGAGTGAGAGTTGTGAGAATATGAAAAGGAAGTCTTAGGATCGAGAATAGTGGAGGGCTGCGTTAAATAAGCCGACAGAGACTGACAATTAGAAGAAAAGTTCTAACTAATTGTTAGAACCATTATTTCTGTAAAAATAATCCATTGAAGATTAGAAACAAATTTTATAACTCGGCGTGCACTCAGGTATATATGCCCGACCTCTTCTGGTTTCTTTTCAAACAGAATACTTACCGAGCAAAAATCATTTTGTTATGAATTTATCCCAATTACAAACTTCTATTTCTGTTGACATTTTAGTTAATTTGATGGTCAATTGCTTGACAAATTTGTTTATTAAAATTTTATAGGTAAGAATTTCTACAAACTAATTTGCTATCGTAATGACAGAATTCTAGTAGTTGATCTCAGTTATCTGAAGTTTCGTTTTGATAATTTCCTGTTTACTACTTGGTCGTATACTTTGCAGAGGGAGCTATTAGATTTAGATTATATAAATTATGTAACGAAGAAGTAGGTAACATGTAACTTGAAAAATTTTAGCCAAAAGTTAACCTCCGAAATTTTTATTAAAAAAACCAATTGTTTAGATGGAAAATTAAAATTGACAGATTGACACGCGATTGACTATAATCGTCAAATAAAATAGTAAATTTCGTTGAGATTAAAGAACAACCTCAAAATCCTTGTAAACCCTACAAAATCTAGAAGTAAATTGTTTTCGTCATCATTGACCATTTGTCCGGTACTCGACCGATTTATCACCAGTTATTTCAGGTGCTTAATTTGATTGACTTTATAATATTGAATAACAAATATGTACAAGATAATTGTTAGAGGAGTTCCACTAGGCATATCAAAACAGGTATTTATATTTAATTTTCATTTTAAAATGTCAAGTTTCCTCATAATGCTATTCCACTTACCTATTTATGTCATAAGCTATAATAAAAATAATTTTGTGTCATTTTAGAAATTCTCGCAAAATTATGTTAAATACTACAAATCAATTCGACATAAATCAGAGAAGCAAAGCTTGTGTCCACCACCTGTACCTAAGCCAGGTACTAGCACTGGTTTATTATACTCCGTTGGGGCTGTCACATTAATAGCGGGTGGTACAGTAGCCTATGCAAGTTATGATCCCGAATTTAGAGAATGGTTAGGCGAAAATGTTCCATACAGTGAAGAATTCATTAAATTTGTACTTCAAGAGGATCGTTCTTACTTTCAAAGCTTTATCGCTTTACTAGATGCAATTAAAGAATCCTTTTTGCGTATGATTAAAAGTTTATTTAATAAGCAAGATAGTAAAATTACTCACGTTCCCAAAGAGTATATTCGTAAGTTATGAAAGTGTTCATAAAAATATGAAAAGTATATCGTTTCTCCATTTCTAGCACCTGCCCCGGCTTTCTCAAGTTTAGCGAAAGAAAAGGATAAAGAACCCATGTATTCTGAAATTAGAGTGGAAAGAATGGTTCCCGGCAGCGATGAACCAAGCGTTTGCATAGGTAAGCTTTTCTTATTTTGTAATTTAATTAATAACTTACTATTATTGAGCAGACGATCAAAAGCCAGTAGCCGAAGAGTTATTAGACACGCATCCTAAAAGTATAGAAGCGTTAGAATCAAAAATGGCACAAACAGCATGTGAAACTGTTTTAACATTTGATAATGCTGTAAAATCATTAAAGACGTATAATGCAGATGTGCAAAAAGTAATTGAAGAATCTGTTGAACGTTTGGACGAATCTGCTTGGAATGCGCTTCGTGAATCTACAAAAGAAAAACATGAAAATATTGAAAAAGCCAATAAACTTATGGGAGAAACCAACGAATTAGTGAAAAAACTAAAGGAATTACTTAAGGATCCAAAAGTATGTGCCCCCGATGTTGTTAAAGAACAAGCACAGTTCAATATGAAGAAAGTTTTGGAAGATGTAGACAGAGCAAAGAAAGATTTAGAAAGGGAACGTGCCAAAACTAGCATTACCGAGAAGTATTGGAAGAAAGTCGAAGAAGCTAGAAATCACTTTATCGATGAAATTGAAATACTTTTTCCAACTGTTAATATTAAAGATAAAAAATTGGAATTGCAAGGTGGAGAATTAGATTTATTTATTTTACATGCTTTTGCGAATGTACTATATTATCAAAAGGAACTCTACAAAATGCAACTAATTGAAGATCAGAAGATAAAAATGGCTATGGATTCGGCACGAAAAGGTAACTCCGAGATCTTGACCGAAACTCAAATTCAACATCTTGTAGACAACGAGAAAAAAAATTTAGACAACGATTTCAAAAAGCGAGTAAGCTTTATTGCTTTCTATTCAAACTTGTTTCTTATCACATTTTTTGTAGTGCTTGCGTTTGCGTGTGGAGTCGGAATGTGAATTAAGACAACAATTGAAGCTTCAATCAGAAACATTTAAAGATCATTTAGAGGAAGCATTAAAAACTAGGGAAATAGAACTCCAGAGGGATTTTGCTCGTCAAATTAATGAAAAAGTTACTGAAGAACGGTGTAAATTCAAAATGCAGTTGTCCGCTTTAGCTGGTCGAGTTAGAGGGATGGATGATGCGTTGAAAGGTAGGCTCAATTAATAACGAATAATAATCTAAACCATTTTTGTATTCACTTTAAAAATATTTAATTTAAATAATCTTGATAAGAATAATTAAAGGCGCCATTTTATCTTTGCTATTGAGTGTGATACAAATTTTATTGAATATGTTGAAATAAAATGTGTATGTGTACTTTTTCCAAATCTTAACATAACTTATTTGTTTTATGCTGCTAATTTTTTACAAAGGCACGGATCCAGAAGGTATGAATTATATTTGTGTTCAGCAATGTAAAGCATAAAACAGATAGGAGGAAATTTTTGCATTTATAACAATTTTACTTTATTTTATTTTTCAATCAGTTTTTCAGAATATGTAAATTAATTTTTTTAGCACGTGTGGAGACTGATAAGTATTCGAGACAAGCTCAAGTGTTGTGGAGTGCTTGTCAATCTCTTTTCCGAGCTTTGAAAGCTGGATGTCCAGGTTTACCATGGACGGAACAATTGAGACCTTTGGAAGCTGAAATTGTAGCGGTGAAAAAAGCAGCTGGTAAGTTTAATTTACATAAAATTATTGTTTGATTACAAAATTGGTATCATTCAAGCTTCTGGAGATGAATTGGTCAATGTTGTATTGGCTGGTATACCGAAAGAAGCAACAGAGAGGGGCGTTTTTCCTGAAGATGCACTTAGAGAGCGCTTTATAAATGTAGAAAAGTCAGCTCGCCAATTAGCTTTAGTTCCAGAAGGTGGTGCAAGATTACCTTTGCACATTTTATCATTTATACAGTCTATTCTGCTTTTGAAATCTGCAAACCCAATTCCCCAAGCAGAACTTGATGATGAGAAAGTTAACTTTGCCACTCTAACTACTAATGACATTTTACAAAGAGCTAGGTAAAAGCTATAGTAAATCATAGGTTGCGGTTTTTTCAAGGTTTATTTGTAGGTATTTCTTGGACAGAGGAGATTTTGCCCAAACATTGCAGTATATGAATTTATTAAAAGGTGCTTCTCGTTGCGTGGCTCTTCAGTGGATGAACGAAACAAGAATTCTTTTAGAAACCCAGCAAGCTGCCAATACATTGATGGCGCATGCAGCTGCAAATGGACTTAGGTTTATTTCTTGATAAGCTTTAAGTCATTTTAATATGGTATTGTAATAAAGTCCGCATGTAGGTAATTACATTTTGAAAATGTCAATGTAAAATTGTTATAACAATAATAAAAAGTATGTCATACGTACGAAATTATAGAATATTTTTAGTATTTACTATTTTCATAGAAAATAAATTGTCGAGTAAAATTTTAATTTACTATACAGAGTTATCGGTACGTCAAAATAAGTCGTTTGTTCATGTATTTTAATTTTTTTAACTAGCCTTTGTCAAACTGAACATAAGAATTTTAAAACGTCAGAAAAATTAATCGCCTAGCCAGATAAGGAATACGAAAGGTTTCAGAACAGGGGATGAAGAGGCTGTGTCCAACCAGTTGGCGGCTGACTACTAGAAAGAACCAGAAAATGTTTTATACTACAAAATAATACAATTAAAACAAAGATTGCACGTCAGAATTAGATATTGAATGCTAGTAAACATGTATGTTGGAAAACTGCTATTCAATACCTGACTACACCATTGTATTTTAAAAATCAAATTCAATTTAGAAGTTACGCATCTAGCAAGGTTAGCACCTTAAATATTTTTATAATTTTTGTACAATTTCGGATTTTTTTTTATGCTTCAAAAGTGCAAATTGTTGGGTAGCTTATGAGTTATGATAATCAAATCTTAAATTGCAATTATCTCGGTTCAAACTTGCAAAAATTTAATATATTATAAATTTAATATTTAATATACGTTATCATGTAGAAAATGAGGCCGGAATTCCAGTGACTGAATGGCATTCATTACAGGAACATGAAACCGGAGTTTTTGTGGCGTCAACTAGACAGTATGGATCCTGACTGACAACATGCCCTTTCAGCAGGACGACGCCACCTGCCACACCGCGGATAAAACAATCTATTTATTGCAGAAACGATTTTCAGACCAAATTATCTCACGAAATTCTGATGTCAACTGGCCACCAAGATCGTGCGATTCTTTTCTTTGGGGTTTTGTGAAATCTCGGGCTTATGGGAAGAAACCAGAAACAATTCCTGAGCTCAAGGCCGAGATCCAACACGTCATCGGTGAGATACAGCCACATCTTTGTGAAAAAGTTATGGAAAATTTCATGAAAAGAGCAATGGCCTGTCATCATACTTAATCGGTACAAGTCTACTTTACAATGAAATAAAAATATCACAACTCGATCAAAAAATACTTGTCGCTTGGATCTTAGTAAAAATTTATTTGATTTCAGTAATAGTATATTACTGGCCGAGATTCGAAAATTGCTCGTTATTGGACGCACAGTTATATTGAGATACGAGCGCAAGCGAGCTTTTTAATGTTGTAAATCCAATAACGAACGAATTTTCGAATAGAGGTGAGTATACTTTTTTATCGGAAAACGAAAAAATGAGATGTCATGGCAAAATTATTCACAATTAATTAACATTACGAAAAAATTATTTAAGTAACTTCAAATACGTCGATGCTGTTACTGGTCTATTGGAATTTCTATTTCGGTTTTAATGATGCGAGAACTTCATTTAGGGTCGTTCAAATGTCATTAAATGGGTCCTACCTATCATTAAATGTAAAATTTATTGCCTCACCGTGTGTTCTAGATGGTAATAAATTATAAATATATACACCTGAGTCTGTTGGGATTTTCACAGTAAGTAAGTTACTATTTTTACACATAAATTTCACCAGACAAATTACGGGTTTATAATTCGGAATATTTTTTAATTGCTTTTCTCTTTTACGTTTTACGCGCGATAAGCTGAAATATTTGCGAATTTCTATTCTAAAACAACCACGAGAACGTGATACAGTTAACAAACCTATTAATTTATTTTTACACTCTGAACTTTTTTCTAAGTTTCGGAACGTTGCTACTAAGGTTGTTGGACAACTACATAAATTACGTCATATAATACGAGTATAAAATCAGCATTAACAACATCAACAAACATTAATATGTTTTCTTGGCTTTATACTAATTGTCTTTACTAATATTAATTAAATTGATTACTTGATTTTACAATCATTTTCTTAAATTAAGAACTAGTGGCTTGAAACTAGTAAATGAAGGTTTTCTTGATTTAAGCGAATTATATTTTTCTTGAATTAGGCAATAACTGTTTAATTTAAATCTAAATTTCTAATTTTAAGATATATTTTATTAATAATAGCAAATCTTGCATTTACTGAAATCAAGTAAATTTTTTAATAATAATAATAATATCAAATTTATTTATATAAATGTAGTACGCTTACATCATGTACAGCGAGAGAAAAAAAAACAAAAAATCACAGAAATTCATTTAAAAAAATAATAAAAAATCACACAATTATTGCATATTAAAAACGAAAACGATTTTATTTCAATTTTTCAATGAAAATTGCCAGTAATCCCCTCTTAAATCCACCCACTGTGGTGCAGTTCTTGAAATCCTCGCTAAAGTTAGTGGAATTCTTTCAGCCCATCGGAAAAAAAAGATTTCTTCATTTTATTTGTCCCTGACAAGGAGACACTGAAATTATTTTTCTGCCGGGTATTATGGCCATGGTCTTTAGAGATATCTCTCCACACAATTGCATTGCTGTAATAATTATAATAAATTGTTTGTTATATACAAACAAAAATTTAAGAGACGTAAAAGTAAAATTTTGGACGGGGCACATAAAGTGCCCGTGACGAGTGCATTTATTATTATATTATAAAAATATATGAAGAGTATTTTCGTGAAATTTTCTATAAATTTATATTTAAATTTAATATAACCACGGCATTGACTTAAAACAGTGTCGCAAATGCTTTGCTCTGTTGTAATAAAGATCAAACGTAATTCTTAAAGGAAAAAGGGAAACGGTATTCAGTTTCGGTAGATGTTTTAGGAAGGAAATGCGATAGTGACTTTATAACAATGTTATAAAAGCTGCATATTTTAGGTAAGAATTTCAATAATATCTATTTATATAACCAATCATCAAGTTTTCTCAAACACATGAGAGTTGAACAAAACTGCATTACGTACAGCTTTTTTAATTATTTTTTTTAACTGAATGCAGGAAAAATTAAATATAACGAGTTAATAATTTCAAAGAGATTTCCAAAAATTCCAAAATTAATTTTGAAAAATTATCGTCGAAAAAAAAATTAATATTTTGTACTTATTATTTCCCGTCATCTTTCCTTGCTAATGTGCACTGTAAAAAATTACCTTTAAATTGGCCACTATGTTGCCACTATATTGCCACCATATTGCCACCAATTTAGGGGTAACGTTACCGAGTGGTGTAACCTTCGAAATTTTTTCAACAACAGTGTGCAATTACTATCTGATTCCTATTTATACAGTGTGATGATTTTTTACCACTTAGTTTAATAATTAAATTAAAAATATTGTTAAAATACTGAAAATGTTTGTAATTTTTATATTTTTGTACTGACATTTTTATGACCACTAGGTACTGTATATTGCTGGAAATTCACCACGTAATAGTATGTGTTTTTCTATCCTTAAATTGAAAATCTGTTTACCCTTAAAGAGTATTAAGGAGTATTGTTATTTAAGACTTGGGTAATAATGATTAACGATGGCTTTTACTATTGAATGAATAAGTACTCGTTTTATGTTATTATTTTGCTGTATTGCTGCTGTAAATTTGAAAGTAAATTCAATTAGAATGCGCCTTCTTGGTTTTATAGTTGTTTCATTGACTAAGTTTAGATTTTCTTTAAGCAAATTTACTTTTAAACAAAGCAAATGAGAGCTTTAAAATGCTTTTGGTTTTAATAAGCTTAAAGTTCAAAGCAGATTTCAAATTGAACTTGTTTATGGTTTTATTTCATTTTGTTAAATTGAACAGCATTTGTTATATTTTTAAATCAAAATTATAGATTTAAATATTTAATTTTACTCAAAATTATTTACAGAGCGAAAATTATGGGTTTGAATCTCGGATTTCACAGAATTTCTCAGCTCGACTGAGAGTTCATAAGCGAAACATATAAATCAATGTTAATTAAACAAAAGATTTTTTCTGAAAACAATATAAAACGTGAAGATATCTCAGAAGCAGCGCTCTCTGGCTAGAATATAAATGCAGATGATTTAGCCATAACATCGACCGCAAAGTCCAAAGGTCCAAACCGAAAATAAATTTACCATCATCAGACACATATTCTAAATTTTGAGTTATCAAATACGGTCGTTATGATAATATATTAAAGTTTAAAATTATTTCAAACTTTAACTTTGTGTTTTCACAATATAAAAAATTTTCTTTATGTTAATCAATATTGTCCAAGCTCCAGTGTAACTTTTCGTGACGCAAATGGTTTTTTAAAGCAAAAAAAGTAATTTAATGTCTAGACGGTGAAATAAAAATATTTCCTGTTAATTAAATTTAATAATTTCCATTCCTACGTTTTCAGCAAAATATCATGTTTTATTCGGAACTAATGTGCTTTTCGTGATTCATCTCAATCCTGAAAACTTAGATCAAACTTTTTCTTATAATGAAAATAAGGAAGCATGGCATTGTATAAATTTTGACAACAAAACTGAATAGGTACCTATAATGTTTTTTATACTATTAGAAATCCAAATACGACCAAAGTTGATATTTTAACAATACAGTAAATTTAGTATAACATGAAAAGTTTCATAATGATTTAATGGAACTGCTTGACAAACTGATTATTTTCTAAAACTTTGTTTCTTTGCTAAACAACTTAACAGTTTGTTACAGTTTTCGTGAAAAGATTTGTTTTAAAAACTTAGTTTTTGTAAAAAAAGTCACTTATACAGCAAAATTTTAACTTTGTTATTTTATGTAACAATATGGTAAGTAACTCTAATAGCGTTAACGGAATAATATTAAATCCCAAGTTTTTGCTTTGCACTCGCATTAGATATTTTGTTACATTATGGTTATATTATTATTGTAAAAGTTATTTGAAAATGTGAACCAAGAAGCGTGACCGAGGTTGCAATTTAAATTGTAAACATCTGAACAGAATTTAATGAAACTTTAGTAAATATTCATAAAGCCTAGTGCTTATTCCTGATTAGCATTTGATTGAATTAATCCAAAACTTTTGGTCTTCTACGTGAAGTATGAAATACTACCTGATTTTGTTAATGTTGCAGAATAATAATAAGTTAAATTCTATATTTATTACAATAAACTTTTGGTCTCATTTCCACAGATATATATTTTTTGAAAAATACTTTTAATCTGAAAGGAAACATTGAAAATATTGAAAACTTAAAAAAAATATTGTTAGGTAGGAAGGAGGAGATTAGACTGCATACATTGTAAAATGTTCCGTTCATTTTCTTTTCATAAAACATAAAATTACAACATTTTTAGGGTAAATTTTGTCTGATGAAGCGAGTAATTTTTACAGGTAAAATTCAACTTGAATTTTTACAGTGCAAATTTACTCTTATTTATTGTGTAATTTTCACAGTGGTAAAATTACACTATTTTTTGCAGTGTACTCTATGTTACGCTAGAAAGTTGTTCTAGGTTTTGTTTTGCTTATTGAGAAAATAACGAGAAAAATTATAAAAATAGCCCGCGCACTGGGGTTCCTTCCTTGTTAGTTATTTGACTAATTACCATAATGATAGTTTAAGTTTGGAGAAAAATCAAAAAGAAAATTTGAGTTCTTGAAATAAGAATTTGATTAATCTTGTTTTACTTGTAAATAGACGTTCAGGCTGTTACAATCTTCTTTAATAAAACAATCCCGACGCTTAACCGGAAAACCGAGTTCTAAATTAAGATTTTCGCGACAAATTGAAATCTATGTAAAACAAAATTTGAATTCTTTTCTTTTCAGACTGTTTACTATGAATGGGTAATCGCTTTTTAAATTTTCCGATAAAAATTTAATCAACTCAGAAAATTATTTATATTTTATATATTGCTTCTTTTATGTAAAGACAAAAAGCCGTAAGCTTAGATTATTTCTTATCCTGACTTACAATTTCGAAAATTTTTGATTTAAAGCACAATAAATTAAAATTCATTTATTAATTAAAATTATGTAAATTTTTGTCATTCTCGACAATATTTGAAATTTGATGACAAAATATTATTGTATAATAATTGCGGGCGGGCGTATTGTTTGTCAAAAATTAACATAAAATTCCATCTAGACTTACTATATACAATCCCAGTAAAAATATTAACATACATTTTTGAATGCCAAATTTTCATTTATAAGATTTCTCTGGATTTCCTTGAATTTCCGCCAATTTCTGCGATTTCCTTCACTATTTCTGCGGACTTCTATATAAAAACAGTGAAGGACCAAAGAAAAGCTGATCGAATTTATGTGGATTTTCCTATATTTCTCCTGAATTTTTTCTCAGATTACTCCGGATTTCTTCAGATTTTCCCCATAACAAAATTCAAATAAGAACTTTTTTATGAAGGTAAAGTTAAAAACTTCTTACCTTCAAAAATTGGGTTGAAATCTGCTTTCTGGCAGAAATCTGGTTGAAATTTTTGACGGTAATTCTAGTCAACCACAGATTAAAAATAAACGCGTTTTCTTTTACTCTGTGTTTCCATTTCCCCTGACTGACCGTACATTAATTTAGTCTGAAAGTTTAATATTTAGTTGATGGTTTTAACCCAACGATATAAAAATGTAATTTGTAACACAAATTAGGACAAATTGAACACGACATTTTAATCTACTTCTTTTCATATTTTTAAATCTTTAATTTTTTGATCTTGCTATAACTTCAAGCCGAGTTAGTGGCGATGGGATTTACCATTTTCTTTTAAACGGCAGAAGACAAAAAATTTTTTTTGTGACTCAGATTACTATTAATTCACAACTACTTTTTGTAGTTGTCTGTTTTTTAAAAATTTTGTTTAATTACGAGATTACAAAGCATAAATTTCTTTTCTGGCGCAAATTAGAACAAAATAAGCACTGAAAAATTTTGTTGGATTTGATTCCACCAATATAATCATGTTTTATTTTATTTCCTTTTATTTTATTTCATTTTATTTTTGACTGAGAATTTCGATTTCTTTTATTTTGTAAAATCTTGTAATACCGTGAAAATGTTCGCTTAGTGGAAACTAATGAATAACACGAAGACTTCCCAAGATAGTGAAAATGGAGGAAATGCGATTTTGTAAGTGTCTGAGTAAATTTATTATAAAATTTGTATAATTGATAGAATTAAAAGGTAAGAAACTAAACAAAGAATAAAATTAGGTATAATTAGTAGATTGAAATTTAATTAAATAATTGTAAGTTTTAAAAATATTAATTTCGAAGTAAATAAAAGAAAAATTTATGCAGATATCCAAGCACATGCCAGCCAGTATCAATTATTTTAACGAGCACATTTTTCAATTTTAATAAAGTGAAATTTAAAACTTTTACCTGGAAAATCTTTACGAAGATTTAAAAAATTAGGAAAAGAAAGAAAAACATTAGAAAAATTAATGGATCTAATAAAAAATATTTTAATATTATACCAGGTGACCGACCTCATACCCCACCATAGGGAAATAGCATAACAGTTAACAGATCAGAATGAAAAGAGTATCCATTTTTCAAAATTGTATCAAAGATCAACTGTTGGGTATTATCTCTTAGACACCGAAACTTTTTCCATTCTTATCCGTTAAAATGGGAAGCAGGAATTTAAAAAATTCAAATTTTTAAATTATTACCTTTATTATACGTAAATAATGTGTAATTCAGAAACCGTATGTAATTTTAATGTCTTTGTAAACTTTTTTATACTTAGTTTTGAAAGCTGGTGTTTAAAAGTTAACTGTGTTTTCACATATTTTCTGAAAATATTTTAGGAATGTCTGTCTACTTCCATTCAGTTCTATAAATTGTTTGGTATATAAAATTGTAGCAACTCAAACAAAGAAATAAAAAGCGGAACGAAAAAGAAGTTGATTGTTCACTTTGTTTGTTGTTCTTTATTATTAATTAGTTCATTTATTACATTTAAGCTACTATTTATACATGTTAGCGCAAAATTTTTTCTCGTGAGAATACCCAGTGGAGATTACATCTTCTTGCTTTCTACTTTAATAAACCTGATTATTTTATAACAAGAAATTAAGATGAAACTTTAAACGTAAAATTTTTCTTTAAGAAATTGGCTGGTATAATTTAACTACACTGTTGAAAATGAATTAACTTAAATACTTTTTATTTTATTCTGACTTTCTTTCAAATGCATAACTTTGTCTTATCTGTTATATTTATTAATTTATTAATTATATCTTTTGATAAAATTTTTTTTAAATCAGTCTAGTTAAAATTAACTGGTCAGGTCAGGGAGATTATTTTCAAGACCTGACCCGGAATAAATCATTTACCTATTAAAATAGGTATAGGTGGCTACCTAGAAGGCTGACCTGAAGGATGACTGTTTTTGTTTCTGAAATAACAAAGAAGTCTTGCAAAAAATTACTCCTGTCGTTTTTGCATGCTAATTTTCAGGCTGGGTAGATTTTCGGCATTAAAAACCTGGCTGCACCTATAACATAGTTAGGTACGAGATTTCACTTAAAATAACTAACATAAATAGGCCTACAGTGTACAATTCATATTTATTTTGATTTTTGTGTATTTAAATATTAAATGTTGTTGTAAATTTAAACGAACGTTTGTTTTATCGCCCAGTATCAGAAGAATGGTAAGATACGATGTTAATTAAAGTGTAAAACACGTTATTATGGAAGTAAATATTATGCTCTTTATATTTCGAAATTAATATAAATTGTGGTATAACAGAAAGTGTATGGTTTAATTAACGTTTCATGACGATTTAATTAAGGAAGATGCTTTGTATCGAGATTTAATTATGTAAAACAGATACCTTAAAATTATATACCTTACATTACACCTATGATTTTAGAACAGCGATTTAAAATTTAACCCAGGATTAAAATTTTTAAACAATATACCATCAACAATATATTTAAATAAATTATCGATAAAACAACATAATTTGCATTTTGCTTAGAAGTTAGTCGAGATATCCAAATTTTCACAGATGTTCTAAGTTATCGCTCTCCCACTAATGGCTCATTATGATTTTACAGTAGGTAATTAGTGAATTAATTTAATTATTTTATTCTAGTGGACAAATTTTACCACGCAAAGTAGCTAATATTATTTAGATAATTAGCACTCCGGTTTTTGAGATAAAAATTTCTTGATATTTTACCACTTTTGACTTGTAAGAATGTTCAGATTTAAAAAATAGATACTTATAGTAGTTGAACATTGTGTTCTCTCCGAAAATTTGTGGCAATACATTAACGATCTATCCAGATCATTCCTGGAATTCTTTTGTTTTCTTTCGAAGTTGTTAGCAGTTAGCAGTCCCGTAACTATCTCTTTTATGACCAATTACTGTAGAAATTGTCCATAACTGTAGTTTTTTGAGTATATCTTTATATTATTTGCTTTTTTTCTATAAACTCAATACCTATTAAGCAATATAGGGGGCAAAGTAGAAAAAATGTACCTACCTATGTTTTTAGTATTTATTCATAAAGGTTACAATAAGAAGTGTGAAAGCTATAAATTATTTCCTGAAAAATTTCTTGAAGTGGCCGATAACTGTAGCGTTTCCCCAATTTGTTATTTATTAAATTCTATTTAAATTTCTTTTTTGAAATTATTGATGAAATTCGTGATATAAAGAACTATGATTCTAAAACTATTTTTGAAACTTGTCCTAATTTTATTACTATAATATATTATTCAACATACATAATACATCCGATAAAGGAAGCAGTGTTGTAGCTTTTTTGTAAAATCGCGATATAAATTTTTTGTATTTATCAATTCTTAGCTGAAACCAGAATAGAAGATATTAATTTTTCGCAGAAAATACAATAATAGCAAATCAATAATATATATGTATACCCTTCAGGAGCGCGATCGTGCGTAATAATTGCAAACTTTCAAAAAGCACATAAATTTTATGATATATCCCGATGTTGGTCAATTCTCTATTTCTGTCCAAGAATAAAATTTACCTAATATATTTCATTTTAGATTATTGTTTGTTTTATCTCTTTAGTTACGAATTTTATTATTAATATAAAGCTCAAACTTGGATTAGTTTTATTACACCGTATTTTTCATTTTGTTATACGAATTCTACCTAGGGAACAATTCAAATAATTATATGCCGGGTAAATCCTTCCATTAAATAGAAAAATAATTGTGAATCTATTTTTTCAAGATTCCTCATACCTATTGCAAAGCATAAAAATCGAAATGATCTAAACCAAAAAAATTAATTGAAAATAAACACTAAAATAAAATAAGTACTTTATTCGGAGAAAACTAATCTTTAGTGGCTCATCTCTAGTTTTAACTTTTTAAAATATAACCACACTAAAATTTGATCTCCTACCCTGATAATACATGTCAGGGACCAAAGCTACCTTACAGGAAGGATAATAAGGGATGTACCTACCTAAATTCGCCCCACTCTGTATAACACTTTAAAATTTTAAAATTAAAACTTTAGTAACTTATAAATCAAGTTAACATGAAGTTGTAAACAACGATATTTTCATTGTATGAATTAATGAATATTTATTATAAAATAAGAGTGCTGATTAAAATGTCGAGCGAATGAGACGAGTAATTTATCAACAAAATCTTTCGTGAAGGCTGAAGCTGAATCTGGCAACTTCCTTAAACCTTAATCATTCATTTTTCAAAACGAAACCTATCAAATAAAGATCCTTTCAAATACTACTGCATTAAATTTGTTGCAAGAGATTTATTCAACCGAATTTGTTACTTCCAGAGTTGGGTGTAACCCACAGATATTTCGAGTGCTTAATTAAAAGTTATCTTAGTTTTCACAACATTGTTCTAAGTTCTAATAAATACTAAACTTATTGTGCAAAACACATTTTGGACACTAGAATGTTGCACGAATGGAAATCAATAAATTAATGATAAATGAAAAAGGGGCGAATGGAAACAAAGGATGGAAAAAAAGAACAACATAAACTTCGAGAAGACTCATCAAAGTCTCAATGTTCAAAGTAAACAAATTGCAACAAAACCGTCAATTAAAAGTTTGTTAAAATATTATTAAAAAATCTACTAAAAGATTTTTAGTACCTTTTCCATTTCTGCTTCTCTTTCAAAAGAGTATACAGTTTCTTATTGAGCTAGGCCAGGCCTTCTTAAACTATGGGTCGCGACCCCAAATGGGGTCGCTTAGCATAATTCTGGGGTCGCGAGATTGTTATGTAATAAATAAATCATCAAAATATACTTATTTATCTTTCTGTTATATTTATATGGGGTCGCTAGGAAACTCGCAATCATAAATGGGGTCGTAAATGAAAAAAGTTTAAGAAGCCCTGAGCTAGGCAAATAGCTAGCCTTTGTCATTTCCCTTGCGATTTGTCATTCCCTGGCGTTTTGATGCAAAAAGTACTAATTTTTTGTAATAAAAATTTGTTCTTTGTAGTTAATTTACCTATTGTAAAACTCTTGGTAATATTATTTCGAGATTAAATTTTTACAGAAAATAAAACATTCGCTGAAAGATTGCATTGTGGAGCAAGTACTTATGAAAATGAAGGAAATTATTAGTTTCTGAATCAAGTGAATAATTCATGATTTAAAATTTTAAATTTTCATAAGCTTTCCACGTGCAAATTTTTTACTGTATCTAGTAAATATTTGAGTAGTTTTCACCGCATGCCGCTATGTGATTAAAACTGCAAGAAGAAATTTGATGAAAAAATTTAATGCTGAACTTGGTAACAAAATGAGAAATATGCTTTATACTTGTTTTCATTTATACATATTTAACAAAAAAATATAAACTGCAAAACGTCTTAGTCTCTTTAATTAAAATGCAGACTATGTGACCTGTACCATTATGAAAACAAAATATTTCTCTGCTGTAAAAAAAAGAAAATTATCTTACAATTTACATTTTTCACGCTTTTTAAAATGAGTTGCGATAACTTAAAAAAAACTGCCGAGTTGCAAAATTAAAACTTTTGGATTTAAATAAAACCTCATTATGATATAATAAACAATATTCAAATCTGTCTATCTGTCTGTAGTAATTAACCCACACTTTGCAACTATCATGTATTACCTCAAAGAATTTATTTAATTTAAATTTTCGTATGATCTCGAGAAGAAAGTCGCAAGTCCAGGCCTGCATAATTTAATTACCATAAGGCAACTCTTTTGAGGACCCTCCTAATTTTTGCAGGAAAAATTATAAAAATATACTTTCCCTTTAAACGTGGAAAAATCCGGTTTTATGTCTTTCAATTTCAAATATCTATATAGAATTATCCAAGAAACCTGAATGAACTATTTTCGATCTCCGTAATTCTAATTCCTCTACCCTAAAGGCTATGTTATGTAATATGTATTAATTTATCTAATATTAACTAATTCAGAACCGAGTGTTTTTTACTGAAAAAAAACATTTTTTTCCTTAATATTAATTCCCCTAATAATAAAATAATATACGTGGTTAATATTTGTAACCCCCCTCAAAATAATAGACCAAGTTGCGCCAGTGGAAATAGGTAGATTTATTAGATTTAGAAAATGTAAAACGTTGCTTTTCACTGGCCCTGCTTGTGGAGAGTGGATCTGTATAAATGGTATGCAAATTTTTTTTGAAAATTATATTAGTAATGTGAAATTTTAATATTAAAAGTTTTTTTTTTGATGTGTTGATTACTTTGAAGACAAAATAAAATAGGAACTGCAGAGCAATTTTAGTGTATAAGATCTAGGAATAGCAGAATTACAAGATAATTGTTAGCGATAAATACAAAATTATATGCCCAACAAAAAATTCATTTTTACAAAATTACAAAAATTTTCAAATTTTCAAAATATCAAAATAAACAAATTTTTGGAATTTTGAAACTAAAAAAAAAAGAAGAAAACTATTTACTTTTTACTATTTTATCGAAAATTATATCTCTAAAACCCTACTAGGAGTTATGCATCGATCGCGGGGACACTAAAGATTCAAAATTAATACTATACCATAAACGTATTGTTATGGAATAGATTAGTTAAATTTGCAAGTAAAATTTAAATTATTACTTTTACTTCATTGATCAGTAAATAATTGTAAATTATTCCATTTAACTGCAAATGTTTGATAACGCACTATGTACATACGTATGGAACTGTGTTATGCAAATATTTTAAATTTTGGATTTAATGCAAACACGATTAATTTTATCGAATTTTTCCAACTTGACTTAATTTAAAGCTTTTCATTTATTTTCAATTTTTCTCCCACCTTGAGCGATTTTATTTACATACAACTTATAAATAAATGACGATTCCCGTAAATCTTCCTTAAAGGTTTAAAATGGTCGACAAAATAAATTACGCAATTTTCAACGTCTACGTAATTTATGTATTGTTCTAATTAACGATCTTTGGTAAGAGCTTTTAACTTTTGTCAACTTTTTATTTTTCCTAAAGTTATAAAATTTTAATTACCTAATGTAAGAGATTTAGTGATGTGAAAACTGAATTTTTTTTGTTTTATCAAGACGGATGTAGCACTTGGTGTAATTAAGGAATTGTTTATCGTCTATATTCAAATTAACGAATATTCATCTATGCTCTTAATAATTTTAACCGATTTTGAATGGTAATTACAATGTACGCGACAGATGCTTCCGTCAATCCTGAATTTGAAATTATACTCCGAGATCATGTTAGATTCTGAAATTTGGAACTATTCGTGTATAATTAATGAGTCTTTCATGATTTAGATGTATTTGACTGAATTTGATGCATATAACTTGTAATACTAAAATTTTGAAGTAGACAAAAGCACTCATTAATAATTTTAATGTAGAGATAATTAGATTTCGTGTTTTACGCATCAACATAAAAAGAATTAAAAAGTTGAATATTTTGTACGCAGTAGAGATTATGTGTTCTTAATTCAAGCTATTGTACATTGTAGGTATCTCTAAAATGGAAGAAAAACACAAATACTATTAATTTAACCTTCCGTTAGATTAGGCATACTAACGGAAGGTTCGTCATAAGTAACGAATTAATTACATGAAAAAATAATATTCTGTTTTTTCAGGAATCCAAAATTCCCTCTCTAATAAACTTTAAATCTGCAATCTCAATGCATTTTCTTGCAGACGTCGAGTATATTGTTATTAACATCAGTTCGCCTGGTCATAACAGATATTTATGAGAAACGTATTTATTATCATTTAACATGCAATGTTTATTTAATCTTTTCGTGTTATAATTTTTATTCGAATAAATTTCTTGTCATCAAATTTTCAGGGAAAGATAAAACAGTAGGGCGTGTGTAAATGGCTTTTTAAGTTAATTAATCTCCTTGCCATTAATAAGCTATTTACACCCTCGTCATATAATAATCTATTTTTATTTATCCGTTTTATAATTTTTTCCGCAATTTTTCTTAAATTTTGTTTAAAATCATAAGATAGCCATTTATCACGAATTTCTTTATAATTATAATCTTCAAAATTTGAAAACAAATTCTTCATTGGGGGGGGGGGGGTCAGTGTAAAGAGAGTTGGAGTATCTAATATACTAAGTAAACTTCTGCAAAATTTAAATATATAAATTTCTTCATTATTTAGTAGATACGTATTTTTTTAAATATATATAAATATTTTGAAGAACAAAACAATTCCCAGGACATAGAGGTTATCTATGATGATCAGCATTCTTGACTGCAGATATCGTGGCAATTCTGAGAACAGTCGTCTAAGCAAACGTTGTTTCTAAAATCTGCAACTAAGTATTATTTTATTATATGAAAGATTTAACTAGGCAATCTAACTAACTCCTATTCCATTCATATGGCACACAACACCAGGCTCCCAGGTCGACTTGTTCAGGACAGAGGTGCGCGCCGATTGGCTTAAATATTTTACAATTGTTAATAGCGGTACAAATACCACCTCTGTCTTTACATCTGGGTTCGTTATAATATTTCACTTCCTCTTCATCTCAAAACCAAAAATAAAAAAATAACTTTAATAGCGCTAAATCGAAACTTTAAGGGGCAGCTTCAGTGTTAACTCTATGGACAAACTTACCCATGCAAATTACTGCAACTGATATCAGTAGAAGAAGAAACACTCTAGCAACCATAATGTAGGTAATACTCAAGTATACGACAACATTACAGTTATTCAACTTTTTATACAGTTTGGTTTTTTAATAATAATTAGTCAATTAAATTTTCATACGTATTTAATTGCAACAAGGAAATTAATTTTGTAATGATTACAAAATAAAATTCAATTGTTTCTTAAATCTATTAATTTAACTAATAATTTTAATTGCAATCGCAATAATTATTTTACTATTTAGAAATTCTAAAAGTGATTTAATGGAATATAAAATAATAAAATGGTCAGAATTGTTTGCCCGCACGTGATGACGTTAAAGATCTTAAAAGTTGGTTTTGTTGAAACCAGCTAGTTCCGAGCTATTACCGCTGAGTGGTGACGGAAGATTTAGCAGCTTCTGGTATATTTGTGGATTGGCAGCTCCAGAGAGCTGGGCATGTGGTGTAGAGCTCACCTAGATCCCAGTCATGACTACACAAAATAACTTAAATGGCTGGAGATTGTCGTCATCTCTCAGACTTTATTGTTGTAGTTTTCAGATGACCAATAGTAAATTTGTTGAGTGTTTTGAGAAATGTACGAGAGGATAAAAATTAGAGCTATCAACCGGAAGCAGGCAGCACCTTGTAAGAGTTAAACTAGTTTTAGTTTATTAGAGCTAGTATTAATGTGAAATTCTTTTTTTTCAGATATTTATATACCCTTGGATATACGTAATTAATTACCCATCACTTGAAAATCAGTCTTCTTCTCGCTCAGGTACCGATTAATCGAAATCAACTAAATAACTGTTTTTGAAGATTATGAAAAAAGCTTTTTCACGGGGATTTGGAGGGGGCGCGTGCCTCCTTTGCCCCCCCCCCCCCTAAGATATCTTTGGATACCAAAGCGAAGTTACCAGGTTTGACTCTTTGTACAACTACTTAGCAAATATTTAAATACCAAAGCTGTATATAACTGCCCCCAATTGGGTGGGCAAATCTTATATAACGTAAAGTTAACGTTGTTTTATTACGAAAATAGAACCGCATGTATTAAATAACATCATGTGTTGAGACGTTGTAAGCATTATAAAACAAGACTTATATTATAATGACGTATTATATGTGATTATGTCTAAGTATATTCAAAGTAGTGCAGCTCACTCATTGTCGGTTAACGTTAGTGGAAACATGACATACTCATAATATACATTAAACACCTGCATTTAGCTACTTCGATTTTCGTTGAGTCGGTGAAGCATAAAGGTGCCACAGAGCAGAAAGTGTAGATTTAATTACTAATTCAAGTTCCACAATGTAACTTTAAAACGTAAGTACAAATTAAATATCTGATGTAATTCTCATTTTTTTACATTACAGCACTTTTACATTAGTACCAAGTAGTATAAAATGTACATGGACGGGGAAAAGAAATAAATATTAATTTTAGGGGAAAAAGAAAACCTTTCGATTTTTTAAAATCGCTTAATGGTTACTATTAACGTGAAGTTAATTTAAAGTGTTATTTTCACGTTGAAAACTATTGCATAAAAAATTATATGACTGTTAAATAAAAGTGCACAAGTAACGTAAAAAAAACGTTACTTTTAAAGTTACGTTAATTTACGCAACAATTTACGTTATATCATGGTGTAACAGTAACGGGTTATTTTACGTTGAAAATACGTAAATTTCGACGACATTATTACACTACTATGACCGTAGATTGATATTGGACAAGTAACGTTAAAATAACGTATTATTTGCGTAATTGACGTAATTATCGTAAACTATGCGTAAAAAGCGTAGTAGATTGGTATAATTTTCATATTTAAATGGTAAAATTCAGCTGTTTGTAAAATGGTAAGTAATTATAATAAAAATCACATCTTTGGAATAAAATTTCTATATAAGAACTTTACGGTTGAAATGCAGATATAACCTTTGGTTAAGTTATAATTACTTGTAATAGTACGAAAAGGTCTTAAATTTATGAGTAATTATTTTATGTAACTTTGTTATGAGCAGCTGCAGATGATACCAGGTTTTTGTTTCGTTAACTTGTAAGGAACATCGTATTTCAAATGTAATAGTAGGTAAGTACATTAAAATATAATTATATCATCGTCATTATTTGTAGAATTTAAGTTAGAATTTAATATGGGAACAAAAGGTAAATGCCCAAAATTATTTTGAATCTGAGTAGGTATAAATATTATGTATAGTAGAAATTTTTGTTTAGATTGATTTAATTCAGATTACTCCGGAATATAACAATGAATTATTTATAAGCTTCAAACGTTAAGTGGAAATTCATTTTTTGCCAATGTAGTTTTAGACTACAAGCCCATGGAAAATTTTATGGGGTCAAATGACCCACCATGAATCTTGTTTAGAACGATGCTGGTATATGAAAGAATAACTTTAAGCACTATGCCGTCAGTTTTGAACGGTACAGGTGAGTACACGGGAAAATTGAATTTTCCACCTAAAGATGGGAAATTACTACCAACTATTTTTGTACGGCTTTCTTCCACATGAGAAATCATAAAAAAATAATAACGAAGAACCTAGTGCCGTACAAAAATAATGGTACCGGGAGCGAGGATATTTTTTTAATTTCCCGAAGATTTTCTAATCGGTATAGGCGATTTATTACTGTACGGCATTTGTGTCATTCGCTTTGTATGTTTATGCAGATTCATTATTCAGAAACGCCGTACATGTTTGTTGGTACAGGGTGAGAAATCCGGGCCCGCAACCCTTCATCCCTAATTAGTATAGGGGTAGTGATTTGAAGCAACTTAAAATTTAATGATCTTAATACTATTTCATGAACCGATGATGTATTTCGTCATGCCGTACATTTTTTATGGAACATATGGGTGTTTGGGGAAAATTACTTTCGCTCTGAAAAGAGCGACTTTACAGGCACAATCAGTGCCGAAATATTAAAGATTTAATAATTTAATCTATTACTGTTTGTTTAACTCGTTTTATTTTAATTTAATTTTATATAAATTTATTTAATCAAAAAATCCCGGAAAAGCTTATACGCTGAAAATAACGGTTTTTAGTTTTGGGGTATATTATTCACAACGTTTAATTTCATAATTATGAACGGCATTGTAATTTTGAATTATTATTAAATATTATCGACATAATTTTGTTAGTGCCGTTCAGTCATTAATGACCGTAAGGGACACCATAAACGTCTTCGAAATTTTTATCAGCTGTAAAAAATCATCTAAATCAAAATGTACGGCATATGTGTTTCTTTGTTTTTTCATCTTTGATGAACTTAAAATGGCAATAATATTTGAAAATATTACTCCTCTTATAAATTAAGGAGCATTTTAGAAACTTATACTAAATATCGAAAATTTCATATTTTTCTTTTTATTCATATTTTCATTTGGTTCCATTTATTATAAACGACTATAAGGTACAACAATAATATTTAGTAACATCGTATTAAAAATTAAGTTATCATACAAGAATATATGATCTTTTATTCACAAAAATTAGATTTGACCCCAAAATTCAGAAAATTGTTTATTTATATTTATATTAACCATAATTTTTAGACGGCACAATTATTAAAAATTATTTCATGTGTTAAAGAATTTTTTTAAATAGGTGCCGTACATTTTACTATCATCTTACACCATACTGGTCTAGGGTAAGGGTTGCGGGCCCGGATTTCTCACCCTGTACCAACAAACATGTACGGCGTTTCTGAATAATGAATCTGCATAAGCATACAAAGCGAATGACACAAATGCCGTACAGTAATAAATCGCCTATACCGATTAGAAAATCTTCGGGAAATTAAAAAAATATCCTCGCTCCCGGTACCATTATTTTTGTACGGCACTAGGTTCTTCGTTATTATTTTTTTATGATTTCTCATGTGGAAGAAAGCCGTACAAAAATAGTTGGTAGTAATTTCCCATCTTTAGGTGGAAAATTCAATTTTCCCGTGTACTCACCTGTACCGTTCAAAACTGACGGCATAGTGCTTAAAGTTATTCTTTCATATACCAGCATCGTTCTAAACAAGATTCATGGTGGGTCATTTGACCCGATAAAATTTTCCATGGGCTTGTAGTCTATTTGTTATTAAATAATTTCAAAATTCTTGAGCTTTGTATATTTTACAAAAGGTTGTAATATTTCGTGCAAGCTTGGCATCTTTTGAAATCCTTACCAATTATAAATACTATGTAACTCCATTTTCACAACAGTTATGATAACAGGTAGTTAAAAACGCACAATTATTTCAAAACGAAAAGATTAACTAAAGAAAAACTTGAGCGAAAAAAAGAAAAGTGAAAAGTTAGAAGTGATCTTATTTGATCTAGAATTAAGCTTGAAATATTAACATTAAATGCGAGTACAACTCATCAGTGATAGAATGAGACAGCACTTAGCATTTTATTTTGAATTTCCACTCTTGAATGTCGAAATCGTCAGATTGCTTTCCCCAATAACCACATTACGGCTTCCTCAAGTCATTACGCACTAATACTAAAATTATACGTAGGTGCCAATAATTACAGAGATTAACCTAGTTACACATTAATGGGCAAAACTAAAATTATTTAAAATCCAAAATAATCAAATTGGTGTATAGGCAGAATTAGTAAAAGAATCTATCTGCTTCGTGAATATCAAAACAACAGCAAAGCGTACAGATTCTAAAACCAATTAAAACTGACAAAAATTTATACAATTGAATAATTATCAAAAGAATTTGGGGCAATATATTGATTTCATTTCATTTGCACGTTAATTTACTAGAATTGCCATCAATTTATATTTTGCCTTTATAAATTTTTAATCAGCGAATTAGGCAAAATGTTAAAATGAACCAAAATAGTACATTATTTGACGAACAATAAACAATTAAATATTGTCTAAATTATAAATGTACTTAATCATAGATTTTGCGATGAAAGCTAGGAAGTAATTAAGATTCCAATAGACGATTCAATTACAGAAAATTAAGCGGATCAAAGGATTGAAATTTTGGTGTGCAACGTTTTTAAATGAGTCTCTGTAATTGATCTTTTAGAATACAGTAAAACAGTAAATTACTCAACTTACCATCAAAGAATTTTTATTGAAAGTTATAAATTAATTAATTATTAAAAAAATAAATTGATTATTTTTTAATTTTTTTAATAGATAGGGCAAAACAATAAAACGAGATTGAATAATTTTATTTTTTAATCTCCTATAAATTACATAATATGTATAAAGAAGCAACAAAACTTTTCGGTTGTAATCATATATTTTTGTTAATACCCAATATAATTTATATTGTAGTAGGTAGATTAGTGTGCGCAAACTACATGTTTGTAAATAAATCAAAAAGAAAAGCGGTGGTATGAAAGTCAATAAAAAAGAAAATTTTAAATTAACATCCAGATGGTTAACATATTTTAACAAAACTTATATTTTAAAGGGCGGTACCCCTTAAGGGGGTAAAGGGGGACCGCAATTATTGACTTACCTGCCGTTTAAACTTCTCAACTAGATTAAAAATTAACTGATTTTCTTTTCTTTTATTTATGGGGAATTTTTTCAGCTGCCAATCCGCGTTTCTATGTTATAAAATTAAAAGTTTACTGAAAACTCGAAAAAGAATCAAGTTTGCGCATAAACTATTGCTTGTGGTAACTGAATTATTTAAAATTTTCCAATATGACCCTGTTCTGAAATAAATTTATAACGCAGCTAGTAAAGCTTATTGCTCCCTATAACTATAATTATTTTAATAATTTGTATTAGCAGGATCATTATTTTAAAAAGTGTAATTCGGTTACCTTAATTACGAGAGGAGTTTAAAATTTGACCTAGACTTCATTTTTTCTATATGCCTTCAATTACAGCTTTTGGATAACTTAGAAATTCCAGCAACGAGGAAATCTTGTAGTTGACTGCGCAGTCAAGTTGCACCAATGATGATTACACAGATGATCCTAGTATTCTCTAAGGGCCAGTTTTTCTACTGGGAGTTGAACAAAGTTCTAGGGTTAACCTACGTTTATGACCAATCAGAATAGTCATAAACGTATTTAAACCAAGTTCAAGGGTTAACTCGCAATTGAAAAACTGGCCCTAAGTTTTTACTTTCTGTAAAAAAGTTAACATGTACCAGTTCGAAGCGTTGCAGAAGTTTACAAAACCCTTCAACCGCATGTTCCTCTGCTCAAATTAAGGTTCTTTGGGGACCCATTACGCGCTAACTTTGCTGTATGAAAGCTTGTTGTGGATGATATATTAGATACTGCCAATATTAAGTTTTACTGTTTCAGCCAATTACGCAAACGCTTAGTTAGCTTTTTTCACCAGTACAGAGCTGATAGGATGAGTACGCGTCATAGTCCAGGTCAAATTTGAACATCCCTCGTATATTGGAACCGGGATATGTTACGATAATTTAATGTGCTCTATTCTAGTAAACCTAACAACCTATTAATTTGCGGTGTGATCGATATTATAATTATTATTAAAAATTTAAATACGATTACTCTAAGAGTAGAATTAAGCTATACTTACAATAAAATTTGTAATATAATTGGAAATAAAGCTTCACGATATAAATTAGAAAAAGGTTACCACAATTAATGAACCACCCTGAGCAAGTTTCAATAGCAAACGTTTCAAATTATTTCAAATTATTTGCAAAATTTTATTGTAAATGTTTCTTAGGGCTACATATTTTATGCATAAATAAAAAATTGAAATTATTAGTTTCAATTTTTCATTAAATAAACTACCTATGATTGCGTTACGAAAACATTAATATATTATTTTACTCGCCACATACAACGCCACATTTTAAAAATTAGTGTATTTGTAACGGTTTTTTTCGATTGTTAGAATTATGAATTTTAGAATATAGGTGCGCAGTTATTTATTTTCTTAATTCTAATAAATAATCTAATATATATTTTTGGTACTGCAAAAGCTTACTAACTATATAGAAGGTACTAAACAAGTGACATTGATATAATGTTCCTACCGTGTTAAAAGAAAAACTATTAGACTTAAACTTAATAAATTTTCTGAGGAAATTTTGGTAAATAAAATAAGAGGTAAAAGTTTAGAATATTTTTGAAAACGTGTTACTGTTGGAGTAATTGATGATTGTACTTTGATGGATTCATTTAATCTCAGTGAATCAGAACAAAGAAGATTGCACCAATAATTAGCATTAATCCTGATTGTATTATTGTCGTCGAATTGCATCCATCTTCATTGCAGCAGAAAGTTTTGGCACTCCACGTTTCTGAAAACAAATAATCAAAGTTAGAGCTGTTAATTAAAGTGATGCAAACTTAAAGTATAAAACGTTTGGCAATAAAAACTCTTATCGACGTACTTTACGCGAACTTTAGAAAAGTTGCCGAAAACATGTTTTTGGAGAAAATATTACTTCAATATAATTTAATTAAAATTTAAATGGTCTCATGTTGAATGCCTATATTCAAATAATGTCATTTAATTGCTAAATTAACCGTCCTGAACAATAATACAAATTAACACCCTATGAAGTAGGTATTTATTTAACAAATTAAAATAATACACAAACCTTGTTTGTTTGCGGCATTTGTAATTTAATTCTATGAATTATTCCTTTAATTACTTCCCGCTTGTGTTATGGTGTGGCCCTAATGCTTGCATTTAGGTACAAAATATTTTTTAATTATTCAGTATTTTATATTTCCACACAAAAATTAAAATTAGAAACTTAATATTTTGCATTGACGCGCAAGAATGGATAATTTTTAAACAAATTATTTTAACACCTTCGAAATGCTGCTTTTAAAGCAGAATATTCTTCCGAAAGACTCTTAAAATTTAATTTCCAGCTTTTTAAAAATTGAAAATGAAAATCCGATATTTTACAATATTCGGTTATAAAGTTTTAATGGAGTAATTGAATGGCAAGCAACTTATAAAGTTTAAATTTTTGAACGAATATTGCTTTCAGGTTTAAGGAAGTTTTAAATAAGTGAAAAATTTACTTATCTAGGAAAATTTGCACAAAGTGCTATAAGTATAAAAATATTAGAATACAAAATTTGAATTTTGAATTAAATCAGCTATAAGTAGTTCTAATTTGGTTGTTAACAAGCACATAATTAATATTTGTGCCAGTTGTGTGCTGGTTTTGTACATCAACACTTTTTAAAATAATATCATTTAAACGGTGAATGTGCTAAATTGATACCAAGCAAATCAATAACGCATCAAGGTTTGCTAATATCTACAGATTTCAAACGTAACATACAGGTCGTACCAGGGATGCAGACCTAAATTACAAAGTGACAAAACAAAATATTTTTAAAGTAGGGGGCGTGGCCAACGTTTTTTTTCATAAAGTGTTTATTATCCAATATATCCAGGACAGGCACTAGGCAAACTAGGCCACTGCCTAAGGCGCAAATGATAAAGGGGCGCAAACCAGATCGAGGTAAAAATTTATTTTAGGTATAAAATTAATTGCAGTGTGCAATATAATATGTAATATTAATATCTACTAATAGTAAGACAGAATAAAATCGATAAATTTTTGCTTCGCCCATGATGTGTTCATAAATTTGTCCCTCGAGAAAAAATAACTCCCGGCATTGTAAATTTGAATATTTTTTTTAGTTTAATTTTTGTTCGAAAGGTATTTCTTTTAAATAAAAAAATGTTATGTAAATCTAAGTATTTTTTTAAATATTGTAGATTCTCACCCCCCAACGCAGTACTGCTATATAAATGGGGAGAGGGGGCCGCAGCGATAGATTTTTGCCTAGGGCGCCAGGTCAGTGCCCTGTCTTAAAAATATGTACTAAAGCTGTGCCCTGGCCCCACAGCACCCTTGGGTAGCACGGTAAATACGATAAAACTTTTAGGCAATAACAAATCCAGCTGTATCCGTAGATTACGGATTTATTTTCAAAAATACTTGAAAACTGCAGATTTTTGAAAAGATCAGGGTAGAATCAGACACGTGCTGGGTGGCCTTTAAGGGCTTGGCAAAACTTTTTATATGGGGGCGCAACCCATGATTTAATAGAAAGAACAACTTAACTTTCCCATTACTGATAGTTTTCGTGGCTGCCGGAAATAAAATACAAATAAAAGTTTCAATATTTTTGGTCTTTTAGAAATTATTTTAGATTTTTATATTTAAAAATCAAGTACGATATTTCATACAAGAGGAGCAAACATCGATCCGAAAGCTACAAAATTACCGAAATGGCAAATTTTGGAGAATATCATTATTTATTTCGGCCGACAGGACCTTTTTTGGGGCGTAAAGAAAAAATATGGGTCTCCTCATTTTAGTATATAAATTGTATACGAGTTAATATAAATATTTATATAAAACAACATATTTCAGCGAAAATGAATTCTGGAACATTATAGCCTGTATAATTTGAAATTGATTTAGTCAAAAACATCTTCGAAGGCGACCGAACTCGAAAGTTATGGGTCTCTAGAAGGGCAGGAATTTAAATTTAAGTTAAGTTCGGCTATAGGTAGGAGTAAAGTACTGGCAATTACTAGGGGAGTCTTATATGTGACCGTTTCTGTGCTACGGAGGGTGCGTAAATCCGGCGACCCTCCTGGACTGATGAATACCACCAATAAGTAATAAAAACAGGTCAATGGAAAAATTAAACTCTTTTCTGCAGAATAATTATTTATAATTAAAATAATTTATTATTAAAATAATTTATTATTAAAATAATTGTCTAATAAATACAATTTTAAAAATACTTAAGCGTTTATTTAACTTGGTTTTAGTTTAAGCTATAATTATAATATATTATTATTAAAACCTACCCAGCTTCGTTCATTATCCTGTTCATAATTTCAGAACAAGAGCTTATGCTTATGTTCCTTATTGACAGAAGCCTTTGCCCTGAAGATGTGCAAAATACACTGCACGAAACTTGGTAGGCTTTAATAATTAAAAACTAAAAATTACTCTGGAGAAGAATGATTTTTTAAATTTTTAAGTTCTCCATTTATCATTAAACCTGCAGTTTTAAATTAACAATCCATAAAAAAGAGGATTACAGATATTCTCCAATTTGGTTACCCACACCCTTACAGAATGGAACTTAGTGTTTTTTTATCAGATGTCGTCGCATTTTATCTATAATATTTATTTTATTTAATCCAATCGCAACTAGGGGCAGCTGGGGAGAGGGCATAACTCCCTCTGAAATCACAAATCTCTCCCCCCCCCCAAAACTACAATAAAAATTTTAATTAAAACAAATTTAAATTTAAAAAAATTATGGGGTGCAGTGCATATTTTCTAGCTTAACGTGCGATAACTTAATTTTGCCCCCAAAATATTGAACTTAGTTGTAGATACAAGTATGGTCCTCAAACAAATTTTTAATATTTTTTTAAATGTCTGCCACGCTACACTTTTTCTGTAGATGTGAACGAATCTTTCAACTACACGTAAGAAATAAATGTATCATAATTTTGTACTAATTTTGTGGTCTTCAAATTTTTTTTGCGATTTCATCGCTCTTACAATTTTCGAGAGATTATACAGGAAAAAATTTCGTTTAATACTGACACGCAAGAGAAGATTAATGAGATTTTTAATTTCCATTCTAGCTATAATCTGCAACACAATTTATATAATATTTTATATTTATACTGCTATTAATATTTTTATTATTATTCTTGTCTATAACAGCATTCCTGTTATATAAAGTAAATAATACATACAAACATACATAATATTGCAATGTCTCAGTAATAATAACACAAGAAAATAAGAATAATGAGCGAATAATTCAACTGTTTGCTGCTTAAAGCTTGTTGCCCAGCAATAATAACTTGAGCGCATGGCACTTGAGTCGTTTGCTTTAATTCGCTGTCATCATTTTTCGATCTCAAATTTGCTTATAATATAATTCATCTTGGAATTTTCTTGTTCTATATACTATATTCTCATTCTAAAGCATAATCCTCAATCCTACCAGCATCCTTACATTTGTACATTTTCCTAACCACTTTACTTTCAAGCGAACAAATGCTAATTTTAAAAATTTCAGAAATTTGATCATATCAGCTAACTACTGCTATTTTTTATTTATATTTTCGACACCATAATAAACAAAAATTTAATTACTTCTAACAGCTACCTAAATTTTTTCCAAATTATTTCCTCTCATTAGGAAAACTACCTTTTGGTAACCATATAAGACATTTAAGCAAATGAAACTTTCCCAGGCAAATCAAAGGGTAGCAATTAACAATCAATAACTAGCGTATTTGATTCTAGTCAGTTCTAACAATCAGCAAGGGTGCATATTTCAGTATAATTTCTACAACTTCTACATAATATTTTCTGTCGAATAACAAAAACTTTGTAAATTCTTAATCTTATCTTTTTATTTTTATTTATTAAGTTTTAAAATTATAAACAAAATAATAAAGTAACCCAAGGTAAGAATGTGTATAAACCATTAAATTAATCTTTTGCTCTCAACTGAGCAATTTGATTAACGCACTCATTTGAAATGAATTATAAACTATATAGTTCGGAGTGGTTACCTAGTGAAAAGTTATTAAAATTTAAGTTCAGTTAGCAGCATTATTGCATTATAAAATCTCGACGTCTAGCCAGGTTAGCACTCTACTACAATGAATTATTAACTCTCACAGAATCAATAAATTCCACCAGTAGAGGTATTGGTTCACAACTGAAAATAGCAGGACCTACGTAGTTCTAAAGTAAGGTAAAGAGGAAGATAAAATTTATTGGTATTTTATATCGTAAAAGTATAAAACCGATTAATTAGAAACCAACACACATCAGTTCAAAATTAAAAGCCCGGTATGTTCGATTTACTGTCACTATAGGGAGCTAAATTGCAAATCTGGGGGTTTACAATTCCCATTAATGTTATTGCTCAGTTGATGAATTGTTGTTACTATCTCGTGGTTAACAATATCATCAAAAATTATTCATCAAACAGCTCTGGTAACATCGAGGTTAACAATTTTTTCTTAGAGTAATTCAATTAAATTTAACAATAGGCTACAGTAACTCGCTGAAGCGATGGTGTCAGGAACAATGAAAGTTGTGTTTGAGAAGTTTTATTGCAAGATGTTAATTGTAGAATAAGTTAAATTGTCAGCTATTCCAATTGACGCTAACAACGAAACTCCAAATATGCAAGTTTGTCTAATGATAAATTTTAAAAAAATTTAAATTTTCAGTATTTCAAGAAAAGCTAAAATGTTGAAACCTTCGTTGATTATTATTTTAAATTACTTTAAATTACTGTGCGAAAATAATTAACATTATTTTTGTAATAGCTTGAATATAAAATAATCAAAATTTAAATTAAGAATTTTTTCTTATTTCCCATTCAATTTTAAGCAAAATAATAATAATAATAATAATAATCTTTATTTCATCGGTAAAAGAATGTTGTAATTTAGATTAAAATTATTATTGATTACGCATAATTAATTATAATTTTGAATTAATTATGATAATTCAGAAAGCCAGCGAAAAAGTGGTCCAGGTAACAAAAAATAAATTTAGAGTTATCAATCAGTGTTACAGTAAAGAGTTCGTAAAAAATTGAACATATATCACTTGGGAAAAAAATTTCCATCGACAAAGATACAATAAGTAAATAAGCAGTTAGCTAATTTGTTGAAAATGTTACTCAGAGCAATTTTTTGTTGACTCCTTAATCGTAACCGGAAAGCCGATATTACAGAAAGATTATCAAATGATACAATCCGAGAGGGAGGAAAATATCCGGCTTTTATACGAGGAAAATCCCGAGCAATTTTGTAGTTATCAAATCAGGTTAGATGGTTAATCGAAAAATAATAATTCGTAGATTTATTCGATTATGCAATAAATAACTAATCGACGCCCCACGTTGGGTGCCATATTTAACATACACTTACAGTAATACATTCAAATTTTATCAGATGTAAAATTAATTTGAACAGCCTATATTATACCTTACTTAACTTTGAACTTTTCTTATTAAAATCATTCATATTTTACATGGTTTTCTTTAAGTTGCTTAAAGTTAGAAATTTATTTATTATAATTTCTAATTTATAGGATTTGAAGAAAATAAATCACAGAAAATATTGAGCGTTATTCAAAAAATGCTGATTGATGCAACACTCAAAAATTGATTTCTATTGAATTCAGCCACCCTGTATATTAGAGGGAAAAAATTTTAGGTTCTTTATTAGAATAATATATTTGAGTTTTTTATATTCAGTTTCAATACTCAACCTTTTTCAAATCCACTGTGCTTTAACAGACATTGATTTATTATGCTGGTTATACGTAAATAATATTAAAACATATTTCTACGTAAAACAAATTTTTAATATTTTAGAACAATATATTAAATTCATTTGGGTATTTAAATACATTTAGTAGAAGTCCTTAATCTGTATTTTCATGAAAATAATTATTATACATACCCACTGAAAATCAAAGTTGACTGTAATTAATAAATTACCTAACAAGTGCGGAAATGACTTCATTACCTAATTGAAATGAGTTAAATAAAGGAGATAGTCGTAACTACGCGGGCGAAGCAAGAAATTTATTCTTAATTGTTGTACTTAATCTGCTGTGAGAACCCTTCTCGAAATAATGTGTATTGCGCTTAAACCGTTCGTTAAATGAACGATACAGCTGAGAAGATAACGGTGAGAGTTTACTAACGGTTTAGTCGGTAGAAAAAATATACAATTATGTACTAGTTTTTGTAGCATCCTATAATTTCACACTCCGGAAGTTCTAAACATGAGTTTATGCCAGAATCGAAAACTAAATTTCTTACTGTGGGTACAGGAACAGTGAGTAAAGAATTTCCACAACCAATTTCTTGTAACGTACTTTCCGCATTATCTAAATAATTTAAAAAATTTTGTAATTTACATGTAAAGTTTAAGGTAAAACTTACTTAGTTATTCTAGAGGAAATAAGTTTCAAGAACTTCGTGTAAATACGAGAAGGAACGTTTCACAGATTATAATGAAATGCCAGCTTATCTAACTTGAAAATGCGTAAGTTGTAAATTTAAAGGGTTAATTGTAAATTCTAGGGTACATAATGTCAGAATATTATTGTTACGTCACTATTTAAATGACACAATTAATTATGTATACAATCCACTAACAGCAGCAAAAAGTGTTAACTGCACAATGGAAAACACCGCACCAACACCGGTAAGAATGTTTTTCCAATTAGGTTTTGTTGTTCTCTCTGAACATTCAGCATAATTAACATTTTCTTGCATTGTTAACGACCTTTTTAATTTTCTTTCGAGCAGTTTCTATTTTGCAATTTTAATTTGGTATTAATATGAAAATTTTACCTATAGAAAAACGAAAAAGCACAAGTTAGTCGGCATGTCAGCTTAGGAAAAGCTCAGGCGTGCGGACTCGCGATGCCCCGGGCAGTGCACGTAATATTTTTGCTAGAATCGCTTCTAACCAGGAATCGCTCCCGTAAAAAGTCGCCTGACAGTTTTTTTATAAGTTTTATACTGACTTCCCCGGGTATATATGTATTTGTAAGGTAAATATTTTACAACTGGTTTTTAACCGACTCTAATCTTCCAATCAAGCTGAAATTTTAAACATCGACTTGCAGCTTGAGACATTTTAATCTATCAAAGTACAAAATCATCTAAGGTATTCGGTTCAAATTCAGGGAGAGTCTAAATTTTCTTCTGACCGTCCCCGTGCTTCGGAGTGCACGTAACGCTAGAGATCTTTCTGTAACCAGCGTTACAGGCTTATCTGAGTTGCCTCAAATATAAAACAATGAATATACTAAAAAATTGTGGTTTTGACACCAAACATCAAGATAACTGTTGGTGAAAACAGGTCGCAGAGCTAACGTAAGAAAAATAAGAAGAAATTTGTTTTCTTACCTACCTATATATTATGCACATTAAATATTTTTATGCTTTATCGTGTAGAATTTATAGGTTTATTGCGTTTAGTGTTATATCTTTGCCTGTTACTGATGCAGCAATTTTCGTCAAAAATAAGTAAATAAAATTTACCTTTAAAACATATTATAATTAATATTTATTTTATGTTCAAAATGTCGTTAAGTTCATAATATAAAAGCAAACAAATATTAAATTAAATTAAACATTGAGTTAAATTACTACTAAACTAAATAATGCATTATAAAAATAATGAAAACGGCAAAGAAATGGGCTTTCCCTGTTTTAGAAAATTGTCCTTCGAGGTTTTTAGAACATTAAAAGCGACTTAATTATTTTAACAATGTTGTAGCTATATTGCTAATCCAAAATACGTGTCGTGTTTGCCACATCCATTTGCGTCATTTTATACCTATGTTACTGTGATTGAAATATGATTGTTTTTGTAATTTTGTAAAAAGCTTTAATACTTCAAATTTAATTTTAGAAGTGCATTAACTTTCATAATACACAATAAAAAAAAATCAGAAATAACAATGGATTATTCATTATATTGATCAGTGGTTCAAATTTTATTGATTCATAGATTCATAGATGATAGAGGATCAACATCAATTTTTTTCTTTAAATTTCGAAAAATCAAATTTAGCTCATTCTGTTGACGGTACGTGTGCTCGACTTAAATAGGTACTGCACATGTTTTCGTGAAAACTCATTGCCAAATAACTAGAAGTCACCCTAGACAGTCGCCTCAAATGGAAAGCCTAAATCACCTAGGTAACCGACCATGCCAAAGTATCACTACCAAACTCTGGCCGATGGTCTGCCGGAAGACCAAGATGTTACCTGCCAACAAAATCAACAGGATCCAGGTGATTCAAAACAAGAGCCTTGGAACTGCTTTCGAAGCCCTCTTTTATGTCGCCAACAGAAGACCTCACGCCGATGCAAAACTCGGATTCATCGCCGAGCACATTCGTAATTTGTGCGAAAATTTGTATAATTATTGTAATTTTTTATAAAATTCGCAGTATCATTATCAGTATCAGTATATAGTCATTCATACAGAAGAGCATTCTTCTAGGAGTTACATTCGTCTTAGGGAAAATTACACAACTCCAGTAGATTCCATCAGACTTCGAATCAGGTTCCTTATTATTCAACGATCACAAATTTTTTTTCTTTGTCTTATTTTTCATGTGGAAACAGTTAATGCAATAAACACTTTCAATTTTTTTTTTTTACGCATATTTTTGAATGATTCCCAAAATTTAATGTTAAATTTGCAATTTACGCCATAAACTACAATAATTTCATTTAAAAAAATTCAGTAAAAGTTATTGTAGTATCCCTAGAAATTAACTTGCTAAAGGTGTATTCTCATTAAGAAGGCACAACAAGCGGCACTTTGATCTTGCAGCAAAGATCAGGAGTATCGCAAAAAATATCAATAGTTTCGCTTGCCAGGCCGTCCTAATGGAGATAAAGCTTTATATTGGAAACTTTGTACAATATATTTCTAATCAGACTTCTTTTCTTTGTGTAATTTTCCGTATAACGCAGTTACATGTGTTTATGAATTAGTATGTGAACTGTAAGAAAATAAATTCTTAATTAAGTCGTTTTCAATTTATTTGTAACTCCGCCATGTAATAAGAGTTATGAAAACTTTCCAGCTAGCGCAGCGTCGTAAACGTAGAACCCCACAATATTCAATATATTCCTTCATAATATGACACCAAATGATATATTACTTTTAGAAACTAATTATTAACAATTAATTACTTAAGCTCTCCAGTAATTATTCGTTAAGCTATAAAGAGTATGCATGCATAATATTAATTTACTATCACATCTCTGCCAAACTCGTCTGTTGTTAACTAACTAATACTGAGGTATTCACTCTCAAAATTATGAATGTAAACATGTAAATTTGCAAATTAGGTGGAATAGGGAATCATCCCTAGTTAACAAGTACAGAAATTCATTAATCACAATATTGCTTTATTCAAATCCTACAAATTTCAGTTTGGCTTGCTTGGGAAAATCATTTTTGTATATAAGACAGTGCTCTCGGAGAGTCGGATAAAAATCGGACAAACTATCCTCGTGATTTGCTAGAAACTTTTAGTACAGTCAAAACTTAGACTTTCGCCTGGATAAACCTGGCATATTATCATATCTCTGACTTTTAACTTCCTGCTTAAAGCAAAATCCGTTCAGCGCACGTCTGACCACTGATGCATATAATAATGCACACGAATTTTACATAATCTACAAAACCAGTTTAAAAATTCGATTATCCGGTAGAGTTAATTAAACATAAGTTAAACAATTTTTTTGGGCGCAATTAATATTTCTCTCACGTCAGACTTTTCAGAAACATCTCTTTGTATTTTAATAATCCAGTAAAATAGTATGTATTAAAATAATATAAGAGTATATTTTAATTTGTTATGTAATAACATCTAATCGATTGTTGTTCATAACAGCTGTTACACTTTATGTCACGTTTATAAGATTAGCGACAGCTAGGCATTTGTCTGTCACAAACCAATACCGATTAATTGATATATTACACAGGGAGTTAGAAAATCATACGCAGAAAATTAGTGAAATAATGTTCGGTTAAATGCATTAATATTCATATAATAACTTGGAATAATTGAAAGAACACTCATTTATTTCAATCACGAATAATATTTTAATTTACATATTGTTACATCATAGCATTTTTTGAAGGCACCTTGTAACTAACCATTTATAATTTAAATTTTTGATTTAATTTTTCACGAAAGAATGAGAATTCGCAGTAGAAATTCGCAAAACAATTTATATTTTATTTAATAAATATTCTTACCATACCTACATACCTTCTTTTTTTTAAACATAATCAAAACGATAGAAACTTTTTGTTGTTACTTAAATGTTGATTTTAAGAACTAAAACAATCTGAAATGACACCTTTGTTTAACAGTATTTAAATTAAAAAGAAAAAAATAATATTAATATTTTTATCATTCAAATAATATAACTCAATTTTTTTTAGTTTTCCTAATTTTCTTTAAATTTAATTTACCTTTTAGTGTTTTTTTTATTATTTTTTATTCAAACCAATTTTTATTTTGATCAAAAACAATTTAATTTTAATATTTCATCTAAATGAAAGAGCGGTTTCGGATTTTTAGTTAAAAATGCCAGTTTTGTGATTTTTTTTCAATTGTGATTGTTTTTAGCGATTTTTACATTAAACTTATTGACATTTGACCTACATTGTAAAACTAAAAATTGTTTTCTTGTTTCGATTCCGTTCGGCTTCTTATTTTTCTCTGTCGCTGTTTCTGAAAAAGTTTACGCTTTTAACTTAAATGTAAAATTTTTTTCATAACGGCTCTAAATGACACCTGAGTGCTTATAAAGTCAAATTCGTATGTCTTTCCCATTTGAACGCAGATTTCCTATAAGAGGTGTATTTAGAACATTACAAAACTGCAAAAACAAATACAATAAAAACGCGAATTTTTAAACTCAAAAAACCAAAATCTCTCCTTAAATAATAATAGTCAGTTAATATAAATTTTGATAAACTCCATAATTATTAATTTCAAACTTTTATTTTATTTAAAGCCCACACGTCAATAATAAATAAATTCCAAAAATGTAATGGCGATTGTGTTTGTTTGAAGTAATTCGGTTAGTGTATTTTTCGTGCTGATAAAAACGAACATCGCAACGGTTTTCTAAAACTACACCTTCACGCTGCACTGAGATCGGCTATTTGTACACTGGGAGTGTGCATCGTGCAGAATTTTAGCATAACAAAATATTTACGAAAGTAATGGGGATTAAAGACCAAGCAAATTTCATTAACGTTAATTATTTTATTGGATTTTTTTTTTAATTTCAACTAATAAAATATTATAATTGTGTTAGTGCTGTTTATTTTAGCCAATCCGGTAGCTAAAAGCATAATTACTGTTACATAAACAATTTATTAAATTACGGGTTTTTTAATTTTTATTTTTCATAAAAATATAACTTCTGGCATTTTATCTTCAAGTAGAATTTTTAAATAATTATATATAATCACAACAGTGAAAAAACCCTTAAAGCTATTAAGGTTCTTCAAATATTGTAATAAGTAAAATTTAAACATAAATTTAAATTTATTCTAATTTCACACCAGATGGCTCGCTATTCCTGCTTTTAGATTTGTTAGTCCTACCAAGTCCTACTCGCGTAATTTAAATTTCAAGTTAGAAAACTAAAATTTCACAGGACATTGCATTGTTATATTTGAATATCGTGCTTGTAATTTTACATTAATTACTTATCAAGTTTGATAATTAAAGATTTTGTATTCATTTAGGTCAGTTTAGTACGTTCACTGTAGAAGAGATATTATTCGTATAAAAAGACTAATTACTTTTTAGAAAAAATTCTTAGCTTATTAAAAAATTTAATTAATTTTTTACTCTTTCCATAGCTCATCTTTATCTGAAGAAGATAAGTAGTTTAATAATTAAAGGCTTGAACAAATTTCAGAATAATTAAGTTTAAAATGTAAAATTTACATAATTAGCTATTAACGTTTAAGGTAAATTTTACTAAAACTCCGAAAAAACATTAGCGAAATTATAGTAAATTATAACCAAAGAACGAAAAGTTTTATTTTATCGAAACTCGTAGAGGAAACTAAACTTTTCGAGCTTCTTCTAAGACGAGAAAACTAGAACTAGTTTCTTCAAAAATTAAACTAGTAATGTAAATTTCATTTGACCAGACATGTAAAGTATTTATTATTTTTTTTTTTGCTGCAAATTAAACTTCAATAATTTATTCATAAAAGTATGAATAATTTTAGCATTTTTCACATTTTTCGTTGTCAGGCTTGATAAATCACAAAATAATTGTGCATCCAGTAATGGGTAATTTTATAGTTTTGGCCGGTAATATACTATTTTCGGAGGACGCAAAAAAATTATTAAAAAAATAAATAAAAGTAAATAGTATCTAATATAATATGCTATTGCGCAGAGATTCAATGTAAAATAAAATTAGCAATTTGATCTCTCGGTTGCTTGAAAATTACAACTAGTAAATAGAATCTTGTTAGCAGTGGCGCCGGAAGAGTCAAATATATAGGGGGGAAAAGTATTCAGTTTTGTTAGGTTTTACGATTTTAACGAAAATTCTAATATTTTACAAGCACTAGCTAGGTAGAAATAAAAAATTTAATTTTCTAGGGGGGCAGATGCCCTGCTTTTCCCCCTCTATCCGTCGCCTATGCTTGTTAGTACTTATTAGCACAGCATGAATACCTTCAAGTCGATCAAATATTTTTTTCTTGTAATTTTTGGGGGTTGCGAAAACTTGTAAACTATAGCACGAGCTGCCACTGGACAGAACATAAAACAAGTTTATGGATAACTTTGGATATCTTTTGTATTTATTGCACATGTTTTGAACCCCCAGCATATTCAGAGTAAAATAATGCTTTTGTTTACTTAAATTAAAATAGGCGGTTACGCATATATAAATTTATAATTCTGCATAATCAAGTCAATAAATTTTAACTGAAGGGTAGGTAATTTAAATTTATAAAAAATTATGTGCCTTGCATTACCTACATTATTCAATAAATATGGTGAATTTAATAAACAACAGATGAAAGGAAAAGCACTATTAACCTAGGAAATAACTACCGCTTGATATTTTACTTCTGCTATACTAATAATTACACTTCTAAGTTGGTGAATTTACGTCCCTTGTTGTGTTGCTTTAGTGGATATTACGCTGAATGTAAACGTTTATGAAATTAAAATTTATAGCCCTTAATATGTTGAACGTGTGATAAAAAACTAATTAAGTCAAAGCTAGTAACTAATTTTTTTTTAATTTGAATTTTAAAATTTTATTTTAGTTCCTCTTTTATGAGATATTTGCTTCACACACACGTATCGAAAACATAGCTTTTCCGATGTCATTTGAGTGTCGAAAATACATTCTTTCTTTGACGCACTAGAGCTTTAAACTAAAAAAAGTCAGTTTATTTTTATTGTTTTCGGTTTTTTAGATTTCAGACCAGTGCTTCACGAAAGATCCCGGATTTTGGATTTTTGCTTACAGCTCGGAAACGGTTTCCCTATCTAAAAAGTTTCTCTATGAAATTAAAGCTGATAAAATCTTATACCAGAAACTTTCTACTTGTTCTTGACGTATTTGTTTCAGTTTACGAGGTGTATCTACGCTCATGAAATTTGAAAATTTTTATTAAATTCTTTTTGTTTCGGATTGTTTAATGAACTTTGTTTCTTAACTTTTTACCGTTCGTTTAAAACAAAAGTTGTCCCAGAGGTAGTATTTATATTATGCAATATTATATCTTAAATTGATAAAATATTAGACTTAAATTAGATAACATTAGTTAACTCGTTAGAGATTAATAATTTTTCTTTTAATATACTCATGAAAAAAGTTTATATATTTTTTTCAAGTATAAGCTATATGATTAACAAAGAATTTTTGGCCGTTAAATTTCCATTGGTATTTGGAAATATTTTAAAAATGAAGAATTTTTGATAAAAAAATTTATAAATGTTTTTTAAAGGGGGTCCACGATTTTAAAAATATTTTGATGACATGATACTTAAATTTTATGGATCATTCAAAAATACGACCAATATCTGCCAAAAACTGGAAGCTACTATTTAATTGGCTTACTCCACAAGCTTGTCTCTGCCCATCCAAAAGAACATGTATGGGTCGTTTTCAATACCATTTACTTACAGCTGCAATAGTGATGGATGGGTTAAACCTCTAGGTATGTCCTTTTTTGAGTCCAAAATATATAAAATTAGGCATTCTCAGTTCCGGACGCTCTAGGCCGTTTAGACCAGCGCTGAACTCGTTAAAAAAATCTCGGAAGCATGACTGAAATCGAAAATTACAATTTATTCAACGATGTGACCAGCCATTCGATAACAAATCAAGCAAAGCGGGCTCCGCCCACTACAACATGCTCTTGCCACTATTTACGTCTAACACACATACCGTCAATAGAATGCGATTTTAACGTAGGTACTTTCGATGCAAAAATCGATATTTCAAGTTCGATTATGTTGAAATTTCAAGGAATACTTTATGTGGATCTATAGGTTAATCCCTTCATTTTCATGCCCTCTTCCAAATTCTGCATGAATTTTAATCCAATTTGCGTGTTACAGCCTATAACGCCTTATCTCACTTTTTTTCTTTTCTCCAGATAACTATCACTTTACCAACCTTATTTTGGGACGATTGGTGCCAAAAATTTGATGAACGAGCTCAAAGTCATAACAAAAACCACGTATAAAAATTGTCTAGAGAATTGGGCTCACCGCTGGCCCTAGAGAGCGCTTGAACAAAACTTAAGTTTATATTGAACAATAATTCAATGCTTTGCGTTTATTTCCATCAGTCTTGGTACTCTTTTATCATTTAATCTCGTTTTCTCGTTTAAGAGAAAATATTGAAAAATATGCTTATTTTAAAGGAAATTTATTGCCTTAAAACTATTTCTAAGAGTAATATTGTCTTAAACGAATGGTAAAGAAGTTTATCAATAAATGTGAACTAAAGAAAAATTTTTAAAAATTTGTAACACCTCGAAACTGGAACAGATTAACTATATTTTAGCTAGGGCTAACCCTTTTTGAGATATAAGCAAAAACCAAAATCCGGGACCTTCTTTGCACCTCTTGTAACTCCGCACCTCGTAGGTTTAGTGATATTCGGTATGTTTACCTTCCAACTAATCCAAACACAGCTTTGAAGTCAAAAATTAGGATCTCGATATTTCCGTCTAGAAATAGTTTTGAGTGTTCATTGCCTGTACTATTGGTTAATTAAAGTTTAGTCATCCCAACATTTGATTAAATTTAAATTCAACAAAGAGATACAGTAAAACTCCTATTATATCGAACTTCTGTGTGATGAAATTTTCTATTTTTCGAATTTTTGATCGGAACATTACCGTTTAATACTTACTTATAATAATCTGTTTTTTATTAGGAATAATATTATTCCTAATTATTTTTAGTAGGTAAGTATATTTTTATGTACTGCATCTCCGATTGGTTAATTTTGAGTTAGGAATCTACAAGAATTAGGAAATTCTGGCTTTCCAGTGCGGCCTTTAGGCCGCACAAGATTGGCAGTCTAGTAAACAATAATTTGACTGCGTTATATCACCAAAGTAGTCCTCAAACTGTTTTGTTTGTAAATATATCTGCAATAATTATAATTTTAATTATTATAGGTCTGATAGTCTAATGCCCAATACATCATCTACATTCGACTTCGGGTAGGTGTACTCTTGAGTATAAAATCGGTACAAAATGTGACTCGAACTTATTTTTCATTCTTTGGGGGAATCGGGAATATATAAATCATAAAACTGAGTATAGCCTAATCTAATAAAAGAAAAAGCATTTGGTCTTTTGCTGACAGTTATAACAACTTATTTATGCTGCTAAGAACCACGACGCTGATATATTAGTCTAATGTAAAATAGGTACTCAAATTTATGACAATTGTCATGTTAACGCTTTAAAAAAGGTATTAAAATTATTTTTACATTTTATTACATATTACATAATAAATAATTTTTAAAATTACATTTGGAAATGTAATTTCCTTTTATTTGGAAAATTGGAACGTAAGTAGTTGTACAGGGTTACTCCGGCGATCAAGAATTTTTAAAAATTTTTCTAAGTCCCACAACACAGTGAACTGCGCATGCGCCAATTCCGCGCAATAAAGTTTCATATATTTTAATTATGAGGGATATTAATTATCCACTAATTATATAAAATACATAATATTATATTTTAATTGAGATGATTATTAATTTATAATTATTTAATTACATTACGTATTATCCGTCTTATATTAAAATATACTGTTTTTAAAATTAAAATTTCATTGTAATTATTTTGATCGCCTACGGCGATGTCACATTAGTGACATTCCATTATTGTAAAATTGCAGTCAAAATCAATTAGTATCGTTTCTACTTTCTATTATATTTATCATAAGGTAAAAGGTATACCTCATTATGTGAATACCGTTTCTAAAATTGTTTTTAATCGGCGATCAAGATTTTTAAAAATTTTCAAAGTCATGGAATGTGATAAATTTTTCTAAGTATGGTAATTAGAACTGGAATGCATTTCTATGGTAATTAGAGCTGGAATGCATTTCTATGGTACTTAGAGCTGGGGTACGTTTCTATTCTAATGACTACCTAAGTAATATAATAATACGTAGACTATTAAAATCAAAATTAAGCATATTATGACAATAAGTGAGAAAAAATATAATAACCAACTTTCTACCCTTAATGATACAGATTATAAGGTATATATATCCTATAAATTTAGATATTTCTCATCAAATAGTTTAAGTTCACTTGACATCATCGCACTCAAAAATGGATACGAAAGCGGATGTTAAAACTTTGAAGAGATCTGCAGAAACTATTCAAACGAGTAAGTTATATTTAAAATTAATAGTAACTAAAAACCCTTACAGTTTAATTTTTTTTCATATTATATTTTTATTTATATTACCATATTATCTGAAATAGACATGAATTTTAAAATATCAGCATCAATGTCTGATGACTATCATCAAAATAACATTTGTATTTACAAATTGAAAGCTCAATATATAATTCATTAATTTATAGTTTATTTAACTTTGTTTAATTTGAATTTATTACATTAAATTTAGAATAAATTAGTGATCATCTATAAAAATTTTTTTTGTGTATTTAGCCATTATTACCAGAGGAAGCCTCTTTCTACAATCATATCAGTCCACGACTTGTGGATTATGTAAGATGCCGCTCAGCTGTTGGAACGTGACGCCCAATCATTGTCGAGATTCGTTCTGTAGCGACTGCCTGCAGGACCATATCAGGACGATGCCTGTCTGCCCAGCGGATGGGAAAGTAATCAAATACGTACACCTTTTTTGGAGGAACATATTAAAAATCACCATACCACTTGGGGAAATATGAAAAACCTACACGGATATCTAAATACTCAATTCAAAAATAATTATTATACTTAGTGTGTATATATATATATCTATAGATATAAGATTTGAATAAAAAACTTTTAATTATTTATATATTTATTTATTAATTTATAATGCCCCCATGCTAATGTGTCGGATGTGTGAGGCATCAAGAATCGTTTATCATCATCGGCACTTAAGGTAATTTTTGTTTGAGAGATACTATGAACATTATGATTTACAGATCTTATACTATTTTGTTTCCTTAAAATAACCTTATTGTTAATTAAACAATCTAAATAATCATTAAAACAAATTTGGTTCTTAACAATATAGTTTTTAACACCTTTAACTTTTTTAATGAAGTCTTTACCCTCAACACGCATGCTATACATTTTAGATCTGAGACCTATAGTTTTGAATGTTAAACATTTTCCAAACGTTTTTGGGCATGGGAGTACTCCGACTTATATTTGAAGACGGATGTGTTGCTATTGATGGATGTTTTTTGAGAATTTCCGCGATACTTGTTTTAATGCTTATGGTCTGGATCCTGCACATTATGTATCAGCGTATTTAATTCAATATATGGTTTTAACCAGGCGGATTGTTTAAATTCTAACACTCGGTAAATGTTTATAATTTTTCATACCATGTTTTAGAGCTTGCTTAAGTGCACGGTAATGAATAACGTAGCGTTCTTTATTATGAAGAGTTGTGAGTAGCTTCTTCTGTTTAGAGTTAGGTGGCGCTCGATGCTCGGTGGCATAGGGGCAGATCGTTGTGAACATCATGTAACGTGTTTGGATACTCTAAATCTACCACCAAAATAAAGCCAAGACTGTTATCATCAGGAATTTGACTAACATCTATATTGATATTATTACGCCATGAAAATTTTCCACTCGGTAAAAATTCGCTCATGGCCCAACCATATACTAAAAAAAGAAAGATACATAAACATTAAAAAGTTATTTCGGTTGAAAATCAACTTACAATTATTGACGTCGTAGTATTGAAGATAAACGTCCTGCTGTGTCTGATCGTAGTTGGACATATATTTATTATTAGCCTTAGCATATCGACTACTGCATTGGGAGATGCCTCCTCGAATTCCACGCTCGATGAACATCAGCATATCAATATCATGAATCAAATCTAATTCAACCATAGTTAACTTTAACAAACTGTCCCACGTAAGGCCTGGGGCTGACACAAAGTGTGCGGGATCTAAACCATATGTGTTAAAGCAGGTTTCACGAAAATTTTCAAAGATGTCTGCCAATAACCATACATCAGTTTTCAAATATAAATACGAATACTCTCATGCTCAAAATGTGTGGAAGACTGGTTATTTGCATCATAATCACTAGTATCAAATCGTGAAATGTCTTTTTTAATGCTGTCGTATACATCGGGGCAGCGAATTTCATATATTAGAGAGTCGGTATCACAGTAAAGCACTTTGGTTGGAAAGTTTTTTTGCATGTATCCATAATGAAATTCGTATAACTTGGTTTTAGATATATCTAATATACTCATACCTACATAAACGGGTTTATTCATCATAATCTCAGTCTTATTTAACTCGATTATCATTAAATTCTCATCTAAAATTGTTCTACTATGGAAATTAGGTTTAGCAATCAACACCTTAGCAGCATATCGCCCATTCCATTTTAACACCAACTTAACAATTTTTCTTTTCCGTACATCCTCCATGGTTTTACCAAACGATGCGTTATTCATTAATTTAAAAAAAAATGTTTTCTCGAACTCATTTTTAGCATTAGTCCTCATTCGGGTATTTAGTTCAATATAGGGTTTCAACCATGCCGATTGTTTAAATTCTAATATTCTATGGATTTTTAAGATTTTCATACCATATTCGAGAGCTTGTTTGAGGGCTCGGTAATGGATAACGTAGCGTTCTTTATTATGAAGAGTTGTAAGAAGCTTTCTTTGTCTAAATTTCGGTGGTGCTCGATGCTCGGAGCATAAAGGCAGATCATTGTGAACATCGTGTAACTTGTCTGGATACTCTAAGTCGACCTCCAAAATAAAGCCTGCGCTGCTATCATCTGGGATTTGACTCACATCTATATTCGTATTATTGCGCCATGAAAACTTCCCACATGGTAAATACTGACTCAGGGCCCATCCATATACTGAAAAAAAGTATAAAAAATATTATTAATAAAATATTTAAAAATAAAATATACTTACAATTATTAACATCGTAATATTGGAGATAAATGTCGGGATGAGTATGATCGTAATTAGGCATGTACTTATTATTAGCTTTTGCATATCGATTGCTGCATTGAGAAATACCTTCACGAATTCCTCGCTCAACAAACATTAATATATCGATGTCTGTGATCAAATCCAATTCGACGCGGGTTAACTTTAACATACTATCCCAAGTGAGGCCTGGGGCTGATACATAATGTGCAGGATCCAGACCATAAGCATTAAAACAAGTATCGGGAAATTCTCAAAAGCATCCGGCAATAGCAGCACATATGTCTTCAAATATAAGTCGGAGTACTCGCCTAAGTTTTGAATGTTAAACATTTTTCAAACGTTTTTGGCATGGGAGTACTCCGACTTATATTTGAAGACATATGTGCTGCTATTGCCGGATGCTTTTGAGAATTTCCCGATACTTGTTTTAATGCTTATGGTCTGGATCCTACACATTATGTATCAGCCTCAGGCCTCACTTGGGATAGTATGTTAAAGTTAACCCGCGTCGAATTGGATTTGATCACAGACATCGATATATTAATGTTTGTTGAGCGAGGAATTCGTGAAGGTATTTCTCAATGCAGCAATCGATATGCAAAGCTAATAATAAGTACATGCCTAATTACGATCATACTCATCCCGACATTTATCTCCAATATTACGATGTTAATAATTGTAAGTATATTTTATTTTTAAATATTTTATTAATAATATTTTTTATACTTTTTTTCAGTATATGGATGGGCCCTGAGTCAGTATTTACCATGTGGGAAGTTTTCATGGCGCAATAATACGAATATAGATGTGAGTCAAATCCCAGATGATAGCAGCGTAGGCTTTATTTTGGAGGTCGACTTAGAGTATCCAGACAAGTTACACGATGTTCACAATGATCTGCCTTTATGCTCCGAGCATCGAGCACCACCGAAATTTAGACAAAGAAAGCTTCTTACAACTCTTCATAATAAAGAACGCTACGTTATCCATTACCGAGCCCTCAAACAAGCTCTCGAATATGGTATGAAAATCTTAAAAATCCATAGAATATTAGAATTTAAACAATCGGCATGGTTGAAACCCTATATTGAACTAAATACCCGAATGAGGACTAATGCTAAAAATGAGTTCGAGAAAACATTTTTTTTTTTTAAATTAATGAATAACGCATCGTTTGGTAAAACCATGGAGGATGTACGGAAAAGAAAAATTGTTAAGTTGGTGTTAAAATGGAATGGGCGAAATGCTGCTAAGGTGTTGATTGCTAAACCTAATTTCCATAGTAGAACAATTTTAGATGAGAATTTAATGATAATCGAGTTAAATAAGACTGAGATTATGATGAATAAACCCGTTTATGTAGGTATGAGTATATTAGATATATCTAAAACCAAGTTATACGAATTTTATTATGGATACATGCAAAAAAAACTTTCCAACCAAAGTGCTTTACTGTGATACCGACTCTCTAATATATGAAATTCGCTGCCCCGATGTATACGACAGCATTAAAAAAGACATTTCACGATTTGATACTAGTGATTATGATGCAAATAACCAGTCTTCCACACATTTTGAGCATGAGAGTATTCGTATTTATATTTGAAAACTGATGTATTGTTATTGGCAGACATCTTTGAAAATTTTCGTGAAACCTGCTTTAACACATATGGTTTAGATCCCGCACACTTTGTGTCAGCCCCAGGCCTTACGTGGGACAGTTTGTTAAAGTTAACTAAGGTTGAATTAGATTTGATTCATGATATTGATATGCTGATGTTCATCGAGCGTGGAATTCGAGGAGGCATCTCCCAATGCAGTAGTCGATATGCTAAGGCTAATAATAAATATATGTCCAACTACGATCAGACACAGCAGGACGTTTATCTTCAATACTACGACGTCAATAATTGTAAGTTGATTTTCAACCGAAATAACTTTTTAATGTTTATGTATCTTTCTTTTTTTTAGTATATGGTTGGGCCATGAGCGAATTTTTACCGAGTGGAAAATTTTCATGGCGTAATAATATCAATATAGATGTTAGTCAAATTCCTGATGATAACAGTCTTGGCTTTATTTTGGTGGTAGATTTAGAGTATCCAAACACGTTACATGATGTTCACAACGATCTGCCCCTATGCCCCGAGCATCGAGCGCCACCTAACTCTAAACAGAAGAAGAACTCTTCATAATAAAGAACGCTACGTTATTCATTACCGTGCACTTAAGCAGGCTCTAAAACATGGTATGAAAAATTACAAACATTTACCGAGTGTTAGAATTTAAACAATCCGCAGGTTAAAACCATATATTGAATTAAATACGCTGATACATAATGTGCAGGATCCAGACCATAAGCATTAAAAACAAGTATCGCGGAAATTCTCAAAAAACATCCGTCAATAGCAACACATCCGTCTTCAAATATAAGTCGGAGTACTCCCATACCCAAAAACGTTTGGAAAATGTTTAACATTCAAAACTATAGGTCTCAGATCTAAAATGTATAGCATGCGTGTTGAGGGTAAAGACTTCATTAAAAAAGCTAAAGGTGTTAAAAACTATATTGTTAAGAACCAAATTTGTTTTAATGATTATTTAGATTGTTTAATTAACAATAAGGTTATTTTAAGGAAACAAAATAGTATAAGATCTGTAAATCATAATGTTCATAGTATCTCTCAAACAAAAATTACCTTAAGTGCCGATGATGATAAACGATTCTTGATGCCTCACACATCCGACACATTAGCATGGGGGCATTATAAATTAATAAATAAATATATAAATAATTAAAAGTTTTTTATTCAAATCTTATATCTATAGATATATATATACACACTAAGTATAATAATTATTTTTGAATTGAGTATTTAGATATCCGTGTAGGTTTTTCATATTTCCCCAAGTGGTATGGTGATTTTTAATATGTTCCTCCAAAAAAGGTGTACGTATTTGATTACTTTCCCATCCGCTGGGCATACAGGCATCGTCCTGATATGGTCCTGCAGGCAGTCGCTACAGAACGAATCTCGACAATGATTGGGCGTCACGTTCCAACAGCTGAGCGGCATCTTACATAATCCACAAGTCGTGGACTGATATGATTGTAGAAAGAGGCTTCCTCTGGTAATAATGGCTAAATACACAAAAAAAAAAAATTTTATAGATGATCACTAATTTATTCTAAATTTAATGTAATAAATTCAAATTAAACAAAGTTAAATAAACTATAAATTAATGAATTATATATTGAGCTTTCAATTTGTAAATACAAATGTTATTTTGATGATAGTCATCAGACATTGATGCTGATATTTTAAAATTCATGTCTATTTCAGATAATATGGTAATATAAATAAAAATATAATATGAAAAAAAATTAAACTGTAAGGGTTTTTAGTTACTATTAATTTTAAATATAACTTACTCGTTTGAATAGTTTCTGCAGATCTCTTCAAAGTTTTAACATCCGCTTTCGTATCCATTTTTGAGTACGATGATGTCAAGTGAACTTAAACTATTTGATGAGAAATATCTAAATTTATAGGATATATACCTTATAACCTGTATCATTAAGGGTAGAAAGTTGGTTATTGTATTTTTTCTCACTTATTGTCATAATATGCTTAATTTTATTTTAATAGTCTACGTATTATTATATTACTTAGGTAGTCATTAGAATAGAAACGCACCCCAGCTCTAAGTACCATAGAAATGCATTCCAGCTCTAATTACCATAGAAATGCATTCCAGCTCTAATTACCATACTTAGAAAAATTTATCACATTCCATGACTTTGAAAATTTTTAAAAATCTTGATCGCCGATTAAAAACAATTTTAGAAACGGTATTCACATAATGAGGTATACCTTTTACCTTATGATAAATATAATAGAAAGTAGAAACGATACTAATTGATTTTGACTGCAATTTTACAATAATGGAATGTCACTAATGTGACATCGCCGTAGGCGATCAAAATAATTACAATGAAATTTTAATTTTAAAAACAGTATATTTTAATATAAGACGGATAATACGTAATGTAATTAAATAATTATAAATTAATAATCATCTCAATTAAAATATAATATTATGTATTTTATATAATTAGTGGATAATTAATATCCCTCATAATTAAAATATATGAAACTTTATTGCGCGGAATTGGCGCATGCGCAGTTCACTGTGTTGTGGGACTTAGAAAATTTTTTAAAAATTCTTGATCGCCGGAGTAACCCTGTACAACTACTAACGTAACCATAAACTAAGCGGAGATATTTTCATGCTATTATTATTTACGACTTGGTTGTCAATCTTACTGCATATAAAATTATTGTCGAAGCAACGTGCGCTCTAAACCCCAAAAACGCAATACACTTAATTTAGTAAGGGGTTCTTATGCGATATATTAACTTTGGTGGTATTTTATTGCCCAAATTCAATATTTTTGCCTAAAAATATTTGGTACAGTACTGTATATCATAAGGTTTGAAACTATGAATTTTTTATTGTACGCGCGAGGCTAATTTTATCAAGAATTGTTTTTGTTGGCAACTCAAAAATTGCAATTACATTTTTCTTATATTATACCCCAGGGTGTGGATTTGCTTAGTTATTACTTACAATTTTAAGATAACGCCGTTTGCTTGCGGTAAGTAAAAATTTGGACGACATTGTTTTTTTAAACTCCTTTTTGATATTGTGCATTTTGCAATATTTTACTTTTCAAATTACCGCTACTTCATTATAGCTGATCCAATTAAAATATTTTTTTAAACTCTGTAAAAAGCAGAATGTCATAATTATATAGCTATCTAAAATATAATGATGAATGTGGCAGAAATCGAGCGCTTTATAATTCAGAACGGATTCCTGCAAATAAAATCCCTTCGAGCTCGTTTTAAAATTCGATAAAATACATCTGCTGTAGGAAAACATTATTTTATTTTCAATGTAGAGGAAAGACCTTTGGCGCTACCATTTAACTTACATTGTCTAATAAATGTTGCAATAGGATGCTTCCGCAAGACACCTGGGGGAAGAAATTTATTGCAATTTTTATTTAATAAGACACTTTAATGGTAGGTGTACACCAATTCATTAAAAATTTAATAATGTTTCACACGTTCACCTCAAGTTCTAGAAACGTTCTCAATGACGATCATTAATTTTCCATTTCATCAATTTTGCTATCCAAGAGATCAAGATAATTATTAGCATATTAGTATAATTTAATTTACATAGGCAATCGAATGGAATACGAAGTTTGAAGGTAAATTTTCGGAATGAGTAATTTATAAATTTAAGTAAATATAAAGCTTGATTAACTTTGTTAATGATTATTTATTTTTTTGTATTTTATAAAAGATTATTTCGAAATCAATATAGACTTCGTAACCTGCACTAAATTGCTGAACTTATTAAAATTTATTTATAGTCACAGTGGTTATAAATTCGAATAACCATATTTTATAATCAAATTTGCTACCACATAAAAAAATTTATTAGATACATACCTACATACATTGTATTTACGATTTTATGTCTACAGGTAAGGTTAATATTTATAAGTCGTAACAAAACCTCCTGATCAAATAATGATAAGATTTGAAAGGACTTGGTTGGATGAAACTTCTGCGTTTTCTAAAAAACGTAATTTCTACACCTAAAATTATTGAATTTATGTGATGTATAGCATAAGACAAAATCCAACGCCTGAAATCTTTCAATAATTTACTTCTTTGGAAATATAGAAAAACCTCATCCATGGACGTCAATATCTTTCCTTTTGGTTTAACAGTCTAACTTACCCATATCAGAAATTTTGTTTATGTTTTTGTATTCAGCTGATATTTCAACGTCATCTTCCCTGGGTTTCTCCCAATCAGTGAGTTGGAAAGGTTTCAGATTTCCGGTTTTCGTAGCCATTTACTTTTTACTTTATATCATGTTTAAAGTTTCCAAACTAATACTTCAACCTTTTGACCGTACTCGACAAAACACATTCCTTTTAATTATCGGCAATAACCACAAATTATAAAATGCATTGCCTGTTTTGGAGTTAATTGCATTTAAAGAGTTGTGTTCTATTTTAAAATTTTATTTCAGGCGTTCTATCCAGTACGGTTCCTCTGTGCTTTAGCAAAATCAATTTAAAATATGTGGAACAATTGAATTACACGCACAGTTTGTTCAAATACCTAACGAGAAATGCTCAGTTTGAATACTAATATTTCATAATCAAAAAAACTAGAAATGAAATTTTTCATTAGGCTTGTAAAATAATTTTAGGAATGGTAATTAAATTTTGGAAGTTGAAATCGCTTTTGCTATTAATTTGACTGGACAAACGTTTTTCGCATAAAGAAAATTTATCACTTTTATTTTTGTTCGGCACAACATTTCGTTTCATCCTCCATCATAATGTTTAATAGTCGTTTTTTAACATATAATATATTTAGTTTACTGTCACCATCACAATTTGTTTTCTGAACTCACCTAAAATGCAAACTGGAAAATAATGAATCTTTCCGCAGTAAATGTTTTTGCAAATAAAGTTAAACGTAGATATTATTTTTTTAAACTGCCATTTGTGTTACTTAGGACCGATTTTATAAAGAAATTTAAGATAAAAAGACAATCAAGGTAAAATTAACCAATGAGAACCGGCAATTTTAACTTAATTCTCCTCTTAAATTTTAATGCTACTTTAAATTTATTTTATAAATAAAGATAAGAAAAAAATCTGATACTTATGATAAAAACAAACAATTAAAAAGCAGAAATTTCAAAATTCCTGTTTTTCAGGTAAACCGCACACAAAAATTGATCACAATCTTATAGCACGGTGTTCCCTGATACACTTTACATAACTTAGGCGGTGATAGAGAACACTTTTCTACGAAAAATATTTAACAAATTTTTTTTTCTAAACTCCAACTCTCCAGAGTTAGGCATCTTTAAAGCATTTTTTTTAGTTTCCACATTCACATGTGGAAATACATACATGTACAATTTTAAAAATACTTAAGCGTTTATTTAACTTGGTTTTAGTTTAAAATATTATTTTAATTTATTAACATTGCAGTGCATATGTCAATTAAAATCGTACCATGTGATTCCAAAATTGATAAACCGCCTAGGCTAAAAACACAGAGAAAATAAAGAAATCAATCGATAAAAATAAAAATAAAGGTTGGGCTCGAAATTTTGAGAAAACGGCCAAGAATTTGGCAGAATATGTTGTTAAAATATTTCAATTTATCACATGATAAATAGCCTTTAAAGAGGAATATTTAATTCACCTGCTACTCACAGCTCAAACTAAATGAATCCGCCGGAACCGGCTGAACTTGCCTGGGATAGTTTTTAAACCTCGCTCTTGCTTCCGCGATAATCAGCTAGTTTTAACATCTGTTAGGATCCTCTGCACGAGAGAAAGCTGAGTTTTCTGCTTTTACAGAAAATTATACCAGGGGAGAAATAATTTTTATCTCAAGGTACCTGTCCAAATGTAATTCTGGATGATACCCTGCCAGAGTATCGACATTTAACCTGGGCTAAACATATTTGGTTCAAATGTTTTCGATTGGGGCTTTGGCATGCTCCGTGTTATATTCCGACCTATGTCATTAGCTCAGACTTAAAAATTCGTCATGTAAAGGAAGAAATAACATCCCTGACCAAAAATATCAGCTTCCACTAAGAAACCATTCTAGTGTTCTACTTAGTCAGTACTTTTCTTATTTGAACTGTTACTTTTTCTTCTTATGCTTCTTGATGGAAGCGTCGTGACGTTTTAAAGCTCTCTTGGGAAATTACTTCGGTGACCACTTACTGGCCAGACCGCGACAGTCTTCTCTGACCTCAGCGCAATTAAATGTTGAAATAAAACATAAAATTATTACAACGTTTCTAGTAATTTTCAATCAATGCAAAAAAAAAAAATTTTAAAAATATTGCTGATTTGCTTAAGAAAAAATTTGTAATATATAATTCATGGATTCAATAAACCAAAATGTGAATTACAAAATTTACTATATATGTAATTTCAAAAGGTTTATTGAAATAAAAAAAAATTTAATATTTTTTTAATCGAAACTCATTTAAATTAAATTTTATAAATCAATTTTAACAATAAATTACAATTTCAAAATCGAATAAATACAAATTTGAATATTTATGAAGGTGGATTTTGTTTATTGATTGACTCTTAGCTAATTTAATCAATTAAAGTTCAATTAAATTTGTTTACATTAACCTGTATTGGTATTCATAAATAAAAACATTGTATCATGTTTACGAAAGCCGCTGAATTGTTAATTGAATTTTTAACTTGATGTACTGTTATAATATAAATAATCGAATTTTAATTGATAATATAAACAGTATATTTAATTAAAAATACTTTTCGGCCAGTTATATGCCCCTAAAAACGCGATACCGCATCTAACACAACTTTAACACAACTCTGTTTATCTGTAAAAGTAGAAATTATGTAAATGTTAACAACAATGTAATTTTCACCCTTGAAAATTGTCCAATTTTATGATTGATTGTAATTTGGTATGATTCTGTAAAATTCAACATTGTTGTGAAATTACTCGGTAAAAGTACATTTTGTTGAGGAAGATTAACTTGAAAATGTAAAATTACATATTAAATGCTCAGTATAGCTTCTTTGGACAAAAACCACCAAGTAATGTAATTTTATAATTTTGAGTTTATTATTAGCTTGTTAATTTTTAAATTATAATATTAAAACTGTATAAAATTTAATCTTATTATTTTTAGTGTTTAGACAGGGGATGTCACTTAAGCTGACTTGATTAGATTAAACGTTAAAATGTCCATTTCACGTAAAACACAACAAAACTAACTCGTAAATCATGTAAACTGCGTAACTTATTTAAACTTTGCATTGTTAGTTACATTAACATGCCAACATTGTTTTAACTTGACTTAAAACTTAGAAAATTCATAAAGTAAATAATGACAATTCAAAGGAATAATGATGAGGAATAAAACACAAAAGTTTCATAAAAATCTCTATCTCACGAAGGCGAGAAGGCGACAAAGCTAAAGCTACTTCAATATGAAAATATAGTGTTTTACACTGCACTGCATTATATTATAATTGTCTCAAGTAAATTGCAAATTCATGTATCTGTTATGAATGGCTTTTCTTTTTGTACTTTATGTACTTGAAAATTACCATACCGTTTGAATTATTTTGGAAAGATTTCCACACCGAGAATCTGCTTTTAAGTAGTAATAAAATTCTTGACATTGGTAATGTAAAATGAAAAAGTGGTCTTAAAAATTTAATATTTTCGACTATAACTATGGTAGAGTTTAAACCAATTTTCTGAAGTTTTATTAAAGTTTAAAAAAATGGTGTAAACTTACAGATCAACTAATTTATTGCCATAAGTATTGGGTATCTGGGATCTAAATCTTCAATTTTTAATTAAGCAAAATTTAGCTTGTTTATTTCTTTGTACGTATTTCTGATGTTATGAAATATTTAAATATTCAGTTAACTGCGAGCTAGTATAATATAATAGGATTCTACCGACTTTTACTATTTTTACATAAAATTTAAAAACTGCTTAACTCGCAAACATATAAATCTATATTATTACATTTTGCATTCTTTTCTAATATAACAACAACTATTTAGCTCGAAAGTTTCTGTTTTCAAAACATTCGAAGCGTATTCCTATTTATTGGGATCAATAGCCATCAGTGATGTTTTTCATCCAACAAAATTCTTCATCCGTCCATATACTAATGCAGAAAGTAATGGGTTGCTTTCTATTTGCTTTATGTTTATTTGCCAGTACATTTTGATAAGCGATAAGAATATAGTAAAGAAAATTGATTATTTTATGTGTCATTGTCTTTTTATTTACTCTCTTAGTACCTATGAGAAATATTTCATAAAAGCGCAAGATCAGAGATATGTGCCCAGCACTTGATTTATGAAATTACGTTTGAATGAGTGAATAAATTTAAATAAAATTTTATGCAGTTAAGCATTTTTATATTTTCATTTATTTAATAAAAGAAAGAATGGAAAATTCAACGAAATTACCCTTTATTCAAACACGTCTACTTTTTCTGTTACATAGATCATTGTCACAAAAGTAAATGAAAGGATATTATGTTCATATATAGGTAACTAACGTAGTAACGCGCCAACTTCTGTCACTTGGTAAAATTTGTATTCAAAATGAAATAAGTTTTTTATTCGAATAAAAATATTTATCTAAAATTATAGTATTTACAGGATAACAAGCACACACACGCCCAAGAATTTTCCTCAGACGATCTCGTTACGTTTGAGCTATTTCATGATCAATTTAAAAATTGCCAAAGGGTCTACATCAAAATGTTGAAATTTGGTTTGAGTAATTTTCCACGGCAAATAAAAAGGACAGTTTTAATCTTCATTCACAAATTTGTCTTTGTTTAATAGAAATTAACAAATGTTATAATAGAAAATTAATAAATGCTATATAAAAATTCGTAAACGTTATATGAAAAATACAAATAAACTTAAATAATACAATTTATGATAGTAAAATTTAAAATTGTTGTTCTCAACGACGTGAGAGTAAAAATCATTTAAAATTCTGCCTTTATTAATTTTTACAGCCATAACTATATAATCGATTAAATGAGGAAACTTCTAAAATCTCATTTATTGATAAGTTCAATATATCCTTATAATAATGAGAATTAATTATCTGTCATTCGATTTTCAATGTATTGTGACGTCAAAATACGATAATTAAACACCATTTTTAATAATACTGTGCAAAAATGTTTGAGAAACTCTGCTTTAAGGTATTCTTTAATTTGTTGTAACCGATTCTTTTTGATGTTTAGACACTTCGGTATTTAATTTTCTATCATTTAAATAACAATCAGTTTAATTATATTAATTTAAACGTTTGTTGAGTTTTTGTTCCAGTTTAATTGATGTTAAAATAATTGTACTCCTATCTGTTTAATTAAACCGAAGCGCAACGAATGTTGTCTTTCAAGTTGAACCAAAATACAAAAAGTTTAGATAGGTTAATCGATAGTGCTTCTTATTCGATTCAAATCGAATTATACAAGCTATTGGTAGCCTTTTTTGGTAGTAAAAACCATGATGATATAATAATTATTATATAATAGTGATTATTAAAGAAACTATAGAAAAAGTTCACCACGTACTTGCATTAAAAAGCTGTAAAAATATAATTTCTAAAAAAATTGTTTTCTAGAAAAATAGTCCGTAATAGCATATATTTCCACATTAATGTAAAAGCTGAGTTTGGGGGGGGGGGGGGGGGATTTTTTCAAAAATAAGGTAATGATCAAAATTGAAAATTTCCTATTCATTTTTATAAAAAACGCGAAAAATATTAATTCACGAGCGAGAAAGTTGCGAGTGAATTATGTTTAGCGAATCAAAAATTAAATATTATTAATTTAAATTTTTACTATAGGAGATGTAAGTAAAAGAATATAAAAAATCCCAACAAAATACTTTACAATAAAACAAACATTTTATAATTTCAATAGTAATGTAAATGTAAAGTAGAACTTTTTCTCCCCTCAGTGTTAGAATGCTACTTTATCTACTCTTGCAGTTAAGTTATCACAAACTTGTTCGATTATTTTTCGATTATTTATTAATAAATGCGAAACACTCCCGTTTTGTTTTCACTGGGTCATCCTGCATTAAAAAGTAAAAGCGAAAATACTTTTTAACAAAACATTAGTTTTTGACATTGTAACTTGAATAGGATCATTTATTTTTACTGTACTTTTACAACTTCTCGGGATTTTATTAAACTTTTATAAAAGTCAAATTACCTATTTAAGTTTTCGATATTTTTTACAATACCTTAGCCATCGAACATAAATTTTTAACTTTTCTTATGAAAGTGTGATATTTCTTATAAAATTTTATTTTATTTATTATTTATTACTCCAGATAATGTTGAAATAAGTTAAAATATTTAAAATAAACTGTTATATTACCAAATCGTCTAAACTATGAATTTCCCTGGAATTCCAAAAGTTTGAACATTATTTGATCTTAAATTGAGAGTTGAGATATAATAAATATGTAGATGCGTTTCATACAAATCAGGAATTTATACAATTCAGTGTCAAATAAAAAACTAGCAATGTGACATTAATTTTTATTTTTAATAATTCATTTTTAAGTTAATGATTAATTAAATGAAAATTCATTAATCCTTGTTCAATCAGCTTGAATTCTACGAACTCACTTTGAGATATTTTCTCAAGAGCTTAAAACTTGTACTTTATTAATGAGTTGAATTTATTTCAAATTTCTAATATTTTTGTTTTAAAAATCAGAAAAATATACCTATTGAAGTCATATTTATAAATTTTTATATTTTTCATAAAATTTGTTCGAATAGGGAAATTCGCATTATTCAAATGAGATAAAAAATGATGGGATTACCCTAACGATCTCAGTTGGTATAGTCGTCGACTTCACGTAGGTAAGTAACCTATTTTTTACTTTAAACTGTGGAACAATTTGCTTTGTGGTAATTTTTACGATTCTGTGAGAATAAAATAATTCATTTTCATTTTACTGTTCAAGCTTTCGTGTTTATAAACTGAAGTATTTTATTTCCTACCAGCATGCGTCAGCAAAATTTTTTGCTGACTGTTATTTACAGTTTTGTTATAAGATTTAGGCAATGTATTACACCAACTTATATAACAGGGAAATAACCTGGTAATGAATTGTAGAATCTATTTGCATGTTTAACAAACCGTGTCAAAAACAAATATCAACATTTTTGTGTTAGAAAAAGAGTTGCATTATACGTTTTATACGGAAGCTGTGTATACGTGAGACGAATGTAACAATTTGTCAAAAACGTATTTCCAATAAGTTGCTTGTAGTAGGTATCATATTCCTAAAAGTATTATGAGTTTTTGTTCCTTAAAATATTGCAAAATGCTTTGTATATCGTAAAATTTCAAAGAAATTGAGTCATTTTACTTCCACCGTTTTTATTAGAAAACTAGTGAAATATCACATAAGTTTTACGAATATTTAAATTTTTATACCTATTTATTAAATAAATCTAAATAAAAACAATAAATCAGGCGTAACAATTAAAGAATTCTGTGTTTGATTACTTTAATACATTTGTCAAATGTTTGACAAATACTTGCATACATTTGCCAAACATTCGTCTTAAAAAGAATTTTTAATATAAAAAAAATTAAAATAGATTATAAATTTAAAATTATAAAAACTTTGGATGTTCCACCCCAAGTGTCAAATGCCGAATATTCGCTGAAACCTGCATCATCTGCAAGCGGCATTATACAAGTCAATACTTCTACTTCATTGCTATACCAAGCCTAACTTCCATCTTCTCAAAGTCACGTATAAAGTTCCTTAGTTGTATAATTAGTCCAGTGGTTTAATAAATTTTGTACGCCCTAGCCAATAAAATATTAATTTTCTCTTAGGAAATATGTATGTGTGAAGCCTAGTGTTTGGAATTTGGGTATATTTCGGCTTGTTTATTTTGACCTTTCTAAAAGCATTTACGTTAAGAGCACACACTGGATAAATATTTATTTTCTGAAGGTACGTATTTTAAAAGCTTTATTGAAAATGAAAAAGGTTTATAGTTTTGTTGTGTAGCATAATGATTTATTATTATAAATTATTAATTTGGCCTTTTTATACTTCTTCGTTAAATATTGCTCAACGGATAACTAATACATAATATATTATTTTTGCGTAATTTATTGTAGGCTTTTGTTTCAATTAAAAAAGGAGATTTAGGAATACAAAATGACACTAACCCTAATTCTATTAAAGCTTTTTTCACTCTAAGACACCCTAAAACACCGAGAGTTGATTATCATTATTTTTCTTTTTACTTCTAAGAAGATTTTAATCTGACGTTAAGTGCTTTAACTTATTGTGCACTTTTTGTCAAGTGTTACAAAAACAATTTTAAATTAAAAGAGAATATTAAATATTATTAACAGTAACTTACACTCGGCATTGCAGACGTGAGGTGTACAGTTTTGATATTTGTTCAGATTTAAAGTTAAAAATATAATCCCACGTGAAAAATAAAGATACATCGACTCTGCCTGGAGAAGCTTTATCAATTTAATAAAGCTGTGAATTATCTGTATTATTTATTGGTCCGCTCAATATCTTGCTTTTGTATTAAACTTGGCATAGATACATACCTGCGGTCATGCTACTTGTTTTCCTACTGTACTGTGAATATTAGAGACGAGACCAAACCAGTGATTCCTTAATTGAATCGCAGCAGCTGCATTAAGATGTATAGTATAAATACATAAATAAATTTTTGAAATTGAATCTGAAATCTCTCTGTCAAAACAAAAAAAAAGATTAACTACTGACCATCGGTGCAGTCCACATACGTCGGTCCACATGTGTATGCCTTAAACCTACATGGTGCAATCCACATGCCAAATCATCAGACCCTTTGTGCCTTTGACCATTGCATTGGTGCAGTCTACAATCGCATTATGGTTTGAATTAATTGTTTAATTTCAATGTCTTTTTCATTTTAAAATGAATGTTTATCGGTATTATGCAACCTGTACAGCTTATATTTTCCAAATATCTTTGTTATAAATTAGGTCGTGTTAATGAGGTCCCCTTGAATGAAATCTATACAGAATCAGTCTTTGTAACAAGAAATCTCTGGCTTTCACAAGCCGATGGATCACAAGCCGGAAGGATCAAATGTAAGTTTCTGTTAAATTGCCTGAATTAAGAAATTTCTAATTTGAACTAAAGAATTTTCAATTAGGACTACATTTCATTTTCTAACAATTAGCTAATCAAATTGTAAACTGATGACGTTAAAACAATTTCTGTATAATTTTCTGTATAATAAATTTTTTTGAAGATTTAAATTATCATTTATAATTTGAAATAAAAATTAAGCAATTGCAAATTTTAAAGCATTCAACTTTAATTGATTGTAATTTTTATTTTATAATAAATTTTATTATATAAAAATATTATGTATTTACCAAGTTTTCCACGCTCTCGAGTACTGTGATTTAAATATCCAATCTAGCTAACGCGTATTATTAACAGCTTTGGTTAAACAAACAGGGCCAAGATGTAGGCAAACTTTTTGTCAACTTAAATGTAATTATTGTTATAATAAATGTAATGATTATAATTTCCAGTTGGGGTAATACCGAAATTGCAGTCAAATTCTCAACAATTTTGCGAAGTCCACATTCTACTTGGACTTGAGAGAAAAGGGATTATATATTTGACTTGTACGAATGTGTGTTTGCTTTTGTATTATAGTTACAGTAATAATTTACAGAAGTTGACATGTGCCGAAAAAGTAATAAAATAAACGGTATGTAATAGAGCTGCCATTTGTAAATTTTAAATATCATTTAAAATGTACAAACAGCTTTAAAGTTAAAATTATTCGACTGTAATAGAATATTAAATCAAACTGAAAACTTATTACTTAAATATGAATTTAAAAATTCAAATTACAAAATTAATTCCAAAACTCAAAAAACTAAACCGTTTCTGTTTGTCCAATATTAATTATTTGAACAACCGGTTCTGCTATTATAGCATCTTCAGATCTAATATGTCGATAAAATATAAAAAATTTAACTTTTTTGAGTTTTGAAATATGTAACGAGCTTATAACAATGCAAAAAAGTTGCAACATTTATGCTGTTTATACAATGAGAGAGGGGTAATCAACCAAATGAACTTAAAAAATGCGTCAACGTGTCTTCTAAAAATTTATGGATCCAAAATTTCTTAATGCTATAAATTTTAGTTTTTATCTTATTTGTTTCAGAGTTTTTGATAAATATTATACTACATGACGTCAGTAAAACCTAATGTATGGCTGGGCGATCTATTTAATATTTTATAGATTAAGTGTAATTTATGAAGAATCCAAAGGAAACTGAAAGAAAAAAAGTACGGCAATATTAATTAAATATCAATGACTGATGAACTCTGTGTAACTGAATTGACAAACTTTTCATCCCTACTGAAATTAATTTATAAATAAAATACGTTTATAAAATAAATTATAAAAGCCTTACGGGGTGACCCCGGTTTCGTTATCATATACGATTTTTGTTTAAGATTGTTATTAATTTATTATAATATTTTGTAAATATGGTGCTTTGTCCTGTAAAGTTACCATTTTTCCGAACGATCTTAATAATTTTCACTGATCGGACGACATGGAACAAAGAAAAAGAAGAAAGTAATCACTTATATTTTTAAATTATTAAGTTTTTGTAATTTATTTTTTATTAATCCAATAGAATAAATTATTAATAATAATAGCAGTAATAAAAGAAAATGTTTCTTTCGTATTAAAAAAATCTTGACGTAAGTGTCGAAAACTTTTCTTATACATCAAACTGTTAAACTTCAGTCCTGAAAGAAAAATAAAATTTGTTTTAATATTGCCGAACTTTTTTATCGGCGAAATCTCTACAGCTTAAATCAATTGTTTGCAGAAAACTGTTTGCTTTTTACTTTTCTAAAAATTTAAAATTTATCATATTCATCAAAAGAGTGGGTCTTACAGTTATTAACTGTAATAAGCTACTGTGCGTCGCTAGCTGTGTTTACTGCACTTCAATTTTTTAATAATTTGATAACATAGGAAATTATTTTAAAAAAAGCATAATACTAAGTATTTTTCATTTTCTTGGCAACTTTGTAGGATTAATGAACCAGTGGAATGAGTACGACATTGTACACTAACCGCCACAAAAAGTTACTTTTGCTCCAAATAAAATATGTTATTTTTCTTCAAACATAAAAGCTGTATAAAAGGTTTCTTAGAAAAGTGTCGTTTATCACCACCTAAGAGGTTTAGAGGCGGGGACACCCTGTGTAAAATTGTTATTTATTTAGAGAAAATACGTCAAAACATACAATCAAATCTAAAATAAATGTTACATAATCAGCAATAATCCTTAATCGTTTCGTTAAATGTGTGTGTTAATGGTTCTAATCAAAATTTAATCCTTTAAATTTTGAAAGCATCCCAACCATTAATCATTACCACAAATACATAGGTAGATATCTATTATTCTGCTAGAAAGACATTACGTAATTGAAATTTTAATATCACTAACTTTGCTTAAAAATCAGCATAAATTTGTTTATCTCACACTTTTTAACAAATTGCTTACATTTAAAAAGCAAATTATAATTTAAAAGTTACAGTGCAACGTTTTGGCATCCGTTTCGCGCAGTTAATTATATGGTGGTTTCACCCAATTCATCCTGTGGTTTTAATGTTTCAGGTTGTTTTCCTGTTATATGCTTTTCAAATTTATGTTACATCTACATTTTGCCTACTTTAACTTTTTCACCAAAACAGTTGTAAATAATACTCGTCGTTTTTAGGGTATTGGAAATAATGTCGAAATTGTATCAAAATATTTTGGCATAAAAGAAAAAAGAAATTATATTTGGAAATAGGAAATGTTAACACAACTCATTGCATTTCCGACGTTATTGATTGAATTTTGCAGATAAAATTTAATTTATTAAATTTGTAAAAATTCTTATACTTACATAATTGCAATTACATCGTTTACATGACCTAAATGTGTAGCAGATGGCAATAAAATGAAGCACTCTACAAAAGAAAACAACTAACTTGTCTATAACAGTAATCTGATGGAGACATATTCTCTGCTCTACATCAATTACTTTTCTGGGATAGAGTAGATTTACCAGAATCGACAATCTGTAAACTAAAAAGTTTCGACTGTTACCGTTCAACTTTTACTCTTTTTAAATTTCTCCTAAGGGGAAAAATAAATTATTTGATAAAAATTATGTCTTAATACAAATAAAGAAACGAAAAATTATAGGTACCTTTATTAAAATCTCAAATGACTCTCATACTACTTTTCCAGCTTGGTAAGGTGGTTTTTCTGAATGAGTTAATAGACCACTTTAGGGGAATCCAGTAAAATAACTTACCAAGCTACGTACAATGTTTTATCTTCAACCAATCTGAAAGTCGTCTTTTTAATCAGATTTATTCGTCAAAATGCGACACTATTTATATCTCGCAGACAGTACTTATTTATTTCTCTATTTTCACTCTATTTTCTTGACAAGCAAGTTTTGCATACAAGGCGAAGTGAAATCAATGTAGTTAAAGTTAACTTAGTTAACGGTGAATCGTTAACAACTGTTACTGGGAGCAACCTTGTAAGTAGGCGGTTAGAGCTTTGGATTGATATGGTGTAATTCCTGAGCTGGCTTCTAACCAAGAAGACCGTAATGTTTTCAACCGTGTCTTTTCCACAAGGTGCTAGCAGAATCTTTGACATAAGCAAGGGCTTTCTTTTCAAGTATTTATTTATAAAATGTACAATTATGCTTGATTCTTATATAATAGTAGATTATATAACTAGGGTGTTATGAGGCTTATTAATCGCGAGGTGATAGGACAAAACCTAAAAATTAATACCAGATTAAATTTTATTCTGAAATTGGGCGTGTATTATGCTGATAAAAGTATATTTGTGAAATTAAAACTTTCATTTGATCAAAATAATATGTTTAGTATTCAGTTATTATTAATAAACCATGAGATATAAATTTTACACTAACATCGAAGATAGTACATTTAATAAGTAAATTTGCGTGGGCATGTTACTAGATCATAAGAGCGGAAATTAATTATTACAACTACAAAGTAAGTTACACCTCACTTATTACAGCAAACGTTAAGGGTCGTTAATCATATGTTAGTTAACAAGAGTTCATAAATATATACATAGTACATATGTATATGGTTTTCACTCGTGCAACCAAACTATTGCTCAACTACTCGTAATAAGTGCACTTCAGCGTCAACTATTAAGAAAATTTTAAACAAAGAAGAGAGCATATTGTTGAAAAAAGAGTTGAAAATTGGTTTACAAGTACGTTTTGATGTTACGAATATTTGTGTTGGGGACTTTTTCGGTAATTTTGTAAAGACAAAAGAAACAAAGATATTGTTGTTTAAAATTGTACCAACAGATGGCGCTCATATATTTGAAGTCTAAAAGTTAGTTCAACAGTAGTTCAGTTAAACTAAAGTTCAGAAAATTTTTAAAATGAATTTGAAAAGTTTTAATAACGAATTGGCTCTATCGCTACACGTAAATGGTATTAACTGTATTATTAAAGTGTACTTCATTCATTTTTTAGCGCAAAAATATAGAACAATCTGGAGCAACTTTCGGAACAACAAGTACGTGGCTAAGTTCACACACATTAATCTTGTTTGTGATTGCAGCAGTGCAGCGACCAACTAGCAAATTAAAGTTTTATACCACACTATTGGTCTACTTTTAAGACTTTTATGTTGAAATAATAGTAAAGTACCCTATAAAATAGTGTGTGATTCTTTTTAAATTGCCAAAGTAGGTAATTAATATCCGACCTAACTATTTTAACAGGTAGTTAAAGTCTATGATGCGGTTATAATACAAAAAAAATGTTGGTTTGCGTCGAAGGGGCTGATTGTTGCAAGCTATATTTTTGGCTTACTTGTTCTAAGCTGAAGGTGCTGCTTCCACAGCAGCTTCACTTTTTACTTTTTTTGAAAATAAAATCAGAAATGCCAAGTATTAAGGGATATCACAATAACAACAGACGAACAAGGCAGATATTTGCTTCTGCATTTCCGAATTTCAGAGTACAAAATTTTTTTTTCAGGTAAACAATAAACTTTTAAAAAAATTAATTGTTTTTACATTTTTTCCTTTGGAGCTCTTCTACATTCATTTTTTTTCTACTTCCGATCAATTCATTTTTATAATTATATGTAACGAACACAGTGCCGGATTAAGTATTTAAGAGGCCCCAGGCGCAATTTAATTCTGAGGCCCCCTCTAAAAATTTTACTAGTCACATCAGTTATCATTTTATTAGTCGACTTAAAAAAAAGGTTTTCAATGTTTTCCCTATGCCACAATTTCTTATGAATTATGAAATACGTTGTGATAATTATTAATTATTTTCATTACAAGAAAAGGTAGATAAAATTACTTAATTTCATTTTGAGAGCTGAATTTTGAGTCCCCCTGGATTTATGAGGCCCCAGGCGAGCGCCTCTTGTGCCGGTTCGGAAATCCGCCACTGCTTATTGTGCAAGAAAATGTTAAAAAGGTTAAGAGGAGAGCGATTTCTGATTAGTTTAAACGCTCATTTATGGTCACGTGGTGTGTTTTTCATAAAACTGCATATTTCTTCGTTTGTTTCTTCGTCTCTTATACACTCTTGGATCCTTTGACGATTTAAACCAAACTTGACAAAAAAGCCCAGTTTTTCAGTAGCAGGTTAAACCAAAAAGTTTGGATTAATCAATGATATTGCATAAAAAACAGCTTTTCAACGTATTTCATTGTTTAACCCAAATTTTTTGGTTTAACCTGCAACTGAAATATTTGGCCTAACTCAGTAGGACTTGGGAAAGGTTATCATCAATGTCAGATTTAGCATTTGAGAGGCTCCAGGAGTAATTTAATTTTGAGGTCCACTCTAAATATTTTTTCTACTCACATCAGTTGTTATTTTATATTGGTTAATTTTCAATGTGTGTTCCCTATGCCACAATCGCTTTTTTTTGGATATCTATCAATTCGAAAATACTTTAATAATTTACTATTATAAAGTATTAAATCTTGAATTAAATGATGCAAATCGATGCATTTTATCTAAAATTAAATATCAATTTCTTTAAAAAATACATAGTAGATACATAGATACTAATGCGAAAGTTTTAATATTATTAAAAGTACATTGAAAGGATAAAAGGATTAAAGTTAACTGATCTGACCCATCCGACCCTGTGACGACATATTATGACCTTATGAGTGGCTTTAGAACTTGAAGCTAATGTAAATCTATTGTTTCGTTAAAGTATACCATATCTATGAAATGCAATGCTGACGTGAATTTTTACAGTTGTTAAAATTTTCAAAATTTTTGTTAGTAAAACTTTAAATTGTTTTTCATAAAAACTGGTTCGATAAATTAAAGCTAAAAGCGGGCATGTAATTTTTAAATTTTGTTATTAATTTTCTAATATTCAATCATTTAAAAATTTAAATACTTTCAATTGCCAATTATGGCAGTTTTTGGTCCAACGAATATTATGATCCCGGTAATAAGGTTGTGTAAGTTGCCAACTTCCGTAAAACCTGGAATTTTAATTTCGCGCTTCTTTGATAAACTTTTAATATTTAAATTATTCATTTTTAATTCTGATTACAATAAAACTTACCCGGAGTTATTATATTGGTTATTAAAAGAATTGTATATGAATCTATTAATTTTTTGAAGTGATTTGAATTTAAAACCTGGGAAACATACCAAAACGTCCAAGGCCAATTAAATAATTAATGCAAAATAGTGGAACATCGGATTTTAATTTGGATTTAAAGAAAGCAAAATTTAGAAACGAATATTTTAAAATATATTATAGTTTTTTTAGAGAATAACTCACATGGTTGGTTTAAGACAAATGCAGTCGGGTGTTAATTACCCTCTTGAATTTTCCTCATTAGTATGACGTAAAGCGTCTGAAGTATAGACTACACTTATTTTTCATTTGACTCCGAAGAAAGTTATATTTGTCTTTCTTTATTCAGACTGAAAATTGTAATGATGTTCCAGAATAAGTACCTAACGCCTATTGGAAATTTATTTTTGTTTGCATTCTCTAACCGAACACAATCAAAAATGTTTTATCGATAAAGGTATTTATCTAATAAAATTCGCTCATTTTAAAATGAAATTTAAAAACGCGCTCGCTGCACCCACCGAGTTTTTAAATTATACATAGCAAATACAAAAATTACCCTCTTATTTTCAGTGCGGGGTTAAAAGTACCCACCTAATACGAAAAAGCGTATATGAATAAAAATGACAGGCGCGGCGCATAAGTTAAAATAGCAGCAGCTATAAAATCTTTAATTTAAACGCGTTTATTTCGTTTTAATTGGATTGCATAAACAGAACTTTGCCTGCGCTTATAATACTTGGTTAATTATTTTAATTTTCAAAATACCGTAGTTATTTACTTTTAATTTTAAAGTATTTATATTAAATTATAATTTATTCTAATTGGGTATAATTGTAAATAATAAAAAGTATAACTTATTTGTAATAACAGGGAATTTTAAATCAATTGTTGGTAATTTATTTGTAATTATGCCAATAATAAACGTTAAGATTAAGGACTTATCTTTTTATTGCTCAAAGTTTTTCAAATATACAAGTTGTTTAACCCTTTCGGGTTACCTCGCTTACAAATTTCATTATTTAAGCCTTATTGCCTTTAACGATTATATAATTTAACTTTGTACAATAATATAAGCCTGACAATATTTTCAGATTATGTTTTATACTCGCTACACCACAGGGTTCCACACGAATAAATTGCTCTAAATCCGAATTGATAAACCATATTTTTATATCAACCCACCTTTCAAAATGCATAATCATAACTTTCTCTGCAAATACATTCATCCACAAGATTTTAAATCCCATCTGAAGCTATAAAATAAAATATAATAATAATTTTTTCAGAAGCACAGGACCGGCATGGCAGTACCGTATTTTATTAGTTTCTATTTAAATACTTTGATAAAATTTAACTTTTGTGCTCCATTATTGAAACTAGGCTTTTCAAGCTATCACTAGAGAATTGAAAGTTGACATTTGCTGCTAGCCAAGTTAAATGGAAGTTTTCGGATAGAGAACAATTCAAAGCAATTGAAAACTCGCAAAATTGCCTTGGAAATGGGCCAGAACGGTTAATAAGATAGAAATAATGCAATACTATGAATGAAGGTAAATTTTTATCCTGTTTTTGATCAATTTTGAAACGGACTTAAAGTGCATAAAGCGTAAGTGACTCTTGTGCCTGGAGATTCAAGTGGAAATGCGAACCGGAAAAAGTTACTTTGCGCACTTAATATGCAATTTTCTGGACTAAGGAAAAAAAATTATTTTGTAAGCGTTTCCAGAGCTTCTTACATGCAGATGAGTCAGTATTATCTCTAAAATTGTTCAACCATATTATGTCACAGCTACTTTTAGTCATATCAATCCCTGCATGCAAGAACACTTCGGTTCTAATTAATAGTTAAATAAAGACAAAGGCACAACGCTATTAAAGCCCCAAGTAATAATTTCGGTATCACTTTATCACGTTGAAAAATTAACGAACTAAATCTAAAAAAATTTCATGGCAGCGAATTACGTTACTAAAACAAACATATTTTTTAAGTGCTTTTGTAACTATTCGTAGTAATTAATGATTGCGGAAAACAGTGAAATTACGGCACTAATTAAACATAGTAAAATAATTATTTTTAATTATTCTAGTTATTGGAAAATGGGAAAATATTTCATTGTCAAAATTAATTACACAAATTATTTTTGCTTGGAAAATTAATTTGGTTTTCATGCTTTCTGTCAATTTCTTTAAAATTTACTCCCACTACCCTATAATTAAATTTAAAAATATTCATCCAAAAATTTAATCTCTGATATTGTTTAATTAGATAAAAATGAAATTTGAAACAGCATCATCTGGTACATCTTGTAACTATACTTTAGGTGTATTAATATACTTTTTGACGTGAAATTATGATTTATTACGGCATATCGATTAATGTTCATAACTGCAGGAAACGTATTACATTAATCTGGATTTATCAAGTTTGTATAAATTGACAAACGTAAATTTCATTAAAATTTTTCTTTGTTAAACTGTAAAAAATGTATAGGTAACATTTGTTTCATTTATATTAGCATACTAGCTCAACGCCAACATAAATTGGAATTTTTTAATTAAAGTTAATTTTCATTTTATTAAAATTTTTATTTTTCCATTAATGAAAATTGTTATTTCAGATTAAACAAAATTTTTCAAAAAAACGGAATAATAATTCTGCTGTGATATTTCTGTAATTTTTTTTAGGCAAATATTGGCTCAACAATATTGGTATAAGAATTACTTTATTAATACCAATCGAATATATATAGCTGTTATGCAAATTACCCTTTATTATATTATGGCGCAGCCAGCTGTCAAAATTATACAAGGTTTTGGTCGTTAATGCTACAAGATTTGTAGTTAAAACTGTAAGCAGTTTATGGGACTTAATATTATTAACTTTGATCCCCTACTCTATACAAAATTCCAATATCCAAAATACGACAATTTACTGCATCGATGCGTTGATTGTATAGAAATTTATAAATTTGTACAGTTCAGATTAACGCAATCAAGTAAAAACATGATTGAAACGCATAAGATGATTTTGCTTACCTCGTTCCGAACATCGAGCTACGCAATCTCTGACCAGGCTTCCTTCGCTGACGTATTTCTAAAAAAAAAGAAAAAGTTTTAAAAACACAATGAAGAAACCAATATTTTTAAAAATATTCCAACGTTTTAAATTTTTTCAATATCGTCAGTTGAACATCCAGGTTCTTGGATTCCGACATATTGGACAAAAAATAAAAATATTGGACAGATAAAATTTTAAATTGGCCACTTCGTAGAAATTTCGTCTTGATAATGCTAATTGGACTACTGAGTTGATTAAAAGTGAAAAAATTAATCTCGGCAATCCCATCTCTTTGGAGATCTTAGTGGTACTCCAATCAAAATTTATTTATATTGAAGAACTTCAAACTACTGCATATTTTGCTGCTTTCTTAATTGAAAAGGTTTTACGCAATAGTAGAGATCGGCGAGCTATAGTAAAATTTAATGTATTGGATATAAGATTTTATTAGAAATCAAAATTTAACATTCGATAAAATTATAATTAAAAAAGTCTATTTCAGTTCTGTTCAACTATTCAGTTTCTATACTATCGAATGATCGTATAATTGATTTTAGCTCAATTTTTGAAATAATTGCATGATAACTCATTTGCTTAATATGATTAACTAAGGGTTTAGTTCATTCTTTGAACACTTTCTAATTATATCATGATATAATAAATTTAGTATGAAAATCTCGTTAATCCATTCCCCACTAATTGGAATATAGTTAATCCATTCGCAATTGACAGCGGTGATGGTGAATTATCTTCAAACTCTCCTTTTTCATTGCATAAAAAAATTTCGGATTAACTAAGATTCGTCCTAGATTTAGAATAACTAGGAGCAGACACCGCAGAAAATAGTGGTGCTCTAACATACACATAAAATAGACATTTTATAAGATATAAAGTTATATTATAAAATCAACTTCATAACTTCATAAAAGTTATGATTAATATACAACACTTTTCTGCAGATGTTCTCTTTATTATTATTTTTTTTATCTGAACCAACCGATTTCATGTACTCAAGTTCGCATCATCAGTGACAGGATACGAATGGAAGTTTATTGAAGTCGTGATATTTATTATATAGAATATGGTAGATTTTGAAAAAAACTTTAAAAAGTTGGTTCAAGGCAGGAAAGCAATTCCAAAGGAACAGAAGAAGAAGGTTTATATTTTACTAATCAACGTTAAGTTAGTGCCAAATAAAGTGAACATTTTCCAAAATTGATGTTACATTGCAGTGGCGGCTCGTGCTATTGTTTGCAGGTTTACGCAACCCCCAAAAATTACAGACATGATATTTTATATAAAAATATATAAGCATTAATCGTATTAATCTATAAGATTTTCAAAATAGGCAATAATGGCAGAATGTATGAATTAAGAAATTAATGTAAAACTTTTCAAAAAATGCAATTTAAATAAACAAATTTTCAATTTTGACTTGTACAAAAATGCACTTTTTTAATAACAAACAGCCATATCTTGACTAATTTGAATTGTAAACGAGAAAGAAAAAACTAAAATTACAAGAAATTAAATTACTACCTTTCAACTTCGTTTTTACAACTTTTTTGTAATAAAAATAAATCGTGAAAAACGTGTGTTGAAATTTAACTCTTACAAAGCAAGGAGTGAAGAAATACAAAGGTACAAAATCTTTTTTAAAAAATGTTTACCTCTAGTGAAAGGTAAATTCAAGCTGAAAATTTAAAATTTCCAGAATTTAAAAATTTTATTCGGAAAGCACGTAATTTAGAAACTTACATATTATTTAATAAATAATTTAGCGGACAACGAATCTTGGGTAACTTTTTTGTACAAATTGGTGAAACCCTAAAGAGCAGTTCAATGTAAAAAATGTTAGGTTGGAGAAGATTTAAAGGCACAACCAAAATCAGTGTAGTTCACTAATGTGATAATAAACAATAGATTTTGATTTATATTTTATATAAATCTGACTTATTTCTTTGCTCAAAATTATAGTAATTATTTATAATATTTTTCCACTTGAAGTTAATAGAAAGTCAAACACAATTAAATGTTTATTGGATTGATTGGTAACAAGAAAATACAACACGTGCGACTCATTTTATGGTGTAAATACAAAATATTTTATAAAAGTTCTTGATAAAATATTTATGAAAGGAGTGAAGAGATAAAACCTATGTAAATCCCAAGAGACATACAAACTGGACTTTCATGATTCAATGAATAATGCATAGAGACAGATGAATGCCAGTCTAAGCACAACATTTTGAAGTGAAAATGCAAACTTGAGCTGCTTCTTGTGTCATAAAATGGTTTAAGTATATAAATTTAATTGAACACAATAAACTGAATAATTTACAGTTTCTTTGTAGTTAGTATGCGATATAATTATCAAAACCAATTTTATAATCAATTCAAGTCTATAATTTTAAAAACCCTAAACAAGCTTTGGTGCAATTTAATTTAATGGAGCGTAGAGATTCCAAGGATCCTATTGGTGGGTTTATAGCAAGGTCCACCCACTCACCAATAGAATGCTAAGGATCTTTCCGTTGAATTTAATTTAAGTATATTAAATGCTTGCATAAACTCACCATTTGCTGCTACTTAAAAATTGAGAGTACATTTTGTAAATTATCGTAATCTTTTACATATAACCGCTATCTGCTTGTAATAGTTTTTGAAAGCTTTAATCTAGTAATAGTCAATAATATGGAAAGTTAAAATGATAACAAGGTTTAAGTGAACTTTTCACATTAATTTAATAGAGCAGATCGAATAGTTTACAAAACAAACTTTGACAAGGGCCAGTAATCTATGCTACCCATAATAATGAATAAACAAAGTAGGTAGTTGTAATACTGCTAACTTCATAGCTATAGGGTGTAGCGCTTAAGCACTGAGTTGACATAATATGAAAAGTCCCAAATTTTTGTGGTTTTATTATTTATACAATCAGCATTGACGTTGAAAACTAATGGACCGTTTTTCAGAAAGAACAAATTGTCATTGTAACTGTGGCAGGCCTAAACTGTGGCTTTGTACTACCTTAGTGCACTGAAAATTCAAATGAATAAATTATCAGCAATTATCATCCCGCTGAGTTTTAAAACAAAACCACTCTCAGCACTAAATTTTAGTACTGTCAACATTTCAATGCCAAACGAAACAGAAGGATAGCTACTTTTGGTATAACCTAAAATTTTAAATTTGTTTTTTTAAACATCGAAGTAATTTGATGTTTAAAGATTTGTAGCAGATTTGAGATAGAGAATTGTGAAAGTAATTTAATAATAATAATTAAATATAATAGTTAATTAGTATATTTCACTTTTGAAGAAAACACATAATATCATATTTATTTGGAGCAAGAATAACTTTTTGTGGCTCGTCTAGAATTATTTCTGTCAATCCTACTCAGACTCGTCACGAAAAGTCATACTTGTACTCCTTACAAAGTTTTAACTTTAAAATTGTCGGAATATATTAACCGAAATGTTAAAATCAGTTCATTTTAATAAATAAGTTAAATTTAAACATCCTAGAAAATTTTAATTTAATGATAACATAATAATTGCATTACCCCAACTTGTCATTGTGCATTAGTATGGTATTTTTTTGATTATCAGAAGTAATATAAAATTATGATTGAATAAAATCCTGTCATTGCGCATTGTATAATTATGATTGAATAATTTTTAAAATCACACACTAATATGACGTTTGAAAATTAAAATTTGTTAATATTTGCTAGTAAAAAATGACCTTTTATTACGGTGACGGAATACTATAATTTTTATGTAATTTTAATCGAAAGTAATCATTATGACAGTGTTTTTTTATATTTTATAGATGTAATATGATAATAATAATAATTATCTATCTAATAAGAGTAGGCAGGGACGTTTCAATTTTTATTAGTTTTATGCTTATGTTTTATCATAGCGGAGATGATATCTTGGTATTTTTAGAAACATATCGTTAAAAACCTGCAAGTTTCCAACTACACTCTCAGGAACTGTGAGTTAGAATCTTGAAGCTAGCTAACCCGTACAAGAACATCTATGATTTAAAATGGTAAGTTATAGTAAAACTATCCATAATTGGACGATTATGGAGATTTGGACCAGATCTAAATAAAACTCTAACTTTTCGCAACGTTTTGAATTTATATTTCTTCATCTTCAGGACCGAAGTTCAGTTTTAGCGGCCGAAGGTACATCAAAATATGTGAAACCAAAAAACAATATTAATTCATTTTAAATACTAAAAATATCTTTAAAGAGTAACAATTTTTTTCTAAAATTAAATTTTTTCATTTAGTTAATAGTAGATATTTTTACCAATTTATTACCTAGTTTACACAATTAACAATAATACGCGTGAGCTTTTGTTATTTTCTTAGAAAAGCATTCTCACTTATTATTATAATTTGTATAGCAATCAAAATTTTCTCAAATGTACCTACTTATTCTGCAAAATGAAAACAATAAGATAAATTTATTGTTTGAATAAAAGTTTCTTACAAAAGAACAATATCGGATAAACTTCGTAGCAAAAGCAGAAAAAATTATACTCGTTAAGTTTTTGTGCCAAATACGTATAAAAACCATTATTCCAAAACATATTTCCGAAATTACTCTTTTCTATAATAATAATTATATAAATCGGAAGATATATTAAAGAAAAACTTCTATTATAGAAATACAAAATAACAATAAACCAAAATCTTAAATTGTTTTTTCGGCATAATATTGGAGCTGAGAATAGTAATTTTGAGAATAAAATTTAAATATTCTATTGTTCGTGTAAACTAAATGTTTAATAAATAATCTTTTTATGTAGTATGTTTAATAAGGGTATAAATTTTGAATAGCTAACAAAATTACCTAATTCATAATAACAAATTCGTATACATATATATTAAAATTTTCCAATATATTTTATGTTAAAAATAGGGGATGTAAATTTAAATTATGTTTTTATTGTAATAAAAAATACATTTTGAAAGTTTTGAAATTTAAATTTTCAAGATAATAATAATTATATGGAGAAAAAGTCGAACAAGAGTTTTATCACTTTAGGAAAATACAATTTCACTTAAAAATTTGTGAAAAGTCAGAGTAATACATTACATTTTTCAAAATTACTGCAAAAACCGTAATGATAAAATTTAATGCGTTTTTAATTAAATTATCTGTTGAATAATTTGTCCACTCCTGAATAATTAATTCTATAATATCCAAAAAATTATTGTTATTTGAAAGTTTGTAGAGCGAATTTAAACAAATTATGACTTCATAATTTTTTTAACTAAATTAAGCGTTTGAATTATTTTAATAATAAAACTCAAATTAGACAAATGCTTTTTTAATATCTTAAAAACCAAATTTTATTGATATTTTTTATCTTTTGTATGATACAGTAGGAAAAAGAGCGGGCCTACCGAAGTCCCGAAGGCGCAGTGGAAAGAGCAATGGTGGAAAGGAAATAAAAGAAAACTTCATTTTATTTATTGTTACTTTTATGTAATTATGCTTTATATACCGGATGGCTCGCTAAAGCTTTGATAGACTCCCAAGTTATTATTCAAGTGGCGATTGCCGAGCAGTGAACGTTGAATAAATTTTAATTTAGAAAAATACGACAAATTGCATATTACATAAACTTCATCCGTTCCACTACCAACGGTTTTTTATTAATTTTCTTTACGTTCTGCATACAGGCTATATATAGTTTTTTCAAAATTTTATTATCTAATATTATAATAATAATTAGACCGGTGAGCGGCCAAACGTTCATTGCTATTTGGGGGACGATAATCTTTTTTATTGAAATTCTAGAATTATTTAAATCTAATAAAGTTAGTGAATTTCTATGACCGTGGACCGGTATGATCTGAATGCCAGGGCCTGTTTTTCTTCCCAGTCCGCCACTGTGCTCAACCCTTCGACAGATTATTTTAATATTAAAGTTTCTCTATAAAGGATTATAGACTCAATTTCAAATTGATAAACTTGATAAAAGGAACAAAATTGGAGGATTAGTACAAAAAGTAAATGGATTGTTTGGATAACGAATATCAGAAAGCATTATTATGATTTTTTTTATCATGATAAATATCTAAAATTGTAATTCAAAGCATCCCCTTAATATCGCACCAATGTAATTTCCAAATTATTTACGTATTTACTAAAAGGTCGCTATATAATTAAACTGGAATCTAAATAAATATACCAAGTCTAAATGATATTGTTAGGAAATTCTGCAGAAGAAGGAGACTAAGGATATACAAAAAATTAAATTAATGTATAAAAACAAAATTTTATTTACTCGACTAGCTAAATGTAGTTATTTACTTGTTATTCCCACAGCGAAGAGGGTAAAAAAAAATTTGTCATGCTAATCGTTATGTATGTATACTTCAAATGAAAAAAAGTCTTTTTTACCGAATCCTCCATAGTACATCTCTAGTAATAAACCGAGATATTCTTACTGGGAAAATTAAAACGAAACGATCCGAATAAAAATTTAGTCTGCATTTAAGACAAATTTCGATTATTTATAGTTAGATAGATATGCTTTATAAAGCAAATTTAAAAATTTTATTCCGGACGTATTCATAAATTTTTAAAATATGATTTCCTTCGTACAGTCGTATATAAGAACTGGATTTTCTAAAAGAACAAGTCTGACAACAATTAAAGAAAATGTGATTAAATAACTGTATATTATTTTTATATCTAAAGGTTTTACTTTCTTTCTCCCTATTCCCTATTTGTATTTTGTATTGTACGGATTAAAAGTGGTCACTTTTTGACAAGCAATTTTTTCTTGTAAATGTTGATTTATGTTGGTATGACTACACTAACCATTAAAACATAATCCCATTAGGTACGCTTATGCTAGGTTATGACACAAGATTTAAAACAAATTAGAGAATGATTAGTAGCTAATTAAGTAGCAAATTAATATAATTATATTAATTTTATTTCAATTTTTAAATTTTGATTTTATAATCCAACCACTGCGTAGCGAAAACTGGGTTCTACTCTGAAATAACTTTTTTTTGATTTAATCCTTTTAACTTAACATAAGAAAGAAAGCCCAAAGTTTTGTACAACAAATTCAAAGAGGAACAAGGAAAATTTTGTCAAGAAAAGTCAAAAAATCACAAATTCTTAAATTGGTTGTTTCAGAGCTACAAAGTTGCTCTATACATAGATTTACAGATAACTGAGTTTAGTTTTACTTATCTGTAGACTACTTTGGCGTTGGATGTTCAGAAGAAACACTCGACATTGAAAATTAAAAACTGTGTTCTTTTGGATAAAAATTGATAAAAGACTATATCTCGGAAACTAGATCGACTAGAACAATAATTTTTTCTCCTATTTCGGTATGAATTCGTGCTAGAAAACTTGAGACCTTTTTTTATAGGTACCTGTTGTGTAAATTTTTACACAAGTTGTCTAAAATGAAACATCAAAATAAATGGACACATAAATTTGTGTAAAAACTTGCACCAACACTGTGTAATTTTACACAAATTTTGTTTACGTTGTATTAATTATTTAGACTTTAATGCTTAATTGCTTAATATGTGTCACCTTGTCTAACTTATGAGATGAGCAAATAAACAAACTGTCACAGTATTAGTTCAAGAACTCATATAAACTTGAAAATGTTTTTACGGGTGAGAAAGTTTTCACAGTTATGTAATCAATTTGGATCTGTCGATCAGATTAAATCAAAAAGTAATCTGCGATTTAAGACGCATTCTGCAAGACATCTGTACAGTTGAAAATGTCAAATGACATTCACCGAACACCAAATTATTTTTTTTATCTTGATTTGTATAATATTGTGTAATAATATTTAAATATTTAAAGGTTGGCATCTAACACGTTGACAACGCAACTGTCATTCAAATCAAGGAAAGTAATTTACAATCGATTAAAGTGACAGTTTCGTTGCTTAGCTGCTACTTAAGATTTAAAGTGATGAATGAAGAAATTAATATTTTTTTTATAATATGTAGATTGATTTTTTTACTTTTGCCCATTATTCTTTCTTTTAACGGTTTTTACAGAAAATCCTTAGATATCTGAACATTACTTTTAAAATTGTCACTTATTTCAATCATATACAAGTTTTGAGCTGACGTCATAATCGATTTTTTTAAATTGCAGCCTTTATTTTTTTTAAGATCTGAATAAAGCACATTTTTTAAATAACTGCGAAAAGGTCAGAAACGTGTGACTTTGAAAACGAAAACTGGCAAAGTAATCTGTCCAAAGTTTCAAAATTGAATGTTCAAGTTATCAGAGTAGACCAATTGTTTTTCGAAGAGTGGCTGGAATAAAGTAAGGTTTTGAAGATCGACAATATTATTTGGTCTACTTTAATATTACTTTAACATACATTTTTAAAGCTTTGACATTGATTATTGCAAAAACTTTTACCTCATACGTTTTCGACATTATCACACATAAAACAAAACTGCGCTTTATCCAAATCCGTGCAGAAAAATAAATCTTAAAAGTTTTAAAATCCCCGTTGACGTCGCAAGTTAAAATAGAAATAGGATTAAAAAAATTTAATGGTGTAAAGTAAAAATAATTTTTTTTTTATATTTGATCAAATTTATTCCAAATTTTGCGATCTTACTATTATATTAAAATTACTTTACTTATAAGAAGTTATTATAAACAATATTGTTGGGCAAATATTAAAATTTTATTATTTTAATTTTTTTTTTATTATAAATTTTATTTTTATTTTTCAGGGTGTCAAGAACATGTTACTCGTCCAAAAACAAACTTTAATTTGTATTTAAAATAAATTAATTGGAAATTGCATTTTTTAAGTTTCTTAATTTAAAAATCCAAAAAGTAATTTTTGGAAAACTATTGAACACATTTTGAAATACGTTACGTAGCTGAGTAGAGAATAAAAAATCTTTAAAACAATGTGGCACTTGACCCCAGTACTGTTTTAAATCTTTTAGGGGGTGCGGTTTGGAGTATGAATTTTATATCAACGCAATCAAAATTGATCTGTTTCGCTAAGTTTTCAAAAATTTATTTTGCAATAGTTATTGGGAAATAAGTCATCAAATCAGCAAAATAATTTATTTTGGTCATTTCAATGTATTAATTATGTTTTAATAAAATTATTTTAATTTTACCCTCAAAATTTTATAATTTAAAGTAAATCGCTATTCTGGATATTGCAGTATAATTTAATTTTATTTTACCGCAATAGTACGTGATTGAAAGCACTTGAGGTTACTTAAAAGTTTTTAATTAAATCTGTCTAAATTCAAATTAATGTATAGGCACAAAAATTTATTTTAAAACTTACAATACAGTATACATGTTCTTTTTGCGGACAGTCCTTCAGCTGAATATGTGTATGATTTATGCAAGGAGTAATAGATCCAACCCCATCATTATATTGGCCACAAAGATAACATTTTAGTGCCAAGCTAGTTGTAAAAATTGATAAAATTAATGTAACAAGAAAAATATTGTTTACTCCCATTATCGTAAAGCGCGTTTTACGAAAGTAATTTTATACCGTGTTAAAAAAGGGTAGTGTAGCTTGAGTATATTGAAAATTAATTAATCGAAATAGTGGGCGCGCTTAATTTCGAGCTTTTGGTTATATCCTTTCGACGCGAGGGTTAAAAGCAAACTAACTTGGAAAGTGCGCCCTAGAAGCTGTCTGTACCATTCTTGTCGATAAAATACCTAACGCCAATTGGAATAAAAACGTGCAATATTTTTAAATTTGGACAATAAGTAGATTTTCATAAATTATATAATTTCATTTCCAATCAAATGCATATTATAGAATTTAGAGATAATAATTAAATAATAATAAATTAAACAATTTTGGATTAATTTCTTACAAATTGTATGAAATGACAACCGATTCTAAAATTATTAAATAAATATAAAATATGAATGATTTTACTTACTAACTAAAAACACCTTAGGAAATACATGGAAAACCGACGAACGTTTCCAAGCCCTGATTTTGGAATAAGTGGAAACCAAAATGTTTTGAATTAGAAATATTCCAATTTCTGAAAAATAGTCATAGCTCACAAACCTGAATTCGACCCAATTCTTTTCGTATTTACAGATTTATCATCCTCGTTTTGTTGCTATTGTTGGTACGTCGGTTAATAAACTCCGAAACAGCTCCAGAGGCTACTGCTGCTGGAGGATTGCAATTCGGGAATTTTTTCATTGTTACGAGTGTTATTTTGTACGAGTGCTAAAACAAAAAAATGAAAAAACCTCATTATTGTTCTACATATTAATATATTATTGTTTTGTAAGAAAAATATTTTTGTAATAATTTAAGATTGTGGTTTTTTGCATTTATTTTGCTTTCGCTAAAATATAAATATTTCAAAAACCGAATATGGTACGAAGTTAGTCTTGAGATTTTTGGTGTTGAGGCCGTATATTGATAGTATATTACTGGCCGAGATTCGAAAATTGCTTGTTATTGGACGCACAGCTATATTGAAAAGCGAGCACTAGCGAGCTTTTTAAAGCTGCAAGTCCAATAACGAAGAATTTTTCGGATCGAGTTTGGTATGCTATTTTATCGGCGAACGAAAACAATGTATTTTATGATAAAATTATTCACAATTAATACTAACAGTACGAAAAAAATATTTAACTAACACGTATTACGTCGAATGCTGTTACTGGTCTATTGGAATTTTTATAGAATTTTTATTCTAAACAATGCTTTTGC